>CM068842.1:39506298-40986298 GCA_028554795.2 Sinohyriopsis cumingii
CATCCAATAGAAACAGGCCATGTAATTAATGGCAGTTTACAAGATTTGTGTGATAAAATATATATTAACAAAGCTAATAACTGAAACATACCTCTCGGGGTTTGCTTTGTTTATTGTTTAATAGATCTCCTCATTGCTTACATAAATGTACAGTGTTGGCATATTTAAGATCTGTTTTTCCCCGAGAGAGAGAGAGAGAGAGAGAGAGAGAGAGAGGAATGACTTAGGCCTAAATATGGAAATATACGCATGTATTTCCTGTATGCATAAGGAGAGCATTTCCGGAAGTGACATCGCCAAATTTTTCTCATACTGTTATCTTATTATGAAATATAAAAAAAATAGTTTATGACCTATACTACATTCAGTCTGATAGGGTTCATCGTCAAAACTCACTTTCACGGTTTTTAAAAGTCGTTTTTGCCGTCGTCTGTTCACCTCTTTCTTTCTCTAAGTCGCATTGCACCACTCAGTAAAGTATACCCATATTTTGATATGCATGTTAAAATTCTCGATAAGTCTACAATAATGGTGTGATTCCAGTTTTAACCCATACACATAGAAAACAGAATTTTTTTTAACGCTTCAAGCGTTATGGCCAAACTAAATGGTGGTGACAAAAGCACAAAATTTGGGGAATGTTGACAATGGCGTTTATTGTAACAAATCATATCTATTCAATCATATAATTCTAATGTGTCCTTACATTGCCCTCATGTGGAGTGAAAAGGTGTTACTCATCTTGAATAGAATCTATCTCATATGAAAAAACATTTAGTTAGTCTGTTGTAATTAATTTATATGTATACTACTGTCCGTCTATACATTTGTCTTTCATCTATTGTCTCGAACACTCCTACTGTAGCTCTATTCAAATATGCAAAGTTTAAAGATTAGTTAGTTAATTATTGACTGGATTATGCTTACCTTTCAAATGAAAATGATAATCCTTTGCAGTGTTCAAAATAATGTGTCGACCCAGAAAAGTGAACGAATGCATCAAATAAGCAGGTAATAGATAAGTAAAAATATAATACTTCATAAACAAAAATCACTTTTCCAATGAACAGATAATATTGAAAGGTTGAAGATGTTCAATATATCCAGTGCCGTTTATAACTAGCCCACTAATTGTGCTCCATGGTGATTCCGTCACACAGGTAATCTGAGACAAATTTATCTCGAGTACACTTTGTTAGTGACGCACATGTGAATGGATTTCTAAACTCCAATATGTTACTGATTGTAAAGATAGCTTGTCGGTATACAATCAGTACACAATTATTTTCGCAATAGAGACTCAGAGCGCAATTTTGACCCAACAATTTTGTCTTTATATATACTCTACTCAGCTACATTTCCGTACTGAGCTGTACAGTGTTTCCAAAACTAAATAACCGTACTTTAATGACAAGTATCTTTCTTGACAAATGTAAAGTGAAGTTCGTATCATATATTATCAAGCAAGTATTGACGGTGGAACTTACACAGGGGTATACACGGCACCTAAGTAATCTATTTTCAATATACTATTGAAGCCATCAGCTTCTAAATTCACAGATTTCTTGCATATTTCATTATTCTGGAATTTATAAGGAAATCAACTGTGTACTGAGTCATGACAGGATTTAGCAGAGAATATATAGGGAATAAATATAGTGTGTACCCATGCACGTGCGTGTACGTTTGTATTCATGAATGTAAGTATGTATATAAGAGAGATAGATAGGCATAATATACCAAATTTATTTGAGTTGATGCATTAACTGGCTAAATATATAAGCATTGGTTTTGCTACTAAGGGTATTATAAATAAAATTATTTACCTGTCAACCTTTTTCTTTATTCTTTTTCTCTTCGGCTGTATTTACCTAAGTCTAATCAGTTCATTGCTGTTTAACGACTTCGTTCTGTGATGCCAATCCATGAACATTAGTCTGTCTTGTGTTGTCATTGTTTATACTATGGGTATAATCTATTATGGGTATAATCTATTATGGGTATAATCTACTACGGGTATAATCTAGTACGGGTATAATCTACTATGGGTATAATCTACTACAGGTATAATCTAGTACGGATATAATCTACTACAGGTATAATCTACTACGGATATAATCTACTACGGGTATAATCTACTATGGGTATAATCTACAATAGATATAATCATCTACAGGTATAATCTACTACATATATAATCTACTACGGATATAATCTACTATGGGTATAATCTACTATAGGTATAATCTACTATAGGTATAATCTACTATGGGTATAATCTACTATGGGTATATAATCTACTACGGATATAATCTACTATGGGTATAATCTACTATTGGTATAATCTACTACGGATATAATCTACTATGGGTATAATCTACTACAGGTATAATCTACAACGGATATAATCTACTATGGGTATAATCTACTACGGGTATAATCTACTACTGGTATAACATACTATGGGTATAATATACTATGGGTATAATCTATTATGGGTATAATATACTATGGGTATAATCTACTATTGGTATAATCTACTACAGGTATAATCTACTACGGGTATAATCTACTATGGGTATAATCTACTACGGGTATAATTTACTACTGGTATAATCTACTATTGGTATAACATTCTATGGGTATAATTTACTACTGGTATAATCTACTATTGGTATAACATTCTATGGGTATAATATACTATGGGTATAATCTACTACGGGTATAATCTACTATTGGTATAATCTACTATGGGTATAATCTACTACAGGTATAATCTACTACGGATATAATCTACTACGGGTATAATCTACTGCGCAATCTACTATGGGTATAATCTACTACGGGTATAATTTACTACTGGTATAATCTACTATTGGTATAATCTACTATGAGTATAATCTACACAAACAAACTGGTTAATTTTCCTAATTATTATTCTGTATATGCATGTTTTGACATAATTGTAAAATAAATATAAATCTTGATCGTTTCCCAAGTAAAGTCTAACTATTTTACAGATCATACAGCTAGGGCGTTAATTTTATTAATTTCTTTCTAGATTGAAAGCAATCTTAAAGGAGACGAATTTTCGTTTCGTTTTTGCGTTTTTTGTTTGTTACATTGTTATTTTATTTTACATGAGAATAAGTTATTGCTAGTATTTGTAATAGTCCCATGATCATAATTCAACTAGTATGACACTTACTTTACATAAATTTCCTGGTTATAATTTATCAAAATTTGTCCCTGATTATTTTTCAGCACATTCATACGTACATCATTACAATACCAATCTCATTTATTCAAATTAATACGCTCTTCACAAAGTTTGTATTTTTAACTCCGTTCTATTTGAAAGGCATGTCGCATTGGTGATATCTGCTAGTATTAATTTTTTTACTGCTTGCATTGATTATATTATATCAAAATTTATCAAGACTGATTTTACAGTTCTCTCCATTTTGATTGTATTTCCACACTCGCATGTGAGATTTTTCTGATTGTTTTCACTGACCAGTTTACATTCTTCTTTAAGGCTCAGAAAATAATTAAACCATAGACCGTACTATTCATGTCTAGCCAAAGTGCTGTTCGATCCCCATATACTACACTGTCCATGTCTAGCCCAACTACTGTTCAAGTCCCATAGACTGTACTGTTCTTGTCTAGTCAAACTACTGTTCAAGTCCCATAGACTGTACTGTTCTTGTCTAGTCAAACTACTGTTCAATTCCCATAGACTGTACTCTTCTTGGCTAGTCAAACTACTGTTCAATTCCCATAGACTGTACTGTTCATGTCTAGCCAAACTACTGATCAATTCCCACAAACTGTACTGTTCATGTCTAGTAAAACTACTGTTCAATTCCCATAGACTGTACTGTTCATGTCTAGCCAAAGTGCTGTTCGATCCCCATATACTACACTGTCCACGTCTAGCCCAACTACTGTTCAAGTCCCATAGACTGTACTGTTCTTGTCTAGTCAAACTACTGTTCAATTCCCATAGACTGTACTGTTCTTGGCTAGTCAAACTACTGTTCAATTCCCATAGACTGTACTGTTCATGTCTAGCCAAACTACTGATCAATTCCCATAGACTGTACTGTTCATGTCTAGCCAAACTACTGATCAATTCCCATAGACTGTACTGTTCATGTCTAGCCAAACTACTATTCAATTCCCATAGACCGTACTGTTTATGTCTAGCCAAACTACTGTTCAATTCCCATATACCGTACTGTTCATGTCTAGCCAAACTACTGTTCCATTCCCAGAGACTGTACTGTTCCTGTTCCCATAGACCGTACTGTTCATGTCAAGCCAAACCACTGTTCAATTCCTTTTGACCGTACTGTTCATGACTAGGAAAGCTACTGTTTAATTCATATAGACTGTTCTCTTCGTGTCTAGCAAAACTACTATTCGATTCCCATAGACTGTACTGTTCATGTCTATCCAAATTACTATTCAGTTCCCATACACCGTGCTTTTCATGTCTAGCCAGTTTATAATTCAATTCTCATAGAATGTACTGTTCATGTCTAGCTAAATTTGCTATACATTTGTGGCAAGACTGGCAAAACAAGCCTAATCTTATGAACGATCTTTCCGACATGAAGCTATTAAAGGATGAAAATGATATGCTACCTGGCCCTTATTTGAAGAAACTTTCATTTGTAAGTGCCCGCTATAAAATTCCGGTTTGATAGTATCTCGTCGTGTACATCCACTTGTACCTGTGTGGCGACAAAATGAACTAATTTTAAGATGTAGCCTACTATTGCGTACAGTTTCTCTATTCATACGGACACTCAGAATTATCATGTTCTTTTTTGTGAAAATTATTTGCGGCTAATCAGATATTTTTTTTAATATACTTTATTTAATATGACACCACATAAAGGCTGGTTCCATTGCTCATCACATAAATCAAAATATCCTTTCATAATAATCATGTGTTGCCAATAGCACTTTTCCTGGGAAGAACGTGAAAATACATAGTTCTCTGGCAACTGTCGCCATGAAGATCTAGATGGATGTATTTAAATTTGGTATCCCTCTGAAGAAAAAAAAAGAATCATAATATTGGCATCAAAATATTGAGGATTCGTTTCTGAAATGTCTTGATATTTTGGGAGAAATGTCTTTTGTTTCACACAAGGATTTATTGTCTATATCCTGGGTTGGGTAAATTACAAGGCACATTGTACAATGCCTCAGACAAAGGGAAGTAATCTAGAACAATTATATAGACCCCAAGCCGATAAAAATATTAAACTGTGGTGTGTTTCAAACAATTCATCAAAGTTATTGAATTTACTTACATACCATCGGTAGCATTTGACTCTTTTATTTACAAGTGTATATTTACAGTGATTGTCCTGCAATTTACTATCTTGTATCACATTTGATAAATTTTCACCAATTGTGAGTGATCAATCGGTTCATTACGGTGAAAAAAGTCATCATTCAAAATATTTTAGCAAGTATCAAAGTAGCATGTCTTCTGGACAGTTTACGCCATTATACCTGAGTGGATGTGAGAACCGGTCGTAAAAATATCAGGAAAATCTTTAGGAAAATGATTGAAAACTATGGATAAATCAGACTGCTAATTATCATGAATGAATTGGCAAGTTACAGAAGCAAGATACCAAGCATAACCTGCTGGGATAATGTGACCTTATTATTAGTCAAATTTTTATTCATCCGGATAAGTGAATCTGGTTTGACAGAATAGGGAAAAAAGCACTATTTTTTTGACGACATGTATGATGATACATTGTTCTTCTCTAACCTCAGACTGGCTTCATCTAGTTCCAAATCTAAACGGTGTAAATTGTTAATAATACTTTTGTGCTGGAAGTTTACACGAGAGTTTATTTAGTGATGCATGCTGTCACGAAAATGCATTATACATCTGTTTTTAAAACTGTCTGTAGTTTATATATTTTTTAAACAGTACACAATAATTAAATTAAGGTAATGTACAAAAGTATCAAAATTAATGTAATGTTTAATGTAATTAACAAACATAGCGCCTGCACAGAAATACGACTTTTTTTAAAATTCTGTGAACAGTTTATAGATAGAAGATAGTAGAAGATAGTTTTCTATGTGTTTAGGTTAACTATTATGATTATTATCTTCGCCCGATATATATATATATATATATATATATATATATATATATATATATATATATATATATATATATATATATATATGTGTGTGTGTGTGTGTGTGATTTGGATTTTTAACGTAGCTTTAACAATTTTACAGTCATATTGCTACGATGTCTGCGGTGTGGCAGTGTATAGTGATGTCTGTTACTGGGTCATCATGCCGCAGACATGTATCGTGATGTCCTACCCAATCACATTATCCTGACACCAGGCCGACCACTCCCAACACTAACCTCTTAATGCTGAGCGCCAAGCGAGGCAGCTGTTAGTACAATTTTTTATAAGTCTCTGGTATGACTCGGCCGGGGATCGAACCCACGACCCCCGCATCCAAGGTGGACGCTCTAACCACTAGGCCACCGGAGCGATAGATTCTAATTATAACTAAGATTTAATTTTGTACATATTAGAAACCTTTTAGAAAGTTATTTTGATTGAGGTGAAAGCGTTTTTTATTATTATATTAAATGCTAATTGTGACTAGAGGTCAGAGGACAATATAATCTCATTTTTCTAGAAATTGTTCATTCGTGCTTTAAGATCTGAGCAGAGTTAATTGTAAACTTGTTGTGTCCGGAAGTTCATTTGGGCTGGAATTCTATTTATTCAAATTATTTTTTTCACAGGAAATACAAAGAAAGTGCTCCTCAAAAACAACATTCATTTATCTAGAGACTTGAATTTATAGTAAAATTTGAAATAAGGATATTTTCTTGGATTGTTTTATTATGATCCAACTCTTCACCGGCCTCCACATGCAAATCGACACTTTCATCGATGGATTCAATTTGGATTCTCACTAAAATTTATTCAGAACTTTAATCATTGTGTGTCTGTAATTCTATGATTATTTGGGATTTAATACAATATAGGTGCAGTTACAAAAAGAAGAAAGGCAAATACAGTTAAAGAGAAAAAAAAACCAGAGGAAAATGCAGTTGCAGAGAGAAAGAGTAAAGGAAGAAACGGAATTTCAATTTAGATTAAATGAATCAGAGCTGGAAAATGAAAATGCTTGTCTCCACTTTAGACAGAAATTCAGATTTTGATGTTCGTACCCCCTTTTAAGCAAAAAGAAGTATATAAATATTTTCCTTATTTTGAAACAAATTGCTGTAAATTGGAAATGGCAAAGAGGACATTGGTCTATGTTATTACAAAGTGCGCCTTTCAGCAAAGCTGGTGACATGTACACTTCCCAGTCAGTACAGCAAAGCGCTGATTTGGTTGAAAAATATATCGCGAAGGGTTATGAATTTGTACCTGAGTCTTATGGACAAAACTTTAGGAACTTTAAAACAAGAAACTGGAGAAACGCGTTTTGAATTTGCATGAGAAAAAGAGCAGCTCTTTGAAAGGTGGTGCTAAGGCAAGAAATATTTGGTCACGATTACGAACACCGCAGACAATTCATTAGTTGAAGAGCTCAAGAATAACGTCTATATTGATGTTAAGACTTACCTTGATGAGCATAAGAATATGAAAGCTCGTGGAACTGACTAATATTCTTTCGCTCATAAAGTTTCTTTGTCTTTAGGTCAATCACTCAACAGTCTTATGGAAAAAAACAAAACATTTCAGTGAAATAGAAGCACTTGCAAACCTCCGACTGAAACAATTTTTAAGCATCAACTTTCTGACAAGATTGATCAGAAATCCATTTCTATCCCTACGTGCATCTATCGCAATAAAAAATTACAAGTTATTTCTGATTGCTGCAAATTGAAAATAACCAACATAATCAAGACAGACCTAATGCTCTTATTTCTAAGAGGTCTGTGTCTCGGTCATGTAGTTAAAGCAATACATTTGTTGATCCAAACAAACCACTGTCTGATTTTATCATGCAACATTCATGCCGAAAGATTTTATGTCACTCATGGGAGATTTTGCCAAAGCTATCCTTATTAAAAGTTTAAGCGACACATGAGATTTTCAGGGTCTTTTATTATCAGGTACTTTGCCTATGTCTGAGAAGTATTCTTCAAATGAAAGTGTTCTTGTTCATGGAGAAGAGTGGGGCCTTGTTAATATTCCTCTCCAATGTGTACATGTGTCTTCAGACGTTATCTCAGTACCCGTGACAGTCATTGTTTCTTTATCCATCGAGGGTATTCATTTATTACTACACAATGACCTAGCTGGAGACAAGGTTGTGTTTAATCCACATTAACTGACAAGTGGATCAGTGAGTAAATCTTATTGAAACAAAAACCGTCATTTGCTGCCAGCTTATGCAGTTCTTAGAGCTATGGTAAACACAACACATGTGAATGATGTTGATCAGTAAATTGATCCTTTAGCTGACACATGTATTACCCATGTTTTTGATGAGGTCACGTTTGCTCCTCGGTTTGATCAATCAAACGGTATTGACCACAGTGATCCTCCTTTAACTACTCATTTCCTTTATTCTGATCAAGGATGCAAACGACAATCACTTGTCTAACAGAAAATAGATCACGGGATCTCCTGTTTATTTCAGGGAACTATAAGCAAAACTGAATACACAGAAACTATTCGTTATTTTGTTAAATATGGAGTCCCTATGAGACAATGGAGACCACCAGAGGTACATGCTGGACCGAGTGGAGTGGTCAGTGAGCTATTAAATTCTAGTTTCAAACTCGTATAGATAGGACATTCCTAGTTTAGCCACGAAACTCCTTTGGCTGTTCATTTACGAATCAATAAGACGTATCACAAAATCTTGAATAACTTTTATTGGCCAAACATTAAAACTGAAAATTGTAAACACACGTGTAAAATGATAGGACAACCCAATCAGACGATAACTAAGGCTCCCCTGCACCCTATTAGTGCACTGTGTAAACCACGTAACAGAATAATGGTAGACTGCGCCGCTCCCTTACCTAAGAACAAGTCAGGCAACCAATACTTGTTGAAAATAATGTGTGCATCTACAAGATTTCCAGAGGCAATTCCTTTGAAGAATATTAAAGCTAAAACAACACTAAAAGCGTTGATAAAGTGTTTCACACAATGTGGCCTTTACGAAATCTGCACAATCGGATCAAGACGCAAATTTTCCAGAAAGTTAAGGATCGATTAGGTATCCAGCAATTCAAGTCAAAAATTAAATTGAGATGCGACAGAACTACAATTTAGAGAACTTTGCAGTCATTTCAAACAAAATCGACACTAGAGATATTTCGTAGCAAATGCGAAGTGGCGGGAAAATAAGTGAGAAATGCCAGGCGCTGAAGTTCGCTAGGCAGAATATGATGTCAAAATTATTATGATACTTTAATATGATATTTTGCACAAGTTCAGTATAAGGCAGTTTTGCATGAATTTCCTTTTCGACAGGTGATTGTCGTTTGCAACCTTGATCAGAATAAAGATAATGGGTAGTTTTATAGGATTTTCAAGCCTGTTTGTTCTACAAAGTATTAGGCTTAGCCAGTATGGTAGCTGACGGTATAGCCTGTTTATTTCTGCAAAGTTTTCAGAAAGGCAATACACAACAACGAATAATGTCAAGTTACAAGTCCAATTGACCCTCTACATTGTCAAGGATAGCTCAACAAAGGGATTCAAGATTTTGAACATGTATATACTGTATATAGGGAAGTTTTAAATTACACCGGTGTATTTTAATAGAATGATCAGTAAAGTGAAGAATGCGTTACAAACCGCCGCTTGTATTCAATACAAAGCATTTTATTTACCTAGATGAATCCTTCAAAGAGTACTAGGCCGATTAATTTTGGAAGGTCATTTGACAAAAGGGACGAGAAACAGCTCTTAAGTACACCACATTCAATTTATGGAGAGAGTTTAAATGCAGTCATGATATTTTAAACCGTACGTTTGAACTACCAGTGAGTCAGTAGTGTCTCATATAGCTCAACCGAGTAGCCCTGTATAATGTCTTATGGGTAGAAAGTTAGCTTTTACCATTTAGTAGCCCTGTAGAATGTCTTAAGGGTAGAAATTATCTTCAGCCATTGAGTAGCCCTATATACTGTTTTAAGGGTCTACAATTAGCTTCAACCATTTAGTAGCTGTGTAATGTTGTAAGGGTAGAAAATTAGCTTTGACCATTGAGTAGCCCTGGGTTATGTCGTAAGGGTAGACAAATAGCTTCAACCATTGAATAGCCCTGTATAATGTCTTATGGGTAGAAAGTTAGCTTTTACCATTTAGTAGCCCTGTAGGATGTCTTAAGGGTAGAAATTATCTTCAACCATTGAGTAGTCCTATATACTGTTTTAAGGGTCTACAATTAGCTTCAACCATTTAGTAGCTGTGTAATGTTGTAAGGGTAGAAAATTAGCTTTGACCATTGAGTAGCCCTGGGTTATGTCGTAAGGGTAGACAAATAGCTTCAACCATTGAGTAGCCCTGAATAATGTAATACGAGTAGAAAATTATATTCAACCATTGGGTAGCCCTGTATAATGTCTTAAGGGCAGAAAATTGGTTTCAACCATTGGGTAGCCCTGTATAATGTCTTAAGAGCAGAAAATTGGTTTCAACCATTGAGTAACCCTGTATAATGTCGCAAGGGTAGAAAATTGGCTTCAACCATTGAGTAGCCCTGTAGAATGTCGTAAGGGTAGAACATTTACTTCAGCAATTGGATAGCCACAGGGCCGACAAGAGGGGAGGGCAACCGAGGAGATATCCACAGGGCCCGGGCCCGTAAGGGGACCCGGACCGAACAACACATTTTAATTGATTACAAGAAAAAATTTGTTTGAACAGGAACTAGGAGAGGCCCGGGTGTTTCTTACCCCAAGGCCCATAATCGCTCTCTACGGCCCTGAGTAGCCCTGTATACTGTCGTAAGGATAGAAAATTAGCTTCGACCATTGAGTAGCATTACATAATGCCATACGAATATACACTTAGCTTCGACGATTGAGTAATCCTTTATAAGAATAGAAAAGTAGCTTAAACTACTGATTAGTCCTGTGTAATGTCTAAATAATAGAAAATAAGAAATTCAAATTGTACATCGTCATAATCACACATTAAGGAATTAATTTAAAAACGGATGAAACGATCTAGGAATAAATAACTTTTTTCAAACAACCAACCGATATACGAAGAAATAAATAAATAAATGTATTGGGGTAAATATGACAATTGTGAGAAATACATATAATTTTGGAAAGAGTGGAATGATCATGCGTACAATGAATGAAATGTAACTGACGTTGTAAACGTATACGCCATTATTTGGGGAAGAACACGTTTGCTTGTGTATGTAATAGTGTAACTTAACGTTTTTACTAAAAAAAGTGGGACATTGTTTTTGTCAATATAATTAATTTCCGCACAACTCTAAACTCTGATGTATCAAGTGTCTTATGCACAATGTAGCATTCGAAGTTTTATGTTCCTCTCTTTATTATTATTATTAATATTATTATTATTATTATAGTACACACATGTTTTTCTTTGGTCTTTTATCTGTTATCTTTGGTGGCTCAACTCTCCGTCTATCTTAATATGATTTTGATAAACGATTACAGGTTATACTTGCAGGATATTAGCAATCGAAATACATCTGCCTTAGAAAGTAATGCTGTTTAGTTACTGGCTCAATGAGAGGGAAAATGTGAATTATATATTTACTTTCGAAACAATAAATAAACGAACTGATGACTTAGTTATCGAAATATTAGATAAATGAATCAAGGACTCAGTTATCGAAACACCAGATAAATGAATCAAGGACTTAGTTTTCGAAATACTCCAGATATAGCTCAATGACTTAGTTATCGAACTACAAGGTATATCAATCAATGACTTAGTTATCAAACAACAAGGTATACCAATCAATGACTTAGTTATCAAACTACAAGGTATATTAATCAATGACTTAGTTATCAAACAACAAGGTAGACCAATCAATGACTTCGTTATCGAACTACAAGGTATATCAATCAATGACTTAGTTATCGAACTACAAGGTATATCAATCAATGACTTAGTTATCCAAATGCTAGATAAATGAATCAATGACTTAATTATTTTGATAATCTAATTGTAACAAAATATATGCATAAAAATGTAGATACTGTATATATTAAATATTGAAATTATTCCAGAGAAATTATTACCATTATAAAGTTCCATGATGTCATATACTATACGATATGGCCTGCATTATGTGGTACGCCTAATGATGAACCCCATACCTAAGCTCGAACGATTTGATCGACGGTACGAGTGGAAGTTATAGCTGGTGGACTTTTGTTGGCAAAACGTAAGTACACATATTTCTTGGCGAAAAATTGAAATTTCCCGTTAATTTCAATAACATGTCAAGCGATGTTCATTTCTCTCTTCGTGACGCCAGTATTTAAAAACTGGAATTTATCATCAGTAGCGTAAATCTATCTATCTATCTATCTATCTATCTATCTAACTATCTATCTCTTTGTCTGTAATCTATCTGTCTATTTCATTCCATCTGACCGCTCTCGGATGCTGGAGGTCGTGGGTTCGAACCCCAGCTGAGTCATATCAAAGACATATAAAGATGGTAGTAACAGATTCCTTGCTTGGCGCCCAGCATTAAGAGGTTAGTGTTAGGACTAGTCAGCATGGTGTCAGGATAATGTGTCTGGGTGGGACATCATGCTACATATCTGCGGTATGGCGCCGTAAGTGCTAGACATCGCTATAAACTGCCACATTGCGTTCATCGTAGTGAAGTGACTCAAAATTGTTAAAGCAACGTTAAAAAAACCCATCTCCACCTTCCGTCTGATGTTCGAGCATTATTTCCTGTTCAATAAACACTATACCAAGATGTATGAATGCAGTCGTGTTTTGCGGCACGCAGTGTAATAGTACCAACTAAAGACAAACTCTAAAAACAGTATTTTAGTCAACACAATAGTTCATTCGGCAGTAGAACTAGAAAGTTCGTTTTAAAAGAGCTTTCTATCAATGTAAAATAGAATGAACCTTTGTTTATACTAATTTCTTATACCATACTAATGGCGTCGACAGCTACCTACCTGCACTTGACATCAAACAAAAAATAAATAAAATCGTCACTTTTTAGTTCCAAAGAAGTTGTTGTTGTTGTTGTTGTTTTGGGGCTTAACGCCATTTTTCAGCACACGATAGGCTATACATGGCGGCCAGTATTAATGGTGGAGGAAGAACCCGGGAAAACCCCGGAAAGAACCACCGACCCACGAGAAGCTACTGGCAAGCTTTCCCACATACCCACATTGGCTGAATCCTAGACTCGAACCGCCGCAGACAGAGGTGAGATGGCAGTGATCCGTAACGGAGAGCGCTTTAGACCACTCGGCCACTCGGGGCCCCTCCAAAGAAGTAATCGGACAGTCCTTTCTGCTCTCAAACACTGACATCTGTAGCCAATCAATTCAGATGGCATGCATTATGTTCTACTATGCGTTCACACATTACTGCATGTTCGCTTCAACACTGACCTCTGTAGCCAAGCAAATCAGATGGCATACATTACGTTCTACTATGCGTTCATACATTACTGCATGTTTGCTTCAACAATATATTTCACCAGCTCTTACTGAAGGTCATCGTCACAATCTCTTAGTTTTGAAAGATCGAAATGATAGAATGCAAAACCAATGAATTCCAAAACAACAGGTGCCGAACGACACTTAATATTGATAAAAAGGCAAAAGCCTGGTCAAAACAGAAGAAAAAACATCGTACCGAATGACACAAGTTCACTGCTATATCTAGTCTGCTCTTTTATATATATAATCTACAAAGAATCGAATGTATTCTTGATGAAATCCGCTGACTTGATGACTTGTATAGAAGAACGTTGGAATCATACCATTGAATTGATCGTGGTCGGGTATTTATCGAACCGTTTTCTTTTTACCTAATCGCTCACAAAGTAAATAAAATCACGAGGAGTTTATGTTAACTGTGTGAGTAATTAGGTAAAATTTACGAATTGATAAGTGCCCAGCGATTATGAATTAATCCTGAAATATTAATTATATGCAACTCTTTACCTTTCTGCATAGGCCGTTGGGTGGACACACCGTATTTTGAAGACATATTATCCTTTAACACATACACAATTCTAAACTAACCTATGATAATAAATATATGTAAAGGTATTAATATCTAGGTCGTCATATCACAGACATATCTAAATCGTCATATCACAAACATATATAAATCGTCATATCACACACATATCTAAATCACCATATCATGCACATATCCAAATCACCATATTACAAAAGTATTCCTCACGTTCCTTTTAAATAGCGGGTAAAATCATTGTAACTTTTTTGGTACCTCGTTTCTCTGACACCTTTTAATACAGAAACATTAAATAATATGGACACTTTATTTGTTAATATCTTATTGTACTAATCAGTAACAGATTTTTGACAGTCAGACTTGTAATGCATGCTGTATTCATTTATACAGAATGAAAATAAAACACAAAGCCACATATCAAATAAGTTGCTGTCTTCCCGAGACATGGGTTATCTTTACGGCTGCAGAGATGCAAACGTTGACTTTGGATATTGATATTCGGGTGTGTTTATTGTATGCTTAAATTTTGTACTTGTCTGCAGTTTGAGATGAGATGGGGAAATATGAACAACTCTCTGCATACGTGTGACTTGCATCCTACACAGTTTTTATTGCATTAATATCAGCACATCGATCAAGGTGGGTTGGAGACTTTTCTCATTATTAGCAATCTTATGTACATTTAATTAATTTGTTTGTTTGTTTATTTTAATTTTTTATTTTTATTATGTGATATTACAATATAACATTGTATGTTGGACTTAACCTTGTCAAAAATCAAGTTCGTTTTCTACTTGACCCAAATTATTGATTTTGTTTTAATCTGTAAACAACCAATACATGGAATAAATATTTTCTATGTGTATCGGTTTAATATTACGATCACTATTAATATAAGTAAACATTTATTTGGTTCTGGGTCAAGATTATTGGAAATCCCCAATAAATATACCTTGCCTACCTAACATATTTCCCATTCCATATAATAGTCTTAGTAAAAGACCTAATTATAACTGAGATTTTAACTAATAAGCATTATAACCATTCAAGGAGGTTATTTTCCATTAGGTTTTATTTTGGTTGTGTTACGTATATCTGATTTAATTCATATTTATTATAATTTTATTGTTTGTTTGTCAGCTTGCCTTAAAAAAATATTTTTATCGTACATGCTATTATAATATATTCTTGTGTACGTGATTTGTAAACACTTAAAGCTGACCGAGTTCTCGACCTTGATTCAAAATTAGTAACAGTCACGTGAACAAGTTCTTTTTTTTATTTTTTTTTATTGTGGGAATAATAAGAGTGAGATCGAGGCTGTATTAATTACGTGACCCTAGGCTTGTAAATAGTTTTATTGAAGTAAGCAACTTTTCAAAACTTTTATTCTAAGAGTAAAATGATTGGTTTTCGTTAGGGCCATGTTTTGAGTACGTGATGTAAACATGATCATGTGACCCTCATACGGACACTCATTCTTCGCCTGAAAATTACTGTATAACCATTGTGTTAGAGAAATAAACTCAGTCTAGGTTTACAACACTTCATATCAAGATGTTCTTTTGTTGCGTCAGTTTGGAGTTATTTTAATGTTTATTCGATTTATTTGGATTAAAAAGAATTAATTATTTTTCCTGAAAGTATATTTGTTCTCATACAGACTTCTTGGACAAAGAAATTTCATTAATTCAAACACCAGATTATTTCTCGTGTTTCTACATGGACCTGTAGACAACAACATTAAACATGATACAGTATACATCATCGCCTTCCATCTTAGATTCTTCGTCGGGACTCATTAGTTGTATATTGCTGTCCAGAAATTCATTTGGGCTGGAATTTATTTCTTCGAATTATCTAATTCAAGTGATTCTTCTCTTGAAATACAAAGTGCTCTTCATTGATATAGAAACCCGAATTTTGCAAATATGATTTAATTTTTGGATTGTATTATTGTGATCCAAATAGGACTGTTGAATATCAGATATATATGGGCACCACATGTACATGAACAGGTATAGTGTTGGATCTAATTTGAATTTCCACAGAAGTTTATTCAGAACCTTAATTATTTGGAATTGTTTCTATAATTCTAGGATTATTTTGGGATTTAATTCGCAATACGGCAAGTTTCTTCCTCTTATATTTTCACTTTATGTTCTAGGGAAATAAAATATTTTTTTGAATTACACAGCTTGTGTCTTCTCGCGCCTTTCTATGGTTTATGTTAAGACCATGGAGTCATAACTGAAAATTGGTCGCACGTCTGGGATACGATATTCTGTAAAATAGTTTAGAAAACTTTGATTTTTGAAGTTTAAATGCACCTTTTTATTAAAATTTTCCAATAGCTAGGTATTATTTCACATTTTAGAAACAAACAGTGAAACCAGCAAGCTTTTATAATGTAATCAAAAATGAAGAACGTTATTTCAAACCCTATGAATTGCTCCAGTTGGCCAGAAAATAGGATCTTTCTGAGGCAAAGGCTTATTTGACGAAGCAAGAAATAAAAAAACACATTTTGGTCAAATATATTGGACTTATAACTTATCTTGATGAATACAAATTCGAACCTTTAGTAAATGCCGTTCGTACAACTGACGAGTCTTCTTTTTCCCATAAGGTTTCTTTGTCAGTAAGTCTTCCACTCAGCAGACGTTTGGTAAAAATTATTTGAGTCTATTACGAGCACTTTAAAATTTTTCAACCGCACAACTTCAAGAAATTAGTTTTCTAATAAGACTGATTATATGTCCAACATGTTGGTATTGCAAGAAGAAAGGATACACTGTTCTGAGTTTGATAAAATGAAACATAAGGAACATAATCAAGACAAACCTATTCAAAATGCACTTATGTCGAAGAGATCAAGGTCACAGTCATGTATGGAAAGCAATACATTTGTTGGGTCAGACAAATCTCGGTCTGATTCCTGTTAAGTAGAATTAGGAACCATTCATGTCGAATGTTTCTTTATCACTCATTAGTGATTCTGCAATCCTATCCCTATTAAAATTTTAAGGGACACATGAGGTTTTCAGAGACTTTCATTATCTGAGAAGTCTTCTTCTAATGAGGGTCTTCTTATTCAGAGAGTAGAGTACGGCTTTGTTAATGTTCCTTTTCATTGTGTAAATGTCATAAGACCTAGCCTCAGGATCTGTGAGAGTCATTACCCATTGAGGGTATTTATTTATTACCAGGAAATGGCTTAGCTGGGGATATGGTTGTTGATACTCCATTCTCCACTTGTAACTGACTAGCCTTCATTCATCAGAAAATCGATTCTACTGACACTGAAATCCTTGATTTACACCCACCCGTGCAGTTACTAGAACTATGGTAAAGAAAGTTCTTGAGAATCATGCTGATCAGTAAAGTATCCCTTTAGCTGATACATGTATTGGTCAGGCTTTTGATGAGGTCACTTTGGCTCCTAGTGTTGATCAATCAAAAGGTATTGATCACAATGATCTTGTAACTACCCATTCTCTTTATTCTTATCAGGGTGATAAACGAAAAGCACTTGTCCTTGAACAGGAAAAATATTCTGAAATGTCCTCTTTTTTTTCCAGAAGGTTATTAGTGAAATCGAAGCCACATAAGTGCCTATTTCTCATTGTGTTACAAATGGGGTCCTTATAAGAAAGTGGAGACCATCTGAGGCACCGGCTCACTTCTATTGGCCAAACATTAGTAGTGATGTTTGTGTATACTGCCAATCATGTCACATTTGTCAAATGATAGGAAACCCTATCAGAGGACATAAGGTTCATCTGCAGCCTATTCCTGCATTTGACGAACGGTGCAGCAGAATAATGGTAGATTGTGTCGGTTCCTTACCTAAGACTATGTCAGACTACTGATATGTGTTGACCATATGATTATTAGTGGCAATTCATTTGAGTGTTATTGAAACTAAAACTATGATAAAATTCATTACTCAGTTTGGATTTCCCAAATCTGTCCAATCTAATCAGAAAGGTCCAAATCGGCGACCAGAGGAAGACCCAGTCGGCGACGATGCGACCCAGTCGGCGATGCGACCAAGACTGCGACACAGTCGGAGACAAGAAGCCAGAATAAGACTGTATCCCGCACAGGTAGAAATCTGTCACACTCTGGGGTGCCAGTCCTCAGGCAGATACAGCGGCGTATCACTCCAAATACCAGACATATCCTAAAGAAACCGAGATAGCGAGACTCGGGGGAAGTCTAGCCGATGAAGTTTTTCTGATAGAAAAGCAAGGGAGACAACTTGCTCTGTGTTTCTATGAAATAAATGAAAGAACTGCATCCCTTGAATATTATCCTATAGTCCGGTTTCTTTCTTACAAATACATGTAACAGTTTTTGAATGGTCTGGATATCTTTTATTTGCCTTGTCACTGTTATCTTAATGTTTTTATGTCTTCTTCTTCCCTTATCCTAAGTTTATATGGATGTTGGCACAACAGCATCCACAGACATTTGGTGTAGTATTATGGACCGTCCAAGTAGCTTTTGTTTTGTTGGCCGACAATAAAGGTACGGATGAGTTGTTTTCTTGGCGACAAGACATGATATTTCAAAACACTCAGTCCTTGGCGAGTGGAAGATTTCATGATCGGTGTAACAGTATGATTGAGATTTAAAAATATTCCCCAAATCGTGTCTTTGTTGTCAAGGTGTTTGTCTGTAAATGGGATATACGATAACAACTCACTCGAGAATAACTTGCGAAAATCAGGTTTCCTGGTGACTTTACTTTGGGATAATTTGAAAGTACGGCCAAGAATATTTGCACAGAGAAAATAAAATGTTCTGAAATAAAGGTTGTACAGACGAATAAATATTCTTCGTAATCACTGTTGGAAGTAGCAGAATCCGCTTCAAAGAAAACGACTCTCACTATCAGAACTGAAATATTTAATGCCATATTGTATTCTAATAGATCAAGCCACATCGCAGTAGATACAAATCAACATGATGTCTTAAATGAATTTAATGTATTTTTCAGAAATACTTGAATACTCATTTTGTTGTTGTTGTTGGTTTCTTGTTATTGTTGTTGCTGTTGTTTTGTTGTTGATGCCTCTCCGGTAAGATGCCACCCAGAATATCAAGCGAACTTGGATACAATTTGATTAACAGTGTATTGTGGTCAAGATCTTTCATGCATATACGATGAGAGGGTTCATGGTATCAGATAATCACACCTCCGTATATTTTTTGTGAGTGCGTCTCGTAATAGGTCGTTCAGGATATTATATCGTTTAAGGATTTTTATTTCGTTCAACCAGATATTGGCTGTTGAAGTTATTTAATTTAGTAAAAGCAAATGATTTCTCGTGTAAAAGTAAGTACGAATTTACAAAACTATGAATGCATGATGATTATTCACCAAGGACGAATAAAGATTGAAATTTGTACAAATACGGATAACATGTGATCCACAAAAAGGATGCATACAAAAAAGATGTAACGTCACTCAAAATAGTGATATTTTATGTATTTATGATTTTCACACAGTGATAATATTGATAAATTCAAGAAGTTGGAACAAACCTCTTGGGGTGTCCAGCTGACGACCACAAAGTATTTTCAGTGCCAATGCTCTGTCGGATGGTCAAGGAGCCACCACTCATGATTCGCCCTTCCCAGTCTGCCGAACAATCCCTGAAAGTGCTCAACGTGTTCACTGTAGACCAGCTGGTCCCAAAGCTTTGGTCCTTCCACACGAGATAATGACAGCCTTCGTCCGAATCAAGGTCATCGGCGACAACAGCACACAGGTTATGACGAAACCCATCGAGTACTACGACTCTACATCCAACCTATGAACTTTACGGCCAAAATTACAACTCCAAACATAGGCAGCCCAACATGCAAACATTCAAACAAGCATCCTTATCCAGGCACATGCAACCACTCCTGTGGCCGAAGTGGTTAAAGTGTCAGCCTCTGATGCGGTATGTCGCGAGTTTGAAATCCGGCCGAGTCACACCAAAGACTGAAAATGTTGCTAGCAACTGCCTCACTTGGTGCTCAGCATTAAGAGGTTAGTGTTAGGACTGGTCGGCCTGGTGTCAGGATTATGTGACTGGTGTGGGAAATCGTGCCACATTGATGCCACGTGTCTGTGGCATGGTGCCCCAGTTGTAGAAAACGCTTTAAACTGCCACACTGCAGACATCGAAACGATATGACTATTCATTATAGTTCCGTTAAGTTTCAAACACACACAAACACACACAAACACACACATACACACACATACACTTACAAACATACATACACACTCCCAGATAGAGAAACAGCTCTACAGCTGCCAAACATCTGAAAATATATTGCCTAAAGCCCTGTGTCATATGCGACATATTCATGTACAAATGCAATGATATACTTTACGGATGTGTACTCTTGGAGTTGATTAAAAAATTATATAGCAACTAAGGTACAAGATTTTTATCATAATAACCAGCTTTTCCGTTCAGCATTTTGTGAAAAGAAGTTAGTTTTTTGAAATAATGTAATGCGTAACTAAATCACTTTTGGATAACGTTGTACACAAAAAGATAATCCTGGATAGAGCCTAAGGTATTTTAACCTTCTTCAGAGGCGATATAACGTAGGTACTTGAAGCTTGTTACTCTGCAAAGCTTCGTCCATTCACTCTTATTTCATTTTGAGTGCCATTCTGGTTGTTTCTCATTAGCTTGGTCTTTTCAGAGTTGATCTCCATCCCATACTTTAAGGATGCTTGACTGAGACGGTTGACTAATATTTCCAGTTCGTGTGCATCTCCTGCTAAGCCATCAATATCATCAGCGAAGCGCAAGCTGGTGATTGTTCGCCAACACTGTCACTGCCCTTGTGGTCTTCCAAAGCAAAAAATCATGATATTTTCCAAATAGATGTTGAAGAGAGTGCATGAAATGATGCATCCCTGTCGGCATGCACCACCATAGACACTGACTGTATTTCTGAAAAAGTGTCCTATATTGTCATTGACTATAAATGCGCTAGCCGTCTTTACAGACAGGTTTTCCATGGTGCTGATATGTATTGCGTTTGTGTTGTAAATCCGCACGGTGTCCCACAAAGCTGCATGCCATACCTTGTCGAAAGCCATCTTCTAGGCAGTGAAACATGAAAAAGGTCCTGTTGATGATGCATATACAATTTACAGAGGATTCTAAGGTTAAGAATCCGTTCTATGGTGCTACGTACTGCGCTTAATCTAACCTGTTCTTCAGTAATGACGTGCTCTGCTTGGGATTTAATTATATTGAGGACGATCTTAATTATAACCTTACTTAGGTAACTGATGAGGCTGATTGTACGATAATTCTGGCACAGCTGCAGATTTCCTTCTCAGAAAGAGTGATGATCAGAAATTGTGTCCGTGTGGAGGGTAATTCTACGTTTTCTAGAGGTTGTTGCAGATTGTTGTTAGACCATCTACAATGGAGGTTCCTACTGCTTGAACAAGTTCTGATGGTATATTGTCTACCCCAGCTGACTTTCTCTCTCCTTAGTGCCTTTACTGCTACCTCAACATCTTTACTGAGGATCAGGTGGTCGACCTCTTTTGTGGTCATTAGGAGGTTTCTTCCAGCTTGATCTTCAGAAGTCTCCAGTTTGCAAAATTCGGAACTGTTCCGTCCATCTTATAAGAATATCTTGATCGTCCGTGACTCTTACCAGCCTTGTCCTGTATATTGCTGCATCTCCCTTGTTCCTCTGTTGCCAGGTCTTTCACCAACTGGTATGCCGTTTACTGTTATTCTGCCTTAGTTTATATGTCGATTTCTTTACACTGGTCCTGTAACCACCATTCCTTGGCTTTGTTTAGATCTTCTTACTAGTGTTGTTAATATATCTGCATTTTTCTCATCCGTCAAGGTCTCTCTGCTTCCTACTAAGTTTTCTCGTCATATCCCAGAGGTCGAGGGTGTCTGCTGTCACTCAGCCTTTCGTTATTGTACTATACGTGTCAACAATCTGATGGTGCCTATTAATGCACGTTGAAAGTGGTGATGAAGGAGTCATTGTTTATTTCTTAATTATCTACAATTGCAAGAGTTGTACATTTTCCGCCTACTGATGCCTCATATGCCTGAACCACACATGGATCTTTAAGTTTTTCAAGTTTAATTTCCTTATCCTAACCTGCCTTGTCATCTTTATCTTCCTCAGACAAAATATTATGACATTAGACAGGTAGGCTCTAAACTGAATTACTGACCAATGTAAATCACACAGATGCACATAACATACTATCATGGAGAAAAACAACACACAATACAATTAAATATACATAATAAAAGTACCTATGTACAGAGACTTATGCTCTTGCAGGCTGTTACTTTGTTATGACTCGATGCTCTTAATCTAAGTAAGAAATAGTTACAAAGAGAAACGTTTAAGAGGAACAAAGTTTGTGAATCATATCCCAAATAATCCCGAATGTTATAACACTTTTCAGAAAGTATAGAATCTTCCGAGTGAATTCCAATATTGAATGCGCTGATGTACTAATATTCTTGAATGTGCTGCTGTACCAATATTTTATGATGTAGCATATTTGAGTGGCAAAATGTCTTTGAATGAATTAAGAATAATTCTTAAGTAGTATATTGGTCCAAAAAGTGAATGTGTACTTTGCAATCCCAATATATAATTTAAATAAATGATTCCTATCCAATTACATTTAAACACAACAGTAAATGTTTCCACAGACTAAAAATAAAACTTAAATGAATAATTAGTTCATTAATTTGTAATCATGGTCAGGCCTTCAACTGACATTCAAGTAAACATATTTTAGAAGCAATTAAAAAGTCAGATAGACTCTAAGATATGACAACAGTGAGGTAGGCCACATTTCTATCCTCAGTCACTGTTTTATTGAATATACACAATGAAACGGGAAGATTGGTTCATGAATTGGATTTACAAAAAGAAAGCATTCATGATCAGAGGAAAAACCAAGGTGGGGATATATTAAAATAGAATTTTGGAGCATTGGCCAGATTTGTATGGCTTGTTAGTGAGGGCTAATTCACATGTCGATAAATTAAAATTGATTAAAAGTTTGGCTTCTAAGTATAAAAGCTAATGGAATTCATGACCAAATACATTATTTATTTCATTTAATATCAGGTATATTTCATCCAACACTTTGTTATTATCATGCTTTATTCTCAGTTTCTATACGACGTTCAGGTCGTTCAGGTTATGATAATAACAGACAGGTCGGAATTCTACTGTAGCCATTGATGTGACTACATATCCTTTGTTTATTAAAAATCACACACATCCAAGTGTTCAGTACAGTGATTGTAGTGAGATGAAACATTGGACGACTTAAAGGTGGCATCATTCTTTTAAACTAGAACAAAACAGAGTTCTTTTTATAAGTAATGTTGGTTTTTGAAGCCTGTTTGTTGAACAGGCTGAAAACAAGTTTTTTGACTTCTAATGTCTCAATCTGGAAGTAATAATAATAATAACATATATCTGTGGTCTAAAGAAAATCGTCTGAATCTGCCATAATGGAATTATCAGTTAGGTTTAATATTTGTAACACCAGCTTGACCGTGTTAGTATCGTTTCCGAATCCATTAGTTTCTAAAAGGTTGTTTCATCACATTTTTACACAATCGATCTGTTATAGTTATGTATTCGTAGACAAACCAATTCAATTCGACTTTATATACTCAGATTTTGTTCTTTTACAGCAAACCACGAAATCAATCACAATAATTAGCTGAATCAGTTGTCAGTTGTAGATCGTGAAAATCTATCGAAGGTATTTTGTTTTTATTTGAAAGGATTGAGTTGTTCGTGTTGTTTATCTAGGAAAACGAATCCAGTGTTAGCTTGTCCGGTAGTCCAGCATAATGCATATACAGCAACCTTTCATTATAAGCGGAACGTTATTCTGATGGACTCTCATCAAAAGGATGGTTTGATTTTAAAGCTGAGTTTCTACTATTGCTCCCGATTTCTGCATTAAGATCCCCTGTGAGTTTTGCTAGCACAATATAAAGTCCTTTTTGGAATGAATATAGTATTTTTTAGCTTGTTATGAAGTCGGAGACGGACAGCCAATTATAACTAGTGAGCTGAATCTATTGATATTGTTTGTGCTGGATAGTATGTTTCACCATCCACCACTTGTCAACATGAATACAAAAGTTAAATACATAGTTTGAGGTCTGACAGTACCAACTTTGCTTTTTATTGGTGATGTTTATACGACTCAAATATGTCATATAGCAGCACCATGAGCTCATTGGGTTTTTTGCAACTTAAACAAGGAGCTTTGACAAACAACAAACTTGAACTGGTCAAGACGTTTAGAAATACTAGAGGGAAGATTACGTTTATTAGTATTGATGTAGGGATCAGAAATCTGGGTTTGTGAAAATGAGATAAGCAATACACTGGAGAATATGATCTTGAAGGGACATTCATTTTCAGAGCTGCAATGATATGGGTTAGACATCTCCCTTAATCCAACCTCACTTTGTTATACGAACCTTTTAAGAACAGTACAAAGATCAGATTCCAGATGTCCATGAACGATCAAACACTTTTGAAATTCCGTACAAGTTGATCGACAGGTCCTTTAACAAACAGTCATGTATTAATTATATCGGATTTAGATTTATTCATGACATACAATAACCATATTCATCAAGCGATGCATTAGGTCTTATGTTATGAAATCGCGATAGATTACATCCCATTGCCACCATACCATTCATACATTTAGAAAACGAAAGTATAACATCTTAAAATGAAACGCAGGAGGAATACAGAACTACTTGAATATGTATTAATTACATTTAATTGATATATTCGTTACGTTGCTTCTAAAGAAATCTTGACTTCAAAGATAGATCTTGCAATGTTATTTTTTTTTCTCTCTCATGTTTGGATGTTAAGAACGCATTTGGCTAATATTGGTATACCTTTTAATATCCCCTAGGCCCATATCATCCATGGAGATCAGCTGATGTGTTGTGAGCCAAAAAATCGTATTGACCTGCACTAGATATAAAAGAAAGATTATGCCTGGATATCCCTACCATTGAAAACCTGTCATTCTAACACGCTGTAGACAAAATTTCGTTGCTTTTGAGTTCTCATTTTGCATCTTTGGAAATAACAGTATTAATGACATATATCTTTGGTCCAACGAAAAATGTCAGAAATGAAACTTTGCAAGTTAGAATATAACATTATAGATGTAACTTCGAAAATATATAGATGTTAGTGTTGATACGTTTAAAACGTTTGTTTTCAATATATTAGTATTGTGCTACATATTTTTTGTACGATTGACCTGCCCTACTGATGTATCCTTAGGCAAGTCAATTCGATTCATTTTTAAATAATTTGCTTCTGTTGTTTTACAGTAAGGTAACGAACGAGCACAATTATTTCATTCAATTGCCAGATGTAGATGACAATCATCTCTCGAGCGTGTTTTAGTTTTTATCGTAAAGTAATGCTATTTGACAGAAAGTGTGTCTCCGCTCAGTGTAAGTGTTGCTAATCTATGAAAGACAAACCTATATTAAGTTGCTCCTTACTGAAAATGGTATCGCAAGTTCATACGTGTGTTCCAATAAATACATATACCTCAATGAAATATCACATCATGCGACAGATGTTTTACAAGGAAAGCTATTCATTCCACCCTAACTTATAATGCACAACATTACCTTCTCAGTCCTTTTATTTATGTCATATTTAAACAAATCACCCTACGAGTCAGGTATCAGTGTTTAGGTATTCACTGTAAGTTAAAAAATAAATTGAACAGAAGTTGTATTGGCTTGCCATTTATATAATTGTAATTATAAAATTTGATAAATTATTAAAAATTATCAAGACATTAATTTGCAATATTTATCAGCCTTCGTATAATAAGGGTTAATTGCATAGATATTACATTGCAGCTAACTACTGCAAAAACTTTAGGCCTGAGTTTTGCGACTACACCCAATCACCAAGAGAATCTTCTCATTGGTTAATAACAAGTCTTGACAGTGCCCGCTCCAACACATCGAATTAATGTCGGAAAAAAAACAACATGGTGGACACAATCCTCATATATTTAGTTTTCTCTTACATGAGTACAAACATAACCTTAACATTCACCTTTGGCAGAAGAACATAGAAGATTATATTTGCGACAGATTTATGTGGCAGTGCTACAATCAGACCTTCAGTTTCATCTGATCATCTGCAACAGGCTGCTTGGTGGTGGTTGGTCATCATTGGCCACAGGAAGAAGAGCTTCCTTGACTTCTTTCCCTCCCCACCTAATGGAGCCTAATTAATCATTATCTTGCCAGACGTGAACATTATAGTAGACACAGGGGGAATGTTATTTGGCTGAAGCAGAGGTACTAGTCAGTGATCTCAGGTGGACACGTGTTGCGATCTTCTGTATCTTCTCACAGAAAGTTTTATAACGAAGTCCATGTACGGTATCAGTTGATTTACTAGAACCAAGGCTGTTTCTACAGCCAAAACCAACTCACCAGCTGCACATGTGGAGTTGTAGAAGACCTCTGCAAGCTTCCCTTTCTTGATGAGTCCAACATCTTTACCAATTTTATGCAGTTATGATATTGTATCACAACCGGCAGAGCAAGAATGAAGAGAATATTTTGCTGGTTACCATACCTAATGAAGTCTAGTTGCGTTTGATATTTCAACTTCTGACTTTCTAGAGGCATGTTTGTGATCTGGATTATACACTATTGCTCCTTTTTCTATGTTGGCATGATAATAAAGGGCCACATGTATATATATATGTAATCTGCTACAACTATACTTTCATGGATAATACTTATAGTGTATAAACACATTGATCGATACAGCAAGGTGAAACTTATAATATGTAAACACATTGATCCATACTTTACTGCTATAGTAGTAAATACAGAATTATTAATCGCGTTATCGTTATGCCTCTTTTCCTCTTTCGAAATTCTGCAATTTTAACGTTGACAGTCTGTTGTAACGAGAGAGGTGACGCTATACCGATTTGTGCTGCTGTATGTTAAGTTTTTCCATCCATTACTTTTCAACGCAGTATGTCTTAAGTATATGAAATAATGAGAAAATGCATTTGTTTGCCACCATACACTTCATAAATGTTGAAAACGTGCGTATAACCTCTTAAAATGAGTAAATTGCCACACTGCAGATATCGTGGCAATATGACTGGAACATTCTTAAGTCTACGTTAAACTCGAAATCACAAACATACAGATCGTAAAGTGAAACACAGGAGCAAAATAATACTTCTTTTAGTCGGCTTTTAATGCATTGTTCATTATATTCTTCATGTCTCTCTAAACAGTCTTGTCTTTATAGGTTCATGTTGCGATGTTCTATTTATTTCTTTTTTCCCTTTGTTTAGATTTTAAGCATGCATATGATATATTTGTATAGCTTTTAATATCTGAAATATAAATGTATACACAGGAATCAGCTGTTGGTTTGTTAGCAAAGAAATCTTATATAACTGTACATATACAAAAGAAGGATTATGACTGGATATATCTACTCCTGAAAACACACCAGTCTAACACGCTAGAAACATGTTTTCATAGCTTTTAATTTGTCATGTTATAGTTATACCAGTGACCTATATCTTTGGTCAGTAGAAGGTGTGAGAATAAAAATCAGCTTGTTAGAATCTAACATTTTAGACGTAACATCCAAAATCTTTAGAAGCTATTTTTAATACATCTTAAACCCTTCGCAGTGTGTTAATGTCGTTTCCGAATCCATTGGTGTCTAAAAGGATGGTTCATGAATAAACCGGTTTTAATTTATGGTCAACCTTCGCGTAGCAAAGGTACTTTCATACGACCAAACATTACGAAAGACTATAATCGTCTTTGGGCCAGGTGTTCTGGGATTACGCTCAAACACTTTGACCAATACACAGTGACCTAACATCCATTACAAACACTAATATTCCTAATATCTATTACAAACACTAATATTATCCAGAAGATTCAATACATAGTAATTCATACCTCTTCTTGACTAAAAAGCAACCATAATTACATAATAGCAACGTGAAGATATGTTTAAATTAATATAATTATCAGATTTTGGTATGAATAAGAAATCAGTGATACTGAATCAGTAGTACTGACTGCTTATTTCTTTAACATTGAAATAACACTATTTTTATGAGGTACGATTCTCTTTGAAACGTTTGGACCAATATCTACGTAATAATGTATCGTTTAGTCGTTTCCAGTATAAAAACTCGTTAATAGAATATCCACCAATAAGAATATAAGAAACGTTAAAGCATCTATTGGCACATCTATATATATCATTTTCTGGATGGGCCATGAACATGTTATGATCAGTAATGTGAGCAATGCGAAATGTTATAATGATATGAACAGATCCCATCTAAAGCAGAAAAGCAAAACTTACCGGCATAGGTTATAGGTTAGTGAGAAAACTGAAACTTCATTCTTTAAGCAGAAATTCAGGAACTTAATTGATTTCAATATTTTTCGCTCTGTGTATTTCCAAATACAATTAATTGGGTTCATTGATTATTTATAAGTGGAATGTTATTCTGCTTGATTTTCAGTAAAAAAAACAACAGTTTGATTTAACAGTAATTAATACCAAAATTCAATGGTACTCTCAACCCTTGCCACATCTCAACCGATGACGTCATACTTTGCACACATAAATTGCCTTAAAAAAAACAGGTTGATAAGACTTGGATTGCAGTTATCAAGAATTTGTAACACATACAATGAATAAAAAGGCATATCAGAGTTTTGTTCCCACAACACAAGTGTCTTTTTGTAATAAATTGTGTTAATTTTTAATCTTAATAGCATAGCGAGAAATATTACACATAAAACAAAGATTTCATATACAGCAAAATATTATCTGTACAAAGGAATATGAAACCAGAATTGGAGCATTCTGTGCTACCATTTCTAGTTTATTTGGGCAAAAGATAAATTGTGAACTGTGAAAGTATCTTATCCTTATGTTCGCACATTTATCGATTCATCGAACGAGCAAACATTTTACTATATAACGTTATTTATCGATACACCGAAGGGAAACATTTTAGTGTAAAAACAAAATGATCAATGCATCATGATCAATACCTTTTGTGTATAAACACATTAATCGGAAATATTGTATTGCATCGCTGGAAACCTTTAAGCATAGAATGCATTCCGCTATGATCTCATTATCTGGACACAAATATGAAGGAAGACATGCAGAGTTAGCAGTTCATGGTTGACATTAAATGCTGTGGTGGTACATAAGGCATTTTGAAGCACGTTATCAAAAGGCATCTTTGTTCATTTCGAAATTCTGCATTTCTAATGTTGACAGTTTGTTGTAAGTTTTGAGGTAACACCATTCTGATCTGTGCTTCTGGAATTTACGTTTTTTCCATCCACTTCGATTGAACATACATACAAAAACAGATTAATTATACCTTTCTTCGGTCTGGCGGTTTGAAATTGGATTGTTGTCTTTTTAGTTTGGTAATATTTACACGACTAAAAGGTTTCTTACAGCAACACCTAACCACTTCAAGCGAGTAGAACAATTTAGGTTTAAAACAAAGTGCTTCGAAAGACTACAAACGCACAAATAAACCACCTGCTTGGAATGTGAAGAAGTTAAGTAATACGTTTGTCATTATTGAATAATGGATCAGAAAGATGGGTATGAAAAAATAGAAAAGCAATATATTGGATAAGCCGTTCTGCAGGTCGTTGAATATCGGTGTTACATTAGATACTGTCTAGCCTTCAACCCACATGTCCCTCATGGTGGGATAGGAATGAACGAATAACAGCATGAATATCAGAATCCGGATATCCTCCAGCGAACTGAACATTTTGAAATTCGGTATTAGTAGATAGACAGACCTTTCACAAAATCGCCACTTATCAATTGTATCTGATACAGCTTTACTCTTGATACACAGTGATAATGATGGATCATTATCTCCACGATCGTAACCACACTCAGGAAGCGATGCTGTAGGTCTTAAGTATATGAAATCGCGAGAGAATACATTTCATTGCCACCACACCATTCGTACATTTAGAAAACGAAGGTATAACATCTTAAAATGAAACGCAGGTGGAATTTAGAACTTTCTGAATTGGTATTGATTACGTTTGTTTGATATATTCTTTACGTTGCTCTAAAGAAATCTTGACTTCAAAGATAGATCTTGCAATGTCATTTGTTTCTTTCTCTGTCATGTTTAGAACGCGAATGTCTAAAATTACTCTCACATTGCACCAACATGTCATGAACATATGCAAGACTGCACATCTTGAGCTGCGACGCATCAGCTCCATTCGCAAATATTTCAGTTGATGCCATTAAAACACTTGTGTGTTCATTAGTACTTTCAAGACTGGACTATTGTAACTCAATTATGTCAAGTTCATCTCAATATCTACTCCAGAAACTTCAAAATGTTAAAAACACACCTGCTCGACTCATACTTAGAGTACCACAATCAGAGCACACCTCCCCGCTGCTCTGTAACCTACACTGGCTATCCATTCGACCCAGAATCAAACACAAAATTTGTTCTCTGTGCTACGTTTCACTGATGGACTCCAGTCCAACATACCTCTCCGACCTCACCCATGTGTACACACCAGCAAGATACTTAACGTTCCTCTTCTGACAATCGTATACTCATTATTCCCACTATGAAAACAAAGTCATATGGACAACGTTCTTTGGCATACCAGGTCCCAGCAACGTGGAATGAATTACCCACTGAACGTAGACACAATGACACAGTGATCCCATTCAAGAGTGCTCTTAAAACTCACTTATTTCGACTGCAAGAACAAACTTAAAGACCAAATAATGTTTCATACCTTAAATATTTTCAGCATGTTTTTATGTTTTCTAATTTCATGGTGTTTGTTTTTTGTAATCATATCGTTATATATGTTATAGGTGTTGTCTAATATTGTAAAGCACTTAGAGCTTCTAAAGATTAGGCGCTATACAAAGTCCTCATTATTATTATTATTATTATTATAATGGTATATCATTTAATATCCTCTAGGCTCAGAATATCCATGGGGATCAGCTACTCTTTTGTTAGCCAAAAAATCGTATTGACCTGCACATGATAAGAAAGAAAGATTATGCCTGGATATACCTACCGTTGAAAACTTGTCATTCTAACACGCTGTAGACGAATTTTCGTTGCTTCCGATTTCTCATTTTGCATCTTTGGAAATAACAGTATTAATGACATCTATCTTTGGTCCAACGAAAAATATCAGAAATGAAACTTTGCAAGTTAGAATATAACATTATAGATGTAACTTCGAAATAATTTAGATGTTGGTTTTAATATATTTGAAACATTCGTTTTTAATATGTCAGTATTGTTTTCTAATCCATTGGTTTCTAACAAGTCTGTTTATCATATTTTTGACACGATTGACCTGACCTACTGATGCATCCTTAGGCAAGCCATTTCGATTGAGCTTTAAATAAACTGTTTTTTGTTCTTTTACAGCAAAACACTGAACCAAACACAATAATTATTTCATTCAGTTACCAGGTGTAGAAGGCATAAATCTCTCGAGGGTGTTTAGGTTTTATTGTAAACTAATGCTATTGGACAGAACGTGTGTCTCTGCTCAGTGTAAGTGTGTCTTATTTATGAAAGACAAACCTATATTAAGTTGTCCTTTACTGAAAATGGTATCGCAAGTTCACACGTGTGTTCCAATAAATGCATATACATCACTGAAATAAAACAGCATGCGATAGATGTTTTACAAGGAAAGCTATTCATTCCACTCTTACTTATAATGTACAACATTACCGTCTCTCAGTCCTTTTTTTGTCTCATATTTAAACAAATCACCCTACGAGTCAGGTATCAGTGTTTAGGTATGCACTGTAAGTTAAAAATAAATGAAACAGAAAGTATATGTGTTTGCCATTTAAATTGTTTTATTTATAAAATTTGATAAATTATTACAAATTATCAATATATTAATTTGCAATACTCATCAGCCACTGTATAACAAGGGTTAATTGTATAGACCTTACAATCATGGTAACGACTGCGAATGTTTGGTCCCCAGTTTTGCAATTACACCCAATCCCCAAGAAAATCTTCTCATTGGTTAATAACGAGTCTTGACAGTGCTCGCTCCAACACCTTGAATTAATGTCGGAACACAAACATGGTGGACACAATCCTCATATATTTAGTTTTTTCTTACATGAGTACAAACATAACCTTAACATTCACCTTTGGCAGAAGAACATAGAAGATTATATTTGCGACAGATTTATGTGGCAGTGCTACAATCAGACCTTCAGTTTCATCTGATCATCTGCAACAGGCTGCTTGGTGGTGGTTGGTCATCAATGGCCACAGGAAGAAGAGCTTCCTTGACTTCTTTCCCTCCCCACCTAATGGGGCCTAATTAATCATTATCTTGCCAGACGTGAACATTATAGTAGACACAGGGGGAATGTTATTTGGCTGAAGCAGAGGTACTAGTCAGTGATCTCAGGTGGACACGTGTTGCGATCTTCTGTATCTTCTCACAGAAAGTTTTATAACGAAGTCCATGTACGGTATCAGTTGATTTACTAGAACCAAGGCTGTATCTAGAGCCAAAACCAACTCACCAGCTGCACATGTGGAGTTGTAGAAGACCTCTGCAAGCTTCCCTTTCTTGATGAGTCCAACATCTTTACCAATTTTATGCAGTTAAGATATTGTATCACAACCGGCAGAGCAAGAATGAAGAGAATATTTTGCTGGTTACCATGCCTAATGAAGTCTAGTTGCGTTTGATATTTCAACTTCTGACTTTCTAGAGGCATGTTTGTGATCTGGATTATACACTATTGCTCCTTTTTCTGTGCTGGCATGATAATCAAGGGCCACATGTATATATATATGTAATCTGCTACAACTATACTTTCATGGATAATACTTATAGTGTATAAACACATTGATCGATACAGCAAGGTGAAACTTATAATATGTAAACACATTGATCCATACTTTACTGCTATAGTAGTAAATACAGAATTATTAATCGCGTTATCGTTATGCCTCTTTTCCTCTTTCGAAATTCTGCAATTTTAACGTTGACAGTCTGTTGTAACGAGAGAGGTGACGCTATACCGATTTGTGCTGCTGTATGTTAAGTTTTTCCATCCATTACTTTTCAACGCAGTATGTCTTAAGTATATGAAATAATGAGAAAATGCATTTGTTTGCCACCATACACTTCATAAATGTTGAAAACGTGCGTATAACCTCTTAAAATGAGTAAATTGCCACACTGCAGATATCGTGGCAATATGACTGGAACATTCTTAAGTCTACGTTAAACTCGAAATCACAAACATACAGATCGTAAAGTGAAACACAGGAGCAAAATAATACTTCTTTTAGTCGGCTTTTAATGCATTGTTCATTATATTCTTCATGTCTCTCTAAACAGTCTTGTCTTTATAGGTTCATGTTGCGATGTTCTATTTATTTCTTTTTTCCCTTTGTTTAGATTTTAAGCATGCATATGATATATTTGTATAGCTTTTAATATCTGAAATATAAATGTATACACAGGAATCAGCTGTTGGTTTGTTAGCAAAGAAATCTTATATAACTGTACATATACAAAAGAAGGATTATGACTGGATATATCTACTCCTGAAAACACACCAGTCTAACACGCTAGAAACATGTTTTCATAGCTTTTAATTTGTCATGTTATAGTTATACCAGTGACCTATATCTTTGGTCAGTAGAAGGTGTGAGAATAAAAATCAGCTTGTTAGAATCGAACATTTTAGACGTAACATCCAAAATCTTTAGAAGCTATTTTTAATACATCTTAAACCCTTCGCAGTGTGTTAATGTCGTTTCCGAATCCATTGGTGTCTAAAAGGATGGTTCATGAATAAACCGGTTTTAATTTATGGTCAACCTTCGCGTAGCAAAGGTACTTTCATACGACCAAACATTACGAAAGACTATAATCGTCTTTGGGCCAGGTGTTCTGGGATTACGCTCAAACACTTTGACCAATACACAGTGACCTAACATCCATTACAAACACTAATATTCCTAATATCTATTACAAACACTAATATTATCCAGAAGATTCAATACATAGTAATTCATACCTCTTCTTGACTAAAAAGCAACCATAATTACATAATAGCAACGTGAAGATATGTTTAAATTAATATAATTATCAGATTTTGGTATGAATAAGAAATCAGTGATACTGAATCAGTAGTACTGACTGCTTATTTCTTTAACATTGAAATAACACTATTTTTATGAGGTACGATTCTCTTTGAAACGTTTGGACCAATATCTACGTAATAATGTATCGTTTAGTCGCTTCCAGTATAAAAACTCGTTAATAGAATATCCACCAATAAGAATATAAGAAACGTTAAAGCATCTATTGGCACATCTATATATATCATTTTCTGGATGGGCCATGAACATGTTATGATCAGTAATGTGAGCAATGCGAAATGTTATAATGATATGAACAGATCCCATCTAAAGCAGAAAAGCAAAACTTACCGGCATAGGTTATAGGTTAGTGAGAAAACTGAAACTTCATTCTTTAAGCAGAAATTCAGGAACTTAATTGATTTCAATATTTTTCGCTCTGTGTATTTCCAAATACAATTAATTGGGTTCATTGATTATTTATAAGTGGAATGTTATTCTGCTTGATTTTCAGTAAAAAAAACAACAGTTTGATTTAACAGTAATTAATACCAAAATTCAATGGTACTCTCAACCCTTGCCACATCTCAACCGATGACGTCATACTTTGCACACATAAATTGCCTTAAAAAAAACAGGTTGATAAGACTTGGATTGCAGTTATCAAGAATTTGTAACACATACAATGAATAAAAAGGCATATCCGAGTTTTGTTCCCACAACACAAGTGTCTTTTTGTAATAAATTGTGTTAATTTTTAATCTTAATAGCATAGCGAGAAATATTACACATAAAACAAAGATTTCATATACAGCAAAATATTATCTGTACAAAGGAATATGAAACCAGAATTGGAGCATTCTGTGCTACCATTTCTAGTTTATTTGGGCAAAAGATAAATTGTGAACTGTGAAAGTATCTTATCCTTATGTTCGCACATTTATCGATTCATCGAACGAGCAAACATTTTAGTATATAACGTTATTTATCGATACACCGAAGGGAAACATTTTAGTGTAAAAACAAAATGATCAATGCATCATGATCAATACCTTTTGTGTATAAACACATTAATCGGAAATATTGTATTGCATCGCTGGAAACCTTTAAGCATAGAATGCATTCCGCTATGATCTCATTATCTGGACACAAATATGAAGGAAGACATGCAGAGTTAGCAGTTCATGGTTGACATTAAATGCTGTGGTGGTACATAAGGCATTTTGAAGCACGTTATCAAAAGGCATCTTTGTTCATTTCGAAATTCTGCATTTCTAATGTTGACAGTTTGTTGTAAGTTTTGAGGTAACACCATTCTGATCTGTGCTTCTGGAATTTACGTTTTTTCCATCCACTTCGATTGAACATACATACAAAAACAGATTAATTATACCTTTCTTCGGTCTGGCGGTTTGAAATTGGATTGTTGTCTTTTTAGTTTGGTAATATTTACACGACTAAAAGGTTTCTTACAGCAACACCTAACCACTTCAAGCGAGTAGAACAATTTAGGTTTAAAACAAAGTGCTTCGAAAGACTACAAACGCACAAATAAACCACCTGCTTGGAATGTGAAGAAGTTAAGTAATACGTTTGTCATTATTGAATAATGGATCAGAAAGATGGGTATGAAAAAATAGAAAAGCAATATATTGGATAAGCCGTTCTGCAGGTCGTTGAATATCGGTGTTACATTAGATACTGTCTAGCCTTCAACCCACATGTCCCTCATGGTGGGATAGGAATGAACGAATAACAGCATGAATATCAGAATCCGGATATCCTCCAGCGAACTGAACATTTTGAAATTCGGTATTAGTAGATAGACAGACCTTTCACAAAATCGCCACTTATCAATTGTATCTGATACAGCTTTACTCTTGATACACAGTGATAATGATGGATCATTATCTCCACGATCGTAACCACACTCAGGAAGCGATGCTGTAGGTCTTAAGTATATGAAATCGCGAGAGAATACATTTCATTGCCACCACACCATTCGTACATTTAGAAAACGAAGGTATAACATCTTAAAATGAAACGCAGGTGGAATTTAGAACTTTCTGAATTGGTATTGATTACGTTTGTTTGATATATTCTTTACGTTGCTCTAAAGAAATCTTGACTTCAAAGATAGATCTTGCAATGTCATTTGTTTCTTTCTCTGTCATGTTTAGAACGCGAATGTCTAAAATTACTCTCACATTGAGCAGCGGGGGGGGGGGGGCGAATCGGACATTTTGTCCAATCGTTATTTTGCTTAATTAATACTTTCTGCAACTCAACGATCTAGTGTCGTCAGCGCCTGGTAAAAAAAAAACGACGACGTCGTTGGGGGATCGTCCAAACGTCATTTGGTTTAATTAACACCTTCTGCGCGTTGATCCCCAGCGTCGTCAGCGTCCGGTAAGCACATCGACGACCGCGTCGATGTCATCGCCCCCTCTGCTGCTAAGTGGTTATTTACAATGAGGGTCTTTATGATCTTACAAACAGAGTGATCACTAACTCCTCCTCTTGCAGATCAATTAGGTTATTTGACTGATCGGTAAGTCTGAAATTAATTCTCGTTAAAAACAGATCATGGCATCGCATATAGACCGGATTAATCGGACTCTCAACGATTAAAAATCCCGGAGGGGCTGTTGGTGAAAACGAATAAAGGATATACCCCTGTTGAGCTTGATTTGATTGCTTGGTATCCACCTGATAACTCCCTTCGATAACATCACACACTAGATTGATCGCTATCACTGATGCGATATTTACGTTGTATGGAGCAATATGCCTACCACCATCTCCGTTATCGTGTCTGAGGATAGTTGATGGGGCGAAAAAATCATTAAGAGACTTTCTTAGTTCTAGCGCGTTGTATCCTGGAAACCTAAAATCGGGTAAATCGGCTTCTGTGATATTATACTCGGTTAGGAATTTTTGCTTATTATCATCGCTGTTAGCAGATATTATCCCGACGATTCGTTTATTAATATATTCCATGTCTGATATAAGTTGATTTAACACCTCGATGTGTTTTTGTGCTTTTGTTTTCCGTAGTTGTTCTAGTTGTGATTGGCAAATACGATTAATCTCGGCAAACGCATCAGTGATATCATTTAAATTGAATACGATCTCGACGTCTGATTCAGGAGTTTCCTTATATATAAAATACCAATACATGGTATTCCTGTCTTGAAATATAAACCAGCTGGTTAATAACGTGCTTTTTATAATAGACCAATTATCTCGATAACTGGGATTAATCTCATGATACGATTGCTCATTCGTGTGAAATTCCGGCGGACTTTCATGAGGTGGATTCTTAGGCCATCCTAGTATGGTTCTTATTGAACTGTTATAAATATCAACCATATACCCCGGTGTGCTTATTTCAATCGTCGACGATAACGTCGGTTCATGAACCGTAATAGCGATTTTTGATTCTTTTCCTGTGATTGATTTTATCCTGCGTTGAAATTCTTTATTGATTTGTTCTATTTGGTATGACCCAGTTGGTATTGTAACCTCCTCCCAGTCTGGGGTCCCATCGGGTTTATTTGTCCGTGCAAAAACCAGCGAGTTATTAGGTTGTTGTCCGTTAAATGCGTCCGCTCGGATATTAGGCCAACTGTGATATACTCGCAATTTTGCCAGCGCTATTTCCTTCACTGGAACCGGCGATGGGAAGTTCACACTGAATTCGGGTTTTGTTGACGTTATCGATATCATATTTGTTTGTACCGGAGTGGTGTTCTCCGCGATCCGCTGAAGTAATTGAGACCCTTCGGGGTTCAGCGACATTATTATTATTCGTTGTTTTTAGTGTCTAATTTTAACAACCAGGTGGTTTCGGCTTCCAGTTGAAAATCCTCGATTTTTGACATCGCGGAGCTATATAACTGGACCATCGTGGAGAATTCAACATCGGATACGAACAAATTATCAATTGACAACGAGATCAACCCGGATAATTTCGAGTACGCGTCGGATACTATTTGATGTTTTACTGTATACTCGTTGAGTTTTTTCTGAAAACACGATGATATCTTCCTAGTGATTGCGTTGGCGACTCCAGCAATTGTTGTCATCGCGGAGACGGCGATTGGAACAGCGATCGGGGCTATCGTGGTCACCGTGGATAAAACGACGCCGGTACCGGCTACTATACCCGACACTGAGTACACGACCGCGTCGATGGCGGTTATTTTTCGGCGGTATTTTTTTATTTTTGCACGGTATTGTTCGGAAAGCGTTTTTAAGTTCGCGGAGAATTCTCTTGCGGTATCGAATCGATATTGATGTGACGTCGGAGATACCTCTGATTCAATTTCCTTGGTGGTCATTTTTATTTTAAAAGAGCTAGTGTTTTTAATTACTTAGATTCGCTGCAAATTCCACATACCATGTAATGTTTGCCCCGGCTAGATTTCTATCAACGGCATAAATTGTAAACTGTTCAGTTGCGTTCTTGTCTATAATTGTTGATATTGTATTGTTAAACCCGGATGAACTCGACGATAATATATTAAACTGCATCATTGAAACCAGTGTCAATCGATAAATACCCTTAACAGTTGCGGTGATATTTACTGTATTCTGTGTAGGAGTCCAATCGAATGATCCATGCCGAATTGTGTATACTGTGTTGATGATGTTCTCATGAGGGGTTTTTATTTTTTCGAGTTGCTCTGCCATTCTCGGTAGTCCGTCTTTAATCGTTTCAACATCAGTTCTGATTATTCCTACTTCCCGCCAATGCGCGTCTACATTATTTATGATCGTTACAACATTAGTTTTGATTGTTTCTATTTCCCGTGTATTCTCGGTCATACTTTTTTTGTTCGCTGCAACATCAAGTTTGATTGTTCCTATTTCATATGTATGCACGTCTATGCCTTTTTTGTTCGCTGCAACATCAGTTTTGATTATTCCTATTCCCCGCCAATACGCGTCTACATTTTTTTTGCTCGCTTCAACATCAGTTTTGATTGTTCCTATTTCCTGTGTATGCGCGTCCACACTCTTTTTGCTCGCTTCAATATCAGTTTTGATTGTTCCTATTTCTTGTGTATGCGTGTCCATATTATTTATGATCGTTGTAACATCAGTTTTGATTGTTTCTATTTTCCGTCCATGCGAGTCTACATTATTTATGATCGTTGCAACATTAGCGCCGATTATTTCTATTTCCCGTTCATGCGAGTCTATACTTTTTTTGTTCGCTTCAACCTCGGTTCTGAGCGTTACTATTTCCTGTCCATACGCAGTGATATCATTTATAGTTGTTGTAATCTCATCCAGCTTGGTATTTTTTTTACCAAAGAATTTATCAAAGTTGTTATCGACCCTGTTAAAATTTTTTCGCAACGTGTAAAATTGACCCGACAGCGTTGTAAACTCCGAAATAGTAGTTTTTATCCCCGCAAGATTCGGTTCGGTTACCGTCGGGGTCCCGAAAAAACTAGCGGTAGTGAGCTGTATATCGGTGATAGATTTTTTCACCTGCGCGTCAAGTTTGGTCACCGATCTATCTAACCTTGTAAAACCGTCCTGGACTAATGTTACCCTATCCGTCACCGCTGATATATGTTCACCCGGTTTGAGTCGTCCGTCGACGGTATACAACGCGATAGTGCCCTCGCCGGCATCACGCTGTCGTGTTAAAACATCATTCAGTGACACATTACCGGATTTCAATTTACCCTGGCGGTCTTGAAATACAACTATTTCGCCCGGGTCAACACTTGTTAGATTCAACGTATCAGCGATTTCATCCTCAATTAGTTTTTTTATGTCGGCGGCGGCCGTTTCCGTGGATTCTTTCAGCGCCGAAACCGGTCGTCCCCAAATATCAATCATTATTATCTAATGTAATTGTCTCTAAATTTCCCACTAGTGTATTCGTTTACAACCACATGAGGTGGTTTCCGCGATGATGAAATCGCCGCGAGTACGTTCAATACCTCACGGCCACATATCGGTGGGTCACTTAACTGCTGTGTTGCCAACGTGGAATAAAAAACCCGGGCTGAACACGCCCGGGCTGAACACGCCCGGGCTGAACACGCCCGGATATACCGCATGAATTCGTTTGGTGGGGCTAACCCGTATGAATCAAAATAGACGATCGCACGCGGATCAATCGCGTATGCAACCCAATGAGTTCCCGCTCCGGAGGACCCATCGAGGTTAATTATGCCGGTTTCAATATTCCTTGGGGCCGCCGGTAATTGATCCCTCATAAAAACACCTCTGAAGTTTTTTATCGCTAACGCGTTTGCGGCATCTATTAAATCAAAATTAGACATTGGAGTCATAGACTCAGGAGTCATAGACTCCCGAGTCAATAAACGGTTCCCGGTAGTCTTAGACCCTTTCCCGAGTACCATGAATACGGGGTTCCCGGTAGTCTTAGACCCTTTCCGGCCACGGGTCGTTTTTTTTTGTAGCCTTTCCCGGTTGCCTTCTTCAATGCCATCCCCGCCGCGGTACCAACGGCCCCCAACGCCGCCGCCTTAGCCACTGCTGGTGCGGCCGCGGCAATCAACGCTGGAATCGCAGCTAACAGCGGAAATATCCCACCGGTCTTTTCCATGTTTTTAATTGCTGCGGCTGAAAAATCTATTTGAACTCCCTTTTTATTCTTCATCGCATCATTGAAATGTTTTATTTGACGCGCCGTCAACGATATCTTATGATTACCACCCGCCATCTGCGACGGCTTCAGCGTTATTGTGGTCCCGCATTGTTTAGCCGACTTTGATCGTAATTTCTTGACTTGACCATCAGTCAACTCTACACTGACGACACTATACGACATTTATTGTAAACGCGTTTTGTGCTTTCAATTACATGTTTTCCACTGGCGCATCAACGATTCTCATTCGTCCACCAACACCTTCTAGCAGCATTGATTTATCGCTGAGAATGACAGCAACCGCTCTATAATCAGCAATAACGCCGCGAGTTACATTAGCTCGGAAGTGTATATCAACGACGGATTGTCTTGTTAAATCAAGATGTTCCAGCGAAAAGTAATAGATCGGATATAGTTCTCTGAAATCATGTTGTGATATTTGCAAACCAGTGTCGACGTTTTGATCACGACCCATGTACGACAGCAATCGATGATACACACGTGCGATATGGTTTTGACCGTAATTAAGTTGTATATCCTCAGATGGTTCCTGCTGGCCGTTTATTCTCAGCGAGACGTCAGTAACGCCTAATCGATCAAATATCATATGGCTGGATAGTTGATTATCAACTCTCGTCATATCCTGCAACGCAACAAATATATGACGCGGAGCCGAAATGCCTTGTTGTGATGCCAGGTTCCATGTGAATACACCATTGATATTTGATTGCTTAGTATCTGTTGTTGTTGTTAGCCAACTTAGTAATGATTTTCCTCCCTGCTCCATAAAGGATAGCAATCGTGCCTCTGTGGTAATGGATGGAGTCAACACCGGCATCCACAATGACATTTTAGTTAAAACGACTTTACCAGGGTCATTATTTGGATTCGCAAGATCCGCTGGAATCCTCCAAATTGCATTTCTATCATCACCTTTTCGCACAAGTACCACGGTATGCTTTGCTCCGTAGATAACTTTTCGCACGTTCCTACAAAATCCAAATATATGATGCAGTGGAATCGCGCATGAGAAAGATCTACACGGTCCTGTTAACATTGATATGCGTGTTGCAGCTCCGAGGTTGAAATTAGGATCGCTGTTTATAATCATATTCTCAACATCAGCGTCATTGTTATTAGCATTATTTCTTGGTCGTCTTACCACAAATTGCGAGTTTCCAGCAGTGTTTTTAGTATCCTTTGCAAACATCATAGATGGACCCGCTGATCTTGTATAATCGTCGGAATATCTTGCTAGCCCGATTATTGTTGTAGCCACATCAACATCGCGTTCTATAGACTCAATCTCTCTTCCATCAATGAGATATTTTGCGCTCTCAAATAGCGCCATTACGCCGTTATTGACTAAGCCAACTTTGGTACCATCTGGATACGGTGCTGGTACAGCAGGAGTATCGGCCTCTGTTACAAGTTCTCCTTCGATTTCAATAAACGCTTCACACGGCAAAAAATATTTACTGGTATCATGGACTTGAAGTTCAATTCGCGATCGTATGTTGGGTTGTACTGCATGATAGGAATAAAATTGATAATTACGGACAGAATCATCCTTGTGCACTGGTGCGTCCATATCAAACGCCGGATCAGCTGTTCGTTTAAACATTTTATTTAATAATACGCTGATGCATCTAAATCATCGTCGTCGTTTTAAACCACTCCCCGCTATCATGTTTGCGATGTCATCTTGATTATTGTTTACCAACGACTCTAATTTTTCTTCCACGGCGTTATTTATTACTTTACTGACATTTGCAGGCATCACTGTCGTTGATGGCATTACCGGTGGTTTCTGTTTTCTTTTTGAAAATCTCTTGGATTTCACCAACGACATTAGTGTGTCCCGCGCGGCTGAAAGCGCCTTTCCGGCAACATCTCCAATGGCACTAATACCCTTATCACGAATAACATCAATAGCCTTCATTCCTAATTGTTTGGCTAACGGCGCTACTTTTGGAGCCATTCTTGTAAATAACCCCGCAATGGTGCTACCGAGACCATCTCCATAGTACGCGCGGTAAACAGGCAATCGCGAGTTTACCACGTAGACGAGTACTGGTTTATCATGGTTGTAGTGTATGATCATCCTTATTAAAAACACCAGTTTTCCAATTAATCATCCACGAGTTCGTCTATGAGCGTTCGATATGCACTAATGTCCATGATACCGCCCGTAAATAACCGCTTGCAAATATCAGCGGCCTCATTGATTATTTCCGGAGAGTTATTTCCGGCTCGTTTTCCTCCAATTAGTACCTCTAGCCGTGATATATCACTGAGAACACTACCAGGACAGGTAACGCCGTAGGATTCTTTAGCAACAGAGTATCCTTTTCCTTTTTTTGGTGTTCTACTCTTAACTTTCTCGAGGAATTCATCGTAATCGGGATCACCACGATGTGGTAATGCGTCTCTATGTTTACTCGCTAAATACACTATTCTTGCCCAGTTCTCCGTCGAGGTTATTTTTTTCTTGTAACCTTCATTGATATACTCATCTCGAAGGCTCTTAGTTGATGTTGTAACAACAAAATTAATTAATTCTTCATCGTCGTCGATGTCTCTAATTTGATCTATTGCGGACTTTTTAAGAACATTACGGGGTATATTCCCCTCTTTCTTTTTTTCTTCCGGTATTTCTTCTTCTGGTTCTTTCGCAGTAGCGCCTAGTTCTTCCTCGTCGGCCATTGTAACATAAGGTTCTTGTGGTTCGGTTATAGCGAGTGGTGGTGGCCTCCGTGTTGTAGCAGCCGCTATTTTCGCAGGGAGTGTTTCTAAAGACCTTTTTGTTTGTTTTGTCTCTGCCGCTATCTTTTCAAGCGCATCGAGGACGGGCACAGTTGCCGCCGTAACATCTTTGGTCGCTTTAGTTACCGGGGCAAAGAGTTGTTCGCTTCCAACAGTAAAATCGGTTTGTAGTTGCTGCCGCGTTTGAAGTTGTTCTCGGACCCTGTCTCGTAACGGTATGAACTTTTTGAGCGCTGCTAGCCGCTCTCTGGCTAGCCGAGTAGTAAGTGATTTGCCTACCATTATTGCAATTGCGAAGCAATTTCTAATTTCTCGCCGGAGTTTTCGTCTATAATCCTTCTAATGTTTTTGATCTTACTAGAAATCTCCCGGCGTCGTTCATAAACACGTCCAAGTTTTTTTCGTATTATTTCAACGGCAGTGAATAGTCCAATGAATGCATTTGCGTCATTGTGGTACAAGTTTTCATTGATCGTATGTTGTAATCGTTTTATAAAAAAATACTCGCGGGCCAGGGTAAAACGCCCCCGTTTTGACTGCTCGTTAATAATCTCATAATCGGATAATATTTTTTCACTGTCGAGACCATCAGATAATTCAATTCCTTGATTTTTTAATTTTGAAATCTCGGCTAATATATTATTGATGTCTTCGATATTCATTATTCTTATAAAACATCTTGTTTTTAAATAAAAAAAATGAACCCCGTGTATCAATCCCGAGGTGTTCATACTTTGTTTTCTTCCGGAACAGACGCGTTCGCACTGTCATGGCGACTTCGTCAGCGCCATAGGCGCCGGTGGCTTTGTCACGGTGACTTCATCACTCGCTGATATTTATATACGAAAATCGAATCCTGTGACCCGTCTTTTTTGAGATCGCTGTTTTAGTTATATTTTCTGCAACAAATCGTACTGCGGGCATACAAATATCAAAATATCTACTGGCTTCATTCATCGACTGAAAAGTTTTTTCTTCGTGCGTTGTTGTATCAAGTGATTTTACACTCTTTGCTTTCTTTGAGTATTTACCAGTTCCGCCTTTTTTATTGTTTTCACTCTGAGAGATAGCTTGCAAGTTTATAAGAGAATTATCAGTCTTATTATTATTAATATGATCAATCACAAGCCCATTTTCGATTAATCCGTTGAATGCTTCAAATACAATCCTGTGAACATAATAGTTTTTTCCTCCTGCAGTAAATTGCAAGTATCCGTGATTATTTACGGTACCAACCGGCTTCTTCAGTCTACGATTTCTAACAATGCCGTCGCGAGATGCCTCGTAATTGACGAGCAGGGGGTGCGGCTGAAATTCTTGGTCCATTTATATAATAATACTACTTGTCTAATTTATTATTTGGTTTAATTATAAATCTTTCAACATAGTCTTGGGGGGTTTTGATGACGAAGTCAGCGGTGGGGTCGATGACGGCGTTTTTTATTCGTTTATCGTAATAGCGTTTTAGTTCCCTGTATCGCTTTCCGCCACAATTAATACATAACTGCGATTTTCCTCTTACACCGACGTGGCAAACCAAGCACGGGAGGGGGCCAAGAGAACCATTACGAACGCTTTGTAAATGGTACCCGCAGAATTCACCTCTACATGATTTATTGCACGGGGTTATCGACCCAATCATCAACCATTTGCAGTGATTCATTATACTATATTCTTTCATTTAAATACTTGTTTTAATTATATGGATGAGTTCGAGAGATTGGCAACAATTAAACCCCGGAAAAATATTAAGTTCAATCTCGATAGAGTCCTCAAGGACACACCAAAAGCGTTAATAAACGATAGAACCCTGTTGAATAAAATACGCGATTGTATTAATGAATTCAAGCGTGATGGTGCATCTCATAGTTGGTCAACATTTCGAATTGATGGTGTTGTTGATGCTACCATGAACGACGACCGCGCAGCAACGATAATATCACAACTTGACGGTAAAAGGTATTTCTTCAGAGTAAAATTCATTGTCCGGGTGGAATCAGGTGATTGGATCATACGTGATAAATTTGAACCAGTTCTCGGCGACAAGAAAACAGTCACTGTCAGCCGCGACTCCAAGCCGGGGTTGTTAACCGGAATTGATAGACCATACTATGAACGAGCGTATCCTGAAACAGCAGTTGTTTATGGAATATACCCGTTAAATAAGAAACCTGATATCGGAAAACTGAAACCGATGAAACAGTCAACTGGGATAAATTGTGTAGCAGAACGAATAATAGAGCATTTTACAAATGCATGTCGAGGAAACAAATTGACTGATTTACGACGTAGCAAAATCAACCAGTGGGAACTAACCGTAAAAGAGCGTGGAGCAACCATCAGCGACATAGCGAGATTAGAAACATCGCTGAGATTTCCAATAACCGTTACAACGATAACCGGTGAAGTATTATACGAATCGAAGTATAAATCGAAGGGAGCCCCAATCAAAATTATTGATCATAACGAACACGCATGGACGCCCGCGATCACAATATTTCCACGGGATAGAACAGTAAAGTATATACCCGAAGAATTCCTGGGAGAAGAATTCTCCAAGGACGGTTTTCTCGCGGAGAGGAAACTATTTGATGCTATTGCCTACTTGTGTAAAAACGACCCTGTATCAATGTGGTTACTTCGCAGCGCTGATACCTTTGATCAGTTTGTAAGACCAAACGGCGAATTATATCGCACTGAAGCATTTCACAACAGGATGAAAGAAACCGCCATAGAATTTGAAGAGCATGATGAACAACTGCTAACAAATTGTTTTACGATTCCATCGGTTGTAGCTCATGTTGCAGCAAGGAAAAATGCGTGGAGACCAACGCGCAAGGAATTTCTACCGGATGTACAATCCAGTTGTTTGGAATACTATCACGGTGGACTATGGAACACTGAATACAACCGCGACGCTATGATTTCCGTTGATATGGTTGCCTGTTATCCAGCGAGTTTTCTCGGGTATGGATCCGCCGCTGAGTATTTCAAACGATTTGGACACCCCAGACATGAAATGACTCGTGTTGCTATTAATGGACCACTGCCTGATTTTGATTTAACCGGATTCGCTCGCATAGTATCATTTGAATTCGCGGCAGGACTTCATCGCTGTTGTTATATTTGGATCGGTAGACACATGGCTGAAAAAAAGTGGTTGCCAATAGCGCTGCTACGGTATATGATTGATTGTAGCATGCTAGTTTCGTTGATTGTCAGTGACGCGATTATATCATACCGGGCACAGACTGAAGTCTGGTTACCAGAACCGGAGCGTCTAGATAGCATAATTGACGAGTCCAGAAAAAACATTGATGCCGACGAGGAATATATCATCGAATGGTCCAGGAGGATATTTAACCAACGAAACCGCGAGGCAAAAGATCTCGGTAGAAGAATAATTGGTAAGTTCACACAAGGTGGAAAAAACCACGACTACAAACGATATTGCTCACGGCTGATTATAGATGACGCAGAATATGATTTCGTAATCAAGGACGCAGTGGTAAAAAATAGATACGTGAACTGCAAAACAGCTTTCTTGTCCAATGGAACGAGGTTGGGTACAGTTGTTACCTACAGCGATGGAGACAGCCCGGCATACCCGCATTTGAGGGCGTCTATGCTGGGTTACGCCGCTATCAATTTATTCTCGATGATAAATAGATTTCCCGACACCGCGGTTAGAGTAGCCGTTGATTCGTTTTATGTTGACGTAGCGTATAAGGGAAACGTAGCCGAGTTTACTAGTCCGGACGAAAGTTGGGGTACATGGAGAATTAAAAATGAAATACGACGCGATTATTCCCCGTCAGCAGATGTCACCGTTGAGAACAACTACTTACGCGGTGATAAATTATCAGAATGGTCTAATGCACCACCATGTTCTGATCCAATTTGTAGACACAAGACGGTTTATTTAAGCGGCTGTGGAGGGTCGGGAAAGACGACTCGGGCAATTGAATTATTTAGAACGCGGGCAAGTATAATCGTGCTTACACCGACCCATAGACTAGCGCGAGAGATAAAACAACGAAATGTTGACGCCGTTACTTATCACAGCTTTTTTCGATACAGCGGCGGCGAGTGGACTCCTGATCGAATGGGTGAAAAATTTATTCCCGACATTATCATCTGGGATGAGATATGTACTGTTTCGTTAGATGTTTTACAAATGTTTCTTGAGTGGTTGCTGCGCGCGAATACAGCGGTGATCATGTGTGGCGACCATGGCCAACCACCACCATTTGTCGGCGAGGGTCCACATGATTGGTTAAAGGGTTTTGTAGACTATTATGAAGAAACCGATACTGATTACCGAGCACTTGATGAACAACTGCGCGAGGTTAAAAAATTAATCAGATTACAGCCGGATAAAATTCAATGTGAAATAATTCGCGAGGTGATTCCGGAAACGCCGTTGAATGAATTCTGGGAAACATGGAGACCAAACGATTTGATTGTAGCGAGTAGAAAGATAGTCAGAGACACACTTCAGCGGAAGTTGTTTACGTTGCATAAGGAAAAGTTTCCAACGCGTCCAGTGCCGTTATGTTATAGACCCGAGGACACACGGCGGCAGAACATTGAAGTTGAAATTCCAGCCCCGACAGCGTCGGGGACAAAAAAACAAATTCTCGTGCTGAATGATATCGTGCTCGTTGATATCGGTGTCGTCGAGGACGCGCTACGTGCTGATAATATCCCCGTGGACGCTAGGATACGCAACAACAATACATTCCTCGCAGGGACTAACCATCACGGACACAATTGTTTGGATAGTTGATAATCGCATCGAATGGTCGAATCTAGTCTATCTTGCAGTGTCCAGAGTACGAAGGATAAATCAGCTTCGAAGAATTGTTATTGACGAAGCCACCGACGAAGCCGGCGACAAAGTCACCATCGATGCAAGCGTCATTGATAGAAAACTCTCGGGTTACCGCCAACAGGATAAAAAAAAACAGCGGCGTTTTGATATTGATGCCGAATTAATAATCTCGCTACGACAACAACAGAATAATCACTGCGCGAGTTGCAATTGTATAATGAGTTGGTGTTATTCGGATAAAGACACTCGCCAATTTACCGTGGATAGGATCGATAACAGTCTCGGTCATGTCAAAAACAATGTGAGGTTGACCTGTCTTGAGTGCAATAGACGCAACGGCGCTAGTTAAGACCACGTGGGGGCAATTGAGTATCGTCAGGTATCACTTGTAGTTGCTCGCGTGTAAATCCGCGCTGAGGAGCAGTTGAATCCAGTCTATAGATCGGTGGTCTACCAGTTGATCGTGTTATCGTTGATATGTTATGTGTGGTAACACTCCAAATAGGATCAGTAGCTCTTTTTTGACCGCCTTCAAGCTCTCCTGGTTCATACAGATATCTGACAGTGACATCGCCGAGAATCGGCTTGGAAACGCTATCTATTTTTGATCTTCCGGGTATATACTCGTATTTAATCGCGTCGCTGGGCTTTATGTTGATTGCTCGGGTAATCTCGTTATTTAACGCTGCAATTACACCTGGCAACCTTTTAACCCATTCACGAGATCGTTTTTCTTGGATGAATTCCTTCGCGTATTGATATCCAAATAACCGTTCAGCGAGAGTCCGATTGAATCGTTCAACAATTGCCTGATCACGATGTAGCGCAGTATGACCTCGTCGTATCGCGACGCTATGATGTTTCAGCGTTGATAAAACAGCGCCGCGAAATTCACTACCGGGATCAACTTGTAATAGATTTGGCCAGCGCAGAGGGCCTCTTCGATAAATTCTTTCAAACGCAGCGGCTACTTCAGTTGCCGACTTTGTTTTTAACGGCTCCGCTTGTTTGTATCGACTCGCAACATCAACTACGGTTAGCGCGTATTTGTAACCGTTGTCATGCGGCAAAAATAGTATATCAGCCTGATGAACTTCATTAGGTACGCTGACATCAAAGCGCGAAAAGTTGATTTGTTTAGGCGGTGGTAGATAAATTTGCCATATAGCCTGTTTGGATAACCAATTAGCCGCAGTGGTCTTTGTTACCTTTGCAGCGCTTGCAAGCTTACCAATTGCGGCCTTCCCCTTCCAGTATCCTCTAGGAGAATAATAGATGGATTCCATGTTGTTATTATAAACGCTATCGTTTTCAATTACCAGCGCCAGAAGCTCCGCTTCCAATCATTAATTTACCTTTCATAGCCGATTTTACCAACCATGAGGCCAATTTTTCTTTGACGGATTTATCAGGAATAGCATTTAATGCGTGAATTAATTTTACGTCCGCGATATGACGCTGTTGCAGATCGCTACTTTTATAAGCAACATCATGAGCATGACACGCCTTATCGATAGCGTTTATTGGATACTCACCGGGTTTGGGCTGATTTTGATCATCGAGTCTAATATCTAATCGTGTTCCGGGGCCACAGTAGCTATAACCTGGGAGGTGTTTTTCTCCTGGATACTTTGCCCACGGTGTTCCGGGGAGTTTTGCCAATTTGGCTGCGATGTCACCTCCTCGCTTTTTTTTAAAACATCTCCGGGTCTAATAGAAATAAATCTAAATTTCTTTGTACCGCATTGTACACACTTGCCAGTAAGCGCCGATCTGTTATTTCTTGTTGTAGCGGTTGTCATATCATTTGTGCCAGTACGCACTCTACACTTCACACAATATAGATCCATAATTTATGTATAGAGATATGAATATAATTGACTTTTCGGCGACTAAAACAAGAGAACCAGTTAAGCATGTTGCAGCGTTACCAAACTCGATCCGGATGATTATCATCGGACCATCTGGATCCGGCAAGACGCAATTGTTACTCAATTTAATAATGAGATGGATGAAGTGGGATAAGTTGTATTTGGTTGCTCCTAGCGTAGATGATCAACGATGCTACGAGGTGTTGAAAGATTTCAACGAGAATGCATCAGCGATCGCTAAAAAAAATGTTATTGAGTTTATTACGGATATCAATGATGCACCGGGTATTGATGATATTGATGGCGACGTTAACAATCTAGTCGTGTACGATGATGTTATGTTAGACAATCAAAAAAACCCAGCTAGGATATTTTCCAGAGGCAGGCATAAAAACACTGACGTGATATATGTCACTCAACGATACACTCAGATTCCAAAAGTAATTAGAGACAACTGTAATATTCTTGCTGTGTTCAACGGCGTTGATACACACACGCTACGAAATATTTGCCAGACATGGTGCGGCGGTGACATGGACTTTAATGTTTTTCGAAACTTTTTTAGTCATGCTCAGTCGACCCCACATGGATTCGTAACGATAAATTTACATGATCCTCGGACACGATATCGTATCGGACTTGACCAAATATTCGGTTAGTTGTAAATAATTTTCATTGTAAGCAGCAGAGGGGGCGATGACATCGACGCGGTCGTCGATGTGCTTACCGGACGCTGACGACGCTGGGGATCAACGCGCAGAAGGTGTTAATTAAACCAAATGACGTTTGGACGATCCCCCAACGACGTCGTCGTTTTTTTTTAACCAGGCGCTGACGACACTAGATCGTTGAGTTGCAGAAAGTATTAATTAAGCAAAATAACGATTGGACAAAATGTCCGATTCGCCCCCCCTGCTGCTCATTGCACCAACATGTCATGAACATATGCAAGACTGCACATCTTGAGCTGCGACGCATCAGCTCCATTCGCAAATATTTCAGTTGATGCCATTAAAACACTTGTGTGTTCATTAGTACTTTCAAGACTGGACTATTGTAACTCAATTATGTCAAGTTCATCTCAATATCTACTCCAGAAACTTCAAAATGTTAAAAACACACCTGCTCGACTCATACTTAGAGTACCACAATCAGAGCACACCTCCCCGCTGCTCTGTAACCTACACTGGCTATCCATTCGACCCAGAATCAAACACAAAATTTGTTCTCTGTGCTACGTTTCACTGATGGACTCCAGTCCAACATACCTCTCCGACCTCACCCATGTGTACACACCAGCAAGATACTTAACGTTCCTCTTCTGACAATCGTATACTCATTATTCCCACTATGAAAACAAAGTCATATGGACAACGTTCTTTGGCATACCAGGTCCCAGCAACGTGGAATGAATTACCCACTGAACGTAGACACAATGACACAGTGATCCCATTCAAGAGTGCTCTTAAAACTCACTTATTTCGACTGCAAGAACAAACTTAAAGACCAAATAATGTTTCATACCTTAAATATTTTCAGCATGTTTTTATGTTTTCTAATTTCATGGTGTTTGTTTTTTGTAATCATATCGTTATATATGTTATAGGTGTTGTCTAATATTGTAAAGCACTTAGAGCTTCTAAAGATTAGGCGCTATACAAAGTCCTCATTATTATTATTATTATTATTATTATTATAATGGTATATCATTTAATATCCTCTAGGCTCAGAATATCCATGGGGATCAGCTACTCTTTTGTTAGCCAAAAAATCGTATTGACCTGCACATGATAAGAAAGAAAGATTATGTCTGGATATACCTACCGTTGAAAACTTGTCATTCTAACACGCTGTAGACGAATTTTCGTTGCTTCCGATTTCTCATTTTGCATCTTTGGAAATAACAGTATTAATGACATCTATCTTTGGTCCAACGAAAAATATCAGAAATGAAACTTTGCAAGTTAGAATATAACATTATAGATGTAACTTCGAAATAATTTAGATGTTGGTTTTAATATATTTGAAACATTCGTTTTTAATATGTCAGTATTGTTTTCTAATCCATTGGTTTCTAACAAGTCTGTTTATCATATTTTTGACACGATTGACCTGACCTACTGATGCATCCTTAGGCAAGCCATTTCGATTGAGCTTTAAATAAACTGTTTTTTGTTCTTTTACAGCAAAACACTGAACCAAACACAATAATTATTTCATTCAGTTACCAGGTGTAGAAGGCATAAATCTCTCGAGGGTGTTTAGGTTTTATTGTAAACTAATGCTATTGGACAGAACGTGTGTCTCTGCTCAGTGTAAGTGTGTCTTATTTATGAAAGACAAACCTATATTAAGTTGTCCTTTACTGAAAATGGTATCGCAAGTTCACACGTGTGTTCCAATAAATGCATATACATCACTGAAATAAAACAGCATGCGATAGATGTTTTACAAGGAAAGCTATTCATTCCACTCTTACTTATAATGTACAACATTACCGTCTCTCAGTCCTTTTTTTGTCTCATATTTAAACAAATCACCCTACGAGTCAGGTATCAGTGTTTAGGTATGCACTGTAAGTTAAAAATAAATGAAACAGAAAGTATATGTGTTTGCCATTTAAATTGTTTTATTTATAAAATTTGATAAATTATTACAAATTATCAATATATTAATTTGCAATACTCATCAGCCACTGTATAACAAGGGTTAATTGTATAGACCTTACAATCATGGTAACGACTGCGAATGTTTGGTCCCCAGTTTTGCAATTACACCCAATCCCCAAGAAAATCTTCTCATTGGTTAATAACGAGTCTTGACAGTGCTCGCTCCAACACCTTGAATTAATGTCGGAACACAAACATGGTGGACACAATCCTCATATATTTAGTTTTTTCTTACATGAGTACAAACATAACCTTAACATTCACCTTTGGCAGAAGAACATAGAAGATTATATTTGCGACAGATTTATGTGGCAGTGCTACAATCAGACCTTCAGTTTCATCTGATCATCTGCAACAGGCTGCTTGGTGGTGGTTGGTCATCAATGGCCACAGGAAGAAGAGCTTCCTTGACTTCTTTCCCTCCCCACCTAATGGGGCCTAATTAATCATTATCTTGCCAGACGTGAACATTATAGTAGACACAGGGGGAATGTTATTTGGCTGAAGCAGAGGTACTAGTCAGTGATCTCAGGTGGACACGTGTTGCGATCTTCTGTATCTTCTCACAGAAAGTTTTATAACGAAGTCCATGTACGGTATCAGTTGATTTACTAGAACCAAGGCTGTATCTAGAGCCAAAACCAACTCACCAGCTGCACATGTGGAGTTGTAGAAGACCTCTGCAAGCTTCCCTTTCTTGATGAGTCCAACATCTTTACCAATTTTATGCAGTTAAGATATTGTATCACAACCGGCAGAGCAAGAATGAAGAGAATATTTTGCTGGTTACCATGCCTAATGAAGTCTAGTTGCGTTTGATATTTCAACTTCTGACTTTCTAGAGGCATGTTTGTGATCTGGATTATACACTATTGCTCCTTTTTCTGTGCTGGCATGATAATCAAGGGCCACATGTATATATATATGTAATCTGCTACAACTATACTTTCATGGATAATACTTATAGTGTATAAACACATTGATCGATACAGCAAGGTGAAACTTATAATATGTAAACACATTGATCCATACTTTACTGCTATAGTAGTAAATACAGAATTATTAATCGCGTTATCGTTATGCCTCTTTTCCTCTTTCGAAATTCTGCAATTTTAACGTTGACAGTCTGTTGTAACGAGAGAGGTGACGCTATACCGATTTGTGCTGCTGTATGTTAAGTTTTTCCATCCATTACTTTTCAACGCAGTATGTCTTAAGTATATGAAATAATGAGAAAATGCATTTGTTTGCCACCATACACTTCATAAATGTTGAAAACGTGCGTATAACCTCTTAAAATGAGTAAATTGCCACACTGCAGATATCGTGGCAATATGACTGGAACATTCTTAAGTCTACGTTAAACTCGAAATCACAAACATACAGATCGTAAAGTGAAACACAGGAGCAAAATAATACTTCTTTTAGTCGGCTTTTAATGCATTGTTCATTATATTCTTCATGTCTCTCTAAACAGTCTTGTCTTTATAGGTTCATGTTGCGATGTTCTATTTATTTCTTTTTTCCCTTTGTTTAGATTTTAAGCATGCATATGATATATTTGTATAGCTTTTAATATCTGAAATATAAATGTATACACAGGAATCAGCTGTTGGTTTGTTAGCAAAGAAATCTTATATAACTGTACATATACAAAAGAAGGATTATGACTGGATATATCTACTCCTGAAAACACACCAGTCTAACACGCTAGAAACATGTTTTCATAGCTTTTAATTTGTCATGTTATAGTTATACCAGTGACCTATATCTTTGGTCAGTAGAAGGTGTGAGAATAAAAATCAGCTTGTTAGAATCGAACATTTTAGACGTAACATCCAAAATCTTTAGAAGCTATTTTTAATACATCTTAAACCCTTCGCAGTGTGTTAATGTCGTTTCCGAATCCATTGGTGTCTAAAAGGATGGTTCATGAATAAACCGGTTTTAATTTATGGTCAACCTTCGCGTAGCAAAGGTACTTTCATACGACCAAACATTACGAAAGACTATAATCGTCTTTGGGCCAGGTGTTCTGGGATTACGCTCAAACACTTTGACCAATACACAGTGACCTAACATCCATTACAAACACTAATATTCCTAATATCTATTACAAACACTAATATTATCCAGAAGATTCAATACATAGTAATTCATACCTCTTCTTGACTAAAAAGCAACCATAATTACATAATAGCAACGTGAAGATATGTTTAAATTAATATAATTATCAGATTTTGGTATGAATAAGAAATCAGTGATACTGAATCAGTAGTACTGACTGCTTATTTCTTTAACATTGAAATAACACTATTTTTATGAGGTACGATTCTCTTTGAAACGTTTGGACCAATATCTACGTAATAATGTATCGTTTAGTCGTTTCCAGTATAAAAACTCGTTAATAGAATATCCACCAATAAGAATATAAGAAACGTTAAAGCATCTATTGGCACATCTATATATATCATTTTCTGGATGGGCCATGAACATGTTATGATCAGTAATGTGAGCAATGCGAAATGTTATAATGATATGAACAGATCCCATCTAAAGCAGAAAAGCAAAACTTACCGGCATAGGTTATAGGTTAGTGAGAAAACTGAAACTTCATTCTTTAAGCAGAAATTCAGGAACTTAATTGATTTCAATATTTTTCGCTCTGTGTATTTCCAAATACAATTAATTGGGTTCATTGATTATTTATAAGTGGAATGTTATTCTGCTTGATTTTCAGTAAAAAAAACAACAGTTTGATTTAACAGTAATTAATACCAAAATTCAATGGTACTCTCAACCCTTGCCACATCTCAACCGATGACGTCATACTTTGCACACATAAATTGCCTTAAAAAAAACAGGTTGATAAGACTTGGATTGCAGTTATCAAGAATTTGTAACACATACAATGAATAAAAAGGCATATCAGAGTTTTGTTCCCACAACACAAGTGTCTTTTTGTAATAAATTGTGTTAATTTTTAATCTTAATAGCATAGCGAGAAATATTACACATAAAACAAAGATTTCATATACAGCAAAATATTATCTGTACAAAGGAATATGAAACCAGAATTGGAGCATTCTGTGCTACCATTTCTAGTTTATTTGGGCAAAAGATAAATTGTGAACTGTGAAAGTATCTTATCCTTATGTTCGCACATTTATCGATTCATCGAACGAGCAAACATTTTACTATATAACGTTATTTATCGATACACCGAAGGGAAACATTTTAGTGTAAAAACAAAATGATCAATGCATCATGATCAATACCTTTTGTGTATAAACACATTAATCGGAAATATTGTATTGCATCGCTGGAAACCTTTAAGCATAGAATGCATTCCGCTATGATCTCATTATCTGGACACAAATATGAAGGAAGACATGCAGAGTTAGCAGTTCATGGTTGACATTAAATGCTGTGGTGGTACATAAGGCATTTTGAAGCACGTTATCAAAAGGCATCTTTGTTCATTTCGAAATTCTGCATTTCTAATGTTGACAGTTTGTTGTAAGTTTTGAGGTAACACCATTCTGATCTGTGCTTCTGGAATTTACGTTTTTTCCATCCACTTCGATTGAACATACATACAAAAACAGATTAATTATACCTTTCTTCGGTCTGGCGGTTTGAAATTGGATTGTTGTCTTTTTAGTTTGGTAATATTTACACGACTAAAAGGTTTCTTACAGCAACACCTAACCACTTCAAGCGAGTAGAACAATTTAGGTTTAAAACAAAGTGCTTCGAAAGACTACAAACGCACAAATAAACCACCTGCTTGGAATGTGAAGAAGTTAAGTAATACGTTTGTCATTATTGAATAATGGATCAGAAAGATGGGTATGAAAAAATAGAAAAGCAATATATTGGATAAGCCGTTCTGCAGGTCGTTGAATATCGGTGTTACATTAGATACTGTCTAGCCTTCAACCCACATGTCCCTCATGGTGGGATAGGAATGAACGAATAACAGCATGAATATCAGAATCCGGATATCCTCCAGCGAACTGAACATTTTGAAATTCGGTATTAGTAGATAGACAGACCTTTCACAAAATCGCCACTTATCAATTGTATCTGATACAGCTTTACTCTTGATACACAGTGATAATGATGGATCATTATCTCCACGATCGTAACCACACTCAGGAAGCGATGCTGTAGGTCTTAAGTATATGAAATCGCGAGAGAATACATTTCATTGCCACCACACCATTCGTACATTTAGAAAACGAAGGTATAACATCTTAAAATGAAACGCAGGTGGAATTTAGAACTTTCTGAATTGGTATTGATTACGTTTGTTTGATATATTCTTTACGTTGCTCTAAAGAAATCTTGACTTCAAAGATAGATCTTGCAATGTCATTTGTTTCTTTCTCTGTCATGTTTAGAACGCGAATGTCTAAAATTACTCTCACATTGCACCAACATGTCATGAACATATGCAAGACTGCACATCTTGAGCTGCGACGCATCAGCTCCATTCGCAAATATTTCAGTTGATGCCATTAAAACACTTGTGTGTTCATTAGTACTTTCAAGACTGGACTATTGTAACTCAATTATGTCAAGTTCATCTCAATATCTACTCCAGAAACTTCAAAATGTTAAAAACACACCTGCTCGACTCATACTTAGAGTACCACAATCAGAGCACACCTCCCCGCTGCTCTGTAACCTACACTGGCTATCCATTCGACCCAGAATCAAACACAAAATTTGTTCTCTGTGCTACGTTTCACTGATGGACTCCAGTCCAACATACCTCTCCGACCTCACCCATGTGTACACACCAGCAAGATACTTAACGTTCCTCTTCTGACAATCGTATACTCATTATTCCCACTATGAAAACAAAGTCATATGGACAACGTTCTTTGGCATACCAGGTCCCAGCAACGTGGAATGAATTACCCACTGAACGTAGACACAATGACACAGTGATCCCATTCAAGAGTGCTCTTAAAACTCACTTATTTCGACTGCAAGAACAAACTTAAAGACCAAATAATGTTTCATACCTTAAATATTTTCAGCATGTTTTTATGTTTTCTAATTTCATGGTGTTTGTTTTTTGTAATCATATCGTTATATATGTTATAGGTGTTGTCTAATATTGTAAAGCACTTAGAGCTTCTAAAGATTAGGCGCTATACAAAGTCCTCATTATTATTATTATTATTATTATTATTATAATGGTATATCATTTAATATCCTCTAGGCTCAGAATATCCATGGGGATCAGCTACTCTTTTGTTAGCCAAAAAATCGTATTGACCTGCACATGATAAGAAAGAAAGATTATGTCTGGATATACCTACCGTTGAAAACTTGTCATTCTAACACGCTGTAGACGAATTTTCGTTGCTTCCGATTTCTCATTTTGCATCTTTGGAAATAACAGTATTAATGACATCTATCTTTGGTCCAACGAAAAATATCAGAAATGAAACTTTGCAAGTTAGAATATAACATTATAGATGTAACTTCGAAATAATTTAGATGTTGGTTTTAATATATTTGAAACATTCGTTTTTAATATGTCAGTATTGTTTTCTAATCCATTGGTTTCTAACAAGTCTGTTTATCATATTTTTGACACGATTGACCTGACCTACTGATGCATCCTTAGGCAAGCCATTTCGATTGAGCTTTAAATAAACTGTTTTTTGTTCTTTTACAGCAAAACACTGAACCAAACACAATAATTATTTCATTCAGTTACCAGGTGTAGAAGGCATAAATCTCTCGAGGGTGTTTAGGTTTTATTGTAAACTAATGCTATTGGACAGAACGTGTGTCTCTGCTCAGTGTAAGTGTGTCTTATTTATGAAAGACAAACCTATATTAAGTTGTCCTTTACTGAAAATGGTATCGCAAGTTCACACGTGTGTTCCAATAAATGCATATACATCACTGAAATAAAACAGCATGCGATAGATGTTTTACAAGGAAAGCTATTCATTCCACTCTTACTTATAATGTACAACATTACCGTCTCTCAGTCCTTTTTTTGTCTCATATTTAAACAAATCACCCTACGAGTCAGGTATCAGTGTTTAGGTATGCACTGTAAGTTAAAAATAAATGAAACAGAAAGTATATGTGTTTGCCATTTAAATTGTTTTATTTATAAAATTTGATAAATTATTACAAATTATCAATATATTAATTTGCAATACTCATCAGCCACTGTATAACAAGGGTTAATTGTATAGACCTTACAATCATGGTAACGACTGCGAATGTTTGGTCCCCAGTTTTGCAATTACACCCAATCCCCAAGAAAATCTTCTCATTGGTTAATAACGAGTCTTGACAGTGCTCGCTCCAACACCTTGAATTAATGTCGGAACACAAACATGGTGGACACAATCCTCATATATTTAGTTTTTTCTTACATGAGTACAAACATAACCTTAACATTCACCTTTGGCAGAAGAACATAGAAGATTATATTTGCGACAGATTTATGTGGCAGTACTACAATCAGACCTTCAGTTTCATCTGATCATCTGCAACAGGCTGCTTGGTGGTGGTTGGTCATCAATGGCCACAGGAAGAAGAGCTTCCTTGACTTCTTTCCCTCCCCACCTAATGGGGCCTAATTAATCATTATCTTGCCAGACGTGAACATTATAGTAGACACAGGGGGAATGTTATTTGGCTGAAGCAGAGGTACTAGTCAGTGATCTCAGGTGGACACGTGTTGCGATCTTCTGTATCTTCTCACAGAAAGTTTTATAACGAAGTCCATGTACGGTATCAGTTGATTTACTAGAACCAAGGCTGTATCTAGAGCCAAAACCAACTCACCAGCTGCACATGTGGAGTTGTAGAAGACCTCTGCAAGCTTCCCTTTCTTGATGAGTCCAACATCTTTACCAATTTTATGCAGTTAAGATATTGTATCACAACCGGCAGAGCAAGAATGAAGAGAATATTTTGCTGGTTACCATGCCTAATGAAGTCTAGTTGCGTTTGATATTTCAACTTCTGACTTTCTAGAGGCATGTTTGTGATCTGGATTATACACTATTGCTCCTTTTTCTGTGCTGGCATGATAATCAAGGGCCACATGTATATATATATGTAATCTGCTACAACTATACTTTCATGGATAATACTTATAGTGTATAAACACATTGATCGATACAGCAAGGTGAAACTTATAATATGTAAACACATTGATCCATACTTTACTGCTATAGTAGTAAATACAGAATTATTAATCGCGTTATCGTTATGCCTCTTTTCCTCTTTCGAAATTCTGCAATTTTAACGTTGACAGTCTGTTGTAACGAGAGAGGTGACGCTATACCGATTTGTGCTGCTGTATGTTAAGTTTTTCCATCCATTACTTTTCAACGCAGTATGTCTTAAGTATATGAAATAATGAGAAAATGCATTTGTTTGCCACCATACACTTCATAAATGTTGAAAACGTGCGTATAACCTCTTAAAATGAGTAAATTGCCACACTGCAGATATCGTGGCAATATGACTGGAACATTCTTAAGTCTACGTTAAACTCGAAATCACAAACATACAGATCGTAAAGTGAAACACAGGAGCAAAATAATACTTCTTTTAGTCGGCTTTTAATGCATTGTTCATTATATTCTTCATGTCTCTCTAAACAGTCTTGTCTTTATAGGTTCATGTTGCGATGTTCTATTTATTTCTTTTTTCCCTTTGTTTAGATTTTAAGCATGCATATGATATATTTGTATAGCTTTTAATATCTGAAATATAAATGTATACACAGGAATCAGCTGTTGGTTTGTTAGCAAAGAAATCTTATATAACTGTACATATACAAAAGAAGGATTATGACTGGATATATCTACTCCTGAAAACACACCAGTCTAACACGCTAGAAACATGTTTTCATAGCTTTTAATTTGTCATGTTATAGTTATACCAGTGACCTATATCTTTGGTCAGTAGAAGGTGTGAGAATAAAAATCAGCTTGTTAGAATCGAACATTTTAGACGTAACATCCAAAATCTTTAGAAGCTATTTTTAATACATCTTAAACCCTTCGCAGTGTGTTAATGTCGTTTCCGAATCCATTGGTGTCTAAAAGGATGGTTCATGAATAAACCGGTTTTAATTTATGGTCAACCTTCGCGTAGCAAAGGTACTTTCATACGACCAAACATTACGAAAGACTATAATCGTCTTTGGGCCAGGTGTTCTGGGATTACGCTCAAACACTTTGACCAATACACAGTGACCTAACATCCATTACAAACACTAATATTCCTAATATCTATTACAAACACTAATATTATCCAGAAGATTCAATACATAGTAATTCATACCTCTTCTTGACTAAAAAGCAACCATAATTACATAATAGCAACGTGAAGATATGTTTAAATTAATATAATTATCAGATTTTGGTATGAATAAGAAATCAGTGATACTGAATCAGTAGTACTGACTGCTTATTTCTTTAACATTGAAATAACACTATTTTTATGAGGTACGATTCTCTTTGAAACGTTTGGACCAATATCTACGTAATAATGTATCGTTTAGTCGTTTCCAGTATAAAAACTCGTTAATAGAATATCCACCAATAAGAATATAAGAAACGTTAAAGCATCTATTGGCACATCTATATATATCATTTTCTGGATGGGCCATGAACATGTTATGATCAGTAATGTGAGCAATGCGAAATGTTATAATGATATGAACAGATCCCATCTAAAGCAGAAAAGCAAAACTTACCGGCATAGGTTATAGGTTAGTGAGAAAACTGAAACTTCATTCTTTAAGCAGAAATTCAGGAACTTAATTGATTTCAATATTTTTCGCTCTGTGTATTTCCAAATACAATTAATTGGGTTCATTGATTATTTATAAGTGGAATGTTATTCTGCTTGATTTTCAGTAAAAAAAACAACAGTTTGATTTAACAGTAATTAATACCAAAATTCAATGGTACTCTCAACCCTTGCCACATCTCAACCGATGACGTCATACTTTGCACACATAAATTGCCTTAAAAAAAACAGGTTGATAAGACTTGGATTGCAGTTATCAAGAATTTGTAACACATACAATGAATAAAAAGGCATATCCGAGTTTTGTTCCCACAACACAAGTGTCTTTTTGTAATAAATTGTGTTAATTTTTAATCTTAATAGCATAGCGAGAAATATTACACATAAAACAAAGATTTCATATACAGCAAAATATTATCTGTACAAAGGAATATGAAACCAGAATTGGAGCATTCTGTGCTACCATTTCTAGTTTATTTGGGCAAAAGATAAATTGTGAACTGTGAAAGTATCTTATCCTTATGTTCGCACATTTATCGATTCATCGAACGAGCAAACATTTTAGTATATAACGTTATTTATCGATACACCGAAGGGAAACATTTTAGTGTAAAAACAAAATGATCAATGCATCATGATCAATACCTTTTGTGTATAAACACATTAATCGGAAATATTGTATTGCATCGCTGGAAACCTTTAAGCATAGAATGCATTCCGCTATGATCTCATTATCTGGACACAAATATGAAGGAAGACATGCAGAGTTAGCAGTTCATGGTTGACATTAAATGCTGTGGTGGTACATAAGGCATTTTGAAGCACGTTATCAAAAGGCATCTTTGTTCATTTCGAAATTCTGCATTTCTAATGTTGACAGTTTGTTGTAAGTTTTGAGGTAACACCATTCTGATCTGTGCTTCTGGAATTTACGTTTTTTCCATCCACTTCGATTGAACATACATACAAAAACAGATTAATTATACCTTTCTTCGGTCTGGCGGTTTGAAATTGGATTGTTGTCTTTTTAGTTTGGTAATATTTACACGACTAAAAGGTTTCTTACAGCAACACCTAACCACTTCAAGCGAGTAGAACAATTTAGGTTTAAAACAAAGTGCTTCGAAAGACTACAAACGCACAAATAAACCACCTGCTTGGAATGTGAAGAAGTTAAGTAATACGTTTGTCATTATTGAATAATGGATCAGAAAGATGGGTATGAAAAAATAGAAAAGCAATATATTGGATAAGCCGTTCTGCAGGTCGTTGAATATCGGTGTTACATTAGATACTGTCTAGCCTTCAACCCACATGTCCCTCATGGTGGGATAGGAATGAACGAATAACAGCATGAATATCAGAATCCGGATATCCTCCAGCGAACTGAACATTTTGAAATTCGGTATTAGTAGATAGACAGACCTTTCACAAAATCGCCACTTATCAATTGTATCTGATACAGCTTTACTCTTGATACACAGTGATAATGATGGATCATTATCTCCACGATCGTAACCACACTCAGGAAGCGATGCTGTAGGTCTTAAGTATATGAAATCGCGAGAGAATACATTTCATTGCCACCACACCATTCGTACATTTAGAAAACGAAGGTATAACATCTTAAAATGAAACGCAGGTGGAATTTAGAACTTTCTGAATTGGTATTGATTACGTTTGTTTGATATATTCTTTACGTTGCTCTAAAGAAATCTTGACTTCAAAGATAGATCTTGCAATGTCATTTGTTTCTTTCTCTGTCATGTTTAGAACGCGAATGTCTAAAATTACTCTCACATTGAGCAGCGGGGGGGGGGGGCGAATCGGACATTTTGTCCAATCGTTATTTTGCTTAATTAATACTTTCTGCAACTCAACGATCTAGTGTCGTCAGCGCCTGGTAAAAAAAAAACGACGACGTCGTTGGGGGATCGTCCAAACGTCATTTGGTTTAATTAACACCTTCTGCGCGTTGATCCCCAGCGTCGTCAGCGTCCGGTAAGCACATCGACGACCGCGTCGATGTCATCGCCCCCTCTGCTGCTAAGTGGTTATTTACAATGAGGGTCTTTATGATCTTACAAACAGAGTGATCACTAACTCCTCCTCTTGCAGATCAATTAGGTTATTTGACTGATCGGTAAGTCTGAAATTAATTCTCGTTAAAAACAGATCATGGCATCGCATATAGACCGGATTAATCGGACTCTCAACGATTAAAAATCCCGGAGGGGCTGTTGGTGAAAACGAATAAAGGATATACCCCTGTTGAGCTTGATTTGATTGCTTGGTATCCACCTGATAACTCCCTTCGATAACATCACACACTAGATTGATCGCTATCACTGATGCGATATTTACGTTGTATGGAGCAATATGCCTACCACCATCTCCGTTATCGTGTCTGAGGATAGTTGATGGGGCGAAAAAATCATTAAGAGACTTTCTTAGTTCTAGCGCGTTGTATCCTGGAAACCTAAAATCGGGTAAATCGGCTTCTGTGATATTATACTCGGTTAGGAATTTTTGCTTATTATCATCGCTGTTAGCAGATATTATCCCGACGATTCGTTTATTAATATATTCCATGTCTGATATAAGTTGATTTAACACCTCGATGTGTTTTTGTGCTTTTGTTTTCCGTAGTTGTTCTAGTTGTGATTGGCAAATACGATTAATCTCGGCAAACGCATCAGTGATATCATTTAAATTGAATACGATCTCGACGTCTGATTCAGGAGTTTCCTTATATATAAAATACCAATACATGGTATTCCTGTCTTGAAATATAAACCAGCTGGTTAATAACGTGCTTTTTATAATAGACCAATTATCTCGATAACTGGGATTAATCTCATGATACGATTGCTCATTCGTGTGAAATTCCGGCGGACTTTCATGAGGTGGATTCTTAGGCCATCCTAGTATGGTTCTTATTGAACTGTTATAAATATCAACCATATACCCCGGTGTGCTTATTTCAATCGTCGACGATAACGTCGGTTCATGAACCGTAATAGCGATTTTTGATTCTTTTCCTGTGATTGATTTTATCCTGCGTTGAAATTCTTTATTGATTTGTTCTATTTGGTATGACCCAGTTGGTATTGTAACCTCCTCCCAGTCTGGGGTCCCATCGGGTTTATTTGTCCGTGCAAAAACCAGCGAGTTATTAGGTTGTTGTCCGTTAAATGCGTCCGCTCGGATATTAGGCCAACTGTGATATACTCGCAATTTTGCCAGCGCTATTTCCTTCACTGGAACCGGCGATGGGAAGTTCACACTGAATTCGGGTTTTGTTGACGTTATCGATATCATATTTGTTTGTACCGGAGTGGTGTTCTCCGCGATCCGCTGAAGTAATTGAGACCCTTCGGGGTTCAGCGACATTATTATTATTCGTTGTTTTTAGTGTCTAATTTTAACAACCAGGTGGTTTCGGCTTCCAGTTGAAAATCCTCGATTTTTGACATCGCGGAGCTATATAACTGGACCATCGTGGAGAATTCAACATCGGATACGAACAAATTATCAATTGACAACGAGATCAACCCGGATAATTTCGAGTACGCGTCGGATACTATTTGATGTTTTACTGTATACTCGTTGAGTTTTTTCTGAAAACACGATGATATCTTCCTAGTGATTGCGTTGGCGACTCCAGCAATTGTTGTCATCGCGGAGACGGCGATTGGAACAGCGATCGGGGCTATCGTGGTCACCGTGGATAAAACGACGCCGGTACCGGCTACTATACCCGACACTGAGTACACGACCGCGTCGATGGCGGTTATTTTTCGGCGGTATTTTTTTATTTTTGCACGGTATTGTTCGGAAAGCGTTTTTAAGTTCGCGGAGAATTCTCTTGCGGTATCGAATCGATATTGATGTGACGTCGGAGATACCTCTGATTCAATTTCCTTGGTGGTCATTTTTATTTTAAAAGAGCTAGTGTTTTTAATTACTTAGATTCGCTGCAAATTCCACATACCATGTAATGTTTGCCCCGGCTAGATTTCTATCAACGGCATAAATTGTAAACTGTTCAGTTGCGTTCTTGTCTATAATTGTTGATATTGTATTGTTAAACCCGGATGAACTCGACGATAATATATTAAACTGCATCATTGAAACCAGTGTCAATCGATAAATACCCTTAACAGTTGCGGTGATATTTACTGTATTCTGTGTAGGAGTCCAATCGAATGATCCATGCCGAATTGTGTATACTGTGTTGATGATGTTCTCATGAGGGGTTTTTATTTTTTCGAGTTGCTCTGCCATTCTCGGTAGTCCGTCTTTAATCGTTTCAACATCAGTTCTGATTATTCCTACTTCCCGCCAATGCGCGTCTACATTATTTATGATCGTTACAACATTAGTTTTGATTGTTTCTATTTCCCGTGTATTCTCGGTCATACTTTTTTTGTTCGCTGCAACATCAAGTTTGATTGTTCCTATTTCATATGTATGCACGTCTATGCCTTTTTTGTTCGCTGCAACATCAGTTTTGATTATTCCTATTCCCCGCCAATACGCGTCTACATTTTTTTTGCTCGCTTCAACATCAGTTTTGATTGTTCCTATTTCCTGTGTATGCGCGTCCACACTCTTTTTGCTCGCTTCAATATCAGTTTTGATTGTTCCTATTTCTTGTGTATGCGTGTCCATATTATTTATGATCGTTGTAACATCAGTTTTGATTGTTTCTATTTTCCGTCCATGCGAGTCTACATTATTTATGATCGTTGCAACATTAGCGCCGATTATTTCTATTTCCCGTTCATGCGAGTCTATACTTTTTTTGTTCGCTTCAACCTCGGTTCTGAGCGTTACTATTTCCTGTCCATACGCAGTGATATCATTTATAGTTGTTGTAATCTCATCCAGCTTGGTATTTTTTTTACCAAAGAATTTATCAAAGTTGTTATCGACCCTGTTAAAATTTTTTCGCAACGTGTAAAATTGACCCGACAGCGTTGTAAACTCCGAAATAGTAGTTTTTATCCCCGCAAGATTCGGTTCGGTTACCGTCGGGGTCCCGAAAAAACTAGCGGTAGTGAGCTGTATATCGGTGATAGATTTTTTCACCTGCGCGTCAAGTTTGGTCACCGATCTATCTAACCTTGTAAAACCGTCCTGGACTAATGTTACCCTATCCGTCACCGCTGATATATGTTCACCCGGTTTGAGTCGTCCGTCGACGGTATACAACGCGATAGTGCCCTCGCCGGCATCACGCTGTCGTGTTAAAACATCATTCAGTGACACATTACCGGATTTCAATTTACCCTGGCGGTCTTGAAATACAACTATTTCGCCCGGGTCAACACTTGTTAGATTCAACGTATCAGCGATTTCATCCTCAATTAGTTTTTTTATGTCGGCGGCGGCCGTTTCCGTGGATTCTTTCAGCGCCGAAACCGGTCGTCCCCAAATATCAATCATTATTATCTAATGTAATTGTCTCTAAATTTCCCACTAGTGTATTCGTTTACAACCACATGAGGTGGTTTCCGCGATGATGAAATCGCCGCGAGTACGTTCAATACCTCACGGCCACATATCGGTGGGTCACTTAACTGCTGTGTTGCCAACGTGGAATAAAAAACCCGGGCTGAACACGCCCGGGCTGAACACGCCCGGGCTGAACACGCCCGGATATACCGCATGAATTCGTTTGGTGGGGCTAACCCGTATGAATCAAAATAGACGATCGCACGCGGATCAATCGCGTATGCAACCCAATGAGTTCCCGCTCCGGAGGACCCATCGAGGTTAATTATGCCGGTTTCAATATTCCTTGGGGCCGCCGGTAATTGATCCCTCATAAAAACACCTCTGAAGTTTTTTATCGCTAACGCGTTTGCGGCATCTATTAAATCAAAATTAGACATTGGAGTCATAGACTCAGGAGTCATAGACTCCCGAGTCAATAAACGGTTCCCGGTAGTCTTAGACCCTTTCCCGAGTACCATGAATACGGGGTTCCCGGTAGTCTTAGACCCTTTCCGGCCACGGGTCGTTTTTTTTTGTAGCCTTTCCCGGTTGCCTTCTTCAATGCCATCCCCGCCGCGGTACCAACGGCCCCCAACGCCGCCGCCTTAGCCACTGCTGGTGCGGCCGCGGCAATCAACGCTGGAATCGCAGCTAACAGCGGAAATATCCCACCGGTCTTTTCCATGTTTTTAATTGCTGCGGCTGAAAAATCTATTTGAACTCCCTTTTTATTCTTCATCGCATCATTGAAATGTTTTATTTGACGCGCCGTCAACGATATCTTATGATTACCACCCGCCATCTGCGACGGCTTCAGCGTTATTGTGGTCCCGCATTGTTTAGCCGACTTTGATCGTAATTTCTTGACTTGACCATCAGTCAACTCTACACTGACGACACTATACGACATTTATTGTAAACGCGTTTGTGCTTTCAATTACATGTTTTCCACTGGCGCATCAACGATTCTCATTCGTCCACCAACACCTTCTAGCAGCATTGATTTATCGCTGAGAATGACAGCAACCGCTCTATAATCAGCAATAACGCCGCGAGTTACATTAGCTCGGAAGTGTATATCAACGACGGATTGTCTTGTTAAATCAAGATGTTCCAGCGAAAAGTAATAGATCGGATATAGTTCTCTGAAATCATGTTGTGATATTTGCAAACCAGTGTCGACGTTTTGATCACGACCCATGTACGACAGCAATCGATGATACACACGTGCGATATGGTTTTGACCGTAATTAAGTTGTATATCCTCAGATGGTTCCTGCTGGCCGTTTATTCTCAGCGAGACGTCAGTAACGCCTAATCGATCAAATATCATATGGCTGGATAGTTGATTATCAACTCTCGTCATATCCTGCAACGCAACAAATATATGACGCGGAGCCGAAATGCCTTGTTGTGATGCCAGGTTCCATGTGAATACACCATTGATATTTGATTGCTTAGTATCTGTTGTTGTTGTTAGCCAACTTAGTAATGATTTTCCTCCCTGCTCCATAAAGGATAGCAATCGTGCCTCTGTGGTAATGGATGGAGTCAACACCGGCATCCACAATGACATTTTAGTTAAAACGACTTTACCAGGGTCATTATTTGGATTCGCAAGATCCGCTGGAATCCTCCAAATTGCATTTCTATCATCACCTTTTCGCACAAGTACCACGGTATGCTTTGCTCCGTAGATAACTTTTCGCACGTTCCTACAAAATCCAAATATATGATGCAGTGGAATCGCGCATGAGAAAGATCTACGCGGTCCTGTTAACATTGATATGCGTGTTGCAGCTCCGAGGTTGAAATTAGGATCGCTGTTTATAATCATATTCTCAACATCAGCGTCATTGTTATTAGCATTATTTCTTGGTCGTCTTACCACAAATTGCGAGTTTCCAGCAGTGTTTTTAGTATCCTTTGCAAACATCATAGATGGACCCGCTGATCTTGTATAATCGTCGGAATATCTTGCTAGCCCGATTATTGTTGTAGCCACATCAACATCGCGTTCTATAGACTCAATCTCTCTTCCATCAATGAGATATTTTGCACTCTCAAATAGCGCCATTACGCCGTTATTGACTAAGCCAACTTTGGTACCATCTGGATACGGTGCTGGTACAGCAGGAGTATCGGCCTCTGTTACAAGTTCTCCTTCGATTTCAATAAACGCTTCACACGGCAAAAAATATTTACTGGTATCATGGACTTGAAGTTCAATTCGCGATCGTATGTTGGGTTGTACTGCATGATAGGAATAAAATTGATAATTACGGACAGAATCATCCTTGTGCACTGGTGCGTCCATATCAAACGCCGGATCAGCTGTTCGTTTAAACATTTTATTTAATAATACGCTGATGCATCTAAATCATCGTCGTCGTTTTAAACCACTCCCCGCTATCATGTTTGCGATGTCATCTTGATTATTGTTTACCAACGACTCTAATTTTTCTTCCACGGCGTTATTTATTACTTTACTGACATTTGCAGGCATCACTGTCGTTGATGGCATTACCGGTGGTTTCTGTTTTCTTTTTGAAAATCTCTTGGATTTCACCAACGACATTAGTGTGTCCCGCGCGGCTGAAAGCGCCTTTCCGGCAACATCTCCAATGGCACTAATACCCTTATCACGAATAACATCAATAGCCTTCATTCCTAATTGTTTGGCTAACGGCGCTACTTTTGGAGCCATTCTTGTAAATAACCCCGCAATGGTGCTACCGAGACCATCTCCATAGTACGCGCGGTAAACAGGCAATCGCGAGTTTACCACGTAGACGAGTACTGGTTTATCATGGTTGTAGTGTATGATCATCCTTATTAAAACACCAGTTTTCCAATTAATCATCCACGAGTTCGTCTATGAGCGTTCGATATGCACTAATGTCCATGATACCGCCCGTAAATAACCGCTTGCAAATATCAGCGGCCTCATTGATTATTTCCGGAGAGTTATTTCCGGCTCGTTTTCCTCCAATTAGTACCTCTAGCCGTGATATATCACTGAGAACACTACCAGGACAGGTAACGCCGTAGGATTCTTTAGCAACAGAGTATCCTTTTCCTTTTTTTGGTGTTCTACTCTTAACTTTCTCGAGGAATTCATCGTAATCGGGATCACCACGATGTGGTAATGCGTCTCTATGTTTACTCGCTAAATACACTATTCTTGCCCAGTTCTCCGTCGAGGTTATTTTTTTCTTGTAACCTTCATTGATATACTCATCTCGAAGGCTCTTAGTTGATGTTGTAACAACAAAATTAATTAATTCTTCATCGTCGTCGATGTCTCTAATTTGATCTATTGCGGACTTTTTAAGAACATTACGGGGTATATTCCCCTCTTTCTTTTTTTCTTCCGGTATTTCTTCCGGTATTTCTTCCGGTATTTCTTCTTCTGGTTCTTTCGCAGTAGCGCCTAGTTCTTCCTCGTCGGCCATTGTAACATAAGGTTCTTGTGGTTCGGTTATAGCGAGTGGTGGTGGCCTCCGTGTTGTAGAAGCCGCTATTTTCGCAGGGAGTGTTTCTAAAGACCTTTTTGTTTGTTTTGTCTCTGCCGCTATCTTTTCAAGCGCATCGAGGACGGGCACAGTTGCCGCCGTAACATCTTTGGTCGCTTTAGTTACCGGGGCAAAGAGTTGTTCGCTTCCAACAGTAAAATCGGTTTGTAGTTGCTGCCGCGTTTGAAGTTGTTCTCGGACCCTGTCTCGTAACGGTATGAACTTTTTGAGCGCTGCTAGCCGCTCTCTGGCTAGCCGAGTAGTAAGTGATTCGCCTACCATTATTGCAATTGCGAAGCAATTTCTAATTTCTCGCCGGAGTTTTCGTCTATAATCCTTCTAATGTTTTTGATCTTACTAGAAATCTCCCGGCGTCGTTCATAAACACGTCCAAGTTTTTTTCGTATTATTTCAACGGCAGTGAATAGTCCAATGAATGCATTTGCGTCATTGTGGTACAAGTTTTCATTGATCGTATGTTGTAATCGTTTTATAAAAAAATACTCGCGGGCCAGGGTAAAACGCCCCCGTTTTGACTGCTCGTTAATAATCTCATAATCGGATAATATTTTTTCACTGTCGAGACCATCAGATAATTCAATTCCTTGATTTTTTAATTTTGAAATCTCGGCTAATATATTATTGATGTCTTCGATATTCATTATTCTTATAAAACATCTTGTTTTTAAATAAAAAAAATGAACCCCGTGTATCAATTCCGAGGTGTTCATACTTTGTTTTCTTCCGGAACAGACGCGTTCGCACTGTCATGGCGACTTCGTCAGCGCCATAGGCGCCGGTGGCTTTGTCACGGTGACTTCATCACTCGCTGATATTTATATACGAAAATCGAATCCTGTGACCCGTCTTTTTTGAGATCGCTGTTTTAGTTATATTTTCTGCAACAAATCGTACTGCGGGCATACAAATATCAAAATATCTACTGGCTTCATTCATCGACTGAAAAGTTTTTTCTTCGTGCGTTGTTGTATCAAGTGATTTTACACTCTTTGCTTTCTTTGAGTATTTACCAGTTCCGCCTTTTTTATTGTTTTCACTCTGAGAGATAGCTTGCAAGTTTATAAGAGAATTATCAGTCTTATTATTATTAATATGATCAATCACAAGCCCATTTTCGATTAATCCGTTGAATGCTTCAAATACAATCCTGTGAACATAATAGTTTTTTCCTCCTGCAGTAAATTGCAAGTATCCGTGATTATTTACGGTAACAGCCGGCTTCTTCAGTCTACGATTTCTAACAATGCCGTCGCGAGATGCCTCGTAATTGACGAGCAGGGGGTGCGGCTGAAATTCTTGGTCCATTTATATAATAATACTACTTGTTTAATTTAATATTTGGTTTAATTATAAATCTTTCAACATAGTCTTGGGGGGTTTTGATGACGAAGTCAGCGGTGGGGTCGATGACGGCGTTTTTTATTCGTTTATCGTAATAGCGTTTTAGTTCCCTGTATCGCTTTCCGCCACAATTAATACATAACTGCGATTTTCCTCTTACACCGACGTGGCAAACCAAGCACGGGAGGGGGCCAAGAGAACCATTACGAACGCTTTGTAAATGGTACCCGCAGAATTCACCTCTACATGATTTATTGCACGGGGTTATCGACCCAATCATCAACCATTTGCAGTGATTCATTATACTATATTCTTTCATTTAAATACTTGTTTTAATTATATGGATGAGTTCGAGAGATTGGCAACAATTAAACCCCGGAAAAATATTAAGTTCAATCTCGATAGAGTCCTCAAGGACACACCAAAAGCGTTAATAAACGATAGAACCCTGTTGAATAAAATACGCGATTGTATTAATGAATTCAAGCGTGATGGTGCATCTCATAGTTGGTCAACATTTCGAATTGATGGTGTTGTTGATGCTACCATGAACGACGACCGCGCAGCAACGATAATATCACAACTTGACGGTAAAAGGTATTTCTTCAGAGTAAAATTCATTGTCCGGGTGGAATCAGGTGATTGGATCATACGTGATAAATTTGAACCAGTTCTCGGCGACAAGAAAACAGTCACTGTCAGCCGCGACTCCAAGCCGGGGTTGTTAACCGGAATTGATAGACCATACTATGAACGAGCGTATCCTGAAACAGCAGTTGTTTATGGAATATACCCGTTAAATAAGAAACCTGATATCGGAAAACTGAAACCGATGAAACAGTCAACTGGGATAAATTGTGTAGCAGAACGAATAATAGAGCATTTTACAAATGCATGTCGAGGAAACAAATTGACTGATTTACGACGTAGCAAAATCAACCAGTGGGAACTAACCGTAAAAGAGCGTGGAGCAACCATCAGCGACATAGCGAGATTAGAAACATCGCTGAGATTTCCAATAACCGTTACAACGATAACCGGTGAAGTATTATACGAATCGAAGTATAAATCGAAGGGAGCCGCAATCAAAATTATTGATCATAACGAACACGCATGGACGCCCGCGATCACAATATTTCCACGGGATAGAACAGTAAAGTATATACCCGAAGAATTCCTGGGAGAAGAATTCTCCAAGGACGGTTTTCTCGCGGAGAGGAAACTATTTGATGCTATTGCCTACTTGTGTAAAAACGACCCTGTATCAATGTGGTTACTTCGCAGCGCTGATACCTTTGATCAGTTTGTAAGACCAAACGGCGAATTATATCGCACTGAAGCATTTCACAACAGGATGAAAAAAACCGCCATAGAATTTGAAGAGCATGATGAACAACTGCTAACAAATTGTTTTACGATTCCATCGGTTGTAGCTCATGTTGCAGCAAGGAAAAATGCGTGGAGACCAACGCGCAAGGAATTTCTACCGGATGTACAATCCAGTTGTTTGGAATACTATCACGGTGGACTATGGAACACTGAATACAACCGCGACGCTATGATTTCCGTTGATATGGTTGCCTGTTATCCAGCGAGTTTTCTCGGGTATGGATCCGCCGCTGAGTATTTCAAACGATTTGGACACCCCAGACATGAAATGACTCGTGTTGCTATTAATGGACCACTGCCTGATTTTGATTTAACCGGATTCGCTCGCATAGTATCATTTGAATTCGCGGCAGGACTTCATCGCTGTTGTTATATTTGGATCGGTAGACACATGGCTGAAAAAAAGTGGTTGCCAATAGCGCTGCTACGGTATATGATTGATTGTAGCATGCTAGTTTCGTTGATTGTCAGTGACGCGATTATATCATACCGGGAACAGACTGAAGTCTGGTTACCAGAACCGGAGCGTCTAGATAGCATAATTGACGAGTCCAGAAAAAACATTGATGCCGACGAGGAATATATCATCGAATGGTCCAGGAGGATATTTAACCAACGAAACCGCGAGGCAAAAGATCTCGGTAGAAGAATAATTGGTAAGTTCACACAAGGTGGAAAAAACCACGACTACAAACGATATTGCTCACGGCTGATTATAGATGACGCAGAATATGATTTCGTAATCAAGGACGCAGTGGTAAAAAATAGATACGTGAACTGCAAAACAGCTTTCTTGTCCAATGGAACGAGGTTGGGTACAGTTGTTACCTACAGCGATGGAGACAGCCCGGCATACCCGCATTTGAGGGCGTCTATGCTGGGTTACGCCGCTATCAATTTATTCTCGATGATAAATAGATTTCCCGACACCGCGGTTAGAGTAGCCGTTGATTCGTTTTATGTTGACGTAGCGTATAAGGGAAACGTAGCCGAGTTTACTAGTCCGGACGAAAGTTGGGGTACATGGAGAATTAAAAATGAAATACGACGCGATTATTCCCCGTCAGCAGATGTCACCGTTGAGAACAACTACTTACGCGGTGATAAATTATCAGAATGGTCTAATGCACCACCATGTTCTGATCCAATTTGTAGACACAAGACGGTTTATTTAAGCGGCTGTGGAGGGTCGGGAAAGACGACTCGGGCAATTGAATTATTTCGAACGCGGGCAAGTATAATCGTGCTTACACCGACCCATAGACTAGCGCGAGAGATAAAACAACGAAATGTTGACGCCGTTACTTATCACAGCTTTTTTCGATACAGCGGCGGCGAGTGGACTCCTGATCGAATGGGTGAAAAATTTATTCCCGACATTATCATCTGGGATGAGATATGTACTGTTTCGTTAGATGTTTTACAAATGTTTCTTGAGTGGTTGCTGCGCGCGAATACAGCGGTGATCATGTGTGGCGACCATGGCCAACCACCACCATTTGTCGGCGAGGGTCCACATGATTGGTTAAAGGGTTTTGTAGACTATTATGAAGAAACCGATACTGATTACCGAGCACTTGATGAACAACTGCGCGAGGTTAAAAAATTAATCAGATTACAGCCGGATAAAATTCAATGTGAAATAATTCGCGAGGTGATTCCGGAAACGCCGTTGAATGAATTCTGGGAAACATGGAGACCAAACGATTTGATTGTAGCGAGTAGAAAGATAGTCAGAGACACACTTCAGCGGAAGTTGTTTACGTTGCATAAGGAAAAGTTTCCAACGCGTCCAGTGCCGTTATGTTATAGACCCGCGGACACACGGCGGCAGAACATTGAAGTTGAAATTCCAGCCCCGACAGCGTCGGGGACAAAAAAACAAATTCTCGTGCTGAATGATATCGTGCTCGTTGATATCGGTGTCGTCGAGGACGCGCTACGTGCTGATAATATCCCCGTGGACGCTAGGATACGCAACAACAATACATTCCTCGCAGGGACTAACCATCACGGACACAATTGTTTGGATAGTTGATAATCGCATCGAATGGTCGAATCTAGTCTATCTTGCAGTGTCCAGAGTACGAAGGATAAATCAGCTTCGAAGAATTGTTATTGACGAAGCCACCGACGAAGCCGGCGACAAAGTCACCATCGATGCAAGCGTCATTGATAGAAAACTCTCGGGTTACCGCCAACAGGATAAAAAAAAAACATCGGCGTTTTGATATTGATGCCGAATTAATAATCTCGCTACGACAACAACAGAATAATCACTGCGCGAGTTGCAATTGTATAATGAGTTGGCGTTATTCGGATAAAGACACTCGCCAATTTACCGTGGATAGGATCGATAACAGTCTCGGTCATGTCAAAAACAATGTGAGGTTGACCTGTCTTGAGTGCAATAGACGCAACGGCGCTAGTTAAGACCACGTGGGGGCAATTGAGTATCGTCAGGTATCACTTGTAGTTGCTCGCGTGTAAATCCGCGCTGAGGAGCAGTTGAATCCAGTCTATAGATCGGTGGTCTACCAGTTGATCGTGTTATCGTTGATATGTTATGTGTGGTAACACTCCAAATAGGATCAGTAGCTCTTTTTTGACCGCCTTCAAGCTCTCCTGGTTCATACAGATATCTGACAGTGACATCGCCGAGAATCGGCTTGGAAACGCTATCTATTTTTGATCTTCCGGGTATATACTCGTATTTAATCGCGTCGCTGGGCTTTATGTTGATTGCTCGGGTAATCTCGTTATTTAACGCTGCAATTACACCTGGCAACCTTTTAACCCATTCACGAGATCGTTTTTCTTGGATGAATTCCTTCGCGTATTGATATCCAAATAACCGTTCAGCGAGAGTCCGATTGAATCGTTCAACAATTGCCTGATCACGATGTAGCGCAGTATGACCTCGTCGTATCGCGACGCTATGATGTTTCAGCGTTGATAAAACAGCGCCGCGAAATTCACTACCGGGATCAACTTGTAATAGATTTGGCCAGCGCAGAGGGCCTCTTCGATAAATTCTTTCAAACGCAGCGGCTACTTCAGTTGCCGACTTTGTTTTTAACGGCTCCGCTTGTTTGTATCGACTCGCAACATCAACTACGGTTAGCGCGTATTTGTAACCGTTGTCATGCGGCAAAAATAGTATATCAGCCTGATGAACTTCATTAGGTACGCTGACATCAAAGCGCGAAAAGTTGATTTGTTTAGGCGGTGGTAGATAAATTTGCCATATAGCCTGTTTGGATAACCAATTAGCCGCAGTGGTCTTTGTTACCTTTGCAGCGCTTGCAAGCTTACCAATTGCGGCCTTCCCCTTCCAGTATCCTCTAGGAGAATAATAGATGGATTCCATGTTGTTATTATAAACGCTATCGTTTTCAATTACCAGCGCCAGAAGCTCCGCTTCCAATCATTAATTTACCTTTCATAGCCGATTTTACCAACCATGAGGCCAATTTTTCTTTGATGGATTTATCAGGAATAGCATTTAATGCGTGAATTAATTTTACGTCCGCGATATGACGCTGTTGCAGATCGCTACTTTTATAAGCAACATCATGAGCATGACACGCCTTATCGATAGCGTTTATTGGATACTCACTGGGTTTGGGCTGATTTTGATCATCGAGTCTAATATCTAATCGTGTTCCGGGGCCACAGTAGCTATATCCTGGGAGGTGTTTTTCTCCTGGATACTTTGCCCACGGTGTTCCGGGGAGTTTTGCCAATTTGGCTGCGATGTCACCTCCTCGCTTTTTTTTAAAACATCTCCGGGTCTAATAGAAATAAATCTAAATTTCTTTGTACCGCATTGTACACACTTGCCAGTAAGCGCCGATCTGTTATTTCTTGTTGTAGCGGTTGTCATATCATTTGTGCCAGTACGCACTCTACACTTCACACAATATAGATCCATAATTTATGTATAGAGATATGAATATAATTGATTTTTCGGCGACTAAAACAAGAGAACCAGTTAAGCATGTTGCAGCGTTACCAAACTCGATCCGGATGTTTATCATCGGACCATCTGGATCCGGCAAGACGCAATTGTTACTCAATTTAATAATGAGATGGATGAAGTGGGATAAGTTGTATTTGGTTGCTCCTAGCGTAGATGATCAACGATGCTACGAGGTGTTGAAAGATTTCAACGAGAATGCATCAGCGATCGCTAAAAAAAATGTTATTGAGTTTATTACGGATATCAATGATGCACCGGGTATTGATGATATTGATGGCGACGTTAACAATCTAGTCGTGTACGATGATGTTATGTTAGACAATCAAAAAAACCCAGCTAGGATATTTTCCAGAGGCAGGCATAAAAACACTGACGTGATATATGTCACTCAACGATACACTCAGATTCCAAAAGTAATTAGAGACAACTGTAATATTCTTGCTGTGTTCAACGGCGTTGATACACACACGCTACGAAATATTTGGCAGACATGGTGCGGCGGTGACATGGACTTTAATGTTTTTCGAAACTTTTTTAGTCATGCTCAGTCGACCCCACATGGATTCGTAACGATAAATTTACATGATCCTCGGACACGATATCGTATCGGACTTGACCAAATATTCGGTTAGTTGTAAATAATTTTCATTGTAAGCAGCAGAGGGGGCGATGACATCGACGCGGTCGTCGATGTGCTTACCGGACGCTGACGACGCTGGGGATCAACGCGCAGAAGGTGTTAATTAAACCAAATGACGTTTGGACGATCCCCCAACGACGTCGTCGTTTTTTTTTAACCAGGCGCTGACGACACTAGATCGTTGAGTTGCAGAAAGTATTAATTAAGCAAAATAACGATTGGACAAAATGTCCGATTCGCCCCCCCTGCTGCTCATTGCACCAACATGTCATGAACATATGCAAGACTGCACATCTTGAGCTGCGACGCATCAGCTCCATTCGCAAATATTTCAGTTGATGCCATTAAAACACTTGTGTGTTCATTAGTACTTTCAAGACTGGACTATTGTAACTCAATTATGTCAAGTTCATCTCAATATCTACTCCAGAAACTTCAAAATGTTAAAAACACACCTGCTCGACTCATACTTAGAGTACCACAATCAGAGCACACCTCCCCGCTGCTCTGTAACCTACACTGGCTATCCATTCGACCCAGAATCAAACACAAAATTTGTTCTCTGTGCTACGTTTCACTGATGGACTCCAGTCCAACATACCTCTCCGACCTCACCCATGTGTACACACCAGCAAGATACTTAACGTTCCTCTTCTGACAATCGTATACTCATTATTCCCACTATGAAAACAAAGTCATATGGACAACGTTCTTTGGCATACCAGGTCCCAGCAACGTGGAATGAATTACCCACTGAACGTAGACACAATGACACAGTGATCCCATTCAAGAGTGCTCTTAAAACTCACTTATTTCGACTGCAAGAACAAACTTAAAGACCAAATAATGTTTCATACCTTAAATATTTTCAGCATGTTTTTATGTTTTCTAATTTCATGGTGTTTGTTTTTTGTAATCATATCGTTATATATGTTATAGGTGTTGTCTAATATTGTAAAGCACTTAGAGCTTCTAAAGATTAGGCGCTATACAAAGTCCTCATTATTATTATTATTATTATTATTATAATGGTATATCATTTAATATCCTCTAGGCTCAGAATATCCATGGGGATCAGCTACTCTTTTGTTAGCCAAAAAATCGTATTGACCTGCACATGATAAGAAAGAAAGATTATGCCTGGATATACCTACCGTTGAAAACTTGTCATTCTAACACGCTGTAGACGAATTTTCGTTGCTTCCGATTTCTCATTTTGCATCTTTGGAAATAACAGTATTAATGACATCTATCTTTGGTCCAACGAAAAATATCAGAAATGAAACTTTGCAAGTTAGAATATAACATTATAGATGTAACTTCGAAATAATTTAGATGTTGGTTTTAATATATTTGAAACATTCGTTTTTAATATGTCAGTATTGTTTTCTAATCCATTGGTTTCTAACAAGTCTGTTTATCATATTTTTGACACGATTGACCTGACCTACTGATGCATCCTTAGGCAAGCCATTTCGATTGAGCTTTAAATAAACTGTTTTTTGTTCTTTTACAGCAAAACACTGAACCAAACACAATAATTATTTCATTCAGTTACCAGGTGTAGAAGGCATAAATCTCTCGAGGGTGTTTAGGTTTTATTGTAAACTAATGCTATTGGACAGAACGTGTGTCTCTGCTCAGTGTAAGTGTGTCTTATTTATGAAAGACAAACCTATATTAAGTTGTCCTTTACTGAAAATGGTATCGCAAGTTCACACGTGTGTTCCAATAAATGCATATACATCACTGAAATAAAACAGCATGCGATAGATGTTTTACAAGGAAAGCTATTCATTCCACTCTTACTTATAATGTACAACATTACCGTCTCTCAGTCCTTTTTTTGTCTCATATTTAAACAAATCACCCTACGAGTCAGGTATCAGTGTTTAGGTATGCACTGTAAGTTAAAAATAAATGAAACAGAAAGTATATGTGTTTGCCATTTAAATTGTTTTATTTATAAAATTTGATAAATTATTACAAATTATCAATATATTAATTTGCAATACTCATCAGCCACTGTATAACAAGGGTTAATTGTATAGACCTTACAATCATGGTAACGACTGCGAATGTTTGGTCCCCAGTTTTGCAATTACACCCAATCCCCAAGAAAATCTTCTCATTGGTTAATAACGAGTCTTGACAGTGCTCGCTCCAACACCTTGAATTAATGTCGGAACACAAACATGGTGGACACAATCCTCATATATTTAGTTTTTTCTTACATGAGTACAAACATAACCTTAACATTCACCTTTGGCAGAAGAACATAGAAGGTTATATTTGCGACAGATTTATGTGGCAGTGCTACAATCAGACCTTCAGTTTCATCTGATCATCTGCAACAGGCTGCTTGGTGGTGGTTGGTCATCAATGGCCACAGGAAGAAGAGCTTCCTTGACTTCTTTCCCTCCCCACCTAATGGGGCCTAATTAATCATTATCTTGCCAGACGTGAACATTATAGTAGACACAGGGGGAATGTTATTTGGCTGAAGCAGAGGTACTAGTCAGTGATCTCAGGTGGACACGTGTTGCGATCTTCTGTATCTTCTCACAGAAAGTTTTATAACGAAGTCCATGTACGGTATCAGTTGATTTACTAGAACCAAGGCTGTATCTAGAGCCAAAACCAACTCACCAGCTGCACATGTGGAGTTGTAGAAGACCTCTGCAAGCTTCCCTTTCTTGATGAGTCCAACATCTTTACCAATTTTATGCAGTTAAGATATTGTATCACAACCGGCAGAGCAAGAATGAAGAGAATATTTTGCTGGTTACCATGCCTAATGAAGTCTAGTTGCGTTTGATATTTCAACTTCTGACTTTCTAGAGGCATGTTTGTGATCTGGATTATACACTATTGCTCCTTTTTCTGTGCTGGCATGATAATCAAGGGCCACATGTATATATATATGTAATCTGCTACAACTATACTTTCATGGATAATACTTATAGTGTATAAACACATTGATCGATACAGCAAGGTGAAACTTATAATATGTAAACACATTGATCCATACTTTACTGCTATAGTAGTAAATACAGAATTATTAATCGCGTTATCGTTATGCCTCTTTTCCTCTTTCGAAATTCTGCAATTTTAACGTTGACAGTCTGTTGTAACGAGAGAGGTGACGCTATACCGATTTGTGCTGCTGTATGTTAAGTTTTTCCATCCATTACTTTTCAACGCAGTATGTCTTAAGTATATGAAATAATGAGAAAATGCATTTGTTTGCCACCATACACTTCATAAATGTTGAAAACGTGCGTATAACCTCTTAAAATGAGTAAATTGCCACACTGCAGATATCGTGGCAATATGACTGGAACATTCTTAAGTCTACGTTAAACTCGAAATCACAAACATACAGATCGTAAAGTGAAACACAGGAGCAAAATAATACTTCTTTTAGTCGGCTTTTAATGCATTGTTCATTATATTCTTCATGTCTCTCTAAACAGTCTTGTCTTTATAGGTTCATGTTGCGATGTTCTATTTATTTCTTTTTTCCCTTTGTTTAGATTTTAAGCATGCATATGATATATTTGTATAGCTTTTAATATCTGAAATATAAATGTATACACAGGAATCAGCTGTTGGTTTGTTAGCAAAGAAATCTTATATAACTGTACATATACAAAAGAAGGATTATGACTGGATATATCTACTCCTGAAAACACACCAGTCTAACACGCTAGAAACATGTTTTCATAGCTTTTAATTTGTCATGTTATAGTTATACCAGTGACCTATATCTTTGGTCAGTAGAAGGTGTGAGAATAAAAATCAGCTTGTTAGAATCTAACATTTTAGACGTAACATCCAAAATCTTTAGAAGCTATTTTTAATACATCTTAAACCCTTCGCAGTGTGTTAATGTCGTTTCCGAATCCATTGGTGTCTAAAAGGATGGTTCATGAATAAACCGGTTTTAATTTATGGTCAACCTTCGCGTAGCAAAGGTACTTTCATACGACCAAACATTACGAAAGACTATAATCGTCTTTGGGCCAGGTGTTCTGGGATTACGCTCAAACACTTTGACCAATACACAGTGACCTAACATCCATTACAAACACTAATATTCCTAATATCTATTACAAACACTAATATTATCCAGAAGATTCAATACATAGTAATTCATACCTCTTCTTGACTAAAAAGCAACCATAATTACATAATAGCAACGTGAAGATATGTTTAAATTAATATAATTATCAGATTTTGGTATGAATAAGAAATCAGTGATACTGAATCAGTAGTACTGACTGCTTATTTCTTTAACATTGAAATAACACTATTTTTATGAGGTACGATTCTCTTTGAAACGTTTGGACCAATATCTACGTAATAATGTATCGTTTAGTCGTTTCCAGTATAAAAACTCGTTAATAGAATATCCACCAATAAGAATATAAGAAACGTTAAAGCATCTATTGGCACATCTATATATATCATTTTCTGGATGGGCCATGAACATGTTATGATCAGTAATGTGAGCAATGCGAAATGTTATAATGATATGAACAGATCCCATCTAAAGCAGAAAAGCAAAACTTACCGGCATAGGTTATAGGTTAGTGAGAAAACTGAAACTTCATTCTTTAAGCAGAAATTCAGGAACTTAATTGATTTCAATATTTTTCGCTCTGTGTATTTCCAAATACAATTAATTGGGTTCATTGATTATTTATAAGTGGAATGTTATTCTGCTTGATTTTCAGTAAAAAAAACAACAGTTTGATTTAACAGTAATTAATACCAAAATTCAATGGTACTCTCAACCCTTGCCACATCTCAACCGATGACGTCATACTTTGCACACATAAATTGCCTTAAAAAAAACAGGTTGATAAGACTTGGATTGCAGTTATCAAGAATTTGTAACACATACAATGAATAAAAAGGCATATCCGAGTTTTGTTCCCACAACACAAGTGTCTTTTTGTAATAAATTGTGTTAATTTTTAATCTTAATAGCATAGCGAGAAATATTACACATAAAACAAAGATTTCATATACAGCAAAATATTATCTGTACAAAGGAATATGAAACCAGAATTGGAGCATTCTGTGCTACCATTTCTAGTTTATTTGGGCAAAAGATAAATTGTGAACTGTGAAAGTATCTTATCCTTATGTTCGCACATTTATCGATTCATCGAACGAGCAAACATTTTAGTATATAACGTTATTTATCGATACACCGAAGGGAAACATTTTAGTGTAAAAACAAAATGATCAATGCATCATGATCAATACCTTTTGTGTATAAACACATTAATCGGAAATATTGTATTGCATCAAAAACTGATCAGTACATCGCTGGAAACCTTTAAGCATAGAATGCATTCCGCTATGATCTCATTATCTGGACACAAATATGAAGGAAGACATGCAGAGTTAGCAGTTCATGGTTGACATTAAATGCTGTGGTGGTACATAAGGCATTTTGAAGCACGTTATCAAAAGGCATCTTTGTTCATTTCGAAATTCTGCATTTCTAATGTTGACAGTTTGTTGTAAGTTTTGAGGTAACACCATTCTGATCTGTGCTTCTGGAATTTACGTTTTTTCCATCCACTTCGATTGAACATACATACAAAAACAGATTAATTATACCTTTCTTCGGTCTGGCGGTTTGAAATTGGATTGTTGTCTTTTTAGTTTGGTAATATTTACACGACTAAAAGGTTTCTTACAGCAACACCTAACCACTTCAAGCGAGTAGAACAATTTAGGTTTAAAACAAAGTGCTTCGAAAGACTACAAACGCACAAATAAACCACCTGCTTGGAATGTGAAGAAGTTAAGTAATACGTTTGTCATTATTGAATAATGGATCAGAAAGATGGGTATGAAAAAATAGAAAAGCAATATATTGGATAAGCCGTTCTGCAGGTCGTTGAATATCGGTGTTACATTAGATACTGTCTAGCCTTCAACCCACATGTCCCTCATGGTGGGATAGGAACGAACGAATAACAGCATGAATATCAGAATCCGGATATCCTCCAGCGAACTGAACATTTTGAAATTCGGTATTAGTAGATAGACAGACCTTTCACAAAATCGCCACTTATCAATTGTATCTGATACAGCTTTACTCTTGATACACAGTGATAATGATGGACCATTATCTCCACGATCGTAACCACACTCAGGAAGCGATGCTGTAGGTCTTAAGTATATGAAATCGCGAGAGAATACATTTCATTGCCACCACACCATTCGTACATTTAGAAAACGAAGGTATAACATCTTAAAATGAAACGCAGGTGGAATTTAGAACTTTCTGAATTGGTATTGATTACGTTTGTTTGATATATTCTTTACGTTGCTCTAAAGAAATCTTGACTTCAAAGATAGATCTTGCAATGTCATTTGTTTCTTTCTCTGTCATGTTTAGAACGCGAATGTCTAAAATTACTCTCACATTGCACCAACATGTCATGAACATATGCAAGACTGCACATCTTGAGCTGCGACGCATCAGCTCCATTCGCAAATATTTCAGTTGATGCCATTAAAACACTTGTGTGTTCATTAGTACTTTCAAGACTGGACTATTGTAACTCAATTATGTCAGGTTCATCTCAATATCTACTCCAGAAACTTCAAAATGTTAAAAACACACCTGCTCGACTCATACTTAGAGTACCACAATCAGAGCACACCTCCCCGCTGCTCTGTAACCTACACTGGCTATCCATTCGACCCAGAATCAAACACAAAATTTGTTCTCTGTGCTACGTTTCACTGATGGACTCCAGTCCAACATACCTCTCCGACCTCACCCATGTGTACACACCAGCAAGATACTTAACGTTCCTCTTCTGACAATCGTATACTCATTATTCCCACTATGAAAACAAAGTCATATGGACAACGTTCTTTGGCATACCAGGTCCCAGCAACGTGGAATGAATTACCCACTGAACTTAGACACAATGACACAGTGATCCCATTCAAGAGTGCTCTTAAAACTCACTTATTTCGACTGCAAGAACAAACTTAAAGACCAAATAATGTTTCATACCTTAAATATTTTCAGCATGTTTTTATGTTTTCTAATTTCATGGTGTTTGTTTTTTGTAATCATATCGTTATATATGTTATAGGTGTTGTCTAATATTGTAAAGCACTTAGAGCTTCTAAAGATTAGGCGCTATACAAAGTCCTCATTATTATTATTATTATTATTATTATTATTATAATGGTATATCATTTAATATCCTCTAGGCTCAGAATATCCATGGGGATCAGCTACTCTTTTGTTAGCCAAAAAATCGTATTGACCTGCACATGATAAGAAAGAAAGATTATGCCTGGATATACCTACCGTTGAAAACCTGTCATTCTAACACGCTGTAGACGAATTTTCGTTGCTTCCGATTTCTCATTTTGCATCTTTGGAAATAACAGTATTAATGACATCTATCTTTGGTCCAACGAAAAATATCAGAAATGAAACTTTGCAAGTTAGAATATAACATTATAGATGTAACTTCGAAATAATTTAGATGTTGGTTTTAATATATTTGAAACATTCGTTTTTAATATGTCAGTATTGTTTTCTAATCCATTGGTTTCTAACAAGTCTGTTTATCATATTTTTGACACGATTGACCTGACCTACTGATGCATCCTTAGGCAAGCCATTTCGATTGAGCTTTAAATAAACTGTTTTTTGTTCTTTTACAGCAAAACACTGAACCAAACACAATAATTATTTCATTCAGTTACCAGGTGTAGAAGGCATAAATCTCTCGAGGGTGTTTAGGTTTTATTGTAAACTAATGCTATTGGACAGAACGTGTGTCTCTGCTCAGTGTAAGTGTGTCTTATTTATGAAAGACAAACCTATATTAAGTTGTCCTTTACTGAAAATGGTATCGCAAGTTCACACGTGTGTTCCAATAAATGCATATACATCACTGAAATAAAACAGCATGCGATAGATGTTTTACAAGGAAAGCTATTCATTCCACTCTTACTTATAATGTACAACATTACCGTCTCTCAGTCCTTTTTTTGTCTCATATTTAAACAAATCACCCTACGAGTCAGGTATCAGTGTTTAGGTATGCACTGTAAGTTAAAAATAAATGAAACAGAAAGTATATGTGTTTGCCATTTAAATTGTTTTATTTATAAAATTTGATAAATTATTACAAATTATCAATATATTAATTTGCAATACTCATCAGCCACTGTATAACAAGGGTTAATTGTATAGACCTTACAATCATGGTAACGACTGCGAATGTTTGGTCCCCAGTTTTGCAATTACACCCAATCCCCAAGAAAATCTTCTCATTGGTTAATAACGAGTCTTGACAGTGCTCGCTCCAACACCTTGAATTAATGTCGGAACACAAACATGGTGGACACAATCCTCATATATTTAGTTTTTTCTTACATGAGTACAAACATAACCTTAACATTCACCTTTGGCAGAAGAACATAGAAGATTATATTTGCGACAGATTTATGTGGCAGTGCTACAATCAGACCTTCAGTTTCATCTGATCATCTGCAACAGGCTGCTTGGTGGTGGTTGGTCATCAATGGCCACAGGAAGAAGAGCTTCCTTGACTTCTTTCCCTCCCCACCTAATGGGGCCTAATTAATCATTATCTTGCCAGACGTGAACATTATAGTAGACACAGGGGGAATGTTATTTGGCTGAAGCAGAGGTACTAGTCAGTGATCTCAGGTGGACACGTGTTGCGATCTTCTGTATCTTCTCACAGAAAGTTTTATAACGAAGTCCATGTACGGTATCAGTTGATTTACTAGAACCAAGGCTGTATCTAGAGCCAAAACCAACTCACCAGCTGCACATGTGGAGTTGTAGAAGACCTCTGCAAGCTTCCCTTTCTTGATGAGTCCAACATCTTTACCAATTTTATGCAGTTAAGATATTGTATCACAACCGGCAGAGCAAGAATGAAGAGAATATTTTGCTGGTTACCATGCCTAATGAAGTCTAGTTGCGTTTGATATTTCAACTTCTGACTTTCTAGAGGCATGTTTGTGATCTGGATTATACACTATTGCTCCTTTTTCTGTGCTGGCATGATAATCAAGGGCCACATGTATATATATATGTAATCTGCTACAACTATACTTTCATGGATAATACTTATAGTGTATAAACACATTGATCGATACAGCAAGGTGAAACTTATAATATGTAAACACATTGATCCATACTTTACTGCTATAGTAGTAAATACAGAATTATTAATCGCGTTATCGTTATGCCTCTTTTCCTCTTTCGAAATTCTGCAATTTTAACGTTGACAGTCTGTTGTAACGAGAGAGGTGACGCTATACCGATTTGTGCTGCTGTATGTTAAGTTTTTCCATCCATTACTTTTCAACGCAGTATGTCTTAAGTATATGAAATAATGAGAAAATGCATTTGTTTGCCACCATACACTTCATAAATGTTGAAAACGTGCGTATAACCTCTTAAAATGAGTAAATTGCCACACTGCAGATATCGTGGCAATATGACTGGAACATTCTTAAGTCTACGTTAAACTCGAAATCACAAACATACAGATCGTAAAGTGAAACACAGGAGCAAAATAATACTTCTTTTAGTCGGCTTTTAATGCATTGTTCATTATATTCTTCATGTCTCTCTAAACAGTCTTGTCTTTATAGGTTCATGTTGCGATGTTCTATTTATTTCTTTTTTCCCTTTGTTTAGATTTTAAGCATGCATATGATATATTTGTATAGCTTTTAATATCTGAAATATAAATGTATACACAGGAATCAGCTGTTGGTTTGTTAGCAAAGAAATCTTATATAACTGTACATATACAAAAGAAGGATTATGACTGGATATATCTACTCCTGAAAACACACCAGTCTAACACGCTAGAAACATGTTTTCATAGCTTTTAATTTGTCATGTTATAGTTATACCAGTGACCTATATCTTTGGTCAGTAGAAGGTGTGAGAATAAAAATCAGCTTGTTAGAATCGAACATTTTAGACGTAACATCCAAAATCTTTAGAAGCTATTTTTAATACATCTTAAACCCTTCGCAGTGTGTTAATGTCGTTTCCGAATCCATTGGTGTCTAAAAGGATGGTTCATGAATAAACCGGTTTTAATTTATGGTCAACCTTCGCGTAGCAAAGGTACTTTCATACGACCAAACATTACGAAAGACTATAATCGTCTTTGGGCCAGGTGTTCTGGGATTACGCTCAAACACTTTGACCAATACACAGTGACCTAACATCCATTACAAACACTAATATTCCTAATATCTATTACAAACACTAATATTATCCAGAAGATTCAATACATAGTAATTCATACCTCTTCTTGACTAAAAAGCAACCATAATTACATAATAGCAACGTGAAGATATGTTTAAATTAATATAATTATCAGATTTTGGTATGAATAAGAAATCAGTGATACTGAATCAGTAGTACTGACTGCTTATTTCTTTAACATTGAAATAACACTATTTTTATGAGGTACGATTCTCTTTGAAACGTTTGGACCAATATCTACGTAATAATGTATCGTTTAGTCGTTTCCAGTATAAAAACTCGTTAATAGAATATCCACCAATAAGAATATAAGAAACGTTAAAGCATCTATTGGCACATCTATATATATCATTTTCTGGATGGGCCATGAACATGTTATGATCAGTAATGTGAGCAATGCGAAATGTTATAATGATATGAACAGATCCCATCTAAAGCAGAAAAGCAAAACTTACCGGCATAGGTTATAGGTTAGTGAGAAAACTGAAACTTCATTCTTTAAGCAGAAATTCAGGAACTTAATTGATTTCAATATTTTTCGCTCTGTGTATTTCCAAATACAATTAATTGGGTTCATTGATTATTTATAAGTGGAATGTTATTCTGCTTGATTTTCAGTAAAAAAACAACAGTTTGATTTAACAGTAATTAATACCAAAATTCAATGGTACTCTCAACCCTTGCCACATCTCAACCGATGACGTCATACTTTGCACACATAAATTGCCTTAAAAAAAACAGGTTGATAAGACTTGGATTGCAGTTATCAAGAATTTGTAACACATACAATGAATAAAAAGGCATATCCGAGTTTTGTTCCCACAACACAAGTGTCTTTTTGTAATAAATTGTGTTAATTTTTAATCTTAATAGCATAGCGAGAAATATTACACATAAAACAAAGATTTCATATACAGCAAAATATTATCTGTACAAAGGAATATGAAACCAGAATTGGAGCATTCTGTGCTACCATTTCTAGTTTATTTGGGCAAAAGATAAATTGTGAACTGTGAAAGTATCTTATCCTTATGTTCGCACATTTATCGATTCATCGAACGAGCAAACATTTTAGTATATAACGTTATTTATCGATACACCGAAGGGAAACATTTTAGTGTAAAAACAAAATGATCAATGCATCATGATCAATACCTTTTGTGTATAAACACATTAATCGGAAATATTGTATTGCATCAAAAACTGATCAGTACATCGCTGGAAACCTTTAAGCATAGAATGCATTCCGCTATGATCTCATTATCTGGACACAAATATGAAGGAAGACATGCAGAGTTAGCAGTTCATGGTTGACATTAAATGCTGTGGTGGTACATAAGGCATTTTGAAGCACGTTATCAAAAGGCATCTTTGTTCATTTCGAAATTCTGCATTTCTAATGTTGACAGTTTGTTGTAAGTTTTGAGGTAACACCATTCTGATCTGTGCTTCTGGAATTTACGTTTTTTCCATCCACTTCGATTGAACATACATACAAAAACAGATTAATTATACCTTTCTTCGGTCTGGCGGTTTGAAATTGGATTGTTGTCTTTTTAGTTTGGTAATATTTACACGACTAAAAGGTTTCTTACAGCAACACCTAACCACTTCAAGCGAGTAGAACAATTTAGGTTTAAAACAAAGTGCTTCGAAAGACTACAAACGCACAAATAAACCACCTGCTTGGAATGTGAAGAAGTTAAGTAATACGTTTGTCATTATTGAATAATGGATCAGAAAGATGGGTATGAAAAAATAGAAAAGCAATATATTGGATAAGCCGTTCTGCAGGTCGTTGAATATCGGTGTTACATTAGATACTGTCTAGCCTTCAACCCACATGTCCCTCATGGTGGGATAGGAACGAACGAATAACAGCATGAATATCAGAATCCGGATATCCTCCAGCGAACTGAACATTTTGAAATTCGGTATTAGTAGATAGACAGACCTTTCACAAAATCGCCACTTATCAATTGTATCTGATACAGCTTTACTCTTGATACACAGTGATAATGATGGACCATTATCTCCACGATCGTAACCACACTCAGGAAGCGATGCTGTAGGTCTTAAGTATATGAAATCGCGAGAGAATACATTTCATTGCCACCACACCATTCGTACATTTAGAAAACGAAGGTATAACATCTTAAAATGAAACGCAGGTGGAATTTAGAACTTTCTGAATTGGTATTGATTACGTTTGTTTGATATATTCTTTACGTTGCTCTAAAGAAATCTTGACTTCAAAGATAGATCTTGCAATGTCATTTGTTTCTTTCTCTGTCATGTTTAGAACGCGAATGTCTAAAATTACTCTCACATTGCACCAACATGTCATGAACATATGCAAGACTGCACATCTTGAGCTGCGACGCATCAGCTCCATTCGCAAATATTTCAGTTGATGCCATTAAAACACTTGTGTGTTCATTAGTACTTTCAAGACTGGACTATTGTAACTCAATTATGTCAGGTTCATCTCAATATCTACTCCAGAAACTTCAAAATGTTAAAAACACACCTGCTCGACTCATACTTAGAGTACCACAATCAGAGCACACCTCCCCGCTGCTCTGTAACCTACACTGGCTATCCATTCGACCCAGAATCAAACACAAAATTTGTTCTCTGTGCTACGTTTCACTGATGGACTCCAGTCCAACATACCTCTCCGACCTCACCCATGTGTACACACCAGCAAGATACTTAACGTTCCTCTTCTGACAATCGTATACTCATTATTCCCACTATGAAAACAAAGTCATATGGACAACGTTCTTTGGCATACCAGGTCCCAGCAACGTGGAATGAATTACCCACTGAACGTAGACACAATGACACAGTGATCCCATTCAAGAGTGCTCTTAAAACTCACTTATTTCGACTGCAAGAACAAACTTAAAGACCAAATAATGTTTCATACCTTAAATATTTTCAGCATGTTTTTATGTTTTCTAATTTCATGGTGTTTGTTTTTTGTAATCATATCGTTATATATGTTATAGGTGTTGTCTAATATTGTAAAGCACTTAGAGCTTCTAAAGATTAGGCGCTATACAAAGTCCTCATTATTATTATTATTATTATTATTATTATTATTATAATGGTATATCGTTTAATATCCTCTAGGCTCAGAATATCCATGGGGATCAGCTACTCTTTTGTTAGCCAAAAAATCGTATTGACCTGCACATGATAAGAAAGAAAGATTATGCCTGGATATACCTACCGTTGAAAACCTGTCATTCTAACACGCTGTAGACGAATTTTCGTTGCTTCCGATTTCTCATTTTGCATCTTTGGAAATAACAGTATTAATGACATCTATCTTTGGTCCAACGAAAAATATCAGAAATGAAACTTTGCAAGTTAGAATATAATATTATAGATGTAACTTCGAAATAATTTAGATGTTGGTTTTAATATATTTGAAACATTCGTTTTTAATATGTCAGTATTGTTTTCTAATCCATTGGTTTCTAACAAGTCTGTTTATCATATTTTTGACACGATTGACCTGACCTACTGATGCATCCTTAGGCAAGCCATTTCGATTGAGCTTTAAATAAACTGTTTTTTGTTCTTTTACAGCAAAACACTGAACCAAACACAATAATTATTTCATTCAGTTACCAGGTGTAGAAGGCATAAATCTCTCGAGGGTGTTTAGGTTTTATTGTAAACTAATGCTATTGGACAGAACGTGTGTCTCTGCTCAGTGTAAGTGTGTCTTATTTATGAAAGACAAACCTATATTAAGTTGTCCTTTACTGAAAATGGTATCGCAAGTTCACACGTGTGTTCCAATAAATGCATATACATCACTGAAATAAAACAGCATGCGATAGATGTTTTACAAGGAAAGCTATTCATTCCACTCTTACTTATAATGTACAACATTACCGTCTCTCAGTCCTTTTTTTGTCTCATATTTAAACAAATCACCCTACGAGTCAGGTATCAGTGTTTAGGTATGCACTGTAAGTTAAAAATAAATGAAACAGAAAGTATATGTGTTTGCCATTTAAATTGTTTTATTTATAAAATTTGATAAATTATTACAAATTATCAATATATTAATTTGCAATACTCATCAGCCACTGTATAACAAGGGTTAATTGTATAGACCTTACAATCATGGTAACGACTGCGAATGTTTGGTCCCCAGTTTTGCAATTACACCCAATCCCCAAGAGAATCTTCTCATTGGTTAATAACGAGTCTTGACAGTGCTCGCTCCAACACCTTGAATTGATGTCGGAACACAAACATGGTGGACACAATCCGCATATATTTATTTTTTTTTACATGAGTACAAACATAACCTTAACATTCACCTTTGGCAGAAGAACATAGAAGATTATATTTGCGACAGATTTATGTGGCAGTGCTACAATCAGACCTTCAGTTTCATCTGATCATCTGCAACAGGCTGCTTGGTGGTGGTTGGTCATCAATGGCCACAGGAAGAAGAGCTTCCTTGACTTCTTTCCCTCCCCACCTAATGGGGCCTAATTAATCATTATCTTGCCAGACGTGAACATTATAGTAGACACAGGGGGAATGCTATTTGGCTGAAGCAGAGGTAGTAGTCAGTGATCTCAGGTGGACACGTGTTGCGATCTTCTGTATCTTCTCACAGAAAGTTTTATAACGAAGTCCATGTACGGTATCAGTTGATTTACTAGAACCAAGGCTGTTTCTACAGCCAAAACCAACTCACCAGCTGCACATGTGGAGTTGTAGAAGACCTCTGCAAGCTTCCCTTTCTTGATGAGTCCAAGAACTTTACCAATTTCATGCAGTTATGATATTGTATCACAACCGGCAGAGCAAGAATGAAGAGACTATTTTGCTGGTTACCATACCTAATGAAGTCTAGTTGCGTTTGATATTTCAACTTCTGACTTTCTAGAGGCACGTTTGTGATCTGGATTATACACTATTGCTCCTTTTTCTATGCTGGCATGATAACAAAGGGCCACATATATGTATATGTAATCTGCTACAGCTATACTTTCATGGATAATACTTATAGTGTATACACACATTGATCGATACAGCACGGGGAAACTTATAATATGTAAACACATTCATCGATAAAGCAAGGGGAAACTTTTAATATGTAAACACATTGATGAATACAGCAAGGGGAAACTTATAATATGTAAATACATTGATCGATAAATTACTGCTGTAGTAGTCAATAAGGAATTTTGGACCGCGTTATCCATATGCATCTTTTCTTTTTCGAATTCTGCATTTTTAACGTTGACAGTCTGTTGTAACGAGGGAGGTGACGCTATACAGATTTGTGCTGCTGGATGCCACGTGCTTCCATCCATTACTTTTCAACGCAGTATGTCTTATGTATATGAAATAATGAGAAAGTGCATTTGTTTGCCACCATACAATTCATTAATTTAGAAAACGCGGGTATAACCTCTTAAAATGAATAAATTTCCGCACTGCAGACATCGTGGTGATATAACTTTAACATTGTTAAAGCGACATTAAACTCCAAATCGCACACACACTTATCGTCAAAATGAAACACAGGTAGAAAGTAACACTTGTTTTAGTCGGCATTTAATGAATTAATACTTGTATTCTTCATGTCGCTCTAAACAATCTTGATTTTAAAGGTTCATGTTGAGATTTCTATTTTTTCTTCTTTCCATTGTGTAGACGTAATGAACGCTTATTGTATATTTGTAAACCTTTAATATCTCAAAGATAAATGTATACACATGATTCAGCTGCTCTTTTGTTTGCGAAGAAATCGTATATATCTGTAGACATCTGAAAGAAAGATAATGACTGGATATCTCTATTCCAAAAACCCCGTCAGTCTAACACGAAAGAAACGAAATTTTATGGAATTAATTTGTCATTTTGCAACTTTGTATACAATTATATCAGTGACTTATATCTTTGGTCCATGCAAAGGTGTGAGAATCAAAATTAGCTTCTTAGAATCTAACATTTTAGAAGTCACATACAAAACCTTTAGAAGTTAGTTTTAATACATCTAAAATCCGTCGCAATGTGTTAATATCGTGTCCGAATCCATTTATTTATATAAAGTTGGTTCATGAATAATCTCGTTTTAATTTCTGCTCAACCTTTGCGTAGCAAAGGCACTTTCATACGACCATACATTGCGTAAGACTACATATGTCTTTGTGCCAGGTGTTCTGGGATAACGCTCAAGCACTGTGACCCATACACAGTGACCTAATGTCAATTACACAACTAATATTATCTAAAAGGTTAAATAGCTAGGAACTCGCACCGTTTTTTGACTAACCAGAAATCATAGTTACATAATAGCGACGTAAAGATATATTTAAATTAACATAATTATCATATTTTAGAAATCAGTGCTACTGCATCGGTACTACTGACGGCTTATTCCTTTAATATTGAAATAACACTAATTTTACAAAGGATGTTTCGCTTTGAAACATTTGGACCAATATCTAGTTAATATTGTATCGTGTAGTCGTTTCCATTATAACAAATCGTTAATATAATATCCATGCATAAGAATACAACACAAAATTTACAGCACCCTTGGGCACAGCTCTATATCGTTTTCTGAATAGGCCATGGACCTGCATTGATCAATAATGTGAGCAATGCGAATAATATAATGATATGAACAGATGCCACCTATAAAACAGGAAAGCAAAGTTTACCGGCATAGGTTAGAGGTTAGTGAGAAAACTGAAATTTCCTTCTATAAGCAGGAATTAAGCGACTTATTTCATTTCAACATTTTTCGCTCTGTGTATTTCCAAATGTAATTAATTGGGTTCTTTGGATTATTTTTAAGTGAGATGTAATTATGCTTGATTTTCAGTAAAAAATACCAGTTTGATTTAGCCCTATCTAATACCAAAATTCAATGGTACTCTCAACCCTTGCCACATCTCAGCCGATGACGTCATACTTTGCACACATAAATTGCCTTAAGAAAAAAAACAGGTTGATAAGACATGGATTGCAGTTATCAAGAATTTGTAACACATACAATGAATAAAGGCATATCCGATTTTTGTTCGCACAACACAAGTGTCTTTTTGTAATAAATTGTGTTGATTTTTAATCGTCATATGATAGCGAAAAATAGTGCACATAAAACAAAGATTTCATATACAGCAAAATATTATCTGTACAAAGGAATGTAAAACCATAATTTGATCATTCTATGCTATCTTGTCTAGTTTATTTGGCCAAAAACCAAATTGTGAACAGTGAAAATATCTTTATCCTTAAGTGCGCACCTTTATCGATTCATCGAACGGGGAAACATTTTAGTGCACAAAAACATTTATTGATGCACCAAAGGGAAACCATTAGTGTACAAAAATGTTATCGATGCAACATGATCAATACTTTTAGTGTAGAAACATATTAATCGAAACAGCACGGGGAAATATTTGATCGCATCAAAAATTGATCAGTGCATCGCTGGAAACCTTCAAGCGTAAAATATATTCCGCTATGATCAAATTATCTGGACACAAATATGACGGAAGACATGCAGAGTCAGCAGTTGATGGTTGACATTAAATGCTGTCGTGGTTCACATGGCATTTTAAACAATATTATCAAAAAGGCATCTTTGTTCCTTTCGAAGTTCAGCAATTTTAATGTTGACATTAAATGTTGTCGTGGTTCAGAAGGCATTTTGAACCGCGTTATCACAAGGCATCTTTGTTCAGTTCGAATTTTCTGAACTTTTAATGCTGACTGTTTGTTGTAAGATTTGAGGTAACACCATTCAGATCTGTGCTGCTGGATTTTACCTTTATTCATCCACTGCGATTCAACATACCTACAAAAGCAGATTAAATATTCATTTTGCGGTCTGGAGATTTGAAATTGAATTGTTTTCTTTTTTGAATGTTATTCTTTACGAGACTAAAATATTTCTTACACTACCAGCGTGTAGAACTGTCAGCGAGTAGAACAATTTAATTTTAAAACAAAGAGCTTCGAAAGACAACAAACACACAGGTAATCCACATGCTTGGATTGTTCAAGACGTTAAGTACTACTAGAGGGTACTGTAGGTTTGTCAATATTGAATTACGGATGAGAAAGATGGGGTTTGGAATAATAAGAAAAGCAATATATTGGAAAATGCCATCTTGTAGAGTCGTTGAATATCGGTGATGCTTTAGATACTCGCTACCCCTCAACCCACATGTCCCTCATGGAGGGATCGAAACGAACGAAGAACAGCATACATATCAGAATCCGGATATCCTCGAGCGAACTGATCATTTTGAATTATGTATAAGTAGATCGAAAGTCCTTTCACAAAACTGCCACTTACTACTTGTATCTGATACAGATTTACCCATGTAACACATTGATAATGATGGACCCTTATCTCCAGCATCGTTACCACATTCATGAAGCGATTCAGTAGTTTTTAGGTATTCGAAATCGTGAAATAATACATTTGTTTATGACTGGAAATTGTTGCAACATTTCGTATTTTATTGGCTATATTTCATATGGAAGAAAATCAACAGTTTACGTTACACGGTCCTTCAACTTCTAATGCAATGCTTGCACACTTATTGTCTTGAAGATATCAGTTCACGCCGTTCAGAAACAGTTTCAATGAGATATATTGTTGCCTTGTATGACACCAAAAAAAAAAAAGATGTCAACACAATGTACAGCGTACGCTGAATATGTTTTGTTCATCTCATTTCGTTGTGTACAAAGAACAAATATATTACTAAAAAGGAATCAGATTTTGTAGATTAAGTTGTCTCTAAGGAATTTAATTAAGGAATAGTTATTGTTTATCAGGTATGTTGAAGGCCTATATTTGCACGCCGGAAAATCACCAATTAAGACGATTAGAATGAATACTGCTGAATGCAACTGAACATTTTTAGATTTAAAATATATTTATTGAACGCGAATGCGAACTACGGCATGAATAAAAAATTTAAATGAACATAAAATATCAAATATTAAAATAATTTACTGGATACGAATGAGAAGTATCCGATATAAAGTAAATATCATCAACATTGATGATTCTGAACAAATTGATTATGAACAACATATGCGCAGTTTTATACAAGTTTATTAGAGTCGGGCGATTGAGATCAGGTTCACGTTTTGTCTTCTTGTTATAATTCCACATACTTGGCAATTATTTATATTATTTGTTTATATTCATGTTCTGTAAATAGAGATCCTGTGGCAAAAATAGTCCGCGGGAATTATAGGGGCTCTTATTTCCTAAAGTTCATTGACCGTGTAATATATTTCCTTTTGCCCAAAGAAAAGAAAGGAACAAACGTAGTGGACATCATTTTTATTGTGTTTTTTATAAACCTGGCTGAATGAATATTTGGATTGTATCTGTCCTCTAAACGTATGCTGCAGATAAAAACTATCTCAGGTGGTAACTAATGAATGTTTCCGTGAATTGTACCTCAATATTCTCCATGTCTCCCTTTGCAGAATTATTTCCCTTGTAGTTTGCTCCGTCCAAAATCAATACACTTAACGTTGATACCAATAGATTTTGTGTCTGAAGTTTCTCAAGTTCCGTTTTATAAACGTATGTGTCAAATCCTATCTTACATTTGTAGATAATTGGTTTGTTTATTGTGAAAAAAACAGGTACAAAATATTATGTAAATATTATGTGAACCAGACAGATAAGCAGATGTATGAGTGTTGGAGAAGGTGAGGCGATGGAAGGACGGAAGGAAGTAGGTACGGTGAAAAGGATATATATATATATATATATATATATATATATATATATATATATATATATATATATATATATATATATATATATATATATATATATATATATATATATATATATATATATATATATATATATATATATATATATATATATATATATATATATATATATGAAGAGAGAATGTCCATGTGGTTGCCAATATCTTTGACATACATTTTCTACACTAATCTACGTAAGTTAGTATTACTCAATTTCAGATATGTGACGCAAGATTTATTGTATAATACAGCTAGTCAATTTTATTAGTGTAGCTTGACCTATAGGTTGAATAAGAAACTCAAAACGTGTCCGGAACAAACTAGTCATCACCAGCTGAAGCAAGCCCCAACTAATTGTATATATAAGACACATTCTAAAGGTTAAACTATCTATCGAGGCCTGTCATATTTTGGAGTTAGGAATGAAGAAAAGTGCAATTTTTTTTGTAGTGTGTGTGTTGCTGCATGTACGGTCAGGTAAATCTTTCAACCTGTCCATCTTACTGCCGAGTATATATATATATATATATATATATATATATATATATATATATATATATATATATATATATATATATATATATATATATATATATATATATATATATATATATATATATATATATATATATATATATATATATATATATATATATATATATATATATATATATGTATATATATATTAGACGGATTCTTTATTATTTCTGTGTAGTTTTTTCAACTTATTGAGTTCCGAAAATCTTGCAAGGGTTGATACTAATTACATTTTATTTTGCATGTTTTTTTTTTGATCGTGTAACGCGTCCTATGATAGAGATTGTTTTTGCCTCTGTCGTGTATTTACGGTTTGCACCTTTTTTTATCGCAGGGGCATCATGTCAGAGTATGGTCCTTTCCTGTGATTGGCGTTAATTGTGCTCTGACAATAATGTCTGATGTTTTATGGTCTGCAACATGCTGCTACTTGTTTGTTGCGGAGGATTAAATTTAGTGTTTCACATGATTGCACGACGGTATAGTGTATCTGGATGAATGCACTTCTTTGGATGAAAACTTAAATGGAGAAGGTGCTAGCGTTATCAGTTGGCTTCGTGTAGATCTTCTTTTGACGTTTGTCTGCTTCTAGCGTCTTGAAATTCGCGGTTTTATTAGAGACATACATCAGCCGTGAATTGGGTACGAGGGTGGAAGCTGTTTGCGTTTAATATAAGTCGGCCGCAATATCTATTCCATGTTCCCATATTTTTTATCCATTAATCATACGTACTGGCATGTTCTAAGTATCAGTTTTTGTCACAATTCTTACTACGGTACTTTTGTTATAGAAGAGGATTTGGATACTGTTCATTTACCATTTTCTCATGCATGGTTTTGAAAATATTACAGTATTAGACTTGTTCTATTTTTTTATCAGCATCGCTTTCTTTGACTCTTGTAAATCTTTGCTTTGGTACATATATGCGCAGACTGTATATCCACTTTAAAACGCAACTGGTGATATTGCAATACTAGTATATATATATATATATATATATATATATATATATATATATATATATATCTATCTATCTATCTATATATAGATATATATAGATATATATATATATATATATATATATATATATATATATATATATATATATATATATATATATATTGATAGCATTAGTTATCATCATTGTAATCATTTTGAACATTCAAACTAACCAAACCTTTAGCAAAAGCGTGCATTTGTAACATTATTAAAATTTGATCAGTGTTAAGGAAATTTATAATGTGTGATAGTTTTGATCATACGTTAGACTCAAGCTTTTCCGTTCCAAAATCAGTATAATCATCGCGACAGTGGTATTAATTGCATTTAAAAATACTGACCTACAATTTGGCAAATTTGCCGAAGATATATGACTATATACTTATTCACGTTGTAAAAATTTTACCGTAGGTTTATTTGTTCCCGGCATTTTCTTCGCTTTTCGGAATCTTATAGCTTTTGTTTCATAAGCAGACAACTTAGGAAATTTGGAAGCAAATAAAGTAGAGAAAATATTTTTAAACGTCAATAAAACACATTTGAGTCTCGTGTAAACTCCAAGCTAGAGAGTGATAATTAAATTATACCATTAATGCCATAACTAGTTCAGCAATAATAAATTTATTTCTCAGTTTTGTGAACATACTGTGAACCAATTGTCAATAATAAAGGAAAACAAACAAGAAAAGACAAGAAAAAAAAACCCTCAACAAACCAAACAAACATGATTTATTTAAATATCCACATTTTCTGGATAAAAGTATTATGTTTCAGTACTGTTAAAGGTATAGCACAGAAATGTAATAGTTGAATTTATCTCTTGCTGTCTTTGAGACATTTTGAAGATCTCTTTAGCGCACTGTATGATGGTGATGATCTTGGAAATAAAACATTATTATTATTATCACTATGTATTTTTCTTGAATTAATCGAAAGATGGCCGATAGAAACACTTGTTTGTTCGAAACAAAAATCTGTTAAATTTATAAATTGATGAATTCTGATTGCTGTTGGGGGTCAATAACGTCTTATTACTTAATCTGTGATCCTCATTCATTCCTTTGTTCGTTCGCTTGTTTGTTCACTTAGTATTCTTAGACTTTGTTTCATCCTCCATTTTAGTACCTCTCGATTCACAAAATGTCTGGCTGAAAGATGCGACCACAAGTTTAGAAATTGACAGAAGGACTCACACTGACTTTGGCCTTCCTGATGAGTTGACCTTTCACCTCATACGCGGATCAGATGCTCTTACATTAAACTTGAAGAGGAATTATGGGATTGATCCCAATGCTAACGTCTATGTAGTGCGAAAGTTAAATAACGGTCAATCACTTTTGGAGAAAGCCCAAAATTTGCACAATGAGGTAAGCTGTCATTGAATTATACCAGAACCATGTTGCGTTATTAGTCGTTGTACTCTTAAATGCATCTGCACTGAGAGTAGTATACACAGGGTAATTCTGAAACGCTTGTAAACTTTATTAAAGCATGCAAATGATCATGTGTAGAAAAAAGTGGTTTCTTACACAATCGGTGTTCGGAGTATTTGAAAAACATACAGCATTTTAAAAACACATCGTAGTAAGATTTTTGTAAGCACTTGTAATATTAGCTTTGGACCCATTCTACTTAATTAGTTTTTGTTGAGGTAGCAAAAGACAAAGAGAGATTGCATTTAATTTCCTTCGTTTTACTTCTGTAAAATTTGTTTTTGGTTACATTATCAGAAATGTAACAGACAATAAATAAATTACATCAAATATTCAATTGTTCAATTTTATTTAAGACTATCAAGGAAAGTTTGATACTGTTGAACACATTTGACCCAAAAGGAATATATATTTCAATGAACCATAAGCTTTCTAACGATAACGCTAACAAAAAGAATATTTAAGGAAATTATAATCCTTAGCATTTAATTCCACCTCATAATATTATGTAAGACAAAACAAAATATAATATAAACAAGAAGAAAAAATGAATAATATAGAATGACATTAAGAACAATAATTATACAAATAAGTGGAAATTGTAGAAGTGAGTATTTTCCTAGTAAGAGATTAATAGTTGTGACACACTAAGTCTGCACGGGATCTTCTAAACAAAGGAGAATATGAGAAATAGACACAGCGTGCTGAGAAAGATTTTGAATTGCAAGGGGTGCAGTGCCGATATGTGAATATATCACTTGAATTGTCATAGGCGAAAAATTCCGAGATCAGTATATATGTATATGATTCATTTAAAAGAAATGCGATTGAATACAGCTTTTACGGTTGTACCAATCTAGAATTTGTATGACTTTGTCAGTGTCATTCGTCCCAATATTTCGGACATTGTTAATGTTCAGATGATATGCATGTGTTTCTTGTATAGGATATATTTTATATTTAACTTGTTTTTGAAACTGTAATGAATAAACGAAGCTTTGTTTACTAAAAGTGGATATGCTCTTGTAGCTTCGGCGCTGCAGTTGACATTCAGTCTACTAATGCTACGGCTCTGTTATTGCTCGTTACGGGCATTTACACAAAATGGCATTCAGTCTACTAATGTTACGCCTATGTGCTTGCTAGTTGCGAGTATTACCACAACATGCTGTAACACCCTCTGTGTTTGCTCGTTACGGGTACTGACACAACATGGTATTCAGTCCACTAATGATATGCCCCTGTTGTTGCTAGTTGCGAGTATTAACACAACATGCTGTAACACCCTCTGTGTTTGCTCGTTACGGGTACTGACACAACATGGTATTCAGTCCACTAATGATACGCCCCTGTTGTTGCTAGTTGCGAGTATTACCACAACATGATGTAACACCCTCTGTGTTTGCTCGTTACGGGTACTGACACAACATGGTATTTAGTCTACTAAAGCTAGGCCTCATTATTGCGCGTTACGAATAATGAAACTACATGATGTAACATTCTCTGTGTTTGCTCACTAAGAGTACTGAAACTACATGGTATACAATCTACTAACGTTACTATCTTGCAATTGCTTGTAACGAGTAATGACACAGCATGGTATTCAATCTATTAATATCAATAACTTGTAGTTGCTTGTAAAGATTATTGACACAGCATGGTATATAGTATTCTAATATCACGACCTTGTATTTGCTTTCAACGAGTACTGACACATCATTGTATTCAGTCTGCTAACGCTACGAGCTTGTATTTGCTTGTAAAGAGTTTTGACACAGCATGGTATTCAGTCTACTAATGTCACGACCCTGTATTTGCTTGTAAAGAATATTGACTCGGCATGCGATTCAGCCTACTAATGTCACAATCTTGTATTTGCTTGTAAAGAGTATTGACACATCATGGTATTCAGTCTACTAATGTCACGACCTTGTATTTGCTTGTAAAGAGTATTGGCACAGCATGATATTCAGTATACTAATGTCACGACCTTGTATTTGCTTTACACAGTAGGGTATTCAGTCTACTAACGTTACGAGCTTGTATTTGCTTGTAAAGAGTATATACACAGCATGATATTCAGTATACTAATGTCACGACCTTGTATTTGCTTTATACAGTAGGATATTCCGTCTACTAATCTCACGACGTTGTATTTGCTTGTAAAGAGTATTGACACAACATGGTATTCAGTCTACTAACTTTACGAGCTTGTATTTGCTTGTAACGAGTATTGACACAGCATGGTATTCAGTCTACTAATGTCACGACCTTGTATTTGCTTGTAAAGAGTATTGAGACAGCAGGGTATTCGGTCTACTAACGTTACGAGCTTGTATTTGCATGTAACGAGCATTGACAGAGCATAGTATTCAGTCTACTAACATTACAACCTTGTATTCGCTTGTACAGAGTATTGGCATAGCCATGAACGGCGTTTTGGTGTGGCAAGTGGGGCGACCGCCCCAGGCCTCGCTCTTAAGGAGGCCCCTCGCTTCAGGCCTAAGGTCGTCGTTATGAGTTTGTCAAGCTATATTATCCGGTAAATTGGAAATGCTGATACAGGCCGCACGTAATGCACGCAAAGTTGCGAAATCAACTTAGTCAACTTCGTAATGCACTTAACAGGTGGCAGCACAGATGCAGCAATTTTCTCAACGCCACTAGTGGGCAACGGCTGTCCGATCTAGTCTAGATATAATCAGTGTTTGTAGTAGCATACCAATCGAGATACCGATACTCTGGTCTAGCGCGGTCATGGTCGGCCCTAGACCTCGCGTACTCCTAACGCCGCCTCTGGACATAGCATGGTATTCAGTCTACTGATTTCACAACCTTGTATTTGCTGGTAACGAGCATTGACACAAACACAAATTACATAATGCGAATTGTAATCAGGTCTAATATGGTATAATTGCTTCAGAGCAAGATGTTAAACACGAAGAAAAGGTTGAATGATTCAAAATGGTTAGCTTTATCCTCAAGAGAGTATCAAGAAACATTGTAAAATCTATTTGATTGCCTGTCTTTATGATACTATATTAACCAGTTCATGTAGTGATGACTAGGTAGCTAATGAGATCGAAGTAACAAATATAATTAAAAAGAAGCCTCCCTTACACATGTTATTCCTGTGGTATGTTTTAAATTTTAGATAATTACAAAATCAATATGCTTTATAATTATTAAATTAACACAGATTACAGATATAGACAAACTATAAATCCCTTAAGTGCGGCACTTTAGTTTCCTAAGATATCTATTGAAATAGTGTTACATATTATTGACATAGCAGTGTACATTATTACTACATATCTGATCTGTATATGTTGCAGCTCTAGCATGTACTAAGATCGCTAACGTCTTTATAATCTATGCATTAATTTTGTCTAAAGTTTTCGTTGAAGCTTTATCGATTATTACATGTTTTTTCTATGTGCAATAATATGATTAAGTCATCCTTGCACTCTCCTGTTTCTTTTGAAATTTGGTCAGTTTTGCTTGGATAAATCTGGATCTCGCAATGGAAATGAATCTCAATTACGGTTGCATTGGCGACTTATCCACTACCTTGCCTTTTAAATATATTCGAAACTGCTGTAAGTAGTAACGGTTTTAAAATTAATGAAACACTTGCATTTGAAGATTGTGACAGTGTAGATTTAAATCATAAAGCACATTTTGAAGATCCCGAAGATCTTCGCAGTGGTTTTACCAATTCTAAGATAATCATTCAGCAGAAAGTATCAATATGTTCAACACAAGTATAACGTTTGTTTTAGAAAGATGGAATACAACATCAGTTAGTGATATATAATTTAAAAGTTTAAGACAACATGTTTTACTTTTACGACTAACAAGCAACATTAAATTAACAACATTTAAGAATCTACGAGAAATTTTGTTTGGTAAAGGCAATGAAAAGAAGGGTGTGTATAGCTCAGCATACGAAAGGTACATTGTGAAAATGACACATTCATAGCCAGAGGTTTCCTCCCAAGTACAATATATATATATATATATATATATATATATATATATATATATATATATATATATATATATATATATATATATATATATATATATATAATGGCTTAAAACTTGGTTTCATGTCATAGTTCTCTAATAATGTTCTTTCTCTGTGCTCCCCCGATACAGGTATATTGTAACCCAATTTCGGTACGGAGCTTATTGTAACCGTATATAATTTGTTGTAGTTTAACTGTTGATTTCATAGTATGTGATAAATAAAACTATAAGTAACCGCTGACCAGGTGTGTTGAAAACGCGTTAGGTTATCGTCAGGCCTTCCTACTGATTTACTCTATCAAACTCTGTGTAACCATTTAACCAGACACATAACCAATCCAAAACTCTAGTACCCATCCCGTTCCCTTTCTACCAACAAAATCCGCAAATAGTTAATTAAATGACAAACGAATTGCAGTAGGCATATATACCCGTTTACTTGTCTACATACCCAAATATCGAGAGTAAATATCTACATGCTGCCTTCCTGCATTTCAATATAAATTGACACTTATGTTTTTTAATAGGATCTGGCGTACTACCAAGACAAGGAGAATGGAGCATTCATGAGCGTCCGATGTGTCAGACGATCAAATGGACAATGTGACAGAATCATCGTAAGTACATAATGAAACTAACAAATATATATTTCATGCAATGAAGGATCTACTGGCAGAATTGGAAACTAGATTGTCATGAGCAGTGGAAGATTTAGTGATCTTGTTAGTTGCAGAAGTTGTGGGTTTGATCCAACAAATAGGTGTAGAGTAACCAAAGCTTCATGGCCTACGTATGTAACACGACAGATTGGTATTACACAGAAACACACACAAATACATGTTTGTTAGACATGCCAACTTCTGAGATATGTTGTTCTCAGTTTCTCAAATGTAAGGAAAGGTACTGAAATATAACTTTAGATATAGTGTCAGGGTTCACGTACTTTTTCGTCTATAATTGACCGAATTTCGATTCGAAGCTATCAATTTCAGACATTAGTGCACCATATTGAGTAATACGACTCAGAGCTATGTTTGAGTCGTAGATGACGGCGAGCAATAATGATCATCTGGATTGTAACATAGTTCATCTGCATCCGCTACCTTTGCGAAAGGAAGCCAGAACACTCGTTGCGCATAATGTTAGGTAAATCGATAATATAGACTGCACATGCACATTGGCAGAGGAACCTTATTATTGTGGCATATGCAGTGGTCATGATAATTGTGTGACTAGCGTATTGGTGAATTATCTGCGGCGTTTCTATGATAGGGAATATCGTGCCAGCTGAATCAGATAAAGGCACGTTCGACGACATATCAAGACATAACACTGATTGATTGATGCGTATCATCTTTACCATAGAGTTTGGTAACTCGTGTTTAAGACCGCAAGTAGCGTGAAATAGTTTCATCTTCGATCATAAGGAGATATGGATCCTTATATGCCTTTGGCTTTGGACTCAGCCAGTATTATGGAGAGCGGAAATGTTCCTATGACGGATTGACATATCTTAATAAAGGCTTCCGACAGAGATAGGTGTGTTGGCAGTAACCATCACACCACCCATAATACTATACAAATTTCAAGAAAGGATTCAGCTCTATAGATAAGACTCAGTGATGATAACATCGAAATAAGCATCATTACCTCTGAAAGTAAAAAGTACAGAGCGAAATGAAAATGCATTAAGTATTTGATGTAGACATAAACGTACCTTAATGAAGATAACTGATTTGTATCGTTTATAGGTCTGGTAAACTGTATGATGACAAATCAAAGTTGATTTCATAAAGACAGAGGCATATCGTTTTATGAACTAGTTTCCATTCAAAACTGCATAGTAAAACACCAAGTCGTTATTTTAGATTCAAGCATAGATATAGCAAAATATTAATTATGAAATAGTCCGATCGTGTGATATAATGAAATAAGCATTGCAAATTACTGGAAATAAATGTTTCGGTCTAGTTACATTTCCGGTTGATTTGCAGATAATACCAAAATTACTATATTTTCAATCGTTAGGGACTCTAAAAATGTTTACTACCGTACTAAATTATTTGCCCACTAAAGAGTTGAAAGTCAGTTGTATGACCAGTATAATGCATATATTGTTGATCTAAAAGCATACGAATAACCCAACGATGCATGCAAATAAATTTTATAAATTATTTTGTTTTTTCAAGTAAATTTGGGCTGAGAAAGTAAACCGAAATATGTAGATAAGGTACACAATGGTTTGACAGAAATATTCAAAGAACGAGGTCTAAAAGTTCAGTTTGATGACGGGAAATGTTTAACAATAAAAGTCAAGGATTCGCTGAGAAAAATAGTAAATACTTTCCAAGTCACGGAGACAAAAGTAACTATGATGGGAAGGTCCAGCATAATTATGGAGACCAAAAAGTTAAAGTACTTCACCCAAATTGAAAACAAGAAAATGATCGGACATGTTACCAAAAGAAAATGATGGATCCAATAAAAACCTTGTGACTTATCAATGGACATGATTCTATTAATAATACGTCTAAAACAGAAACCATTTAAAAAGTATGGACTAATCTATTCAGCTATTTCACATCTGATTCATTATAGATGCATAGATTTAAAGTACGTGAAACCGTCAGAATTTAAAAAAGCAAAATAATGTCTGCAAAAGACTTCCTTGCTGAATATTAAAATAAGTTAGATAATTTTAGGTGACTCTGTAGTCTATCAATTGAATGATTTAAAGGTCGAGAACGTAGAATTCATGCTTAACAAAGATTATTCCAAATAAAGGAGGTGACAGACAAGAATAGTATGTATGGTTGGCATCTGTAACTAAGCACAAAAGCAGTTCTATGAAAATAAATAAAGTGATTTGGAGACGACTGCAGACGAGTGCATATATGAAGGCATCAAACAGAAATTGCTAATGTAACTGTGTTTATTTGACTTAAATATGGATTGCTGCTTTATGCAATAAGCGCAAATTTGATAAAAATCCAAAGATGTTAATTTAGAAATGCAACACAAAGTGGGGCTTATGAGAATACCAACGTGCACTTAGAGGACTTCCCGCTCTGAACAACACTTGTTACAATAGTTGTTATTACATTAGCCTCCGGCTATTATTGAATGAAGCTTAAGTGGAAACTGCGTGAGACAATACTGTTCACAATGAAGTAAGACGTCTTGACTGATTTATGCGTTTGTTTCTGTTTGGGTATTTTCTTGTACTTTTCTATGCGTTTCCATCATGACATTTTTACACAAGTTTATCTGGCTATCATGTATCTTGCACTTGTCCAGTGTAAACATTTTGTTTCAAGTACATTTTTGTCTTTTTTAAACTTTTTTTGCCATATGGTTGTAGGTAGGAGTTGCAGTACGTTCTAGTTTTTAAACATTAATTGTATATATTGATTTTTGCCGTGCATGCAACTTGGCTTGAAACCCATCCGTTGTTTTACCCAGTTCCATGTAAAACCTTTTCTGTGCTATCAAAACATAAATGTGTATATAATCTCGCAGCTAACATTTCTTAGAAACTTTGGAATGATGTAGAGGTCTCTTTCCACATGCACTCATCATTTAAATTGAAGATATCTGAGGCAGAAAGTATAATCACTATTGCTGAAAACCGGTCTCAAAAGTAACATTGCAAAACCCAGCAGAGAATCTCGCGGAGTTTTACTTGTAAGACATCTTGGAAAAGCTTGACAGGAATTTTAAAATAGTAGCAATAGAACAATCCAACCACCTCATTTTATTACAATTCAAAAGCATTTATAACATAACAGAAAGCGAATATTTCGCATGATTTTGGTTAACATTCGAAGTAATAGATAATAAGTTGTCGTTCAAAACAAACCCACACAATTAACCTTTTCTTACCACGATCTCATTTAAATCTGCTGGCAAAGGTCAACGCTTCATGCTTTGAATTGTCATTTAATTTGTCAATAGTTACACTTTAAAACAAGGACATTGCTACACTTTGAAGCGATTTACAACTTATTGCACGATCTACTACTGATGGCATGTAGAATATTTCCTCGCACAATTGTTAACACAAGAGGAAAACCTAACATGAAAGGGACATGAGGTGCCGAATCATCCGAAACAGTATCAAGCAAGGGAACATAAACGGTGGCTGCAAAGCAAATGGCTTCCACCACATCGGGGAACACTTTTGTTAAAAGCGAGAGGATGTCAACATCAACGTTATTTTTGCCAACACTATATCTGATGGAGAAATCGTACTTTGCTGGAGCTGCCAACCATCTATGCCCTATAGCGTCAAGCATTGCCATCGAATGAACGTATGTCAAAGGGTTGCTGTCCGCCACCACCTCAAAGGAGGAACGTACGAGATAGTCATGGAATTTATCCGTCACGGCCTATTTTAACGCCAAAAAGTCGAGCTTATGGGCTCGATAATGGCATTCACTGGGTCTCAATCCGTGACTCGCGTAAGCAATGACCCTTTTTACACAATCTTGCTTTTCATTTAGGACTGCGCCTAAACCAGAACTGCTTGCACCAGTATGCACGATAAATGGCTTAGCGTAGTCAGCAAATGCTAAGATCAGGATAGAGGGCAACTTATCTATAAGGTTTTCGAAGGCGGTCTCGGGCAGCGCCCCAAGTCCAAGGAGCTGCTTGTTTCTTTTTGGACTTATTCTTTCGAGACGCCTTGATCTATGATCCTCTAATATGGCTTTTAACGGTTGTACTATCTGCGAAAAGTTCTCAACATGGTCGATAATAACCCGCGAACCCACAAAATTGACGCAGCTCCTTAATCTTATTAGGTTTTCTCTTGGGTCAGTCTTGATACCATCCACAACTAAAGACATGAGTAACTCACATATAGAGGGTTTTAGCTTAAAGTCATGCTGTTGTAAGCGTGCTAACGTTGCCTCCAAGTGGTCCATATGCTCATTAAACGTCTTTCAGAAAATGAGGATATCGTCTATCCCATGCATTTCATCATAAGACGTTGAAACGTAGCTCCAGCGTTGCATAAGGCAAATCTCCTTAGGTTCGTCTCATAAAAACCGAGTGAACCTACCAATAAGGCTGTGTATTTCTTGTGTTCTACCTCCATCTCAACTTGCCAATATCCTGATCTTAGGTCCAGCTTGGAGAAGAGCTTGTCACCTCGCAATATATCGACGGTATCATCAAACCGCGAAAGCATGTAAGCGTCCTTCCGGGTCTTTGAACTGAAGGTCATGTAGTCAATGCAGAAACATAGGCTGTTATATCGTTTCCTGACCAACACAACATTAGAGGAGTAAGTGCTGTCATGTTCCATAATTGCACCAGCATCTAGCATTTCTTTAATATGCTGATGCACCTCCTCATACATCCCCGTGGGTATTCGTCCGTATGGTTGTTTGAAAGGTTTATCATCGTTGAGTACTATCTTATGCGTGATGAAGTCAGTCTTTCCGAAGTCTGTGGGCCCTTTCGAAATTTGGCAGTCAAATTTGCCCATTACTTGTCTGAGTCTAACCAGCTGCTTTGGGGTCAGATTTCCATGTCGATTTTAACATTCAGATCTTCTGAAGTAGAATGTAAACTGTTCTCTGACCTGCTGGTGGAAAAATCAGAAGATAATCGGTCAATCACTTTGACCTTGCTTATGAGACATATATCAGACTTAGGTGTTATTGTCACACATTTGGCAGACCTATTGTAAAGCTTGATCTGAACTTTGCAACGTGATCCCCGTTGATTAACCCTGATTGATCGTGGACAAACTGTAAAATGTTCAGAGTTTCCTAAATTCTCTGTAATCGCTTCTGTTATATGAGCCTCAACATTGCAGGCAATGTCGTTGATAGTAATATTTTCATACGACGCAATGTTGACAGTACGCCAATGGGTAGATTTGACTGCAAACGACTTACATTCAATGCCATCCATAGCAGTCTTCCATGCATCTAGAATTCTATCCGTAGGAGGATTATCAAGCATGAATTCCCTACACAAACGAATGACATGCATAGTAGTTTGCTTTTCCGCACAGCACGGTCATCCTGCAGGAACACATGCTTTTCACCTCACCGGTGGCCTAGTGATTAGAGCGTCGTTCTCTGACTCTTTATGCATTTCGTCTTTTAACTCTTTTTAACAACATATTTCTTAATAATTTTGCATACACTTGTATTCAGTGTCAGTTATTGAAGTGTATACTTTACCCTTAAGACCCCAAAATTCTTGTGTACACCATTTAGTTAATTTTTAAACAATTCAAGTCTTTCTTGTTGGCTAATTTTATTCCATATATGTTTTTATGTTTGTTATAGCTTATGTCGTACAATAATTCACGCTATTTCAGACTTTTCTGTTTCCACACTTATGCACGTCGAACCTGTGTTTGCCATTCAGTTCTTATTGTCACATATCGGGACTCTGTTGTTGTCACCTATCGGGACTCTTGTCTGTTGCTGTCACCTATCGGGACTCTTGTCTGTTGTTGTCACCTATCGGGACTCTACTCTGTTGTTGTCACCTATCGGAACTCTAGTTTATTGTTGTCACCTATCGGGACTCAAGTCTGTTGTTGTAAAGGTCATTTAGCAAACTACTACTAATAAAACTGTCAGTTCCATTTTCCACTTCTTTAAGCTAATACCATATCTTCATTTATTCTTGTTCTCCTTGCAAATGATATCTTTTTAAGTTTAAAGCTTTTCTTTGCTGCATAATATATATATATATATATATATATATATATATATATATATATATATATATATATATATATATATATATATATATATATATATATATATATATATATATTAGTACTTGTCTTCAATTTGCCGTCTGTTTTCAAAAGACATTCATTAACTTAAATTAGTTTATCTCAGATTCATCAGATGTCTCGTGTCCTTTAGATGTATTATTTTCAACTTAGCCACGGCTTTGACAAAATAGAATTATTCGTTGCACCTTTTGAAATGTTGTTTTCTATAGTATACAATCATTAAAGCATTTTATGCTTTGTACCATTTTTAATTTTTCTAAGTTTATGACGTAGTGGAGATAAGCGAACTTCACTAGGACATTGGTTTGGTAACAAAAGATGTAAATATATGGATATTTTTAAACTACTTTTAAAATTCCAAGTGTATTAGAACTACTGCTCCATGACACCAAATGTTCTTCTATTTCCTTCTTTTTGTATTTGTGTGCTTTCCACATTTTGTAACAAACATGGACTTGCACATGGCCGAGCCATGGAAAATGTTGCCATTTTGAATACATAATTGATGATTTTGACCTTGTTGCATCGCATTCTCCATTATTTATTATTTCGTTATCGTTAAGTTTGTTTCAGTGCAAAACCTTGCTTTAGTATAGCAGTTAAGTATCATACGTATTCCTCGCCTGGTTACAATCTTAGTCATTAACACATGGTAATTCTTACAGTACCGTTATTTACTATCTATGGTGAAATAAAAATGGGTCTACCTATAATTGACTATTTATGCAGAGAAATCGAATTATTCAAAGTATCACATATTATTCACGTATCAGTATCCTTATTTCTGCAATGGTCATGAATATCAACGAACTCATTTAATGTGGAATATGCTAGTTGTTTCTGTTTCAGTGAGCTTTTTGAATAACATTTTCGTTCTCGCTGGATCTTATGTTTCGTGTTCGTGTGTGAATTGTTGCTTCTATTGTTCATGATATATTGAAATCGTTGTTGTCCTGTGTCCCCTCATTTATAATACGTATAACAAGATATTATAATAAAAAGCATGGCTTAGAATCAAAGCAATCATTATTTGTATTATAGTAATTTAACAATAGAGCCTTCTTCTGACACCGTGTTTACTATGTCAGCCGTTTGGTTGCGCAATCATCTGTGTTATTGTTGTTATTGATGAAAAACAAAAACCCCAAAAGAACCAAACGCTTATTACAAGTGTACTTCCTTTGTTAAGTTTCCTTTTAATTGTGATTCATCAAGCAGTTCTAGATCGTTACTTTAAATTCATTTGTATTCCTTGTGTTGCTCGCTGTTGTTATTCGATACCAGTCTACAAAAATACGTAAACTAATTTGCCAGTAGCATCATCTATTTCAAGTTTAATATATAAATAAAGTTGGCCTTTTTTAATAATCTAACATCGCAGAAACTTCGACATATTATTCTCAATAAGTACTGTTCCAACAACTTTACAAAACTACTAAAATCAAGAAATGATGATAATAATTTCTACTTTATCGCGTATAATTCTGTGTTCACTTAAACATTGCTAAACGTACTTTGAATTTTTGTTATGATATTTTTTTGATGATTCACCCTTCGTTTTAAGTCCATTAGAGTTGAGTAAGAACCTAAAGCAAGTTCTAGCCTACATATACGTATTACCCTGGAAATAATACTCGGCAATTCAAGATCATTTTGATTAAATTTACTGACAAATGAAAATCAGTATTTCTTATACCTTTCCTAAATTTACCAAAGACTGAAAACTATTTGCTGCAGGTATCTCAGTTAAACTTCAGAAACAAGTTTGTGACATTTACAACATAGCACATTGTTGCAACAAAGTAATGATTTTAATGAGACATTTTCTTCTGGCCACAAACTATTAAACGAGTGTCATTTCATCCATTTTAACAGCACACAATTTTGACACTTAATTTTGTTGCCTTTGTTTTGAAACATGCTCACTCATGAAGATATCAGTTTTTCTATCAAATAAAGATAACTCGTAAGCATCCTCTTAAATTGTTGCACTGAATTTATTTATCTGATTAGAAATAGAACTTCCCGAAATTATAAATTTATACTTTAGATGCCCACTTTCGAACCTATTTTAAATTTCGTAGTTCCATAAGCAGAAGTTGTAAGATGGCCAAATACATTAAGTTTTGCATTTCAACAGCTGCCAGGATTAATGGCTTCAAAAGAGGACACGTGAATTGACATCAGATGTCATGACTAATATTCATTAATATGGGTTTTATAAAAAGAGGTGCCTATTTCTGGTTTGATTTTCATTTCATTATTTCCACTTACGAGTCTTAAACTTTGAATAAATGTTTGCACTACAGACGATGTAGTTGATATTTTCTCTTTCTAAACAATTATTAGACAATTTTGTCATATATTTCTTTCTATCATCGAGTTCTGTTTTGGTCTACATTTTATGCATTATATATATATATATATATATATATATATATATATATATATATATATATATATATATATATATATATATATATATATATATATATGTGTGTGTGTGTGTGTGTGTGTTGCTATTTGAAAATACAAATATAGCTTGCAAAATATCTTTTCAAAAGCTTAAATAAATTGTTTTTATTATTATTATTATTATTATTATTATTATTATTATTATTATTTATAATATTTGTTTGATATAATAATCAAAGAAGGTAACAATTGCTTTTTAAATTCCATTGTTAGTGTAAGGGATATTTGTAATATATATTAATTTATAATATAGTTTTATTTTAACTATTTAGGTTTATGATATTTATATTTTAGTTGTTTAAATTCAGTGGTTAGTTTGTGTTATAGTAAAAGTACATGCACAATACGTGTAAAATTGTATTCATAAATCAAGGCTGGTTGCCTAGGCAATGTCTTCAACTAATTCGGACAAGTGCGCCACTCATTAATTTGAATAGAGGTCCTGAAAACATCCGACTATATTAGGTGTGCATTTGTCCTCTAGAGATGTCATGCCAGCCCTAGTTATTGATTGCTTCAATGATTTGAAAAAATCACAACTTAGCTGTTAAAGTATTTTACAGTGGAATTAAATAAATGTTCTAGAATATTTTAAGGTGATTCTGATTTTGTTGATTTGGTGCGCACATGGAGACTATATATGGAGGCAATATAAAAGAAAGAAAGCATCATATTATGATTCTTCAATTCATATGCCAGTTTGTAAGAGTTGTGAGAGTAAATCGTGTTCATTGAAATTGTTGAGTGGAAAATATTTATTCTAAAACAAACAGTACATTGAGGATTATGTGAAATTATTATAGGATTTGAACATTTAAATAATTCTGTTGAATTATGTGACTCTTTCAATAACTTTAGTAATTTTATACTTTCACGAGATTACCTTGAAGTAAACCTTTTGGACATAGAACTGAGATTTTTCATTGGTGATATGACATGAGTACATAAGCACGTTGAAACCTTCAATTGCAATACTTTCGGATACTTTCGTTATTAATTTGAAATGGAAAGTACAAGTTAATACAATATTGTATGAATTCATGCAATGTGAGTTGTTTAGAAATTATTTCACTTTGTTTGATTTTGTATTTTAGGGAAATACATTTAATTTTAGAACACCGAATGCTTGTTTGTTGGGTTTTACCTTGCTTTGTAAAAGCTTAAGCCCATAGACGTAAAATTAGGCCTTCTCTACAATTTAACTATATACAATATACACATTCTTGTAGAGTAGCTGAAACATCATGCTTATTTCTTCTTATTTGACAGGGTATAGAAACAATTATTTTTGTAAAATAAATGATCTGATATGTTTGTTTAATTTTTAAAGGATAACTGTTCAAAGCAAAAGCTCCTGAAAATATAAAGGTTTATCTAAACAGATGAACTTTAGGTTTTAGTGGCAAAGTATTTCCAGTTGCTACAAAATGTAGTTGATAACTATGTAGTATATGGTTAAATAATACTTGCAGATGCTGCAGAGCAGATAAACGGGTTTAATGTTACATAAGATTTAGTACAACCAGTTCGTTTTTAAATTTCCTGTCAATCCTATTCGTAAAAGGGGTTATTGAAGTGAATGAAAAGATCTAATAATAAATATGTGTTGGTCTGTTTTACTTATTTTTTAAAGCATATAGTATGTCAAAGTCTTGTCTAGAACAGTTTTGTATCTATCAAGACAATAAACCTGCAGTAACTGAATATATGCAGTACAATATAGGAATATAACAAATAAAAGCGGTTTTTGTTCTCTTAACTTTAACTAGCATGTAAAATTGGGCATTTTACATACATTATTGACCCGTAAACACCACTGAAGGCAAATGTCATAATCATACATACATAAATTATTAACCCGAAAACCCCACAATAGAAATATATCATAGTCATCATCGTCAATTTCATGCATTAATTTTTAACCCGTCGAATATTCAGAAGACAAATGTCATCATCATCAATCATACATTATTTGCTCGTAAACACAGCTGAAGAGATATATCATCATAACCAGAAAAAAATTTAAATTGTCGTCTCATTAAGATTTAAATAAGCAAATGATTCAATTTAGGGTTCTAATTATTGGCAAGTTATGTCTTATTCTAATACAAAACGATTGGTTTACTCTATAAATCGACATCATTGAAATAATTAAAATTATGTGGATGGTATATAAGGATGGAACAGAAGCATTCAAAGGTTGTTTCGTTTACAAAAAGTTCCGTATTTGATGACTTATCAGATAATGGGAGGTGATTAATACAAATTAAATATAACAATGGGCCCAATACAGACCATTGTGTAACACCAGTTTCATGAAATAACTTAAAGACACTTTAGTGAAACTTATATATGTATATCCTGCCCCGATGCGTTGAAGTTAGCAAAGTAACTGTTTTATGACGTTGTAATCACAATTATTATACATACATTGTAATTCTGAGAGATTTATATTTTGATTCTGTAAACTACTGCTGCATTTCATTTAAATCAATATAAACTACACCGGTAATAATGCCATTAATCTATAAATTATAAAATTATTTCTTTTTAAGTTAATATAAATTGCACTGACCATATTACTTTTATTCTAGAAAAAACTACTGTATTTCCTGTAAGTAAATATAAACTACACGGGTGATATATTCTGTAATTGTTTCGCCTAACCAAGTAAGATGGGTTTTTGTTTGATAGCTCAATTATCTCAAAAAATAATTCTAGACGTAATATTCGATTGCTAATATTTGGTTTGAAATTCAACTTTGACATCTTTTGCGCTATCGAACTTGCTTACTAAGACCATGAAAGACTAAATATTTTACAGACTTATTTGTTGTTGTGCTTTTTGTCTTTAGAATTCCACATACTGAACAATCGTCATTGTAAAAATTTTATCACTATCTGTTTATGTTTTAATAGCCCTATATCTTAATGACTCCAGCGTTTTCTAGTAAAATTATTTTAAGAATTTTAATGTAATGACAGCAAGCATTGCGATGTAGTAATGTACAAAATAAATTCATGGAATCGATTGTGCAATGTAATCTTTGTTTTCGTTCATTGTGATTGTCGAAATTCAATGCAACATTAGGATATACAGTGCTACATCAATGTTAGTTCTTGCATTATCCAATTTATCATTAAAACAAACTTCGATAAAAAGAAAAGCTTGATGCAATACATGACTACTAACAGGCCGGCACACAGATATGTGCTAATTATAAAATATTGTTGGATCTGCTTGCATTGGTCAGGTTCCGTTCCTCGCTAATCATTAGACAACGAAGAAACAAGTACTGTAGCGACTGAGATCACTAAATGCGACGTTATTGTTTTCTCATGTATTTATTTTCACTTGGGCAAAACGCCGCTCCACCTAATCCCACCCCACCATCGTTCAACCTACCACGGAACTAAAGGAAAGACAAAACCAAATGATATTTATAATTGTTTAGGTAGTAAATTACTCTAAGTGACTTTAATACTGCCCAAATAGATCAGCTGAAGGCCAGTTTGACCTTGCTGTGTATTAGACAAATCCAGTGTCAAGAGAGGAAAATCGTTGCGGTTTGCAAGAAGTCTGCAGACACTGTGAGTTTCTTTTTTTCACATTTTGAATAAACTAAGTCAAAATAATGGTTTATTCGAAGTAAGACACGTTTAGCGTCGTATTAAGGGATTTATATATGAATTGGCTCAGCTAGTCGCGCAATATCGCTCCATAGAGCAAGCTAAGGTTTTAGTGTGCAGAAATATGTGGTCCTAATTTTATTTAGAGAAAGATCACCGTCATCATTTGAAAGTGATCATTCATGTATTAAGAGGGAATAAAATCCTCGGGTGATGAAAAAGGCCAAAGCCAATTTACGCATAACTAACAAAATTTCTTCGCTCAGCCTTATTCCGAATCAAGCGCCCTCTTCCCTTTCAGTGGTCGCCAACACATTATCACATTATTATAAGACCCTTATCTAGTGACATTATCATCGCCAGGTTCTCCTTGATACTATTCGAGGCACTTGACATGTGCTATTTATTTCATCTCCAGATACAGAGGTATTTTCAATGTTGAACCATGTATGTCAATTACTATAGAAACAATCAACGAAATACTGTTTATATTTATCGCGTATGACTATCACTGATGTTTGATATATATATATATATATATATATATATATATATATATATATATTCTTGTCCGCCTTATACCAGAACGGAAACGTACGAATAGGAGAGATAAATTATGATCTTCGACTAGCGGAGGGTGATATCACATCGAGAAACTGGTTGGATACTGCAGATCATCTTGGCACACGATATGTCCTACGGGACCAATCAAGACTCCGAAGAGACATTTCAATCGAAATAAATAAAGGTTTGTAATACTTTAATTGTATATAGATCATAATACATTTAGCAACTTTGTATGTGTTTTTATTGCACTACCTCGATGGTAACATTTCCTTTTGAGCACTTTTGCAGTAATACACGAATGGGGCATGGTGTATACTTATGACTGATGATTTCATTTTTATTACCTGTTACAATTCCAATTTTGTGTTATTTAATATATTTCTCGTCGTAGCAACTATGGCGTAATGACAATTTCAACTCTTAACGAGAAACGTGATCAAGAGAAAATACGAAAAAAATATTGTGATTAAATCTTTGTGTATGACATTGAAATGTCTACTAGATTCTGTTATTTTATCGTAGTTTCAAACTAAAGCAATTTCATCTCAGCTTACCTATCGATCTTTGTATTAGATAAAGAATATCTCATCTTGTAGATGCAGCAAACGCCAATCACAGAAACGCAGAAGAAAAGCTTAAAGATTTACTCCGACGTTCCCCAAAAGAACTAGACAAACGAAACCATTTTCTTCCCCAAAACGTCACCTTAGATAAGAAAGGTGAGACCAGTCACAGAGAAATAAATGACAAGTATGATGAGATAAAGTAACATATGGGTATTGTAAGATACTAACACACATGAGGATGGTAATATATTATCACATATCAAGATGGTAATATATGTTCCCATATGAGGATTATAAGACATTATAACTTACGTGGAACATGAGATAACCCTGGATGAGGATGGTAAATATATCACAATTCAATTCAACTATGTTATATATTATTTTGCCCTCGTTTGTTCTTAAGCATTATATTCTTCCTATACTCTGAGTATAATTACGTCAATGTGTCAAAGATTAGAAATACATATAAGATTCAGACTGTATTTATCATAGTTAGTATATGCTGTAACTATACATAATGAATATTTTCTCATTTCAAAATCATACATCAGATAAAATACATAACAGAAAAGTTTACTGGGTTGAGGTCGCCGTTCTCATAGATTCCGGAATATGGGACCTGTAAGTATTCTCCTAACATACAATACACATACATGTATATATCCATATATCGGTACTTTCTTTGCAAAATCACATAGACAATATATCGACCCACATACATACCTATGTCTATTTATCGTATTCCTTATCTACACCCAAGGTTAAGTTAATTATCTTTCTACATAACTGCATCCTTGTCTCTGTCTACCTAACTACCTGAATATTTACCCCTACTTATAAATAACCATCTCTTTTCCATCCATCCATCCATCCATCCATCCATCCATCCATCTATCTATCTATCTATCTATCTATCTATCTATCTATCTATCTATCTAATATTGATCTTAGGCAATGTTACAATACAAAGTTTGTTGCAATCTTATCAAGGACTGAATTAAGCCAGGCAATGAATTCTTGATAATGTGACACTAATATCCTTGTGGATTTGTTTACCAGAATGGGAACTATTGCGCATTCCAGTTAACGAGAAAATATTTTGTTCCATCATGTCTCTATATCCACATATTACGGAGATGATATGTATGGACTAAGACATTTAGGCCAAGTTCAGCTTTTAGAACTTCAAGTGTATTTTGTTAAGCGATTTCCAAATGAAATTGGAAAAATAAGTGATTAACAATGAATGCAATACGCCTGTCAAGGTTCTGTAGTTTCATAAGTTTCAAGGTCTTTCAGATCATAGTAGCGAATCAAATCGCAAGCAGGACGCAGACAAAATGTAATTCAGTCATTTCAAGCATATTGCTACAGTCAGTTATTTCCTGAAAAAGAGATATTAGCGAAATTCACCTCTGCATAATACACATATGAATATGCATATTCACACACACATGCATGCACGCTCATAAATATATATATATATATATATATATATATATATATATATATATATATATATATTTTCTTGCAGATTTTCATCGGTGGTAGTAAGGAGTGATGTCTTTAACAAGGATGCTCTAGTTCAAAGCAAAATAAGAGAATTTTTCTCGCACGTTTTTAATGGTGTAAGTAGTACATTCCTAGCTGTAGAGGATATTAACATTCCTTTGTTACACATATTTTGAAAGCCAACCAAATAAAACATTATTTTAAAAGGTATGTTGAATGATCAAAGAGAACCAACACAATTTCTTTTCGGTTACCTAACCAGGGAAGATTTCAGGGTACTTGGGTGCAACTTAAGCGATAAATTGTGTTCAAAATAGTACAAACATTGGCGTTAAATTAATGTTTTGTAGATGTAATTACAATAAACTTCCACCAATAGGTTCCTGTGTAACCCGGTCTAAGCTTTAAACATGATATCTCTGTAACCAGTCTCCTTGTAACTCGATCTCCTCCATTATCTGGACTCAAGTGTAAGCAAGTTTCCTCTGTAGCCCGACCTAGACTGTAAACGAAAGGGCAGATATATTAACCATCTGTCAAACTGACCATCTCTGTGATAGTCCGGCCTAGACTGTAAACGAAAGGGCAGATATAATATTAAGCATTCCGTCATAGACTGACCATCTGACGCGTTCAAAGTAATAATGTTAGTAGTGTCCTGTTTAGAGAAGCCTTTGGTAGCAAACATATATAATTGTTTTTTATTGATTCTTTTTGACTGTGCGCGTCTTTCTTAAGTTCTCCATAGCTCAGGTTATTGTTGTACATTTTCTGAGAACAAAACTGGAGAAAATATAAACAAAAGAAAAAATGAAACAAACAGTATTTCTTCGTATTAATGTCAGAACAGTAAATTATAACTACTCTTAAATAATGTTTTTCCACTTTTTCATAGGTAAACATGCTTTACAATAGAATAGAAGATTCTGGCATCCACATCAATGTGGCCCTTCATGCATTTTACATTTTCAAGGTAAGATATTGTGTGATCTCTGGATTCCTATACGTCCCGGAGAACCTGCGATATAATATACATTTGTGAACACGTAATTTAGTCTAACTACTCTACTGCAACCAATTAAAACAAACGGTTTAAGTTGGTATGTAATGTAGATTATGATTATAAAAGTCTAATTTACATTCCAAGTTGGGATGATGGGTAGGTGATATTGACTATAACAATCTGATCACAGTCAAATTTGGGGTGGAAGTGATGATTATTATAACAATCTTATTTACAGTCAAAGTTGGGGCAGTATTGCGGTGTGAATAGGATTGTAACACTATGGTTTTCAGTCAAAGTTGACGCGGGAGTGATGATGATGATTTTAACAATCTGATTTACAGTCAAGTTGGGGTGGGTGTGATGATGATTGTAACAATCTGATTTACAGTCAAATTTGGGGTGAGATTGATGATGATTATGGCAATCAGATTTACAGTCAAAGTTTGGGTGGGAGTGATGATGATTCCAACAATCTGATTTACAGTCAAAGATTGGGTAGGAGTGATGATGATTATAGCAATCTGATTTACATTCAAATTTGGAGTGGGAGTGAACATCATCAAAGCAATCTGATTTACAGTCAAAGATTGGGTGGGAGTGATGATGAGTATAACAATATGATTTACAGTCAAAGTTGGAGTGGGAGTGATGATGATTGTAACAATCTGATTTACAGTCAAAGTTGGGGAAGGAGTTTTTGATGATTATATCAATCTGATTTACATTCAAATTTGGAGTGGGAGTGACGATGCTCAAAGCAATCTGATTTACAGTCAAAGATTGGGTGGGAGTGATGATTAGTATAACAATCTGGTTTACAGTCAAAGTTGGAATGGGAGTGGTGATGATTGTAACAATTTGATTTACAGTCAAAGTTGAGGTGGGAGTAACGGATATTATAACAATCTGATATACATTCATATTTGCAGTTGGAGTGATGATGATCAAAGCAATCTGATTTACAGTCAAAGATTGGGTGTGAGTGATGATGCATATAACAATCTGATTTACAGTCAAAGTTGGCTTGGGAGTGATGATGATCATAACAATCTGATTTACAGTCAAAGATTGGGTGGGAGTGATGATTGTAAGATTATATTTTACAGTCGAATTTGGGGTGGGAGTGATATTGATTGCAACAATCTGATTTCCAGTCAAAATTGGAGTGGGGGTGATGATGAGTATAACAATATAGTTACAGTCAAATTTGGAGTGGGATTGATGATGATTGTAACAATCTGATTTACAGTCAAAATTGGAGTGGGGGTGATGATGAGTATAACAATATAGTTACAGTCAAATTTGGAGTGGGATTGATGATGATTGTAACAATCTGATTTACAGTCAAAGTTGGGGTGGGAGTGATGATGATTGTAACGAGATGATTTACAGTCAAATTTGGAGTGGGAGTGATGATGATTGTAACAATCTGATTTACCGCCAAAGTTGGAGTGGGAGTGATTATGATCATAACAGTCTGATTTACCGTCAAATTTGGAATGGCAGTGATGATGATCAAAGCAATCTGATTTACAGTCAAATATTGGGTTGGAGTGATAATGAGTAAAACAATCTGGTTTACAGTCCAGATTTGGAGTGGGAGTGATGATGATGATTGTAACAATCTGATTTACATTCACATTTGTAGTGGGAGTGATGAAGATCATAACAATCTGATTTACAGTCAAAGATTGTGTGGGAGTGATGATTGTAAGATTATGATTTACAATCAAAGTTGGGGTGGTAGTGATTGTAACAATCTGATTTGCAGTCAAAGTTTGAGTGGGAGTGATGATGAGTATAACAATCTGAATTACAGTCAAAGTTGGAGTGGGAGTGATGATGAGTATACCAATGTGAATTACAGTCAAAGACTGGGAGGAAGTGATGATTGTGACAATATGATTGATAGTTGAACTGGGAGTGATGATGATTATAACAATATGATTTTATAGTCAAAATTGGACTGTGGTAGTGATGATGATTTGAACAAACTGATTTACAGTCAACGTTGGGGTGGGGGACGGAAATAATACATCTTAATACAAATTAAGGAATTAAATGTAGTTAAATAAAAATGTAAATTTTAGGTCTTGTTGATTCAAAATAAGCAGACTCTATCTTATCTAGAATAATATCAATTACTGAAAGGTTTATATAAAGAAGTTGGAGATATTTTGTTTATATTCCAATATATCGTTAAATACCATATGGAATCTGAAGCAAAAGAAACATTGTTGAAAATATGAAAAGTTACAAGATATTCTCTCTTTAATTCTATTATGCAAAAACTGTCATGATACGTAGACTATATAATGTCATCTACATGCATTGTTTATCAGCGACCTTACAAGCAAATGCAAAGGTGCATATCGAATTGTCATTACTGTGCGTGTATAATTATTATTATTGCTATTATTATTATTAACTTTAATAATAATAATAATAATAATAATGATAATAATATAAATAATAATAATATTATTATCATTTTATTATTATTATTATTATTATTATTATTATTATTGTTATTATTATTATTTTATTATTATTATTATTTTATTATTATTATTATTATTATTATTATTATTCGTATAAGTAGTAGTAGTTATAGAGAGAGGCAGACCGACATATATACACGATAAGTGACAACCACGTAGAGAGAGAGAGAGAGAGAGAGAGAGAGAGAGAGAAATGATGATGATGATGATGATGTTGATAGCCTTAAAAGCATGAAAATAATTTGTGCTCCTGTATGGCAACAACGTGGTTCATTTTATCGTATCTAAATGTGTATATTACTAAAATTAAACAACAGCTTAACGGATACATCTTATCTGACGTTCATTATTATTATTATTATTATTAGCAGTAGTAGTAGTAGTAGTAGTAGTGGTAGTAGTAGCAGTACTAGTAGGCGTCTCAGTTGTAGCCGTAGCCGTTGTAGTACTTATAAAGAAAGAGAGAGATATACACATATAGACAGGATAAGAAACAAACATACAGAGAGAGACATACAGACAGACAAATTGAAGATGAAAGAGGCTTAAAAACCGTGAACATTTTTTTCTGTGTATGTCATTGAGATGATTCGTTTTATCATATGTATACTTAAATATCTAAAAGGGAAGAATGGGTACATGTAATGCGATAGACATTTAATTTTAAAATTTAACGTGAGTAGATGAATGCATATATTATAAGTGGTAGATTTTCAAAGCATAATTAATATACGGAAAGATTCCTTTCTGAACAGTAATTGATGTATAAACCTAATGAATATTAACTTTCTTTATCAAGGGTCTCTCATTATCTGCTTCGATTTTTATTTCTCTCCATGTATGAATGTCTCATTGCATTAAATGCTTATATTTTCACAAATCATAATACACGGGATAACCTTATTCTTTGTTGCCCTTATGATCATCCCCAATCTACAACTAACCTTGAAATGGGAAAACAATTTAGAAATAAATAGGCAGTTTTCTCCCTCTCATCTGTGTTAAAATGTTCTCTCCTTCATTTGTGTTTTAATTTTCTCCTATTCATTTGTATTACAATTTTCTCCCATTCATCTGAGTTAAAATTCTTAAATGCAATTTAATACCAAATGTGGAATTAGTTCGAAATAAGTTCTAATTCGTTTTTCAATTGTGTCAATTATTACTTATAAGTCATACTGCATATGTACAACTTCAAGATCGTTTTTTAAAAATAATTGCTTCCCTTATCCTTCAAGTCAGTGAAGGAGTTTCCACACAGTTCGTCTTCTGTACAGATGCATAACGGAAACCTCTTTGTTGAGGCCAGCAAGTATCTTAAAGACATCGGAAACTGGGACAATACCACGGGCTCAAAAGAAAAATATGACCACGCAATGCTCTTCACGAGGTAAGTGAATGTACATAGGCTATAACTGTATACGAGAAGAATAGTTACTACCCGTGGAAGACGCCTAAATAATTCAAAGAATGCGTTCCAAACACGTGCGTAAATGATCAGCTGCTATAAATATTAAATGTTGTCTCATTAAAGCATGGGGCTTTGAATAGACGTTGTGAACTGTGGAATACTAGTCACTCTGATCTCCTAAGTTCTGTGCACTTTTAACGCACTGTGCTCTGTAGCCAAATTACACATAGTTAATAATGTCCTAATCCTCATACTCGAAAACATAACCAAGTTTCAGGAATGCCCACAAATGAGAAGCGAAAATTTACACTTATAGACTAATTCAGTAACCTTCCATTTGATGAAATTTGTAGTTTTTGCCCGCATTACACTCACGTCAGAGATATATTGATGTGTGTGTATCAACTGATGTCCTTTCCAAAGGTATCAAATTTTCCAACAACTCATTTAATCTGGACAAGTGATTTTCAAGGGAGATAAAATTTAAAAAAATGACAATATCATTCGACGCAAAGAAAGTATCATCTAAATACATATTTCTCTCTTTTTGGTCTGTAATTGTTCTTAGTTTGCGTTGTCGTCGTCAGCCTTGAAAATTAATCAAGATATCTGAAGAGTGTCTGGTCAGGTACTCTGTGATTATTCCTGACTTACTGAATGTGATTATTCCTTTCTTCCATTCACATGTGTGTTCACGTATGTCTATCTATCTATCTATCTATCTACGTGTCTGATATATATATATATATATATATATATATATATATATATATATATATATATATATATATATATATATATATTGCCCTCTCTTTCTATAAATCAGCCTCATTTAAGCGCTAAAGTAGTCCAACACACTGTTAGTAATGGTATGTGGCACGAGGAGGCCCATGGGACAATCGGATATTCATTGATAGAAATTTCAAACGACACTTGTGGTCGTACGGTGAGTCATGTATCTTGTGTACCGAGGTGTCGCTCGACAACGACGACATGGTTTAGGCTGTAAGGCAAGTATTAATTGAACAGTGCATGTCCGCCTGTCACTAAATCGAAGCAGTGCAGACTTCTATTTGATGCTGATGGACCATAGAAATCCGTCATCGAAGAAGCTTGACTCTATGTGCTCTGTGTGGAATTGTACCTAAAGTAGGAAAAGACATCATTTACATTTGGAGCATAACGACCGCCGTGTATCCCATACGTCGAGTCGTAATAAAAACATTCACCATTGCCATGGGATTCAGATCCAAGATCGAAGATCATCTTTGCGAAGGATAATTACCCTAACGTTTAATCATCGTCATCATCAAGAATTCAGCCTTCAACGGAACCATCACTGAAACTCCTTTTGAGTTTCAATGCTAAGTGGTGTCTGAGACTTAATTCAGTCGAGATGACCAGACCTTGCGTACAAGGCCATTCGAATCTAACTTACACAAAAATAATTACTTGAGATCGTACTTGTCCCCTATAAAGCCACGGGACAGTTAGGTATCAACACCTACCACGGTCTATTGTACGACGATTTTCCAGGAGAGTATGCCTTGTGGGCGTTTGCTTTCATTCCAGACCAAGGCAGTGAAAAAGGACATTTCCACCTTCTAAAAAGTAGACCAAATTCGTTTAGAACTTCAGTTTGCCCAAGCTCTGGAAGACAACAAAATGGACGTCATCTTATATGTAGAATTTGAAAATATTCTTGAAATCAACAATTTGGGAGAAGTGATTCTAGAGTCAAAGTCCTTACCCATGAGCCTTCCCATGTTTCTCCGTAAACCCATTTGACCCTATAAACCTTTATAACCCATTTGACCCTATAAATCCTTATAACCCATTTGACCATATAAATCCTTATAACCCATTTGACCCTATAAACCCTTATAACCCGTGCGCTGATGTGAACTTTTGGTGTCAAGTTTCAAGCCAACGGCGCACGATTTATCTTTCGTTCTTACATGAAACAATATCGCGTAACTAATAAATGTGGACCAATTTTAAATATGATTAAATCGAAATGGACATATTTTGCGTCAAAAAATGCCAGAAGTTCATTTTCATATCATTTGGGATTTGTTTATTACGCGGGGGCTTCTCATATATTAAACTATTCACAACATAAGTAGAAATGAGACTAATAGAATCCATCATATGCGTCGGTGATGGATAAGAAAATTACAGCTGAGGGTCAGAAAAATTGGACAGAAGCAAGACCACGCAGACTGTTTCACGCAATCCTGAAAGTAAAATTTTACTTTGAAGTAAAAATGGTGTGTTGTGAATACATATATAACCTTCAAACAGCAAAACACCCATTGCAAAATTACCTACATTAAAATAAAGCGTTATCGATATGCTTACCATGAAAACTTTAGTGTCAACATTAAATAGCGTTTCAGCCCATTTTTAGCTTTAAAACAACATTACTTCTAACGACACTACGATCTGCAATACACAGGGTCCCAATTGTGTACTTAAGACGGATTAAGTAATCATAGAAATGACAATAGGTAATTAAATCAAAATTGATTTATGTCTTAGAAAATAAAGAGAAAAATAACTTTATAAAACTTACATTAACAACGTCTTGTCGATTCGAAATTTCACTAGAATAGTCGTAGATGTATCATTACGAACCACCACGTTTGCTAGAAACTTCTAATTCAACCACTGATTGATTTATTATATGCTGCAAGTAATGCTTATCTTGGTTGTTATGAGAGAGCTTTCTGATGATGACGGAAGTCTGGAAATGTTTAATAGTCAAACATCCAGGAGTGCATGAATTGGTCACGTGAGATGTCTGGTAGAGTTATTATGCACTAGTGCTTCACACTGGAAAATATGATCATTAATGGAAATGGGAGAAAACAGCCTTTTCGGTCTCCTAAATTTAAGTCTTTTTATTTTGTATTTGCTTTTAGTATTCATGTAAGCCTTCTCCCAGACAACAGAACAATTTATATTTCTTTTTCTGGAAAATGTTACATTTTTTATCAGGTCTATCCAGCACGTTTCTCTCATGAATTCGATAAAACATCGTACAAGATAATATTAACATAACGACTTTTTCTTTTCAGGCACGACTTGTTTCAGCTCTTCTATGGGTTTAATGAAATTACCGGTAAGCACACACACACACACACACTTTATCTGATAACAAATGATGTGATATACAAGTTTGTACCACAAATGTATAAAACATGCATATGATTGAAGTCTTGTTTAAGTGTAAATGTTCATATTATGGTTGCTGACACATTTTTTATAGTAAATCTTTTTAGGAGTGCGAAACGTTCTATTATACTAGACGTTCGAAGTTCAACGAGCCTCTCTCTATCTCTCTCTCTCTCTCTCTCTCTCTCTCTCTCTCTCTCTGTTAGAGAGTCATACTTCAGTCAAAGCAGGAATTCAGCCAGGAAATGAAGAGAACGGTACCAATCACTTAACTATTGTACACAAACACACTAATGAGTATTTCAAAAGCAACCATGGACCCTATTTCCCCCTCCCCTACACAAGAGCTACGACGATGTCGCAGGCATGTGTTCTAGGTGCACATGAAAAAAGATCAGTTAAGTGCACAAACTTACTGGATTTTTATTTTAAAATACACGATATGGCCGCTTTTCAGTCTAACCATCCAAAATTGTGTCGTGATCTTCAGTGATAGCAAATAAATGGTAACATAATCATACAACTCGCGAAACGTGTGTCTTAGGAAACGAGCGAACAATCAGCGTTGGCATCTCCATGAGAGTCGATATGAAGACCTATATAAAGGAAATAAGCAGAAAGGAAGACGAGCGTTGTTTTCCATAATGGTACGAGGGGTACAGAAGATGAATGGGGTGAACCCAATGGTATGCTACATATAACATCTTCTCACATCCACAATCTATCCTTGGCCTAGAAGTGATACTGATCTCCAGAGCAGAGATAGGAACGCAGAAAAATCTAAACAAAATATACTTAGAGTTGGTTTCTCCCAGCGCGATGACATCTGCAATCTAGAGGCACAAGCCCCACAGACGTCTATATCGAGGTGTCACATCTGCAATCTAGAGGCACAAGCCCCAAAGATGCCCATATCGAGACGTGTCACATCTGCAATCTAGAGGCACAAACCTCACATACGTCCATATCGAGATGTGTCACATCTGCCAGACAGAAATATAGACAGACAGACAGGTATTTAGAGTGAGTTCGTCTTGCGACACTCGACATGTACTCTCTATCCTTTCGCGCAAACCTACCACGTATTAGTAAGTAGTCTGAACTTCGTTCGTGACCTCGTCTGACCACAGTTCACGCAGAATACAGCATAGGACCACGAACTGTCCTACCGTACAATAGTTCAAACGGGGAGAAGCCTAAGCTTTCGTGAGGTACCAAACGATACGCGAACAGAATTGCGTTCGGGTACCTGTCCCAATCCTTAGGTCTTTCCTCGGACGTCCTTCGCACGATATGCTTCAACGTCCAGTTGAATTGCTCTACCAACCCATTGCACATAGGGTGGTAGGGTGTTGTGCACAACTGTTTAAGGGACAACAACCTACTAATTTATGCCATGAGATCTGAGGTGAATTGCGCTCCACAGTGAGTAAGAACCTTTTCGGGTACTTCGAACCTGCTGACCATTCCACGAGCGCTTCGGCTACACGTTCGTTTTCAATCGATGGCAAATCTATGGCTTCTGGATACCTAGTGGCATAATCTACCAACGTTACGATGCATCGGTTTTTCCGATCTGTATGTGGAAATATAGGTCCTACAATGTCAGCCGACACTCTTTAAAAATGAGTATCTATCAGAGGCATGTGACCTAACGGTAATCTAGTTACCCTTCCCTTAGACACCGTCTTCTGGCAAACATCACACGAGCGACAAAACCACGCTCCATCGCTATTGACACCAGGATAATATAATTCTCCTTCTACCCTATCTGATGTTTTCTTCATACCTAGATGACCAGCCATACTCTACTTGTGCGCGATCTTGAGTACATGCGACCTGAATTTCTGGGGAACCACTAGTTCCAAAAACTTCCTATCAAATGTAGAGTATTCACTGTACATTAAACCTATTCGAAGTAGAAATTTAGAGGAACCCAAGTTCTTACACCTCCTAACGGTACCCGATAATGCTTTCTCTGCGACTGCAAGTAAAGACGCGTCACGTTCTTGTTCATTCAAAACTTCTTCGCGGGAGATATCGGTAATGGCTTCCGGTACTTTTAATTTACGTACCGGTTTGTTATCCTCCTTTACCTTAGCTCTGGTATGCACTGCTCGGATGATCGGGAATTGGAAATCGGACATGGATGGGAGTCTAGATCCCTGTACAATATCAATCCTTAGTTCATAGATCGGGTTGGCTATACACAACGCTTCCACAGTTTCGGCCAACAATGGTGTTTTAATATCTATCCTTGCGACAGGAACGTGGTCGATTGTTTGGTCTAGTAGAATAAAAGGCGATTTAAACCCAAGCAATTGGTCATCGCAAACGAGGTTCCGTTTCACGACTACACTAGTGAACCCTGTGTCTTGTTAAACAGTCACTTCTTGTCCGTTGACAGTGCCACCTGCCGTGGGTACCCTTGCCTTGGAGAAAATGCACTTGCCGATCAATTGGATCGCACCGCGACCGACCTCTGCACGCACCACTGGCTCGTACATTGCTTTCCGCTTAGCCTGCTGAGGAACATCGAGTTTTCAATGGCCACCACGATTCTCTGGACTGGTCCCTTCCGCTTAGGACAGTTGGGAGGAGATATGTCCCCACTCCTTGCAAGTGAAACATTGATTGTCCTTATGCCTTCCCTTGTTATCCATACCAGGTTTTTCAAGTTCCCTAGGTGTTTGGTCCTTGACCTGATTCCCACCTTTGCTTCGCGAGATGACAGCCTGTCAGCCTCTCCAAGCTCAGCCAATAAATCCGCTGTGTGGCCATGTCATATATATTCGTGAAGGACTTTCCCTACAACTCCTTGCCACAAGTTGTCAAGGGTTAGTCCCGAAGCGAGAAGTCGATAAAACCCTCATGTCTTAATGAGTTTACCACATTCCACCCATCGCTGCAAGTAATTGCACGTCCTAATGACGAACTGGGCGAGTGTCTCTCAGGTTTGCTATACTTAAAATTTCTTGCGAAACCCTTGCTCGGTCAGCTCGTATTTCTTCAGAAGTGCGACTTTCAACGCGAGGTAATTCAGCGAATCTTTCGCGGATAAACGCGAATACACGACTAATACTTTACCCTTCAATAACGCGCTAGGATGAAGTGACCAATAGTCTTTTTTTCCATTTTTGTACAGTGGCGTACCTTTCGAACCTGTTCAGATAACTATCCATTTTATCCTTGGCGTCTTCAAATGGGGGCAATTTCGGAACTCAGTTTAGAATTATCTTCCCTCTCCCTTTTAGTTTGCAATAGTTTAGACTTTCGTTGATATTCCCTCTCTCTATTTCTATCTTCTATCTCCGAAACATCTATCCTCACTTGTTTTTCCTTTTCTAACTTTCTGTCCTCTACTTCTTTAAGCAGTTCTATCTTCTCTCTCTCTGTTTGTTTTTCTAACGCTATCTTCCCCTTCTCTAATTCTATATATTCTCCCTCACAGTTTCCCTTTCCCATTCTAGCCTTTCCTTTTCGGTCTGTTTTTCTAGTTCTATCAACTTTTCTTAGCTTCCCTTTCAATCTCTAATTTCCCCCTTTCGATTCACTCTTTTAATCTTTGATCCCTTTCTCTAGCCTGTTCTTCACGAACAAAATGTCTAAGGGACTCCCCTCGTAGCTAAACTGTTTCCCCATTTATACAAGTTCTTTTATTGACGACATTTTAAAAATCTGATATGACCAACCTAAAGTGCAGTATTATGCAGAAAAAACTGCTATAATTTCAGCGAACCGTATTTTCCTTCTCAAAAGGCAACCAAAACATGAAATGTGTACGAAAGTTAAAGTAATGTTATGTGTCTACTTAACCTCACTGTCTTGTCAAGAGCGTCTGAAGCACACAAAAGATCATACAATAGTAATGAAACAATACAAGTGCTCCGTTAAATTCGAAATGATCCCACCTCTGATACCATTTGTAACAAGATAACCGGATGGGATTTCGGATTTACAACAGAAAACTTTTGATGGTGATACAAATACAATGTTTAATGACGAATGACTTGAACAAGAAAAGAATTATGAGTAATACATGCGTAAAATGTCCAAATATTGGATCGCTTAACATAATCCGCGCGAACTAAATAATGAAAATACAAATAAATGACCTTACAAGTACAAGAACAAAGGGTGAAAGAACAAGGAAAGAATGATGTGTTTTACTCAGATAGTAAATCTGGTATTTTGCTCATATAGTAAAAATGTATTCACTCAAAAATAGTGAAAATGATGAAAACAAAGAACAAAGAAACCAAAGAGACAGATGTACAAAATAGATTTGCAGTCCCAAAAAACACATTTATATCACAAACCCAAAAGATTAGACCACTGCTTAAAGATTACATGTATGGAGTTACACACTCCGTCACCAGCACACTTGGCTACCAATCACACTGGTCAATCAATCAATCAGTGTCCCAGGTGGGTCAATCAATCAATCACCGCCCACCAATCTCGGTCAGCAACGCCCGATCACCTGCTAATCGAACAGCAACACTGTTTACTCAGCTCTACGGCTGCTATGGTTGAGCTTCACGGCTGTTATGGTCAACATCTTTGGTTAGCTCTGCAGCTGGTACCACGTCCACTCCGATCAATCCGATAACTCCGATCACTCCGATCACTCTGGTCACACTGGTCAGCTGAAAATACATTTAACACCGTGTACTATGCATGACACGGGCATATACGATAAAATGTAATGATGTTATATACGGTAAGCTACACAGATTACATTATCGGCACAATAATTACAAAACAATACACAAGTTCAGAAGTGGACCTAACCGTGCCCGACGAGAATCCTACGGTACTAAACATTTCTTAAAAATGAAATTTTCTATATTGCTATTATAAATCTCTTGCTAAGCCACAAACAAGAATAGAACATATATGCATGATACTACGTAAGCCGAAGCTACACAGAAAATATACAAAATTAAATGTGATAGTACAATAGTTATAGGTTAAACACAAGAAATTAAAATATCACATACCTCTACAAGTTGTGCAAGTCCTTAAAGTACACTGCTCACTGACATGTGCTTTCGTAATGTAAAGATTTTGACCTACGGGGAGGTGTTTATACACAGACGATGCCGCAATAAATCGTCTGTGCGCTGGAAGTATTTTGTTCTTCCCATCGAAAGCACTTCGCACGTGCGACACAGGATGAACCGAACTCACTATTTCGAAACCTTTGTACAATATACATAAATCACCCTCGGGTATCGTTGTATACTTAAAATGAAACCCGAGTACATGCATTTAATAAATAAAAGGATTGATACAATTCCGTGAAAATGGGGCGTCATTAATGAATAAGATAAATAAATAAACGTAGGGATATATGTACGTCGATAAATACATTTATATGAGTATGAATGTCGTACTTATAGATATATAGGTGTGCTTTTGTGCTAGGAGAACACTTACAATATAATCGTGAATCTAGGACGACGACCCAGCACAACTTGTATTTGTGCATTTTATCTCTGAGTTGGATGTGAAATATTGAAAAATTCATCTTGCATAGTTGCAGCCATAATAACAATAAAAAGAGACATTCTGCATCTTATTTAAATTTCTAATCTTTGACACATTGATATAATTATGTTCATAGTAATTTCAAAGTAAAATGGTATATTCTTCTATACTTATATCGATAGATAGATTCTCTAAATGTGGTTTTTTGAATAGGTATTTTTTTATCATTGCTATTTCGATTACCTTGTTATTAACAAGGCAGTATATAAACAACTTTTACATCTACGTATACAGCGCCTCTATACAAAACACATATGTAGGTCGGGTGAAACGATTAAACACCATTCGGAGGTTCAGGCTAAGCAGAAATAAATAAATAAAATACTGGACAGAGATGAACTTAGTGCAAGTTATGTATAGTATGATGAAAGGGTGCATCAATGTCTTGATATAAGGCATAAACAGAACCTTACAAATTAAAACAAAGTCTATTGTTTAACATTTACCTAATAGTTTTCGTCATGTCATGAAAATGTGACAGTGTAATAATACAACGTATACAGTATTTGCATGAATCTCGCTCATCATTGATTCATTATCAGTAAATAAATTATATATATAAATGAGTTTGAAGTTTAGTCCTTCACATTCATGCGATGGTTTAATAGTTTCGATTTTTATGAATTAGCTGTGTGATTGGATTTTAACGGTCACGTGATATTTATCAGGACCTTTCTACACACCAGTAAATTCTGAATCCTACTTTCGATTCCTAATCAAGCTTTTCCCGAATCAGGTCTTGCGAACATCGAAATAGTCATCACCCCCACCAATCTGACTTCAGTTCCGCCTTAGCAACATCAGAAAATTCTCAATCTGAAGTCCTTCCTGCACACACACAACTGTTGTCAAACAAAGCCTCGACATTGTCGTCAGCCAGTTCTTATTTTCAGCCATGATCGTAAGACGTAAGAGCAGAGGTTTTCACCACAAAATTGACTGTTTATTGAGAAAGATCGACCTGCAGAGAAAGCAAGAACAATATATTGCTTAACACATAACTCATGTTTGCTCACTAAATAAATACAACATTGACCCTCATTAAATATTATTTTGTGATTGCGAGGACATTTTTAACTGCCATGCGTTGTCGACATTGTCCCACGGCTGTATTTTGACGCAATGTGAAGAAGGTCATAAAATAAAACTTTGAGCTGCCTAAAACCGAATAATTTTGTAATGGATTCCAATCCCCAACCCCGCCAAAAAACAAACAAAAAACAAACAAACATGAAATTCACATTATGCGATTCTGATTAGTTCAAACAAGGCCATGATATTCTAACGCCTTGGAAATTTGCCTTATCTCGCCTTCTGGAACTTCTTTTTACTAGTATTATCAATATTTTGGCGCCTCATTGTAAGCGATGGCCAAAAACGGCATTGTAAAAAGGTAACATCTCTCGGAATATGGTCAGTTTATCTCACAGAGGCTAGGCACAAACGAAATTAACTGTATTGGTAAATGGAAAGTGGGCTGAGAGTGGAGGCTGTAACAATAAATCCACCCTATGACAAGCGAGAGGAATGTGGACATGCGCCGCTCTTCGAGCCAGCAGAACGTTATCTAAATAGACCATTTTCACCAGTAAAATCGGTCAAGGAGCTGATATTTCTTATTATGTTATGCGATTCTGACTCTAAATAAAATTTGTCTATATGTGTACTATCCCCCCAATTTTTTTTATTTAGTCACAAATACGTTACATTAAATCTGGAATTTCTTCATCCAGAAGTCATCCATTTACATTATATTAACCTAATGGAATGCTTGATTTACATGATATCAAAGTATCTGAATGCTTGATTTACATGATATCAAAGTATCTGAATGCTTGATTTATATGATATCAAAGTATCTGAATGCTTGATTTATATGATATCAAAGTATCTGAATGCTTGATTTATATGATATCAGACTAATGGAATACTTAGTCGTGAAACTGACAGCTGGAAAATTGTAAACATTCTCATCAAAATCGTACAGCTTGTCTAAACTAATTTGAGACTGCTATTTGAGATCACACAGCCCGCAATCCAATCCAGTGTTGAACAATGATGTCATCTATGTCGAACGTTCTATCAATTTGGAATGACACCAGCTCAATCTAATGTAAATTGTAAACAAACATACTATCTATTATAATATCACTAGACATTATTAATTGAATTAGCGTCAAAGATGTCACGCGCAACAAATGAAAGTTTAGCATCTGAGTAGAATGAATGAAATTATTTCTGCTTCTTTTCCTCTGAACTGTCTCTATAAAAATATAAAAACTATGCGATAACCATAATCGCAAATGGGCAACGATTTAATAAACTTATGAACCTCATGTCAATAACCTAACATTTCGGGTTATGCAGGAGTCACTAAATCCAGTCCCATCGTGAAACACACACTCGGGTTAACACATATAGATATTGGCGTTGAGCGGAGTCACTATAGTTGTATTAGTATGCATGTTTACTCCATCGTAATCACCGTATTAGCATTACGTTATGTACTGTTATAATTAAGATGAATAAAAATAAATTGGTACAAGCTGAGCATGGATTCAAGTTTTTTACGAGGATATTTTCCCCATTCACCTCGAGCAAAATAAGCTTAGGAACATTAAACTTACATAATGTAAATATCACATCTTTCTTGTTTCAACTTTTTATTTAGGTCTTTCCTTACCAGGAAAAGTGTGTGAAACGGGTTTCAGAGTTTCCGTTGTTGAGGCAGGTGATTATTTTAAGACGACTACTACAGCAGCACATGAACTTGGACACAAGTAAGTTGACTCCGGGCGCACTATTTGCCTCCACATTCTGGTACATTGTGTTGGATTAATGATATCCATTGTACAGCTGATAATGATCGCCTATTCATTGTTCATATCTCAAAGCACCAAATGACGACATCATTTGGGCATATTCACTTTCAACTTTGGTAACACTTACAATTTATTTTTTTTTAAAAAACAAACAAATATTTTGGAAAGTATTATTGATAATATCAGAAACTTGTGCAAAGTTATTAAAATTATAATTATTAACTGCAAATAGAACTGGAATAGATTAGATTGTATTGTGTTGTCCAACTCAAGAAATGTGATGCGAAGGTAATAAAATATAAAAGTTCTGTTGCTCAACTTACTATTAGGCGATAGTGGACTAACACTTGATCCATAAGGTTGAGAAAGCAATCGAAGTTGGGATAGTCGAAGATGCACTATCTCTCACGTATAATCATGCGACTGACTTGCTTGTTTTTTTTTCTTTTTTCCCCAGTCTTGGAGCAGTCCATGACGGCCAGGATCAAGCCAAAGATTGTAAAAGCGAAGATTTATTCATTATGAGTTCCGATAATGCAGAATTTGACCCGAAAAAGCCATACTCAAGAAACCCCTGGATATTTTCTACCTGCTCCGTTAAAGCGTTCAAAGAGACACTAAGCAATAAGTATGTCCGTTGTATATCAGTCCTAATAGGATTATACAATTCACTTTGTTTCATAAGTACTTTCATACGGGTGACCAACATAACCAATATAATCTGAGTAAGAACACAAATTTAACCTACACCTTTAGAAAAATCAGTAGGTTTGGAAATTCAGCAAAGTAGTATTATAGAAATAATGAATATACTTTAGCATATGATTGTTGAGAAAGTAATATTTCCATCGAAATGAGTTTGTGAGTACATGTATTAATTTATATCCATTTGTGCCTGTGACTAAGCGTGAAATCGTATCCATGTAGGTGGTAGTTGGGATAGTGAGTGGGTATATACCATTGATCTCATTTAATTTATCCATTTGTCTGTCTCTCTATGTGTTTTTATCAGCTTAACCATCCATCTTCATATTTCAGGGAGTGCGTGATTAATGAAGGTGTTTTTTTCGACAAGTACGAATGGATGAAGTATGTGAAGGATATGCCTGGAAAGATATACAGACCGGACGAACAATGTCAACTTATTAATGGACCAAGATCTGCATTATGCACGGTAAGCACATTTTGTGTCATGGGTGTGCCTGCCTGCCTGTACTTGAGCATTGTTCCATCAACTCGTACGAATATGACGTACCTTAGGCTATATCAGCTTCACAACTAACGTAACAATGATTGCGTTCTCTAGTAGTCTATCTAACTCTAGACTCCTCATAATGATTGCTTTCTCTAGTAGTCTATCTAACTCTAGACTCCTAACAATGATTGCTTTCTCTAGTAGTCTATCTAACTCTAGACTCCTCATAATAATAGCTTTCTCTAGTAGTCTAACTCTAGACTGCTCATAATGATTGCTTTCTCTAGCAGTCTATCTAACTCTAGACTCCTTATAATAATTGCTTTCTCTATTAGTCTATCTAACGCTAGACTCCTCATAATGATTGCTTTCTCTAGTAGTCTATCTAACTCAAGACTCCTCTTTGTGGTATCTGATGACAAGCACATCAATCAGTGAACAGAAATTGAGCGGGTTGTACTTATGCTGAGGGTTAGATCATCATAAATACGGATACATAGTACCGAATACAAATTATGTAGTAAAAGTTATCTTAAATTTAAAAATAAAATGCCGTGCTCTTCATGCAGAAGAACTCTACCAATTATAATCAAGCATGTCCTCTTGTAAGATTAAAGAGGAAGGTACAATAAGACCTCTTTCTGGCCCAATATTTTCAAAACGTTTCAAATATTCGCAAAAATGTATTCACAGTTGAAACGTTATGTATTGCAATTGATATATAAAGATTATTTGATATCATGTGATTGGCACGAGCTTATAATGTCACATGTGAGTACAGAATAACCATTTTGTGCTATAATTTTGGCTATTTTATAAACCAGTTAAGGTGCCCCACGTGTGTCAACCATATTAATGTTTTCCCCAAATATAAAGGTATATGTGAATAACCTTTCACTGGAATACTAGTTTGGTTTCTTTTTTGGGGATCAGGTGAAAAACGATAAAATTTCAGTGAGTCAGCATTAATTGATATATTGCATGTCTACAATGATCAAATATTAATTCAACTAGACTGATACTTCTGCTGCAATGAACGCATCTACTAATTTTTATCCATAACAAAATTATTACAATACACATGGCATAGTGAAACCATGAACTCAACATTTAATTCGTTCGTATTTTCCTCAAAAACTGCAAGTTTAGCCATATTTTCTTCATCTTCACAACCTACTAGTGTAATTTAGAACATATATTATATCTGACAAAATGCACATTTATCAAAATAAAAAACATTAGCTCATTTCAAACGTATAATCATTTACGCTTCTAAACAACCTCCACCATAACAAATCAAAATGAAAGTCCCTGATATAGAAGGAACAAAATTCCAGCGTAAAGTATTACAAAATGCCCTTTTCTCATCTTTGCTTTTAAAATAAAATTTACATTCAAAATGTTGCCTTTGGTATGTATTAGATTTTCTCTTCTCTGATAGTGATTTGGGGCATTCTGGATCTCTAAATATTGTAATGAGAATAAGTTAATTATGTAACAGGCGCAAAAAAGAAGTAGACCTACAACAACAACAACGCCACCTACAACAACAACAACGCCACCTACAACAAGCAGCTTACGTAATATTTTACTAACGGGTTTTTATAGATAATGAAGTGATGAAGAGAATAATACAACAATTTATCTTTTCCATTTAATGAATTACTTTGGTATCCAGTTTCATAATATCCTCTCCTGAAGACTAGATTTCAGTATCCGACTGACAATAAAATGGTGCAAAAATAACGCAACGTCGTATAGTTATCGAACAAGTAGTTACCGAAGAAAGGGATTATGTATTGTAGTATTATGAATTTGTCTCTAGATGCAATGCGATTCATGTATGAGTTGTTTGTTTAAAAATAGGATAACAGAATTTGTGGGAGTGGCTGATCCTAAACCCAACCAAAATCCATACGATAAAAACTGCAGATATATAATCTCCGTGTCAGTTTTAAAGCATCCACGTGGCATAAAGGTATAATGATTGAGTCAATCGTCAGTCAATAATTCGAACCTGCAGCGAGTTCCGTTTATTCCTCTTTAACTATTTCTTTCGTTCTGTCTTTTCTCTCGTATCGTCTATCCAATGATTTTAATTAGATTGAAAATATCATTGACAGTGTGTGTGTGTGATTTAGGATTTTTAACGTAGCTTTAACAATTGTTCTGTCATATTGCTACGATGTATGCAATGTGGCAGTTTATGTATATGTCTAGCACTGGGACACCATGCCGCAGACATGTAGCATCATGTCCCACCCAGCAACATTATCCTGGCACCAGGACGACTATTCCAAACCCTAACCTTTTAATGCTGAGCGCCTAGAGAGGCAGATGTTAGCACCATTTTTATAAGTCTTTGTTATGACTCGGCCGTGGTTCGAACCCGATACCTACCGCATCAGTGGAGGACGCTCTAACCATTAAGCCACATGAGCGGTCAAAGCACTGAAAGCTGTTTGTTCTTAAATATCGCAATTTTCATCTGGCTCCTTACAAGTGTCATTATCAATCTCATTATTATCATTCCACAGTTTCCTGACATATATACTTGTATCAAAGCAGCCGCTGAAAAACGCGTTGGAGGTTGTGTTCTCTACTTTGTAGCGGTGAGGTCAAACTGTTACAAGCATGGCCATGTCTAAGGAATTATATCTGCAGTAATAGTGATTCAAACTGGAATTGTCTTCCACAGCATCCATGTGATAACGAATGATTTTGTCAGCTATATAAGTCAATGGTGATGGACAGATTGGTATATGCAAACTATATACATCAATTAGAGAATAAACAGAATAATTTTCTTCAATAATGTGCAGGGAAAGCTTGTCAGTTGTTAGGATCCTAACACTATGGCCATGTAGTTAGGTTCTTATTGACGCCTGACCAAAACAAAAGTTACCTCAGAGCACATATCAGCGTAACAAACTTCCATCTGCACAGTTTCGTATCGCCACTGCATTCCTTTTGTTTTCACTGAGCTTCATGTAACATTATTATCGTCTCGGGTTTGCTTCGGTTTATTAGGTAACTATCCCTAAATATGTCAACCTCTCAAATTTCCAAATGATATGCCGTATCTAATGACCTGAAGCGCAGCTAACGAACGATGTGACATAGAACACTAGTCTTGTACAGAGATGGAGTTAGGTACTTCTGGTTGTCCTAAAATGTTGGTCCTTTTGCCATATGACACTGAGTTGATTGTAACGATCGCCGTTCAGTAAAGTCGCAACCTTAATAGGTTCTGAATTTCCGAAAGAAATAATCTTGCTGCATATTGCAGAGAAAATTAATTGCCCGTATCAAATCAAACGGAATAAAGGCCGCTGAAAATATCCATAAATAAGAAAATATTCCTTAAAGCAAGCCCGAATTCCGGATGTACACACATATACGATTAATGAAACATGCAGCTTTATTCATAGTAATGCTATTTCGGTTTCAGCAGATCGCTTTCCTTCCTATATTCTTCACAAAAGACCGCAAAATGTATTCATAAATTCGAATCATTTATCAGCACTGTCTTGATGATTGTATATGCCACATACACATGTGAGATCATTTGATTTTTGTATAGCGATTATTCTTAAGATTTGACTTTTCTTTTACCTTTTTGACATTGCATACATATAAACAATTGTATCTGCCTAAAAGGATCGTTACTGTATGTGTCATTTTCTGCCCATACTCATATCCAGATAAAACGTATACAGACAGTGTGCCCCTCTCCCTTCCTGAAATAAATGGTCACAAGCGAAATATTGTACAAAAAAGCACCAGGCAAATGTGTTTGTGTATGTGTTATTCGGAAATAAATTACGGAAATCAAAAGCAGAGAAGAGCGACAGAAACACAATTGCATAAATAGGAAACAGAGAGAGAGAGAGAGAGAGAGAGAGAGAGAGAAAGATGGGCTAATAAAAAATTCAAATGCAAAGAGAAAACAAGAGAGAGAGAAATACACACGCAGTTTGAAAGAGAAAACAAAGGGAGGGAAATACAGGAGCAGACATAAAACAAGAGGAAAAGAAATTTCAGTTTAGATAAAATAAATCAGAACTGGCAAGTGGAAAACACACTCCCCCTTTAGTTTTATGAAGTAACGTTTTTGATAATGCCAGAAATATTCGGTTATTACCCAATTTTAAAGAAAAAGTAATAGATCAATATTTTCATCATTTTTTTAAAAAAAAATTGAAGAGTCTTTGAAAAGTCCAAGAGAACACTGGATTTTGTTATTACAAAGTGTAGTCGTTGGAAGATGTTATCATTTCACAGTCATAACGACAGAGTATTGATTATGATGCGGTTAAGGAATATATCCTAAAGTGTTATGAGCTGGTACCTGAGGCATATCAACAAGGGTTTAGGAGTTTAAAAAAATCAACTGACCAAACCAATAGCGAATTATTACGGAGAAAGCATGAAAGTAAGATAGGTGATACTCAGCCAGGAGGAGTGGTCAACATTGCAATAACCCGAGACAACTCATAATAATTGAAGAGTTCAAGAATAATGTCCATAGAAGTATAGACCTACCTTGATGAGCAAAAGGTCAAAACGTTTTAAAATGATATTCGAATAGCTGACGGTTATTCCTAGACTCATAATGTTTCATTCGTTAATATGAATATCTCAGTCTCATACTTGCACTTCTTAATCTCAATCTGACACAAGGTTTAGGAATGAAACTGCTGATAAGAATGACCAGAAGTTCTTATCTCTTCCTACGTGCAATTATTGCAAGAAGAAACGGCACATTATTTCTGATTGCTACAAATTAAAACATAGACAACAAAATCAAATGCTCTTATTTCTAAGCGGGCATGGTTGGAGTCATATACTGAAAGCAATATATTTGTTTGGTCAAACAAACCGCCATGCACGTCGAAAGGTTCAATATCAATAAATAAGTGATTTGACCAAGCATATTCCTTTTAAAAGTTTATGATACACAAGAGCTTATCAGAGACTTTTATTATATTCTGCTTTGCTTTGATCTGAAATATCTTCTAGAGAAAGTGTTTTTATTCAAGGAATAGGGTGAGTGCGGATTTGTTAATGTTCCTCTCCAATGTGTAAATTTATTATTAGACTTAGTATCAGGACCCGTGACAATCTGAACATGAATGCCTTTCCCCATTGAAGATATCCCATTGAAGATATTAGACAATGACAGAGGTTAATCCATTTATAACTGACAAGCCTTGTTTGAATCAGAAGGTGGAACCCAATGAAAAAGAAATTCCTGATATATATCCAACCTTTGCAGTTACTAGATCTGTGGCAGAGACAGGTCAAGGAAACGATATTGATCAGTAAATTATTCCGTTAGCTGTCATAAGAATTGGTCAGACTTTTGATGAGGTCAACTGGTATTGACCAGTGATCCACTTTTTATTGCTCAATGTCCTTATTTTTATCAGGGTACCAAACGAGAATTGCTCAATGCCATCCTGCGATTTCCTTTTTTGTTTAAGACAGCCATTCGCAAAACGGAAGCTATACAAGCACCTGTTCGTTATTTGGTTTCCAACAATGGTTTCCTAACAGGAAAATGGAGATCACGAACATTATTGGCTTTTGATGAAGGAGAGGTCTCATATTGTTTTTCCTAATTCATATAGACAGGAAGTTCTTAGTCTAGCTCATGAAACTCACGTGGCTGGTCATTTAGGGGTCAATAAGACTTTTCACATGATCTTGAATCATTTTTGGTGGCCTAAAATTAAAATGATGTTTGTAAATACTGTAGATCTTGTTACACTTGTCAAAATGGTAGGAAAACCAAATCAGAATATACCTAAGGCTCATCTACAACCTATTTGGTATTTGTCGAACCATTTAGCAGAATAGTGGTAGACTGTTTCGGTCCCATGTCTAAGACCAAGTCAGGCGTCCACTATTAGTTGACAATACTGTGTGCATCTACAACATTTCCAGAGGCAGTTCGTTTCAGGAATATTAAAACTAACACATAGTTAAAGTTTTGATAAAGTGTTTGCCTTTTCAAATATTTCCAGTCTTATCAAGGGTCAACTGCTATGTCGGGAATTTACGGAGAGTTATGCATCAATTAAGCATCCATCAATTTAAATCTTATACCTATGATTCTGCGAGTCAAGGGGCTTTAGAAAGGTGTCGTCAAACATATTTCTTTGATACCGGATAAGATTGAAATGGTGTTCATTTACTGTTATTTTTCTGTTAGTGAATCAGTTCAAAAATCATTAGGCTATCGCCCGTTGGAGCCTCGTTTTTGGTCATACTTTCCTTGGACCATTGAAGTTGTTAAAAGAGAAAATTCTCTCAACTGAAGATTCAGAAATTAATATTCTTGACTATGTATCTGATTTTAAATATACTTATCAAATATTTGTGAAGTAGCAATTACTAATCTTCACTCTACTCAGATAAAAGAAAATTTTAGGTCTGACAAAAACACAAAGGAAAGCAGTTTTCATCCTGATGATAAAATTCTGGCTTTCTTGCCGATACCTGAAAATCCTCTTAAGGCTTTGTATTATGGTACAGTTGAAAGTAAATAAGAACATAAATGCCTTGTTTGTATCATTAACTTTCCTTGGAGGCTAAAACAAAAACAAATTTGCCACATAAATATGGTCAAATAGTAAATGGACAGAGAATGTACTGTTCATTATTGAATTTAGATGTATCCGTCCTTGACAGTGAGACTTTAAGCGATGGAATGAATTAATCTTGGTGAAAACGATCTTCAGACCAGGAACTTTCACAACTACTGCCACAGGAAAAGAGTGTAGTAAAACAGTTATTATTTAATTATGAGCACTTGTTTCCAGATATTCGAATACCAACAAATAAAATCTACCATAAAGTTGTAATTGCAGGTTATACACCTGTGAAACTGCAGTGAATCGACTACAGAAACATGAGCGGTGTGACAAAAAGAGATTCATTTCCATTGATAAGAATCGATGATGACATTGCAAAAAATGTACGAACAAGTTTTACCTTTTGAAAGGAATCTTGTACATTCCATTGACAGAAAGGGCAAAAGAAATTTCAGCATTCGTTACTCCAGATGGGCTTTGTCAAAGTACAGTAATGTAACTTTGAATAAAATGTTCACCTTGTACTTTCCTACGTTTAATGAACACGATTACACCGGGTCTAGATAATTGTAATGCTTACATCGATGCCTTCACCCTTTAAAACAATACTTGGAAAGATCATTTTTGAAAATCATTTGAAAACTTTTTGATAGACTCAGTGATACAAATGTGACTATTATTACAAGTTAAAGTGAGTTTTGCTGTACTTTTATTACATTTTAGGGGATATTGTGAGACACTGTCAAGTTAAAACTACAGAAGTTAAGTTAAGACTACCTCTGAATTCCCTGTGCCAACCAGTTAAAAGTAATTGGCGCGACTTATGGGTATGGATGGATATTATCGAAATTTTGCTCAGGTTTTTTATATGACTGCCAAGTCACTGTCAACCGTTTAAGTAAGAAAGCCACGTTTTAATGGTTTGCAATGTGTCAGGTGGCTCTAAATTTCAGTCAATCATTTAACTTGTCTGTTGATGCAACCGATGTTGGAGTTGTCAGAGTCAAAGGAGATAAACATGATGTAGATTAATCAGTTTGCTGTGTTTCTAAACACATAAACAAGCATCAGGTAAGCGATTCCAGAATTAAGAAGGAAAGTTTGGCTTTTATATTGGCTTTGCAACACTTTACAGTGTATATTAGTTCAGTTCCTTCTCAGATTATTGTATTCAGTGATCACAACCACTTTCATTAATTAACAAAATAAAAAATAAAAATCCTATATTATTAAGTTAGAGTTTGATGTTGCAGGAATACAATATTGGCATCTGGCACATGGAGGGAAATAATATTCTACTCAAATGCACTTTCAAGTGTATAGAAATATTGAATTCATTCAAGATTGCTTCGTGATTGATAAGATTCATCTAATGTAATTTTAATTACCTGTACAGTATAGTTTATTGATATGAAAACGAAAACTTTATTTTATAAATCTTTCATTTTTATTATGAGGGGAGATGTTATGTATATCTGATTTGTATTGATTAGTATCTATTTTCAATGATAATATTTTTTGTAGATCTGAATTTCGTAGCTTACCTTAGTCCTAAATCAAGCATATGGTCTACCTAACCAGTAATATTTATTTTGTAAATAACATAATACATACCTAAAACTTCTCTATCATTATAGATTATATATTCGGATCATCTATATTAGAGGTAAATATGTTCATTCGAACTTGAATCTATCATATTAGTTTTTCACTTGCATATTCCTAAACTTGTTGACAACTTTGAATGCTTTAGAAAGGAAACTCACCTACAGCCATGCTCTATTATTATTTCTTCGCTTTAATATCAATGTTACTGACTTGAAAAATCACTCATTATAATCTGGATGGATTTATTTGCTTAAATTAATCACTGAAAATACGAAGTTTTTTGTTAATACTTCTTGGACAAAATATTAATTTGGAATTACCGGTAAATGAATTTAGTCATGGAAATTGTGGATTCTAATTTAGTGATCTTTCAAAAGACTCTCAATGCAGACCCACATTCTAGGATATTCACACATTAGTACATTCGAGACTACAGTCATAGCAGCACGTACAATATTGTAATTTATTAGGAACACCACTATAATTCAACTGGAACTTCATACAATTGTACCTGTGATAGAATTATTAGAACTATTCGTGATTTGATACATAATACTGCAAGTTCTTTTTTTAATTTTTTTACTGTGTGTTCGAAGTGACTAAGTAACAGAAAAGAGCCAAAAGCATTAAGGTTTGTAATATGAAACAAACAATTTATTTCTCTTGAACACAAAATAAAAATGTATTATCAGATTTGTTGTTGTTGTGGGCTTTAACGCCATTTTTCAGCACACGATAGGCTATACATGGCGGCCAGTATTAACGGTGGAGGAAGAACCCGGGAAAACCTCAGAAAGAACTACCAACCCACGAGAAGCTACTGGCAAGCTTTCTCACATACCCACAGTGGCTGAATCCGAAACTCGAACCGGAGCAGACAGAGGTGAGATGGCAGTGATCCATAATGGAGAGCGCTTTAGACCACTTGGCCAATCGGGGCCCCTTTATTATCAGAAAATGAACTGAATTAATATGCACATGAAAGTTTTGGAATGCTAAATTAAAGCCATGCATTCCATGTCTATGGTATAATAATTTCTCCGGTACATATTTAAATATTTAGAGAAATAGCACCCTAGATGATCCACGTCAATTTTATCTTCCTAAAATAATACCCTTCAAATCCCAACTTTACTTGCATCAACATTAACCTTAAACTATTGTTTGGAGTCTGGTGCTGAAAGAACTTGCGCACTTTTAAGTATGGCGTTTGATTTATCGAACGCTTTCTGACATTTTTTTCAGACCAATAAAACTTTGTCTTCTTGCTCAATAAATTGGTCAGGGGCTCTGCACTTATGAAAACATATTTAGAGGCAAAATTAATTTTGTTTATGCCTCCCGGAAGTGTCGATGATACAATTTAAGTCACGCAGGATCATTATAACTGTATAGTGACCATAATATCCAGCATGAGGAGGATCAGTGCCAGAACTTTATCATCAAGCTCAAAAGTACTTTCTTTGATAGTTTTGGCATACCTTTTCTCATCTTTGTTTTGGGTAGATACAAGATTATTTCGTGGCACCTCACAAACTTTCGCCACTTGTTATTCAATATCTGAGACATGAACACGTAAAGAAATAGGAAAAGAGTTATTCAATATTTGACTAGTGAACTTAGTAAGTCACACGTAGATTCATTAGTATTTCACTGCATTCATATAGTACAATAAGTCACGACGAAATCCTTAAACATTTCCCCATTATCAGCAAATAAGCATTATTTCCTTTCTTTTAAATGTTACTTCCAAAATGAGTTCTATTTGATAAGATCGATCCCATTCTACTTAACGAATATTAAGACAGACTGGAAATCATACTCCGTAAAATGTTTTCAAGCAAGCTGTTAGGTTTTCGTATCGATCCAATACTTTAACTGCGAACGTGAAGGAGGAAGATATATAAATTAAACAGGGATTACCAAAATTAGTTAACATGAATAATATATTAATGTAATTCACTTTATGAGATGAATAATATTCCATATGTACTTATTCTATATACAGACCTAATGTCTTCTCGTGTTCCTCTTCAGCCAAGGGGAGAGAGTGTTGTACGTATATTGTGATCTATATCAATCCCTTACCTTACAGAATAATTTGTTTAAATTAATTCTGTAGAAGTGCCCCCCCCCCCCCCAACTGTAAATTCGTTTTAAGTAAATCATTTTTTTAAAATAAATTATTTTCTGTTAATTGGTTTGCTTTATAGAAACAAAAATATTTGAATTCACCTGGTCTCAATTTCCATTACCAGCAAAAAAAAAATAACACATAATATATTGCTCAAACATTTGAAAGTCAGAAACAGATTCTGACATGTTTCTAAGTTTGCATTGACTATGAAAATGTATCTAACATTAAAATGTCCATGATATTTGTCTTATTGCCATACATCTGCTATTTTATTTTTTGGTTGCATTGCCATGTCATTGTATTGTCATGCTTTTGCCATGTGACTGGCAGGACTTGCGCATTGCTTTCTTTTGTTTTTATTGTTTATTTCATTACCTGCAGCCCAATTTTATTTTTATTACTAAATCTTTACTGTAAAGTTTTTACATGCCTTGTGCTTTGTATTATTTTGTTTTTTGGTTTCTGTCTTGCCTGCGAAGGTTTTTATCACAGTATCTCTCTTTTGTTGTGAATCTATTTATGTATTTTGCCAGGCGATTTCAATAATCTTCTGTTCGCTTTATTTGTTGCAAAAGTATTAATTGTTAATTGTAGAAATATTAGCAGAAATAGCAAATATATTATAAATTATCCAATTTCTAACTTATCTATATGCCTATTTACACCAAGAGAAAGGTAGAACTATTTTATGTTTGTTTGCCTCTTACTGCTTCTGTATCTTCTCTATTTTCTTTTCTTTCTCCTTAATAGTGTTCTTAATGTGTGAAAAGCAAACCTACCAATCTTGTATTTGCGTCTTAGGATTTTAGGCACAGCTATGTTAAGATTTGATGTATTGAATTGCCAGATATCTCTGCCCAGAGTAGTTTTTTCCCCAAAAAGATGTAACTTTGGGACTTTACAGGATAGCTGATAAAATTACCATTGCATCCACAAATTGCCAGGTTTACGTGCCAAATCCAAGAGGAGATATGTCTTACAGTATTTATAAACAAAAACAGCTTTCAGATTATACAAGCTACACAGTTCCTACAACATGAAGAGCATTAAATGCGTAGTCATTGGAGATATGAATGGTTTTTTAGCAATTTTTCAAGTCAATATAGAGGAGTAGCAGTTCTTTTTAGCGACAATGTCGAATATAAAGTAAAACAAATACGAAAAATCACAGAGAAAAATAAGATTATTTATATATATGCAAATACAAATAAGAACATAATGTTATTAATTTATGGTCCGAATAAAGACTCTCCTAATTTATATCAACATTTGAAAACTGACATAAATGACCATCGTGATAATATGTTAATCAGATGTAGGCAATCTAATTAATGATGTATTGCTGATATATATATATATATATATATATATATATATATATATATATATATATATATATATATATATATTAAGCGCCAATTAGCCAAAAGAATCAATATACTGGAATGTTTAGAAACTGAATAGTGTTCATTTATTTATCTAGTCGCATAGCACACTGGTCATACTTTATTTCCGTTATAGTTTTTCTATATTGATGAAAATCAGTTGATGCATCTACAGTCTTGAATCACTTTCGTTATAGTGTTAGTGTTACTAGTTGGGTAATCATTTACTTTTTATCTCGTACAATACTTCTGTTTCTTGACATGATTTTGTTGACACTACTATCTCTTCTCTTTCTTATATATATATATATATATATATATATATATATATATATATATATTGCTGTCTTCTTTCTGGAAAACCCCATTATTGACTGTTTTACCTATATTAGTTAATTTAGACGGAAGCCGAGCGTTATCTTTTGATTGTGAATACTTGATGTTCATAACATTTTGCTTACAAAACAATGATTTCACGTTATCTGTAATTTCTTTTCGGATAACCGCGATTAATACCAAGTTCAGTGTCCTCCACTTTTAAGACATATGGTAATATCAAGACATATGGCAATATCAATTCCGCATCCAAATAATCATGCACGGCTGCTATAATTGGTTTATATCTCACTGTAACAGAACTGCTGTTCATGGCAGTTCGGTGCCTCAGTAGGGAAAAAGGAACTTAACAGAAAGAAGAATGTATAACTTGCAGTCGGCAATCGAACTTGGTTTCAAAATCATGAGCACATACCCTAGGCTAACAACTATATGAGCTGGAGTGACATTTACGTTTCGTCACCTTATACACCTCGAGTTATACACTTTTTTCTTTAAGGCTGTTTCTCCTGCTATTTGTCGCTTCATGAAATGTACGGATCCGAAGACAGACGAATGCCTGTCGAAATATTTCAGTGCAGCTAGAGGAACCACATGTGGAGAAAAGATGGTAATCACTCGATGTCCGTTTGTCTGTCTTTCAGTCTGTCTGCTGTCTGTCTGCCTCTCTTCAGATATATGTATGCCTGTCAGACTTGCAACAAGTCCATTATTGATATGGTTATGAATAAATGAGAAGGAACATAATGTCTTACTGCATTTAATGAGTTCATATTGGGTTTCTTGCAAGAATTGTTGTCAGGTAGCTACACGTAGTTTCTAGCAATTAAATTCTCCAGTATTTAAATATTGTTTACAAATATATCTTGCACATTCTATTTGCAGTGGTGTATGCAAGGATTGTGTGTTTCCGAAGCTTAGAAATGGGTGAGTACATATCTTAGGGTTGTAGCCACGTTGGCACATGGGTAAGCCTGTGAGAAGCCACTTTACTGGAATGAAGGTTCGAATCGTGCCAAGACCGAGGAGTCTGCCTTCATTTCTGTAAAACATGGCCAGACACCCTTTCTTTGATACCGTGAAGTAAAGCCGTGTATGTGTTTATGTTCCTTTAAATACCAAACTAATACAACAACACCCTTTTGGAATTATTATTGATCAAACTACAGCTATTGATTCTGTTCTTGATTAGTCAAACCGCCAATTAGAAGCGTATTCGAGCGTAATTATGACTATAACGATGGTGATGATAAGGAGAATGATAGCGGCAAATATGATGATGGCGAAGAGTATTATTACTAATATTCTTAATAATTTTATTAACATTATGTCTATTCTTTGCGTATGGAATTTTAAAAATTATCAAATGAAACGTATACTAATTAATTCGAATAATGACAGGAAACTAAAGCAAACTTTGTATTTTACAGGTTCAAACAGCAGTGTTTCACACTTTACCACGTATAAAGTAGAAACATTCCAGGGCTTTCAAGTGCAGTGGCATTATATGAAAATTGTCTATGCATTGTTATCTCCGACAACCCATGTTAAAATACTCGCATGAATTAAATTTTACTTTTGAAAAATAGTCCTAATATTTTAAACATCATTAGTTGCAATCAAAATATATTCTTAGTGCAATCCACCGAAATGCTTCGTATCTTCTCATCTACTGTACACATTTAATTCTCTAGTGATAAAATATCTTATATGACCCTGAGATTAGGGTTGCTCTATAAAACGGATGCAGTGAGTACAGAGTGTTACTCTTGTTTGTCAGTATGGTAGACAATACATTTGTCCTACTCTATCTGCTCAGACTGTTTAGCTATATATCCTATATCAGTCCCTGTTGGTTGATAGTGCGTTAAATTAAAGTTAATTCTAAGACGTTCGTACGGATTAACTCAAGTCAGTGTGAGTGATGGAACTTTGGGATTTCTTTAGGAGACTTATGTTACCTCACAAAGGTCAAGGTCAATGTTAACAGGGATTTGCCCCAGAAAGGTCCATTTTTCATAGCAGAATTTGGTTTCCAGGAAACCAAGCCTTTGGAGAATATTTTACATTAATTGCTTCTGAATTTTCAAAATAAGATCTACACTTTTTACTTTAAAGATTAATTCCGGACCTCCATGGCTTTACGGTGCACGTACACGTACTATTTTTAGCTGAATGCAAAGTTAAAAATTATGATGATTTATTGCATTTATGACATTTCACTGTATGTTCAGATTAGCTTTTTGAATAGATTGAATGACGAGGTTAGTCAAACGTGTCGACTTTTCATCGCGTCTGAATACTTTTTTCATTTATTTGCTTTAAAACTGTAATAATAAGCCTTTATTAAAAATTAAATTTTCACTTGTAATCTTTCGGTACATTGATTTTCATGCTACACATATAAATTGATAACGAGTGCTGTAAACAGTTTGGGAAGTGCAATTTGTGTGCATCTTGATCAGACACTCGCAGATGGGTCCAAGCTGGTGTAAATGTAATTACCAATAATTAATGCACTTCATGCTTCTAGTTTTCACACTGCCGGAACCACATATATTTATAGTAGCATTTTGAAAGTACACTCCATAGAGTGTACAAAATAATTTATAATATATGTGAAAAATAATTATAGCACAACAATATTTGATAGTTTGATAGAAAAAATAGTCAGTTAACTAGTTTCAAGAAATCAGCACCATATGTTATGGTTATTGCCGCACTCAAGTCTTCTTGATTTGACATCTAATACATTATAAACAATAAACTCTTCCCATGTAATCAGTGTGATATACTGGCTGCTTTTAAAATCTTCCTGTTACACATAAATTTAAGAAGAGAAATTAGGTTCTTATAAGTCGACATCAGTACTTACCTCAAAAGGAATTGGATTGGTATTTATCATATTGTTGAATGCAACAAATTTAAGAACAAAGCATAGTGTTCGCTCATTTACAAAAAGAAAACTCTGTAGTTTTGAACTAAGTGACTCTTTCAATTGCATGGCCATAGTGAGAAAAAACAATCTATCTATCTATCTATCTGTGTGTGTGTGTGTGTGTGTGTGTGTGTTTAGCTTTTGACAGAGACTGATTCTCTAACCTAGCTATGTTATGTTTTTGCCACACACTTTATCAAGATCTATCGCTGAATAGACAAATAGCACGTGGCCGTTTGTATTACATTTCCTTGATAAAATATCATATAATATTCGAGTTTTATTTACACCTTATCGTCCAGATGAGACCTTCCCGATCGACTATATATTCTGCTTAATCACAATGTAGGTACATTTTGTCTATAGTGTGTGCAATTTCATATTTTTTATATTAAAACGTGTGAACATATCATTTTATGTGATTCTGATTGGTCCAAATAAGCCCATGAAAATAATATACACTATTCTCTTTACCGATTGGTTGCGATCGTTGGAAATCCTTTTGAACCCCGCATCCTGGAATATTTTGTATCGAATGAACATTTTGGCGGCCATTTTTCAACTCGACTTGCGAAAGGAAATTGAGGAAAAATTGTCTCGGCTGTCTTAATATGGACAATTTACCACCACAAGAGTTTGCTATGTCAGATATAACAACATCATCATAATAAAGGAATTAGTTTACGTCTTCTGTAAAGTAGAATGTTCTAAATCAAACACTTGCAAATATCTAGTCACAAATATATTACAGTAAAAGTGGGAATTTCTACATCCAGTAATCGTATTTCACACGAAAATCGCAAGAATTAATGGTTTAGTTGTGAAAGTGACGTGTTGGGATAAACCCATATTCTATGCCTACTGTGTACCGTATCGAACAATGTGACATCACACGCATTGATGATTATGTTTTGAAAAATGATTTTTCTTTTTGTATAATATTCTGTTGATTCTGATGGACCCTTGCTGTTTGATTTATTGTTTGTACAAAAAAGTACATTCTACTTCTACTAGTTCAACTTTGTTTGGGACTATATTTTATGCACAAGAAAGGAAGGTGAGAATGAACGAAGCTATTCATCTTCTTTCTATCTAAACAATTTCCCTGAAACGAAAACTATGTGATAAAATGTTTCTATAATGGGTAATGATTTAATATAAATTATGAAACTCGTTGAATATTGTTCATCTTTTGCTCGCCAAGGCTCGCAAAAGGTGGCCATTATTCAACTTGTTTCATAAATTTAATATTAAATCATTATCCATTTGAGATTCCCTATTTACTGAACGTCGTTTACATATTAGAGTAAAATATGTCCCAATGATTCACAACATATAGATTAAATTGATTCCAAATGATTGTCCGTTATCGACTAAAATAAGTCGTAATGATGGACATCGAAGCTGGTAATGTGTTTGTTGGTTATTGGGGGCCACTTTTACTCCCCAGGTTTTAATTTGTATAGACTAAACATACAATAGTGTTGGGTACGTTAACACAATTCGGTGAATTAGTAGTGTCAGTTATTGATTTTTGTTGTACAGTCTTTGCATTTAATTGCTGATAACTGATGCTATAAAAGACTTTATTCAACAGCGATAAAAGTCGCATTTCGTGCAAAACCTGCAATACATTATCACATTCATCATAATAGTCAAATAAGTCAAAAACAAAGACCACACTTGAAATTTACAGTGCTTGGATAATTTCACCTCCATCTTGGGAATTCCTTCCTTACCTTAACACTATTTAAATGTGCGAAATTTCCGGGTATAAAATATTTTATAGAAAAATATTTACTAAAGCTAAACTAAGAGTTCGAATGTTGTGCTATTATACTTGACATGTTTCTTATAAATAAATAAATGAATAATGCAACAGAAATTAAAAAATCAAAGTTTTTATTTTTGTCAGATATGACTTGCATATTTCGTGAAAAATAAGATAAATACTAGTTTTGATCATAAATTAGGTGAACGCCATTTAACGTATCCATAGGTCGATATTTAACAATTACCATTTGACAATTACTGATTAATTATTGATATAAAATAAAATGCAATACACAAAAACGATACATCTAGTCATTACATGATAAGTATAGCTTAAAATAAAGCAAAAGAATAGGTCAATTGAAGAAGAGAGTAAATCATATCAAAATCACAGGTAAAGGAGTGACACAACTATGCGACAGTCGTGTACTTTATAAAAAGGAAGAATGAACATCTGGACATTTGACAACTTTGACATTTCAAAATATATCAATATTAAAATAAATGTATTTTTGCTGCCCCGATATGATTGTGACGAAAGGAGAATGTAGCTGAAAGAAAGGATAACAGGATATTTTGTTTCTCCACGTCTGTTGGACCAAATGTTCTAGTAGTTGTACTATCTCACTGACTATTTTGCAACAACTTTGTGGAAATAGGATGACGCATACTATTTGAGAGCTGCAGTTCAAAAAGTTAATATTTGTATTTTAGTTCTGGCAACAAAACTTTAAAATGCCATAAATGTATTATATTTTACTAACAGCGATAAATTGTAGAGAACTGACGATAAATGATAACATCGGAAAGTTCAACGGTTGAAAGTACATTTCGTAAACATGTTTTTTTGAGTACTTGTTAAATATGATTCTTCTGTTCTCATTGAAATATATATATATATATACGTTATAGGAAAGATGATCTTGATAAAACGCCAAAATCAGGTTTTCAGGTGCATGAGATGGTAGAACACAATTTGAGCTGTTTCACATGTGAGGAGTTATGTTTTAATGTATCCAAAATATATGGCTTCCTACTAAGTCTCCAGATAGATAAGAGTCCTTACGAAGTCTCCAAAAAATAAGGTTTCTGACAAAGTCTCATATAAGGTTTCTGAAAAGCCTACAAAAACATAGAGTCTCTAAGAAAGTCTCCAAAATGAAAAGGTTCCTGAAAAGTTTCAGAAAGACAAAGTTCTGACAAAGTCTTCACGAAGGAAATGATTTTGACAACGTCTCAAAACGGTGAGCTTTCTGACAAAGTCTCCAAAAAGAAAAGAATGCCGAGGAAGTCTCAGATTGATAAGGTTTCTGAAAAGTCTCTAAAATGATAAAATTTCTGAAAAATGCTCCAGCTAGATATGTTTTCTGACACATTCTCTAAACGATATGTTTTCTGACAAAGTCTCAAAAGGATACGATTTCTCACAAAGATATGTTTGAATACATATAAGTAGAATCGAAATACAAAATTGATTCTGTCGCCTGAAGAAAGATGTACAATAAATTTTTCGAAAATTAAAATAAAGTTAACTCAGATGACTGATGCTGTTTCCTTCTATTTAGAATCTCTGGCACCGTTGAGTAATAAACTCACTAAATTTATTTCTGCTCAACAATAGTGTTAAAATCTTATTGTTGCAGTGTAAGTTATCGCTGTCATTGTCATATGGCCACCAGGAATGTGATCAAATAAATTGTACTTTTTAAATTTGAGCTAAAATAAACTTAGCTAAACTGTTTTGAACTTAATACATAAGTGGGGCTTATTTGTTAGCACTCTCTCCTCCATAGAATATATGTTTCGAAAAGATTACCTTCTCCTACACATACCAACGGTTATATGACGCGTAAATACAAGTTAACAATATCATATTTCAGTTCCCTCTGAACAGATGATTAGATAATAAATGTTAAACGTCTACACTATCACGGTTGACAAGACTTCATACTCGAAATGTTTTACATGCATTGCATTTTTTAGTTCAACTGGTCCAAGATGAGAATAGGTCCTTAGATAAGTATGTGTCCGTCATCTGTCGGTAATAGTTTTTCTTGTTTGTTGGTTTGCTTGTGTTGTTTTCTAGTTTCGTTTTTTGTTACTCCATATGCCTACTTAGACTAAAGCTAAACATCTTTGTAAATAACTTGGTTATGAGATACACTTGATCCAAAAGGTATAGGTAATTGGTTTTATCCATAGATTTTGTGTAATTGAATCAGCTAGCGTCCTGCATAATGTAGTATCAGTGCATCTCAGTACAGATGGTTGCAATGTAACAGTGGGTGATTTTCTTCAGTAAAAAAATGCTTAAGTAATGTCTTGATTCTAAATGAACGTGACATCAGTCTAAAAACCAATGTAATTAGCTGTCTGCTTATGAAACGATTTCAAAAGTCATGTTGCTGCTGTTCCTCGGGAATGGATGAAGATACTGACCCGAGACTTTCATTCAAACACTGCATCCAATATCTAGTTGGTCAAAATATACCGATTGTACGTATTTTATATCTAGCACGTCTATAACGGTATTGGCACGAATCGTCGCTTCTTCCTCTCAAAGTATAATCATATTTGCTTGGAATTTTCAGAAACACTTCTTGCATCAGACGGTAGCAGCAAAAGTAAATTTGTGTGAGTGAGTAGTGAGTAATTTTCCTTCATAAAAGAAGAAAGACGTATACAGACTTGCGATTCATATACAACATAGAAAACTTTCCAAGAATTTGAAAAGGCAAAATCAGTAAATTAGAAAGACGAAAGGAACACTTTCATAACTTTTGGGAGAGACAGAGAAAGAGAGAGAGAGAGAGTCAGACAGACAGACAGAGACAAAGAGACAAAGAGACATAGAGAGAAAGACAGACGAGACGATAGTTCTAGTAAACAATCAGTGATCACGTAAGTGGTCACGTAAGTTAGGGAACGAATTAACACCTTCATGAACATATTCTAGAAGTCTGGTTCAAGTGAGCAAACAAGTACATTTCCAGTAATGTAAAGAGTTTCTTTCTCAAGCAATAAATTTCGAACGAGACAAAATATTTAATTGACAATATGTTTCACGCAACATTACCGTTTGTAATTACAGTTAACAGTATGCTGTTTAGATGACAGCACATTGTCGATTAGATTGATCATCACACATGTATTTCTGAAGAAAGCGAAAAACATTTAAAAGTTGATAATTTCAATATGTCGATTACGTTACCATCGGTTTTATAATAGCACAAGCAAATATTGCTTGACAAAGTAATCAAATAAATACATGAACTTTCATGTATCTGAGGTATTAGAGATGAAAAGCACAACATACTAAAGCAGTGAGGAAACGTACTGAAAATCACGAGAAGGGACGTTTCCCAATTGTGTTCTTTTAAAGCCGGTGAGCAAAGTGTTTGAAGAGAATAAATCAGTGAGCAATGTGAAAGCACTAAGGCAAATAAGTTAGCAACCCAGTAATAAAAGGGTTAATATTCAAGCTCTATAACCTAATGGAGTCCAGAACGAAAGCCTTAACGCGAATCTGTCATGGTCATAAATTTAAATCTGGAAAGAAAAAAAACAAAACAAGGTAAGTGATGTGCATTTTAAACTGCAGCTGAGTTTTATATCAAAACGATTTGATTAAAGGGGCAGAACATTAAAATGGTAGAAAAGATTTTTAAAATATTTCTTTTAAGATGCATTTTCAGTTGGCCTGTGTATAACATCTGCTGAATGAATAAAAGCAAGAATGGGATCAGGACTAATTATACCAATAGACATTACAGGACTAATTATACAAATAGCCATTACAGCACTAATTATACCAACAAACATTACAGGACTAATTATGTCAATAGACATTACAGGACTAATTATACCAATAGACATTACAATACTAATTATACAAATAGTCATTACAGGACTAATTATACCAACAAACATTACAGGACTAATTATGTCAATAGACATTACAGGACTAATTATATCAACAGCCATTACTTGACTAATTACACCAATAGCCATTACAGGACTAATTATACCAATAGCCATTACATGACTAATTATTCCAATAGCCATTACAGGACTAATAGCCATTACATGACTAATTATATCAATAGCATTACTTGACTACTTGAATAACCAGTGCAGGACTATTTATACTAATAGCCATTACAGGACTAATTACACTAATAGCCATTACAGGATTAATTACACCAATAGCCATTACAGGACAAATTATATCAATAGCCATTACAGGACTAATTATTCCAATAGCCATTACAGGACTAATTACATCAATATCATTACTTGACTAATTACACCAATAGCCATTACAGAACTAAATATACCAATAGCCAGTACAGGACAATTTATACTAATAGCCTTTACAGGACTAATTATACAAGTAGTCATTACAGGACTAATTATACCAATAACCATTACAGGACTAATTACACCTATAACCATTTCAGGACTAATTATACCAATAGCCATTACAGGACTAATTATTCCAATAACCATTACAGAACTAATTATACCAATAGCCATTACAGGACCAATTATACCAATAGCCATTACAGGACTAATTATACAAATAACCATTAGAGGACTAATTATACCAATAGCCATTACAGGACTAATTCTACCAATAGCCATTGCATGACTAATTATACCAATAACCATTACAGTACTAAGTACACCAATGACCATTATAGGACTAATTATACCAATAGCCATTGCAGGACTAATTATACCAATAGCCATTGCAGGACTAATTATACCAATAGCCATTACAGGACTAATTATAACAATAGCCATTGCAGTACGCTTTGTGCACGTTTACTACGCATATTCATTTTTGCTTTCACAAAAAATCTGCAGACAGTAACATCATGAGAAAATTAAGTAGAAAAAAGTTTTTGAAATGACCGCAAACACACAAAATGTCCTATATTAATATAGGATTGAGTAATAGAGCTCAGCGAATAATATTCACAACTGTTCTTAATGTCTCTGAATTAAAATCACTAAGTTCAAAGGGAGACAGACATTTTTGTTCCAATCAAATCCAAAGTAAGTTGCAAAATTATTAATACAGAAAATGTATTGATTGCTAGTTATACTATTCAAATGATGACTGTCATTATAGTATATTAAACATAAGAATAAAACCTGTTTTAGTTCCTGAAGGATTCTACTATCTTCAAATGTAAACGAGAAAGTAAAAGAGGGAATGACAGCTAGTAGCGACATTAACTTATGCATTACTATCGAGTAATTAAAGTATAATGTATATGTTTTTGTAACGTCTAGGAATAATTACATAGTGTTTACGACCAACGTTAAATTAAAATATTACGATTTTATAATCTGGGGTCTATTGACTGATAAACTGTGCGACATTTAAAACCTTTAAGTTTTTACATTTTTTTCCTTGGCAAAATCAATAAGACAAAAATTAAAATATTACGATTTTATAATCTGGGGACTATTGACTGATAAACTGTGCGACATTTAAAACCTTTAAGTTTTTACATTTTTTTCCTAGGCAAAATCAATAAGACAAAAATTTTCTCAGTTGGAGTTACTCTGTGGGACCATCTACCGGTGGAAATTATTTGCCGACTTTACTTCATAAGATTATGATGGAGAGGTCAGGCAATTACAAAGAGGTACAATACACAGGTTAAACTATAGGTTTCCGGTATTACCGATACATCGGTTTACCGCGCTGTTTTTCCCAATGGTATGTACCACGGTTCTTTCCATTGTACAAGTATCTCGGTAGTTTCCTTTAGTAATGAACGTAAGGAAATCCCTGAGTAATCTTGTTAAAACTCTAATAACCTTACCAGCGTATCGTCATTATTCATGACGAATTAATTCAAAATGTATCTTTTTTACATAACGGTTGTATAGGACGTCACAAATTAATGATGAATATTACGAATATATTTATATTGATGATACTTTAATCACATGCTTCACACGTGGCAGGTATGCCAACGCTGATCTGGACGTACTATTTATGGATAATGATAAAATTGTCTATTCACAGCCTTTAATATGTCATTCCAGCTGGTCAAGAAAAACTTTCTTTAAAAATATTTTAAAAGAAGCAAGGAAATGTGAATTACGTATATTCAGTGGTAAGGAATTCCACACAGTAGGTGCTAATACAGTACATTAGCTTTTGCAATGATTGGTTTTCGACCACGGAATCTGTAGATCGTTGTTAGTCGTCGGTCGGCGATTACGCTCAGTATTGGATGATCTTAGTTCAGTTATGTTAGATTTATAATCTGGAGAAAGATCGTTTAAAGACTTATATGTAACGATTCCTTTAAAATGAAGAATACGTTTTTGTATAGGTAGACATTGCAGACGGAAAATAAAACATTAGAACGCGTCATAACAGGAAGTTTCTGTATTATTCGGGATGCCCTTTTCTGGAGTTTATCAATTCTGGATATATTATAGTTGGATGTTTTTCCCCATATGGTACAGCCGTAATCTCTCAATGGTCGTATATATCCGGAAAAATAAAGTTCAAGTGATTGGGGAGACGGGTATGCATTTCAAGAGCAATTTTAACATAGTTATTATTTTGACTACCATATCACATTTGGTACTCGAGGCGTGTTTTCTAGTTGAGATGTTGATCAATGTAGATACCAAGACGTTTTGGATTTTTTGACAATAGACACGTCTTAGCTATTTTGAGTTAGAAGTAAATCCATGTTAGTAGATATAGGCTGCCTTGTTCCGATTGTGATACATTTTGTTTTAGAGACATTAGTATGCATTTTTGTTTTGTTGACACCAAACTGTTATATTGCTGAGGTCGATTTGAAGTTTGTTTGTAATGAGGTCTAGAGATTAAAAGATAAACGCAATAAAGGGTCGTCAGTGAAATAAATCTGTGTTAGAGTGCGCTGGATACAAGGCTAAGTCGTTGATAAATATTAGAAAAGGAAGAGTTCCTAATATAGATCCTGGAGGAAAACCACTTAAGATATGACTTGGTTCGGAAGTATATTTACCGTGCAAACAACCTGGTGTCTGTTAGTGACATACGACGTGCACCAGGCAACTGAATTTGAAGAAAACGTGTAGAATGAGAGCATTTTTAATGACCACCGAATGGTCAACCGAATCTAATACTTGTTTCAAATCAATGAAGATTATGCCAGTAAGTTCGTGTGATTCTATTGCTAGTAGTCATTGGTCAATAGGTTTTGACAAAGCAGTTTGACATTAATGATTATGTCGAAAACCTGATTGTGATTTATGGAGGAGCTGTCAAGATACATGAAAATATGCTTGTTTACATGTTTTTCTATAATTTGAAAGCACAGATGGAACAGATATGCGTCGATAGTCGGATGGGTCATTCGTTTCATTTCCTTTATATAACTTTCAACGACTCTGTGATTGATAAAGCCGACATTGTCAGAGTTTTGGAATGAATTCCATCTAGACCCGCTGATTTGTTTGTGTCAAGTTTATTGAGAATATAAAAAATGTCATTTATTGTTATTAAGGGAATATTTAAACTAACATGATCGGGTATTCTTTTATTCACGAATTGAGTAAGTTTGTTTAATTTAAGCTCTGTAAAATTAAACATCTCATGAGTTATACATATATTAGTAAAAAAAATGATGTTCAGTTGGTTTGCAATATCGAGCTCATCAGTATAACATCATATTTTTGATAGAATTTTCGTTTGCGTTGTGCCACTCCGATTTCTTTAGTATACCATTCTGGTTGTTTTGATGTTTGATTATTTTGATGTGTATGGTGGCATGTTTGTTTAGGATAGTAAGAAAACAGTGATTCCAGATAGACAAGTCATAATCTGGGTCTATGTTAGGGAAAAGTATTGAGTTAATGTTTTGTGACAGATCGGTGAGAACCGATCCGGTGGCCTAGTGGTTAGAGCGTTCGCATCGAAAGCAGGAAGCCATGGGTTCGATCCCCGGTCAAAGACTTACAAAAATGGTACTAACAGCTGCCTAGCTTGGCGCTCAGCATAAAGAGGTTAGGACTGGTCAGCCTGGTGTTAGGATAATGTGACTGGGTGAGACATTATGCTTCATGTCTGTGGCATGATACCCCAGTGCTAGACATCACTATAAACTGTCATACTGCAGACATCGTAGCGATATGACTGAAAAATTGTTAAAGCTACTTTAAAAATCCAAATCACAGACACACAGATCGGTGGGAAATTCATTTTCAGCTAAGGTTTTAAAACATCTGTATTGTATATAGTAGTGTAAGGTGTTTTCCTTTGCGCTGTGTTGCTTACGAGTTGCCCATATGGGAGAGTGATCACTAACAGGGAAACAAGGTAGGTTTATCTCTTAGAGATTGATTGGACGGGTAGTGTGGTCGAACAGTGTAGCAGTACAGACTGTTACTATTGCTGGAGAATTTATTACCTGTGGAAGGTCATGTAGTTGTATCATATGCAGCCATTTAGTGTTATTATCAGCGAGGAAATCAATGTCAAGGTGTCCCATGATAATACTTCATTGTTGGACGATCAAGCAGCCTCTAACTTATATTCAAATTGGCCAGTCCATGATGAGAGGAAGTTGTGGGGTTGATAAGCTGAGCAGATATAGATAGATTGACTACTGAGGAAACTTGATTCGATCCATATTGATTCTATAGTAGAAATTTCAAAATTTGTTCTTCTCTTTTGTGTTGTTTGAAACGTACATGACTATCCCTCCTCCTATGCCTGGTGGTCGATCTCGTCTTTCCAAAAAAAAGTTGCTAATATAGATAACACAGTGAGGTACAATACAATCTAGAAACGTTTTGCATAGTCCAAGTACTGCAAGGTTGGGTTCATTTTATATCGTAAGTCTTAGTTCGTCGATTATTGGTAAGATGTGTCTTACATGAGGTTAATAAGATGCAAACCTTTCTTTTTCAGACCAAAATGTATATAGTTTACATTTTTATAGTCGTTGTAGGAATGAATACAGATTTATTAGTTATTCCCGAGTCTGAGAAAGATACGTTAAATCCTGGCATGTACAATCAGAATAAGTACTTTGGACAGAGTGACAGTCAGAACAAATATCTCCAAGAACATGATACTTACTTTTGACTAAGGTATATGTGTTATCCTCACTCTAACTATATGGACGTACCTAATGGCTATAATTATAGTCAGGTACGCCACGTCTATCATGTGCGTACTGTTGTATGATCGAAGAGTCCCTTTCCAAGGCCTTGTATTACGATCGAGTCTACCTCGATAACCATGTAAGGTACTCTATGTATTATGTTGATGTTGTATTGAGATTGATTTGTCATACACAGCCATGCATTTTGTGATGCTGGATATTTTTTTGTTTTGTTTATGTTTATAAATTGTGATTCTATATTATTTGACATAATTTATATTTGGTTTAAAATGACCATTCTACAAGCACGCAGTTCATTTATCGAAGCCTGAACTGTTCTAAGGGCTTTAAGTATTTTTCTGCATAAAGTACAGAGCCAGAATCCTACTGGGTCTGTTCTGCTAATACCAGCACATATATCATGGTATTTAGACATGCAAATGGTACACCTTGTCATATTTTTTAATTTTGCTTTTGACTTGCCTATTGCTTTACATTACAGTCAGAGCTTCCCTTATATTCATTATCAGCTTCGGTGCGTTTTTCGTTTGGGTTCGTCGAGGTACTACTCGATGTTTTATATGTCTGTTTCACATATATTATACATTTGTGCCACTGCTGCTAGTTAGGTCCGATATTTTAGTTACATTTTTTAGATTACAACTTATAAAACTATTACGGCTCTATGGTCTCTGAATAAGGAAAAAGAACGAGCGTAAAGCAACAAGTTTGTATAATTGAAAATATAATTTATTTCCCTAAAATTCAAAGTTAATAATTAGAAATATCTAACAGTATAGTGACTGAAATCCTAAACAGTCTTAAGCATTCTATCAAGTCCAAAAATATCGAATAATTCGAGTGAGTTCCAATGGTTTTTCGAATTATGTCCTTTAATTGCTGATTTATCAACAGTACAGATTAATCACTTTCATAGAATCCCAAAGTGTCTTTAAATAAATTTACAGTATTCCCATGACAATTATTAAATATCCAAATGCCTGTATGTGAATTCTCAATATTTCCCGTACAGTTATGATACAAATTAATCCGAATCGTCCGAGCACTGTAATTCCAACGAATGATTATATTAAATAAATCGCAATATAACTACATAGCTTTCAAGACTGGCAGTACTACTGTGAATGCCTACTTCTACTTAATAATTTTAATGTTTAGATTACATAAAAACAATACTAAAACATAATGACGGTTCAATAAAGCATTTGCATTGCACATGGAACTGGTAAACAGGGTCGCTTGGGTTACAATATCTAATCAGAAATGATGTCACCTTGGCCTTTCGAAAGAAAAAAAACACGTGACCTGCAGCTATATCACGGGATATTTATTTGGATAACGAAACCATGAAACGTATGAATGATTCTACAAACCATTAGAATGGCTCGTACTATAAGTACGAACCCATTCATTCAGAAAACTTGTATTTAAAATATTATCAACTATATAACTCTGACAATCTATAAACATGAATTACGTAAACATAGTATAGATATACATAACATAACAATTAAAATTCACACAGCAAATTCATTTTTAATACGGTACTCACTATTTACTTTTCTGGATGTGGCTGAATTGTGATTTTATTTTGAGCTGAAATATTTTGTTTCTTTCATCTCAAGATAATTCATATTGTATCAAATAATGTCACAGATTTAATATGGTGTTACTTTGGAGTAGAACAGTGCAAAATATGTTTCCAACTACTACTTACAGACAGATATATAGCAAAAAGTGTCTGTCCTCTGCCATAGAAGACTGACTTGATTATCCCTAATATAACTGCGTTAAACCATACATATCGCAGTACATTCAGAAATACCGCAGTATCTTCCCATGCAAATGCAGTAACCGTTTTTTATATGTTCATTTTCGTATTCTACCTAAGACTTAATTATACAAACATAAATACACTAAAAGAAATAAAGTAACTGAATGTATGCTGTATTCCAAACTAAACACACAAGCGCAGATTCATCAGTACACAATAACAATATTAATGCCCAAATAACTCCGCCAAGCACAATTTGAATGTAGTCTCGCGCTTGACATCACTTTGAAAAGAAATTGTAGTTTTGGTCTACTTAAAATTGAAATTTACAGTCATATTGTGAATGAATACTGATTGCGACAACTTTTCTATTTGGCCTGAAATGAATGGATTCTGGTATTGCTGTCGATTCTGCTAAATTTCGTGATTTTGGACCGAATTTATCTGTGTTAATTCTATATGAAAAACATCTTATTGGAGCAGCAAGGGAGGCATCTTGACTCATCTGCAAGTGTTTTTCTGTTTTATAATTTGAATGTTTGGAATCTTAATGGGTGGGGGGAATATAAACTCTTTCAATTGTATTTATCCAAAGACGTTATAGAATATAATGTTCATTTCATTTTGAGAGCAGTAATGTTATTGCACTTGGAATGTAGTCGAAATTACAACACAATTTCGAAATGTGTGATCAAGCTTTAGAAAACATGACATGGCTCGTGCTATTCGGATTTGCAGAACTAAGAGATTACTTTCTGAGGACATTCAGGATGTAAAACTGAAACATAAGTTTTTTCATTCTTATTACCAGCTAAAGAAGACACGTGTTTGCTTTGTCACTGTATACTATTTGGAGTAACCCCATCAATGTTATGACCTGTATGTCATCTATAGATATCCTAAATCCGAACCATTGGATCAAAAATGTTATCGCTGAATATTGCAAGGCAGCTGGTATGTACAAGTCCACGAAACAGCTGCTTTACTTCATTCAGAAACAAATTCAATCAGCCAAAACGTAAAGTGCCTAGTACATGAGTGTACGAGATTTGTTTACAAAGTAGTTCCTGTTTCACTATAATACAATTGGGCACACGTGCCATGCAAATGTGTGCAATCTGAAGGTGTTCAGTATCGTAAAATACTGAACGAGTATGACAATGTAAAGCTAACGGATACGAAAATAAATGAGCATATATATATATATATATATATATATATATATATATATATATATATATATATATATATATATATATATATATATAGTTATACCACATACATTAAAATAGCATGGCCTTTGAAGTGTTGGTTAAATCAACTTGATATACAAATAGTATCGGTATATCAAATTGTGATTTGCCCATGGCGTATGAATATGCATGATGGTCATGTTTTTATAGCTATTATACTCTCTAAACATGAAACATAATATTACATTTAAAAATAAAAATAAAAATAACAAGAAAATGATTTTCATGTAAATGATTGTTATAGAAACTAACATTTTTATACAAAAGAAAACAACCATGCTCAATCCAGGAAATAAATATTATTGAGCTCCACCCTGTGTCGTCTGCCGTCATCTCTGTCAGCACTGCTGTTTCCAGTCTCTCCCTCTGGCGAAAATCAAACACTGCAAATCAATGGAAAAACGAAAACAATGACATTAGATAAAGAGCAAGATGATGAAGCAACATTTAATCTACAAACCGTGAGTAATTGAAGAATTTGATGGAGACATGGCTGAGACATTTGTAAATGAAAATGATCATTCTGTGTCCAAATATGAGCTTCTTAGGGAAGACAGATTTATACACTATGAGCCTGATGATATACTGAAATTTATAGAAAGTAGAATGCAAATTTTAAAAAAGACACTTTTTGATGTAATTCTAGTGACAGAATTCTTGCAACATAAAATGAATTCAGAAATTTACACAAGAAAACCAATCTGAAATGGATTAGCACCTGGCTGGTTTTATATTCAGTGTTAGGAGAAAAGATGGATCTGAGTTTGAACCGAACAGCTTATGAAGCATCATCAGCTTCATTGACCGCCACCTTAAAATCAAGAAATATGCAAGTACAATCAAGAGAGGAACAGACACAAATTGTGCATTAACAGAGGAAGCTCTTCGGGCTAAGCAAAAAGATTTAAACTCTAAAGGAAAAATAAATAAACCCAATTGGAGTCAACCAATCACAGACAAAGAAATAAATGCCTTTTATAGCAAAATAAGTAATGGGGATGGAAACACCTGAAGCCATTGGTAACACATTGTGGTTTAACAAATATGTGCATTTTGGTTTGAGGAGAGTGCTTGAAAATTACGATCTGAAATGAGGGTATGTTACACTAAAGAAAGATGTGAATGGCCTCGAGTATCTTGAACTCAATGAAAGGCAGACAAAAACAAGAACACAAGACAATGTCAAGGACATCAGGGATACTAATCCTAAGATGTATGAAAATAAAAACAACAAAGTGAGAGTTCCACTTGTATCTACCAATGGTATGTTGAGCTAAGACCAGTATACTTTTGTCAACATGAAGATCCTTTATATATTGCGCCCAACACTTCGCCAATCTCAGCGACAAACCCAAAATGGTTTAGAAAACATGTCGTTGGAATTAGCGAACTTGGATGCATGATGAAAAAATGAAAGAAAAGGCAAATATTATAGACAGATAGAAATTAACAAACACTAGTAGCCGAAAGTACCTAATTCTGAAGTTAAGAGACAAAACATTCCCCAACTGATATCATGCAAATTTCAAGCCACAAAAATGTACAGTCTATAAACAGCTACTAAACATTAGTGACAAAAAGCAACAGACGTACTCCAACATCATTGTACAAAATATGTTTCTTATGAACCTCCCGCAAAACGTGAAAGAGATCCCTAACTGGGTCAACTTCTTTCAAAAGGCGAATTCTCAAACAGGACCCACAAAATGTCAAATCGCTCCGTTTCGTACAAAGCATTGATTCCTTAAGGAAATCGAAAGCCTAGGGATCTACGGTGCCCTAAAGCCACACTGTACTTATATAACTATAAACATTCTATCTCACAAGAATCGAGTCTCGGATTCGGCTAATGTAGGTATGTGAGAAAGCTTGCCAGTAGCTTCTCGTGGGACGGTGGTTCTTTTCCTGGGTTCTTCCTCCACCATTAATACTGGCCGCCATGTATAGCCTATCGTGTGCTGATAAATGGCGTTAAACCCTACAACAACAACAGCAACAATCTCACAAGAATAGGATTGTTTATAGACACATTACATCTGCACAAAATAATGATAGACGGGAATCGTAATGTTCATTGTGTTATATAAACAATCCGAAATGTACTATATAACTACTTAAATGTACTATATAACTACTTCCTTTTGACTGCAATCCAGTATCCGCCTTTTACTAAAATCTAACAACATGCATCCCCGATAATGCCATACAAGTGTCTTCATTACAATCTAGCATCATTCACCTCCAAAAATCCAGCACCCAAGTTTGATTACAATCTAGCATCATGCACCCCAACAATCCATCAGCCGCTGTTTGATTATAATCTTACATATGGACCCTGACACACCGCTTTTCATTGCAATACATCATATATGTTAGCTAGTTATCACCCGGTTTTAATGTATAGTCAAACACACACAAGTACTATCTAACGAAAGATTGTTCGCGTGTTATACAAACTTTACGGACATACATACATTATATCACACAATGGCATGAGTGTTTATAGACACGCCATACCCACACACAACTTATTGCTATCATTATAGGGCTCCACGTGAAATGTTTATCTATACAATCCAAGGCACACTGTACTATCCAGCAACCTCTTTCTGATGACAACTCTGCACACACCAGTAATATATAGCACATTTTTCGATATGCTATTCAACACCCCCCGACAAAAAAAACCAACTTACGTTTCTGCTTCTGAAAGCTCCAATCCTTCTGCCTATTCATTGTTTCTCTGGTCACTCTGATGACAAATGACCTTTATATTTGCAGTATAATCTGATATCTTTTCATTTGTTTCTTTTCTGATGTCTGTGTGGTTCATATTATTTTACGATGTGCACATTCTGGAGCCAGTTCTCATTTATCTTGACATCCTAACCTCTTGGATGAGATGGATTTTTGTGTTTGTATATCTTCCTATCCTTTTTGTTGGATAGTAGTTGCTGTTGGCTTTTTGTATTTAACGTCATTTATTAGCGCAATATAGGCTACAAATGGCAACCACTGGTATTGGTGGAGGAAGAACCCGGAAAAAATTTCGATAACAACCACCGACCCATTGGAAGCTACTGGCAGCTTTGTCACATTACCACATTAGCCGAGCCCTAGACTCGAACCCACGCGGACAGAGGTTTGATGGTAGTAATAAGTCAAGGCTAGCGATTTAGACCACTCGGCCACACGAGACCAAGACACGTGGAATAATAAAAGTGGATGTGTTAGATAATTGATAAATTGAAGCTGGTTGCTCTACACGCGTACTGGATAGGAAGTGTGACGCATTGGTCGCTCCTGCAGCGATATACTGATACAGTGCGAGTATTGAATAGTAGATATTTGTGTGCTGAATGGTAAATATATGTGTTTTGGTTACTCGAAGGTGTGTGTTCCTTTTATAGTGTATGTATTGGATAGTATAAATCTGCGATGGTTATTCATAATTGGGTGACGGTCACTCCAGGCTGAATGTTGATGATATATAGTGACTATATAACTGAGTTGTGGATAATGAATAACTTCGTGTTGGTCACTTGAAACGGTGTATTAGTTAGAAAATGCAGATGTGACATCAATAATTTTCATTAAAGGGCACATAAACCCATATAAACAAACCTAAGGACATTTATAGCACTTCATTTCAGATTAGAGGTCATCGAGACTCAGTACCAACAATGGTAGTTTCAGCGAGAAATTTCTATAGCTGAAATTAACTAGTGGTCTAGAATTCTTATGCAGTCCATTCTTACTGAATTAGAATTTTTCTACATCGATTTCCGTGGACAAGACTGTTTACATTATTTTATAAAAAAATTTCACTGACATCCTTTTTAAGCTTTCATCACTAGCAGAGGTTTCAAAATATCTAGCATAAAGTTTAGATGTAATATCTTTTACCAGTTATATAAATTATATAGTTACATTTTATACATACATACATACATACATACATACATACATACATACATACATACATACATACATACATACATACATACTGAGGTTCGTGTTGTAATTAAAAGTCTTGAATTTCTTCCAAGATCTAGTCTGAGTAAGAGAGAATGGCATAAAGTGAGGTAGCGAATATACACAGCACCTTTAGTTTATAAAACAAACTACCTTATGAAGATCTGAATATTGCAGAATAGTTAAAATAATTTTGTTACTTTTACTTCATGAAGATTAAATTAAACGTTTTCTCCTTTATTAGTTTCATATCTCCAAAAACACTTTTTTGCGCTTTTCAAATTGTAAACCAAAACGCAGACGATAGTTTAAGTCAAATGAATATTCTTGGATCAGTTGAATCTCCGAGTTAGCTAAAACATTAAGTAGTCAGAAGTGTCTGAATGTTTTAAAGGAAACAGAAAGGAATAAATTTCCACTAACCCCGGTACAAAGTTGCATAGACGCAAAACGATGATATGTGAAGCCTCAAGCATGATTTAGAATGGATAGGTCATGTTTTGACAATTCCACGATATATAAAAAATATGAGATTACCCTTGAATACAATAATCAATTAGCAAAATAAATTGTAACATTTGATCCAACTATTTTTTCTCAAGCATTAGAAATATTCAAGTCTCTGGAAAATTTCAAAGCTGTGGATAATGAAATGCATCAAAGATTGTACGGTACATAACTACATACATACAGGAAAACAAATTGGCAATAGCTAGAAAATACATGCTATGCCATAATGAGTCTACCTTCCGCTAGTAAAATCAACCTCAAGGAGTGAAAAGTTCCAATCCAATAATCTTTCATTTAAAGTGGGTTTAAGATTTAATCAAGCTTTAAACAAGCTTGACTAACAAGACATTCTGCGTTGTATTAAAGGGAGCTTGCGATTACAAATTTCAACAAATTTGTTCCTGCTGGAGGCTAGAACCAGCCTTTCTATAATTTTATGCGCGCGTTTCGGTCGGTTCTGGAAATATCATTTGCACTAAAATTCTAGTCTTTGCGTCCGAATATAACTATTCCGGGATGGTGATGTACAGCCGATCCTGATATCTTTAAAAACGTTTTTGTTTTTCGTGTCAATGCTTAATATAAACATGCTATTCTTCCTGCATTTGAGCATGCAACTGATTAAACTGGACCTAATCGAAAATGAAGTTGAAAGGAAGAAAACTATGGAAACTAAAAGCGCTGTCATACCTTGAGATTCGTAAATACTACATCTAAACATATGAAACAGTTTCTTGTATCACATGGCATCATCAGCCGCTAAGACAGCAGCTTGCTGAAGAAAATGTAGTACAGTAGCTGATAGCCTAAGAGTCCTCAAAAACATCGAGTTATGCGTCTCTCGCTTTCTTTCAAGGATGTGTGTGTGGATACTTGTCTTTTCATGGACTGTACGGATCCAGATAATGGTAATTGCATCTTGGAATATTTCAAAGCTTCTAGAAGAACCAGTTGTGGAGAAAATATGGTAAGAAATTTCTACTTCTCTTCAGAAACATATTTGCATTTTGATATTTGAACAAACTCATTAAACAGGTGATAATTTCTCATTATAGGATAGACCAGAAATAATACAATATTTTACAGTGTATAATGTATTGTGATGATAAGTGATAAGTAACCCGTTGATTATGTTGTATAATAATTCACACTTAGCTATTTTCAAGTATTGAAGTAAACACCTACACGTACCTCCTTGCAAGTCTATCGTAGCTGGAATAAAAGGATGGCTAATTGGATATGGATGTAAACCACTTCATTACTTACAAATCTATATAAAATATTTTTTCTCAGCGGTTCAGAGAAGGAAGGTGCGTTTCTAAAACTTCGAAATAGTTGAGTACATTGTTTATTGTTGGTGCCCGGTTCCGCAGCGATTAGCCTGTAAAACTACTGATTATAAGGATGCAGGTTCAAATCCAACTCAGCTCAGGTAGTGTCGGAGGCAATAATAGTACCTTGACAACAAATTCAGTTTTTGCCTCGGCGCAATATAATCTTTAATATATTGATGTTGCGTTCAACGCCAAACAGATAAGACATAGCCAATATGAATCATCCAGCAATACAACTGTAACTACTAATTCATTTCATAATTAGTGAAACATAGCATATCATATCTACTTGATGATGATGTAAATGATGATGAAGACGATGATGGTGATGATCATGATGACGACAACGTCGGTGTTATGACGACGAAATTAAAATCATTACTTTTCCCAACTGGTTATTTAAATATTAAAAAATATGACTTCGCCAAAATAATGCTATAAAATTGGATGACAGTCGCTTAAACAGACCTTGCTTTTGTAGATTCAAGCCGTAGTGTGTTAAACTCAGCAAAATACAGACACACACACACACACACACACATATATATAAATATATATATATATATATATATATATATATATATATATATATATATATATATATATATATATATATAAAGAGAGCACATTTGTATAGCATGTACGCTGTATCATTGGTATACCACACTGTATAAATGTTTAATTTAAAGGAAAGGTAGTTTGCCGATGTCGAGTTTTCTTTTCATGAAAAATGTCTACAACGTGTGGTATATCAAAGATACAGGTAATACTGTACATATCATTTATGTCACATATAAATACACATACGTGCATTTCCAACCCAGTTAAGACTGATGAAAAACTACTGTATATTGACGGAATAAACGAATTCTGCACAGCCCTGCCGTTAGAAATATATATATATATATATATATATATATATATATATATATATATATATATATATATATATATATATATATACAAGACACACTTATGTCTTAAAAAGAAGGATTCTTTAAGTGAAGAACATAAAGCACTTTAAACACAGTGTGTTTAACTATTTGAACATTGAACACGCTAACTTTCATATAGCGGCTATGATATTTAAACGAGTAGGAATGAGGAATCGGCAGGTGGTAATTAAAACATTTAAACGTAAATACTGTTCATATATGTCATTATTATGAGTTTATTAACATTGCTACCAACCATACAATTCTTTCTATTCTCTGTTTCTAAGTTTCCCCTTTCCGTTGCTTCGACTGAAGATATTTTGCCATCATTCATGTATCCAGAGACATCGTCGCATGACACACAGGTTAAAATCCGACACGCTCGTTTTTTAACTGATTTTTGCTGAAATATACTAGTATATCCATTTTATAATTTACAATGTTGGCACGTTTTTGGCTATCGTGATGCAACTGACAATATATTCTAATTGAAATTCGTATAACAGTTTACATACTCTTATGTGTAATAGCTTATATCATCCTCAGACTGGGGTTGCTCTATAACACATCTGGCAGGGACCGTACGTAGGACAATAGATTCATCAGTTCGTCGCATATGGTTTAATTTTGCGTTAATTTAGGTGAGTTAATCAGACGCAATTGATAAGATCGACTATACTTTGAGATGGATGGTATGTCGCGATTTCTGTACCATCTCGTATTTCTTTTCCCAGCCCTTAAAATAGAACGTCGAACTTGGTCATTTGGCTTAAAGAGGTAAGGTGTTCATACCAGTAACTTATTTTCGTGGAGACCAAATCTCTCGCAACCTATTATTCATTATTTATTTCTTCCTTTTTTATGAATTTTCGGTAAATGACAAGGAGTACGAAGGCAGCTTTCATTTTAAGTGAAATGAGGATCATATAATTAGCATTGTTACACTTCCATCATTGTATGGGGATTTTATGTTCAAATCCATATTTTCCACAAAGATCATTTACATTTATCTACATTTATCACGAAGAATATTAAAACATATATTAAAGATAAGACAATAATGTACTGGTCAGTGATATACGCGGAGAATACTATTCTAAAATTGAAAAAATACCTTTGAAACGTATAATGCTCTATTATCATTTATCAAATATTCCACACTGTACGGCATGTTCAGACATACTCGGTGAACAGAGTGTTTAAAACGCATAACACTTTCTGATGATTTTAACCGATATTCCACATTGTGCATGATGTTCAGTTATACTTAGTGAAGAAGACGTTTGAAGACTATAGAACTTTCTGATGATTTTGACATTTTTCCACACTGTGCGGTATGTTCGGATATACTCGGTGAATAGAGCCCTTGAGACAGGTAGAGACATCAAGTTAGAATTCGACTGCACACTTCCCTATCTATACTTGTGTATAAACTGTGATAATAAATATTTTGTTCAATAAATATGTCATCAGTTTTATTGTGGATTATTGATTGCACATATTTCTGGATCAGTAATGGAATACAATACCCTTGCGTTCTGAACCAGAGCGGCATTTTATAGCTCAATACCGCATATTTTCAGGTGAGTGAAAATTAATTTTGAGTTCATGGAGTAGATTTGTAATATCTTGATTGTCTTGAGAAGAGCGAAAAATAATTGAATAATCTGTGCAAAACAATAATGGCATTAAGTAAGACTCTATGGACAAAGTAGTGAACGAAATTGATCGAATAATACTCTTTTTGCCATAGATATGTCTGCGTTAAGGTTTTCGCAATTTCTCTTCTTGTGCATTATTAAGAATGGAATGGGTTCGACTGTGTAATTTTCATTATATACCGCGGTGGCTGGATATCTAATTTAAAATAAATAATATAAGGGTGAAACAAAAAAATATATTGTTTATACAAGATAATATCGTGTTTAAACTAAAGAATATCTTGCTTAAGCATGATTATATTTTGTTCGAATAAACTAAGATCGTATATAAATATCAGCACATCAAAATATGTAAGCAAACGATCTTTATTTATTCTTGTATCGTGTATTTTACTTGCATCATTAGCTGAAGTGGTTTTTGCGTCGGCTCGGATGCAAGAGGTTATGGACTCGAGCTCATGCTGAGTTTCACGGAATTGTATATATCTATCGTTTATTCATTATATGGATTAAATACATGTCAGGTTTCGCTTTTGGTGTACAGCGTTAACTGAGGGTGGTTTATGTATATCGTATATTATTTCGAAATGACGAATTCGGTTCGGCCCATGCTGCACGAGCAAAGTGTTTACGATGGGAAATCTGACATACCATGAGCGCACAGGCAGTGTATGGCTACATGACATGTGTATAAATTACCATATCGTCGAGTTAAACATCACGTTACAGAACGTCTTGTCAGTGAGCGGTCTACTATAGTGATGCAAGAATTAATCTGTGTCTATCAAAGCAGACATAATGTCAGTTTTTACTGCCAGGCCAGACAGGTCAGCAAGGTGGACCTCGAATTAATTCACTAATAACCCTAAGGGGTATAAACCACAAAATAAAATATTTATCTACGGAGCAGGAATGGAAACAAAGATTTCGATTTAGGCAAGTGATTTCAGATAAGGGAACTCAAAGAATTAATCTATCATAACAGACATAATGTCGGGTTTTGCGGACGGGCCTGACACGTCAGCAAGGTGGACATCAGATTGATTCATTATTACCTCTAAGGGGTATAAAACGCAAAACGAACAACTTAACCATGCGGAAAATTCTGGACCAACACAAATATACATGGACAAGACATTCTAAAATAACGAAATTAGAAAAAGAATAATATGGTACTTCGTCTGAAGTATACCCGGCTTAGCTCTGACTCTGTAACGGAGCCAACCCCAGAAAACTCAAGATAAAGGAGGAGAATCTTGATACCCAGCAACGCGAACCAAAGGAAAGGAGACCCTATTGGATAACGATTTTGATGGATTACTTTCAAAATTGCCATAAGATAACTTATTCTTAGTCAAAACACATGAATTCGATTATAAATATTGATTAGAACAAGTTAAATTTTTACTACCAACCTGTGATTATTCACATTTCAGATCGATTTAAATACTTTCAATTTGCCGAAGCAACACTTACCAAATGCTAATTATCGGCATTTTAACACACATCCAAGAATTTGATTATAAATATTAATTACCACAACTTAATGTTTTTTTACTACCAACTAGTGATTTTCACATTTCAGCTCAATTGAATTACTTTTAATTTGCCGAAGCAAGACTTGCTATTTACTATTATTTGCAATACTTACCATTTTTATTTAATTGTCATAACGAACTTTAATAATCTGAATATACTTTAAAATCTTGGAAGGGATTAACTCTTTATGACGGATTTTTATCATGCAACTAAGTACTACCGATTGACAATAAAAAAAAAATCCTAACAACAGTCACAATATGCAAAGGCGTATATAATAATTAGAACACCAGCAATAATATGCAAAACATGAATTCACCAAACAAACTCAAGCACTTAAACACTTTATTATTTTTCCAACACTAAATATTTTATTTTCGGCTTTAAATACTTATTCAGAATTTCATTTGACACAAATAGGTTTAGATCAGAACGTACAACTATAATGTATTTGACCTAGATAGTGCCGTCTTTACATCTAAAGGGGGAGCAACTACAGCACAAAACCACTTTGGCAGAGTCAATGTAAAACGTGCAACACCAAAATAAAAATAAAAAAGGAAATGAACCCCTCCCTTGGACGTAATAGTCCTATGGGACGTTAGTACTATACTAATATTCTGTTGTATACAATAAGTATACTATACTACTAGAAATGAATACAAGTTGAGGATCCAACTCGAAAACACAATTAACAATATATTCTGATGTATACAATAAGTATACTATAATACTAGAAATTAATACAAGTGGAGGATACAACTCGAAAACACAATTCACAATATATTCTGATGTATTCAAATCCCTATTAAATCAACCTTTGTGTCAATTATCCAAGAGATACCTCTGCGTATTGGATTATTTAATGCCCAGTCAGTAGGTCCACCGGAAGAGCGCACAGTAATAGTTAATTTTATCAACGACCAGAATATTAACGTCTTTTTCCTGACAGAAACATGGCTAAAAACATCAGGCGATGAGCCCAAGTGTGCGGATCTAGCAACCACTGGTTACTCCATCAAGTCGTTCCTCCATAACTCTCGCGGAGGTGGAATTGCTGTCATCACAAAGAACTCCATGATCAAACGTCTTAACCACACCACAACATTCAATTTCGACCACACATCGTTTGAACTAGTCCAAACCACACTCACACTGGAGCAAAGGTCAGTCCGTTTTGTCTGCCTATACCGCCCTCCTCCTAGTAAAAAAAACTAGCTGGATGAATCTCTCTTTTTGGAGCAGTTTCCGAATCTCCTCGAGTATGGAAATTCGATAGGTGGCAACCCGATTGTTCTTGGAGATTTCAATATTCACTATGACTGTCCCGGAAACTTAAACACATCAAAAATTCTAGATTCCATTAATGTTTTCAACCTCAAACAGTCAGTTAACCAATCTACCCATATACATGGTCACATTTTAGACTGGATTCTTCATAGACCTGATGATAACATCCTATGGTCCTCCCTGGTATCCCATGACCTTGCATCAGATCACCTCTGCATTATATGCCATCTTGACGTATCAGTCCCTAACCCGCCACCTTTATCTGCTACTACGAGAAATCTCCGTATAATAAATAGAACCAAACTAATGCACGCCATCAAAGCAAACCTAACAACTTGCTTACCTCCTACAGCAGAACAACTCGATAACTGCCTGCGTTCATTGATCGACAAACGTGCCCCAGCTACCAAGTGCTGATTATCAATTCAAAAGTGTTCCCCATGGTATAGCAATCTTAGGGACGAGCTTCGTACTGCTAAAAGAGAAAGCCGTAAAGCTGAGAGGCTTTGGTTTTCCACCAGACTCACTATTCATAAGCAAATCAATGAAGCCGCTAAGAAGAATGTCACAAATAGAGTCCATGTAGCGAAATCAGCCCACTACATTACTAAGATCATGGCAAGTTTCAGCTGCAAAGAGCTCTTCGAGATTACCAACGAGCTAATGTCAAGGAACAAATCTACACCACTTCCAACTACTTTCTTTCCAGTCGACCTTCCGGACATGTTTGCAAATTTCTTCCGTGACAAAGTACAAACCATTAGAGATAAGCTTGACACCACAATTTCAACAGACTCGTCGTCAACATACATTTGGGATACAGAATTTGAGCGGCAACCATTAGCAGCATCTGAACCTGTCTCTATGGATTTCGTACGTACAATCGTGATGAAGAGTGCACAAAGTCATGTGAACTTGATCCAATTCCAACATCACTGCTGCTTGAGTGCTTAGATCCAGTATTACCTTCACTAACTGATGTTATTAACACCTCTCTTTCATCCGGGGAATTCCCATCCTTTTTCAAAACTGCCATTGTAAAGCCTCTGCTGAAGAAACCAACACTAGACCATAACGATTTAAAGAACTACCGCCCAGTTTTTAATCTCCCATTCATATAAAAAATCTTAGGAAAGGTTGTTCTATCCCAGCTTGTATATCATCTGAATTCAAACAGTCTTTTTAGCAATGTACAATCTGCATATCGCCCTTGCCACAGTACTGAAACTACTCTTCTAAAAGTAGTTAATGACATTCTTTCTGCGTTGGATAGCGGAAAGATTACAGTCCTCACCCTCCTTGATTTGTCTGCAGCATTTGACACAATAGACCATGCTATATTACTTCACCGTCTCCAGCATGTATTTGGCATTCATGATACAGCCTTACTGTGGTTCAAGTCCTACTTGGTCAACAGGACACAAATTGTATCTGCAAATGGAATACACTCCGGCCCAGTTGAACTATGTTGTATTGTTCCACAAGGGTCTGTTCTTGGACCTGTTCTCTTCATTCTATACACTCAGTCGCTCTCAGGTGTCATAGATCATCATCCAGTGTCTCACCGATTGTACGCTGATGACACCCACATATAAAAATCTAGCCACCCAACTGAAGTTGATGCTACCATCCAAGGTGTAGATAGGCGCATTTCTGATGTGAAATCATGGATGACATGTAACAAGCTGCAGATGAATGATGATAAAACTGAGGCCATTCTGATCACAACACAAAGACTTTCTCATTCACATCCTTTACCTTAAACAACAAATATCAGCAACACCAACATTAAATTCACACAACATTATGAAACCAAGGTGTTACTCTGGACAGTACTCTCACATTGCACCAACATGTCATTAGTACTTTCAAGACTGGACTATTGTAACTCAATTCTGTCTGGTTCATCTCAATATCTGCTCCAGAAACTTCAGAAAGTTCAAAACACAGCTGCTCAGATCATACTTAGAGTACCGCGATCAGAGCACACCTCCCTGCTGCTATGTACCCTGCACTGGCTATCCATTCGATCCAGAATCAAACAAAAAATTTGTTCTCTGTGCTACGTTTCACTGTCGGACTCTAGTCCAACATACCTATCCGACCTCACCCATATGTACACACCAGCAAGATACTTACGCTCCACTTCTGACAATCGTATACTCATTATTCCCACTATGAAAACAAAGTCATATGGACAGCGTTCTTTTGCATACCAGGGCCCAGCAACGTGGAATAAATTGCCCACAGAACTTAGACACAGTGATCGCATTCAAGAGTGCTCTTAAAACTCACTTATTTCGACTGCAAGAACAAATTTAAAGACCTAATCATGTTTCCTACCTTAAATATTCTCAGCATGCTCTTTTTATGTTTTTCTAATTTCATGGTCTTTGTTTTTGTAATCATATCATTATATGGTTTTTACCTTATAGGTGTTGTCTAATTTTGTAAAGCGCTTAGAACTTCTAAAGATTAGGCGCATACAAAGTCCTCACTATTGTTATTATTATTATTATTATTATTATTATTATTATTATTATTATATGACAAGATTCAGATAACGGAATGCAACAATTCTTAATGGACGAACAGACAGACTTACACGCTTATCTACTTCTTTACAAATTACTGAACCACTCACTACAACGTTTCTAATTTAGTTGCAAACATGCACACACCATACAAAATAACTATTTCAAGATGTAGTATGTTGGTATTAGAATTATTTCAAAGTTTCTTAAATGTTCTGAACAGAAAAGATCTGCTACCAAATTGCCATAACTTGTAACTTGAACTTAACAAATGGACTACATCACAAAGAGGCAATTTGCCATAATTTTCATTACTTTTATACTAACCACAAACATACAAACAACAAACAAACTTATGCACTAGAAACATTATTTACTTATTTACTTATTTGTACTAAAGAAATGCTTTCAGAAATGAAACACACTATCGCGGAATGCTATAACTTCTTGAATACATTTACCCAATTACTGTCAATGCTATAACTTGAACTTCATGAATTAATATATATATATATATATATATATATATATATATATATATATATATATATATATATATATATATATATATATATATGATTACCAATGCTATGCTTTGAAACTTCTTGAATTATTAATGGCCATCAAACTTGCGGCACATGTACTAGCATGAACAGCTACTAGCTCATGCAGGACGCAAGTGCTGCACGTGCATTAAGTAATCAACTCTAAGTTGAACGCATGCGCTATGCAATTCCAGGTGACCATAATATGAACGCAGTTAAGCATTTCCTTACTTATTTCTATACAAAACAAATACATATACTCAATACTCCCGTACTTACACTAAACTGCTTCCAAAAAACTAAATTTAATATAACTAAAAAATAGCTCAAAAGAAATTTGATCTTTACAGGCCAGTTCGAACAGAAATACAAGGGATAACATACAGAACAATATAGCACAAATCACATAGCAATCACCGGACAATATTGATCCCTGGCACGGATCACTTATATAAATAACTCTAACACCAGCCAAGGCCAAGGAGTAGCTATATACTAGTTAGGGAGGTATATAAACCCTAGAACAAAATTTAATGAAATCGAAATTCATAAAAATAAATATACAATAAAAGACATATTTGGTAAAGCTACAAAAACACATAAAAAACACATTAATTTTAGACACTATGGTGCAAATCTGAGAGGGATCAGACCAATAAATTTATGACGCACCTAACTGAAGCAATGATGGTCATAGAAGGGAAGGTCATAGCTAACTGGAACCACCGATATGTGGTAAAAGTACAAGAGATTTAATATATACCTACAGAGACAATATTGAAATTGGGATTGGAGATAAAAACATATATAACATACTAAAAGATAAAATATTCAAAGAGAAACATGAGATAGAGATACGGCAACCAAATTTATACTGTGGGAATATATGGAATAAATAGGCAGTTATAGGATCGACCTCCATACAATGTAGGATGTTCCTATACCTGCATGACAAATGGGTGACTTGAGAGGTGGCTTTCACCAGGCACCTAATGAGAACTGTACCACCCTGCAGACTGTGTAACAGCCACACAGGTTTTAAAAAATATTATTTTAAGATGTATCCAAACTTCTACAAACAGGTATAGAATCACGAATTAGATTAGAGATAAATACGGGGGAGTGGAATCTAAACAATTACTATATACAAATGACATCATAGATAAGAAAATATACTCTGAACTAACATCCTTTACTAAAGAAATTATGAAAACCTTTAGAAATGATAAGTACACCTTAATATTTTTTAATTTAAAAAATATGATATATGAAGAGAAACAGACAAGACACGATAGGTATGAACTCTACTATAGAATTTATCCTAAAGGAGACTCTCTGCATAGTTTTTGTAACTGTAATTTTGGAACTATATTCTTTTAATCAGATTATATGCTTTAAAAACATTCCGAATAAAGGAAGAGAATAAATTCATTTTATATGATATACATACAGAAACAGACACGATGCGAGATGTTTATCCTAAACGAGCTTCTCTGCAACTGTTTTGCAACTGTAATTTTGATATTCTCTATCAAAATAAATACTTAACTTATTACTAATAGAATAATATACTAATAAAAACACTGAATACCTTGTAGAAACTAATACAAGCAATAACATCGATAGGTACAAACAGTGGGACAGGGATTGGCCTTACTGATAAGGAGCATATGATGGTACGATGCGTAAGCTACGTGGCTCACGTGAGATAACATGGATCATATCGGATCTCCCCAATGGTATGGTCAAATTATAGAACATTACGAAAACACAAAACGGGGGTACATATACAATCTATTAAAACTACGAGGTATAAAATGCACAACATACGCGCAACTCAGCAATAAAAATATTTTCTTTTTCTCTCTCCTCTTGATTATTTTATTCTCAAACTTATACTTCTCTCTTCTATTATACACACATCACTTCACATTAGACAAGGACTCAAAGCATGGGAATGAAGGTACTGGCTTCTGTCACGGAAGCGTGTGAACAAAAGAATTGAATCACATGTCACCACCACATGCTAATACCTGACTTGATGTCTATGGAAAACAAAACCGAAGCCGCTAACCAAAACCGAAAGTTTCTCCAATTGGGTTAGGTTTTTTTCGTCACTTCACTTTTGTCGTTCGTGGTTATCAAAAATTTGTATATGTTTTGTTTATATCCCGTGACACTTATTTGTGGTCGCACCCTCTCTGCTGCTATTTAGATAAAGAATTTAAATTAAGAATTATTATAATGTCTCTTAATCCCGAACGTGAATCAGGAAATGAATTTTACAAATTTATAGATGAAGCAAGAAAAAACCGTATTAATTAAATAATACGACGAGTCCAAAATGATTCTATATCAGAGTTAGATAGAGCTAATCGACCTACAAAGATACTGATAAGAAATCTAAAAATAATGAAAACATTATGTCTTTTCTCAACCAACGACTTTATCAAGACATATACGGTACCGTGACCGAGGATCATGCAAATTTATTGTTATAAATCCGTGTGGGGTAGCTTGTGCTTTTTAAAAGAAATTTTTGAACTTAATCATGTCCATATCCCCTGAACACCACGTCTGCCTCGAGAAAATATCCGAGCTGGATTTGATTGTTTGTCCGACATAACATCATCGTATACTACGAGATTATTAATAAATCCATCAAAGTCATCTACAGGTGGGCCTTCATTAATTTCGGTGATAAAGTCAATAATACCATTACCATCCTCTTCCAATAATTTCGCGCTTTTATTAAAATGATTAAGCAAATCGTAACATCTCTGATCATCTACCAATGGAGCCACTAAATGTAATTTATCCCACTTGAGCCATCTGATTATTAAATTAAGCAGTAATTTTTTTACCCGATCTGGATGGACCTATTATTATCATTCGGATGGATTTCGGTAATGCTGAAATATGTTTTACTAGCTCTTGCTTTCGTGTCGCTGAGAAATCAACGTCATCCATGTTGCACAAATATAATAAATAATATGGATTTATATTGTGTTTGATGCAGGGCATCCACCCCCACCAGTGGATTAACAACAATAATAACAGAAAATAAAAAGCGTGCACTTACAAGTAAATGTGTAAAATGTGTTACAAAAAATATAAATTTATTTCTTCCCGTATGAAAACAGGTGGTGATATAGCCCCTTCATTAGAAAATTACCAGGCGCTCCATGGGCTAAGTATCCAGGAGAAAAACATATTCCTGGATATAATTATTGTGGTCCTAGAACTCGACTTCATATCCGACTTGACGAGCGAGATCAACCAAGACCTGGAGAGTATCCAGTAAATGCGATTGATCAAGCATGTCACGTTCGTGATGTAGCATATAAAAACAAGGATTTACAACAACGATATATTGCAGATGAGAAGTTGATTCACTTGTCAATTTCCATAAAAAAATAAATCTTTTAGAGAATCATTAACTATTTGGTTAATGAGATCTGCGATGCCCAAGAAGATATTGGGGAATTAGAGCAGCAAATGTTACACGTTCTGTTGCTGCAAATTGGTTAGCGAGACAGGCAATATGGCAAATTTATGTACCACCACCTAAAACAATTCAACATGCACATCTTGATGTCAGCACTCGTAATGAAGTTCATCAAGAAGATATTTTATTTTTACCACACGATACTATTAAAATTGGTAGACGTCAGTCACGTGCATGCAAATACACGTTAACCGTCGTTGACGTTGCAAGTAGATATAAAGAAGCAGAACACATATCAACTTAAACAACAACTGAAATTGTATTTGCTTTTGAACGAATTTATCAACAAGGACCCTTGCGATGACCACAGTCATTACAGGTTGATCCTGGCAAAGAATTTCTTGGTGCAGTATCATCTCTGATGAAAACACATAGCGTCGAAATTAGATGAGGACATACTGCAATTCATCGTGATGAGGCAATTATTGAACGATTTAATCGAAAAACAGCTGAGTCGTTATTTGGATATCAATATGCGAAGGAAAACATTCAGAAAGATATGAGATCTCGCAAGTGGGTTGCAAGATTGCCAAGTGTGACAGCTGCATTAAAAATGAAGTTACTCGTGCAATTTCTATGAAACCCATTAATGCATTTGCAAAAACAAAAACATATACCAATACTTCGACATGGCTCCTTTTTAAAACAGCCAGTACTAAGTAATGTGACTGTGAGGCATTTATATGAACCTGGTGAACTTGAAGGTGGTGAAAAAAAGAGCGATTGATCCTATTTGGAGTATTACGACACATAAAATTTCCATTGTGGTAAGATCCACGGGTAGACCTGCAATATACAGACTAGATTGAACAATTACGGGTAATTCCTGAAGACACACAATTACTACTGCATTCACTTTTGTAAATTATCACCTCGACGTCGATTACATTCAAGACTGGTCAGCATCACATTTTCGTGTGTATGACCAAGACTACTATTAATTATATGATAAATTGTCTTGGATTATTATTTGAATACTGCCACAACATTACTGTGTTACAGCTTGCACGATAGTTATTTTGCTGCTGTTTCAGCGTCATGATAAATTCAACATCGAGATTAAAATTGCTTTTATTTTTTTGTCACCTTGTTTATAACCAACTAATTTTTTTCTTACTACATCATCGCTATTGTCAGTAGCAGTTAGGTTATTATTTTTTGTAAAGACTATAATAACCCTCCCGCAGCTGAGACATTCTTCTGACTCGAGACACTGCGAGAGAAACTAAATTTGACCATTCGATACGATCAGCAATAATCCAAATATTAGTATAAGAGAAAGTTAATCCTTGAGATGGATGAATCGTTATAGCATATCCTAGAGTCCATGGAGTTTTGTCTCTGACTCTGTCAGACGTAAACGCGCTCTCAACAACACTCAACAACACTAATAGGAACTAAAACAATAATATTTAACACAAGATTTTGTTTCTCTGACGATCCTATTATGTCATCTTCAATATTTTGTCGTCGCGTACCTGCTGGTCGATAACACAGGTAGATTTGACAATTTCTTTTTATGTAACATAATTAATTGTTGTTGAAGTGTATCATGAACTATCTTTCTACTTGCAACCTTCAAATCATCTGGTCTCCATAAATTCCAAGAACTGTTAATAGGAGTTTTGGAAAGTATCTCACGCATTATTTCACGCTGAATTTTATTTGCTTGTAGTCTGATTAATTTCTTAAACACTTTTAATTTTGGATCAAGTACTCTATGATCATCATTTATTTCCTCATAATAATCATTTTAACCATTGGTGTGGAGACAATCCAACAAAAGGTTGTGGTTGACCATGATTGACGCACAGTTTTACAGCATTATGTTTTGTCAACAACCAATCAAGAAATATTTTTGATACTTTTACCGGCACTGTGCTTTTTCATCCCAGATAATAATCTTTGGAATATATTGTTCACCCATTTGTTCAGGAGTCCATGTATCTCCATTCCATCGAAAGAAGCATAAATATGAGATTAACTCCTAAATGGCTCGGTACAAGCGAATCCAGTCAGGTCAAAATCTGGAAATGATCATTGTATATATATTCTGGTCATCTCGTGTGTCGGATGTCCAAACCAATCAAAATATTTAGAACACTCTCCCTTTCCAAGTAAATATCCGGGATAAAACATGCAACTATATCAACCGTGATAACATATTCATAATCGTATCTGGTATTCCATAATCCACCGTGTCCGTATTCAACACAACTCGATATTATATCGCTGAGAATATCAAACCTCGTAGGCTTCGACGAATTTGTCTTTCTAGGGAATATGAGTTGCAATTGATGGAACCCTAAAGCAATTACTGAGCAACGTTGGTAATTGCAGCGCAATATTTTTCATTTATTCGTGAAGAGAATCTGTTCGATAAATTTCACCATCAGGTCTTACAAACTGATCAAATTTATTTTCTTCGATACATATACTTCCATCAGGTTTTATTACATTCGTTGTGATTTTCTTCAGAACTTTGAAATACCCATACTGATACAGGATCCCTTTTACTTATTTCGTTAATAAAATTAAATATATCTCCTTGGTAAAATTTAACAGTTTGATCTCGTGGAAACATTTTTACTGCAGACGTCCACGAATGCTCATTATGAACAATAATATTTATCGGAGCTCCTTCCGATTTATATTTCGATTCGTACAGATCACTCCTGTTCTTGTTTTTGCTATTCTTGTGAATTTTAATTTCTTTCCTAATTCAGCAACATCATTTATTGTAGCTCCTTTATCCTTGACCTATTAAGCACATACTATTATTACATAAAATGGAGCAAAAATAATTTATGAAACGACCTATCATCAAGGATTACGAGGCATCTCTTGATGGTATAATCAGGCACTGTCGACTAAAATAACCAGTTGGTAATGTCACTAATACTGGTCATCTCATGTTGATTACTAAGGGGAATAACCATTACTCTTGTCACAAATTCGTATACAAGTGTTTAAACGGATTAATCGAGATGGGTCTTGTGATCGAACATATTAATGCGCAAAGACTCGACAATTCCTTTGGCAGTTTATGAGCTATTACATAAAATGAAAATAGCAAATTTAGAGATACTGGTAAATACTTTAAATTTGGCAAGTTATTAAGTCTGTAAATACAGAAACTGACGGAGAAATAACATTTCATTCAATGAATATAGCTGAAAATATTTTGATATTAACTCGCGTTCAATAAATCGTGTCGCATATAATATTGCCAGATAGACTTTTTCGAAAAAATATAAACAAAACATAATATTTCATTATTGTTGAACGCAGATAACTCTGTCAAGCTATGCTATCCCAGGTTGAGTTATTAATTAGTGATCTCGCTTGTTAATGCGTAATTGACTTCAGCATTTTTTGTCATAGTAACTAATTATATACAATAATTTAAACATCCGTGTGATAATTGATATAAGTGAAGCAATATAATTATGTAATAATTCAAATTAGTAGAAGGATATTTATATCTTCTAATTTCGTCTTTGTTAGATGCAGAAAATAATTCAGGCCCGCTTTGCAATGCAGTAGTTATGTTTAGATCTCTCTGTTATACAGACACAATTATTTTAACCCTGACTTAGTCAATGGCAGAAATATATAAAATATATGATTATTTTAATGCAAAGAGTTCAGGTAAATGGAAATAAATCCACGCCATGGTTATTATAATGATCATTTGTAGGAATCCAGCATAGGTAACTTCATAATAATTTCTGAAACATATATCAGCAAGGTTGGTTCGTAGCGCAGTGATAGCGTGGCTGATTCTCATACTCGAGGTTTGGCGTTCCAATCCCGTGACTGACAAACTGTGGACGGTGGCAATATATCGTACTTTTCATTTAAAAGTGCTGGCTCCAGCCCCAAGGATTTCATGTACACCTCCAAACCACGTCGAAGAACGTGGCGAGTGCGTTTCGCACTCTCCCCGGAGTTTGATATGGGGGTGGGTGGGGGGTGTATGAAATGTAAAGGCCTAGACGAACCTCTGAATCTCTAAAATATCGTTTCGTTTCGGGATTCGCTGGGGGGTGTCTATGCAGTTGGAGACTCCAAAAATAAACCGTAGCGTGATGTGAGCTCTCAATCTCACTGAAGGGTACCCCACACAAAACATTCAGAAAGAATGTCAGCCAAAAAGAGAAGCCTCGTCGAGTGCCAAGACGATCATAAGAAAGGTCCCACCAAAGGACCATATAGAAAGGCACAAATGCCTGAAGGGACCCTCTGAATGATAACCGCTCATCATGCTACGGTTTATTTTATGTTAAAAATTACATTTAAATAAATACAATATTATATAATGAACTTAGCAAATATTAATGCTATTATTTCTACAATTATGTTGTGATTTTGAATGAATTCGACAACAAAATTTCGAAGATAGATATACACAACCAACATAATCCTTGGCGACAGTGAAATCTACAGAAGTTGAGAAATTCGTATCTCTCTCATGCACAATGGAAAACATTAGATCAGAATTAGCTAACGAATACGAAACAAAGAAAAAATTATCAACACACACGTGAGGCAATTGAGAAAGATGTCTGATCGTGAAAATGAGAGCAGGGTCAGTAATTGTCTGGTGTAACGGACTGTGAATATAATTTTCTGTTTTCCATGAGATTTTTATTATTTAAAGTACCATTCACCCCATCAAATTATAAAATCTGACTGATTTTCATGATTACCAGACCCAATATCGTCTTAGCAATATCCCTATTTTCGAGACATTATTCAATATTTTTCCGTCAATCATGTATATGGCACTGTTAAATGATGCCATAACACTATTGTTAACAAAACAAGGTCGATCTAAAAGTCCGTATGCTGTATCATCTGCTTTCAAAGTCTTTCTTCTACTTCAGTAAATGCTTCAACAGGTAAAAATATCTTCTTGTATCTTGAACTTGTAATTCGATTCATCTACGTGCGTTAGGTACACGTGCGTCATAAGAATAATACTGATAATCGCGCACAGATTCATCTTTGTGAACTGGTGCATTCATGTTATATGCTGGATCAGAACATTTTGTTATAATTGTTATAGTATAACTCGAAGACCATTCCTGCTATCAGACTAGCACTTATATTTGTTTCTTTTTCTGACATGGGTACACCAGCCAACTAAGCTAAAAAACATTATTTGCGAGTTGATTTATTATTTTACTAACGATTACAGGAATAACTTCAGTGCTGGGTAATTTTACTGGTTTTCGTAGTAATAATCGTGCTAGTCTATCATTGATTGCCGAGAAAGCTTTACTAGTAACATCACCAACAGCACAAATACCTTTATCACTAGCAACGTTAATAGATTTCATTGATGATTATTTTGCAATCGATATTGCTTTTGGGGCTATCCTTCTAAATAAACCAAGAACAACATCACCGAGTCCATCTCTGTAGGTGACTTTATATGCTGGTAATCGCAAATTTATCACCCTGACCATTACAGGTTTACGTTGAGCATTACATATAATCATCTTATTTTCTTGTCACTGATCTAATGTCTACCCTCAATCACTGTGATAATCATCAACAATTTCATCAATAAGAGACCAATACACATTAATGTGTATTAATGACAACTATCAGCTGCTTCATTATTAATGTCTGGGGAATTATTACCATTGATAACTGAACCAATATCACTTCCAGTTGCTTATTCTTCCTCAATAACAGGTGGACTGAATGGCAAAACTCCGAGTAAGGACTTTCTTTTAACCTCTTAGACATGTTTTTCAAATTGTGCAAATTTATCCTTTTATTTTTTATACTGATTTTGGATATACCATGGTTCTCTCGAAATATAAAAGGGATCCAATTTTTATCTGGAACACTGGCGCTGTGGATCTAATAATGTATCACGTACGTGTATGTGTTTACTTGAATACTTGAATATAGCTAAGTGTGAATTATTGTACAACATAATTTATATTATAGACAAAATGACGATAACCTTTTCATGGCACATCTTCATGAAGGAACCAATTCACCTTCGAAAGGCGCATGTTTATATATTCAGCAGTATACTTACGAGATGACAAAGATGCTAGGTACGATACGTATGGACGAAATGACACATGTAAAAATAGACGCATGCACTGATGTTATTTATATATATAGTTTATCTATATAGTTTTGTAACTCTTGTTACACGCTTTTATCTAATTGTGTAATTTTTATTCATGGCTGAAAATTGTACTCATTGTCTTTTATTATTTTGTCTAGGACTAGAATCTGATTCAGGGATAGTAATGATCGCAAAATTGTAGGATCTATACGTAGATGCTTACTTACGCCTTGACAGTTAATAATATTATAATTATTAGTGAATCTGTTTATGAGATTCGGTCTTTGTCCTATTGGAAAGATATCTTATGTGGTATCTTAGATGAATTAAGTTAATTCTTATTGCTTGAGTTAGGTCTTATGAAAAGGTCTGCTGAAACAGGAGATTGAGTAGTAAGATCTGTCACGTGGGGGTATTTTGTGACATATAGTCGTAATAGAAGGTGTGTATATGAGGAGGGAACTGAGCAATCAACATTAATTCCCATTTTGGGAGCCATTCTTGTTTCGTGTGTTCATGGGGTAACATCAAGTCTGCAAACGTATTTGATGTTGTACCTAGATATTATCTGAGAGTGAAAATATTTGTTTGGATTGTTTCGTGGAAATAGAAAGTTATCGTCTGGACTGTAGTATTATCTTGGAACTATTTTTAATTATTCAAAAGAGTTCTGGACAACGTCATTTTGACAACGTCACATTTCATTGCGGACCATTACATTTAGTTTTGAAATATATACGGAAATTTTCATTCTTGTGGACTTTCATAGTAATTTGTCAGGGTTATTCTGAATTCATGCAAAACTGCTGCAAGCTACTCTCATATTTTCATTATACTTTGACAATTAAATTATTTGTTACGTATCACAAAAATTCTTTGTTTTTCCTCTTACTTAGTTTATTACAATAAAGTCGCAACACTGAAAAGGTTATCACTTCAGTATTCCTATACAGGCCTTACTTATACGTATACCATATTTTCTAATTCGACCAAAATGGAAATTATTCTTCCTTTGCAATTTCGAATCTATAAGTAAATTACATGCGACAAAATGATTTAAGATGTCACTTGGGGCCAATCCAGCACATAAGGGTCAATAAAATATGATTTCGATTTATACAATATCCATTAGCCTTATGTTATTCTTTTAGCGCCTTATTAAAATCTTTCGAAATTTCACGAAAATGTCGTAGATCTGTTTATTTTTAGCATATATATCTCTTCAGAAGATATTCAACAACACATTCCGCTCCATCTTTAGGGATAATTTGTGACATATATGATGGAAGGTACAATGTTTGTCTAAATGCCTTTTAATGTTTCATCTGTTATGTAGACACCCTTCAAAGCTTCCTTTCAACAACCAATGACACACTTCGGTGTCTGTATGAGTTCCTGATATGATGTTTCCTTCAAAACGCTTTTGAGGTTTTCCTCCGTAAGAAGTCGTTTGCAGTTAAGAATGTCCATTACTTCAAGGAGTTTGTCATCACACTTTTAAACGCAATTGCAGCTTTTGTAGCACGTCAACGATGAATATAGGCATATACCTGAAAAGTGAGTCTAATATGTCTGATATATTGCATACCCCACAGAAAGTGTTCAATAAATAATGTGACCATTTTAGTGTAAAAGTATCCACACTCTACTACCCATACACTAAATGTTGGCTACTGCTCTCCATTTATCTTCTCTTCTCTTATGTCTAGTTGAGGTACATTATACTGAGCTCCTACATTGCATCTTTCATAAAAATTGATCCATAATTATTTAATCCATATCGTAAAATCTCCTTCTTCTGTCCTTAAGGGATTGCTTTATGTATATTTGTTGACGCGTGATTGAACTACCTAGGGAAAACTGAGGCATCTGATAAATGCCTGACCTCTATGGAAACATACGAATGTCACAGCTTGCTCTTCCTTTCCAGAGTGTTTTATGATAGGTTACTCAATGTGAATCCATTTTCTAATGTTTGGAAATAATTAATTAATTGGTAAGACCGTCTTCCTCTCACTGACATCATCTGAAGAAATCGGTCTGAGTCGGACTTCTGAGTCTGATGAATTTTATTTCTTTGTTTCGTCTCTTTTGACAGATATTGAAGGAAGAGATTCTGCAGAGCTACTACTTTTGTTTGTTTTAGGGGATGTTTTCATTATTCTAGACTTCGGTTCAACACTCTTTTTGCCAATTAGTTAAATGTCTCTTTTTAATGGACCCTTGATAAAAGTGGAGGAAGGGAACTGACTATTCTCATACAGTTCTTCTACCATTCCTATAAATAGTCTCGTTAAAATCTCGAATATCAAATGTATGTTCGCCCATTCAGTCCACGTTACTTTGTGTCAAGGTAAGAACAGTTCCAATGCTTTACCTTTGATTCCATCTTCATTACGAATCTTAGGCACTCTATCTCATTCATACACCATTTTGTCTTTCGACGACAACAATCCGTGCCTTTTCTTCCGAAGAAATTTTGAGAGATATTTTCCTTGACAAGTATGGATAACTGGCAGATACAGATGGAAATCTAACCTTACACATAAACTATTAAGGTTCACAGGTGTGTCATATTCACGTATAATATTCTTCAAATAATCATGATTAGAAGATAAATGTTAGCTATATAGACTCAACAGGAGGCCATAACACCTTCAGTTTAAACTTAAAGCGATGACGATAGTAGCAGAATCAACTTCAATTTGTTAATTTTCAGGTGGAGAATTTGATTGCAATCTGCATATACGAAAGATGGATGGACAGTATGAAATGGGTATGACTGTGTAACCTATCCAAGCACAACAGGTAATGTAAAACACACCACTCGTGGCATTGTCCCGGTAAGATGTCATTTGGAGTTACCACGTTACTCGACCAATCTACTCCTTACCTTGATGCCCCAAAAACTATAGATATAGAGAATAGCAAAGATACAAAATTCTGTATCACCAATGCCAATCGAAATGGCTGCATTTGTGATCCAAATATTATTATATCATCTGCCATGTCCGTGAAATATTATACCACATTTGATCATCCTCAAACAATCAGTGTAGGTGGATTTCAAATTTCAAAGACGAGTATTCGCTTCCGCCTCCCGGGGTGGGGAGAGGATATCCAGGATCAAAAACATTTATTATTATCTACCTACCATTCTCAAACATAATGTCAATTGTGATCACTCATCTTTAATCAATGTAGACGGAAATTAGGTTGCAAATGAAATATTAGCAGACAGACACAATATATTCACGAAAGAAAGCATAAAAAACACGTTATTAGTTTAAATAGATTATGTTCCGTTGCATTTTATATAATTACATATTACAACTCATTTCATTTGTGAGCAAAATCTCAGAAGAAATCATTAAAGATAAGGAAAGGTGAAGTCCTAATTTCCGTATACATTTCTAAACCGGAAATGTACTTGTCCGCCATGAATCGTTAAGTGTGTCAAAATGGCCTTGTCCAGAAATCCTTTGAATAATTCAAAATAGTTCCAAGATAATACTACAGTCCAGATGAACACTTTCTATTTCCAACAAACAATCCAAACAAATACTTTTGCTCTTAAATGATGTCTAAGTACAACATCAAACACGTATGCAGACTTGACGTTACAAATTGAAAATAAGAAATAAAAATGGCTTCCAAAATGGGAACATATATTGATTACTTAGTTCTCTCCTTATATACACCTTCTATTAAGACTGTGTTTCACATCATGCCCACACATACCTCCTTATATCCACTTTCTATTAAGACTGTGTTTCACAACATACCCACACATACCTCCTTATATACACCTTCTATTAAGACTGTCTTTCACAACATACCCACACATACCTCCTTATATCCACTTTCTATTAAGATTGTTTCACAACATACCCACACATACCTCCTTATATCCACTTTCTATTAAGACTGTGTTTCACAACATACCCACACATACCTCCTTATATCCACTTTCTATTAAGACTGTGTTTCACAACATACCCACACATACCTCCTTATATCCACTTTCTATTAAGACTGTGTTTCACAACATACCCACACATACCTCCTTATATACACTTTCTATTAAGACTGTGTTTCACAACATACCCACACATACCTCCTTATATACACTTTCTATTAAGACTGTGTTTCACAACATACCCCCACATAACTCCTTATATACACTTTCTATTAAGACTGTGTTTCACAACATACCCCCACATAACTCCTTATATACACTTTCTATTAAGACTGTGTTTCACAACATACCCCCACATAACTCCTTATATACACTTTCTATTAAGACTGTGTTTCACAACATACCCCCACATAACTCCTTATATACACTTTCTATTAAGACTGTGTTTCACAACATACCCACACATAACTCCTTATATCCACTTTCTATTAAGACTGTCTTTCACAACATACCCACACATACCTCCTTATATACACTTTCTATTAAGACTGTGTTTCACAACATACCCACACATAACTCCTTATATACACTTTCTATTAAGACTGTCTTTCACAACATACCCACACATAACTCCTTATATACACTTTCTATTAAGACTGTCTTTCACAACATACCCACACATACCTCCTTATATACACTTTCTATTAAGACTGTGTTTCACAACATACCCACACATAACTCCTTATATACACTTTCTATTAAGACTGTCTTTCACAACATACCCACACATAACTCCTTATATACACTTTCTATTAAGACTGTGTTTCACAACATACCCACACATAACTCCTTATATACACCTTCTATTAAGACTGTGTTTCACAACATACCCACACATAACTCCTTATATACACTTTCTATTAAGACTGTGTTTCACAACATACCCACACATAACTCCTTATATACACTTTCTATTAAGACTGTGTTTCACAACATACCCACACATAACTCCTTATATACACTTTCTATTAAGACTGTGTTTCACAACATACCCACACATAACTCCTTATATACACTTTCTATTAAGACTGTGTTTCACAACATACCCACACATAACTCCTTATATACACTTTCTATTAAGACTGTGTTTCACAACATACCCACACATAACTCCTTATATACACTTTCTATTAAGACTGTGTTTCACAACATACCCACACATAACTCCTTATATCCACTTTCTATTAAGACTGTGTTTCACAACATACCCACACATAACTCCTTATATACACTTTCTATTAAGACTGTTTCACTACATACCCACACATACCTCCTTATATCCACTTTCTATTAAGACTGTGTTTCACAACATACCCACACATAACTCCTTATATACACTTTCTATTAAGACTGTGTTTCACAACATACCCACACATAACTCCTTATATACACTTTCTATTAAGACTGTGTTTCACAACATACCCACACATAACTCCTTATATACACTTTCTATTAAGACTGTGTTTCACAACATACCCACACATAACTCCTTATATACACCTTCTATTAAGACTGTGTTTCACAACATACCCACACATAACTCCTTATATACACTTTCTATTAAGACTGTGTTTCACAACATACCCACACATAACTCCTTATATACACTTTCTATTAAGACTGTGTTTCACAACATACCCACACATAACTCCTTATATACACTTTCTATTAAGACTGTGTTTCACAACATACCCACACATAACTCCTTATATACACTTTCTATTAAGACTGTGTTTCACAACATACCCACACATAACTCCTTATATACACTTTCTATTAAGACTGTGTTTCACAACATACCCACACATACCTCCTTATATCCACTTTCTATTAAGACTGTGTTTCACAACATACCCCCACGAGACAGATCTTACTACTCATTCTAATTTTCAAAATACTTATTCATGAAACCTAACTCATCCAATAAGAAATAACTGAATTCTTCTATAACCGATCTGTCAAAAAGGAAAAAGGCCAAATATCGTAAACATGTTACTAATTATTCTATTATTATTAACTTTCAAGACGTACGTAATTATTTATTTATAGTTCCTATACAATTTTGAAATGTTTTAATAACCCTACAACAGGTCGAAGTGAAGTGGAGAAAATATAAAGATAATCAGTAAACTTTACAGCCATGAATAAAAACTACAACAATGAGATAGAATCATATACCAAGAGTTACAAAACTATAGACATAGATAGCATCAGTGCCACAGTCCATTCTTGCATGTGTCATTCCGTCCATACGAATAGTACCTAGTATCCTTTTATATAAGTCAGTGTCACTTTGTAAGTGTACTGCTGAATAAATGCATATATGCCATGAAATGGGTATCGTCTTTTAGTCTATAATATTTAAAATTAAGATCGGTTTTTAAAAGAAGAAAGCACGCCAAAAACTCTGCATCATTTCAACAGCAGTTACTTCTAACTGCTTATCTTAAGAATCATTCAATATATCCTGAAGCAGATTGCAATGCAAATTTTATCTTAGACATATGTGTATCTTTTAGTAGAACTATATCTTCGTCTCCGTTTGTGATACTCTGTCTTGCCGGTCTATATTGTATCTTCGCATTGAACATTGCCAGTTTAAGCATTATCAAAGGTTGGTAATGCTTAAGGATATTCTTGTGTCACTTAGTGCCGAAACAGGTTTGGTACAAATGCGTGTGTGTTAACACATTTCCGCTTTATGTTTTAAAGAGATATTGTTTTAATGTATATCAATGTCAGACCATTTATGACACTTGCATTCTAATTTTCCTACCTTTTATTTTACCTTGAAACATGTCTTTAATGCTAAACCATTTATACGCAAATCTTCAACTCCGAAGTCAATTCTACGGATCATACTTTGAATGTATGTCCATAAGCTGCTATCCGGATTACTGTATTTATTTAAAACACAAGGATTAAAGAATAGTTACGAATGATCGAATTATTTCTTTTATCTCGGTCAGTCATATTTGTCCATTCTATCTTAGACATAATCCAATTGACTAACAAGGAACATCTAAAGCTTTCTTCCCTATAATTTCTTTCGAATATCTTGTAAGTAGCGCAGGAAAAGCAATTAGTACGATGTCCACTTTATCACAGTTACTAAATTGAACTTATCACGAGAATTTAATTTGTGCTAATACCTTTGCTTATGAATTTATCGTTCAATGGACGGATAAAGAATGAATTCTGAGAGAAAGGTATGGGCTATATACGCAGTTTACTTGAATGTTAGGAACAGTACACAAAACATAGCAACTATGATCACTCTCACTCTCTTCATGTAGTTGGAGTTTATGTTCCAGGGAAACAATGACCGGTGGCTGTTTAGATACATTGACGGAAAAAGGACAACACGTATCACTCTACCGAAAGAAATGCGGATATACAAAGATCACGCTGAGCATTATTCAGACAAGAAAGTAGTGCTTTCATTTTATACAATTACATGTTATATCACATTTCATTTATAGGCAACATACTAAATATTATTAATGATATAAGCCCTGGATGAAGGATATTATGCAAAACTAAATATTATTAATGATATAAGCCCTGGATGAAGGATGTATGCAAGTGGTTTTATACGTATGTATGTATGTATGTATGTATGTATGTGTGGGTGTGTGTGTGTGTGTGTGTGTGTAAGCATGCCTCTATCTTTATTTATCTGTGAGGGCCCCGAGTGACCGAGTGGTCTAAAACGGGTCATAGCCATCTCACCTCTGTCTGCGTGGGTTCGAGTCTCGGAATCAGCCAACGTGGGTATGTGAGAAAGCTTGCCAGTAGCTTCTCGTGGGTTGGTGGTTCTTTCCGGGTTCTTTCTCCACCATTAATACTGGCCGCCATGTATAGCCTATCGTGTGCTGAAAAATGGCGTTAAACCCTACAACAACAACAACAACAACAACACCATTTATTTGTGCATCTGCATTACTCCTTAACTCTCTCAATATATCTGAATAGCTAGTAAGTTATCTGAAGGAATACATGAGGCGAGTGCATTCTTGACCTGCGTAATACTTTAAGTTCCATGAAGCAGATTGTGACTAACTTCTGACCAAAAGAGTTCCACTGAAATGTACAACTGTAACTCCTAAACATGTTTCCACTAATACCAAAGACTTACATCCAAATAATCTGACCCCAAAACCAGTAGATATATAATTATGATACAATCTAAGTATTTTCATATATTTTTGAACAAGATATCTTGTTTAAACAACAGAATATCTTGTTTAAAGAAGATATTTTTCTCGCTTAAACAAGATAATGTTTCGTTTAAACAATATATTATTTCCTTAAAACAAGATAGAATCTTGTTTAAACAAGAATAATATAAGTTTTCTTCCGTCATTATGATTTACAGCCATCTGATTTACCAGGCCGTTTTGAATTTACATATATGAAACCAATGTTCTTTTAAAGCCATTCCCAACTGCATTAAGTTTCAGTACATATATTCAATGAATGAGGAGTATATGTAGACTATAGGATGACTCAAACTTAAACTTCTGGCGTAAGATTTTAATTACGAACCAATTATGTACCTTTTCAACAAACAAATTAGATATATTTGCTAGTGTTACAAGTGTGTGTTTGTTGCGATTAGGATTTTCATCTTTATTTTAACAATTTTAGTCATATCGCCACGATGTCTGCATTGTGTCCGTGTATAGTGTGACTAGCCGTTGGGCATCATGCCGCAGACATGTAGCATCATGACCGTATTATTCTGACACCAGGCAGACCAGTCCCAACAATAACCTCCTAATGCTGAGCGTCAAGCGAGCCATCTGCTATAAGTCTATGATATGACTAGGCTGGGGTTCGAACTCACGACCTACAGCATCTGAAGCGGTTGCCCTAATCTGTTATAATAATGCTACAAGTAAAATGCACTTTAAATGAATAAATAAAGAATCTTTCGTTTACATATCTTGATGTGAAGAAATGACGGTAGCGTGTGAAAGTCATCAGTGTGTGTATTTATGTAAGATGTGAAATCTGTATAACGTTACAATATGGAAACTTAAACTTTGTTTATAGCAAATTACAATAAAAAGAGAAGTATAGATACAACAGAATAATATTGTCACAGATGGAATTAGCCCATGAGTTTCGCATTATTAGCACCACGTTCTATTCAACGTATAACACAATTTCATTGAAGGATTGTTGTTTATTATAACACATTAAACTTGCATAAAACACGTGTTAACATCCAACATCTTACAGCTGGTCCGAGTTGTGTATTGTCGTCAACCGCTGCGCATTGCTCTGATTTCCTGCAAATATGTCAAGGGGATTATCTTTTCTGGACTATTGCGCCTTCATGAATGAAATTAAAAATATTATAACTGGAAAGAATGTTATCCAACTTTGAATCTTTTAAAGACTAGTTATGCTGTTGAGTTTAATTGTAAGGATTAACTGTGCTTGTTTGTTTCAATTCGACGAACTATGTACCGAAAAAACGCTGTGTAAACTTTTTTTGTGTGGTCCGCCTCGTGGATCATATAGTTTGTACAGCGTTTACTCGGTTTTATTTCTTGGTTACACAATATAATCTTTTGTTTACCCAAAATATTGTCTTGTTTGAACATGATATTATTTCATTGAAACGAGCCAGTATCTTGTTTAAGCAAAATATAAAACAAAATTCGTGGCACAATCCAGTCGCGGTGGTATAGCATGGTAATTTTAGTCGAAACCATCCCATTTTTTATACTGGACAAGAATAGAAATCGTAACAAATTTAACTCACAAACATACGATAGATTATTGTATATTTCATTCAGTTTAGTTCAATGTTGTTCAGTACAGTTTGTCTTTATGACTTTATTATGCTGCACAGAGTATTACATTATTTTACGCTCTTCTCATTGGACAATTAAGATATTGCAACTGTAGTCTGGGAACTCAAAAATAATTTTCACTTGAAATAAAAACGTGCGGTATTTAGCTATTAATGTCACTGTGGTTTTGAAATGTGAGGGTCGAGAAATACGTGGAACTAATAATCCACAATAAGAACAGAATGTTTTTATCACAGATTTAAAACAAGTAGATTGACAATTGGTTAGTCGGGATTCTACCAGTCTCGTTCAATCTATTCACTGGGTATATCTGAACATACCTCACCAATGGAAAAATGGAAAAATCATCAGTGTAATAGGGTTGAAACATCTCCTTCACTAAGTATATCTGAACATACCGCGCAGTGTGGAAAAATAATTCAGTCCATTCACTGAGTATATCTAAACATGATTCCGTACACTATGGATTGGCTAAAATCTTCAGAAAATGTTATGCATTTCAAACACCCTATTCACTTAGTTTGACCGAACATACCATACAATGTGGAATATTGAATAAATGGTTATAGGGCATTATACTTTTCAAGGGTAATGTTTTAGTTATAAAATAGCTTTCTCCGCTTACAGCACTTCCAAGTACATAAGTGTCTTATCTTTAAAACAGCACCAAAGAATCGTTTTAAAAGTCTTCGTGGTAAATATAGCAAAGATTGTCGACTGCTACGTATGGTAAATATGGTTTTAAACTATAAAAAATCCACGTACAAGGATGGAAGTGCAACAATACTGATTATATTAGCAAAGTTTTACATGCAATTAATGCCGCCTTCTTACTTTTCTCATTTAATGATAATCCATTTTAAAAAAAAGAAAATTAATGTTGGACAATATTCTGAATGATTTGGTCTCCTCGAAATTAAACCCCCAAATAATCCAAGATATACAGACACAATTGCTAATAATTTAAAGTCCTGAATAAAATTCAGCACAAGTCCGGAACAAATCCAAAAACTGAAGGCGATGAGGTATCTGTGGTAGCTTATAGAGTGTTGATGTGTCACCAGTCTTTTGTTGAATCACATTAATATAATTCTAGGTTTGAATTCCAGTCAATGTCACAATCCAATTATTTTATCAGAGCACATTTATTATTTCCAGAGCAAATAACCAATTGAATTGAATAATTTGAAGAAATTAAATTTCCAGCCCGAAAATTAAATGCTGGTCACAATATATAATACAGTCTCAAAGTGCTAGATCTTGAAACACGGCTGAAAAAAATCCTCTCAGTTACAAGATTATATAGTTCTCTGCTAGACCTCAAGTCACAATTTTCAATTTCTGTTTAAAAATAAATTACCTAATGAAAAATAACCCTCTGGAACAATCCTGATGTTTACATAATACATACCATAACCTGGATTATGTAAATTCACTTTGGAAATTTCAAAACCTAGACCTAGTCTGAAATAAACATACTTACGTCTATTCATAATAATACTGATTTTAATCCCTTACCCAACGAGAATAATTAAGCTACATATGTTTACAAAGAATAAAATTAAAAAAGTAAATTTGGGTCAAGTCAAACATACAATGATACATTACAATAGCATGTAATGAAAAATATTAAAAAAAATAATTAAAAAGCAACTAACTAACATACAATTAAATTAAATATACATAGATGTTGCCCTTTGAAGGGAGTTGAGACTGACTACAGGCAGCTGTGTATTGGCGGGGTGAATGAACTCACATCCCTGTCAAGTTTGTCAGCTACAAAATGTAGTTCTGTGCCTTTTGTGGCTATTCAAAATTACCTTTGCAAATTGATAAGTTACTTGTTTTTAGTTTTGAGTTTCTATTTTTATTCACATTGATTAAATCAATATAAGAAAACACATATGATTCAAACATGAAAGATGGCTTTAATGAAGTAAGTAGAGCTCTAGAAACACGCTTTTTGACCACTAAACGCTCAGCCATTCATGTATCGGCGCATGGAAATTAGTGTGGAATGACGAACCAACACAAGGTAGTAAAAATCTTGTATTGTATTTACAGTGGATCTAGGTCATTATTCTGCTAAAATTACCATTACTACCAACCATAGCACTCTCTCTCTCTCTCTCTCTCTCTCTCTCTCCTTGTTCTTTGGTCGATTTGTCTGAACATGAACCATCATTCATAGGTCCAGAGATATCGTCGTATGATAAAAGCGAAAATTCTCTACGCTAATCTTTTTTTATGGCCTTTCGCCCGTATCTTGCTAGGATGAGAGAGAGAGAGAGAGAGAGAGGGGCTGCCTTTGGACATTTTAAGTTTTAATTAATATTAATCGAACATTATAATAAGTTTAAAAGAGAACAATAACAACAAAACATTAAATACATTACAGTGTGTGTGCCTCGCAACCAAAGAAATATACTGTGTAGCATATGCAGGCTATTGCAACTTTGTATCATTGATTATATAAATACTGTAGATAATTTCCAAGGAACATACCATTACGACGAACCATACAAGTGTAGATATTACTTGGTGTAATTTCAGTGTCAAGGTTTTCATCGAGCCCAAATTATGTTTCTCTCTCACTCCAGATTTCCGCGTATTTTGTCCCTTATTAATGAGATGGGAGGGGGAATGGAAAAAAGAAATGATTGCAATGAAGTTGTGTATAACGTTAAACTCATTTTGAAAACGGGGACAATTAATACATTTTATCGCTATTTTAATACGTCACTATATATTATGCCTTTTTCAGCGGCTGCTTTGAAGTATATATGTCAGGAAACTGTGGAATGATAAACGATAATGAGATTGATAATGACACATGTAAGGAACCAGATGAAAATAACGATATTAAAGAACAAATTTCTTTCAGTGCTTTGACCGCCTATGTGGCTTAGTGGTTAGAGCGTCCTCCACTGATGGGGTAGGTATCGGGTTCAAACCCCGGCCGAAGACTTCTAAAAATGGTGTTAGCAGCTGCCTCGCTATGCATTCAACTTTAAGAGGTTAGTTTTAGGACCTGTCGGCCTGGTGTCAGGATAATGTGTCTGCAGCATGATTCCCCAGAGCTAGACATCACTTTAAACTGACACGCTGCAGACATCGTGGCGATATGACTGAAAAATTGTTAAAGCTCTAAATCACACACAGTGATAAATGAGTGGAAATTCGTCGTTGATGTATAGGCCTAGAACGGACAGCTCAGTTGCATTTACGCTCATATATGCGTATAATTACGGGACATTATAACAGTTAGGTGCAATATTCCATGGGATTTTAATACTGTATTCGCAATACCAATGATGCAAATTTGCAATAGCCTGTCAAGATTGTTAAGGTATATTTAACTGTAAAGAAGAATACATAAGCTGCAATCTCTTTAATGTTTTGTTTATTTTTGTTTATTTATGTTTCATAAAACCAATTAACAAGGGTCTTGCAATGTATTATTTAATATTAAAATGACCAACAGCAGATTTATCATCCCTCAACCTTTCTAAGTCACTGTACGGGCTGGTAAGGCAGCAGACTAATCAATCAATAAAGAAACATCGGGATGAGCAATGAATGTATGCCTTTTTGGTACGTCTCCACAGCTTCTCTCTCTCTCTCTCTCTCTCCCTCTGCACGCTCGTAGAAAGATACCAGCGAAAAGCCGTTAAGAAACGAGTTTGGTGGATTTTCGCTTGTGTGTCACGCGAACGTCTCTGGACCTATGAATGATGGGAAAATGTAGTCATACCAAGAAACGGAAAGGGGAACGTTAGAAATTGAGAATAGAAGCAATTGTTAGGTTGTTAGAAATGTTAATGAAATCATAAAAATGATATAGATGAACTGCACATACATTTAAATGTTTGAATTACCTCTTGCCGGTTCCCCGTTTCGCTTCGTTTATATTTGTAACTGTTTAAACATACTAGCAACTATGTGAAAGTTAATGCGTTATAATTTCAAGTAGTTGACCTTGCTGTATGTGTAGTGCTCTACTTTCTTCATTTAGATCTTCCTTCTTTGTTAAGTCGTAAGTGTATCTTGGAATTATTTATTCAATATGAATGAAAAACTGAAGTTAAAAACTGAAGAAACAACTTATCAGTTTTAAAGGAGAATGCATTTAGTCCAAGAAGGTAAAGAACTACATTTTATAGCGGACACACTGAACGGGACTGCGCAAAGTTCATTCATTCATTGAATACACATTTACTTTTAGTCAGTCTTAACTGCATTGGAATTGCAAGTATATTGATATCTGATATACATAAAATAGATGTATATTTTGTACGCTGCATCATTGATATACCAATCGTTGTATATATTTTTCATTTAAATTCAACTCGCCACCGACAAGCCTCGTTTCCTGGTAATGAAAAGTGTATACATCTCGTGGTACATCAATTATAGAGCTTATATACTACACCCACCCACCCACACATACATAAATATATATATATATATATATATATATATATATATATATATATATATATATATATATATATATATATATATTGTATTCATAAATATGTTTTGGTACTTGGTTGAGTGTCTGACACTACAGCTTGGATGGACAAATACAAGGTCTGCTTTAAGTGATTGTCACCTAGTTTTGCTGAATTATTTGGGCAAAGTTACATTTCTTAATATTTCAACTACCGATTGGAAACAGTAATGATTTTAACATCCTCTTCATAATACCGACGTTGATGTCATCATTATCATTATCCTCATTTTCGTTATTATCAAAGAGGCTATGTTTAATTAATTAAGAAATGAATTAGTAGCTGCAGTTATATTGTTAAATAACTGCAATGGTCCTTGTCTTTTCTGTTTGGTGTTGAATGCAACGTTGCGGTCGACACTACCTGATCTGAGCAGGATTTGAACTTGCATTCTTATGATCAGGAGTTTTGTAGGCTAACCGCTCCGGAACCGAGCTCCAACAATAAATGATGTACTCACCTATTTCGAGGTTTTGGAAACACACTTTCCTTCTATGCACCACTGCGAAAAAAAATTCATATAGATTGGTAAGCAATGAAGTGGTTTACATCCATAGCCAATTATCCGTCCACTTATTCCTATTATGATTGAGATGTAAGAAAGTACATGTACCTGTTTACCTGATTACTTGAATATAGCTAAGTATGAATTATTGTACATCATAATCAACGGGTCGCTTATCACTCAAAATAATAATAGCTCATTACATGCAGTAAAAAGATTGTATTATTTCTGGCATACCTTTTTGGGTAAAGTTATCACTTATTTCATGAGTTTATTAAAACATTGAAATGCAACTAATGTTTCTGATAAGAGGTAGAAAGATATTACCATATTTACTCCACAGTTAGTTCCCCTAGCTGCTCTGGCATACTCATAAAGGCAGTCACCGGTTTCTGGATCGGTACATTCCATGAAAAGACAAATATCCGCAGACACATCCTTGAAAGCAAATTAGAGACGCATAAATAGATGTTTTGACGGCACTTATGTAAACAGCTGCTGTAATTACATTTTGTTCAACAAACATTTTTAAAGGCTAGAGATGCTTTGTGATACAAGAAACTGTTTCATATATTTATGTGTAGCATTTACGAATCTCATGGTATGACAGCGCTAATAAATTTCGTTATGTATTTTCTTCCTCTCAACAACATTTTCGATTACTCCTATGCATCAATTACATTCCCCAATGCAAGCAAAATAGCATGTTTATATTAAGAATCAACGCGAAAAACGAAAAGTTTTCATTTAAAAGGTTATCGGCATCGGCTGTATTGTATTATCTCGGAATAGCTATATTCGAACAAAATTACTGGAGGTTTGTTTAGTGCAAATGAGGTTTTCTTATCCGACCGCTACGCATACATGAAAGTATAGAATAGCTAGATCTCGGGACCAGCAGGATCAAATTTATTTAATTTGGTAATAAAATTCGCCCGTTCATGCATCGAAGCAAGTCTTGTTACTTCAGCTTGTTTGAAGCTCGATTAAATCTTAAACCCAATTTAAGTGAGAGATTATTCGAAGTGAACTATTTACTCGTTGAGGTTTATTTTTCTAGGGAAGGTAGACACATTTTTGCATAGTATGTATTTTATTAATAGTGTCAAAGGAATCGCAAGGTCGCGGGTTCGAACACCAGTCAGTCATATCAAAGACTTATAAAAATGGAACTAGCAGCTGCCTCTCTTGGCGCTGATTATTAAGAGGCTCGTGTTAAGACTGGTCCGCCTGATGTCAGGATAATATGACTGGGTTGGACATCATGCTATATATCTGCGGCATGATGACCCAGTGCTAGACATCACTAAAATTCCAACACTGCAGATAGTATAGCCATATGACTCAAAATGTTTTAAAGCTACGTTAAAAAGCCAATCACTCACACTCACACACATTCTAGCTAGTGTCAATTTGTTTTCCTGTATGTATATATTTGTGTACCGTAAAATCTTTGATGGATTTCATGAGTCACCTGTTTGAAATTTGCCAGAAACTTGAATGTTTCTACTGCTTGAGAAATACTAGTTGGATCTTTTGTCATATTTTACTATGCTTATTGATTATTGACTTTAAAAGATACCTCGTATTTGTGTATATCATGGAATTATCAAAGAATGACCTATCCATTCGAAATCATGCTTTTAGAATGTGGCTCGGAAATCATCATCAAACCATTCCTTAGCTTTTCATTTTGCATATGGGTTTCCGTATATTTGCTCCTGACCATATCATTAACAAGCGTTACGTGTTTAGGTTCTTTTAAAAATTTCTAAATAATTGCTACGTTTCTAGAACAACATAGAAGCTATTTATCAAGTACTCTCCATGCGGCCTCGATTTCACTCTATGAATCCCACAGTAAGACAGCATAAATTTACTTTTAAAAAATGTTTAATTTAAATCATGAATTAATGTCACGAACTAGGTCAGCTTTAAATACAAAGTTCTAATGTTAGGTTTTCGAAAACCTGAACTGAATTTCTGAAACAATATCAAACCCACTAAATAAAATTACAATATAATAGCATATAATGGAATAAAAAGATTTAAAAAAATAAAACTAACAAACAAGCAATTAAATCAAATCTAATATAAGTTAAATCAAATATATATAACACTTCACTCCTTAAATAAAAGAAAGATTTAAATAATAAAGCCTTCTTTTTACCATAGATTAATTAAAAATGAGGTAAAAAGAAGAGCGTTTATGAATTATACAAAGTGTACATGAAATAATACATTTCTATACACGGGAAAGTGCATCTGCTACTAATTTATATTTCCCCCTGATGTGCCTGATGTAAATATTATATTCCTGTAACAACAAACTTAGCCTTAGTAGTCTTTGAGTTTTGTTTTCATCTTGCCGATGAACGTAAGAGGGTTGTGGTCACTGAACACAATAATTGAAGAAGGAGCTGAACTAATATAAACTTCAAAATGTTGTAATTCCAGTATCAAAGCCAAACATTCATTCTCGATTTTTAAATAATTTTTTATGTGCTTACTCAATTTCTTAGAAAAATAGCACACTGGATGATCAACACCATTTTCGTTTTCTTGAATCAATACTGCTCATACCCCAACATTACTTGCATCAGCAGACAATTTAAATGATAGGCTGAAATTTGGAGCTGTAAGAACTGGCTTGCTCTTAAGTATGGCCTTTAACGTTTACAAAGCCTCCTGACATTTTTCAGTCCAAAGAAACTTGTTTTTCTTGCTCAACAAAATTGTCAAGGTTTCAGCAATTATATAAAAATTGGAACAAAAATTCCGATAGTATCCAGCTATACCTAAAAATCGCATCAGTTTATTTTTATTAACAGGCACAGGGAAGTCAGAGATAGCCTTGATCTTAGCATGTATAGGTTTACCTTGTCCATATCCCACGATATGTTCTAGAAATGTTACATTAGCACAGTAGAACACACTTTGAGATAAACTAATTGTAAAAATTGCATCAGTCAGTCTGTCAACGAATTTCCAAATTGTTGCTAAATGTTCTTTCCAGGTGACGTTGTAGATGTAAGCATAACAATTATCAAGACCAAAGGTAATCATATTCATTGGACGTTGAAAAGTACTAGGCGAATCTTTCATCCCAAACAGCATCACTTTATATTAATAAAGTCCATCTGGAGTCACGAATGCCGAAATTTCCTTTGCACTTTACGTCATTAGAATTCGCAAACATTCTTTTAGAAGGTCAAATTTGGTGACATACTTGGCATTTCCGATCTTTTCAATACAGTCATCGATTCTTGGTAATGGAAAAGAACCTGTTTTTGTCACACTGTTCATCTTCCTATAATCAGTGCACCTACGGAAAGTTTTATCTGGTTTTGGAACAAGTATACATGGTCAACTCCAATCACTTTTACTGGGCTCTATGAAATCATTCTCCAGAAAATACTGAGTTTCCTTTTTCAAGTGTTCTTGTTTGAGAGGGTTCATCCTGTACCGGTGTTGTTTCACAGGTTTGGAATTTACAATTTCAGCGTCATGGAAAATTTTCTTTGTTCTTGTAGGAACATCTATAAATAAGTGCTCATGTTCAAATAATAACTAATTAATTCATTTCTTTCTTGCGGTTGCAAATGGTAAAGTTTCTGGTCCAGATCATTTATAATTTCTGAATTCCGAATATTTGTCACTCCAATATCAGTAGAACCCGATGATATTCCTTCACTTAAATCCACTGAGTGGGACAGGTACAACTAAATTAACCACTCCGGTGGCCAAGTGGTTATAGCGCCCGCATCGGAAGCGGGATGTCGTGTGTTCGAACCATGGTCGAGTCACATCAAAGACTTACAAAAATAGTACTAACAGCTGCCTCGCTTGGCGCTCAGCATTAAGAGGTTAGTATTAGGACTGGTCGGCCTGCTGTCAGGATAATGTGACAGGGTGGGACATCATGCTACGTGTCTGCAGCAGGATGCCCTAGTGCTAGACATCACTACAAACTGCCACACTGCAGACATCGTAACGATATTACTGAAAAATTGTTAAAGCTACGTTAAAAATCCTAATCACACACACGCAACTAAATTAATTGCATGTTTGACATAGCTATCTCACTCAATATACTCTTAGAATTTATTTAGATCCCAGGAGTACTACTATCATAATTTAACTCGTTCAATTTCTTGTTAACTTTGTAAGGGCCGTAATACCTAATCTAAATAAAATTTTGAAGAATGAGCAAGAGAGACAGAACCCTATTACCAGACTGAAATGTTCTCTCCATTGTAATTCTTTCAGGCCATAATTTCACTTTTAATTTGAATTGCTGGATGCAAAATTCAAGCACTGTCAGCTGCAAAGTTCCAGACCAAAAATTTGACCCTTGACCAGATTGGACAGATTTGGGAAGGCCACATTGAGTAAAAAAAACTTTATGAAAGATTTTACTATTGTTTTAGATTTAATATTCCTCAAAGGAATTGACTCTGGAAACTTTGTTGACGCACAATTATTGGTCAACAAATATTGGTTACCTGACTTGGTCTTTGGAAAGGGACCAACACACTCTACTATAATTCTGCTAAACGGTTCGTCGAATGCAGCAATAGGTTGCAGATGAGCCTTAGGTATCATCTGATTGGGTTTTCCTACAATTTGACAAGTATGACAAGACCGACAGTATTTACAAACATCACTTGTGATTATTGGCCAATAGAAGTGAATCAGGATCTCGTGATAAGTCTTATCAATCCCTAAAAGACCAATCAAAGGCGTTTCATGGACCAGGCTAAGTATTTCCTGTCTGAAAGATTTTGGAACTACAATTTGCGAGTTCAATGACCACTCGTCACCAGCAGGTACCTCGGAAGGTCTAGATTTTCTAATAAGAATGCCATTTTTAATGAAATAACAGACATGCACTTCAGTGGCTTCAGTTTCACTAATGTGCTTTGAAACAAACAGGAGATCTCAGGATCTTTTTCCCCTTCGACGACACGTGATTGACGTTTATTACCCTCATTAAAATAAAGAGGATGAGTAGTTAAAAGAGGATCACTGTGATCAATACCATCTGATTGATCCAAACAAGGAGTAAAAGTGACCTCGTCAAAAGCCACACCAATATATGTGTCTGCTAAAGGAACACTTTCCTGATCAACATCATTCTCAAGAGCTTTCTTTGCCATAGCTCTAGTCACTGCACAAGCTTGGTATAAACCAAGGAATTTGTTTCAATTGGATCGACTTTCTGATCCAAACAAAGCGTGTCAGTTACAAGTGGATTAACCACAATCTTATTTGCTGCTAGCTCGTTGCCTAGGAATGATTGGATGCCCTTAACGGGTAAAGCAACACTGCTCCGACTATCATGGATCCTGAGCCTAAGTCTGATGACAATGGATATAAGCATTAGCAAAGCCGCACTCTACTTCCTGAATACTTACACTTTTAGTAGAAGAATACTTCTCAGAAAACAGCAAAGTACGTGACAATAAAAGTCTCTGAGAAGCTCCTGTGTTCCTTAAAATTTTAATAGGGTTGGGATTGGCCAAATTATCCAAGAGTGATATAGAACATTTCAACATGAATGGTTAATAATTCTCATAACAAAATCATATTGTGGTTTACTAGACCCAACAAATGTAATGCTTTCAATACATGACCGTGACCTTGACCTCTTAGACATAAGAGCACTTGGAATAGATCTGTCTTGATTCTGTTGCTTATTTTTAAATTTGTAGCAATCAGAAATAACGTGTCCTTTCTTCTTGCAATAGGTACACGTAGCAAGAGACAAGGATTTTTGATCAAGCTTATCAGAAGCTTGATTTTTAAAAGTTGTGCCAGATGGAGATTTAGGAGGATTTGTATTAGGCTGAAATACATTTTTGCCAGAAGACTGCTGAATGGAAGTCTTATTTACAAAAGAAACGTTATGAGCTAAAAAATACTCGTCAGCAGCACGAGACGCATTTTTCAAAGTTTCGACGTTATACTCGTGAAGAGAAGTTTTATTATCAGTACGTATAGAGTTCTTAAAATCTTCAGGTTATACAAGTTCTTTCAGACTTTCATAATCTCGATCAACTTTCTTGCCTAAGCATCATCTATCAAATAACTGCTCTTTATCTCTTGCAAATGTGACATGAGTTTGTCCAGCTACTTTGTTATTGTTTCTGAATTTTTGCCGATAAGCTTCAGTGACTAACTCATAACTTCTTAAGATGCAATGCTTCACCAAATCATTTTCAGCACTCTGATGTACTGACAGGGATGCATTGGGTTTTCCTACAATTTGACAAGTATGACAAGACCGACCGTATTTACAAATTTGGTGAAGCATATATATCTGTATATATATCGGACTTGCCTAAAATTGTACACTGTAATAATTGAGTTTGAGTCCAATGCTCCCTTGGCCATTTCAAATTTTCAGCAACTTTTTCAATGAAAGGAAGATATTTGCAACATCTTTTTGTCTAAAATGGGACACTAATGTAATATTCTTTGTAACATCAAAACTTAAACTTTTATCCCAAGTAGGAATGTACTTTCACTTGCCAGCTCCATTTGTTAAATTCTAAATTGATATTCCCTCTCTTCCTTCTCTTTCTCCAATTGTAAATGCATTTGCTCTTTTTCTTTCTACAACTGCATCTATTCTTTCTCTTTCTCTAATTGTAAATGGATTTGATTTTCTGTAACTATATTTGTTTTTTTGTACCTGCATTTGTTTTTCTCTCTCCTCTTTCTCCGATCGTAAATCCAGTTGCTCTTTCTCTTTTTCGATTTCATTTGTTCTTTTCTCTTTAATTGCAACTGCAACTGCATTTGTTTTTCTGCTTTATCTTTCTGTAGTTCCAGCTTCCTTAACTCTAATTCCATCTTTTATTTTAGTTTTAATTTATTTACTTATATGTCAGAGTCTGATAAAGACTTACTGATCGAAACCATCTCTTATAATCCAAATAATTTGAAGAAAAATTACAATATTGAACTGAAAGTGGTCACAGCAAAAACCAGAAAACACCTTGCAGTGTGCAGGGTTTAACGCAAGACTAAAAATATTTTTCGATACATCACTATTAAATCTGGCTACGGCGTAAAATAACCTGTAAAACAAATTATTACAAAGTAATAGTCATGTTATGTTGCGACGGGTGGTTATTGGATTGCCTGGATATTATGAAGACTGTTTAGGGTTAGGGTTGTGATAACCCAGACAGCGCTGGAATGGGTACATCAGTACCACCATCTGTCAAAATCGAATGTTGGCGCCATTAAAGGTATTAAGTCGAAACATATATAACTCCCCTAAATGGACAATGATGTTCTGCATGTGACTTGTACTAGGCGAGAATGGACACTTAGATAAAAACGCACTTGCTTTCGCTCCATTGCCTGTATATTTTAGGAACACGATTATTAAGAAAGAGGAGAAACACTGCTCCAAGTTGAGAAACCGCATACAAGAGCTAATACTTATTTGAGATGTTGTAAAACGTCATTTTTGGGCAGACAGAAGCGGTGTTAAAAGAAATATGGGAGGGTAACACTTGTGTCCCGTGACTGAAATTGATGAGTTAAGACAAAGTGTCAATGGGGTGAGAAACATAAGTCAGGTAGAAAAAATCTGATTGATCTGTACACAGCGGCTATATACATAGTGGGATTCTAATCCATGTATATAGAGGGATTATAATCCATGTGCATAGTGGGATTCTAATCCATGTACATAGTGGGATTCTAATCCATGTACATAGTGGGTTTACTAATCCTTGTGCATAATGGGATTCGAATCCATGTACATAATGAGATTGATTCTAACCGATGAACATAGTGGGATTCTAATTTGATTGCGAGATAGTTATCTGATGACAGATATTTTTTCTATATATGGATAATTTTTCTGGCATTGACCATATGCAGAAGTAAGTCCGCAGAAATTTTAAAGTCGTTGTTCGTTGCTTGGAACCATAACTTTGGTATATTAAAATGGGAGGGGGTGTAGGTGGCCGTTGTGCGTTGAGAGAATAAGACCTGAATAATGCTTGAATCTGGAAATAGTGAATGAAAGTTCCTGCCTTTATAGTTAGCTGCTAGTATGGAAGGATGTGGTTTAGATTATGATTTTTGAATGTAAGCAGACTGTTATCTGTCTCTGCAGAATAAGTACTAGTGGTGATATAGATGCAGGAAGGCAATAGCGAGACTAGGCTTGGTCTCTGGACGATGATTTATGGTAAACCAGTTTGGGCGCTTGAAGTACTGATGTACTTTTTGGGATCCTTAAAGGATGTGTTATTCTCCGAAAAGAAAACGCATTCTCTGATCTGTGATTTCGTCGTGGTAAACAAGGATGGTCCTGTGTTAAATTAATTTTACCTGCTAGAGACTTGCCAGATGGGAAGTTTGTGATAATAAAAAACATTATAAATTGTTGTCTACCTTCTTAATATTGGTATATGGTCCACTATGGTCTCCATCATTCATAGATTTAATCGTATGCTTGACAATGGGGATTTCTGAAGGACTGTACATAGATGAAAATTAATTTAGCCGCATTGACTAGTGATTTGTATGATAGAGTTTGGAGTCAACTTACGCGAGTAAGGTCTCTTGGACCCGTTTTCAGTCGCTGTAACATTGGTCAATTAGCGGTGAGTTAGACGTGAGAAGATAGGATCAACTGACGAATACTGGCAGAGACTAATATATTTCACGCAGGTGCGCGAAGGTCCTTTGAGAGATGTGTTAGCCGGTGGAAAGCCTATCTCCAACCTGGGTTCGTCGTGTTAAACGTGAATCAGCCTATATTACATTTATTTCACTTGTTAGATACCTGTGTGTTGAGACGTCTTTCCTACAATTTACTTCTAAGGTTGTTGTGAGAGGGTTTGTGTCCTGGCCTGCCGGTCAGAGCAGTGTCATGTTCGATACAATTTTAGATAATTTTTATTCATTGTTGATAGTTTATTTGTAAGAGACGAGTATTTCAGCAATTTGTATTTAAATGTGAGTAACGTCTAGTAGAAAACAATCCCATTTATTTCGAGTTTTATCTTAATTATGTTTCGGAATCAGGAATCGGGTCGATGGTTACAGGGAAGTGATCATTTTTGTATTCATGACGTTTGCATCACTCGAGGTGGAGTCATTTTTTTATAGGTGTGGGCCATGTAAAAAATGCAGGGTATGCGCCATTTGTATATTCATCTCCATTTTAAGTTTGTTATTTTGTTTGCTTTTTGGATTTTTGATTCTGGGAAGTCGGTGCCAGGTAAATATTCCTCAGCCCGAGTAAACAGCAGATTACTATGGCAAACGTCACAATAATACTCGTAAAATATATTATATCTGAACTCTTTGCTAGATATTATAATTCCTATGCTAGTGATCAAATATTATAAGGGCTGTGGGTCAAGAAAAAAACCCACGTAGGAATGGATATGCGAGAACTCTATGTGCCCTCTAACGGAAAATTATTGAGGTCACATCTACATTTTCTAATCAATACACCGTTTCAAGTGACTAACATGCAGTTTTCCATTATCAAAATTTCAGTTATTACTGATCTCTACTGATTCTATAGAATCAACATTCTGCTTGTAGTGACCGTCACCCAATTATTAATCAACCATCGCAGTTTATACTATCCAAAACATACACTTTACAACGAACTCACCACTTGGAGTAACTAACACCCAAATATTTGCCATCCAGCACACATGTAAATACTACTCAATATATAGTGATAGATATCAGCATCTTGCTGCAGGAGCTACCAATGCATCACACTTGCCATCAGATACGCTTGTAGACCAACAAGCTTCAATTTATCAACTATCTAATATATCCACATTTATTATCTAACGCGTCAGGGTCTTGAGTGGCTCACTGATCTAAATTTCTCGCCTTTTTTGATTACTGACATCTCACCTCTGTTCGCGTTGGTTCGAGTCTCGGGCTTGGATAATGTAGGTATGTGAAAAAGCTGCAAGTAGCTTCCTGTTGGTCGGTAGTTCTTCGAGAAATGTGTTCTGGGTTCCTCCAGCATCCAGCACCAGTTAGTGTGGTTCCCATTTGTAGCCTACTATGCGCCGAGAAATGACGTCAAACGAAAACCAAACAACAACGACGATTCTCCGAAAAAAAGGGGAGGAATATATACAAACACAAACGTAAACTTCACTTATGAGGTTAGGAAATAAAGGAAGGGGAATAAACACACAAACAGACTACCAAACACAAGCAAGAGTTGGAGACCGTATATACACTAAATCTTAGTATGGGAAGGTAAAGAGGGTTAGGAAATGTATTTTCATCTGTGAGGTTGTCAGGTATTTTAAGACAACACAGTAAAGGGTTGCACAATGTCTGTTCTGTTCTTGCTTAATTTGACCAGGATACATCCCTCTCTCTCTCTCTCATTCACTCTCTTTCTCTCTATCGCTTTCGTTTTTTCTCTGTCTCTCTTTGATATATATATATATATATATATATATATATATATATATATATATATATATATATATATATATATATATATATATATATATATACACACACACACACACAGATCATTCTACAATGGACAAAAAGATCTTTGAAGATGGAAACAGTCAAAACAGATCGCACCATAGTCATAGATTTATGATTATTATCCACAAAGACAGGAAAAAAAGAACATATGTAAAGATACCTGTTATCAATGTAAGGACATATGTCATTTATCTTTTGAGTGTCGGAAGAAACAATGAACAGGCAGTAGGAGTTGTAACGTTCAGACGCAGAAACATACTTTGTATGGGTGTATGTTGGATAGTATATCAAAAATCGAGTGCTGTATGGTACAGGTCTTGGATGGATTGTATTCGGCATGCGGGTGCTGGATATTAGAATGTATATTGGATTGTATATATAAACATGTGTACATTACATTTCACGTAGACCCCTATAATATTACCAATATTTTAGTATGGGCATTGTGTGACTATAAACACTCCAACCCATGTTTGATATTATATATGTCTGTCAGTGTAACGTCTGCATAAAAAATTCAACAATTTTTTTAGTGCATGTGCGTGTTGGGTTGTACATCAAAACTAGGTGCTAGATAGCTGGCATGTGTGAGGTATTTTAATAAAAAGGCGGGTTCTAGATTATGTGTGTTTGCGGCAGTGTTTGTTGATGCTAGATTATAATAATAAAGTGGCTGATGGATTTTACAGGTGCATAATGACAGATTGTATTAAAAATCGGGTACAGGACTGTAGGGACGGTAGGTGTGAATGATAATTTAACGTAATCACAAAGCGGCTACTGGATGTAAAGATGTGTACTGGATTTTTTGGGGTGCGTGGTGCTAGATTGTAATGAAAAGATGGGTACTGGATTCTCGAGGATTCATGATGAGAGATTGTAATGAATATGTGGGATCGGTATTATCGATGGTGCAGTATGCTAGATTTAATGAAAGGCGGGTACTGAAAACTATAGTTGTGCTGAATTGCAGTCAAAAGGGGGAAGCTATACAGTACGGATTCGTTTCAGAGTGTATATCTAAAATATGAACATTACATTTCCAGTCTATGACTATGTTTTTGCAGTTGTAATATGTTTTTAAACGCGTCTATTATTATGAGATGATATATTTACAGTTATTTAGGTACAGTGCGGCACTGAGGCGCTGTAGAACCCTTGGCCTTTGATTTTAATAAGGAATAAATGCTTTGCACGAAATGCACCTATTTGACATTTTAACAGTACATTTCCCATGGGGGCCATACAATCAAAATGTAATTTTCAAATAGGATTTGCCGTAACGAGTTTTGTCAGTGGCCATTTGTAACGCTAGAGCGTAATGCCAACTTCAGTAGGGGGTCTTCTTAATGCATATTACTGCTTATATTCCAAATTATGGTAAGTATATGTATGTTGGTTACTCCAATTAATTTTTGTAATCAAATAATTTTTGATCAAAATATAATCGTAAGGAAGCAATTAAAAAAATGCACAATCACAAAAACCAAATGTACATACTCCACAGAAGACAGATCCAGCTCCATTATTGATCTCACACTGCTCATTTAGATTGTAAACCTCTCCTGGCTGTTTCATCACATGATTCGCCCATTCCTCCTCGTTGAAGAGAATACCCTTTCTGGTCAAGCACGTTCTGAATGATCAAAATGGACTTTTGACAGTTATCGATATATAGATGTATACGAATGGCATGTACCCACACACCTTCCTACGTATATGAAAACTTACATACATACACACACACATACATACATACATACATACATACATACATACATACATACATACATACATGCATACATACATACATACATACATACATACATACATACATACATAAATGCCGATAGACAAAGTAGACGCATGTTCTGAAAACAAAACGTGGAAGAAACGCTACAGTGATATATAGCGACATAGATAGGTACATACACATATACGACTTAAACCTACAAACTCATCTTCCTACAATCAGTCATATGTACATAACTGCCTACCAATCTCCACCTTTACATAAATATACATACATTTATTTTTTTAGAGATAGATTAGGAAATGCAACTTTCTCAAGAGGGTAAGCTATCCTTTTACTCGTTGTTTGAAGAATAGGACATAGTTTCATGAGTAACCAAACAAACCGGTCCTTCTATACCAGGTGGGTATGTCTCTGTTCGATTACTGATCAATGAGTTGTAATAAAGACCGTTTGGAATTATTGCAAGCGTATGCTGTAATAGGTCTCTAGATGATTTCGTACTTGTTCTTTAGCGTCTTCTTAAACGTTTCCACTGTGCAATTTGAGAACATCCATGGGTTTCTAGAGTATGGATCCTCTGCGCCAAACAACGGTTCATCAGGAGACATGATAAATGAATCATCAGCTGAGCACGATTCGGCCCCTTCACTGCCATCATGTACTGCTCCAAGACTGGAAATAGCAAGCAGTAAAGACGCATGACTATACACCAGATTTTTCGTAACTTGGAGAATCAGAACTTCAATTTATATTTCATCATGTGTCTCGCAAAATCGTGTAATATAATTTCCATAACAGGTCGGAAGAAAACAATTCTAACATTCATTTCACACACACACACACACACACACACACACACACACGCACTTATATATATATATATATATATATATATATATATATATATATATATATATATATATATATATATATATATATATATATCATCGAACTGTCTGTAGCCTTAGCAATTCAAACTAAAAAAAATGAACTCTTCCTGGGTTTGCAACTTCGAAACTATACTTTGTATACATTTTCACTGGTGTCTTCTTATGGCGCAATACTCCTAAACTAAAACATTTTTAAATGTGATATGATCTCTACATACAATGTCTTCGAATTAAGCATATATATATATATATATATATATATATATATATATATATATATATATATATATATATTATATATATATATATATATATATATATATATATATATATATATATATATATATATATATATATATATATATATATATATATATATATATATATTAAAGCTTGTAATAAATATATACAATTTGGAAAAGGAATATATTTGTGCTTTTATTGATTTTATTTATTGACAATACTTGAAGGGTAGTGGGCTGCACATGGAGCTATTAGATAGCAATGCCAATATTTACTATAGAATAAAAAAGTAGGGTGAAAATGTTTTGCCAATCGTATTTATCGTGCATTGAATCGGCATTGAAAACTGATTTTTTAGAAAATATGCACTCTAGTATGCACACTATTTTCTGATCACTCTAACATTGTAATCGTGTTTTACTGATGATACATCTTTGCCAAATATTTTAAATGTGGTTTACGAATATTTAGAACTATACAACCTGAGTATTAATTTCACATAGACAATGATGTTGATTGTTGGTACACGAAAATACGATAAATACAGATTTGCAATTGGTATGAATCTAATAGAGATTTGTGCTGAATTTAAGTATTTAACTGTACTTATTTATAAAAAAAATAAATCAGGTTATATACAACGACTGCAAGCTGGAAAGGCCGGTCATCTGTTTTGCCGAAAAATTGGATCCTTCAATCTTCCCATGGAAAAGCATCTTTTTTAAAATACTATTTTGTCCAATTTACATGATGGGTGTGATGTTTGGGACCTTACAATTATCACAATTATTAAAAATATGCATGAAGAATTTTAAATAGAATTGTAAAAGATGGTTTATTCAGAAATAGGGAGGAAAATATTTATATAAATATCTGATACCAAATCTGAGGATTGTGAATCTCTATCATCAGTGGTAATTAGGCTAAACTATACAGGCTTCATTATCAAATGCTTTTGAAGAGATCAGTGCTACATTTTAGACGTATAAATGTATAAATAGCATAAGTAATACTTTGATTACGTTTTGGGAGACCACATTTCCCAACACATGAATTTGTTAATAATCTGAAAAGAAAAATATCACAGAAAGAGAAACATTACAAAGGCCTAATGGCAGTTTTCGGCAACTCTATCCTCTAAGGGAAAATTTTACCATTGTCAAAAACAAGGTTTGAACATGGACAAACTACTTATTACTGCTATATAGGAATTAGTTTGTATGTTGAAATTGGAAACACTACTTATTATTGTTAACTTGGAAAATGTATTGACGTTGAATATGGGAAACTATTACTTATGAAACTGAATTTACGTTAATAAGGAAATATCACTTTTGACTGTTACCAATGCATTGTGTTTACATTTGATACAGTTTAAGACTTCCAGTAATAGATTCCCTTAAGGAATAATAGGTCGTTTGAAAATACACTGTTCGAGGACAGAAGATGTAACGATCGTTAAAGAAAAGACATCGGGGACGATAACCATTATTTATTCATTGTCCGCTTTTCACAAAGACAGAAACAAGTCTATAAGGCGGATCTTTTACCGCAAACTCTCTACTGCAAACTTACAAACCTAATTTGTCATCACTAATAGCAACATTCTTCAAAAACTGGTTCCAAATTATTTACTCTGATAATGAATACAAAATAGCAAGATAATTATGGAATTATGCATTTCTCAAATTTCATCAGAATGAGCTATTTCGTCTATTTTGCAAGTGTTATACACTCCGGGATTGCTATTGCATTCCGTCTTAAATTTATTATACTTCTGTACCGATTAACAAATTCCATGTGAATGTTTGATTCTGTTGTAAACTCTAACCAGTGATATGATGCGTATCTACATAGGCAAGTGACGTCACCATATAAATTGTAGCACATGTGGCATTCTCATAATCGATCAATGTGTGGCTTGCGAATTGCTTAATAAATAAAAGTTTTGTTATGTTTTGTTCTTCACTTCATTCCTGTTAAATAAAGAAAACCCCGCATTTAATGGGCGGATGGCGTATCTAATTACTCTGATTGGTGGGAAATATTGACCTAATCGATTTTTGGTATTTGCAATTGATGAGTCGTTCAATCAGAAGTCAGTCGGCAATTTGTGCGTCTAATACTATAAAACAAGATCGTTCTTGTGTCCAGTCAGAAGCCCGCGAAGACTACTTCCGCAGCTTATAACAAGGTCTCTCAAGTGGTCTGTCAGGAGCCTGTAAAAATCACTGCTGCAGCTTACGCTGTATCAGAGGGTTGGTCAAGTAGAATGACAGGAGCCTAAGTAGGTCACTTCCACAGATTATAATACGAATGTGTACTTTATAACCGAGTAAGTTAAGCAGTCTACCTGAAGCCCAAGTAGGTCATCTCCACGATTTATGCTATATACTTGCATTTTATAACAAAGTCAGTTAATCAGTCTGTCAGGAACCTAAGTAGGGCACGCCCACGGTTTACAGATCCTAATTTTACTTTTTAACAAAGTCAGTTAATCAGTAGCTTAAGCAGGTCTGCAGACTCCGCTATATCAGACCATCGAACTATCGGTCTGTTCTGAACGTAACTAGGTCACCTCTGCAGGTTTTGCTTTACGACAGAGTCTGGAAAACGGTCTGTCAGAAGTTTTAACATGTGCCTTCTGCGGTTGATAAATATACAATGTAAAGTGTCTATAACTACAGTATCTCTCACCCAGTCGTCATAAAAATTTCACAAATTATTTTATTATTCTCTGATAATGTTACAATATTGTATTTTCACGGAAAAGAGACCCTCACACTATGATAACGAGTGAGCTGATGCTTTTTCTCCAATCCGAGATGTTAACTGGATATTTAACTTTCCTATGATACGTCAAGTGAAAGACACGCATGATAAGCCTTGACATATGTGGATTAAGATACAGTTGGAGGAAACTAACGACCACTGAAGGTACCCACTTACATGAAGGGAATGTGAAAAGCTAATCGGATGAGTTGAAGATATAGAACAAAGACAGAGTAATAATGAACCCACTTGTGTCCAAGTTCGTGTGCTGCCGTGCTCACAGTCCAGAAAAAGAAATCTTTTGTAGTGACAACAGTATATCTCTCACCAATATTACATATTCCCCCTCTTTGGAGGCAAACTCCTACAATGAGAAAGTGGACAAAAATATTACATGTCATAATTACGTTCTTAAACATTTACGTTCCAGCAATATTAGTTGTCATTATATGGTTAAATATCCTGATTATAAGTCGTACTAATGCATGCTAAGTTGGTGAGAATGTATTGTACTCATCTCAAATAAATGTTGTTCCACACGAATTTCACGGAATACGTTGTAAAATCATAGCATTTAAATTAAAACGAAATGTTAAGCTAATAATATGATACTTACGTGGACATAAGCAAGTATATCACTCTAACACTGTAATATAACATCAGTGACTTCAACAATTCCAATAGTGTTAGTGTTGGCCTGAGTAGCTGTGAATGATAGTGTTGACCTGAGTGGCTGTAAGTGATTGTGTTGGCCTGAGTTAGCTCCATTAGCAGCAAGTATCAATACGGAGTATATTGTCATCCAACGTTTCTGGCATATGAAAGTCAACAAGAAACAATAAAGTGACGACAATTCGTTCTTTACTGAAGTAGAAAAAGAGACCTGACCTCGTTTCATGGTAACATGACGGGTTGACTTGATAATATAATCGATGGCACCAATTTGTCACGCAAAGAAACTATTTTTGACGCGAAAAAATCTTTAGAATTGAAATACCTATTTCGCAGTGAATGTTTCAGTTGCATCTGGTAGTATAACTTTCTCGGACATATCGTGGGACATGGACAAGTTAAACGAGTATATAATAAGATCAAGGCAATCTCTAAATTCCCTTTGCATATCAGTAAACAACAACTGATACAAGTTTTGGGTATGGCTGGATACAATCAGAAATTTAGTTCCAATTTTTCCATAATTGCTGAACCCCTGACGAATTTATTGAGCAAGAAAATCAAGTTTCATTGGTCTGAAAAATGTCAGGAGGCTTTTGATAAGTTATAGGCCATACGGAAGTGTGCACCAGTTCTTACAGTTCCAAATTTCAGTCAATCATTTAAACTGTCTGTTAATACGAATGATGATGGGGTTTGAGCAGTATTGATTCAAGAAGACAATAATGGTATAGATGATCCAGTGTGCTATTTTTTCTAAGAAATTAAATAAGCACCAGAGTAATTATTCCACAAGGAGAAGGACTGTTTGTCTTTGATATTGGCATTACAACACTTTGAAGTATACATTAGTTCAGTTCCTTCGCTGATTATCGTGTTTAGTGATCACACCCACTTTACTTTCATCGGCAAAATGAAAAGCAAAAGTCAGAGATTATTACGGTCGAGTTTGATATTGCAGGAATATAACACTGACATCAGACACGTCAAGGGGAAATATTTTAATAGAGGTGCACTTTCACGTTATTGAAACATAATGTTTCATGTTCCCCTTGTGTCATTCGTAATATTTCGTCTTATGTACGTTTTACCACTTGTATATTAGATTAATTGTAAGAAAAAAGCTTTTTATCGTAAATCGTTATTTTTCTTTACAAGGGAAAGTGTCATGCATATTTGATTTGATTGTTTGTTAGTTTCTTTTTAGTTCTTGTTATTTGCATACATGATATGGCAATGTAAATTTGTATTTTGGACTTCATCTTGTCCAAAACGTAACTCATTTCTGCTTGATCCAAACTGACTATTTTTTTATTCTTTGTAAAGAACTAATACATAGCTAAGTTATTCTCTATCATTAATAGAAGTAGCTATGTTTATTTGGGTCTAGCTATAGGTTTTGGAATTTTCTAAGTAAAGTTTACATAATTCAGGGCATTAAATTATTAGGTATTGTGTCTGTAATTCATGGATTATTTTGGGTTTTAAATCGCAATTCCGTAAGTTCCTTTTTCTCAGTTTCACTTTGTACTCCAGGGAAAACATTATTTGTTAAATTTTACAAAGCTTGTTGTCTTTCACTCTTGTCTGTTACTTATTTTAAGAGGATATACTCGTAACGCATTCCACGTGTGCATATTATACAGAGTGTTAGTTTAAAGTGTTGGAAATTAATGACAAAGACTTGGCTTTCACTACTCTAAAATACGTTTTGTAAAATTCAACAAACAATTTATTACCTTAAAATACAAAGTGAAAATGTAAAAAATAACATACGTTACTGAGAAATAAATCCCAAATATTCCTAGACTTTCTAGCACAAGTGATAATGATGAAAGCTTTATATAAACATTCCTCGTATTCCATAATAAATACAAAGCTGGAAATGTTGATGGCCAGAATAGTCTTTTGTTTCATCATAATAGTATCATCCAAGAATATATCACTGTTTGTATTTCACTGTAATTCCAAGTCTCTATTTCTAAGAATAATATTTTAGATGAACACTTGTTTCAGTCAATAAATCAGTTGAGTCAACAAATTTCAGCCCAAAAGAAATACTGTATAATAACGAATCTAGTTTCTGCTTCCGATGGTATTGCAGGAATAAAACGTTTTCCAGTAAACAATTCCTCAACCTAGTCCTAATACTCTCCGATTTTTGTCCTAAAACTTACCAAAGTAAAGGGTTTGAGATCGCTAAATGTAATAATCGGAAAATATGCTGCTATATACTTCAGAGTGTTGCCAATCCCATATCAACGCCTAACGTTCCTTCTCGAATTTTGAATAATTTATCTAACGCTTCTTTAATTTCTGTGAAAACTAGCATACTGGATGGTCTATAACATGTTTTGTCTTCTTGAATCAATACTGAACCAGCCCCAACATCATTTTGCATCAAACGGTATTTTAAATGATTGAAATTTGGAGCTGACATAACTGGTGTACTATTTCGTTATGGCCTTTAACTTGCCAACATCCTCATGACATTTTTCAAGCCAATGAAACTTAACTTTCTTGCTTAATAATCTCGTATGGGTCTCAGCAATTATGACAAAAATGGGGAAAATCCATGATAATATCCAGCCATACCTAAAATTCGCATCAGTTGCCTTTTACTGATAGACAGAGGCAATTCGAGAAAACATTGACCATAGGATGAATAGGTTTTGCTTGTCCTTGTCCAGCAATATGTCCTAGATATGCAACACAAGCACGGCAAAACTAGCTTTTGGATAAATTAATTGTCAAATGTGCATCACTGATTATATTGAAAATTTCTGAAGAACCTCCAAGCGATCTCAATGGGTGTCAATAAAAGATGATGACATTATCGATGAAACGTCACAGTTATCTTCACCTGATGTAACCGTTTTCATTAAACGTATAAGGCGATCCGTTCATCCCATGCGACATCACCTTTTATTAATAAAATTCATCTGGAGTTAAGAATGCCGAAATTTCAATTGCTTTTTTCCGGCAGTGGATTTTGTCATAATCCTTTCAATAGGTTTAACATGCAGACATATTTTGCTATTCTAGTTTATCAATGCAGTCATCGATTTTTGGCAAAGGAATTAAATCTGTTTCATTCACACGATTCACTTTTCTATCGTTAGGCTTGTGTGGATAATAGTATCTGGTTTAGATAAAGAATACATGGTTAACTCCAGCACTTTTGCTCGGTTCTATGAAATCATTCTTCAGCAAATACTGAATTTCTTTCTCCCAACATTCCTTTTTGAGATAATTAGTCCTGTAAGGATGCAGTTTCAAAGGTGCGGAATCAACAATATCAACGTTATGTTAGATTTTGTTTATTTATCATAGGAATACCTGTAAACAAGTGTCATGTTCACGTGATTGCTGTTTTAAATTCATTAGTTTCTTGTAGCTGCAGATGTGAAAGTTCTGGTCCAGAGAATACAAAACTTTTGAATTTTGAGGATTTTTGGTTACACCAAAGTCGTTACAGTCCGACTACATTTCGTCGCTTAAATCCTCACTGTTAGGGCGTGATTTGCATTTTTCAACGTAGCTTTAAAAAAACAGTGAGTCCTCTTGCTACGATGTCTTCAGTGTGACAGTTTATAGTGATGTCTAGCACTGGGGCATCATGCCGCAAACATGTAACATGATGTCCTACCCAGTCACAATATCGTGACACCAGGCCGACCAGTCCTAACATTAACCTCTTAATGCTGAGCTCCAAGCCAGGCAGCTGTTAGTACCATTTATTTTAGTCTTTGGTATGACTCGGCCGGTGATCGACCCTACGACCTCCCGCATCCGAGGCAACCGCTCTAACTACTAGGCCACTGGAGCGGTCTCATTGTGTTGGACACGTAGAACTAAACTGATTGCATGATTAACCTGGCTATCTCTGTCAACATATTCCTGTGACATACTTACATGGAAAAGTTGATTTTATGTTTCACCGTCCAGGAGTAATAATGGTAAAATTTAAATCACCTGCTTTCTTTTCAGCTGTGTTAGAACCATAGTACTTAGCCTAAAGAGGATTTAGTAAGGGCAAGAGAGCCAGAACTCTATCACCAAGCTGAAACCTCCTTTCCTTGGTACTTTTGTCATACATTAACATCGTTTTTGACTGCCTAGAGTGCAGATTAGTTCTTCCAGCCACACAAGCATTTTACAACTTACACTTGAAATTAGAAACACAGTCAAGAAGATCAAATTCTCCATCTCCATTTGAAGGAAGTTTCTCTTTAAACAACTTCAATGGTCCACGGACAGTTTGTCCAAAATCTGGTTCAGGGAGGATTAAATCCTAAAGGTTCTTGAACTGATTCTCTGACAACAGTGATGAACATCATGCTGTAGACACACATTAGGGTCAATAAGTTTTGGTTACCTTGCATGGTCGTAGGTGAGGGATGGACAGGATGTACCATTATTCTTCTAAATGGTTCGGCAAATGCAGGAATATGTTGCAGATGAGTATTAGGTACATTCTGATTCGCTTTTCCCACGATTTGACATGTATGGCAGGATCTACAATACTTACAATCATAACTTCTAGTTTGAGGCCAATACAAATGATTCATGATCATGTGATTTGTTTTATAGATCCCGAAACAACCAGCCAACTGCGTTTCATGGGCTAAGCTAAGAATGTCATATTTATGCTATTCTGAAACAACAATGTGATAACTCACTGACCACTCGTTACCAGTGGGTACTCAGGTGGTTGAAATATCTCATTAGGATCCCATTTTGGAACAAAATATCAAACAGGTACAATGTGACTTCAGTTTCGCTAATAGCCCTCTGAAACGCACAGGTTACCTCATAATATTTTTCCTGTTCTAGAACAAGTGATTATCATTGGTTATCCTGATTAGAATAAATATCATGAGTAGTAAGAAGAGGATCATTGTAAACCGTACCTGTCGATTGATCAATAGGCGGAAAAAATGTGACCTCATCAAAAGCCTAACCAATAAATGTATCAGCTAAGAAGCATTTTCTTGGACAAAATCAATTTAAGAGCTTTGTTTGCCATAGCTATAATAATTGTACAAACTGGATATAAAAAAGGGATTTGATTTTCGTTATGATCAATTTTCTCATCCAAACAAGGCCTGTCCATTACAATTAGATTGACTACAATCTTATCTCCTGCTAGGTATTTGCCGTCTAATAAATGCATGCCATCGATGGGTGAAGACGAAGTTTTCCGACTGTGATTGGTCCTGAGACTAAGTCTGATGACAAATTTGCACAATGGCAGGGAACATTACCAAAGCCTCACTCTACTCACTGAATAGTAATACTATTAATACTTTCATTAGAAGACGACTGTTCAGAAAAAGGCAAGGTACCTGATAATAAAAGACTCATTGAAGCTCCCGTGTACCTTAAATTTTTTTTAAAAACAAATAGTAGGCTAAAATCACCCATAAGTGGTATAGAACCTATCGATATGTATAATTCATAATTTTCAAAATCAGAAGATATTTTGACCCAGCACAATCTTTTTGCTTTCAGTACATGACCGTGACAGTGACCTCTTAGAATTACAAGCATTTGGAATGGGTCTGTCTTGATTATGTGGCTATTTTCAATTTATAGCAATCATAAACGACGTTCCATTTCTTCTTGCAATTGGTGTACATAGGGAGAGATATAGATTTCTGATTAATGTTATTTTTTCCTTCTGTCAGAAAAAGGTAAACACTATTGTCGCAAAACTTTCACTGATTTTTAAGAACGTCAGTTTTACAATATTACATATTACCCGTAACATTTAATGAACAAAAAAGACCGAATAGACCAACAAAGCAAACTAAATATAAATAACAATATATATCTTAAGACTCTAGGTCTACATTTACGCAACAGAACATAAATGAAGCCAACTATTTAAGTTCAATTCAACAAACAATTCCGTTCTCTAGAATGTAGATATAAATTTAAACGACACTACATAACTGTCATTTAAAGTCAAATTTATCCTAAATGTCCTATCGCAAGTCCAAACGTGTAGAGTCTTCCAAATGAATTCCAATATTACAGAATGTCCGGATTTACCATTTATCCTAATTTACATTGATTCAATATAGAATGTCTTTGAGTAAGTTCACAAAGATCCTCAAATAATGTGTACTATGTACAATAGTCATTCCTTCTTTAAACGCATTTCCAACATGTTCCCTGATATATATATATATATATATATATATATATATATATATATATATATATATATATATATATATATATATATATATTATTTACGCTGTATCAATGACATATCACTCGTTGTATACATTTTTCATTAAGAGGAAACTCGACAAGCCCCGTTTCCTTTTTGTGAAAAATGTATACATCTCGTGGTATTTCACTGATACGGCAAATAATTATATATATATAATGTTTGTTAAAGTAGAATTTCAAGACCTTTACGTGTTTAGAAGTGAAAAATTCCATCGGAAATTTGTGTTTTTTTTGTCTTTAATCAGTGGAATCATATAGTGTTGTGTTCAGGTAAAATTTGAGAAGAATCATCAATTTAAAATATTAATTGGAATAACAAAGTGTTCATTTCCCGACTACGACATTTCTTTGGGATTTTTGTGAATTCATTCAGAGACATTTTGGTTTATATCAATGCTCCATATCAACACTATTTGTTCATCAGCATGTTTAAGAGTATTGGACTTTATTCGGAACATTCTATAATACTTTTGGATTTGTGATAGAGGATATATGCTTATTTAGAATATAAATTACAATAGTGAATACTGTACGTTCCTCATACATTTTAACTGCGTTACTTAGTGAAATAAATCATTTGTAAATTATACTAAATTTGTTGGTTTCGCTTTTGTCTGCTACTACATATGACGTGACCCGGTCTTTGACGCAAAAGTAGTGAATAGTCGGAATCATAATAAAGACTCAAATAATTTAATTTATTATATGGTCTTTCTCTGTATACAGCATATCTTTGTGAAAGAGCTCGAATGTAAAGCCTTCATAAATAATGATAAATTAAGTTCTCTAAATGACACTTCGAAGAGTAGGATCAATATATTTGCCTACAAGCACATACTATAACAGATACAGTCATTAAATAATCATTAAAACATTGAATGTGTTCTACGCTCAGACAACTAGCGATGTTTAGTGTACCATTGTACCAGCCTTCATAAATAAGGATAAATTAAGTTCTCTAAATGACACTTCGAAGGGTAGGATCGATATATTTGCCTACAAGCACATACTATAACAGATACAGTCATTAAATAATCATTAAAACATTGAATGTGTTCTACGCTCAGACAACTAGCGATGTTTAGTGTACCATTGTACCAGCCTTCATAAATAATGATAAATTAAGTTCTCTAAATGACACTTCGAAGGGTAGGATCGATATATTTGCCTACAAGCACATACTATAACAGATACAGTCATTAAATAATCATTAAAACATTGAATGTGTTCTACGCTCAGACAACTACCGATGTTTAGTGTACCATTGTACCAGCCTTCATAAATAAGATAAATTAAGTTCTCTAAATGACACTTCGAAGAGTAGGATCGATATATTTGCCTACAAGCACATACTATAACAGATACAGTCATTAAATAATCATTAAAACATTGAATGTGTTCTACGCTCAGACAACTACCGATGTTTAGTGTACCATTGTACCAGCCTTCATAAATAAGATAAATTAAGTTCTCTAAATGACACTTCGAAGAGTAGGATCGATATATTTGCCTACAAGCACATGCTATAACAGATACAGTCATTAAATAATCATTAAAACATTGAATGTGTTCTACGCTCAGACAACTAGCGATGTTTAGTGTACCATTGTACCAGCCTTCATAAATAAGATAAATTAAGTTCTCTAAATGACACTTCGAAGAGTAGGATCAATATATTTGCCTACAAGCACATACTATAACAGATACAGTCATTAAATAATCATTAAAACATTGAATGTGTTCTACGCTCAGACAACTAGCGATGTTTAGTGTACCATTGTACCAGCCTTCATAAATAAGATAAATTAAGTTCTCTAAATGACACTTCGAAGAGTAGGATCGATATATTTGCCTACAAGCACATACTATAACAGATACAGTCATTAAATAATCATTAAAACATTGAATGTGTTCTACGCTCAGACAACTACCGATGTTTAGTGCACCATTGTACCAGCCTTCATAAATAAGGATAAATTAAGTTCTCTAAATGACACTTCGAAGAGTAGGATCGATATATTTGCCTACAAGCACATACTATAACAGATACAGTCATTAAGTAATCATAAAAACATTGAATGTGTTCTACGCTCAGACAACTAGCGATGTTTAGTGTACCATTGATTTTAATGGAAACTGACTCTAAAACAAGAACAGAAAGACGTTTGTCCTCGGTATGTTTCAAACATAACACAAACTGTACGACTAATTTGTATGGTTCAATATCTGAGAGAGAGAGAGAGAGAGAGTCCTTACCTGCAGCCCCACCATTCTTATCTTTTTCATCATACAATTCATATCTGCAAATACAAATAGTTGTTTTGTGTACTTTAGCACTATGCCATTTTGCCCACCAAAAAAAACCCCAACATTTTAATATGTATAGTGTATCTTCATATAGAGTCCAGACCATACGATTCATAGTTATGTATAAAACATATATATTAGAGAGGCCTGATGATGACAAAGTTAAAGTTTTCAGTAATAGAGGGAAAGTTGCCACCAAGTAATTACAAACCCCAACAACAAATAGATGACTATTATGTACATGTTACTTGTTACGACGAAACTAAATTTGTGTCTTTAACTGATCTTTTGAGTGTATCGTCTCTCTTTGAAAAAAGATGTATGTAGCTCTCATAGCATCAGGCCAGGTTAATGCATAGCATCAGACCAAGTTAATGCAGAGCATCAAGCCAGGTTAATGCATAGCATCAGGCCAGGTTAATGCAGAGCATCAAGCCAAGTTAATGCATAGCATCAGGACAGGTTTAAGCATAGCATCAGGACAGGTTAATGCATAGCATCAGGCCAGGTTTATGCATATCATCATCCAGGTTAATGCATAGCATAAGGACAAGTTAATGCATAGCATCAGACCAGGTTAATGCATAGCATCAGGACAGGTTAATGCAGAGCATCAATCCAGGTTAATGCATAGCATCCGGCCAGGTTAATACATAGCATTAGGACAGGTTAATGCATATCATCAGGACAGGTTAATGTATAGCATCAAGCCAGGTTTATGCATAGCATCAAGCCAGGTTAATGCATAGCATCAAGCCAGGTTAATGCATAGCATCAAGCCAAGTGAATGCATAGCATCAGGCCAGGTAAATGCATATCATCAGGACAGGTTAATCCATAGCCTCATGACAGGTTAATGCATAGCATCAAACCAGGTTAATGCATAGCATCAGGCTAAGTGAATGCATAGCATCAAGCCAGGTGAATGCATAGCATCAGGCCAGGTTAATGCATAGCCTCATGACAGGTTAATGCATAGCATCAAGCCAGGTTAATGCATAGCATCAGGCCAGGTTAATGCATAGCATCAAGCCAGGTGAATGCATAGCATCAGGCCAGGTTAATGCATATCATCAAGCCAGGTTAATGCGTAGCATCAGGCCATGTTCATGCATAGCATCATCCAGGTTAATGCATAGCATCAAGCCAGGTGAATGCATAGCATCAGGCCAGGTCAATGCATATCATCAGGACAGGTTAATGCATAGCATCAGGCCATGTTCATGCATAGCATCAGACCAGGTTAATGAATAGCATTAGGACATGTTCATGCATAGCATCAAGCCAGGTTAATGCATATCATCAGACCAGGTTAATGCATAGCATCAAGCCATGTTCATGCATAGCATCAGGCCAGGTTAATGCATAGCATCAGGCCAGGTTCATGCATATCATCAGGCCAGGTTAATGCATAGCATCAAGTCATGTTAATGCATGCAAACCTTAAACATTATCCTCTAACAAAATACTCTTTTTCCAGTAAAATCATGACTGTTCGGGTCTGCAACCAAACCTACCATTTACAGCACGTGGGACTCAGTAAGTATTGTATAAGAGTTAGTACAAACGAATGCAGTTCTTAAATTTTCTGAGAACAGATTTCCTTACATTTTTGCTGATGAGCCTTGGCCTTGATGCAATCAGTATAGTACTGATTTAAATATTTTACTCTGCTTCGTTCGAGTATGAGAAATGGGGTGTGTTTTGCTATGTGCGGTTTGGCTACATAAACAGCGATAAATCAGGTATTGATAGTGTCCTGGAAGTAGAATAATGTACCGATGTTTGTTTGTTTTGTTTACATTTATATCTCACCAAATATTCCTGGGACAGCCAGTGTGAAGAACATGACTGTAAGACTGTGTATGATTCAATGACATGTGATGGATGTGGATGTTGGAATCACTGAGAATGTTATTACATATAAAACTATTGTATATAATATATAGACGAAATAAATGTTGACTGAGTAAATGTGGAATAACAATCCTTTGATTAAGAAATGTTGATCGTGACTCAAGTCTTCTAAAACAAAAAGCGATAGTCTAGAAATTGGTCACAAAATGGCGCCATGTAACGACACACAAACGAGATGATCTGGTTTTATTGATAGTTGTAAAGCCTTAACAATGCGAATGCAATGGCAACACTCGAAATATGCTCAGATCCGTTTGGGACTACGTTCTAAACACATAATTACTTTTTTGTCTGACGTACATGTTGCCGAATATATCCTTTAGTCTTTAATCACTTTCAAAAGCAGTTTAGCTCAAGGAGCACTATCAACACTATGGTCTCTAGATATTATACAATTTTGATCCATACGTTTTGCTTATTTACTATTACTGAAAACCTGAGGACTTGACAAAGTCAGCTACAATGAACAAGAACGTTGGAAAATAAAATGCAAATGATCAAAGAAAGAAAATAAATGTGAGAGCTATTTTCTCTTAACGAGAAAATGATGAAAAGATAGAACTTCAGAAGCCAATACTACTGAATCGATTCAACGAGCAGACGCAGGAACGGAGTCAGTGACCACTTCAAATTTTTTTAAAAATCAAACACCTTCTTGGAGATATATTACATGGATAAGTTGTCACCGGAGGGGATCGAGTGCTGGAGAAACTTCTTTATTGCATACCATTTATTTACAGTCAGCGACCCGCCTCTGTGTCTGGTTAAACTATATTTAATCGTACAACTAAGAAAGAAATGACTCTGGAAAACAGAAATTACGGTGCTTCGTGGAACGTTCATGCTTTGAGTGCACCTCAAAATATTTACTCCACAGTAAATGGTGAAAGAGTTCGTTCTTATCTGAAACAACTGTAGTTGAAGCATAACTTTTCCTCTCAAGGTCAAGGTTGAGATGTTTGATGGAACATATCAGAGCTGAAGAATAATGAAACACTTAGTTTTATGGGACCAGTTTGGATTTCTTAACCATAAAATAAAATGTGCATATTAGTTTTGCTGACGGAAAGAACATTGCCAAAGTGATTAAGGCTATACTTATGTTTGGACATAATGAGTGGACAACACTACAATACAAAAGGGAGCTAGCACATCTCTGACTTTATAATATTTTCAGAAAGACAATAAATACTGATGCAAATAAGTAAATAATAATAATAATAATAATAATAATAATAAACTCATACAGTTGGGGAAATACTATCTTTGGAGATTACTAAAAAGATTTGTATTTGTTCGTTAGTCTGTTTGTTTATAAACAGCTATTTCATCATTTTATCGTATGAATATGAAATGGGAGTTAAGGATTGTCCAATGACACATTTGGGACCAATCTGTGATGTCCCACGAACACGTTGGGGCAGCCGATCTGGGATGTCCCAAGGACACATTAGCGCAGCCAAATAGGGTCGTCTGAAAGACACAGTGGGCAGTGCCATATTTAGACATAGCAAGGTCCTAAGCTATGGGAAGCAGTAGAAACCTTATCTGGTATAAAATAAAATTGAGAGGCCCCTTCAGACTGTAAGTTCATACTGTGAGGCACTAAGATGTAGCTTGTTTAGCTTATGCATAAATCATGCATTGATAGTGGGGCAACCAACCGGGGATGTCAAGAGGACATTTTGGGGCAGCCAATCGAGGCTTTCCTTTGAATCAACATCATACGAGCCAAAGTATTCTTTTTTCCCTATTTTCAAATCACTAGTAAGATCCAAAGACGAAGAATACAATCAATATAAATGTATTCTTGTTAACTATTATATACAGCCATATTCTAACTGCGTTAAAGATTTATGATATGCTAGTGTATTACAAAACGCACTGTACAAATTAGCATGATAATAACTATAATCCTAATGTGAAGAAAATAAAAGATTCTCCAATCGTCCGCCTGGTCTTTATTTAATTATTTACTTTAAGGGGTATTTGGTCTGTCATATAAAAAAAATGTCCACATAAAATTTTACAATAATATCCTTGTCAATGAAGTAGATTTTATAAAAGGTGTTTTATATAACTTCGAAAATTCCGAGGCTCTAAAATAGGATAAAACCTACAAATCTATTCAGACACTTTTACTTGCATGACAGCGTGATATATTACACAGCATATTAAAAAAAACCCCAAAAAACACAAAAAAACAAATGCAACATTTTTAAAACTGAGCATATTTCCAACAGAAATAATGTTTGCTTCACCGGTCTGTTCTATACTGAAGACAGTATTTACAGCTGATTATTAAATTCTTTGTAGGTAAAGTAGGCTATGAAACATGAAATTTGAGTGGAAAGCTTCAGAGAAAAAAATATTAAGTAAGTAAGTACCGCACGCACATTGTGTCTGCGTATTTGTAAACATCACAACATTTTTGTCACTGTTAATTTTACTGGAAGAGACAAAACTAAATGTGGCATTAAGCGTGGTACACAGTCTATGCAACGTCTTTAGTTCTGATCAGAAATTAAGGAATATTCAGATTTGCCCATCATTTAGCCGTGAGACTTGTTATGTTGTTGGCGTATTCAGCACGTAGTCCTTGTATTCACAATATATATCTGAAGAACATATTCTTACCCCGTAAAGAGCATTGCGTGGTCGTAGTCTAGATTATATTTTGAACCCACGTGCCTGTCCCAATGTGCAATGTCGTCTGCATACTTATTCATCTCTATAGAAACTACTCCTTGAATTTCCTTTACGGTGGAATGTATGTGTGGGAAGTCGGTTTTCGCCTTGATGGAAAATATGGAAAAAATGAAAATCGAAATAATCACTCTATATGCGAGAATAAAAACATTAGAGGAAAAGATTAGTAAGTATTAAGCTTCATTTTCTTATTTAGTGTCAAAGTGTGCACAAGAATAGCGACACAGGTGACGATGGATAAAGGTTGCAAGTTTACTTTTCCAATACATAGGTGGTTGAATATACGGAGAGAATGTTACATGCTACTTTATATAAGGTTGTAATAGGTATACTAATTTGTGCACACACACACATATATATATATACGCTGCATAAGCATATAATGCGATGAGATAATGCAGCACAGTATCTTATACAACAAGGCGGTTGTTGCTGTTGTTTATTTTTAGCCATATTTAGCATACGACAGGCTGTTAATGGCGGATGGTGTAACTGACAAATGGTGGAGTAAAAACCAGGGGATATTCCCCAGGAAGAACCATCGACCCACGAGAAGCTATTGGCATGATTTCACCTATAGTCATATTGGCCGAAACTGAGATTCAAACCCACGCGGGCAGAGGTAAGATGGCTGTGATCGGCAAAGACGATTTCTTGAGACCACTCAACCATCCGTAGCCCCATATAAAGTGATCAGAGGTATCTCTTTTATTCCAAATATGAACAATGCATAAACATGCAATGTACTGAGAGAAACAGACACAGCAAAATAGAGAGGAACCAGTGTGAAACAGTAGAATAAAAAGAGAGTTTTGTATTCATTATTTTAACACACCAATAACCATTTGGAAATAAATCTCTGAGTTGATAGTATTATATTTAAAAAAATCAAGAACAGAGACATCATTAAGCAAACGATTATCTGTCGTAAAATATTCATCTGATAATATTCAGGCAATATTTCACCAATACTACAACCAGTCACAATGTTTTTATAATACAAAATCATCAGTCTCACAGACTGTTCTCTCTCTCTCTCTCTCTCTCTCTCTCTCTCTCTCTCTCTATATATATATATATATATATATATATATATATATATATATATACACATATATATATATATGTAATGAAACGTAATCCTCATGTACTATGCGCTTGAATTAAAAATGGTACTGATAACCCTACATTTAACATATATATTTCTAGTCTATTTGGTACAATGGTATTATCGTGTGCAATAATGTATGCTGTAACCAACAGAGATGATGCCAATATTAATTTTATGTCTGTAAGGTAAATCCCTTTTCAGAGGAAATGCTGGAATATTTAAATATTTCTGCTATTATTTAATTATGTCATAACATGAAGTTTACAGACCCTTCGGCTCTTTAAAGGCGCTGCATTTATCATCACCCACACCTCATTCCCAACTTAAACTGTGAGTCAGAAGTAGTGAATAGGGACGGTCTAGGGACTAGGGGACTTCCATGTTAAAAAGGGTATATCCACTCTGGGGACTATGTACAATTTAACATGGGAGAAAAAATATCCACTCTGGGGACTTTGTAATTTAACATGGGAGAAAAAAAATATCCATTTTAGGGACAAAAGGAATTGAACATGGGAGAAGAAAAAAAAAACTATCCATTCTAGGGACAAGGGGAATTGAACATGGGGAATAAATCGTGGGACTGTCTAGGGACTAGGGGAAATGGAACAGAGTCGGGACCCTATTTTAATACGGTCCCGACCTGATGGGTCTATGGAAATGGAACAGGCGAAAATTGAAACAGGGAGGGGTCTCTATTTTTTATTTTTTAAACAAAAAAAAAAAATGGGGCTAGGCAATGAAAGTCAAGATCTTTTCGAGACCGATGAGTGGCCCTGAAAAGGGCCTTTGGTTTTCTTCTTCTAACTCTTCCACTTCTTCCACCATCTTCTCACTTTTGCCACTATTCCTGTCTTCTTCTTCTCCTTTCTGGCATCCAGTCAGGATGACCCATCTCTCTGAATTTCTGTTGGATCTTCATCCAGTTGTTATTCAATCTTTCAAACTCTAATTTCTTCTTCTTATTCTCTTCTTCCTTTCTCTCTTTGCTCCATTTTTCTTTTATCTTCATCACTTCTACTATCATTACCTCTCTAATTAGTTCTTCTGCTTTTATCAACTGGTGAAAACCCCACTTTACGTACCACCAGTCAGTCCAATAAAAGCTATTTTCTAGGAAGCTCCTGACTTCTATGACATGATCCAAGGCTTCCTTTAAACTACCTACTCTCACGTAAGGTGGGTCAATGAATCCTCTGATTCTTTCTACTTCTTCCTCAATCATTCCCCCATTAGATCTTTTGCTACTCCAAGACTCTTAACATTGTTCAGGCTACCTTCAAATCTTCCTTCCTTATTCAATCTTTCTACTACATAAGTTCCATCCATGATCCAAAAATAGCTATGTCTCAAATTGTTAAATAAACTTGTCACTGTTGCCATGTTCTTCTTTCCGTTATTCCGTAGAATGGTGCGAACGACGAACGTTGTGGGTTCTTGTACGAAAAGTGCGGACGTGAAGGAAAACATCCCCTAAGACCCAAATCTTATATTACCGAGATCATCACTTAAAACTCGCGGACGTGAAGGAAAACATCCTCCTACTTTTCTCTTCTCAAATTATATACTATCCACACAAACCTACGTTAGCACTTACAAAGCCCAAACTATACTATCCACACACACGCTAAGCATTAAAATCAAATCTACTATTCACACAAACCTACGTGAGCACTTACAAACACACAATCATATACATAAACACATACAATCTTAACAGGAAAAGAGTCAGTGTTTATAAATACACTACTCTACATACACACACATTGGCAAATCGATTACTATTTCTTTTCTAAAGGTTTGGGTAGCCCTGAAAAGGGCTGTTTGTTTTGAACTCCAGGGCACCTGGTTAATGATGGCACCTTCCAGGCCTTGCACCACACACACATCTTCTACTCCAATCTTTCCAGTTGACTCTTTTGACTGGGAGCGCAGAGGGAGGATGATTGGCTTCATCACCCCAATCCTCTGTCTCTGGAATCTTGTACGACATCCTCTCTCCTATTTTCTTTTCCTCCTCTTCTTCTTTCCTTTTTTGCTCCTCTTCCTCTTTTATTCTCCCTTCTTCAACAATGGCCTCCGCAGCCAGCTCATTCACTATACGCCTGGCATATTCCAGGTGCATCTGGAGTTCTAAAAGTTTTACAATTCTTGTATTCATTGTCTTGCTGATAACAGGTCGACGATGGGTAGTCCAACTGACGATTAGTTTTCAATTTAAGCGAAAAGCGCGGACGTGAAGGAAAACATCCCCTAAGACAAAACTTATATTACCTAGATCATGACCAAATAACGTGCGGACCTAAAAGAAACACTCACTCACTTTTTTATACTACCCATCACTATTCTAAAAAATTTTCATTTAAAAAATAATATACTATCCACATACGTAAAGCAGCCAAATCAAACCCTAATCTACTATCCCCACACTTCAAACAACAAAAAAAACATTATCATAATCTACCATCCACACAAACGTATGTGAGTGCTTACAATCACACACACTTTCTATGCAAGATAAACACTTCATGTGCTTATGCACGCACTTCTATTTTTTAACTTATTATAGGCAATCGATTGTTGTTTCTTTTCTAGAGATTGGGGTAGCCCGGAAAAGGGCTGTTTTTTTGTGTGCGAAGTTGAAGCTAGGGCGATCTTTTATATTCTAAGAATGCGACGTCCTCTGACGATAGGCTTTCTGACGATAGGTCTGCTTCTTCGGAAAGAGAAGAAGAACTCTTTGGTGTCGATACGACAGTCGACAAAGCCTCTGTCAGGTTCAGGTTGCTGCTGCTGCTGCTGTTGTTGTTGCTGTTGCTGCTCTCTCTGCTGTTTCTGAAGTGAATGAAATTGTGATTTCCACTTTTGGAAGTCATTAGGCCATTGATGGACACTACGTTTCCTAGCTTGAGACAAAAGAAAAGCATAATGGTCACAAAACCATTTATCTACTTTCGCATCGTTTCTAGAAGAAGAACGAGGATCAAAATGAGACACTAAATGTTCTAATGAATAGCCCAGGCTACGATGATGCAGAAAATACACACAATATTGTCCACATACCAAGGAATCTGTCCCTTGTAATTTCACATTATTGAATCGGGTGGTCTGAGCATTTCTTCTCATAAAGTCAATAATATCGAAATATTCCACACATCCTTCTTAAGGAAAGTAGACAGCTACCCAGTGGGTTCCTGAAAGATGACTGTCGTCCGTGTTGATCACATAAGCTTGATGGTCTTGAGGTTTGTGATGAGAGAGTTCATCTTTAGCACAGACGACAGGATTCCAAGAAGCCGTGTACGAGCTGTGGTTCAAAAGGTAATAAAGTTCCCAGGTATCCATGTTTTGTGTGTTTTGTTTCTTCTTCACAGGTAATAATAAGTCATCAATTCGATCCTGACTTTTTGCTTGAAAATGTCTGACAAATAACCGTTTCTTCGCTTCGTCTCCCCACTCTGATTCTGGAGAGCTTCGATACGATGGATCTCTTGAGTGGTTAATGGTGGACAAGAATGTTCACGCAAGTCTTTATACCACTGATGCAACACGACTTCGTCCGAGATGAGACTCCAAGCTTCGTCCAGATACTCGTCCAATTTTTCTTCTTGACTCAGCATCAGGTATTTATCGTGTTGAATTTGACTGGGATGATCGTTTTGACATCCATAGCAATCTTTCTTGATCAATTCCGTAATTTTTTCGACCAAGTGTTTGGTATAACAGGAGACTAAATGGGCTTCTTGTTCTGGCCATCTTGACTTCATCATGATAACTTCTTGTTCTTCCACAGTCTCCTTACATTCCATGTCTAAAGTTTCTCCACTAGGTAAAGAGGGATAACAGTCTTCCATGGCTTCTAATAATCTAGAGTGACTTCACTCAAACTGTTGATTTCTATCGTATTATCAAATTCTGCATACAGGATGACGTTCACCGTTTCATCAGGATCTCGATTTGCAAACTGAATTTCCACACGAATCTGACCGGATTTTATAGGGTGGAAATGTCCCTCGTCGCTGCCTTGGTCAGGAGTGAAATCGAAAGCCCACAAAGCATAGCCTCCTGCATAATCTTCGCACGTAATGCCGTGACTCGTGTTGGTTGATAACTGTCCGGTAGTTTCGTACAAGGACAAGTACGACCTCAAGTAATTATTCTTGTCAAAGTTGGGTCCGAAAGGTCGGGTACACAAGGTCTTGCCATCGCGACTGACTTCGATCTTGGACACACCAAAGTGTCGAAAGTAGAACGGATTTTTATTGGCAGCTCCATTGAAGGCTGTATTCTCGACGATACCAACGATTAAACGTTTGGGTAGCTGCCCTTGGAACAGATGATCTTCGATCATGGATCGTTGCCCCTTGGGAATGGTGAAGGTTTTCACTTCCACGCGTCGGATCGGATACTTGGCAGTCGTTCTGCTCAACGTGTGACTAATGTCGTTTCCCACATTAGGTAACACTTCCACACGTCGTAGGTAGAGTCTGACTTCTTGGATTTTGGTTTTGTAATCGTCAGTATCAGCCATTAAATGGAAAGCGGTGCTGCTGCGACTCAGTCTCAGGCGAACATCCACCCCGTTCAGCAAATATTTATCTTGCAACCACATGTCCAAATGCAAACGATCCATCAGTTCTAAACTTGTGTTGGCTCCCATGATTCTCTTTCTTCGTTCTACAAATCCCTCATTGTATTCTTTCTTTTTATCATTTGTATCAGTTTCAAATATTTCAAACTGGTTTGCGTCGTCAGCTTCCCATACCACACAGGCATTGAGATGAGTGTTCTTGGCGTCTATTCCGTACGTCAAGAGATTTTCCAGGTAGGCACGATAAGGGTAAGTATCCATGCTGCTACTAACTAGTTTGTTATTCAAGTACAAGACCACTCCACTAAACAAGGAATGCATGAAATTCTTGACGGGAGCTACTGCTTCATCGTCTATATCAGCTCCTGTCTTGTCTAGAGCTTTGACTTTCAGGTACAAGTAACTCCTGTTCAGATCTATGTAATCTTCGGGCTGTCCTTTGATTTCAAACTCGATGGGAGCGGTGGGTGGCATAGCAAACAGATCCAGTTCCGACTTGGAACAGGCGCAAGACTCTCGGTGCATCATTTTTTTCTGTTTCTCAATAATCCAAAACGTCTAAGTCTCGGACGGTTATTCTTTTCTTTGTCTTTCTAGCTTTAGACGTGTGAAGTCTGGTGAAAGGGTGTTTTCTTTGTCGTCTCTTTCTGCCTTGTCCTTGCTGAATGCCTAACTCGGTAGCGTGCAGGGCATTTATAGGTGTTTCTCGCCGGCTCAAAAGGTCTTTACCCTTTTGCAGTAAGACATTTTTGCCTGCCCTCATGAAAGCTTCTTTGGGATTTTGTTTGTCGATGATGACATTTTCGAGAAATTCTTTGCCTTGCGTCAGTGCGGCATCTTTCAAGGCGTGCAATCCGCGTGTCACCATCGGTTTCAAGACTGGGGCCACCGAACAAAAGGCCGATTTCACCATATCTCCTAAACCGTGTCCTCGCTGTCGAGCAACCCCTCGGTACACTGGATACATGACTTACGAATCGTGAGAGAACCGTTTTCTAAAATGGAGTTTCACCGTGACTTTTCCTTTGGTGAATGGAATATTTTGTCCCAGATCTCCTTTTATAGCAATGTTGACCGTGTCCAAATACGACTTACTGACAGGCAAATAGTGAGGATTTACAAATTCGCGGTGTACGTGATAGGTGTTTCCACCTTCCTGCTCATTGGTTGTGGCACTATCCACTTTGAAAGGAATGACACGCAGTAATGGTACGGAGGTGTGTCCCACCACGTCATACTCCACCACATCGGAGTATACAAACATCAAATTCAGTCCTTCGTTCAGTTCTACAGGGAATCGAACAAACTTGTAAAATTCCGTATTGCTGTTGATCTTCGGTTTAAAATTTGGAGCGATTTTTGTGTCTCCACCTAAAATATCAAACAAGTCACGATTAAAACCGATGGACAACGTTTGGGTATCCTGGAATTTCATCAGTAAGCGAGGAGCCACTTTATGGTACTCCAGGGTGACAGTTTTTTTGATTCTGTTCAGGGCTTTGCCAAAGGCTAACTCGAACCTGTAAGCAATGGTATCCACCAAATGTTGGCCACTAAAATAAAACCCTGAAGGAATTTTCAAGGTGTAGATACTGAAGGGTGAATTATTGGATGGTCTTGTGTCCCCTGAAAACCCGATTTCTTTCATGGCTTGTTGAAATTGTTCGTTCATGATTTCTACCTCAAAAGTGTTTTGCTTTTCAGTGATGTTTTGGATTTGTGTAGGGTGAATCATTTCCACTAAAGCCACTTCCCAATGGGCTTCGTGATCTAATTGGATGGCCTGAGGTAATTTGGCCATGTAACAGCACAACGTGTTGTTGGGAAACACCTCCATGGAACTGTCACTGGGTAAGGTTAAGTAAAATTGGTTTTGGTGACTCATAATTCCAGAGTTCTGTGACTGTCCAAGGGGTTACTGGAAGTCAGAGGAGTATCTCCGCCCAAAATGGGGTTGTTGTTGTTGTTGGAGTGGTGACTGACACTGGCACTGGACACAAGGTTCCCGTTGTTCCCGTTGGAAGAGAATTTCAGGGAAGGATTGGGAAGCAGGTAACGGATGTAGCTGCTCAATAAAATGGTCCACAATTATTTGTCTCCTTTTTGCAAACTCAAATTGGCAATGCCTGCCCCGATGACACAATACACCGCGAAGATTTGGCAGAAAAAGACGATGTGCGTTTTAGGCACACGTTCTCCACACCACACCCACAAGGGTTGTTTTTGTAAATCTTGCAGAGAAGAACTGGGTGAAGGAGTGGTAGCCGTAGTAGCTGCGTTTGTGTGAAAGGGCATGATGGTCACTTCTTTTTATAGTCGATGACTTGTGAAGCGTCGATCCAAGAATCAAAACTGGGTGGATATCCTTTCCAACGTACTTTGACTTCTTTGACACGTCGTTTGCCCACTTTACGGGTTCTGCGTTCGAGAATGCTTTCGATGTCGTACACGTCGTCTTCTTTTTTGGTGACACGTTGTAACTCGGGTAAGTAAAATGTTCCTTTGAGCACTTCTCCGTTCATGTTTTCCAATTTATAGACGGCAGGATGAGGGCCATGCACTCGTCCAGTGACACGAAACAATTCGGTCGTCCAGTTAGGTAAGTAACCTTTGTCGAAAGTGCGTTTGGTTTTGCCAATGCGTACCCAATCTCCTACGGCCAACACTCCGCTTCGTTCTCGGGAGTCACCTCTTGCGGGGCACGTCGAATGCTTCGATGGTAAGATTGGTTGTACGCTTGCACCAGGTGCGGTAAGATGTCGATGTACTTCACATTTCCACATGCGTTCTTTCAAAGTGCGTTGAAAATGTTCCACGATGCTGGCTTTGGTTTCTGGATTCTCGGTGGTAAAAAAATGAATGTCACGTTTCTTTCTGGAAAGCTTGGTTCAGAAATTCGGTGCCTTTGTCCGTTTGCCATCGAAGAGGGTGACGACCGCTTTGTTTCAACACCCGTTGCAGGGCTCGCACTAACTCACTGCTCGATTTGGAAGTCAAGGGTACGACCCAGCCAAATTTGGAAACGACGTCGATGACACAAAACAAGTATTTGTAGCCGCGATTGTAGCTGGCCAAATGAGAGACATCGGCTAAATCGGCTTGCCATTGATGATCGATGCCTTCCACTCGGGTGCGACTTCTGGAAAACTTGCGTCGAATGGGTTTGTGAAAAGTGTAAGTAGCTTGTTATTGTAACCATTGTTGCACTTGAGGTAAACGGAGACTTTTCAGTCGCGTTTTGGCAGCACGATAAAATTTCTGAACTCCTGCAGGATGGGAGGGATCGTAGTAAATGCTGGCTAACACTTTTTCCATTTTGTGTTTGTTTGTTTGTTAATAAGGCACCCACTCTTGGAGGATGCTACTCTTTTTCTCTTGGGGTATTTTCTTGGATTGCAATGCTTTGCGTGTGCGACCGGCATTAGTTGTCGCAGAGGAGGATGTTTGAACAGGGGATATCTTTTCTTGTTTCACATCTGTCTTCACCTTCTTTTTCTCTTCTGATGAAGAAGGGGTGGTCATCGTCTTTTTAATCCATCCAATTCTGGAGGTAGGTTGTGTTGTTAACTTGCGTACTTTTTCTGATGAAGTTTGAAACCCTTCTTCGTCTTCTTCTCCTTTTTCTGTCTTGGTCACTGGTAGTGGTGGTGGTAGTAGTGATGATGGTGCTGACTTTTCATCAAGGTCTTAAAATCTTTCAGAGTGGGAAGAGCTGTTTCGTCTGAGGCTTTCTGGTGAAAGAGTTGCAGTCGTTGCAAGAGTTGACCGTACTTTTGCGATTTTTCTGTTTCGGACAAATCTTGGCGATCCATCAAGGACTGCAATTCGTGTTGTAACTGGGACATCTCGCTCAAATTGGGATTGGGAGGTAAATGCTGGGTGTGTTGTTCTTGCCAACGATGGTGTTCCATCCATCGTTTGTAAGGCACTAAAGCTAGCTTTCGTCCTTCCATGGGGTTGTCAAGGGTCAATTCTGAGATCTTGGGACTTCAGAGGGCCTTTTTATCTTGCTACCACCAGTACTCCCAACATGGTTCCCAAGACTCCTTTCAGCAATGGGCCTAGCATGAGGGGTAAAATTCCTCCACGTTGGACCAACATCTTCTTCTTTTGACGAATGGGAATTTTCTTTTGAACCATTTGGCGAAGAACGTGACGATGTTTGCCTAAGCATTGTTTCTGGTGTTTGGACAAAGGGATCGTGCCTTTCTACACGTTCAAATAACATTCGCACACGCTATCGATGAGGCTGATTGAATGAGTTATTTTAGTAGGTGTGGAGAATCTTTGGACAGGACAGATAACATGTCCCCATGTTTGACTAAACGAGGAGGCAGTCCTTTCCATTTCTTTCCTTGGGGTTTAGAAGAGGGATGTTTTCTGGAGGGTGACATCTTTGAGTCTTCAGCGCCAAAAACACTAATACCCCTACTTAGTCACAGGCCCTTTTTTATACTGGATCGCGTCGCCACTGATTGTCTTTACGTCGTATCAACTTGAGGACAGGCATGACACGTCGTGCAGGGGTCATCAACGGAGAAGTTCTTGGTGTGATCAACGTCTCCAAGTACTTTTCAGTTCTTGTGTCATCAACGGAGAAGTGAATGAACCTGAGGCTACCGGAGACGCGGTTACCGCCGTTACAGGTCGTGGTTTGCGAGTGTAAATTTACGTCCTGGCCGAAGTGCCTCTCTTGCGACTAGTTTTCTGTGGGCTTTTCTTTTTCTGGGGACTTTTTCTCTGCTTCTTTTTCTGGGGGCTTTTCTTTTTCCGGGGTGGTGACTGGTAAGAGGAGGGTCCCGCCACTGGAGAAGTTCTTGGAGACACGGGTCTCCTTGGGGACCTGGTCTTGACACCGTGGCTCTTTTTCTTCTTCTTGGAGCTTCGTTTGACCTTTTTCTTGGGGAGAACTTTGGGAGCATTAGGATCTCATCTTAAGAGGGAGAGAATGATGACCCCTCCTAGAGTACCGCTCCCTCCAGGTTTCAAAATGATTTGTTTTTTGGTTTGAGTGTCGATGCGGACCAGTTGGGTCAAAGTGACTTTGTTTCGATCAAAAAAGCGTTTGGTTTGATGAGGAATCTGAATGATCCCTTGTAGTAATTGACGTGCTGTCAGCGTGAACCATCGTAAGACTTCTTTGAGACTAGCTTCTAAGACACGAGCCCGTATTTGTGGATTTTTTTCTCGACTGATGCCATACAAGGCACGAATCAATTTGACGGGAAGATGCGACTGAAGGGACGTCATGTTCAAACTGTGTGAGACAGACGAAAAGTGTCTGAGGTTTTTATACATTTTTTTTGGAGTGAAATTAAGTCGAGGACGGAGACGTGTACAGGACAGGCCCTCCGTCTTGGCACCAGTGGTGAAACAGTTGGGTACGAAATCGCAAATCCTCGGGGGTCGTAGGTTTCAAATCGACGAGTAAATAAGCGTGTGGAGTTTGAGTGGCATCGTCGTACGCCTGAGTTAGCCAAGGCGTTCCTAACTGTTTGGCTACGACTTGCACTTGCGATTTGTCTCCATGGCTTTTAAACAAGACCACGTAATGCGCATTGAGACTGATGGTGCGATGGGCTTTACTTTGTTGAAACAAATTTTGGGTGATGTAAACGACACTGGCATTACGATGATGCCCTTTGCGCGTGAACCACAGTTTAATGTCTTCTTCGTCTTCTCCTAACATGTCGTCGAATATGACCAAATGGGTTTGACGGGAGTCATAGACGATTCCGTCGTCTTCTTTAGGAATGCCTTCCACAAACACGATGGAATCGCCTTGACTTTCTCGCAAGAGGCTGTACGCCGATTGCCACTCTTTGTAACAGACCACGATGCGTTGAGGTGGAAGATCGATCAAATGATGTTTATGTTCGATCAAACGTTTGACGAATTCGGTTTTGCCTGAACCGCTAGGTCCAGCAATGAGCATGTTAAAGGGATGGCGAAGATACAAAGCATCCCCACTGGCACAATCTAAGTGTTCGTCGATGACTTTGACTGTAGAGGAGGAGGGAGCAGAGACAGCAGAGGTAGCGTTAGGAATGTCACTTGTGACACGAAAACAGACAAGACAAGAGTTTATATCCTTTTTTCAGGACACGTTTATTGAATGTTTTAAACATGAACACGAAAGACAAAAATACATAAAAGCCAAAGGCTTAAGTACAACGATAAAAGGCACATGAAAACCATCAACGTGGAATAAACACAAGTGTCTGTACAACATGTTTTGGGTAATGTTCTGACCAGTTCTATAGGGGGTAAGATCACACAAGTGTCCTCCCGAAAGGGTCTTTCTGGCATGTTCACGACAGTCCTGTCCTGGGTGACGGGTTCTTCTTCTGGTACGGTCACTAACACAGGTTGAAAAGTAACTTTTTTCCTTGAACAACTCTCGAGCATACTGTGCCACTTCTTGGGTCCAAGCCTCAAAACTCTCTTTTTTCCAGTCACGGACATCTGTCCAATGGGGGTGTAAGTCACAAGCTACACACACATCGTCATACACGTCTTCGGTAGCTAAAAGTTGACGAATCTTTTTTTCCCGTAGAGGTCGAGAAGTATGCGGCTTTGAGCAAGAGGAGTCTTTCGTGACCATTTAAGATCATTTGGATGGTAAGTACTGTTCATAAAGAGTCCACAAGGAATCGACTGGTAAACGAAATCTCAGAAAACAAGTCACTAAGACACACACCATGCGTCGACCCAAATTGAATAGATACAGTTCTTGTAATAATTGATGGTAATGATGCACGGTTTGAATATGGTCATTGAGTTCCTTCCACGGAATCTGTTCAATCACATGTGATAAAAGTCGTGGCATGGATTCCTGTTTTTATAGTCTCTTTGTTTCGGAAGCAATACACATACTTTCTACCCAGAGATCTTCGTTCTCCAGTTGGAAGTTTAAATGCTCCATACTGTAACCTAGACTTCAGAGTTCGATTAGAAGTTTCCTCTTCCTCTAAGTAGATTCCACGTAAAATATGTTGGTAATCCTTTAACTTGCCTTCCTCAATGTTTTGTACTAGGTGTATCTCGAAGTAACCAAAATGATGAACATTTCGTTCATTCACTAACTCAAAGTGTTGAACAAGGTCTGACCACTGAAACAATTTATGACCAATCAGTTCTCTTATACCATTCAGGTACCAGTGGTTAAACATCTGGTGACGTAACGGATGCAATTGTTCTTTACGTTTGACTTGTATTTTGACCAGCTCTCCGTAAATGCGTTCTCTCAAGTCCACAGGCAAAGCACGAATGTTCTCTTGTAAAGTATCCATGAATAGGTCGTACTAAATTCTCTTTCTGACACAAGAAATGTACCGTTTGCACAGACATGGTTTCCCTTTAGTGTCCAATCTAAATCGTTTAATCACCAATTTACACATTGCAATTCGTTCAGAAGTTTCCTCTTTCACTAAGTTGACATTGTGTAAAAGATGTTGGTAATTCGTTAACTCTTCCTCTGGAATTCGATGTAGTAACTTTACAATGTAGTAGATAGAATCATCAATAGCAAACCAATCTTTTTTAAAACCAGGGGGTCGTTGATCAATGTCTGTCCAATGGAACACTTTCAACTGAATCAGTCCTTGTATAGCAGTCAGGTACCAGTGGTTCAAACACCGGTGACGTAACGGATGCAATTGTTCTTTACGTTTCACTTGTATTTTGACCAGTTCTCGGTAAATGCGTTCTCTCAACTCCACAGGCAAGCCACGAATGTTCTCTAGCAAAGTATCCATGAATAGGTCAGTCCGTACAATTCACAATCTTCTCCTAGAGCAAAAGTAATCCACATAGTGAGTAATTTCTGACCACTGCCATTCAGGGTAACGTCCAAGAATCTCATTGAACTCTTTTGATGTAAACGGTCTAGAGTAATATAATAGGATGAATGCACCCTTGACCCAGAGAAATATAACACACTGGTTGACTTTTTTCACCTTCCTCTTGTGAATTTCTCGGCACAAAAGTTCTACAGTCACCCATTGAGATTTCACTGTGGCAAGACCCTGCCAAATTTCCTTGTAAATCTTCTCTTGCAGTTCTTTAGGTAATGATTCAATACCGTTTTTGAAATGAAGTTTAAATACTGGTCTCGGTGATGTCCAACATTTGATTCCTAACCAATTTGGTTTCTTCTTCAACGACATGGTAAGTTAGTTCAATGTCTCGGTCCCACTAAGGGTAAGTAATGACAATTCGGTGACCAACGAGCATGTTCTAGGTAAGCCGAATCTTGTGGTTCCCAGTGGTGAAGTGACACACCGCAACTGAAGCACTTGACTTTATCTCCTTCGCCTAAGTAGAAAAATCCGGCTCTGGCTAATTCTTCGGTCCTCCCAGATACTTAGGCCATTTTCCTTTGAACGATTGAAGACGATTTTCAAAGTCGCAGTATTCCGACAAACGCACAGGAAACGAATATTCGTCTTTCACAGGTTCGTTTCGATGAGGGTTGGGTGACATGGACAGGAGTTTGCTCAAGGCTGGATGACATCCGTAGAGGGTAGATGTGAAGGTGGGCATCCAGATTTAAAACGAAACCCAGCAAAGTGTCCAAGAGGACGAGCGGCATCGCTTTCGCATCCCTCAGGTTTGACACGCACAGCATCACTTTCCATGATAGGGGTAGTGACACTAAAGTTCCCATGATGCTTTACGTCATCGCTAAGGTCACAACGTACAGCATCGTTCCCATCGCAAGGCTCACAATCGCATTCGACTTCAGAGGCCACAAACTTGAATTGTGCCTGTCTGAACTAGTTTTGTGTTTCTCTGAAAGTATTCATCTTGGTCGCTTGGTCTTGGTAGTCACAATGAACTATCGATCTTGACCATAGCCCCTTTTTATACTAGTCGCAATGCAGTCTCAAACTTGTACATCGTTCCTTTTTTATGTTTAGTTTTGGAAGGTACCGTCTCTAAGGTGCCGTCATAATTATACTGTAGTGTAATGGGTGGAAAGGCCATAGAAAGGTAAGGGCAGTGCGGAGACCATCGAGTATGTTCCAGAACAGCTGAATCTTTATAAATACATAGATCCATTCGTAACTTCAGGCCACAACTGAAACACTGTACTTCGTATCCCAATCCAGTCTCAGGTCCCAAGTAGACAAATCCTGTTCTAGCTAAAACATGCGAAGTAGGTAATCCTTTCCTATCCGTTGGCCATTTTTGAAACGTGTCCAATCGACAGGCACAATCACAATAGTCAGGCAAGAAAACTGGAAAATGGTAGGGTTTGAACTTGGAGTTCTCACTGGATTTCTCACTCGATTCTTGCTGTGGCGAAGTCATCCTTCTGGTGGGTGGCTATCCTCTTACAACCAATGTTTTATACCGACATGTCCATACGGCAAAGTGGTTGGGAAGTCGCACTCACTTCTGGTACACGATTTGATAGACTTTTTCCAGCTGTCGACTGACGATGTGATGGGTGGGTAAACGTACAATTTTGTTGGGCTGATAGGTGGTCACTTTAAAGTGTTCATCTTCTCTAGACTGCAAGGCTTCTTTCAATACGTCAAAGTTCACCACTCGACTGGTACGATAATTCAGAGTCAATCCTTTCACTTTACACTTCGTGTGCACTTCTCCTTGTTTGTCCCGGTATTCGTAGTTGTAATTTTTTGGAGCACCACTGACGAAACTTAGAATCTTGTCGTCGGGGTGCTCGTCTGTCCAGGCTCCTAAACGGTCTCATTCGATGTCAGAGTGATGTTGACTCGGGTGATCGATGTAAATGTAAGTGTCCGTGTCAAAGCACAGGACACGTTCACCTAACAGTTCTAAAGCTTCGTACAATTTTAATCACCCTTGTGGTATTGTTGTGTCTTGGGAAAGTGGCAAATTTCGTACACTTCTAACAGTTGGTATCCCATGTCCAGAGCTTTGAACAATTCTACGCTGACCCATGTCCCCGTCAAGGCCCGTTCTTCCTGGGTGTGATGACAAGGTTGATCTTGGTTGCACGTTTCAGCACAAGTACGGCACAAAGGAAACATCAGTTTGCCTTGGCAATGGTGAGGTAAGACGGGATGGTATAGGTTCGTGGGAGGCAAAACTTTGCACTTGATCAAGCCTTCGTATTGTCGAATGTTTTTCAGGTCGATGTGGTCGGTGAACAGTTGTGGCTGCCCTGCAGGAAAGCGACAATATTTGCACACATAGGGATACAGCGAACACACGTCCAAGTATTTGATTTCTTCTCCTTTCTCTTCGTCAGCTTATTACAGCAAACAGGTGGCATTGGTCCTTCCTCCGTACAAACTATCCCTCGGGTTCAGCGGGTCCATGAACTGGTAACTTTCCACGAGGTGTTTAAACTCGGGATCGGTTTTCAAACGGTGATCGTATTCGTGTTCCCACATTTCCACCACTTGGTATCCTTCCTGTTCTAACTTCAGGCGTCGCTGACAAGTGGCCTGGTACAAGTCTTCCATGGTGCGTTGTAAAAACTGTTTTTTAGTGCTGCGATCAGGGTAACAGACGGGGCATCCCTGAAATAAGCAACCGTTAAACTCGTACACGATCTTGGGGTTTTCTAAGTCCCAGCCATCGACCGAATGCGTTCCGATGGTCTTTTCGCCTCCTCCGTTGCGGGCATGCTGAATCCATTTGTCATCCTTGTCGCACAAGTAATGTAACCAACGTAGGGCTTTGACCGAGTATTGACGTTTGACATAGTTGGTCGTTTGAGGACTGATGACAGCCACGGTGTTTTCAGACATGAATCGTTGCCGGTACCCTAAGGAACACGCCTTGGCAATCGTGCAAGCTTCTTTTAAAGGATCCACCCCTCCGTGTTCCATGAACAGTTCTCGAAATTTTCCACAGCATCGCCGTAAAATGTCCACGTCGGAACGACAATACTTTAACATTTCTTCCTGAAAGTCGAAAGGGTCCGAGGTGTGAGCCTGGTACCAAGCGTAGAAAGCTTCTCGTTGTTCGGTACGCATGTTGTCAGGGTGGTAATAATGAGTCTCAGGCAAATGAGGTAGAATGGCGTGTTGATTGGCTTCGGTATTGAAAAAGTGTGGAAAGTACTCTTTAGCCATTTCTGTCATTCCAAACGTTTTAGGCATTCGACTCAAAGGCATGGCTAAGTAGCTCATCGAATCTTTAAACTGCACTTGTCCCACTTGCATGAAAATGATCTTGGCTCCGTTCAAAGTGACTTTAGGACGTTCGGTGCCATGTTCCGTATAGTATCTCAAAATAAACTGTCCATCGTATCCGGAGAAATTGTGAGCCATCACCGTGGCATGGCGATGACAATCTCCGTAACGTTCGATGTCCTCTTTTCTCCTCGTCTTGTCGATGGGGTCTAAGACCCATCGAGCGAAATCGGCTAGCGTGTTCGGTCCTCAAAAGATTTTTTCACGCCCTCCAGGAATCTTGCTTCAGTGAGGGAAATGGCTGAAAATAGGTTCTTGAATGCACTTTTCGCACTCTCGATGAGCCACGCAGAAATTAGGAATGTGAATGCCGGTCTCTTGCATGCATTTGAAATCGAACAAGATGAAATTGCCTTTCTTCTTCTTCTTGTGACCATCCTCTTTCTCTTGTTGGGATTGTTATTTTTGCACGTAGCGTTGGTGTTCCAAGTCCACGATGTGGTGACAAATGTGACACTTTTTCTTTCCTGTACATACGTGTGCCTTGGTACTGTTGGTACATAGACCTTGTCCACACGTAGGGCACAATCTCAGCAGTTGACAAGCACATTTCTGCTGTGAACCTTGCGTCTTCAGATGTTGTTGGTAACAGGCAGGGCTGACAAACGTGCGCAGACAAGCAAGACATTGCACTGGTTCTTGCCCTTCTCTCAGACAGGGTTGAGAGGCCAAACATCCTGAGCATTTCGATCCACAATGTTTGTGTTGCTCTCGATTATTTTAACCATAGTCACATTTCTCACAGTAATATTTGTATCCGAGGAATCCAGTGATAGTGGTAATGGTATCGAAATGGTCATCGTGATGATAGAGGTGAATGTATCTTCCATCCTTAAAGTCTTTCCCTCGAAACAACAGAGACCCGCGCACTTCTTGAGGGTGCACTTTCAAGATGTAGCGTGGAGCTAGGACATCTTGCAATTTTTGCATGTCAGGAATGCCACAGGGTGTGTCTTTGGACAAGCCTGCTTGTTATAACAGAAGTTCTTCTTCCCTTCGCTGTTTGCCTCGGTTCGATTTTCGAATGTTCTCCAAGCCTCTTTTCCATTATACCGTGTCGTTCTTGTCGGCATAGGTTCGTCCCACCGCGATGGCTAAACACATCTGGTCTTGAAAATTGTTAATTTGGACGAGACTTGTTTTGGTAATGCGAAGGTTGTTGACCAATAAGGTCTTTCTGCGTTGTCCGGTCCCTTGAGGAGGAGAGACGTGGGTCATGTCCAGTGTGGCTTTTCCATCGTTGGTGTCAAACTGGTCATTGGATTGTTGCACGTGTTGAATCTTGTCCATGACTTTGGAAGCGGTCAATTCTGCAGGGCTGCTAAACTCGATCCAAACAGGGGATTTCAAGCCGTCGTGTTGTATGGAAAGTCTCAAGCGATCGTCTTCTTTGGGTTGACATTGTCGCTTGAGTGTGGTGAGGAAAGAATCCCACATCTCGGTGATGAACCCTTCTGCTTTCTCTAACGGTACTTCGGACTTGAAATCTTTAAACTTCACCTTGTATTTGTAAGCCGTAGTTCTAAATTTTCTAGAGGGACGCTTTTCCGTCTCTAGAATGTCATAGTACTTTTCAGGGTTGACTAAGGGTGGTGAACTTTGCTTAGAGGGTTTGGATTCTGGTTCACTCATGTCCTCTTCAAAATCACTGGCATGAATTTGTGTCAAGACTTCATCCCTGGTACGAGGCGATATATCACATTTCTGCCTCTTACTTTCTTCTTTCTTCTCAAATGAATTGGATCGTTTTATCTTAATAGCAAAAAGTCAAATGACTAAAGTTTAAACACCATGGACTAATTTATAGTCATAGCAGACAAGCGTATATAAAGGGTATGTGTCTTGTCCTTTCACTAGTCATTTCACTCTCAAACCGAGCACAACGATGGAAGAGACTACCCAGATCGAACATTTCATCAGAGCTTTGCGAGGAGTCATTAGAAAATTCTCTTCAGACCAGCCGAGGGACTACTCTCCTTCCTTCCGAGATAAAAGTCAAGATACTTGCTATATCTGTCAGAAGAAAGGGCATTGGTCTTCAGAGTGTCCAAGCCGTCAAAAAAGAAAAAAAGGGGTTAGAAGAGACAAAAGTCAAGATACCTGTTATTATTGTCAAGAAAAAGGACATTGGTCTCCAGATTGCCCGAAAAAGAAACAAGATTAGTCAGAAGAAGAGAGGTATTCTTCAGAGGAAGAGGAAGAAAAGGAAGAAGAAGAGGAAGAAAACAGACAGGTGAAGAAAAAGAAACAGGAGAAGAAAAGAAGGTAAGAAAGTGAGGAGGAAGAGGAGGAAAAGACTATGACAGTGAAGAAATTAAGAGAGAGTGAACAATGAGACAGAAGAAGTCTATGAACTTTTTAAAGTGCTCTGTTGTGAATTGTGAATTGGATTGTAAATATTTATAAAAGAATAAATTAGGTATAAAAAGGTAAGTGTCTTTGGGTTTTGATTTTAAAATAAGAACCTACACTCACACACTCATACACACGTACTATAGGGGTAAAATGTGTTTTTTTTTAGTTTGAATGGATGTTGGCAATTGAAAGTCTATCTCTTTTCGATAGACGTGGGTGGCCCTGAAAAGGGCCTTTTTGGTGTAGGGATGAGTTTAAGCAATCGACTTTAACTGTCTTAAGCCTTTGCCACGGCCAAGGCCTACTTCTGGACTGCGTACTGTTGATGATGATGATTTGCTTGAAATCACTAAGGGTGGCACGGTAGGCGTAGTCACAGGGTTGGAGTGTTTAGCTCGGGAAGGTCGTAATAAAGAAGTCTGATACATTTGTTTTCAGGACCACTCATAGATCTCGAAAAGATCTTGACTTTCATTGATTAGCCCCATTTTTTTTCTTTTTTGTTTAAAAAATAAAAAATAGAGACCCCTCCCTGTTTCAATTTTCGCCTGTTCCATTTCCATAGACCCATCTGGTCGGGACAGTATCAAAATAGGGTCCCGACCCTGTTCCATTTCCCCATGTCCCTAGACAGTCCCACGATTTATTCCCCATGTTCAATTCCCCTTGTCCCTAGAATGGATAGTTTTTTTTTCCCATGTTCAATTCCCCTTGTCCCTAGAATGGATATTTTTTTTCTCCCATGTTAAATTACATAGTCCCCAGAGTGGATATTTTTTTCTCCCATGTTAAATTGTACATAGTCCCCAGAGAGGATATAAAATTTTTAACATGGAAGTCCCTAGTCCCTAGACCGTCCCTATTCACTACTGTCAGATTGTAACAGTCGTTGTCTCTTCACACTACACCCCAAGTTGGATAGCAACTCCGATTGTTACAGTCATCGTCAAGTCCACAAAAACACATACCTCTATCAGACTGTAAATAGGATTGCTACAGCTGTTATAATGAAGAATTTACATTAAATCATGTGTTCAGAAACAAAATGAACACTTATCGTAAGTTCTTATGGACGTGTGGAAATCCCGCAACTTCCTTACCTTAAAGATGAAAAATTCACGAAGGTTGATATTTATTTCTATGTTAGTATCGTCTATTTCTTTGTAGAGCAGGTTTACCTATGATAAAAAGGGAAATAAATACAAACACCCCATAAACAGATTAATAATAAATTCTGAAATTAACTCCAACACACTAATATTTTGTTACTTTTTTCTAACTTTTTAACAAAGGATGCACAATCATAACATACTTTATGGATATAGTCAACTGTATATGCCATACTCTGTACAACTCGGAGAGGATAAAGAAATTAAAACAGTTGGTTTAAATCCAAATATCACGAAAGACATTCTTCTTTGGCAATTAAAAGGTGATTGTTTAGGTCTTGCTGGATTACACATTTCCGTTTGAAATCTGTTACGCTTTGCTTTAAAAATTCAGGATGTAAATTAATAGAATGTAAAGGTGTTTTAAAGTTAGGAATCCGTTACTTACACCGTTGATAATGTGTGAGTAAGCCTCTCTAATTTTTCTTTTTATCTGAACATCATCTTCTTGGATAGCATTTGTTTGTGAAAGCATCAGTTTTTCAAATCTGTAGGTAGAGATGAAATCTATACGTTATCCATAGGTGCTCGTGAGGATAGATTTGACCGAATCTACGTAGGTTTCCCAGGTATGAATTTCTAAAATGTTCGCCTTTCAGAAACAAAATATCTTAGCAATTTGTTATCAAAGAATCCATTAAGGTTCTTTGCGATATGCATTACTTTTGCCATGGATTAGAATTCGCAAGAATTTATACAGAGACAAAATGTGTTACTTTAATTGTTGGATTGTATTCATCATTGAACTCCATATTCCAGTCGCATTTTCAATTTAAAAAATAAAATAGCACGTAAAGTTCCAGCCAACCGAAAATTTGCCGAAACTTGATAGGCCATGAGCAGCAGGGAAGGCGAACAGACCAATGGTCGAAAAACGTCCAAACGTCGAAAATAAGCCTTCCTACAAATGATCGAAAATAAGAAAAGCGCCGAAAGATTTAAAAAAGCGTCGACACTTTACTGAGAGAGTCTCTATGGAATTTTTAATTAATATTACTTAATTGTCGTTGGTGATTTTTTCTAGTTTATTATGCACGCGCTTTACGCAATTACGTCAACTTGAGGTCGCGCCTTCCCTGCTACTATTAATTAAAAAAATTATTGTTATAATAAAATGGTTCACTATGAATCTCATACTGCAAGAATAGCAAGAGAACGATTAGAAGCAATTAAGAAATTTCTTCCTGTTAGAGACTCATTTAGAGAAAATTTACGAGCACAGCAGGAAGCACAAGTTGAGTACGAGGAAGACACTAAAAAGTTATTTAAACCCGTCACTGCAGCTCCTGACAAAGTTACAACTGTCATCAAAGAAGATCTTCCGGTATGAAAACAAACAGCAGAACAAACTGAAAAAATAGCAAGAAGAACTAAACAGACAAAGAAGATTTTACGAGATCTTCCAACTGATATAGCTGCGGCTTAACCTCCACCCGTCGATGAAGAAATACTTGAAGGTATTGGAAAGCTTCGTACTGAAGTCGCCAACGTGAAGAAGAAAACTTGCACCTAAACCCAAACCAGTAAAAGAAAACGTAGAATTGATTGCAAGATTTAAGGAAGGGTTTGTCGATGATATTAGAAATACTAAAAGTGAAGAACTACCTGAAAAAATATTAATTGGTATATTTAAAAGAACTAGTATTTTAAAACCCGGTCATGAAAAAGTAAGTGATGATAATCTTATTAAATGGATATATCGCGTATATAGAAACAAAAAACAAGCTAGAGATGATGATTTAGAATACAGAAATCTTGACGAAAAAGTATAATGACTTTATAGAGAGAGAGACTGGAACAAATAGAACAACAATATCAACTTCCTCCACCTCTACAACATATAGAACAACAACAATCTTCTTCACCGAGTCAAAAGTTGATGTCAAAACTTAAAACAATTGAACAAGCAAGAAAACAAAGGGAAAAAGAAGATCTGGAATTGGAGGAAATTAGACGAAGGAAAGGATTATACTCATCAGGTAAGGAAGAAGGAGCAACGGGAAGAGGTTTGGGAAATAATTTTGTTTGTCCTGATACTATCCTCAATGACGTGTCACGGTTAGAAGTTCTCATAGGAGGAAAACGTGCCGGAAATAATTTACCAGAAATAATTTATGAAGCAGCTGATATTTGTCAACGATTATTCCAAGGTGGTATTATGGATATCGCGCTTACCGGGAACTTATAGATGAACTCGTTGATGATTAGTCACCGCGATTAGATAAATGATAAATAAGATAAGATGATCATACATAATAATTATCGTAGACCTGTACCGGTCAGAGTAGTAAACTCACGACTACCAGTCTACGGAGCAATTTACGGAGATGGACTTGGTGATGTTATTCAGGGATTATTTACAAGATTAGCCCCAAACGTAACACCTGTTACAAAACAATTATCGATGAAAGCTATCGATGTTGTTCGTGAAAAAGCTCCTGGTGCAATTATCAGTGTTGCTGGTAAGGCGTTCTCGGTGATCAAAGATAGACTAGCACGATTAATAAGACGAAAACGACCACCAGTAAAATTAAAAAGTACTAAAGTGATGCCCGCAGATGTCAGTAAAATAATAAATCAAGCTGCAAATCAAAAACTAGCAGAACTAGCAGATCAAGGACTCGGTGAATCGGGAAATAATATCTCAAGTTTAATATCCGGAAGCGGAATTTCCCGAACGCGGTAATCAACGTGTTAGACGAAAATAATTACAATAAAATGCTCAAGCGCATGTCCGACACAGCATTGGACATGGAAGCACCTGTCCTTAAAGATGAGTCTGTACGCGATTATCAGTTTTATTCTTATGACGCACGATTACCAGATCAACGTGGAAGAATTGAACTACAAGTTCATGATACAAGTAAATTCTTTTTACCCGCTGAGGCTTTTATTGAGGTAGAAGGTACAATTGTAAAAACGGATGATACTAATAACGGAGATGCAGTAAAAGTTGGTTTTGTCAACAATGGTATTATGGCACTGTTTGATAGCGCCACTTATATGATTGATGGAAAAAATATTGAATCGATTCAGAAAGATGTCGACGTTGCTACAACAATAATAGGATTAGCAAGATATTCGGATGATTATACAAGATCAGCAGATCCCATGATGATATTTGTAAAAGATAATTCTGGTCACCCTGAAAGCGATCCGTATAATATAAGACGACCAAGAAATTTTGCCGGAAACGCTGATGCTGATGTGACGCCAGTAGTTCATGGTGCTAACCCAAATTTCAACTTGGGATTTGCAACACGTAAAAATATGTTGCTAGGAGCCAATAGAAGTTTTTCATGTACAATTCCACTATCGCATATTTTTGGATTTTGTAGAAATGTTAGAAAAGTTATCTTTGGAGCTAGACACACGGTTGCTCTTGTAAGAAAGGGTGATGGTAACGATGCTCTGTGGAGACCTGCTGGTGATGCTGGTAAAGTAGTATTAACAAAATTTTCCTTGTGGATGCCGGTGATGACTCCAACGATCGCAGAAGAACAGCGATTACTTTCTTTCATGGACACAGGTGGTAAATCCCTGTTGTCATGGTTAACAACAAGCACGGATAGTATACAAAGTAACACTAACGGTCAGTTTACATGGCATATAGCATCACAACAAGGTGTTTCTGCATTGCGGCATATTTTTCTTGCATTTCAGAACTATGATCGATTAAACTCACAAACTCACTCTCATATGATATTTGATAAACTAGGTATCACAGATATTTCTTTACGGATAAACGGACAACAAGAACCAACAGAGAATATACAACTTAATTATGAACAAAATCATATAGGACGTGTATATCATCGTTTGATGTCATTCATGGGACGTGATCAAAATGTGGATACCGGTTTGCAAATATCACAACATGATTTCAGAACTTTGTATCCTATCTATTATTTTTCGTTGGAGCATATTGATCTATTAAAACAATCTGTCGTTGATATACATCTCAAAGCAACATTAAATACAGGTGGTGGTGTTGATTATGGAGCAATCGCGGTCATACTCAGCGATAAAGCCATGTTACTTGAAGGTGGTAGCGGCCGAATGAGAGTCGTTGATGCACCAGTGGAAAATCTTTAATCATTATTTGGAGCGTGGTAAGTATTCATCATAAAATGTCGTACAGTCATGTTAATGTCACTCTGACTCCCGGTCAGGTGAAGAAACTTCAATCAAAAAACGCCAACAAATACCGAACAAAAATATCACTAAAGCGAGATCAGATTTCTAGTGGCGCTCCAAACAAATTATCGTTGACAAATAATCAGATTAAACATCTCAATAAAGCCCTAGAATCAAAAACCGGAGTTCAATTTCATCTTTCTCCGAGCGCCATTAAGGACATGGTTAAAAAAGGTGGTATTTTTCCACTTCTCGCGGCCATTCCGGCATTAATAGCTGCTGCTGCTCCAGCCGTAGCAAAAGCAGCCGCGTTAGGTGCTGTTGGAACAGCTGCTGGAATGGCTTTAAAGAAAGCAACAGGAAAGGGGTACAAAAAAGGGACGTGGCCTAAGATTAGCAGGATCTCGTTGGGGAAGAGGTCTGAGGCTTCCAGGAACAATCCGTTAGACGTTCCAGAATCAAATTTTGATTTACTTAATGCTGCTAAACAACTAAAAATATCTGCCTTTAGATGTGTTTTCATGCGAGATCAATTACCGAAACAACCGAATGAACTCGAAATGGGTATTATTAATCTTGACTCGAATTCAGGACCCGGTACTCATTGGGTATCATACGCAAATGATCCACGTGGAATTGTTTATTTCGATTCGTACGGGTTAGCTCCACCCATTGAATTTATCAAGCATGTCGAGCCACTTCATAAAAAAGTTTGGTATTCGACATTACCAACACAAACAATGACAGATCCGCCAATATGCGGCCGTGAAGCAATTAATGTACTTAACGCTATATCAAAATCATCCAAACCACCACATAAAGTTGTGCATGATTATACAAGTAACCGCTTCGTTGCGCACAAGGTGTTTTAAACAGATCAAGGATCTTATATAATGGTTGATATTTACGGAAGATCTTCCTCTACAAGAAAATAAGTAAGAAAAAATCCGATAACATCGATTTATCAAAGTACGCTACTAAAGATGAACTTGCCGATATTTTGAATCTTGCTGTAGTTGACCGAGATGAAGTTGTTGTTTTTCAGGACCGATATGGTGTTTTAAAAACGAGTAACATCAAATGGAATGACATAGTTCGACGAGTACTCGGTGCGGTCACGGATAACATCCCTGTGTTCACTAATGACAGAAAAATCAGGGATTCAAGTATGTCGTTTGCAACCATCAGAAATGAAATTGCAAGAAGCGTTGGTAATCGCGTGAAAAACAGCAGCGACACAATGACAAGAGAACTCAGCATGAATAAGATAGTAGTTTTGAGAGATCCAACATCCGACGAAGACGCAACAACGAAAAAATACGTCGACACCAACTACAACACCGTAGATGGTAAATTATCCACGTTGCGGGCCGAGCATGATGTTCACGTAGGCGCTTTTGGAAGACTTCGTAGAAATTTTCAAAAATTTAGCGGAGCCGCAGAGGAATTTTTGGGTACTCCGCCCACCGCTGATATAAAACTCTCTGATATCAAGGCGAATATTGACACAATTAAAGAAACACTCGAAGACATCGTAACAGGGATTCCTGAGATCGTCAATAAAGTTAGTCTGATTAAAATTCCACATGGAATAACTCCCGGGTATATTACCAACATCGTATACACGGTATCATCGGGATTTGCAACATGGTCAACGCAGAATAAAACTATTAAATATACCGCAACAGTCACTGGCGTGTATAGGCTATCTGTGTTCAGTGCTGCAAAATTTGAGACATTCCACCGATAGGTTTTCCGGGGTTGTGTCTGTTGTATTAAATAAAGGAACCGAAGAAGAATTTATGTTAGAAGCAGCTGATAAAACATTAAACGCAAGATCTTACTGGTGGTGTTTGGAATTTGTAGCTGAAACACCTCAATTATTTACTGCATAAAATATAATGAGTACCTCAATCGACGATGCATCTCATTATAGGTACAATCAAGCGCGTGAATGGCACGTAAAATTAAAAGATATCATCAAACAATATACAGTAAAAGTAAAAAAATATCGTCGACGACTGGTTATCGTCGACGTGATTGTTTATTCAGCATCCGCTGTTGTTGCTCGAACAGGTGCTATATTATCAACAATGACAAGGATGGCACCAGTAGCCGTAACAATCTGTATTTCAGCCACAACAACAATTTCAGGTGTTTTTAATATCGTATCAAAAAAAAATACACCTGCATGAATGAAAAATTATCTGATCACATAATAAAATTACACACAGCGACGGCCGCATACTCGAAGTTATCTTCGTTGTTATCAGCAAACCTCAGCGATGGAATTATATCTGATTTCGAGTTTTCAGAAATTATTAAAATATATAACAGTGCTGTTAAAGGTACGAGTATTAATAATAACATCAGTAGAGCTACTTTAACAGATTGTGACAAACACAGCTCTACCAAAAACAACAATGATCTCAGTAATCTCGACTAATCCCGAATTTAGTGTTAATTTTCCAACTGCGATTCGCGCAAATGAAATCGCGTTAGCACAATTACGAGTATATTACAGTTGGCCAAACATCAGTTCGAAATCATTTAATGGAACACCAGCAAATAATTCGTTGTATTTGCTAATAAAAACAAACCAGATGGACCACCTGATTGGGTCGTTGTTGGAATACCGACTGCCAGTTATGAGGTCGAGGAAATCAAAGAAGAATTTCAACGTAGAATAAAATCAATAACAGGAAAAGAATAAAAAATATCAATTAACGTTCATAAGCCAACTTTATCAGCAACGATTGAAATATATTCACCTGATTACGCCGTTGATATTTATCAATCATCGATAAGATCCGTACTAGGTTGGCCTGAAGTCATGCCGACATATGAAGGACCACCAGAACCGAAAAAGTCTGATTATGTCACGGATAGGCAATCATATCATAAAATTAAGCCATTATACCGGGAACGACTACGTAATTTAAAAAATTCAACATTGAGAAGTGGGTTTTCTCTCGACAGGGACAATATAGCTTGGTTTTTTGGACAATTTAAAGAAAGAGGTGTTATTATTGATGAACTGATTACCCTATCTATGATGATTGAATACTTTAAAGAAATCAACCAAAGACACAAAATACAACTAGAGCAACTACGGCAATATTTCAAACAACATATCTTTGATATAACAAGTTCAAGCGAAAAAATCATTGTGAGTATAGAAACACTAAATCAGTTTGTATCCGATATGGAATATATCCACCAGCAAGTAATCCAGACAATAATTGATGATAAGAGCGGCAAGAAGCAACAACTTTTAACCAAATATTCGATAACAGAAGCTGATCTACCGAATTATAAATTCCCCGGATATAACGCAGACGAATTAAAAAAATCTGTCAATGATCTTATCAATGAGATCTTTCCTAACATTGTTGAGGCATGGAGAAAAATAGCTCCACAGACTGATGATATCCTTAGATATAACAACAATCAACAAAATGACAGACGTCACGTCTCACCAGGAATCGTTAATATAACATCATCGATCGCAGTCAATCTTGTTTGTGATGTTATCGATGGCAGCTATCAAATAGATCTTGGAAAGTCAAATCAGGCTCAACATGGATATATTTTATACACGTTCACTCCACAAATATCTCCTGGGAGTTTGATTGTGCTACAGCCAACTAATCATATTTATCTACGCACACATAATCAGTATTTTTCACGAATCAATTTCAAACTCACCGACCACATAGGACGATTAATTGACCTTCGTGGGGAGGAAATAATTGTAAATCTACATGTAAGATCGTAGATCTTCATCTTAAAGACTTTTATCGTAATGATTTTTGATCACAGATCTTTGATCTTAATATTTCATTTTTTTCTGAAATATTTTATTTTATCAGAAATATTTTATTTCATTTTATCAGAAATATATTATTCAGAAACATTTTTATTTTATTTTATCAGAAATATTTATTTTATTTTTTTAAATATTTTATTTTTTCTGAAATATTTTATTTTTTCTGAAATATATTTTATTTTTTCTGAAATATTTTATTTTTTCTGAAATTGATGGGGTAGGTGATACTGAGAATCGTGCAAACCAATCAATTTCGTAATTTTGATGGGTAGTTGGTACTCACAATCGTGCAAACCAATCAATTTCGTAATTTTGATGGAGTGGTTGGTACTCAGAATCGTGCAAACCAATCAGTTTCGTAATTTTGATGGGTAGTTGATACTCAGAATCGTACAAACCAATCAATTTCGTAATTTTGATGGGGTAGTTGGTACTCAGAATTATGTAAAATGATCAAATTTTCAGAAAAAATAAAAAAAAATCTGATAAAATAAAATATTTCAGAAAAAATAAAATACTTCAGAAAAATAAAATAAATCTTTCTGATAAAATAAAATAAATATTTCTGATAAAATAAAATGTTTCTGAATAATATAAAATAAAATAAAATATTAAAATATTTCAGAAAAAATAAAATGTTTCTGAACAATATAAAATGAAATAAAATATTTCAGAAAAAATAAATATTTCAGAAAAAATAAAATATTTCTGAATAATATAAATATTTCTGATAAAGTATTATACGAGCTCGGTCGTTTCATGATCTGACATAATTTTTCTTAATTGTCTTATACGAGTACTAGTTATTTATTTTGCTTCGTACTCGCGGGATAATTCCGATCGAATTTTTTCTATTGCAGCAGAGAGGGGAACGAATTCCTTCACTTGATCATCTTCTATAGTAGCTAGCGACTGAAACATCGCCGCCTGAATTCGTTTTATGAACCTGTATTCGGATGATAGTGTGTGTATTCCTTGGTTCTTATGTTCTTGCAAAATTTCAAATCAGAAATTATTTTTTTTAGGATTTAGTTCATCAGATATATTAATTCCATTTTTTTTTCCAATTTTTTAATTGCAGAAATAACATCATTAATATTTTCGTAGTTCATTATTATACGGTACATATATATATATATATATATATATATATATATATATATATATATATATATATATATATATATATTTAAATCAAATTTTTAACAATGAAACAGCCGCAAATACCACCGTGTTCTTGGGTGTGTTTATTGAATGACGACACGGGGGTATTCTCTAAACACAACAGATTTTTACACACACTCTCTCAACCGATGCCAGTCATTTTCCATTGACTTTAGAATGGATAGTAATCAGTGCCAGTAAATTTCCACTGAGGTTGAAATGGAGTAATAACCGGTGCCAGTAATTTTCCATTGACTTTAGAATGGATAGTAATCAGTGCCAGTAATTTTTCATTCAGGTTAAAATGGAGTAATAACCGATGCCAGTAATTTTCCATTGAGGTTCAAATGGAGCAATGGTAACCGATGCCAGTAATTTTTCCACTGACTTTAGAATGAAGCACTATGGACGATGCTGAGTTAGATATCGGATATTCGCCCGGCCTTGGTTTGATCTTGATTTCAGGCCACGGTGTCGCGGAAAGTATAAAAATCACATATATGCGTAACCACCGACAGTTGTCAGTCGTGAGACTCGATTACGGGGCCTCGCGTTCAATAATTCTACACGCATGCAATAGGGCACGGAATCATCTGACAAATATATGTTTCAGAAATTATTATATCGGTTTCTGAATAGATTGTGTATATTTCTGTATGGATATAATAAAACAGCGGTTTCTAAATAGATTGTGTATATTTCTGCATTAAAACGGCGGTTTCTGAATAGATTGTAAATATTTCTGCATTAAAACAGCGATTTCTGCCTTGAAAACATAGTCTTTTATCGTAATAGCGAAAGTATCCTAAAACTGAATATTTTCACCCACTGCACCATCAAATATTTTATAGTTACCTACAGATCAGTTTCTGAACACACTGTAAACATATAAATGTAACAGCGTGTCCTGTATCGATTTCTCTTAACAGATTGTAAATATCTGCAGCCAAACAGCGTGTTCTGCCTTGATAAAATATATGTACATCTCCTACCACTGCACCATCAAATGTTTTATTACCTACAGATCGGTTTAAATATTTCTGCATTATAACAGCGGTTTCTGAACATATTGTAAATATCTGCACTAACAGCGTGTTTTGCCTCGATCTCTCGTAACAGATTAAAAAATAACTCGCTACATTGTACGTTGTAAAATACGTTTATTCTTCTATTTTGTACGTTAAAAAACCATAAATATCTTTCTACGAGTATAATTACTAGTATTACTTACGACGTAGATGGTTAATTGAGTAATTACGACCATAAAAATCAGAAATCAACGGAGAAATATATTTACAGAATAATCTCCCTTTCGCTCAAGTCGAAAAAATGAGTAGTATATGGGTAAAAAGCGTACCAAAAATAAAAATTAAATAAATGGTTAATAAATATAATTCTACGTAATTACTTGATATTGATAATAGTTTATCTCCATTATTCATATTGAAACATGATTTTCTGTTTATATTATTTTGAGAAAGCGGATTTATATATATTTTCCGCGACTTTTTGTACTGAATATGGGTGAATATCAAAATATCTCGCGGCAGAATTTATTGATTGAAATATAATTTCTTCGCCGGTTTCTGTATTTGTAGATTTAACTGATTTTGCAATTTTTTCATGTTTACCAGTATTACCACTTGCAGAGTTCTCGCTCTGTGTAACAGCTTGAAGGATGGATAAATTATTATTTTGAGGATTCCGGTCAATATGATCAATCACAAGACCGTCTTTGATCAAGCCATTATGACATTCATACACAAATCGATGACAGTAATACTTTTTCTTCCCAGCACCAAACATTAGATAAGCAGTATTAGTAACAGTACCAACTGGTCTTTTCAACATACAATTTCTGATCACACCATCAAGGTTTGATTCGTAGTTTGTTATTATAGGATGTAGGACAAATTCATATTGCTCCATTATACAATAATATTATTTGTTTAAATCATAATTTGTCTGAAAACTTAGTTAAATAGTCCTCCACCCATTTTATAGCTCCGTCACTGACATTATTTTTTTATCATAATATCTTTTAAGCTCGCGATATTTTTTGCACCACAACGTGCACATAACTCTGTTTTATCTCGTACTCCAACACCACATCGCAGGCACGGTATCGGTCCCAAACAACCTCTACGAACGCTCTGCAAGTGTTGTCCACAAAACTCCTTCTTGCAGGATTTATTGCAGGGAGTTAATGATCCGATCATCAACCATTTGCACTTGTTCTGTTGAGACATTGTATATATAATATTTTTTATTTAAATACTTGTCTGAAATATAATATGGATGAGTTTGAGAGATAATCCAGAATCAAGCCTTGGAAAACAAATAAATTCAACCTCGACAGGATATCTTCTGATTTACCAATAAAACATCTAGTTGATAAGAAAAATAAAAAGTTTGATCAATAAAATTCACGACGCCAAGAAAGAATTTCACGCAGATGGTGTATCTCATGTATGGTCAACGTTCAAAATTATACGCAACAAAGATATCATCGACGCTACGATTAATGACAAACGAGCGGCAGCTATTATTGAGCAGCTCGATGACAGAGGTTATCTTTTCAGAATAACATTTGTCGTGTTAACAGAAACAGATAATTGGATTATCAGTGACAAATATTATCCTGTCCACAATAATAAAAAACTGTCATACTAAGTAGAAATTCCAAACCAGGAGCGTTGACTGGTATTGACAAACCGCATTATGAGCGAGCGTATCCTGTGACAGCAGTTATTTATGGAATCTATGTGATAAATGAAAAACCCAGCATTAATAAACTGGCGCCGATGAAATTTTCAAAAATAAGCTGTGTGGCTGAACGAGTAATAGGACATTTTACAAACGCGGCCCATGGAAAAGGTTTAACAGATAAAAGACGTAAAATAATAAACGAGTGGGGCGAGATGGTTAAAGATACCGGTGCGTCTATCAAAGATGTCACTGAGTTAGGAAAAAAATTAAAATTCCCAATAACCGTAGCTACGATAACAGGAGAATATTATATGAATCAAAATATAAATCAAAAGGAGCTTCGATCGAAATTATTGACCATAACGCGCACGCGTGGACTAGCGCAGTAACAGTGTTTCCACGAAATCGAACTGTTAAATATTATCGCGGAGATATGTTTGATTTTTTTAACGAGATAAGTAAAAACGATCCAGTGTCAGTATGGCTGTTTCAGAGTTCTAACGACGAATCAGATATGGAAGAAAAAAATAAATTTGATCAGTTTGTAAGTCCGAATGGCGTTATTTATCGAACAGATCTTCTCCACGAAAAAATGAAAAATCTTGCGCTGCAATATACTGATGATACTGGCGAACTATTGAGCAACTGTTTTACTGTTCCGTCAGTTGCGGCTCATTTTGCTAGAGAGAAAATTCGTGGAAGCCAACTCGGTCTGATTTTCTTGATGATATAATACTGAGTTGTGTCGAATACGGACACGGTGGATTGTGGAATACTAAATACGATCATAAAGATGTTATTTCGGTTGATATGGTTGTATGTTATCATGGAAGTTTTCTTGGCTACGGAGATTGTTCTGTGTACTTTGAGCGATTCGGTCATCCGACGCACGAGATGACACGAGTATTGATAAATGGACCATTACCGGATTTTGACTTAACTGGATTTGCTTGTATCGAGTCATTTGAAATGTCTAAAGATCTCCATGCGATTTGTTATACCTGGTTTGGAAAACTTTTTTCAGAAAAAATGTGGGCACCAATAGTACTATTACGGTATATGCTTGATTGTGCGATATTAACACTATTGATTGTAAGTGAAGCAATTATATCATACCGGAAACAAACCGAAGTTTGGTTACCACAACAAAAGAAATATTCTGATAATGAAAATCCAGATAAAACCGATTACGAGAATAAAATCGCAAAAGATCTCGGTAGAAAAATAATCGGCAAGTTCACCCAAGGAGGAGCATATGATCACAGACGACATTGTACAAGATTGATTATGGATGATGCTGAGTTAGATTTTATAATCGCTGATACAACGAATAGAAATACGTTTATAAGTCGAGAAATTGCTTTCTTGTCAAATGGAACTAAATTAGGTACAATTGTGAGCTATATGGACGGTGAGTCACATCAGTATACTCATTTAAGATCATTGATGCTCGCGTACGTTTCAATAAATCTATTATCGATGATAAATAAGGTTTCTACACTCGCTGTCAGAGTCGCTACGGATTCGTTTTATATCAATAAAAAATATTCAGGATTACTAGAACAACTACATATCGGTACTTGTGCATCATGGGGTTCGTGGAGAATAAAAAAGGAAAATATACTTGATTATTCCGAATCAGCTGATGTTGCGGTTAAAGATATTTATTATAAAAAACATCAAACACTAGAATTATCATCTGCACCATCGGTGTACGATCCAATAACTAGAAATAAAACAATTTATCTAAACGGACCTGGTGTTCTGGTAAAACCACTCGAGCGATCGAACTGTTTCAGAACTCAGATATGATCGTGCTGACAACCACACACAGACTCGCGCGAGAGATGAAACAACGAGGAATACAGTCTTGTACTGATCATAGCTTCTTCCGATGGAAGGGTGATGCATGGACTCCTGATCGAATGGGAGAAAAATACATTCCAAGGATCATCATTTGGGATGAAATATGCACGGTGCCGTTAGAAACATTAAAAACATTTCCAGATTGGTTGTTAACAAGAAATACTGCTGTGATAATGTGCGGCGATCATGGTCAACCACCACTGTTTGTTGGACCATCTCCACATAATTGGTTAAAAAATTTCGTTGATTATTACGAAGAAATAAATGATGATCATAGAGCAATTGATGAAGAATTAAAATAGTTAAAAGAAATTGATCAGACTACAGCCGAATAAAATTCAATGTGAAGTAATGCGTGGAATAATTTCAGAAACACCCATGAACGACTTTCTGCTGACGTGGAAACCGAATGATCTGATAGTTGCAAGTAGAAAAATAGCTCGTGATACACTTCAACGGGAATTGTTTCACTTACATAAAGAAAAATTTCCAACATTGCCAGTTCCGTTATGTTATCGACCAGCTGATACACGGCGGCAGAATATTGATGTTGATATACCAGGACAGACCGAGAAACAGAATTTAGTATTAAATGATAGTATCACTGTTGTTATCAACGCTGTTGAAGATGCATTATCGTTGAACAAATCTCCGTGGACACTAGGATATGCAATGACGATTCACTCATCTCAGCGATTAACTATTTCTGATACAATTGTTTGGATTATAGATGATCGTATCGAGTGGTCAAACTTAGTTTATTTCGCAGTGTCTCCAGTCAGAAGAATATCTCAGTTGCGGAGAATTGTCCTGGACGAGTCAGTGACTAGTGATGATATTGACAATGATATAATAAGAAAAAAATTAGCTGGTTATAAACAAAGCGATAAAAAAATTTGAATTTGATCTTGATGTTGAATTTATCAGCACGTTGAAACAACAACAGAATAATCATTGTACAAGTTGTAATTGTGTGATGTTATGGCGGTATCTGAAAAATGATCCAGGACAATTTACCGTAGATAGAAAAAATAACAATCTTGGCCATACACGAGAAAATACTATGTTGACCTGTCTTGAATGTAATCGACGTAGAGGTGCTAGTTAAGTGATCGCGGTGGTAATTGCGTATCCTCAGGAATTACTTGTAATTGTTCACGTGTGAATCCACGTTGAGGAGCAGCTGCATCTAATCTGTAGATTGCGAGTCTATCTGAGGATCTTGTCACGGTGGATATCTTATGTGTGGTAACACTCCAAATAGGATCAGTCGCTCTTTTTTACCACCTTCGAGTTCACCGGGTTCATATAAGTACCTTACAGTGGTATTACCTAATACTGGTTGCGTTGAAAAATCACGTCGTTGTATTGGTATATTTTTTTTGTAATTGCATTAATAGGTTTCATGTTGGTCGTTCGAGTTACTTCATTATTTAACGCAGTTATCACACTTGGTAATCTTGCAACCCATTCACGAGATCTCTTGCCTTGAATAAATTCCTTAGCGTATTGATATCCAAATAACCGCTCAGCGAGTGTTCGATGAAATCGCTCAACAATTGCCTAATCACGATGAATTGCGGTATGTCCTCTTCTGATGGTGACATTATGTTGCTTCATCAACGATAAAACTGGACCAAGAAATTATTTGCCAGGATCAACCTGTAGCAGCTGTGGCCATTGTAGACCACCTTGTGGTCCGGATCCTCGTTGATGAATTCGTTCAAACGCAGACGCTACTTCAGCAGCTGTCTTTGTCAATAATGGTTCTGCTTCTTTATATCTACTTGCAACATCAACGATAGTTAGCGCGTATTTGTACGTTTTTTAACACACAGTATCATTTGGTAAAAACAGAATATCAGCTTGATGAACTTCATTAGGGACGCTGACATCGAAATATGCATACTGAATTTGTTTCGGTGGTGGTAGGTGAATTTGCCATATTGCCTGTTTAGATAACCATTTTTTAGCGGTAACACGTGTGACTTTTGCTGCAACAGCGAGTTTACTAATTGCTGCGTTACCTTTCCAGTATCCTCTTGAGGAATAATAAATCGTTTCCATTTATAATTAATTGCCAGCACCTAGCGTTAATTTACCTTTCATCGCGGATCTTAACCAATTAGCTAATGATTCTCATATATTTTTATTTTTTATAGAATTTAACGCATGAATTAATTTCACATCTGCGATATGTCTGTCTTGTAGATTTTCACTTTTATACTCTACATCATGAACATGACACGCTTAATCAATAGCTTTTATTGGTTTCTCGCCTGGTTTTGGTTGATCCTGATTGTCAAGCCTGATATCAAGTCGAGTACCAGGACCACAATAATTATATCCTGGTAGATGTTTTTCTCCAGGGTATTTAGCCCACGGAGTTTCCGGTATTTTCGTTAACTTGCCTGCAATATCACCTCCTCGCTTTCTGGCTCTCTTTTTAAAATAATATCTGACTTTGGTTGTTTATCACCAGAAATAAATTTAAATTTCTTTGTACCACAACGTCCACACTTACCAGTAAGTGCTGATCTATTATTTTTTGTTTTGACCGTTGTTATGTCGATTGTAGGAGTACGTGCTCTACATTTAACACAATATAGATCCATAAATATTTTATATATAACATGGATATAATTGATTTCTCAGCGACAAGGAAACAAGAACCGGTCAAACATCATCCAGCGTTACCGAACTCAATTAGGATGATAACAATAGGTCCATCTGGATCGGGTAAGACGCAACTACTGCTTAATTTAATAATGAGATGGTTGAAATGGGATAAGTTGTATTTGGTAGCACCATCAGTTGATGATCAGAGATGCTACGATATGCTTAAAGATTTTAATGAAATCGCGCGATTACTGGATGACGATGTCATTAAATTTATAATAGATATTGATGAAGCACCATCTGTAGATGATCTAGATGGATTTATTAATAATTTATTTGTATACGATGATGTGATGCTAGACAAACAATCAAATCCAGCTAGAATATTTTCTCGAGGAAGACATAAAAACACTGATGTGTTACTAAGCGATACATACAGATTCCGAAAGTAATCAGGGATAACTGTAATGTTTTAGTTGTGTTTAATGGCGTAGACACACATACGTTGCGCAATATTCATCAAACTTGGTGTAGCGGAGATATGGATATAATTAAATTTAGAAATTTCTTTTCACGAGCGCAAGCTACTCCGCATGGATTTATAACAATAAATTTATATAATCCTAGATCCCGATATCGCGTAGGTCTTGATTAGATATTTGGATAAATTAATAGCAGCAGGTAGGGCGCGACCTCAAGTTGACGTAATTGCGTAAAGCGCGTGCATAATAAACTAGAAAAAAATCACCAACGACAATAAAGTAATATTAATTAGAAATTCCATAGAGACTCTCTCAGTAAAGTATCGACGCTTTTTTAAAATCTGTCGACGCTTTTCTTGTTTTCGATCATTTGTAGGGAGGCTTATTTTCGACGTTTGGACGTTTTTCGACCATTGGTCTGTTCGCCTTCCCTGCTGCTCCATGCATGTCATATAATGTGGTATGCATGTAAACAGAGACCCGAACATATAATCCTCGATATTAACTGACCGGTAAACTAATGCATGGTCAAGCCCCACATGATAGAGACATATATGAATTGTTGTATGACTTATGATATATATATATATATATATATATATATATATATATATATATATATATATATATATATATATATATATATATATATATATATATATAATATTCAGGTAGACGAATGCATGTTGGATAACTTTAACAATACACTCAAGATGGCTCGTAAGTAGGCAAGTAAATAAATGGATCATATACTTGAATATAAGTCGATATACATATATATAACAGTGTATATTTCGTTATTCAAGAAATTACTCATACATACATACATACATACATACATACATACATACATACATACATACATACTTACATACATACATACATACATACATACACGTGTGTTTTATGCCAGATGAACACTTACCGCTCCCATATTGTTGAATCTATCAGAACGGCGATGTCAACCCAGTAGACTTCCTTTATACTGTCCCGTGAATCTATGAGTTGAATTTGAAATGACAAAACTATTATGGATTCATAGTTCGATCCTCTAACAATTATGACCAATACAAATATGTGTCCTGTTAATACTTCTCTTCTAGGACATATTGATGTAGTTGTGTTCAAAATAGGTTCCACGTAAAATGATTTGTTCTTCAGGCTAAGGTATACTCTCAGTAGGAATGTAAGACGTCAGAGCATTAAATGGAATAATAAGATATAGTGAATTGAGTTGTGACAGCTTTATTATGCTCATCTGGGGCTATCTTCCCATCCACATATATGATACTACTACTATCGTCATGTATGATAATATCTTACCATCTTCATATGTGTTAATATCTTACCATCCTCACGTGTTAACATCTTACAATCCTGAAATGTGATAATAACTTACAATCCTCCAATGGTATAACATCGTAGCGTCCTTACGTGTGATAATATCGAACAATCTTTTTGTTAGGTCTATTATAGCTGACTCACCTGTTTTTCGTCTATTTTGTAAACCTGCTACATTTCTGGATGATAACATGGAATTCGTGGGATGAAAGTTGTTTCGGTTGACTTGTTCTTGTGGGAAGCGTCGGAGGAAATCCATAAGTATTTGTTCTACACTTTTGGTATTGACATTTGCCTCATCTGCAAGAGGAGATATTTTTTTATCATGTACAAAAATATGGCAAGGTGAGTTTAGCTTTCCTGTATGTGGTAACTAGCCTTTATCCTCAAATTAAACAAAACCGAAAAGGCACTTGAACCAGCGGGAGGGACAATGGTTTCATTTTTTCTATCCAAGGTCACTTCTTTTTAAATCTAGACAGCAACATATATCACTAGACCGTAGCTGATAAATCGAGAATGTAAATATTATATAATTGGAATTATAACAGTATAGCATCATCAAGAAAAAAGATTAATTACTTAATGTTACATTCATGGCTATACAATACAAATTATGATCTATATTGTATACAAATACACTAAAGTAAATACAAACACTTACCTTTTTTGCGTAAAATATCTCTTTGGACAGTTGCTTGGTCATGCAGAAAATAGCGTGACCCACGACGATCTGGAACATCTAACAAGTTTCTCGTTGTGACATCAGTTTCCGCTGGCACAAGATCATAATTTACGTCTCCTATTCGAATGTTTCCGTTCTTATTTAAGGGAAAATTATATATATATATATATATATATATATATATATATATATATATATATATATATATATATATATATATATATATATATATATATATATATATATATGTTTGTGTGTGTGTGTGTGTGTGTGTGTGTGTAATCAAAGGGTATCAATTAGGTTGGGTTTCTATTGTCTCTATTTATTCTTCTGTGTTAATTTTTGTCTTTACAGACTTCAGCAATAGTGCTACGCAAGGGATATGAAAACATCTTTTCCTCAGTTGTGTCTGCAATAGCGACACGTGTGATACCACTACTGAAGAGAAATTCTGCATCCGGAGATAAAATAATTAACGGAAGAGTCCACTGTGGAATAAAAAATAAACGGGTTTGGCGTTGATAGTGGTATCAGACAAGGATCTTAGAATATCCTGACAGCCATTAATCGGGAAAAAATACGCCTATTTTACAATAAGCTGGAACGTTGTCTATCGCGCGTGAGTTTGCATTCGGTTGCCCATGATAATTGCCGTGTCTATACATTTCGACTTAATACTTATTTAGATCGCATGATTCGATTAAGATTGACATGTCAACACGACGCACTAGGAAGATCTAGACAGTCTTAACAATAATAGGATTATAAACCAGCCAGATCTTGTGGATGCTGGTGGTGCTTTTCTATATTTGAGTCTGTTAAAGGCGCTAAAAGCAGCTGTTAAAAAGTCAGGAGATACTATGATATGAAAACTTAATAGTGAGATTACTCCCTATCATAACGCACTATACGTACTCTGGTTTCATAGAACGTGACGAACTTCCATTATATTACGTAGGGGAGATGCAGAAGAAGAGCTTTGCTACACTCCTGATTAGTATTATTATTCTTCGTTGAAGACGAACCAAACTCATTCACCGGGAAGTATTATCCTGCCTTTTACAGAAGCAATTTCAATTTGACGAACCATGCGGTACAATATCTGTACAACTGTCAATCTTGCCAATGTCTAGGTTTAACACCCACAAACCCGACAAGAAAAACAGTATGGCTTGGTTGGTTGTAAGAAAACTCAGAATTACTACGTATGATGACTGATATCTATTTGAGTAACTGATTCTTCCGTTTGAGAAATATTTTCTCAACACCAATACTTTATAATCAAATGATCGCCTCTGTTTTATATGTTGAATTTACAAATGAAGACAGACATATAAGAAACTAAGACACACGAGTTGTTACAATACTTTGAAAATATTTAAGCGTACCAGAATGCTTAAACTGCGTGTTAAGAATGATGCTCTTTACGAAGTGTTAGTTTCGTATATGATAGACGTTTTGCTATGTTTCGCATTAGGCATTTAATGCGCCAACAAAAATCTTCCAAACTTTGCATACAAATGAAATATTTTTATAATAAAAAAGAATAGAAAAACACTACGTTTTGTCTAAAGATCTCAAGTTGTATGTTTCGAGTTTATTCCTTACCTCTAGAACGTAATAACAATGGAGAGATAGTCAGTTGACATGTCTAACAAGCACTCGTGTGTTTCGATGAGTTTTGTGTGTGTCTATGTATGTGTATGTGTGTTCTCTCTGTATGCGTGTCTGTGTTTATGTGTGAGTGATATTCGTCTTAGCTATTTCCTCTGTAAGTCATTGATCAACTACACCTATGTCAATGTCTGAAAATACAACTGATATATCACTGAATCAGACAGAGGAAGGAAATATATTGTGATCGAATTATTGAATCCTCACACAGTCGATACATTTCATACTAATTAATTTCATAATTTACTTACGATGATTCTGTTACACTGTCCGTTGTTTCTTTTGTCACATCTTACTGTCATGAATGCCCCATTTTCCCTGTCTTGGTAGTAAGCCAGAACCTATTAAAGTAGCCATGTATCAGTTTAGATTAAACGGCATTGAGGCAGGAAATATATAGTTATGCTTGTAAATATCTAGGTATGACAGCAGCCAAATATACAAATAGCCTGATTGTAGTTTGTTACACGTGTAGCTGTTTCGGTGGCTCTTGTTTAGGTAATACAGATTTTAATTGATCATATATGTGGCTGATTAGGTATAGTGTATTTGTATAAGTAGTTTTAAATATTATTGTATAATATGTACATTTGACAAATATGTAAAAGAAAGTTTGATTGTATAATTCTTTCTTTTCATATATGAATGGATGCGTTATTTATATTTACTTTGTTGTGATCGTTTGATTTTTGTCCTTGACTGAGGATTTTTCTTGGCGTGTACCTGCCTTTTGTCAAGTTTACTAGTTATAACTTGTTTATTTTCTGATACTTGAGATAAAAGTATAAAATGATGTAAAAATTTAGGCTGTTCTGGAAGCAACATTCTGACCCATACCCTGGTTATCCTACTTGTATAAGGTTATGATCAAGAATATTATTCATTCCACCTTGAATTTGAGTTTTGGGAATTAGTTACTGTTGTGTTTATCTAACATTTGAGAGGAATCATTTGTTTAAAAAGTATTCATTGGAATTACAAAGTTCTTATGACTATTTTGGATATAGTCATTACCTGGAGGTTATTGTGAATTCATTCTGGATTATATCATTGTGATATATGAAGATTGTTTTTACACCAACCTGTTGAAAACTCCTGGTACATCGGCACATTCCATCTTTGTTGCCATTCAGAACACTCTATAATTTAGCAGTTATGATAGGACGTTCAGGATTATTTAGGATTTAACTCACAATAAATGTAACGTCGTCTTAATTGTTAATTTTATAAACGTTTTGATTTCTCTTCTTCCTGTCGCTTAGTTCAAGACCATATAGTCATACGAGCTTTATTGGACAAATACATTACATATTTAAGTATACATTTTAAAACCTTCCGTTTATTATCTCCTTATTTTTGTATTACACACACACACACACACACACACACATACATACATATATATATATATATATATATATATATATATATATATATATATATATATATATATATATATATATATATATGTGTGTGTGTGTGTGTTTGCGTGTGTGTGTGTGTGTGCACATGGAATTAGTTGTTTTATCATCTTTGTTTAAGGTAGTTATTATTATTATTATTATTATTATTATTTAAATGCTACATCTTTTCAATAAGTATCACGCTTGCATATTAGTGTCGCACAGTTTAGAGACTGAAAGATTTAACGATTCAGCATAAACAATAAATGCAGAGTCTCTGTGTTGTTTATAACTTATTTGTGTATTTAAAAAAATGATGCATTTTTTCATCAGAACATTAAGTTTTTGTGATTGTCAGTTTGGAGCGATGATACCTGTAGCAAACATTTTTTTTTCAACGCAGTTGTACATTTCGGCTTAATGCTTGTTTAGACCACATGATTCGATTAAAATGTCAGCATGTCGTTTCTGTCTGAGTTTTTCTTGAGTTTTACTGTAGTCCTGCCTATCATGATTAGCGTGATCTGTGTAATGATCTTTAAAGGCACCATTCATTTCACCAGTATTCATTATGCTCGTACGTCTGTTTTCTATGTAAAATGATATATTTTCACGTTTTCTATCCCATAACTGATTTATTTCATACGACACGTCAGGAAGCATATCTGCACCTTCACATAACTGAATTCTCGAATTTTTCCGAAGATTATTGGACTAAACACGGATCGATACCCCAAAACTCTTAATTGATTGTTAACATCGTAGAATTTGCTCTCAATTACATTTGTTTTGAATAAATCCTAAATTCATTTTGTAGTGATATTGTTCTCATTTTGATTATTCATATGTAAAAATTCTAAATTTGCATACGTATGAAAGGCGTATAACGTTTCGTCTCACTTATAGTTTGGAAGCATTAAAACAAGCAATAAATTCTTCATCATTGTGTTATGTATATCTGGATTATTTGTTATAGATTTCACTCATATTTAGTTTTTGGTAGTTACTTTTAATGTATTTAGTTCTTGTTTTTAAAAATGTTCGCATTTTTTTATTTTGTAAATACTTTTATTCAAGTTTTATAAATTTTGTTCATTTTCCTATTTTAATCGAAAAAATTTTTGTATTTTTTACTTTTTAATTTTTGTAGAAAATGTAACTTGTACATCGATTTTAAAAACTTTTAATTTTTTTGTATCGTTTATAATTATTCATATTTGTAAATGCTATCATTATAATCGAATTCGTCATACGCTGGAAGAAATATTATACTGATATCATGAAATTGCATTTCCTATTATTGATCTTTCTCTATATCCAGTGATATTTACGCAGTTATTTTATCTTATACCCAGTTGTTATTTAAGGTATCCGGTACACTAGCATTAGGTTTTTGTCAACAGCGTATTTATTTGTAGAAGCCCCACTTTATATATATACATTTCGTTGATAAGATTTTGTATTATTTATATGTGTGATTTGGATTTTTAATGTATCTTTAAAAGAAATTCAATCATATCCTTACTATGTCTGCAGTGTGTAAGTTTATGGTGATGTCTAGCACTGGGGCATATGCCACACACATGTAGTATCATGTTTCATCAAGTCACAGAATGCTGACACCTGGCCAACTAGTTCTAAAACTAACCGCTAAATGCTGAGCGTTCAGCGATGCACCTTTTAGTATCATTTTTATAAGTCATTGATATTACTGGACCGGGATTTGAACCCGCGACCTCCCGCATCCGAGGCGGACGCTTTAACCACTAGGCCACTGGAGCGGTTTCTGTATTATTTGTTTTATTTTCTTTCTTCGTTTATTATCTCGATAACATTTCATATTTGATTCACTTATTGGTGTCTGTCGATAACATACAATACGATTCATTTTATTAGCTTTCTTGGAAAATTTGGTTTGGGCTTTAAATAGTTAGGTGGACTGTAATGTCAAGGACGTGTCTCTGCTTAAGGACAGTTCTTGTAACTGCTATCTACAACATATTATGGTTTATCTGAGTGCACATTCTTTTGAGGTCAAAAATGTTTAAACATTTGCAAACCTTTTCTAAGATTCTTTTAAACAACCTACGCGCAGATTAACAATTTATTTAATTTCTGTACTTCTGTAATTGTCTCGTATTTAAAAAAAATTTTTTTTATAAATGTGCAAACATTAACTAATGCGCAGATAAAAAGAAGAATTAACTCGTACTGTCAATATATCTCCCTTTTATAATTTTGTCTCTACAAAATAAATTGAAACAGAATGATAGTATATTTCTGGAGATGATTTTACTAATGTTTCAGAAATCTTATCCATGTCTGGAAAGGAAATAGTGCAAATGTTCAAAAAAATTCTGAACACAATTATGTATAAGAAGTCCACTTTCTTAAATACCTTGTCATTAGATGGTTTAATTTTTAAGAGTATTTCGCAAGCATTACATGGATATTACCAGTAAAGAAGTACATTTTAAGAATCAAAATCATTGTATCTATAGTACTATCGAAAAATGACATTTTAAGATTCAAAATCATGATATATATAGTCCTATCGAAGAATGACATTTTAAGAATCACAATCATTGTATCTATAGTACTATCAAAGAATGACACTTTAAGAATCAAAATCATTATATTGATAGTGCTATCAAAGAATGACATTTTAAGAATCAAAATCATTATATCTATTGTACTATCAAAGAATGACATTTTAAGAAGCTATAAATAAATAAAGCCATATGTGTTTGTCTTAATGTATGAATGCTTACCTCCTTTCCCAGATTTCTCGTTTTTTCCAGATGAGATTGGCCGTCTATCAATTTTTGAACGACATAGATATCAGCGTTTGGATCGATCCCGTGATTCCTCTTCAAGTTCAAGGTCAGAACTTGTGATGCGCGATTGAGATGAAAGGACAACTCATTAGGGAGGTCAGGGTCACTGACTGTCCGTTTGTCTGTCTCAAAACTAGTGTTCACATCTTTCAGCCATACCATTTCCGAATCGGTATGTGCTAGTAAAAGAGAAATAAGAAAAAAAAAACTGAGAATACAAACCGAATAAACGAACAAGATAAACGAAATAATAAAAAAATACATTATTAGAGATTTTCTTTCAGGCCAAGCAAGAAAAAGTCCTCTTTAGTATAACTGATAAAAGAAATCGGGCAATGCTACATTAATAACAATATACATATGTATGTATGTATATATATATATATATATATATTTTCGACAGCGAGTTGGTAGTAAGCAAAGGCTTACCTGGTATGAAATACAGCATGAGACAGACGACAAGAAAAAATACACCTTTCTTCATTGTTAACTCAAGTACTGCCTGGCCTCTGTTGGAACACGGATCGGTTTAGCAATTAGAATCTGAATTATATACATTTAGTTGGGGCAAGATTATGTCATTGAAGGCAAGTTTGTTTCGGCTACGTTTCAGTTTACTTAACGAAACAATTGGCCAAGTAGTTATACTAATATTTAATTACTGTTTGATGCAAGACATTTCGTATCACCTGCCTGAAATGTCTTAGTACTGGCTTATGTGGATACTTAGAAAGAACTGTGTCATCACCTTTATCAACTATAGATGAAATCTCTCTATACTTTTTAAATAAGTCCTTCTGCCCGTACATCCTTTCTTCTGTCCTTCCAATAATTAACCTACTCTCACACAAATCAGAATAATTAGCAGTCTGATTAATTAGTGGAATCTCCACACAATTTTATTTGTTTTGAATGAATAAAAAGCCATTTCGTAAAGAATCTGTTCACAGTTTGCTTATTCATATGACTAAATTCAAATTTGCACAATCTTCTCACTTATATTGGAAGCATTAAAAGAGGCAATAATATCTTTATCACTGAGTTATGTATCTTTGTATTATTTAATATAAATTCAATAGTATTTCGTTGTTGCTAGTTATTTTTAATGCATTTAATTTTTATTTCGGTAAATATTTGAATTTTTAATTTTGTACAATTTATTTTTAAAGCTTTTCAATTTTTACTTTTTAATTGTTTAAAACTTTAAATTTGTTTTAATGTTCAAATTTTGTTTGAAAATGTAAATTGTAAGTTGATTTTCAGATTTAAAACGTGTCTACCGTTTATAAGTATCCATGTTTGCAAATTCCTACATTAGAATCTAATTCCTTTAACACTAGAAGTGATATTGTATTGAAAATACGTATCCCTAAGGGTTATTATATCTTTATTGTTCCGGATCTTTCTCTACACCCAATGTTCAATACGCACAGTTAGTTGCTTACACGCCTATTTATCTTATGAACTTTTGTTATTTTCTACATCCTGTACAGTAGATGTAGCGTCACGCGCATTAGGTTTGTCAGCAACATCCTTACTTGTAAAACCACCAGGTGTTTGTATAGACATTATTTTCATACGGTTTACATCACTTTTTACTTTCTTCCTTTTGGCATATTTTGAAAACATTTTACGCGTACATACCAACAGTATACGTACTGAGTACTAGAAGACAGGCTGTACTAGTTATTTGTTTGTATTACGCCATCATGATTGCTGAAGGAGAAATGAATTATTCAACACAGAGGTTCACTGGAAAGCTGCAGCCATTTAGCCGATATTTGTAACGTTCAACAAATGATGATGAACTTTCATATATTCATATCGAGATATCTGTCTGGATCCTTATCAAGATGTGAAGAACAAAACTTCTCTTTAGTTTAGGCTATTTCTAAACGTTGAATATGTATGCAGTTCGCAGATGGAGATTTCAGCACAGTCGTCATGGGATAACCTTTTTCAATGGTCCATAAAGGAAACTGAATCCTTTCGTCAAAGATGATGTATAATAATGTGCCAACCATCCATCAATGGATATAAATTGTCCTTCATGGAGACAAGTGGATACAGTCCAAAATCTACATGTCCACTAACGTCCTGGAAGGACTGAATAAACAATTGCGGACATAGTTTGCTATCCATAACGATATGACACTAGATGAAGTGCGTTATACACATGTACTCATTCTAGGAAAAAAATGCACATAACTGCCAATACAAAAATAATTTTAAAAAATGCTCTTACATCCATAGATGAATATGTAAATTTGCTCCAGTAAAGTTACTGATATTTTGCTTGTTCTATGTATGCATGTATGTATGTATGTATGTATGTATGTATGTATGTATTGACGTATTAATATTAACGCCAGTTCTGTCGTTTGGACAATTTTATCTCACTGTCCTTATGATACGATCATTATCATCATCATTATCATCATCAATAGTTTGTCTATATATACGTCATGTGTCTAATTGATGTTATGCAGATAGCATAAAACCCAACGTAAGTTCATCTACAGAAAGCACGGGCATTAGCAGTACACTGGTGTCCTGCTGACGGTGACTGTCACGAGTGAAATGCCCAACAACATACATGTATATTTAAACATACAATGTATTCAACACCGTATAAAACGTCTTAGCTACCTAACCCTTGATGTTTTTCCATCGATGTGTTGTTTGATCGCTTATTCTGGGGGTGGGGAGAGGGGACGGGGTCAGAGAGAAGATAGAGACAGAGAGAGAAGAGGGTAATAAATTGTATGCCGTTTCAGTATTAGCTATGATACAACAATATACGAAATTAACAAGATACCTTGAAACACAATCTGATTGAAATACCATCATAACGTAATGTAAATCTGTGGTAAGTAATACCATGAGACGCATTTTGTCCGATTTAATTATACTAAGTACGTATATCGTTACGGTGGCACTATTTCAACCTTCATATTCAGAGAGAAAGAGAGAGAGAGAGAGATGTCCGCAGTGTGACAGTTTATAGTGATGTCAGCACTGGGGCATCATGAGAGACAGAGAGAATAATTAATTTATTGTTAGTGAAATTCGAAAGATTCCTCTTTTTTGTTTTGCTCTCCATTAGAAATGTTTGTTTAGGGAACGGTACATACTCTTCTTACAGACAAGTTCCTTGTAATTCAAAACTTTTTTACATTTTTGCCAAACAATGTCAAGGTATGTCGAATTCAATATCCCGAAGAAATCATGGAATAAAAATAATGAATCCTGTAACAATTAATGTTTGAGAAAAGTGCATACTTTCTTTCTATAAACGATCGCAACCTTTTATTCACAGAATTTTCAAATGCGACGAATACAAACATTTCACAGATGTTATAATTTTTCTTGTTTTATCGAACAATCCATAAATGCATGGACAGAGAAAGAGAGATGGACTGTCTAAAAAAAAACTTGCAATAATATAATTTTCAGTCACAAATGCTTTTTGCGTACAGCAGATTATTTTTTAAAATTAATTAGAGATAAGGAGTTTTTATCACAAATCCGTTCAACGATGTGGATATATACTACATTGTTACTTAACAGACAGTTACAGACCAGATGTCGTAACCTCGAAATTTGATGAGAAAGCGCATGGGAAAAATAAATCAAACAATTGCCGAGGTCTGTACAACTAGAAAATTAGGGCTAAAAGGGTCTGATTCAACTCACCTGGCTCTAATACATAAACATAAGGATGTGCAGATGTTGCTGATAACCAGGATGATCCAGTCATTTTCTGTATTCAGAGCTCGGTAGGAAGCCAATTGCCATTTCTATTAAACGTAGCATGATTCGATACATATAAGTGTAGGTATACGTACCTAGGCCAGGTACAATGTAATTTTGGTTCGTCTCACACTAACACAAAGAAACTCGTTCTAGTCTTGATAACCGAAATCACGGCTTCGGATGTAGTCGACAAGAACAAAAATACCAGAACATGCCAAGCTCACCTCGGGTTGTTATGCGAGCACACTCAATAACAACCAAGTACCAGCAAGAAAGTGCTCTTCGTGTTTCAGTAAAATTCTAGATCAGGTCGCCCAAAGACGACCATAGTCTTTCTCTGCAATGTTAACTCTTTACAGAGAGCCCAGAATGTTGCACAAGAAGCAGATCAGTAAAATCCATTATTATATGCTCATTTTTGTCTACTTACCTTCACATTGTCAGAATATTTTGCGATACTGAACACCTTGATATTGCACGCACGTGCACAACACGTGTGCCTAAAAATAGTAGTGTATTAGGAACTACCTTATAAAGATACCATGTACACGCATGTAATAGACTGTAGGTTTTAGTTTGTTAAATTTGTGAATGAACTAAAGTAGCTATTTCATCTATTTGAATATAAACGTGATAAAAGTTATCAACGTGGACGAATTCACTGAGTCACAAATGAAACATTCAAACAAGCAAATAAATGAACGGGATATTCGGAATGTCTAAAAGAAGTATGAGAGACGCAGTATTGAAAATACCATTATGATCATTTAAACAGTTATATAGGAGAAACGTTCGTAGCATTTCATAAAAGGGATGGTGTAGACTATGACAAGTGTAGTATATACAAATAGCATAGAAAAGCATACTGATGGCAAGGACTATCGCAAATATATCAGAGATTTTATAAGTCAAAGGACAAAAATCGTGGAAAAATGCAGCTGAATGTTTCGGTAGGAAAGTGAGGGTCTCGGAGCCAGTAATCCAAGATGACGAAGAAATATTATTTCCGTTGGCTAAACGAACTGTCACACACCAGCAGCTTTGCAATTATTAGCATTAACTTTGTTGATAACAGTGTTTTTGGATTTAGGCTATTGATAGAAACCATACAGGTCATAACATAGCTGGGGTCCCAAGAAAGATCATGTGAGAAACATGGCTAACACATGTGTCTTCTTTAGCTGGTAAAAGTGAATGCCAAAAACATAAGTAAATTTGTGAATCTTGAATTTCCCCAAAATGTTTTTCTTAGTTCAGCAAAACCGAATTAAATGAGCCATGTCATGGATTCTAAAACGTGATTACACACTTCGAAATTGCAATAAAATTTCGACATTTCCAACTGCAATAGCCTTCTCCTTACTGCATTTCGAAATGAAATGAACTTCATATTCCATGACGTCCTTTATGATAATTATTATTGAAAGAGTTCATATTTCCCAACATTATGATTACATACATTCACTGACAGAATAGAACCCTCCCTGCTCAAATTATAGACTGTACTTTGTGTGGAATTGTCCCAGCTAATAAATCCAGTTCATGATCAACAGAACTGAGTAGAATCGACACAAAAAGCAAATGCCTCTCATTCCAGACCAAACTTCATTCATTCCAGATTATTAACAATGTATGGTGATGTAAAAGACAACCTTACAAGCCGTACAAAATATGCCCATATTCCTTTTACCCGTAAATTAACGTGAATATTGAAATACTTGAAAAATTATCTGGAATTACAAAGCGCCGATTATTATTCTTGGACTGGAACATTGATTTCGAATTATAGTGACATTTGGAATTATATTATTGTGATAGATCAAAATACTGTTTGGACATAATCACACTCCATGCCACTGTTATATTCACACATTCGAGTCTCTAGGCGCATCAACACATTGAATATTGAAACATATTTATCACACGACTAGAATTGAATTAAAACTTCATACATTTGGACTTGTCATAGAACGTTTATGCCTATTTGAGATTTAATTCACAATACTGTTCTCTTTTCTTTTAAACGTTCACATTGTATATTAAGGATATACATTATTTGTTGACTTTTACAAAACTATTGGTTTTTGCTATTTTCCCTTTCTTAGTTTAAGGACTTATAGTCTTATGCGTGAGGCTGGAATTAGTCGCGTGTCTTGCACGTGTAATATATATCTGACGTATTTCATTTATATCAGGAAAGGAAGCTGCTGAGTGAGTGCTGAATGAAAATTCCTTCCCTAAGGGCACAACAATATGACGATTACATCAATATAGTGATGCCCTAACTTGTTAGACACTAACAGGCTAAAAATCTATATTAACGCGTTCAAATATATTTTAATGTGTTGAAACTAATATCGAATGCTTTGAGAGTTGCTTTTGTTGGGTTAGATTCTAGCGAGTTAATTTTAATTTCTATCGCGTTACTTTGGTTTACAGAATACTGTGTTAATTTTACAATTTTAAAAAAAAGGTTCGTTAGAAGTCTGTACACTGACATACTTGAAACGGTTGGGATATCCAATCATAATCTATATTTTGCATGACCTGTTGGGGAATATAATACCTTGCCTAATAAAGCGCCAGCTGTATGTGGATTAGATCCATGAAAACTATAGCAACATGGTAATATAATATAATATGATATAATATAATATAATATAATATAATATAATATAATATAATATAATATAATATAATATAATATAATATAATATAATTTAATATAATATAATATAATATACATCAATCAAACATTTGCATGCTTCTTGTGATCTTGTGTTTTACATCACGTATACTTCTAATTATGTACTCTTTTTTTGTGGGGGGGGGAGACTAGCTACATATTGCAGAAGCATCTAAATAAAGGTCTCAAGCTAATATCTTCATCCGTTCAGGAGGAGTATAAATAAAATCCCATAGTTTCTGCCTGGGCAGCCATGTTTATTGGGTTTCACACTGGCATCACATTCATTTGGTACCATGACAATTCGAAAGAAAAGTTTTATTTAAATTCGATGTAAGTACGTCCCTTCGTCGGATAAATACTGATTTCGGTATTTTCAGGATAGCTGCTGATACCATTTACATGTGCGTCTGATATCGATAATATCTCAAGATGAAGTTGTATGGATGATTACATGACTGAACCCGCATATATGTGCTGTATCCATAGTAAACCATGGGTGACAGATTGGAGTACAATTTGTATCGCATAACCTATTCTGATCATTTACGAGAACAGCTCTAAAAATACACATAAAACAATTTTACTTTGAAGCCATGTCAGCAACAATCCTCTAGACCTTTGATTAATACTATCTTGTCTTCTATTCTGAAGGTATCTTCCACGACCCATTGTGTAGTCATGGGTCACGTGACGGTTGTGATCTTTAAGATGATGATCTCGGATGAGACTTAGTGATCTCTATCTTCATTTAGATGTTCCAATCTGTATTCATCCCCTGCTTTTTAAACCTACCTCAGATCATGAGGGGACGCTGGCCTCCTAAAATATAAACCACACTAACATCCTAAGGGGAGAAATGTTTAGGTACGCATGAATTGTACATTAACTTTAGAGAGTAAATTAATTTTATTACGATGATCAATATTATTGTTCTACCATAATGATTTATTAATATGTATCTATTTTTTAATATTATTGTTCTACCATAATGATTTATTAATATGTATCTATTTTTATAACTCCTGGTACATGATTTTATCTTATTTTTGTGATTTATTTTTCATGGCTGCAAAGTGTATAGAATGTCTTAATTTAGATTTTGACTACACGACCAGAGTCTGCCATGAGCGTAATATTACATAGGATATATAAACTAGTAGTAATAACCTTATTCATAGTACTTTGGATTCATTTCTCATTGGCTAATGAGGTTTCGACGTTTCTAGAAAAAATAAGTAATTTTCTGTTGGTTTGGCTAAGTCGCCTTAATAGGAAATTTTGCAATAAATGAGTAGTAAGATTCGTCACGTGGGGTATATTTTGAAACTAGCCGTAATAAACAGTCTATGAACGGAGAGATCTGAGTAATCAGTTTTATTCCTTATTTTGGGCTCATTATTATTTATTGTGTCCCTGTTGAAGTCTGCAGACGTGGTTTATAATGTACTTAAATATTCAAGAAGAAATAGAAAGTGCTTATTTTTGTACTTTAATATTACCCTGCAAATGTTGTGGATTATTCGAAGGAGTTCTGGACGACGCTATCTTAGTAACGTCACGATTCTTGTTACTACAATAATTTTGTTTTATGACATTTATAATTAAATTGCTTTTTAAGTTTCACAAACCTACTTGGGTTTTCTTCTTTCTATTGCTTAGTTTATGACCGTAAAGTCGTAACAACATACGCAATAATAATCACCTTGTATTGGGTACCTTATATGTATGAATTATTCATTTATAACACCAATTTCTATACAAGCCTTCATCATCCTGATTCTCGAGCTATCATTTGAACTGCGACTCTCACAATGAAGAAGTTTACTTTATTGTATGCCCTTCCACGGCATGGAGACCTGCTTTTAGCGTTTAACTTATAACACTGTTTTTTGGCTCGTTAAGATAGGAGAAATAATCATGGTGCTTATATGAACACATTATAAAAACATTGTTTACATTAATTGTGTTTGTACAGGAAAAATATTATGTGGAATACATAATCACTTGCCCATTAATGAAATCGTCCCAACACAGTTAAAAGCATAAAAAAATGATCATTCAGTTTCCGAGAAATATTCAATTGCACCAAACTACTTTACACGAAGGAATATATTTTGGTGTAATTGATTTTCTTTCGAGAACAAAATGATCAATTTTAGACTCGAAAATATATTCCTTCTTTAAATAAAGAAAATAAAAGACTGAACACTTGAAGCTCCGTGGACTTCCAGTTATGACCGGAAAAGTACAAATAATATTATCCTAGTTTTTTTTCTTCTTTCATTTTTAAAAAATATGTATGTCACATTTATAATGATAATAACCTTATAATTTTTAGCACTTTAAATCTAAGTTTGGGTATATTTACATAAATATCAAAAGTCTTGTTTAAAATGTTTTTAATCATTTTATTCCATAACACTATTTGTGAAATCTCGCACTTTGTACAATGAAAAAGCGTTGGTGTAAAGGAAGGCTCTTAAAGATATGCAGATGGTGCTCAGACGGTGCAAATTTCTTATGAATGTGATACTGTAATTATATGAGATACAAATATTTGGCAGGTGAAACTCTAGAAAGATTATTGAATGTTCGAATAGATAACAATAAATATTAGTTGTAATCTGAACCCTAACTTCGAAGATTCAGAAGTTAAGTACCGACAATGTTCAAATCGGTAGATTTTAAAAGCATATGAAAGACACATTCCGGTTGAATAGGACATTGAACGTAGTAGCCATTCACACATCACCTAACATTTTGATACGAATGGAAAATATAAACAAATCGTAATGAGGAACCAGCAAGTGGTAATTAAACCAGTTCAATGTACTACAGTTGATCTACGTCATTATTATTATTTAATTAATATTGCTACTGAACGAACAATTGTTTCTATCCTCCAATTATATTTTCCTCTTTCCGTTGATTTGTATGACTACATGTTGCTATCAGAGACATAATTGCCTGATAGGCGAAAATCTGTCACAATCGGTTCTTTCATGGATTTTTGCTGGTGACGTTCTACTTTGGATAGAGATAGGGAGACGTGATGACAGACCATACGAGAGAGAGAGAGAGAGAGAGAGAGAGAGAGATGTGGTGATGCGGTTGGGGAGACCTACCATGAAGGCATTAATGTTTGTCCCATCCCTATGTTTCCTTATTGGTCGATTAGTTTTCGGCCATACCAACTACTTCAGTGAGAGAACGGATGGAGTGGAGGTGGAACAGCCTTCTGACATTTTAATATTAAATACTCTGTTTTTAGACCCTTATTAATGAGTTTGATAAAATGGGAGGAAGAAAGAAAAAGAAACAAAATATTAACTAGATTACAATATGTGTCTTCCTCCTACCCCCCCCCCCGCCAAATGTACCGTATAATCTTGCCAGGCTATTATAGCTTTGTGTCATTGGTATTGTGAACACTGCATAGTCCCATAGAACTTGTACTCCTAACATTCACGAACATGTACTCCTAACTGTTATAAACGTGTACTCCTAACCGTCACGAATGCGTGCTCCTAACGGTCACGAACTTCCAGGTTCTTGTAGGTTACCTGGTGCAAGTTCAGATGTCTTTTTCTCTCTCACTCTACAGACTTTCACTTATTCTCTCCTGTATGAGAGAGAGAGAGAGAGAGAGAGAGAGAGAGAGAGAGAGAGGGATCAAAGGGAAGCAGAGATGGCTTTGATAAAAATGTACCCCATATTTACTTGATTTAGACATTATTTGTATTTCTATCGTTATTTTATTTCATGTGAATGATTAATTAGTGGTAAGTCATCACAGATCTGAAGAATATACAAGCTATGGCCTACTGTTGAACCATGACCTAATGTTGAAACAATATTTATATATGCGCATTTATGAGCTTTGGGTTGATCACAATTTGATATGCATATAGTATTGGTATATCAAATTGCTTTATACCAACAAAGGGGTCTGTGGGGCTAGAATTATTACAAATTCAGCTAACAAATATAATCAAACCCTTAACACAATTTAGTAGAGCGGTTAGGTTTTGGTTCTTTGAAATATCTAAGCAAGTTAATTAGTGAATAAAATGATTATATTGCTATTTAGTGTTGCTCTGTTTTCATATGTTCCGCTACTGAAATAATTATGACAAATCTGGTTGGGTCTAAAATGATGAGGGACAGATATGCCTACAATCGTTGCAATAATATAAGATGTTGATTTTACTTTATTTTCCCTGATAATGTGAAACAGTGTTTGATCGAATAATATTCGCTTCCGTTGTTATTCTCTTAAAATATTGCAGCGAATTCTTTGATTCGTCAATCAAAAGACCGAATGGAATGGGGTGTCGTGTGACACTTTTGTGCTTCTAGTTCTGATAAATTTCCGCAGAAATGGCTTACATTTGAGCATAGCTGTTATCACACTGAACCTATCAAGAAAGGTCTAATATGAATGTACAGTTTCTAATGGCATTTTTTGGCAACCATTTCAGTTAACACTACTAGAAAACGAAGCAGCACTAATATAATCAAGCAAAACGATTAAAACAGTCTCACGTCAGACCAATTACAGCATTGGTTGTATATATAGATAACGATACGAAAATAACGTAACAAACTGACACGACCTCTTTCAAAGGAAAATATAAATCCTACATATTTGTCAATAGTTCCTGTCGTCCGATGGGAACAAATAAAGTTCTAAAGGAAATGGAGGAACTTTGATTTACATTAAGCAAAACAGAGGAATACGAATTGGATAAAAACAATCATCTGAAGTCAGCGTATTCTGTACTACACAAGAGTACGAGCCATTAAATGACTATGGCATCTTTGAAGATAATGCCACATTAAATTGTGTAAATAATTCGTATATTTTAACGTTCAAGTGTATACGAAGCATATTCAAGAGTTACACAAACATAAAAACAAATTGAAATAAAATATGTGTCTTTGTATTTCAAGAACTTCTGGAAAGTGCGCGAGGTAAAGGGGCAAACGTTATTGTCCTCGTAACATATATGGGGAACGTTTTGTGATTCAGAACAAGAAAGAAAATGAATTGAAAGGTCAATTTTAAAAGTTATAGAAAAGTATAAATTTAGTGAAAAGCCCCAAAGAAGAACTATTTAGGGAAAAGCGTGGTACAAAACCGAGTGCTCTGTCTACAAAATATTTTGGAATGTTTAACACTGGGTGAATGAGGTATAAAGAGAAACTACTGTCCTTGAGAAGGTAACAAGGGCAATTCATTACTTGAAACAAAATTAAAATACAGTATTGGTAACTTTCGAAATAAGGCAGCATTGCGTGAAATTATTAGCAATATAACAAGCAGACAATGAAATTACCTGGGCGAGTTATGTCTTCCCTACCTGTATATGCAAGTTTGCTTACATTAGCACTATTGGGTCTGCTGCTTGCATACTTAATGAGTTACACAGCAAAACAGTGATGACTAACTCATAACGTATTTATAAACGTAAACTGTGGCAGATCCTGCAACAAATAGTATGAACACAAACGATTATGTATTGCTTATTCCACGTTGTCTTTTTCGATTTTGAGTTTTCTTTGTCCAGTATTCTATATTGTCATGCATTATTTAAACTTGCATTGGATTGCATAAGCCTGTCTGACGTTATGAATGTCATCACCACAATCCATCCATGTACATCATTTATTAACGTTCTGTTTTGTGGATGGGGCGGGGGTCCTCTAAGAGTAACTGTCATATTGTCCAAGATTGTGTATGAGTTTCAAAACACTGCCAATATTAAGCACCCTGATGACATCTAATATCCGTACATGTACGAATACTAAACATCCTTAGGACATGTCACATCCTGAACTCTGTTAAACTCTCGCCTCACTTTGTGTTCTGTATTTTTTAAAGGATATACGTTTGTACATTCTTAATGTGCAGTTACCAAAAGGTTTGTATTTAAACAATTGTAATTCTCATATTTGTTTTTTAGCGGATTGGTGTACACACGTTATTATTTAGGAAATTCTTTATTAAAATTTTTCTTGCCAGTGCAAAGCATCATAAGCTACATATATGGAAGGCAAACGCTGAGATTGAGGCCACATACACCAAGTGAAAAGGAGCTGTCCAAGCTACCGACAAGAAGGAAAATGGTTCTGGTATTGTGTTAATAATACACCTTGGCAAAGGACACGTTTATAAGGCGCTGTGTATGCTGCGTGCCCTAGTTTCATAGTGTTAGTGTAAAATAAAGAAAATAAATACCGAGGTGAACGAATACTTAATCATTCATTTGGACGTTATTTTTTAAGTGGTGTTCTACCTTGTATTTACTCTTATTTCCTCAATAAAAAGAAATTGAGAAAATAATAAAAAGAAAACAAAGTTCTCAAAGCCCTATATAATAATAATAATAATAATAATAATAAGAAAAAGAAGAAGATGATGATGATGATGATGATGATGATGATGATACCTTAATAATGTCATAAAATTATAAAATAATAATAATATGCCACTAATAATAATACTAATAATAATAATAGCTTTTTTTGATCATCAGTATTCGTTACTTTCAATTCAACAGATTTTGTTAACGGAGCAATAACAGCAAACAACAAAAGTAACTAAAACGTTTTGTTATCTTTTTCATATTGTACTTTTAGTGAAATTATTTGGGTAGCAGAACTAGTTCTCGCATTGATTGTAATGTGCATGACCTTCCAACTCAGGTTTTAATTGGGATTTAACTATGATTTGTTATGCATGCTAATTATAACAATTAATTATCAGTTTTATTACGTACGGATTTACACATTAGTTTGTATCGATAGTTTGCTATCAGAATTTTGAACAATGTGGATCAAACTTTCACAAACGTGGATCAAATAAATTTACGCTATACTGCGTTTTGCAGTTCAAACACGACATTATATAGCTACCAATATCGTATCACATAAAAACAATTTTGTTAATTCCTACATGTATCCAAGACTTTTCCTATGTCTTAGTTAAATATATGAGCACACATCTTAAATTCCTTAAGTACACACTTACGCAATCAGGTCATATGGATAACGTTCTTTTGCATACCAGGTCCCAGCAACGTGGAATGAATTGCCCACTGAACTTAGACACAAAGACACAGTAATCACATTCAAGAGTGCTCTTAAAACACACTTATTTCAACTGGAAAAACAAACTTAAAGAGATAATGTTTCCTACCTGAAACATTTTCAGCATGCTTTTTATGTTTTCTAATTTCATGGTGTTTTTTTTAATATTTGTTATTTAGTTTATGTGTTTTCCAATGTTGTAAAGCGCTTATAGCTTCTAAAGATTAGGTGCTATACAAAGTCTTCATTATTATTATTATTATTATTATTATTATTCATAGTTGATACTCCCTAAAGTGTTGTTGTTCTTCTTCTTGCCTTTATAAAATGTAACCAAGTTATGTATACTTTCCACATATATACACAAACATAATACTTATATGGTTTCAAACCTATGAACACGGAATTCATTTCTTTGTTGCTTAATATATTTTTGTATTAATACGAATGGACGACCACTGATAGCAACACATGACCAGTCTGACATCATATTAGAGGAATTAACGATGCATTTAGCGTTATTCTGGTATAGTTGTCATAGCCTCTAACGGATTATGTTTGTTTTCTGAAGTTATAAATTGAAGGCTTATTCTCTGTTGCGAAGTTAATCAATAGACATCAAAATTAGCCCAAGAACTTCTAACTTAATAAACGTAACTTAAAATTCTGGGTCTAAAGTATGCAAAACATCGATATTTAAGCTCTCGGATTTTGCACGATGGTTTCATCACGTTTATGACAGGACCGGATTGTCATTGTGTTGCATCCTTGGGCAATGTAAGCAGACCCAAGAAATATTCTTATTCAACTGTTAAGTGTAGCTTTTCAAGATCGCTCGAGGGTGTTTACTTTGATTTGAAAACAGCATTCTTCGGAAGAAAAGCGTGAAACCATTTACAGTATTTTAAGTGTTGCTTATGTAAGAAATCCAATCATATATTAGGCCGTCTGGAACTCAGATTCGTTACGCAAGTTCAAACTTATATTGAGATAAATGGGCATACATACGTACGTACGTAGGTACGTGCGTGCGTGCGTAAGTACGTACATATCTGTCACATAAAGATGGAAAGTTACTCATAACAGCCGCGTATTATGCACATGCCATCGTATTCTATCCCTCAGTTTCAATCCAAATTAAATAGTCACGTGTAAGTGTTTTTATATCATGTATGTACATACATACACATCTACACGTACATACGGTTATAGCTACATACACAAACACATAACATGAATATCTTTACATGCATACTTGTTCATACGTGTATGCTTGTGCAAATTCCATTCGTATGAAATTTATATGTTGCTGAAAATTATATAATCGATTTCATATTGATGTCAACAAATTTAACAAGACGTGTTAATGTTGAGCATGTTTATGAATCTTCCTAACTTAGGGATTAGTGTCACAATTAGATGGAATGAATTTACATTTTTCTCTTCAGAAACAAATGACTAACAACCAGATAGTGTAATTCATTAGTTATGGCATCCGTACGGCACTCGCTGCGTTCACTATCGTTTTCCTTCATTTGTTCGGAAAGTGTTAGATGTGGAGATTGTGGTTGTTAGGTCAAAATATTTGTAAAGGCGATTAAATGTTTACAATTTTATGATATGAATTCCTTTCAAAGATCCCTTCTCATTCGAGTAATTGATAAGACATACGCTTCGATGTAGCGGTAGTCCTGCGCTCAGTCTTGAAGAAATAAGATATGTAAAGAACCTGCAACGTTTGATTTTATAGTCTGAGAGTTACATACTGATTGTTGATAAATTTTATATTTTATCCAATTTAAATGAAAATATTTGAAACATATTCAATCCAATTATCAATTAAACCTGAATGTATATCACTCAGTATCATACTGCACAGCTTATGGGAGGAAATTGTGGAGTATTTTCCATTGATCATCGTGTTCCAAATTCCAATCATGTGACAATTAAGATAGAAGTAAAAAAAATTCTAACCTCTGAATGCCGAAAATAAGTAATGTGCTCTTTTAAGTTTTCTTGTAAACCCTTGACTGTTAAAGTAAGCATTTTCAACAGTCTGAGCATTTCCAAAATCCCACAGATCCACATGCATACATCGAAAAGGCAAACATGTGTGATCTAGCATTGGTAATTGTAAATCGATTGGAACGTGCAGAGTGCCCATTACTCTGTACAGAAGATGCACTACTTGCTTTGTTTGTTCAACATCATACATTATAGCCTTTACAAGTCGTCAAATTTAAGAGAAAATAACAAATAGCTATTTGCATCCCTTGATAAGCAGCGCATTAGCATGTTTTAAGCAAACACGATGACTAGAGGACACGAATATAGTAAATGATTTCAAATTAGGCACTTAAACTTTCTAATGAAAATGACCATCTCATATCTCAATCCATTTTTCACACCTGGGAATTCGATCAATATGTAATGTGCTTTAGGGACAAGTGCAGGATTTTAAAACCATAATAACATATCATTGTGCGACAATATAATCCAGTGGATCCGGTTTAATTAAATTAATCTCAGATAACGTTTTGGTAGCTATGCCGTGTAACATTTATGAAGGCATGATTAACATCGCATTGGTTAAGATATGATCTAGAAGAGACACTTCCGATAGAGATTGCCGGTGTTCCCACGACAGTTTAGGACGACTGAAGTTATCTCAGAGAAATAAAATCAAGCCTAGGATATGTCTGAGTAATAATTTGCAGAAAATTCATACATTTGGTCCGCCTGAAATTTCTCCACAACTAACAAATAATATAACATACAGTCGGACTACCTCGGCTATTCCTTTGAGTCTACCGTCAGTAGTTTTGAAGGAGAACATGCGAATAAAAGATGCTTTAATTGTCAGTGACAGTGCTTTACAATGGAAGCTGCCGGTGTACATTTGGCCCGTAGAATTGTGAGAGACATTGCGAATATCCGCGCCATTCATGCTTTATAATGTTTTCTTGACCCACCAGTTATTTTAGTATGAAGATAATGTAATGACTTCATTGAAATAAAATACTTCTTTTCAGACAGGTGGATAAATGCAACGAAATGGACAGATAAATACGTAGATCGATGCAGAGATAAGGGAGTTCAGTTGTATCCAAAAGGTGGGATCGGGGATGTATACGTATAGCATTTCGCTATTTCGGAATTGTGACACAATTGTTGTATTATACCAATAATCAATATTATTATATCTTACAGTTACTAAATGGAATTGCTTCATAAGGTTATTCAATACTATGGTGTCATGTGGTTATTCAACATTGTTTTTGCGGCTAGACTAAATGGTTCAGTAACAAAATGGGATTTCTTACCGGATCAGACTGGCCTTCACTGGCACAAGTGCCACCTGATTGTATATATAAGGTAGACTATAGTTGCTAAGCATATCGGTGTTTTATAGAGACTAGTCAGTCCTTGAGTTAACAATGAAGAAGGGTGTGTATCTTCTGGCTGTCTGTGTATTGCTATGTGTTCGGCCAGGTATGTCTTTGCGTCCCTTCATGTAATTGACGATAGTATACATACATACATACATACATACATACATACGTACGTACGTACGTACGTACATACATACATACATACATAGAGTCAGGGGCGTATTAACCATTAAGCAGAGTAAGCACGTGCTTAGGGCACCAGGGCCAAAGGTGGCATCACAAAGTTGAGAAAAGGGTGAAAAGAAAAAAAAACGAATGAATATTTGTAAATAAAATTGATAAAACTAGTGCAAATTGATCATAATGTTCTGTTTCTTGATGATGGTGTACCCTAGGGTTATCTTCCCAGGTGTACGTGGAAAGGAAGGGGGCACCAAGATTTGTCAGTGCTTAGGGCACCAGTGAGCCTTAATCCGCCCCTGCATAGAGTATTGTCGAAACACCACCACCAAACTCCGGTTTCTTAGATAAGAAGTTATCTACGTACGGATATCTTTATCTGTAGGTGTAAGTAGTCAACTAACCAACTAACGGATGAATGGAAGTGATCGGTGCTTCTAAAGTTTGAGGTTAGCGATACATTCAGACAAACATGTACATCGACTCAATGCATTGTTATGTATTCAAACATATACAAGATTTACATTTCTTTAGTCAAACAAAAACAAAAACAGCAAAGCAAATAAACACGTCACACAATTATTTATATAACGTGCAGTTAATAATTCATTCCGACCCGCAACTGGGTACATCTGTTAAGGATCCCAAAATATTTGTACTCATTTACCTCGAAACTGTTACCGTGGGTTTCCTGGGCCAACGAAGTTTATTCGTTTTCCAAAAATGATACAAGTTATTCTATTCATGCAAACTACTTTGAAAACCTGGATTAAAAAAAATAAATTACAAAAATTGTTACAATTCAAATGCTTAGGAAAACACGGTTGAATTAGAAAGTTGAACAATATGTGCATTTAGTTGTGAAAATACAATTATTTTAAAATTTATATTTCGTTCGTCTCTTCACTTTGTTTTATAAACCTTTATTTCGTCCCTCTTTTTACCAGCATCAACCGATTCGGAAGTAGTCTGGCTGACAGATGTGACTACAAGTGTCGCAGCAGACAGACGAACACTAAGTGACTTTGACCTTCCTGATGATGTAACCTTTCACCTTAGAGGCCGTTCACATGATCTGACCTTAAACTTGAAGAGGAATAGTGGGATTGATCCAAACGCAGACATATATCTTGTCAAAAGATTGAAAGACGGTCCATCATATCTGGAGAAAGTACAAAATTTGGAAAAAGAGGTAAGCTTTCAACGGATTACTATATTTATCACTGAGTTCTTAAAGGTACATCTTTCAATAGAAATATACGCTTAGTGATTACGTCACTCGTAAAAAGTAATAAAAAATATTGCAATGATTGAGTTTACAAGAAGGTGGATGTTTTAAAACTTTACAAAATTTCTTTAACACAGCAGGTTTAGATTTCTAAAACATTTGTAAAATTAAAACTAGGCACATTCCATAGTGCTATAGATTGGGGGGGGGGGGTGCTGTTGAAAATACAATTATAAAATGAAATATTAATTGATATTATGATTTACTTCCTTTGTATTTCCATAACGTTTTTATTTGCAGACACTATAAAACATTTCAAACAAATAAAAAGAAACAACGAAAAAATTAAAGATATTAAATCAAATGTTCATATGTGTCTAATTTGCTTAAAATAATCAAGGTGTGGGTCTGAATAACCTTAATGATTTTTGACGCAAAAGGAACATGTATTTAAATGAATCATTTGAAGATAATGTTCACAAGAAAGTTTATATATATATATATATATATATATATATATATATATATATATATATATATATATATATATATATATATATATATTAACTTGCCGATTTATCTAAACTTAGAAAGAAAATATCTACCCGAATTCTTCCTATATTCTAATATAAATTTACACTTATTTGTTTAAATAGGATTTTGCGTACTACCAAGACAGGGAGAATGGAGCATTCATGACTGTCAGATGTGTCAGAAGATCAAGTGGACAGTGTGACAGACTCGTCGTAAGTACTTTCTGGAATTAACAAGTATGAAATCTGCACACTTCTTGCATTGCCTGCTACCACATTTAGTAATCAAAACTTTTACAGCATGTGATCTAGCGGTCTATCGGGTGGCTGCTGGTGTAAGTGTAAGACCCCACAAATGTGTCGTATAATCCGTAACAAACACATGTGCTTAGTAGATCTGCCAACTGTTTTCAGGTGGTTCTGATATGAACAGAATAAGTCAAGCAATACAACTAAGGACTTATTGAACAAACATAGCACCACTGTATGTTTTGTATTGTTATACTTATGCAGGTGTCGGAGAACTATTTTTGGAAGTCATTCACACACACACACACACACACACACACACACACACACACACACACACACACACACAGAGCTACGTCCTTTATGCAGGTTCCCTCGTCAGGTAATAAGAGTGCATAATTTAAACCTCGATGCTGTTGTAAGAGTTATTTCCCAGATTGCCTACTTTCTATGGTCCTAAAAACAGCAGCAGCTGGTTTTAAAAACGAAAAGAACAACTACAACAACATGGCTGCAGGTAAATATAGTGCTCAAAGGTCAACAACAATAAAACAACAAACATCAAGAACCCTTGGTTTCCCTACATCTGTGAAGTTATAATTTGATAACTACTGGAAAGATAATTCCACCAAACATATATAAGACAATATATTGACGAAACTCGGTGCTGATATGAATATGTGTGTTTGTGGAAATTTGATTTTTAAAGTAGCTTTAGTGTTCAGTCATATCGTAACGATGTCTGCAGTGTGGCAGTTTATATTGATGTCTAGCAGACATGTGGCATGATGTCCCACCCAGTCACATTATCCTGACCAGTCAGTCGACCAGTCCTAACACTAACCTCTTAATGCTGAGCGTCAAGCGAAGCAGCTGCTACTACCGGTTTTTATAAGTCATAGGTATGACTCGGCCTGGGTTCTAACCCGCAACCACCTGCATCTGAGGCGGGCATTCTAACCATTAGGCCACCAGAGCGGTCCAGATGTGAACCATGTTTGGCAAGTTGACATAATTAAACCAGAACTTTAGGTTAAAACCTAAATATCGGTGGTACAAATCGATTTGGGGTTATTTTTAAGCGAGATATATTGCTGACCTTCATTCAAACAACATTGTTGAGTACAGAAAGTGGAATGTGATTTATGTTGCAGATGAAGTCGAAATTACACTAGACTTTTGCCCTGTGAATCAAATTTTGGGATCCATGTAATTCTGATTAGCAGAAAAACTAAGACTGTCCATTGTGAGGAAATTCAATATACAAAAAGGGTACATATTTGTATTGTCATTGCTATTAGCAGCTAAAGACAACATATAATTTTGCTTTGTCACTTGCATGTTCTTTGTCGGAGGTGACTCCAGCTATTTAGGTGACGTGTACGACTTCTATCGCTATTAGAAATCCAAAAATGGTCCAAAAACTACAACAACAAAATTTTCAAAGTAGGTGCGGTGTCACGGCACTTGTGCCATTGGAAATAAGACTTTTTCGTCGTCTTGGCTTATTGGCTCTTAGGCAATTGGTTTTCAGTTGCATGTTTGTTCGAATTTTGCGTTTTGACTAACTTGTAAAATGGGATGTCTCTAAGGGAGACCGGTTAGACCATAGCTATAATGTACCTTATCACGCTATCGTTAATAGACTCTTGAGGTCACAGTCTGAACAATTCGATTTGAGAATAGTTATGAACATGTCTCCTAAATAAATGTTTCAATGATCGGAATGGTACTTTGAATAATGTGTGTCTCACATTTCTTGTGGAATTAGCGGATATTACGTTCAATCGTTTCCTTGTTCGATTGTTGTTGTGTTTTTTTTTTAAATATTTTTTTATCAGTAAAGCTGTCCACATCGTCAGCTTTATCTTTTTGTTTCAAATGGATCAAACAAATATAATAACTCAAAAGCCCAGGCGTCTGCTACATGAGCGTGCATTGTTTACAATCAAGCCAATTCCTAAGAGACGATATAATATTTTACACACGTCATGCAGCCTGAAGCAGTGCAGTGTGGAAAAACGCTACACGATTCTGACAGCGTGAAGTTACATGAAGATAATGAGCAGTATAATAAGGGAAATTCTGCCTCGAACGTCCTCTCATCTCCGATCTTTTCATTTTAATGCGTTGAACGCCAATTTGATTATGACAAATATTCAAGTGTATATTGGTGTATTGAACTTCTATACAAAATGGAAAAATGTAGGCCAGATTCCCATGAGCCACATATAATATGTGTTTGGTGCTATTCTATGAGTGTGTTGTTTTCTTTTCTATCATGCCAGTAGGACTTCGTTATATTGTATCAGTATTTGCTCACTTTAAATCTGATATTTTATGCACTCCAATGTCTCCAAAAATGACATCTCTGTTCATGCAAATCTCTTTCATGAAGTGAGAAGAAAGGCTTTAGCAAAAGTCGACTAATAGTGTTTTACACTGTGACTCTTGTATATTGTTTTGTTATTGATTTTGTTGTTGTTGTTTTTGTGTTAATTTTTTTTTCGGCGTGCTTTATGCATTTGTTGTAAGATAGCAAAAGAAATAAATCCATAATTTTTACTTGTTGCAATGCATACTTGCTTCAACTTCTGATATGTTTAACGACTCGTAATGTGATCTATTATACCCATAAGGTTATCTAAAATATATCTAACCGCATTTGATTTAATATTTTGTAAAATAATTTTACATTCTATATACGACATATATTTTCTTCCAGAGTGGTTGTACCTTCCATATATGTAATCACCTCTATTGAAAAATGTGTATGCTTTTAGCACAACCTCAATAAAATCGCAATGAAATTGCGTTACGCCACTTGAAGCTGATACAATCAATATTCAGATGTTTCTAGTTTATCTGTACCAATTATTTCAACGAGTATGTGGTTGATTTAAGCCATTTCTGTGTCTTAGGCTCAGTTCTTTTTATATACCTATTTACCAAGATAACTACTCAATTTTAAATTGTTGGACATATTTTCACAGGACATTATGAAGCAAGTTATTGTATATATCCAAACCGTATTTTGATAGATTAATTACAAGATCACGTAACACAGATTTGACGACGTTAAACGAAATAAATATCATGTATACACTTTACCGTGATGCAAACTATTTTGTTCGCAACACATTCACTTAATCAATTAAAGAATTTCCTCTCAGCGATTTGTATTTTGATGTGTAATAATGTATATTTTATTCTGTTAAATAGTAATTGTTTTCAATGTCCTTTCCATATTTGGTTGGTAAAATGCGAAAGAAATAATTGGATGACATCATATATTTGACTTGAGTTCACAACGTTTATAGGTCATGATCCATAAGAATAAAGTATTTACTCAACTCGATCTCACTCCCCGTTGATTTTCTTGAAAGGTCTGTTCATTTACCGGTGGCCTAATGGTTAGAGCGTCCGCTTCAGATGCGGGCGGTTGCAGGTTCGAACCCCGGCCGAATCATACAAAAGACTTATACAAAATGGTACTAACAGATGCCTCGTTAAGAGCTGAACATTAATATGTTAGGGTTAAGACTGGTCGTTCTGGTATCAAGATAATGTGACTTGGTGGGAGATGACGCCCCATGTCTGCGGCATGATGCCCCAAAACTGGACTAACTATAAACTGCTATACAGCAGATATCGTAGTGATATGACTGAAAAATTGTTAAAGCTATATTAAACATTCCTCTCTCTCTCTCTCTCTCTCTCTCTCTCTCTCTCTCTCTCACACACACACACACACACACACACACACACACTGTTCATTTGCCCTAGCTGTACTATAACTGGATCAAATTGCCGAATGTTTTCAATGATGATTTTGTATGGTTTCTTTTGTTGTCTTTTGAGATGGTTTAATATAATTAAAATACACATACACAACCAGATTACTAATGCATTAAAATCTGTACTTATTTAAACTTGTCATCCATGAATATATCCATATTTTTAAAATACTGATTAAAATTTCCTTATTTATACGTCGCAAATCATTTCATGTTGGAAATAATTAAAGGTACTTGCTTTGAAATCGAAGAAAATACCATATTAGTTTTCATTTTATTTTATTTTCCTAACAATGTTTCACTAAGCATTTCGGTAGTACTAATTCTTTAGATGTATAAAAGACAAACTGAATATATTTAACTGTTGTCATAAAGGTTTCTCAAAATGTCCACCTCAACGTCTAAGGCTTCAGACCCCTTAAAGGTGATTAATATTGTAACATCACCGTATACCAGCCTATTATGACTATTATTATTATTATTATTATTATTATTATTCATGCATGGTAGCTGTGTTAATTAAAAGAAAAAAAATGTTATATTATGCCGTCTGAATAATTAACTTAGGGATAATATATCATTTCTTTAATAATAGCTGAAAGAGAATACATATTTCTTATTTAATGTGTAATGGAAATATTTATTGTATAAACAACTGAGCCACTTTTGTCACTTTACGTTTGAAGGCATGCGCCTTGAGAGAAGACACTTAGAACATTTAAAGCTTTACCTTAATAGTTGACTCTTCGATTTATCTTACAAGCGAGTTCCAGCTTCAGTGTGGTGCATAAAGGTCAAATCTGACCATTACATATTGTTGTGAATTTCTATGGAATCTTTGATAATAAAAGGCATTAATCCAGTTGTTTTGTCAGTTTCCATTCAATTCAAGTTTTAGTATTACATGGTCTGCTGACAAGTGTACGTGCTGCTCATTTGGTATACTTATTGTATAGACCTTTTTGACATTTAAGAAACTAATCTAACAGTGTGTACATATTTACATTACACATACAAATTAATCTAACATTGTGTACATATGTATATTATACATACAAACTAATCTAACAGTAGGTACATATTTACATTACACATACAAACTAATCTAACAGTGTGTACATATTTACATTACACATACAAACTAATCTAACAGTGTGTACAAATTACATTACACATACAAACTAAACTAACAGTGCGTGCATACATACATTCCACATACAAACTAATCTAACAGTGTGTGCATACATACATTCCACATACAAACTAATCTAACAGTGTGTGCATACATACATTCCACATACAAACTAATCTAACAGTGTGTGCATACATAACATTCCACATATAAACTAATATAACACTGTGTACATACATACATTACACAGATGTTTTATATGAATGAGAATGCACTGGCTGCTTGTAGTGGGAATATTAGTATTATTCAGGTATCTGACAATAGTGTTAGCGAAATGGTCGGCAAAAAGTTTCGACTATAGTAGTAAGACCAACATATGTTTCATTTACTGGGATCAATCTTTACCTCATTCTTAAAAAAATGGGTATTTTTAAAGGTCTGTGTTTTATTAATGCCCTCAAACTTAAGTTACTAATGCGTTGCAGACCCGGCGATCGTTAGTGCTAAACTTTTAAACATCTTTGGTTCATCACCTTTTAGTTCTACGTCTTTATTTCCATTCAGGTTAATGATCGTTTACTATAGATCTGTACCGTACATAAGCCTATGCTATCAAAAAGTTTGCCCCATATTTTTTTACATTCAGGTGTTATGTCAGATTTATAATTTTACTAACAAACATTATCTGGTAGTTAACTAAAGTATATATATATATATATATATATATATATATATATATATATATATATATATATATATATATATATGTGTAATAGCATACTGTTCGGAGAATTTTTAATGCATACTCTACGGAGATACCAGTCTATATTTCATCATATATATATATATATATATATATATATATATATATATATATATATATATATATATATATATATACTTTTTCCACTTTCACCTAGAACGGAAACATACGAATAATAGACAAATATTACGATCTTCGACCAGCAGAGAGTGACGTTACATCGAGAGATTGGTTGGACACTAAAGATCGTCTTGGCACACGATATGTTCTACGTCAAGAAGCAAATATCCAAAGAGATATTGCAGTCGAATATACAAGTATGCATTAAATTAATATATTTTGAGTATATACATATGTAGATTCATTCTATATGCTTTTGTTGCACTGTAATGTGGATAAGATGCTTTTGCTGAATACAGTACTTAAATACATGGATGAAGCATGGAGTATGCGCATGACTACTATTGTGCCTTTATTTTTTTCTATTTTGTTGCGATATCTATTAAATGTTATAATTCAATTATATCTTGATAACTATATTTCCCATTGTATTAAAATACAGTGAAATTGCACTTTCACTCTTGATTTAACGAAAAAGGATATGGAGAGAAAGTATGGAAATATAATTGTGATTAAAGCTTTGTTTCTCTCGTCAGGAATCTTCGATTAAGTCTATATTTGACTTTGTTTTTTTTATATTTTAAAGGTAGAGAAATTAGGAAATACAAGAAAATAAAGCTCAGTGTACCTCAGGATATGTCTAAGTGCAAGAAGAATATTTTATCTTGCAGATTTAGCTGAGATCAACGAGGAAATGAAAGTAAACGAACGTTTATATCCACTCCGGCGTTTCCCACATGGACACGAAGAACGAAATCATTTACATCTACAAAACTACACGCTCTCACAAAGAAATATCAGAGGTTTGCATACGAGATTTGAGAGTAGTAATAACTGAACAAAGACTAGGATATTATTGTATTCTCGCATATTAGGATTTTACGGTATTGTCTCATACTAGGATGATAAGTTACTGTCACACGAGAATGTTACGATAATTGTCACATACGAGGATGTTACGATAATTGTTACATATGAGAATATGGCGATATTGTCTCATATGAGAATTACAATTTATTATAACTTCTCAAGATGGTTAGATAACACTCGAATTAAAATTAAATATATATCACTGTGACAATTACTTTCAGTTATATTAGCGTATTTTCCTTCACAGTTCTTAAATATTATATTTCCACTGACAACATATGCCTTGGAAGCATAACACTTTCACAGATAATAATAGCAACACTATCACATAAATGTTATAATGATTATGAATACAAACAATGTACATATCCGTATTAATGGATGGAACTATGCAAAATGAACCTTTTCATATTTCAAATTCAATAAGCAGAAAAGAGGAACAATGGGAAGGCAGTCTACTGGATAGAAGTCGCAGTCCTGTTAGATTCAAGTATATGGGACTTGTAAGTGTTCCTTGCATAGAAACACACCAATCTCTCTCTCTCTCTCATAATACCCTTTTGCATATTTACGCTCCAATTGGAAGGCTATTACGTATCAACTTATATCTGTCTACCTATATAACTTTATCTACCTACCTAGTTGCATATAGCTATTTGTATGTCTTTCTGTCAATACATCCCTGGCAGCGCTACAATACAAAGGTTGTTGACATGTTTATCCAGTTATGAGTTAATTCGAAATCAAGGTGATAGATTATGTGCATTTAGTGAGTAAGCAGGATACCGTCTTCGAGTTTTATGTTTATATGCTTGAGATGCAATCTCTGAAATATTAATACTTGACAAATTTCTGGTTTTGTGGAAACTCAGGTGATATTTCCTGTTTTGAAAATTCGTAATGTGATTGGATGCTTAATGATAAATCCAAGGACACACTTAAAGTTCCACCATATATTTCGTTGGAAATCCTTACTAATCTGAATGGCGCAGCTTAAATGAAAGTCGCAAGCAAGGCGCAGGCAAAATGCATCACAATCCTTTCTCGTGTATCTACTTTGCTACTATCCTTTCATTTTTGAGATATAATCTTTAACACATTCACGTCTGTATATTGTACGTGTCATTGGTCAAACACCTAACTATACACATGCACACTTAGATGAAATATTATTTCATATCTGTTTGCAGATTTTATTCGCTTTTTGGTGCAAGGGATCAAAACGTGGAAAGGAACCTAAGACAGTTTTATTCACACGTTTTGAACGGTGTAAGTAATTAATTCTAAACAATGGAACACGTTATTAACAGTGTGAGTAGTGAATTCTAAACGATGTAACACATAATTAATGGTCTGGTTCTAAACAAAGGAATACATTATTAAGAGTGTGCGTAATGAATTAGAAGCAAAGAAACACGTTATTAACAGCGTGAGTAGTGGATTCTAAGCGACGTAACACATAATTAACAGTCTTAGTAAAGACTTCTAAACAATGAAACACATTATGGAAAACTATGGATTACCTAGAAACGGAATACCTTGAGTAAGTGAACATGGACGATTTGGATTACCTAGAAACGGAATACCTTGAGTAAGTGAACATGGACGATTTGGATTACCTAAAAACGGAATACCTTGAGTAAGTGAACATGGACGATTTGGATTACCTAGAAACGGAATACCTTGAGTAAGTGAACATGGACGATTTGGATTACCTAAAAACTGAATACCTTGAGTACGTGAACATGGACGATTTGGATTACCTAAAAACGGAATACCTTGAGTAAGTGAACATGGACGATTTGGATTACCTAAAAACTGAATACCTTGAGTAAGTGAACATGGACGATTTGGATTACCTAGAAACGGAATACCTTGAGTAAGTGAACATGGACGATTTGGATTACCTAAAAACTGAATACCTTGAGTACGTGAACATGGACGATTTGGATTACCTAAAAACGGAATACCTTGAGTAAGTGAACATGGACGATTTGGATTACCTAGAAACGGAATACCTTGAGTAAGTGAACATGGACGATTTGGATTACCTAAAAACGGAATACCTTGAGTAAGTGAACATGGACGATTTGGATTACCTAAAAACGGAATACCTTGAGTAAGTGAACATGGACGATTTGGATTACCTAAAAACTGAATACCTTGAGTACGTGAACATGGACGATTTGGATTACCTAAAAACTGAATACCTTGAGTAAGTGAACATGGACGATTTGGATTACCTAAAAACGGAATACCTTGAGTAAGTGAACATGGACGATTTGGATTACCTAGAAACGGAATACCTTGAGTAAGTGAACATGGACGATTTGGATTACCTAAAAACGGAATACCTTGAGTAAGTGAACATGGACGATTTGGATTACCTAAAAACTGAATACCTTGAGTAAGTGAACATGGACGATTTGGATTACCTAAAAACTGAATACCTTGAGTAAGTGAACATGGACGATTTGGATTACCTAAAAACGGAATACCTTGAGTAAGTGAACATGGACGATTTGGATTACCTAGAAACGGAATACCTTGAGTAAGTGAACATGGACGATTTGGATTACCTAAAAACGGAATACCTTGAGTAAGTGAACATGGACGATTTGGATTACCTAAAAACTGAATACCTTGAGTAAGTGAACATGGACGATTTGGATTACCTAGAAACGGAATACCTTGAGTAAGTGAACATGGACGATTTGGATTACCTAAAAACGGAATACCTTGAGTAAGTGAACATGGACGATTTGGATTACCTAAAAACTGAATACCTTGAGTACGTGAACATGGACGATTTGGATTACCTAAAAACTGAATACCTTGAGTAAGTGAACATGGACGATTTGGATTACCTAAAAACGGAATACCTTGAGTAAGTGAACATGGACGATTTGGATTACCTAGAAACGGAATACCTTGAGTAAGTGAACATGGACGATTTGGATTACCTAAAAACGGAATACCTTGAGTAAGTGAACATGGACGATTTGGATTACCTAAAAACTGAATACCTTGAGTAAGTGAACATGGACGATTTGGATTACCTAAAAACTGAATACCTTGAGTAAGTGAACATGGACGATTTGGATTACCTAAAAACGGAATACCTTGATAACGTAAACATGGAAGACTTTTTGATTCATTTGGCCACAATTTATTTGATTTATCTTCTCCAAAATAGGCTACAAATTGTAATGGTAATGTTGTAGATGGCTCCTAAGTAACCTGGTTGTATCTGAAAACAGGTTGCCCTTGTAACCCTGTCCTTTTGTATGAGAGTCTTCCGAATAAGGACTCTCCTGTAGACGGGTCTCCTCGGTAAAGTTTCCTGCTATATAAATATATACATATGAAACAATGAAAAAGAGAAAACCCAACATCCACACCTAAATCCACCACAAACTTTCAGTCATATCTTGGCCATATAAATGATGCATCCATAATGATACTATTAGTGTCCGGTGTAGAGAAGATTCCCTATTTTCTTTAATTTGAATACTCTTTTGATGACAATAGGAAGAAACTAAACAAAACAAGAATTATTTCATATGTGTTGAGATTAAAATCACAGTCTTGAATCGCTCTTATACATTTGTTTTTGTACTTTGTCACAGGTAAACCTGCTCTACAATGGTATACATGATAATAGTATCCACATCAGTGTCACGCTTCGTGCGTTTTTCATTTTCCAGGTAAGAAATTTCTTTAACTCTGGATTCATTAATGTTAGTGTGTGCTTATGTTAGAGTTTTTCAGTTTGTTCGTGAGCAGATCATTTCATATAAATTCTCCATTACAATAACTGAAACTGATTTTTGTTTTGGCGTTTCGTGTGTGAAAGAAGGTCATGATGATTTTAACGCCTTTAACTAGGCGTAGGGTCTTAAAGTCCCACTGTTCATATTAGCGACAAATGGCGAAATACTTCGAAAAAGGATTTCACTCCCAGGCAGACAAATGCTAACGATACCTAGTTGTGGTGGTTCCGGGAAATTATTGCACAGGATATTGCCCATTTCCTTACCTAACTAGAATTAATCTTTTGAATCATATTAAGTGTACTTTTTGCAAAGCGAAACCAGAATTACTGACAATTTTTTGAAATATTGGAAATGAAATGATTGTGACAAGATTATTTAAAAAAATGTACACACAATACCAAATTACATTTAAATGAAAAGTATTAATTGCTGGTCTTAGTGTTCCAGAGGGTGCAAAGCATATATTACATATTATTAGCAAGAAAACATTATGCATATATATATATATATATATATATATATATATATATATATATATATATATATATATATATATATATATATATATATATATATATATTGGTAAATTCGAGATTCCTGCACGACCTTGACAATAGCTTTAGCTATTGTTGTGTGCTTTCGTTTGTTATCATATGATTTAATGCAAATCCTCCTCCTTTTTAAAACCTAAAGCAATCTGATTTACATTCTAAGTTTGGATGTGGGGGGGGGGGGGTAGGTGATGGTAATTCCTACACTTTGACATCCACATTAAGTTTTTGTGTTTGTATGTGTGGGGGGGATGTGGTGTGGAGTGGGGGCGTTACCACTCTATGATCTTAAACCTAGTAGTAGAAGGTGACGATGATTGTAACACTCTGACATACGGTATATGCTTTGTGTGGAGAGGTTGATAATGATTGTAACACTCTGACATACGGTATATGCTTTGTGTGGAGAGGCTGATACTGATTGTAACACTCTGACATATGTTATATGCTTTGTGTGGAGAGGCTGATAATGATTGTAACACTCTGACATACGGTATATGCTTTGTGCGGAGAGGCTGATAATGGATGTAACACTCTGACATACGGTATATGCTTTGTGTGGAGAGGCTGATAATGATTGTAACACTGACATACGGTATATGCTTTGTGTGGAGAGGCTGATAATGGATGTAACACTCTGACATACGGTATATGCTTTGTGTGGAGAGGCTGATAATGATTGTAACACTCTGACATACGGTATATGCTTTGTGTGGAGAGGCTGATAATGATTGTAACACTCTGACATACGGTATATGCTTTGTGTGGAGAGGCTGATAATGGATGTAACACTCTGACATACGGTATATGCTTTGTGTGGAGAGGCTGATAATGATTGTAACACTCTGACATACGGTATATGCTTTGTGTGGAGAGGCTGATAATGATTGTAACACTTTGACATACGGTATATGCTTTGTGTGGAGAGGCTGATAATGGATGTAACACTGACATACGGTATATGCTTTGTGTGGAGAGGCTGATAATGGATGTAACACTGACATACGGTATATGCTTTGTGTGAGAGGCTGATAATGATTGTAACACTCTGACATACGGTATATGCTTTGTGTGGAGAGGCTGATAATGGATGTAACACTCTGACATACGGTATATGTTTTGTGTGGAGAGGCTGATAATGGATGTAACACTCTGACATACGGAATATGCTTTGTGTGGAGAGGCTGATAATGGATGTAACACTCTGACATACGGTATTTGCTTTGTGTGGAGAGGCTGATAATGGATGTAACACTCTGACATACGGTATATGCTTTGTGTGGAGAGGCTGATAATGATTGTAACACTGACATACGGTATATGCTTTGTGTGGAGAGGCTGATAATGGATGTAACACTCTGACATACGGTATATGCTTTGTGTGGAGAGGCTGATAATGGATGTAACACTCTGATAAACAAAGTTGGTGTGTGTGTGGGAGGTGACGATGACTGCAACAACGCGATATACAACCAAGGTTCGGATGTAGAGGAGGTGATGACGACTGTAACAATTGATTTACAGACTAAATTTGCTAAATATTCCAGTCTCACGTTTGTTGGAAAAGAACAGCTAAAAATTACCAAATAACCCAATGGTGGTTACACTATATATTAGAGGACAAATAACCATTAATAAAATTCTGACTAAAATTGAATGATAATAAATGCATCTTTTGCTAAAACAATCATCAAAACTACCTCTCGCATTTTGGGGTGGGGGTTGGTGTAATGGTGTTTAAAATAGAAATCTGCTAGGAACAAGTAAAACAATTGTTCATACATTACCGAATTAGACTTAACATTTTAATTGCCCGTCTTTTTGATCACAAGAAGGATCAATATTCGATATTATGTTCTTAAAACCAAAACGCTTATATATAAAGAATTGCGGGAAAATGACATCATGTTTTGAATAATTAAAAAAAGTATAACAATTTGTGAGATACTCTTTGTTTAATTCAGTTATGCCAAAACCGTCTTGAAACATTATCATTAGAATATACTTTACATGCATTGCTTTTCAGTGCCATTGCAAGCCAATTCATATTTTTATATCACAATTAGCATTGCCTTATCTCTTTATATATATATATATATATATATATATATATATATATATATATATATATATATATATATATATATATATCACTATGTAGACCCAGTGAAAAAAAGGGAATGAGAGTGCCAGAAATTTGGATGGAGAGTTAGCGCATCTGAATATTATTTGTCTGTATGTGTCAACAACGTGATTGGTTTTAGAATATCTATATATGCATATATTACACATGTATGGTGTACAAATAAATATCTTTTGTTGTAGACGCTTATTTTCAAAATAAAATATACTGCCTAAACATGATGAGATGAATGCGTAGGTTGCTTATTAGGTGCAAATAGACTTTCCTTTTTAGATCACAGACATATCACTTCTCTGTCCGCTTGGGTTTGAGTCTCGTCTCAGCCAACATGGGTATGTGAGAAAGCTTGCCACTAGTTTCCCATGGTTCTTTAGCACCTCATGGAGTCAATATATATCGCTTCAGCATAATGAGACGAATGCATAGATCTATTTGATACATGATAAATGTGTTGTTTTTTTCTTTTTTTCTTCCGAAGTACAACTTATGTAACGAGTCGACCTGTGTGATGAGGTTCTGGTAGCTCAAGTGGCATAGCGCCCGTCTAGAGTTATGGAGGTTTTGTTTTCTAGGCCCAGACCGTCCGTGAATTTGTCCTTATTATTTGGTCTTTGGAAGTGTATCAAAATAGACTATGAGAACCTGTTGCGGCTTGAACCTGGGGTATCACTCAGAAAGCTCAAGTGGTAGAGTGTTTAGTGAAAGGGGGGCTTCTGGTTCGAGTCATGGAAATTAGTGAATGGCTCCCTCGTACACACATATTAAAATTCTTTTCTGAATATTTATTGATGTGTAAACGGAATGAAGATCAACTCTCTCTTAATTCCCATCCACTCTTCTGTGTTTCTTTTTCTGTCTCTCTCAGATCTTTTTGCCATATTTCTGCATGCACTAATCAGTATACATAGGATCACGTTTTATAGTGTTGTCTGTATGATTCAGCTCGTCCTATAAATGCCAATGTACCGGGTAAAGGAATATGCTGGAAAAAAACAAACAATATAATCTAAATCCTTGTACGCTTTATGATAATAGATACAAAGTTGATTATAAGTAATTACTATGTTGTTTTTTAGTTTCTTCCAGTCTTTCTTATAAGTGAAAATGACTTTCAAAAGTTATAAGAATGTTTTCATTTGTTTCATATTCCATAAAGACAGTGGACAAATTAGACCATACCAAGGCTAAGATACTAGAAAGAAGAGGAAAAAAATTTATTGATGCTAGAAGGTATCTTCATGCTATATCACAGTGGGACACGAATGATGGTTCAGCATCTGGAATAGAATACGACCACGCAATGCTCTTTACGAGGTAAATGTTTGTACACTAGACATTGCCATTTGGGCTGAGATTACAATGTTTACGCGGAATATGCATGAGCCACGCGCGTAATAATTTTTAAACATGTGGCTAAATGACAATCAGATTAAGTTTTCTGTAGTGTTCATTAAAGTTTAATACTGTGTATAAATGTCGAAGCCCAATGAATAATACAGCTACCGTTGCTTCTCAAAGTTCAAAATATCTGTGATAAATGTTTCCATGTACTTAGAGACAGTGTGCTTATAGTGTGTATGAATTTCACTCAGAGTCTATGTTCCTACAAAGGTTTTGGTGACCAGCTGTGAAACCGTTCTTTAACGTACAACATACTTTTATTTTAGAATCCTTTACATAAAATAAAACTTTTTTAATCACGTTGATTAATATTCGATCTGGTACGACAGGTAAGTGACCCAAAAGCCTTTTCTATCTTCTATCATATTTCTGAGGCTCTGTAATATTTCCAAATCATGCAATAACTTCAAAAAATATATTTTTATATATTATAAAGGTAGCATAGTAGTAGCAGTAGTAGCAGTAACAGTAGATAAATAGAAGTAACAGTGGTAATCGTATTTAGAACGATTGTCAATCAAGTTATAAAATATATTATAGTGACTGAAATATTCTTTTGATGTGGCATAACGTGTGCAAAATGATGGAATTATTACACACTGAGTTGATACAAATTATCAAGCTTAAACTGCCATTATCTGATCATTTGAGCAGTAGGTGTGGTCTTGATCAGATAAGCTTATAACAATTCGCAGGTTAACGGGAAACCTTTGTCGTGCGCTTGTATTGTCACTCTGCTATCCAGGCCTGATTAGCAGCAGCAGTAGCATCGTTGCTATTATCGTTATTAATAGTATTATTATTCTTATTATTTATATTTTTACTGATCTTATTTGCACGCGTATTTATTGTAGTTCTGATATTTCAACTTATCAATATTCTTTCTGTTAGAAAATATGCTCTGTTAATTTTATTTTTTATGACAAGTCCAATCTGGTCTCAGTAAAGTAGGTTTCACATTTTCCCCATTATTGATATCTCCCATTAAACATGAAGCTAGCACTTTAATACGTTCGCCTCCATTAGAATATTCACTTTTCTGTTTCCCAACTAAAAGCTAGTACATATTTTGAAGTCCATTAATAATGAGAACGAAGTTTTCATGATGTAATGCATTTGCCGTATTTCAGTGTCATTTGGCTTCGTAGCTGTGATATACACAGAAGCAGAAGATGCAACAAGTGGCTAGAAAAGATGCAAATTAATTTATCAGGCAAGCCCTACCCTAACCCACACAATAGCAATCCATCTTTGTGAATTATCTTCAAAACAGATAAAATAAGTTCGTTCTCTTTTGATACTTTGATGTAATTAATGACCCTATATGTCTGTATCCTGGTGGCATCAATTCACTATCACTGCGTCTTTAAATTTGCTTCTGCAAAACATACCTTAGCCATTTCACCATGAATTTGGAACATATACCCGGAGAATTGCGCTTGTTGTTGTCATTGTATCCACGACATTAGTGTTATCCCCTGAGATAAGAGTATCAACAGCACCCTTACATCATTCATATCTGTCTTTAGATGCGTGAGTGTACGTTGGGACTATTTATTGACTGGCGGTTTGTTTTAAGAAGTTTTGCTTTGATCAACATTTCTTAAAAGTGGGAAAAACAGATCGTTAGTCATCATGGACTCAATGCATATATATGTCTCCATACATTCTCTACACATGCTTTACTGGAATTAAACGTAGTGTCCACCTCTATCTCCATAAAAATAAATCAAAATATTATTAAAAAATATCGTCCTATTCAATGTTACAGTGAAGTTTTTGTTATAGATTATTCAAGTTTTGTTTGGGAGGACTGAACTGTAAACGATGCAGAGTGGCATGGGTCTTAGATTGCACTTTTAAGATATCATCACTGCATGGACACGGCACTGTTTGTCTTTTGCCAAAATGCATATAGTCAATCACAGCAAAATCCACATATTCCAGCGACAAAAAAAATTACAATTACATTAAACTCAGTTCCACGAATTCCTATATCAAGGCCAAGGCTCATTATCAAATAGTGAGAAAATCTGCTTTACGAACACAAGAACTGCATTCTTAGATATTAGCTCGTAATCAGTGATTCCAAACAAACATTTCAGTAATCATAGCATATGTTGTATCGCGAGAAAGATTAAGATTCATACAAAGTATATTTAGTTTGAAATAATTTTCTTAAGATTTTATTTGACCAAAACAATCGAAGAACAATTACAAACAGACACCTGCCTGCGTAGTAACCAAGCAGTAGCTCAATGTATATTTGGTAACGTTTTAGATGTCTGATATTGTTCTTAGTTGATGTCGCTCAGCTTGAGAAAGGGATCAGCAAATCTCGAATGTGATTGGTCAGTTTATCTGACTTGCTGCACCGTGCTTTGTATTTCTTATCCATTTCACACACACACACACACACACACACACACACACACACACATATATATATATATATATATATATATATATATATATATATATATATATATATATATATATATATATATATATATATATATCTGTGACAGTTATTCTTTATCAAAGTGATTTCTAGCTTTTACCATGTTTATGAGTCTTTCCAAATCATACAACACCTACGAAATATATACTTTAACTAATATAGACAAGGGAACTCATAGGCGCAGTCAATCCATAAGGTAATATATTGCGGTATACGCAGTGATGTCAAGTTTTCATATATCATTCCAATGCCTCTGGTGTACGTTCTTTCTCTCATTGTACTATCATCAGTGTCAACATTTTCTTTATGATGAAGCACCTTTTTAGGTGCTGCATTTGAAATATGTATCAATTGGTCATAGGCCCAAGGAGATCAGTTTCACGTTATATGGGATAGGTTTATTACTTATGGTGTTCTTGCGTGGCAAACTACGTCACAAATGTGTAGGAATGAGGCACACTATTAATACCTACCGCATTTATTATCATTTTTTATCTTTATTTTCTTTTAAATAACCATCATATTCTTCTTCTAGTCTGCATTCCAGTTTGTTCTGTTTGTATTAGAATATGTTAATTTTTTCATCAGATTTCTCTAATAGGCAAATGAACTTGTCCTGAGCATAAAATATATATTCCAATTCGCATTTCATCAAATTTTATAAAATAAAAAGAAAATCTATTTTAATTTTTAGATACGACTTGTATGAGGGTAACTATAGGTATAATGCAATCAACGGTATGTAGTCTCCCCTCTCACTCCGACTCTGTCTCTCTGTATATTTGTCTTCTGTCTCTGATAACAAATAATGCGCCATCCATGTTTGTCGTACCAGTTATATATATATATATATATATATATATATATATATATATATATATATATATATATATATATATATATATATATATATACCATTTAAGGGATTACTGAAGTACAATTATTATTTGGACAATCAAAGATAAAAGGGTTGATTTCACACCAAGCAAACCATATCGTACCGAGTTTATCGGTTAATTTTACAAGCAAGCCATATCGTACCGAGTTTTACAAAGTTTATGGTCACGCTCGACTACATTAGTCGTTCGTTAGTAACGGCCAACAAAAAATTGATCATTAGATGTGACGGTTTATACGTTTATGTCTTCTGGTTTATTTTTTTTTTCTTTTCACAAAGATATATAGTAATAATTAAGCGACAACCAGTTAAATTAACCGAAATTTTGATTCTGCATTTGATACTGAATATCCAACAAAACCAAGCATGTAACGACCATGGGTACTATATATAATCGGTAAAATGGTTCGAAACAATATATCATCGATAAGCGACGATGGTGGTTAAACCTGTGGCTTTATTTATTGGGACACACACACACACACACACACACACACACACACACACACACATGTATGTATGTATGTATGCATATATATATAAATATATATATATATATATATATATATATATATATATATATATATATATATATATATATATATATGTGTGTGTGTGTGTGTGTGTGTGAATAATTGTGTAAGAGTTCTAGATAGTTATGCCTTAGTCAAAGTCAGTATCCAACCCCGAAAGTAACGGTACCCACTGTTAGGTCCACTAATGAACACCAATCAAGACGGCCGTTCCCCCTAATGAGAGAACAAGATAGAAGAAAAGTGTTCACAGTGTACATGAATGAACTCAGATGTATGTTTAGACTTGCTGGATTTTTAGTTTGAAATGCACGGTTATAGCATCCCAAAGGGTTGAATGTATCAATAAAAAACCGAATGAATGTATCAATAAACAAACTAATCAATAAAAAGCAATGAATTAGACACAAAAAAATAATTCACTAATAAATAACATTGTACTCAGTATTACCCCATGTAAATCACATTTTATCTGGACTGACAACTTGCAAGAAATAATATTGTTTTGCCCAACCAGAGGATTGGCTTAGTCTTAATAAGGTGAGATATTAGAAGAATAAATATATTGCAAAAGGATATAAATAAATCATCAATGCATGCATATTATGCCTTCTCTTGATTGACTGTCAAGAGGATTAAATATATTTAGTTCAAACGCTACCATTTATGATATAAAAGAATGTTGATTCTAACGAAAATAAATATTAGTTAATACAAATAGCACATGAACAAAATATTCCTGACCAAAAAATTTAATTGATCATTACTTTCTATTGGCATTGAATTCATGTACCAAAATAGTTACCATAACGGTGATTATCTACGGTATGTACCAAGTTAGTAACCATAATGGCCATTATCTACGGTATGTATCAATTTAGTAACCATAATGGCCATTATCCACGGTATGTACCAAGTTAGTAACCATAACGTCCATTATCAACGGTATATACCAAGTTTGTAAACATAACGGTCATTATCTACGGTATGTACCAAGTTAGTAACCATAAGGGTCATTATCTATAGTATGTACCAAGTTAGTAACCATAAGGGCCATTATCTACGGTATGTATCAATTTAGTAACCATAATGGCCATTATCCACGGTATGTACCAAGTTAGTAACCATAACGTCCATTATCAACGGTATATACCAAGTTTGTAAACATAACGGTCATTATCTACGGTATGTACCAAGTTAGTAACCATAACGGTCATTATCTATAGTATGTACCAAGTTATGAACCATCACGGTATGTGCAGCCTAACAGTTAGCTTATTAATAATTATGTTCGTGTCTGCGAGCTGATTTTCTGCGACAAGTTCCCTCCATCAACCAAAAGTCACCAACTCTTGTTATAAAGTCAAACTTATACGCGTCGACAAATATTGAAATTGTTATCAATGTAGTCATATAAATATATTAATACACTTTTAGTACAAGAGAATGTCGCGCGATTTAAAGCATACTTGTACTAATTTTCTACAGCGAACGATTTTTCTTGTGAGAGGTACTAATGCCCTCATGTGAAGAACTACGACCATCAAAGGATACAAACATGTCAGGAAGTGAAATACGTTCCTCTTCAATAACTTGACAGTTCTGATTGGGAGGGAGTCTTTAAATCCAGTCACACATAGTCACACCAAACAGTATCAGTATTGGCATTCAGTGTAGTCACTATAGTGATACTAATGTACCAGTTTATGTAAACGTAACTATTGTAGCACACACTTTACATTAGGTACATTTATATCCTCTGCCTTTGCAATGTCTTATATGTTGAGCGTTAGTCCATGTTTGTGCTTAGGACATTTTACCCATCCTCCTCGATCAACTGATACACTTAGGAACTTTGAAGAAATAAGTTTTATATCCAGTCTTGTTCTATATTTCCATTTAGGCCTATCCTACGACGCGAACGTATGTGACACGGGTAGGAGAATTTCACTCATTGAAGTAGGTGATTCTTTTGCGACTGTTAGCACAGCAACACACGAACTTGGACACAAGTAAGTTGACTCCTGGCGCCCTATTTTCCACGTCCTTGATTTTACTCGCTGAACACTTGTAATGCTCCGTGCTAGATTCCTCATATCCACATCTGTATCTGATAGCTTTTTCTTTCCATTATCCACATCTCAAGTAGTACACCACAGCATTATACAAGGCTGTTGCATACTTACTGTGCTACAGTGGTTATATATTGTACGTGAAATAATCAGCTGACCTCCCGGTTTTGAAGTAAATGGTCTTCTCACTTCTTATCATATATAATTTCATAAAATTGGTTTGTTTGGTATTTGAATGTTTTGTTTGTTTTCTTCGTTCTGTTTTTTTTTCCTTCATTTGTTTGCTTTTGTTGATTTTACTTTTGTTCTTTGTTCGGTTGAGTTTTGGTTTTATATTTGCTTTTTCATTACTTGTATCATTTCTCTCTCTCTCTCTCTCTCTCTCTCTCTCTCTCTCTCTCTCTCTATATATATATATATATATATATATATATATATATATATATATATATATAACATAAGACTCCGTATTCACCTACTGATTCTCGTGACAGATCGGAAATAATTCCTGATGTGTTGAATGCAATAGTAGCGAACTAAAGAGGCCCCTGACATATCTTGATACCATCCCTGTATATGTAGAAAGATAAAATGGAATTGGAGGCGGGGCTTAGCAGGATGGTTAGATTGGACAAATGTCCATTAAACTTTTATTCTTTTCAGAACCGGATTATATATCTTAAAGCTATATGATAGTTTATATTAGTTACCGTGTTGAACAAAAATAAAGATAATTATACATTTGGATTTCGGAAACAAAGAAATGCAGAAATTCTAGTGTAATCATAGCAATATAACATTAGAAACTAGTACACACTTTAGACTAGTACACGAGTCCAATTCGTACACATGTCAGACTAGTACTGTGCCAAATTAATACACACTTCAGACTATACAAGTGTTCAGTTAGTACGCACTTCAATGTTCCTTGAAAATGATGATTATGTTTAGCTTGTGATACTAGTAAGATCGGAAACAATTATATCGGTTTGCTGTTATCCTATATATAAGCAACGGTGACTATACTGACTTTAAGAATTGGTTTTAGAGGAAACAAAACAGCTACAGTTTAAACACAAACTGTTTTGCAGTACGAATATTGATTTAATAAGAAACCTGTGCAAATTTATTAAAATTATGTGTTATGATTTTCAAGCACTGGGATCAGTTTGGTTGTATTGTTTGTTAGGCACCACCTCAGTAATTCTGATACAATTACTTTCTATGTCAGTGTAATAAAATGTTGCTCCGTTAACGTTCTGTTGTGGATATTATACTGGACGACATGAAACCGATATTCGACATTTTATTTATGAATATCAATGGGAGTTATGATTATCAAAGCTGCATTGTATCTGATGTGTCATGCCTGCCTTGATATTTCCAGTCTTGGAGCAGATCACGACGGTGAAGGGAAAGCCAAAGGGTGTAAAGCGGAGGATTTCTTTATTATGTCTGCAAAGATCCCAGAATTCGATCCAGCCAAGCCGTACTCAAGAAACCCCTGGATGTTTTCTAAGTGCTCCGTGGAAGCGTTCAAGATAACACTGAAGAATAAGTACGTCCAATATATATTGAAAGTTCTGACATTAAAATTTTAAAAATGTTTTTAAAAAAACATTAGATACTGTTATATATATATATATATATATATATATATATATATATATATATATATATATATATATATATATATATATATATATATATATCCATCCATTTTATCTATTTATGTATGTGCGTAAATATGTCGTGGTATAATGGAACATAGTATGGAATGTGAGGGTGTAGGTAGCTTTTATACCTGTCATTCTTTATGTATCGGTCATCGAAAACAGTCCCAATATGGTATTTCAGAGCGTGCGTAACTAATAAGGGTGTTGTCTTCGACGAGACGGAATGGAAGACGTATGTGATGCAACAACCAGGAGAGGTCTATAACCCAGATGAGCAGTGTGAGTTCATTAATGGACCCAAATCTGTCTTTTGTGGGGTATGTACATCTTTGTGTGCATTTGAATATGCATGTGCGTTGTCCTATTATATGTAAAACGTACGAAGTACGATAAGTGGTCAGTTGACTTGACTCATATTTCTCTCTTTCATTAATTTATATAAATCGAGACTCCTCTTAGAAGTGTTGTGATAATGTGAATTGTACCCATTTATGTATTTTATATCGACCTGGTGTTCCGTCTAGCTGACACACTGACACTGAATACTATGTAGTAATATTCATTAGGACTATTTCAGAAACTCCAAACTAGTATTTGTTTGTCTAATCTGAATGGTGATCTTCACTATGAAAACAGTTTAAGTGAGACCAGAAGACTGATGTCTCCGCACTTGATGGGCAAAGTGTTTTCTGTAACATTCTGAGTTATGCCACAACTCTTTAGATGTAGTTTTGTTTTATATATGTGGAAACCAAATTATATGTAGGAGTGGCATATTTTAAACATTACGCAGTCTCTACATTAAAACCAATGGAACATATGATAGCCGCTATATTTCGTGCAGTTCAGTTTTATACGAAACCGACCAAAATGTTGCTCTGAGTAACTATATATAGAAGTTTCTTACGTTGACATGTGCCATTATGTAACGTTTGTGATCTGAATTCAATAACCGCTTAAATAAAGGGTCGTAGTATGAACAGTCTAGTTGAACGGACGACATTCTATTATAGTTGCTAAGAAAATTATTATATTCTTTCTCTGATTTATCCAAACCTTCTGCTAATCACTGAAGAACGTTTCTTGCATTCTTTAGAAATCCTCAGGAAAGACTCAACAGAAAAAACAAAATAATATTGAGTTCTTTTTGCTGAGGATTACAAAGCAACGAGGTGTGGTTGACTAGTTTCGGAAATTTCATATTCATTAAATATTTCAATGCGTTGATTCAGATGCAATTACTCTTCTTGAAATCTCAACACAACCTACACTTATTTTATGATAATTTAAAATGATTTGATTCCACGCTGTGTTCAAGTTAGTTTCTAACATATATAATTTAGTCCAGGTGAATCTGAACGTTTACATAATCTGCTGAATATGGTCTAAATGAAGGTAATAAAGAAAATAAATAACAAACTAACTTAGTTTAGCTACCTATGATCATTCATCATCCACGTGTTAATAAATACGAAGGACAGAATGGTTTGGACAAATAAACTAAACCCTGTGATTAGACTAGATGATTTACTAAGTGGGTTATCTAAAATTGGTACCTACCAGTAGATGTTACCGAGGAACCTGTTGAGGGTGATAGGGAATGGTAACAAGTATGTACCTCTCTCTTGAACTTTGCAAGTGTGGTCTGATAATTCTTTGATAATTTGAAAGCACCGTCCTGTATTTGATTTGGTACAAATCATAATTTATGCAGTTTATTAAGCTCCATTAATCCATCATCAACGCAACCTATACTACTACTACTACTACTAATAATAATAATAATAATGATGATAATAGCACTACTACTATTACCACTACTACTATTACCACTACTACTATTACCACTACTACTATTACCACTACTACTATTACCACTACTACTATTACCACTACTACTATTACCACTACTACTAATATTACATTCAATAGCAGCAATTTAAACAGCACTTATTACTCCAGCAAAGGTGATAACGTAAAACGTTGTGTGACAATTTACATCTTCACATCACCTCTGCGAAGATAAGTAAAACGATTATGCTACCCCCGTCGTCTTTGTCGGTGCCCGCACGGATAAAAACTATATGTATATTTAGACTCTCACTAAATCTCAGACATCTTCCTTTCCTAGATTATAGGCAGCAGTTCAGGGTCGGCATCATATCGCACACCCATTTTGGAAGAGTCTGAAGGAGGCAATGATGCACATACATGGACATTAGTTAAACAGTTTTGCTCGAGTTTGTAGCCAGCTGTGTAAAAGTGTTATACCTCGAATCAGGAAAATTTATTGGGAGGGGATGCATGATGATTACTACTATTTCATTGCTAAAGTAGGTCACTGTGGGCCATATTTAGTGTTTCATTGACTTTGGTTAAATGTTGTGCTTTGCGTTTATTTCTCAACCTCTCATCATGGAAGAATCATTGCCAAAGCGATTATATCCTCCTATAGTGATATTACATATTCACTACGTAAGTATGTCAATGCGACTTGTATTACACATGTTAGATGGATTATAACAAGTTGTTACGTTGTTTAGTTCATAGTGGCTTAGTTGTTGTACTCCCTGCTACATACAGATTAATAAACGTGTATGGGTGATGCATCTTTCTTAGTACTGCACCGCCATCCAAAATGTCACTGTGAACCATATTTCAACGTCATTGCAAGGTTATCCAGTCGCTCGTGGGAAGAAAAACAATACAACCCCGCGACTGGGATTTCCTGGTAGTGGTACAAAACACCGAGACATATTATTTTTCTAACCCATTTTTTCCATTTAAAATATCCCTGCATTTTTTAAATATAGTTATCAGGTTTAAAACATACAATATTAATTCCTCCCACTTTCATTAAAGATCATCAAGTCTTGTACATGTTTATGAAAATATGAATAATTATCTGAGTAGGATCTAGCGCGTGGACACCGCGACTGTGACGACCATACTGAGACAAAAAGACTGAGATCAGAAAAGTTAGGTTTTCAAAACAGCTAGATTTCTCTATCGCTTGGGTAAATAAAATGCTTCTCCAACAGATATTAAGAATAATGTTTTATGAAAAAAATTCAAAAACAGCATTATTCTGTTTTTGTATCTACACATACCTTATATTACATCTAATTGTATTGTTCTATGAAACAATACAAAAGACAGCATTATTAAAGTACCTCTAAATGTAGTGTTTAGTAAACATAACAAAAGTATGACATTAATCCCTCTCTTTATGAACATATATTAATTGTAGTGTTTCAGGAAACAATACAAAAGAAAACATTAGTCTACACTTAACAGTACCTCTAATTTTAATGTTTTAAGTCTTTTTAACTTGCCATAGCAGGCAGAAAAGAAGATACAGTGAACACTTTAAATTCGCTGTGTTCAAATTTTCGTGGTTTTTCTAAGTGAGTCAGACCACGAATTTAAATTTGCCATGTAATATCAACCAAACTCGCATTCACGGCCATGCCTCATCGAGAAATGCAATAGAAAGGCTACACATATTTCTGTCTCTGCTTTAATATGTTGATGAAATTGCTAAATGCTCTTTAGGATAAGTATATAAATGATGAGGAACACTGAAACTGACTATTTAATTTTTTTCAAATGCATAATGTCATGACCATGAAAGCTCGTTTGAGAGTGTAATGATTGTACCTGACGTGTAGTAATAAATGCAGATTTGATCACTGTCTCTGTCCTTCATCATTGTCCAAAGAACGTATTATTCTCGCTTATAAATACAGTTTTCAACAAACACATCGCGTGGTCTGACTTGAGAGTAGACAACATAGACCTGTTCGAAATGCGGATCTCCTCTGTCCGTATATGAGTAGCTTATGTTTTGCATACCTTGTGACAATCTCCTCAGCACCAGCCATCACAATATATGCATCATTAACATCGGTATTCATCGGAACATTTCATATAAGTGAAGATGCATCGGAATGGAGGTATAATTTGTTTTTTTACGGAAACTGATGGCGGGATTAGTGGGCAGATGGTTAGGTGGGTGGGTTCAGAATATATCATGACAATACTTGCTATATAGTGCCAGTTTAAATTCAAACATTAGCCAGTAATACATAAAGCTAAAATATTGAAAAAAGGGCAAGTGGGGTTTTGGTTTTAAACGAAAATAATTATACGAATCTCTCATTCTCAAAACGACCAATAGCATATAAGAACGTAATCTTTTTGAGAATGCCAACCAAGAAAGAAAATGTATGAAGGATTTACAGTGTTAGACGTATGTAGATGGATTGCTCATTACTACAAGGTAGGAAATAAATATAGTAGGAAGGAGTGGCAACTTGTAACCGATACAATTCACTTTGCTTCCATGTTAAAGCAAACTATGGTTATGGTAACATGAAGGAGAACATGTACTTTTACGTCACTTATGATATATAGTATAACTCGGGTAAGCAAGAAGACCGGTGGATATTTCAACTGTCCCTACTAGTAATTGTTTGTTGTTCTGAGGATGAACGTTTCTTGACTCCAAAAAGAGATTGATTGCAAAAAGGAAACTTACTAGCAAACAAAGCTGCTTCGATTGGACAATCTCAAGATGTAAACGATCACATTGTTGTTTACCATGTTCTGATGACAAACTCCATTGACAACGTGAATGCATTACCTTCTCGATATTTCTCGGCATGGCTTTGCTGAAGTAAGATCAAGGTGAGATCATAAATGTTACTTAAAATGAACTATTTTAAAGGATCTGGTTTTCCAATTAATTAAATTCAAAACGTTCCACGTCGTCGGTGCACCTCTCGTGAAAGATGTGTTGGAGTGGTATCAGTAAGCATACAAATTTGTAGCGACTTTGCAAAATGTTTTGATCTAAGTGTTTCTAATTAAATAGATTAGACCATTATGAAATAATTCAGACATTAAAAAAGTATACACATGACGAAACCAAAAACATTACTGTTATAAAGACGGTTCACACGAGGTATTGACCAACTTGGTTGAAACAATTATATGATTCCGCTTGGACACAAAAGCACTTAAGTTAGATGAAGATAAAGAACAACGAAGAAATAGTATCCAAACAACCACAATACAGTATAGGAGGAACAGGAATTTGAAAACTACACATTATTTAAACATACCGGAAAGTATGGATAAAATCATATACGATATTGCAAGTCAAATACATTGTCCAGGTGGTTACTATTTGTGAGGTAATTAAATTGGCAAGTCATAAGAACTTGATTTGAGACACATATGTACATTTATTCTTAGAACCGTACAAACATAGATGCCCAACGATGACACACCAAGCTGCATTATGTATGTTCGGTTCAGAATGGTTAAATCATGACTCGATACAGTAGTTCTATGCTAATCAACAAATGCAATTAAGTATGACATTCAGCAATAACGTTATTCAGCAATGAAATAACGGTTAAGTCGTCTGGAGAAAAGATTCAAGGAGATGGCTGAAGATATAGTATCTCTTCTAGCGATCCAAATGATTGTTACATCAAGATGATTCTGTTTGTAATTACTCAGATCAGTTGCAAAGAGTAAAGAGTTGCATTTGGCTTATCTCCCTTTAGGAATGTGTTTATAATTGAAACGAACTGCCAATAAGTTTCATTTCATCTTTGGTACAAACTAGCAGGAACTTACATTTTAAGAGAAAATAAATTTATGAAATAAAGGATGAGCAACATTAAGCCTATCTACTTATTGGTGGTTTTCTACCTGAAAAGGTTTTACCATCATAATTTTTGTAGTGAAGCCACTTACCCTACCATCGAATATCTAGTACTATATTTATTTCTGTCATTCATCCTGAAAGATAATGACATTGCAATGCAACAATAATCGAGATAATGGATCATAACCTGTGCAACTCGTTTTACATACGTTGTCCAAATTAGGGCCGAATATAAGTACAAAAGAGTTTTCCCGGGTTCTTCCTCCACCATTAATACTGGCCGCCATGTATAGCCTATCGTGTGCTGAAAAATGGCGTTAAACCCCACAACAACAACAACAAGTACAAAAGACTTTGTGTACTTGCACTTGTTCGTGATGCACTGGATTGTATCTAAAATTTAGATATAAAAATAAGGAAATAATTAGCGCTATATTGCATTGGGATTTACAATTGTATGAATGTGAAACAGGTTATTACATCCAAGCGCAATTATCATAAAGTGCAGCTAACAACTTAACAGGAAATGATACAGATTATAAATGTAGACTTTGAAACTCGAAACTGTGTCGTCTGTGTAGAAATCATGCGATCATGTCGCAAAATTAAAATATGGGAGTTGGCATGTATGTTGAGTAAGTGACCTCATGTACCTCTGATCAATGCGTCTGTTTTTTTTTTGTTTTTTTTTTTTTGAAGCTTTTGCTCTTTTTTTATTTAAGGATCCGTCTGCCAATATTTGTCTCTTCATGAACTGTACGGATCCAGAAACGAAACAGTGTCAACCGAAATATGTCAGTGCAGCTAGAGGAACCAAATGTGGCCCACAACAGGTACACACTCTCTCTCTCTCTCTCGTGAATGCCTTTCGAGATTATGAGAAGTTCAATAATTAGATCATATTTTCTAGCAACATGAATCTGCTTCAAACAACACAATTTCCTACGGGTGTAATCAGTTGTTATTAGATTTGAAAAGAAATTTAGTAAAGTTGGGAGCAGCGTGTACATCTTTTTGAATATATCAAATTACTAGCTGTTACGTTGCTTCTGGTGAATATCGTCAGTTATGCTTTTTTCTTGCAAAGGTACATAATGCTTTCTTTTTGCAGTGGTGCATAGAAGGAAGGTGTGTTCCTAAATCTAAGAAATAGGTGAGTAAAACCGACGATGTCACAAAGACTAGTGTGCAATCTAACGATATTAAGGATGCAGGTTCAAATCCTACTTAGAACAGGAAAGTACACTGTCCATGTGTATCCGTTTACAAGTCACTTTTGCATTTACCCCCCCCCCCCCACACGTTATAGCCGTTCGTGTGGTGATGCTCTTTTAAACACCAAACAAACGACCATCCCTTAGGGATTACTTATTGCTGCAAGTTTAACAAGTTTAATTTGGTTCTTAATTAGTGACAATTAAAGCTTTGAAGTCTCCTCGATTTTAATTATGATTACAATTATCATGATGATTATAATAATACTAATGATAACGACGATTATTGGTGTTACTCTACGCACACATGGTTATTTAAAAATTATGAAATAAAAAAATGAAGTTGAAATTGAACTAAACCAGACATTGTATTTTGCAGACCAATATCGCAGTGTGCCATACTCAGCTATGTGTCAAAGGAAACAGTTTCTAGGACGTTGTAGCTGAATTAAAGAACGTGACAGCAGGCTTTGCATTTTCATTACTGAGAGCACATAATAAAACACATCCATAGTCAATGTATCCTAACTTATAGTTATACGCTTTACATGTCATTAATTTTGTGTATTGTAGGGATCACATTTTGTATCTTGGTATGTTCTATATTTGTACATATATGAAGCCTTAGTGAAATATACGATCCTCAGGTTAGGGTCGTTCAAACCAAGAGTGCAATGATCATAGGGTGTTAATTTGTTTGTTTAACTAGTCATTTATTCTGTCTAATCGATATTGAATATTGCCTTAATTTTAATCCGTTTCTGAGACACAATAACTGATAAACTGGAGTCATCTAGTGTGTCCGAGCAAACCTTGCCATTTTTAACCATCGTGCCCAAAGTTGGTTGCTTATCTTAGCTTTTAAAGGCCAAGATTAAACCTAATGGCAATTTTTTCCCAACAGGCCCTTTTCGTGCCAGAATTTATTGTCCAGGAGATACTCAGATCTTCTTTCGTGACACATAATTTCTAAATTGTTATTAAATGATACTAAATATTTTGTTGTTTAAAGATAAATCACGCACATCGTTCACTGTGCTGCACACGTAAGAATCTTGCTCTGAACTGAAGAAAAAAAAATTAATTCAGAATGTATGATTTATTATGATGATTTCTCATAGTTTCTATACTATACCGTATGCTCACATTGGTTAAGTGGATAGATTGAATTAAAAGGTTAATTAAAGGTAGCGAGTTCTCATCGCTAGCATTTTGTTGCTGTTATTGTCTTTTTAGTTATTCTCTTTTTGTTTTATTTGTCTTAAAACTTCTTAAAACTGTAATTATAAACGATAATAATCCAGTCATCTTAAAACGTCATCTCGTTTTTTGATATAATAATGTTGCCAATATGCATATACAATTGTAACGAGTGCTGTGTACGTTAATGTCTGGAAATGTAATATGTGGTCGACTTTGTCAAACACTTGCAGGTGGTTCGATGTTGATGTAGACAGCTATCAATATTTGATGCACATAATGTAATTAATTTCGACTCTGTTATCATCCTTCTCAGATTAAAAATATTAAGACATTGGATACGTTTTTGTAGAATAGACAGGAATGAGTGGTAATATCAACAGCTAGACCATTTCAAAATTTTAACAATGCTTCAAGTTTGTTTACATTGACATTCGCGCAAGGACAATATGAAAAATTAAGAAAATAATCCACTGATAAATTAAATTTCTATGTCTGATATACACTTTATTGTAATTACCAGCTATGTTTGTGACAGTGGTGCACCACTTCAACAATTGTTAATTTTAAAAGTTTTGAAATCTCATATCCCTACAACCTTTTCCGGACCAATAATTTAAAAGCCAATAATCCCGAGGTCTTAAACGACAGAGACATTTCAGAAGAACCCCATATATATTTGCAAGAGAATAAAAATAAACTCCAGATCCCCTACCTATATTGTAATGTCTTCATTAACTATTTGATAGAGAGTAAATTTAAAATTGCAAATACGTAAGCGATAAAATACATGCTGGGTGTATGATTTATATAATTAACATAGCACGGATACAGTTGTCAAGTAGTATGGTCGCGTACATATTTGCTTGAATCAGGTAAAATGACAATGTTTTTAACTGTGAACAAAACCAGAAAACTTGCGCATTTGGTATGGAGTATTATCACCCTAAATGCACCACGTAATTATGAGTACAAAAAAGTCAGATTACATTTTTGATTGATAAAGAGTTTGGCTTGGTATATTCCAAATGCAAGCAGAGACGATTGCTAAAATTGACAATGCATAGATAATTGCCACAAATGACAGTGCAGAGATAATTGCTGCAACTGACAGTACAAACAGATAATTGCTACCACTGACAATCAAACAGAGATGATTGCGAAAACTGAGAATTGTAGTTATATACCTTTAAACACGTTACAATGTTCAACAGAGACCTGCAGTGCGAAAAGCGAAAAACGTCTTTAAACCAGTTAAGCTAATAGCAACGGAGACAGTATTTATATAAACTACGTTTAACCGGTCAAATCAACACAACCTGAGACAGGTATTGTTATAAACTAAATTAAACCGGTTAAATTAACAGAAACGGAGTCGTGAAGTGAGATAAACCGCGTTAAACATGTTACATTAACAAAATTATAGACATGTATTGAGATAGACTACATTAAACAGGAGTAGTGAAGTGGGATACCCTGGAGACAATGGGAATTACCATTACAGGACCCCTTGGGACAATCGGGAGACAATGGAAATTTAACATGGGGAAAAATCATGGGACAATCTGGAGAGAATGGAAATTTAACATGGGGAAAAATCATGGGATAATCTGGAGACAAGTGAAATTTTACATGGGGAAAATTCATGGGAAAATCTGGGGACAATGTAAATTTAACATGGGAATAGATTGTAGGTCTGTTGAGCGACAAAATGGAACAGGGTCGGGACCCTATTTTAATAAGGTCCCGACCTGAGGGGTCTATGGAAAGGGAACAGGGGAGAGGGATAGAACACACACACATACACACATATATTAAATAAAAAATGGGGTAGGCAATTGAAAGTCGATCTCTTTTCGAGAAATGTGGGTAGCCCTGAAAAGGGCCTTTGGTTTTCTTCTTCTTCTTCTAATTTCTTCTATTTCTCCACCAGCTTCTTATTTTCTGTCCTACACTTTTTCTCTTCTTTTCTTTCTTTTCTTCCTCCTTTTTCTACTTTTTCTCTTCTTTCTGCTTCTCCTCCTCTTCTTTCTTCCTCTTCTCATTTTCTTTTTCTTTTTCAATTTTTTCGTTCCATTCTCTCATCCTTATCCTTTCCTCTCATCCTCCTTTTCCTCCTTTATTTCTTTCATAAGAGCACTAATCATGTCCTTTACTTTTCTTAAATTGTTGATCTCCATCTTCACTCGATGGGGACTATAATAATAGTGATCCTCCTTTAGCCTCGCTAACATTTGCTCCATCATACCCAAATTGTCCAGGACGTCTTGCAATGTTTTCATTTTATCAAGTTGGTTTGAAGCCATCTTCTTTTTTATTCTCTGTATAATGGTTTGAACGACGAACACTGTGGGTTCTTATAGTGAAAGCGCGGGCGTGATGGAAAACATCCCCCTAAAACAAAATTTATACTACCTAGATCATAACCAAACAACGCGCGGACGTGAAGGAAAACATCCCCTATTTTTCTCATTTCATATGCTCTACTATCCACACACGCAAAGCATTAAAATGAAACCCTAATCTTCTCTTCACACAAACCAACTTAAGGTCTTAGAAAACCCAATAATCTACTATCCACACAAACGTACGTGAGCGCTTACAAACACACACACACACACACACACACATACACACACTCACACAAATAAAAAGAGTCAGTGTTTATATTCACACTACTCTACATACACACATTGGCAAATCGATTACTATTTCTTTTCTAGAGTATTGGTTAGCCCTGAAAAGGGCTGTTTGTTTTCGAACTCCAGTGACACCTGGTTGATGATGGCACCTTCCAGGCCTGGCACCACACACACATCTTCTTCCCCAGTCTCTTTTCACTCTTTTTTGGGGGAGAGCAGAGGCGGGATAAGTGGCTTCAGAACCCCAATCTTCTGTCTCTGGGATTCTGAAATTTCCTTTCTCCTTTTCTTCCTCTTCTTTGTTTCTTCTCTCCTCCTCTTTCATCCTTCCCTCTCCTACGATGGCCTCTGCAGCCAGCTCATTCACTATACTCCTGGCATATTCCAGGTGTACATGAAGTTCAAGCAGTTTAGCTAGTCTGGTGTTCATTCTGGTGGTGTTGATCAATCAACAAGGGTAGCTAAACTGCCGAACGATTTTTAATTTATACTGAAAGCGCGGACGTAATGGAAAACATCCCCCTAAAACAAAATTGATCTTACCTAGATCATAACCAAACAAACGCGCGGACCTAAAAGAAACACTCACTTTTTATACTACCCATCACTATTCTAAAAAAATTTATTAAACCAATAATATACTATCCACACACGCAAAGCAATCCAATCAAACCCCAAATCTACTCTCCCCACACGTCAAACAGCAAAAAAAAAAAAAAACATGATCTTAATCTACTATCCACACCAACGTACGTGAGCACTTACAAACACACAATCATATACACAAACACATACGCTCGCACTATAAAAAAGAGTCAGTGTTTATATTCACACTACTCTACCTACACACATTGGCAAATGGATTACTATTTCTTTTCTGTAGGTATGGGTAGCCCTGAAAAGGGCTGTTTTTTTGTTTGCTATGGCAATCTTTTAGTTTCTAAGAATGCGATGTCCTCTGACGATAGACTTTCTGGCGATAGGTCTGCTTCTTCGGAAAGAGAAGAAGAACTCTTTGGTGTCGATACAACAATCGACAAAGCCTCTGTCAGGTTCAGGTTGCTGCTGCTGCTGTTGTTGTTGTTGTTGTTGTTGCTGTTGCTGCTGTCTCTGAAGTCTGTACTTCTCTGTCCATTCTTCTTTCTCCCTGTTCACTTCTTCTCTGAAGAGCTCTTCTATCAGGTCTTCAGTGACTTTTAACATTCTCACATTCTCTATCTCTTCTGGCTTCGGTATCAGACTGTGTCTGACCCTATGCAAATTCACGTAGGCTTCGTTTAGCTTAGCTAGCTTGGAGCACATCTTCGTAGGAGGATGAGTCGACAATGGATGGTTAGACTGGAGGCTACCCCCGGCTTTAAAGTCAAAGCGCGGACGTGAAGGAAAACATCCCTCCACGGTTTTCGAGCCGGAACGTTCAATGAGTGTCATGAGAGGGATAGTAAGAAGTCAAAGAGCATGAATCAAGATTTCTATAGTCAAACAAACCACAAAGGCATTTTCTCTTCAAAACACAACATTTTTTATTCAAAATCACTTAACACTAACAAACAACTCTAACATTTTTAACAATAATCCAACAATATAACATCAAATTTTTTTTTTCAAATTACAAACATTTTTTTTTCCAACTCACATTATTTTGGACAAGGCTGACAACGTTGTGAATGAAATTGTGATTTCCACTGTTGGAAGTCATTAGGCCATTGATGGACACTACGTTTCCTAGCTTGAGACAAAAGATAAGCATAATGGTCACAAAACCATCTATCTACTTTCACATCGTTTCTAGAAGAAGAACGAGGATCAAAATGAGTCACTAAATGTTCTAAGGAATAGCCCAGGCTGCGATGATGCAGAAAATACACACAATATTGTCCACACACCAAGGAATCTGTGCCTTGTAATTTCACATTATTGAATCGGGTGGTCTGAGCATTTCTTCTCATAAAGTCGATGATATCGTCTTCCAAAGGAGGCAATCCGTACGAATCGAAATATTCCACACATCCTTCTTGAGGAAAGTAGACGGCTACCCAGTGGGTTCCTGGGAGATGACTGTCGTCCGTGTTGATCACATAAGCTAGATAGTCTTGAGGTTTACGATGAGGGAGTTCATCTTTAGCACAGACGACAGGATTCCAAGAAGCTGTATACGAACTGTGGTTCAAAAGGTAATAAAGTTTCCAGGTATCCATTGTTTTGTGTGTTTTTTTTCTTCTTCACAGGTAATAATAAGTCATCAATTCGATCCTGACTTTTTGCTTGAAAATGTCTGACAAATAACCGTTTCTTCGCTTCGTCTCCCCACTCTGATTCAAGAGAGCTTCGATACGATGGATCTCTTGAGTGGTTAATGGTGGACAAGAATGTTCACGCAAGTCTTTATACCACTGATGCAACTCGCCTTCGTCCGAGATGAGACTCCAAGCTTCGTCCAGATACTCGTTCAATTTTTCTTCTTGACTTAGCATTAGGCATTTATCGTGTTGAATTTGACTGGGATGATCGTTTTGACATCCATAGCAATCTTTCTTGATCAATTCCGTCATTTTTTCGACCAACTGTTTGGCAAAACAGGAGACTAAATGGGCTTCTTGTTCTGGCCATCTTGACTTCATCATGATAACTTCTTCCTCTTTGTCTTGAGATTCTTCTTCCCCTGTCTCCTCACATTCCATCTTCAAAGTTTCTCCACTAGGTAAAGAGGGATAACAGTCTTCCATGGCTTCTAATAGTCTAGAATGACTTCTCTCAAACTGTTGATTTATATGGTATTGTCAAATTCTGCATACAGGATGACGTTCACTGTGTGATCTGGAGGTGGATTTGCAAACTGAAGTTCCACACGAATCTGACCCGATTTTATAGGGTGAAAATGTCCCTCGTCGCTGCCTTGGTCTGGAGTGAAATCAAAACCCCACAAAGCATAGCCTCCTGCATAATCCTCGTACGAAATACCGTGACTGGTGTTGGTTCCTAACTGTCCCGTGGCTTCGTACAGGGACAAGTACGATCTCAAATAATTCTTCGCGACACCAAAGTTGGGCTCAAAGGGTCGGGTACACAAGGTCTTGCCGTCGCAACTGACTTCGATCTTGGACACATTGTAATGTTGAAACTCAAAAGGATTTTGATCGTAGGTTCCGTTGAAGGCTGAATTTCTGACGATGCCAACAATCAAACGCTTGGGTAACTGTCCTTGGAACAGATGATCTTCGATCATAGATCGCTGTCCAGCGGGAACGGTGAACGTTTTCACTTCTACGCGTCGTATCGGATACTTGGCGGTCGTTCTGCTCAACGTCTGACTGACGTCGTTTCCCACTTTAGGTAACACTTCCACACGACGCACGTAAAGTCAGGCTTCTTGAATGATAGTTTTGTAATCATTGGCATGGGCCATCAAATGGAAAGCGGCACTGCTACGATTCAGTCTCAGACGGATATCCACCCCGTTCAGCAAATACTTTTCTTGTAACCACATGTCCAAATGCAAACGATCCATCAGTTCTAAACTTCGCCTTGCAGAATTTTCTTACGACGGTCGTTAAACCCCACATTGTGAGGATTGTCATCTTCTGTCAGGACTGTGTCGCTAAACGTACCTACACCTGCCGTGTCAGGTTTCCATACCACGCAAGCAACCAGATGAGTATTCTTGGCTTCTTTTCCGTACGTCAAGAGATTTTCCAGGTAGGCACGATACGGGTAAGTATCCATGCTGCTGCTGACCAGTTTGTTATTCAAGTACAAGTCCACTTCGCTGAACAAGGAATGCATGAAATTGTTGACAGGAGCTACTCTAGCATCGCCTCCTGGATTGGTGTTGTCCGTTTTGATCACTTTCACTTTCAAATACAGGTAACTGCTATTCAGATCGATGTAATCTTCGGGTTGTCCTTTGATTTCAAACTCGATGGGAGTGGAATCCGTCAAAGAGGAGACGGGATGAAATTCCACCCACTGGGATTCTTGCATGGTCATCATGGTGGGGGGCATGGCAAACAGATCTAGTTCCGACTTGGAACAGGCGCAAGACTCTCGGTGCATCATTTTTTTTTTCTCTTTCTCAATAACCGAAAACGTCTAAGTCTCGAACGGTTCTTCTTTTCTTTGCCTTTCTAGCTTTAGACATGTGAAGTCTGGTGAAAGGGTGTTTTCTTCGTCGTCTCTTTCTGCCTCGTCCTTGCTGAATGCTTGACTCGGTAGCGTGCAGGGCATTTATAGGTGTGTCTCGTCGGCCCAAAAGGTCTTTGCCCGTTTGCAGCAAGACATTTTTGCCTGCCCTCATGAAGGCTTCTTTAGGATTTTGTTTGTCGATGATGACATTTTGGAGAAATTCTTTGCCTTGTGTCAGTGCCGCATCTTTCAAGGCGTGCAATCCGCGTGTCACCATCGCTTTCAACACCGGGGCCACCGAACGAAAGGCCGATTTTAACATATCTCCTAAACCGTGTCCTCGCTGTCGAGCAACCCCTCGGTACACTGGATACATGACTTACGAATCGTGAGAGAACCGTTTTCGAAAATGGAGTTTCACCGTGTTGGTGAATGGAATATTTTGTCCCAGATCTCCTTTTATAGCAATGTTGACTGTGTCCAAATAAGACTTACTGACAGGCAAAGCGTGAGGATGTACAAATTCGCGGTGAACGTGGTAAGAGTTTCCACCTTCCTCGTCAGTGACCTTGGCAGAATCCACTTTGAAAGGAATGACACGCAGTAACGGCACAGAGGTGTGTCCCACCACGTTATATTCCACCACATCGGAGTACACAAACATCAAATTCAGTCCTCGGTTCAGTTCTACCGGGGCACGAAATAACTTGCTAAAAGACTCGCTGTCGTAAATGACTGGCAATTCGTTTTTCTTCATCATGGCCATTCTCATGTCCATGTCTCCGCTCAACATGTCAAACAATTCACGACAAAATAAAATGGACACGATTTTACTCCCGTAAAATTTCATCAAGAAGCGACGAGCTGCTTTGTGGTATTCCATGGTGACACTTTTTTTTGACACTTTCCAAAGCTTTCAGAAACACGACATTAAATCTGGAGGCTATGGTGCTCACCAAATCCTGACCACTAAAATAATAGCCTGGGGGAACGAACAAGTGATAGGTGGTGTACTTTTGATTTTTTGTGCCAGGGGTTTTCTTGTCATATTTGCCATGGGTATCCAAGTACTGTTGCAATTGTCCGTCATGTACTTAAACATCAACAAAAATTTGATTGGGAAGGACATTGAGGACTTGGGTCGGGTGAATGATTTCTACTAAAGCCACTTCCCAATGGGCTTCGTGATCTAATGGGATGGTCTGAGGTAATGTGGCCGTGTAACAGCACAACGTGTTCTTGGGAAACACCTCCATGGAACTGTCACTGGGTAAGGTTAAGTAAACTTGGTTTTGGTGACTCATAATTCCAGAGTTCTGTGGCAGTCCGAGGGGTTACTGGACGTCAGAGGCGTGTCTCCGCTCAAAATGGGGTTAATGTTGTTGTTGGAGTGGTGACTGGCACTGGCACTGGACACAAGGTTGACGTGGTTCCCGTTCGAGGAGAATTTCAGGGAGGGATTGGGAAGCAGGTAACCGATGCAACTGCTCAATAAAATGGTCCACAATTGTTTGTCTCCTTGTTGCAAACTCAAATTGGCAATGGCTGCGCCGATGACACGAAGATTTGGCAGAAAAAGACGATTTGCGTTTTGGGCACACGTTCTCCACACCACACCCACAAGGGTTGTTTTTGTAAATCTTGCAGAGAAGAACTAGGTGAAAGAGTGGTCGACGTAGCTGCGTCTGTGTGAAAGGGCATGATAGTCACTTCTTTTTATAGTCGATGACTTGCGAAGCGTCGATCCAAGAATCAAAACTGGGTGGATATCCTTTCCAACGTACTTTGACTTCTTTGACACGTCGCTTGCCCACTTTACGGGTTCTGCGTTCGAAAATGCTTTCGATGTCGTACACGTCGTCTTCTTTTTTGGTGACACGTTGTAACTCGGGTAAGTAAAACGTTCCTTTGAGCACTTCTCCGTTCATGTCTTCCAATTTATAGACGGCAGGATGACGGCCATGCACTCGTGCAGTTACACGAAACAATTCGGTCGTCCAGTTAGGTAAGTAACCTTTGTTGAAAGTGCGTTTGGTTTTCCCAATGAGTACCCAATCTCCTACGGTCAACACGCCACTTTTCTTGGGGACAGTCCTCGTCGGGGACGTACCAAACAGGCGGTCAAACACCAACACTTCGTTCTCGGGAGTCACTTCTTGCGGGGCACGTCCGATGCTTCGATGGTAAGATTGGTTGTACGCTTGCAAGATGTCGATGTACTTCAGAGTGTGGTGATGCGTAAAATATTTCCACATACGTTCTTTCAAAGTGCGTTGAAAACGTTCCACGATGCTTGCTTTGGTTTCGGGATTCTCGGTGGTAAAAAAATGAATGTCACGTTTCTTTGATTCTTTTTGGAAAGCTTGGTTCAGAAATTCGGTGCCTTTGTCCGGTTGCCATCGAAGAGGGTGACGACCACTTTGTTTCAACACTCGTTGCAGGGCTTGCACTAACTCACTGCTCGATTTGGAAGTCAAGGGTACGACCCAGGCAAATTTGGAAAAGACGTCAATGACACAAAACAAATATTTGTAGCCGCGATTGTAGCTGGTCAAATGAGAGACATCGGCTAAATCGGCTTGCCATTGATGATCGATGCCTTCCACTCGGGTGCGACTTCTGGAAAACTTGCGTCGAATGGGTTTGTGTAAAGTGTAGGTAGCTTGTTCTTGTAACCATCGTTGCACTTGAGGTAAACGGAGACTTTTCAGTCGAGTTTTGGCAGTCCGATACAATTTTTGAACTCCTGCGTAACCTGCAGGATGCGAGGGATCGTAGTAAATGCTCGCTAACACTTTTTCCATTTTGTGTTTGTGTGTTAATAAGGCACCACTCTTGGAAGATGCTACTCTTTTTCTCTTGGGGTACTTTCTCGGATTGCAATGCTTTGCGTGTGCGACCAGCAATCGGTGTCGCAGAGGAGGATGTCGGAACAGGGGATATCGGTTCTTGTTTCACTTCTGTCTTCACTTCTGTCATCACTTTCTTTTTCTCTTGTGATGAAGAAGGGGTGGTCATCATCTTTTTAATCCATCCAATTCTGAAGGTAGGTGGTGTTGTTAATTTGCGTACTTTTTCTGATGGAGTTTGAAACCCTTCTTCTTCTTCTTCTTTTTCTGTCTTGGTCACTGGTAGTGGTGGTGGTAGTACTGGTGATGGTGCTGGACTTTTCATCAAGGTCTTAAAATCTTTCAGAGTGGGTAGAGCTGTTTCGTCTAAAGCTTTCTGGTGAAAGAGTTGTAGTCGTTGCAAGAGTTGACCGTACTTTTGCGATTTTTCTGTTTCGGACAAATCTTGGCGATCCATCAAGGACTACAATTCGTGTTGTAACTGGGACATTTCGCTCAAATGGGGATAAGGAGGTAAATGCGGGGTGAGTTGTTCTTGCCAACGATGGTATTCCATCCATCGTTTGTAAGGCACTAAAGCTAGTTTTCGTCCTTCCATGGGGTTGTCATGGGTCGATTCTGAGATCTTGGGACTTCAGAGGGCCTTTTTATCTTGCTCCCACCAGTCCTCCCAACATGGTTCCCAAGACTCCTTTCAGCAAGGGGCCTAACAAGAGGGGTAAAATGCCTCCACGTTGGACCAACATCTTCTTCTTTTGAAAAAGGAGGATTTTCTTTTGAACAATTTGGCGAAGAACGTGACGATGTTTGCCTAAGCATTGTTTCTGGTGTTTGGACAAAGGGATCGTACCTTTCAAGACGTTCAAACAACATTCGCACACGGTATCGATGACCTCTTTGGAAGCTGATTGAATGAGTTTTTTCGTAGGGGTGGAGAAGCTTTGGACAGGACAGATAACATGTCCCCATGTTTGACTAAACGTGGTGGCAGTCCTTTCTTTTCTTTCCTTGGGGTTGTTTAGAAGAGGGATGCTTTTTGGAAGGTGACATCTTTGAATCTTCAGGAGCACCAAAACACTGATACCCCGACTTGGTCACACACCTTTTTTATACTGGAACGCGTCGTCACTGATTGTCTTTACGTCGTATCAACTTGAGGACAGGCATGACACGTCGTGCAGGGGTACGCAACGGACTAAATCGAGCCAGTTCTTGCTTGGACAAATCCAGTAAACTTTGTAACTGCCGCTAAATTGGAGGGTCCTCCCACAGGGGATGTTCTTGGGGTCATCAAGGGAGAACTTCTTGGTGTGATCAACGTCTCCAAGGACTCTTCAGTTCTTGGTGTCATCAACGGAGAAGTGGATGAACTTGAGGCTGCCGGAGACGCGGTCACCGCCGTGGCAGGTCGTGGTTTGCGAGTGTAAGGTTGCGTCCTGGCCGAAGTGCCTCTCTTGCGAGTTGTTTTCTTCTGTGGACTTTTCTTTTTCTGGGGACTTTTTCTCTGTTTCTTTTTCTGGGGGCTTCTTTTCTTTTTCTGGGGTGGTGTCTGGTAAGAGGAGGGTCCCGCCACTGGAGAAGTTCTCCTTGGGGACCTGGTCTTTTTCTTCTTGGAGCTTCGTTTGACTTTTTTCTTGGGGAGAAGTTTGGGGGCATTAGGATCCCATCTTAAGAGAGAGCGAATGATGACCCCTCCTAGAGTACCGCTCCCTCCAAGTTTCAAAATGATTTGTTTTTTGGTTTGAGTGTCGATGCGGGGATCGGCCAGTTGGGTCAAAGCGGTTTTGTTTCGATCAAAAAAGCGTTTGGCTTGATGAGGAATCTGAATGATCCCTTGGAGTAATTGACGTGCCGTCACCGTGAACCATTGTAAGACTTCTTTGAGACTAGCTTCTAAGACACGAGCTCGTGTTTGTGGATTGTTTTCTCGACTGATGCCATACAAGGCACGAATCAATTTGACGGGAAGATGCGACTGAAGGGAAGTCATGTTCAAAATGTGTGTGAGACAGACGAAAAGGGTCTGAGGTTTTTATAGATTTTTTTGTGGAATGAAGTTAAGTCGAGGACGGAGACGTGTACAGGACAGGCCCTCCGTCTTGGCACCAGTGGTGAAACAAGTGGGTACGAAATCGCAAATCATCGGGGGTCGTAGGTTTCAAATAGACAAGTAAATAGGCGTGTGGAGTTTGAGTGGCATCGTTGTACGCGTGAGTCAGCCAAGGTGTCCCTAACTGTTTGGCTAAGACTTGCACTTGCGATTTATCTCGAGGGCTTTTAAACAAGACCACGTAATGCGCATTGAGACTGATGGTGCGATGGGCTTTACTTTGTTGAAACAAATTTTGAGTGATGTAAACGACACTGGCATTACGATGATGCCCTTTGCGCGTGAACCACAGTTTAATTTCTTCTTCGTCTTCTCCTAACATGTCGTCAAAAATGACCAAATGGTTTTGACGGCAGTCAGAGACGATGCCGTCGTTTTCTTTAGGAATGCCTTCCACAAACACGATGGAATCGCCTTGACTTTCTCGCAAGAGGCTGTACGCCGATTGCCACTCTTTGTAAAACCACACGATGCGTTGAGGTGGACGATCGATCAAATGATGTTTATGTTCGATCAAGCGTTTGACGAATTCGGTTTTGCCTGAACCGCTAGGTCCAGCAATGAGCATGTTAAAGGGATGGCGCAGATACAAAGCCTCCCAACTGGCACGATCTAAGTGCTCGTCGATGACTGTGACAGTGGAGGAAGAGGGAGCAGAGACAGCAGAGGTAGCCATAGTGTGAGGAATGTCACTTGTGACACGAAAACAAACAAGACGAGAGTTTATATACTTTTTTCAGGACACGTTTATTGAATGTTTTAAACACGAATACGAAAGACAAAAATACATAAAAGCCAAAGGCTTAAGTACAACGATAAAATGCACATGATAACCATCAACGTGGAATAAACACAAGTGTCTGTACAACATGTTTTGGGGAATGTTCTGACCAGTTCTATAGGGGGTAAGGTCACACAAGTGTCCTCCCGAAAGGGTCTTTCAGGGATTTCCACGACAGTCCTGTCCTGGGTGGCAGGTTCTTCTGGTACTGTCACTAACACAGGTTGAAAAGTGGCAAGGCTCACAATCGCATTCCACTTCAGAAGCCCCAATCTTGTTCACTTGGTCTTGGTAGTCACAATGAACTATCTATCTTGCCTAGGGTTCCTTTTTATATACAGACCAATACCGACGTGTCCATACGGTAAGGTGAAATGATTGGGAAGTCGCACTCGCTTCTGGTACACGATTTGATAGACTTTTTCCAAGGGTCGACTGACGATGTGGTGAGTGGGTAAACGTACAATCTTGTTGGGTTGATAGGTGGTCACTTTAAAGTGTTCATCTTCTCCAGATTGCAAGGCTTCTTTCAATACCCCCAAGTTGACCACACGACTGGTACGATAATTCAGAGTCAATCCTTTCACTTTACACTTCGTGTGCACTTCTTGTGGGTCCCGGTATACGTAGCCGTAATTTTTTGGACCGCCACTGACGAAACTTAGAATCTTGTCGTCGGGATGCTCGTCTGTCCAGGCTCCTAAACGGTCTCCTTCGATGTCAGGGTGATGTTGACTAGGGTGATGGATGTAAATGCAACTGTCCGTGTCAAAGTACAGGACGCGTTCCCCTAACAGTTCTAAAGCTTCGTACAATTTTAAGCGAGCATGAACTGTCACGTAAGCCGGAATGATGACATTTCCAAAAGGGTCGTCTTGTACAAAGTCCAGATCTTCTTCGTAATTGACCAAGATCAAATCCTCGCGAACGACGTCCACGTGTTTCATGAATTTGGTTTTGTCGTGAATCATCTGAAAGTAGCGGGAAGGTTCTGTCAAATACTCCGTCTTGGGTAAACTCGGACTTTGTGCCATTTTACCCCACAAGCAATTTAACATCACTTTGGCAAACGATCGCCTGCCTTCGTTTTTCTCGATGTGATCTAAAGTAATGTCTTCTTGTGCCCAGTATTTCTCTTTGAATGTCTTTTGGTCTTCGGGAGTGTGACACCAGGAAGGATAGCCACTGGCTTCTTGTTTCAGTTTCAAAAAGGCATCCACGTAGTCTGCGAAAATGCCTTTCTGCGTGGGGTCACCCTTGTGGTATTGTTGTGTCTTGGGAAAGTGACAAATTTCGTACACTTCTAACAGTTGATATCCCATGTCCAGAGCTTTGAACAATTCTACGCTGACCCACGTCCCCGTCGAGGCGCGTTCTTCCTGGGTGTGCTGGCAAGGTTGATCTTGGTTGCACGTTTCGGCACAAGTACGGCACAAGGGAAACATCAGTTTGCCTTGACAATGGTGAGGTAACACGGGATGGTACAAGTCCGTAGGAGGCAAAACTTTGCACTTGATCAAGCCTTCGTATTGTCGAATGTTTTTCAGGTCGATGTGTTCCGTGAACAATTGTGGGTGCCCTGCAGGAAAGCGACAATATTTGCACACGTAGGGATACAGCGAACACGCGTCCAAGTATTTGATTTCTTCTCCTTTCTCTTCGTCGGCTTGGTACAGCAAACAGGTGGCATTGGTCCTTCATCCGTACAAACTATCCCTCGGGTTCAGCGGGTCCATGAACTGGTAACTTTCAAAGAGGCTTTTAAATTCGGGATCGGTTTTCAAACGGTGATCGTACTCGTGTTCCCACATTTCCACCACTTGGTATCCTTCCTGTTCTAACTTTAGGCGTCGCTGACAAGTGTCCTGGTACAAGTCTTCCATGGTTCGTTGTAAAAACTGATTTTTAGTGCCACGGTCAGGGTAACAGACGGGACATCTGTGAAATAAGCAACCGTTAAACTCGTACACGATCTTGGGGTTTCTAAGTCCCAGCCATCGACCGAATGCGTTCCGATGGTCTTTTCGCCCCCTCCGTTGGGGGCATGCTGAATCCATTTGTCTTCCTTGTCGCACAAGTAATGTAACCAGCGTAGGGCTTTGACCGAGTATTGACGTTTGACATAGTTGGTCGTTTGAGGACTGATGACAGCCACAGTGTTTTCAGGCATGAATCGTTGCCGGTACACTAAGGAACACGCTTTGGCAATAGTGCAAGCTTATTTCAAAGGATCCACCCCTCCGTGTTCCATGAACAGTTCTCGAAATTTTCCACAGCAACGTCGTAAAATGTCCACGTCGGAACGACAATACTTTAACATTTCTTCCTCAAAGTCGAAAGGGTCTGAGGCATGAGCCTGGTACCAAGCGTAGAAAGCTTCTCGTTGTTCGGTACGCATGTTGTCAGGGTCGTAATAGTGAGCCTCAGGCAAATGGGGTAGAACGGCGTGTTGATTGGCTTCCGTATTGAAAAAGTGTGGAAAGTACCCTTTAGCCATTTCTGTCATTCCAAACGTTTTAGGCATTCGACTCAAAGGCATGGCCAAGTAACTCATCGAATCTTTAAACTGCACTTGTCCCACATGCATGAAAAAGATTTTGGCTCCGTTCAAAGTGACTTTAGGACGTTCTGTGCCTTGTTCCGTATAGTATCTCAAAAGAAACTGTCCATCGTATCCGGAGAAATTGTGAGCCATCACTGTGGCATGACGATGACAATCTCCGTAACGTTCGACGTCCTCTTGGCTCCACGTCTTGTCGATGGGGTCTAAGACCCATTGTGCAAAAATCGGCTAACGTGTTCGGTCCTCGAAAGATTTTTTCACGCCCTCCGGGAATCTTGCTGCAGTGAGGGCAATGACTGAAGATAGGTTCTTGAATGCACTTCTCGCACGCTCGATGAGCCACGCAGAAATTAGGAACGTGAATACCGGTCTTTTGCATGCATTCGAAATCAAAAAAGATGAAATTGCCTTTCTTCTTGTGACCGTCTTCTTTCTCTGGTGGGGGTTGGTATTTTTGCACGTAGCATTGGTGTGGTGACAAATGTGACATTTTTTCTTTCCTGAACATACGTGTGCCTTGGCATTATTGGTACGTATGCCTTGTCCACACGTAGGGCACAATCTCAGCAGTTCACAAGCGCATTTCTGCTGTGAACCTTGCGTCTTGAGCTGTTGCTGGTAACAGGCAGGGCTGACAAACGTACGCAGACAAGCTGGACAATGCACTGGTCCTTCGCTCAGACAGGGTGGAGAGGACAAACATCCTGAGCATTTCGATCCGCAATGCTTGTGTTGCTCTCGATTGTTATAACCATAGTCACATTTCTCACAATAATAACCGTATCCCAGGAATGCAGTGATACTGGTAATGGTATCGAAATGGTCATCGTGATAATAGACATGAATGTATTTTCCGTCCTTAAAGTCTTTCCCTCGAAACAACAGAGGTCCGCGCACTTCTTGAGGGTACACTTTCAAGGTGTATCGTGGAGCTAGGACATCTTGCAATTTTTGCATGTCAGGAATGCCACAGGGTTTGTCTTTGGGCAAGTCGGCTTGTTGCAACAGGAGTTCTGCTTCACTTCGTTGTTTGGCTCGGTCCGATTTTTGAATAGTTTTCCAGGCTCTTTTCCATTCTGCCGTGTCGTTTTTGTTGGGATTGGTTTGTCCCACCACGATAGCAATGGCTAAACACATCTGGTCTTGAGAATTGTGAATTCGGACGAGACTTGTTTTGGTGCTGCGAAGCTCGTCCACCAATAACATCTTTTTGCGTCCAGTCCCTTGAGGAGGAAAGACGTGGTTCATGTCCAGTGTGGCTTTTCCATCGGTGATGTCAAACTGGTCATTGGATTGTTGTACGTGTTGAATTTTGTCCATGACTTTGGAAGCGGTCAATTCTGCAGGGGTGCTAAACTCGATCCAAACAGGGGATTTCAAACCGTCGTGTTGTATGGAGAGTCTCAAGCGATCGTCTTCTTTGGGTTGACATTGTCGCTTGAGTGTGGTGAGCAAAGAATCCCACACCCCGGTGATGAACGCTTCTGCTTTCTCTAACGGTACTTCAGCCTTGAAATCTTTAAACTTCACCGTGTATTTGTAAGCCGTGGTTCTAAATTTTCTAGAGGAGCGCTTTTCTGTCTCTCGAATGGAATAGTACTTTTCAGGGTTAACTAAGGTTGGTGAAATTTGTTTAGAGGGTTTGAATTCTGGTTCACTCATGTCCTCTTCAAAATCACTGACATGAATTTGTGCCAAGACTTCAGCTCTGGTACGAGGCGATAGATCACGTTTCTGCCTCTTACTTTCTTCTTTCTTCTCAAATGAATTGGATCGTTTCATCTTGATAGCAAAACGTCAAATGACTCAAGTTTAAACACCATGGACTAATTTATAGTCCTAGCAAACCAGCGTATATAAAAGGGTGTGTGTCTTGTCCTTTCACTATTCATTTCACTCTCAAACCGAGCACAACGATGGAAGAGACTAGACAGATTGAGCGTTTCATCAGAGCTTTGCGAGGGGTCATCCGAAAATTTTCTTCAGACCAGCCGACGGACTACTCTCCTTCCTTGCGAGATAAAAGTCAAGATACTTGCTATATCTGTCAGAAGAAAGGGCATTGGTCTTCAGAGTGTCCAGACCGTCAAAAAAGAAAAACAGGGGTTAAAAGAGACAAAAGTCAAGATACCTGTTATTATTGTCAAGAAAAAGGACATTGGTCTCCAGATTGCCCAAAAAAGAAACAAGATTAGTCAGAAGAAGAGAGGGATTCTTCAGAGGAAGAAGAGGAGGAAGAAAACAGACAGGTGAAGAAAAAGAAACAGGAGAAGAAAAGAAGAAGGGAAGAAAGTGAGGAGGAAGAGGAGGAAAAGACTGTGACGGTGAAGAAATTTAAAAAACAGAGAGACTAAAGAGTGAGACATAAGAAGTGACTGTACTTTTTAAAGTGCTCTGTTGTGAATTGTGAATTGGATTGTAACTATTGATAAAAGAATACATTAGGTATAAAAAGGTAAGTGTCTTTGAGTTTTGATTTTAAATAAGAAGCTACACTCACGCACTCATATACACGTACTATAGGGGTAAAATGTTTTTTTTTTTCCTTGTTTTTTTTTTTCAGTTATTGGCAATTGAAAGTCTATCTCTTTTCGAGAGAAGTGGGTAGCCCTGAAAAGGGCCTTTGGTTTTTGGTGTAGGGGTGAGTTTAAGCAATCAACTTTAACTGCCTTAAGCCTTTGCCACGGCCGAGGCCTACTTCTGATGATGATGATTGGGTTGAAATTACTAAGGGTGGTACGGTAGGCTTAGTCACAGGGTTGGCGTGTTTAGCTCGGGAAGGTCATATTCTCTTCGGTCGTGATAAAGAAGTCTGGTACATTTGTTTCAGACTTCTTAACTCCGCTAAAATGTCTAACAGTACCGTGACCGTTTGATTTTCACCCTCTTGTTTCTTTGCTGCTGCTTCTTGTTGTTGTTGTTGTTTTTTTCTTACCTCTTCTTGCTGTTGTTGCTGTAAAAGAAAAGCTTGTTCCGCTTCCTTTTGTCGTTGTATAAATTTCTCCAATTCTTCTTTCTGTCTCTGTCTAAAATTCTCCACGTGTGGTAATGAAGGTGACGAAGGTTCCGGAACAAATTCTTGCGAGACAAGAAAATCCACAAAATCCCAATGTACCTCTTCTGAAAGTCCGGGTTCCCTTGTGTAGTCTCCACTGCTGGTGCACCCCAATGGATCGTTTTCTGAGTTTCCGTCATGTTGAATCACTGTCTCGCATCGATTGACTGCACACAGGCGCTAGCGAATCTATATAGACCACGTGACGTCACAGACTGTTCTCTTCGGATTGGATGCCAGCTGACTGAATTTTGTAACGCGTGTTTGGATTGGTCAATGAACTGAATCCGTTTCAATCCTTTCTCTACCTATAAATAAGCGCAGTTCACTGCATTGATTTACCTGTTCTCGTCGCCTCAGCATGTGGACTGACGTTGAATCTTCCACCCTTGTGTGAACAATGATGTTCAGGACGGACATACCGATGTATGTCCGATCCGAATGGACAGTTGTCCATAGGACCGCCAGCAACCTATGGATACGTAGGATTTACGTGGAGAGGCAAGGATGCCTCAAAAGAGTCCTGATTTACAGTCCTACAGTGAGACGAAGCCTAAGGACAAGAAGAAGTCACAGATGCCCTTCATGTTAAGGGCATATATAAACCCAAAGGCCCTTTTCAAGGCCACCCACATCTCTCGAAAAGAGATCGACTTTCAATTGCCTACCCCATTTTTTATTTAATGTGTGTGTGTGTGTGTGTGTGTGTGTGTTCTATCCCTCTCCCCTGTTCCCTTTCCATAGACCCCTCAGGTCGGGACCTTATTAAAATAGGGTCCCGACCCTGTTCCATTTTGTCGCTCAACAGACCCACAATCTATTCCCATGTTAAATTTACATTGTCCCCAGATTGTGCCATGATTTTTCCCCATGTTAAATTTCACTTGTCTCCAGATTATCCCATGATTTTTCCCCATGTTAAATTTCCATTCTCTCCAGATTGTCCCAAGGGGTCCTGTAATGGTAATTCCCATTGTCTCCAGGGTATCCCACTTCACTACTAACAGGTTACATTAACACAATTATAGACATGTATTGAGCTAGACTACATTAAACTGGTTACATTAACACAATTATAGACATGTATTGAGATAGATTACGTTAAATCGGTTACATTAACACAGTTATAGACATGTATTGAGATAGGCTGCGTTAAACTGATTACATTAACACAATTATAGACATACATTGAGATAGACTTCGTTACACCGGTTACATTAACAGACACAGGAGATCATCAACTGCAAGGAGGACATTGCTTGGCTATTCAGTGGGATCGCGTCGGCAAAGTCAACATCGAAGTTTCAGCTCTTGCGCAGAAGGTTCAGTGATGTTTTTACAAAAACGACACACACGTTTACTTGCTGGTCATATTCGCTTTAATAACGGAAGTCGTTATATAGGAACTAACGATTTATCAAATAAGCCCATATCAACGGGTGAAATGTATCTCAAATTTTGTTTCTCCAGTACAACAGTAGAAAAGAAAGATTAGATTGCAGAGAATACACTGGATTGATAAATTGCGCTGAACGTGTCTCTGCTGTCTAGTTTAAAATGTTTACTTCTACTGAATGTTCTTTATGTGTTTGTTATCATTGTTAAGTACATTGATTCCAGATAATTGTAAATTGTTCATTACTTTATTTATACATATACGTGATAATGCGAATCCACAAAATACATTATAAGAAATGAGAATATATATATATATATATATATATATATATATATATATATATATATATATATATATATATATATATATATATATATATAGAGAGAGAGAGAGAGAGAGAGAGAGAGAGACACGCAGAGAAAGACAGTGAGGGGGAACTAGAGAATAATCCTGCATGTCATATTAAAAGTATTTTACGTACCGAATGTATTGCAATTGTCTTGAACATCCTAAGATAAATAAATAAATATATATATATATATATATATATATATATATATATATATATATATATATATATATATATATATATATATATATATATTAGAGAGAGATTTTCAATTGCACTACAACGCAATATAATATTCTGAAACGTTAATTGTCCTGATACATATTCCACCAATTCGCCCATTATATTATGTATTGAATTCAAATTGTAGGAAACATTATTTATTGCTCAATCCATGACAAAAGTTTGGTATGCGAAACCTCTTTCCACAACCCTTATATATATATATATATATATATATATATATATATATATATATATATATATATATATATATATATATATATATATATATATAACGAAGCTTCCGATCAATAAGGAAAACAAAGGATTTGTACAATGCAGCTTTTGTTAACGTACTACTCAAATGTGCAGATGATACTACAATAATTAAAATTACATACGAATACATATTATGAAGGATACAAAATATACACGTGAGTGCATCTGCAGGCACATTACCTTTCCTCCGATATGTTTAATGTCAGTGTTCAATTACTGTAGCATCAGCTGATTTTTATAAACAGGCACTGGAAATTTAGAAATACACTCAACCTAAACTTATATTGGTTAAACTTCACCATGTATGACAATATGTTCAAAAATGTAACATAAACACTGCAAAACTCACCTTTACCTACACTATCCGTCAGATTTACACCTGTTATTTTTCATAGCAAATGTCATCAGTTGTTATTGAAAAAAATCAATCATTAGTTGAATAAGTCGTAATTATGTGAATATACGTAGATCTTCTCGCAAGCGGAGTTTGCGGGAATCCTTTAAAAATATCAAACTTGGTGATATACTTTGCATTTCGACTTATGTCAATGCCGGCAACTAATCTTGGCATTGAAAGCTTTTGATCGTTATATGGTCGGACACGTGCGGAAAGTATTATTAGCTGGGGAACAAGAATACAATGTGAATTTCATTCGATGTTTTCTTTTTGGTATTAATGTATTTACAATAAATACTGCATTTCTTTTTTTTGGTAACATTTCTGCCTGAGGGGATGCATCCTCCAAGGATGCCGTTTCAAACGTGCTGAATCTACACTGTTGATATCACAATATAATTTATTTGTTGGAGTTGGTACATCGGGAAACATGTGCTCATATTCACAAAATAGCTGTTTTAGTTGACTCCTTTTCTGTGGTTATATACGTTCATGTTTCTGGTCCAAAATGTTTAATATTTCTAAATTCCGAAGATTTATGTAAACCAGATTCATTACGGCCTGATTGCATTCCGCCGTTTACATCTTCAGTGCTTGGTTCAGGTAACTAAATTGATTAAATAATAATGTGGGCTAACATTACCAAAATATTCCATTTGCATATTTATACAAAAACGTTATATCTGTTTCCGCCTCCCAGGTGTGTTAATGATAAAATTTAAGTCATTCACTTTCGTTTTAATAGCATAATATAGCCCATACAAGATTTGGAGGTATGAGCAAGAGAGTTAGGTCTTTATCAAATAGCGGCAAACACACATTTCCTGTATATTTCTGCCATGCCTTGCTTTCACTTATACATGAGTATAGTGAAGATTGGTTGTTGCTACGTAACAACCTTTCAACAGCTTCCATTTGAAATCATAGACATAGTCAAGTAGATTAATCGTGGAATATCATTTGAAAGACGTTTCCCTTTTAATAGCTTTACTGGTCGATGTACAATATTATCCAAACCCAATTATAAAAGACTAAACCCACACTATTCCTTTTTTTGTATCAACGCAATATAACTAAGTCATGTTCTTCAAATTATGATGGAATAAGTTCACAGCCCTTGACTGTCGGGGTTATAGGAATACGATTGAACATGCTGGATGACTGATTTATTCATAACAGGAACATTTAAGACATAACATTTCATCCTTGATCAGCTTGGACATATTTGGGAAGGTCAAATGGTGACGAAAACTTTATTTTGAGTTTCAAAATGGTTTTTGTTTTTAATATTCTCAAAGGAGTAGCGGCTGAAACTTTTGGGGATGCACTCACGTTGGTCATCGAATATTGGTCGTAGTTTTTGACAGAGACAGTCAACATCAATATGGTAAATAAATGGTTCGCCAAATGCAAGAATAAGTTGCGGAAAAGCCTTAGATATCTTGTGATTGGGATCTCTTACAATTTGTCAAGTGTGTGAAGGTCTACAGTATTTATAAATACCGTATTGAAGTTTCTACTGTTACAAAGGATTCAAGATCTTATGACGAGTCTTATTTAGTCCTAAATGACAAAATGATTCGGTTTCGTGGGCAATACTAAGAATATTCTGTTGATATGACCTCCGAACAGCAGTGTGAATGCTCACAGACCGTTCGTCAACAGAGGCTACATCAGCTAGTCGTCAGTTTCTCAAAAGGACCCAATAATTAAATGATAACAAAGTATGACGTTTTTGCGTCAGTTTCACTGCTATCCATTAGGATCAAAACGAAAGGATTGCATGACCATGTTTATGTTCAACAATGAGTGATTATCTTTTGTCCTCCAAATTAGAGTATAGAGAATGAGCAGTAACAACATGATCATTGCTTAATCCAATACGACGAACAAACATGATATCATCAAAAGACTGAATAAATATTTGTGTAAGCTAAAAGAATATTTTCATGATCAAAATTATTCTCACCAGCTCTTTTGCGAAAATTCTCGTAATTAGATAAGCAGGGTATAGATCGTGAATTTTATTTTCAATAGTGTCAGCATTTCGATCCAAACAAGGCTTCTCAGTTACAAATAGATTAACCGCGACCTTTATTCTAACTAGGTCATTACTTAGTAATAAATAAATACCCTCGATAGGTAAAGAAGTCATCGATCTTCACGCGACTTGAGACTAAGACTGATGCTAAATTGATACAATGGACAGGCGCTTTAACAAAGCCATACTCTTTTCCCTGAATAAAAGCACCATGACTAGAAGAAGACATTAAAAAAATGAAACAAATAATAACATAGCAACCTTGTCCCTAAATAATGTAATATGGATATGACTGGCAGAATGAACAATAATCTAAATAGATCTTTTCGGAATGACTGATTCATAATTATCCAAGAGAGAATCAGACTGGGGATTGTTGGGCCCAATGAACATACTGATATCATTATGAAACTGATATTAGCTTCCTTTCAATAAGAGCATTTGAATTAGCGTCTTCTTTGTCTTGTTGCTTACTTTTAAACCTGTATCAGTCATAAATAAGGTGTCCTATCTATTGGCAATATTTGCAAGGAGAAGGCGATAAAGAGTTCTGATCAGTCTTATCTGATGTTTGAACTATACACTGCGCCAGATCGAGATTTGGAAGTATTCGAATTAAACTAAGATGACTGTTTACTGGGAGGAAGGCTTACTGACAAATGAAACTTTGCGAGTCAATGAATAATCGGCAGCTGTGCGAACATCGTCTGGACATCACGATGGATATACCTCTTGCTCAATTAAAGTGAGCAGTCTGAGATCATCGTAATACTTATTTTGGATGAGTACCATCTTTCAAATTAGTTGTTCTTTTTCCCTTACAAATTAGGCATGTGTTTGTCAAATTTCTTTCAAAACAATTCCTAAATCGTTGTTGATATGCCCCAGTCGTAACTCATATACCTTCAAGATATTTTCCTTAGCCATATGATAATCAAAGTTCTGTTGTACCTATTGTGACTTCACCAGCTGCACATAAGTACATTTTAAAATAACGAAGACCAATGCTCTATAGGCCCTTTGAAAGTTGTAGCAATTTATGAAAGTGAAGAAGTTTAATTTTTATTCGTTAAATGGGGGTATTAATATATTATTTCAGTTAACATTCGAATGACTGTTGGTTTTGAGGAATATTTCTGAAATGGGTGAAATTAAAATTGTTACCAGGAATAATAAGATTTCCGAAACAAAGTCAGTTTAAATTTTAAAGACAATTTCATATAGCTGAAATATATTAAAACAATACCGATCCCGCAAGAAGCCCAGTTTACGTAACGTCTTTGTCTTAAAATAAATAACGAAAAGAAAGTTTAACATACAATTTAAGTAGCATTGCACACTCAATTTATTTCCTTAAAATAATAGGCAAAATTCGTAAGGAACTTATAGTCTTAAGAAATAAATTACAATAAATGGATTACTGAACTCCAATTGTCTTGAATATCCGATTGTACCAATAATCTTGAATGTTGCGACGAACAAATGAACTTCAATGTTTTGATAAACGAAGTGCAAATCTGAATGTCTTTAAACAAATTGACAATTTATTAATTATTAATTAATTTAAGTTTTAATATTAATTGAAATTACACTAACTCTAAATTAAGGTTAGACTTGTACTTAAAGCTCAATAAACATCTTTTCTTTGTTACTTAGAAGCATACTAAAAGTCATGGATGCAAAAACTAAACTCACATCACTCAATCACGGACAAAAGGCAAGCACACAAAAAGATATCCCTCACAATATACTAAACACTGATTGGTGTGGGGAAACAACAAATACATATTTGTAGAATAAGCGGAGATGGATCTTGCCTTGCTTTTATTGCTCTCGTTTGGTATTACGAAAGACAAAAGCCATGAACATGGAATGTGTGTATGCATATGGATACAAGTACCACTGCAAACTCTACGCATAATGACTACTTAATTCGAGACTCTGTTTAGGATTTGAAAAAATTACAAATAAGCAAAAAGAACTCTTTTGTATAAAAAAAAACAACAACAACATATTATTCGCGTACTAGCACTTTACCAATATAACAGTCAGTTCAGAGCATCCTTGCCATTAAATTTTACTTGCCAAGCAAAGTCGTCTTCATAGAGCAGGAAACTATATTATACTGAGTTAATAATATTCGTTAATCTCCAATATAAAAAAATATAATTTTACAGAAAAAAGCTTGTCGAAACTGCAGTATCAAATATACGATATTATGTATAAAAACATATAATTAGATTTTATATTTTATGACGGGTAACCTGTGGTAGAATAGTCTAAACAGATAAGGCTTGATCAAGAAAATGAGCTTTGCATCAGAAAAGTTGAAAACTTTATAACAAAGTAAAAGACTCAAAAATTATTTATCTGACTCAGACGAAACAAATCATCTGTAATGGAATACTTAATCGAATATAATGGACTGGACTGTGAAATCTAAGTCGCTAGTTGACCATGTTTAATTAAAGGAAAATATCACTTATCACAGATATATTAAAACAAGCAAGAAAGAAGACACATCAAAAGGACATAAACGGCTATTTAGTTACGTGAATACCAATACATTTCGTACACTTTATGTATTTATATTAGAATAAAGTTTTCTAAATGTAAGGAAAGCAGAATAAAATAAAAACAGAGAACAGAAAACCAAGTGTTGACATTCTTCTAATTAGATTTCTTTGTATAAGTTTTGCTCACGGATGATTTGAAAAACGCTCTTCTTCTGTATGATTTATTTTGTTGTTGTTGACCCTCAACCTGCACAATTGCAATATATCATTTTGCTCATCATATCATCAGTACCGCTAGCCTTGGTGATTGCAGAATTTTTTCCGAGGTTTAAACATATCTTGTCGACGGCAGGGCTAAATTCCTTAGACTTTTAAGAACAACTTTGCATCTGCCCAAGTCGATTATTGTACCCAAAATGAAGCTGGAATGGCATGGTTAGCTTTTACACTTATCTATTATATTCCTTTTACATTTGTAAACCTTTGGATACGTTAAAAGGCCTTATTTAGAACAAACGTATGGGGCGGACAAAATGATACAATATAAATTGTGTTGACAATTATTTTCGTTTCGCTGGACATTTGCTTGTTTATCTAGTGAATACATAGAGCTGTCCTTCCGTTGAATACTCAGTGCCAAATCCAACATCATTTTCAGCTGCATGTTGAAATTCATCTTGGACATTTAGCCTACGTTTATAAAGAGTTTTCCATAAATCTCTAGGTTTCACAAATTGAAAAGGATACATAAAACCGCAATAGTTTCTCTTACAGAATATCAAACAGTCGAATATCGATAAGCTTGTCGAATAAAAATATATCTGCACGTTTTGTGAAAGCAAAAAGTCAAAATTATTGCAGCAACATATACTTCTAGTATTAATTCATTAAGCATCACTCCACATTTTCACAAACAAAGGGAAATGTTGTTTCAGAAGAAGCACATAACATCATTGTAGAATGCAAAAAGCAATATTCATTAGTTTCGCCGTTAAAGAAAGACTGCAACGGCCCTCTTTGTACACTGAAACTTAGCGTGCGTATTTGGTTTTGACATAGTGCAACAAACGTGTTATATAAACTAAGTTGCTGCAACAGTTTTAGGTCAAAAAGAGTTTTCTAAAACAAAAAGGATAAAGGTCAACGTCATGTATCAAAGATTTGTCCGCAAACTTATTTAAATAGTTCGATGTTTTGCCTCATGATATAGATGTTCCATGTATAGAGTTCAATTATTAAAAAGAATATATCACATATGCCTGCGTCTGAGCCGCTGTGGCTCAATGGTTAGCGTGCCGGACTCAAATCAGAATCATATCATCGGACCAGCCTGGGTCAGTTACCATGGCGTGTCATTGAGCAAGGCACCTTACTCCAATTGCATCGGCGCTAATAACTTCCTTTTGTTACTGTGCCGTAAACACCAAAAACATCCAATCAAACTAATATGCCTACGTCATTAACTTGTATCGAAATTTCTACTTAATAAAAAAAAGTTGCCCTGTCTCACCAACGTAGAACAACTTAGTAGGTTCTATCCGCGTCATCTAAACAGGCTTGGTACAAATATTTATAAAAACTTGGTAAGTGACATGCTTTGAAGCAAGCAAAGCAATACATTAGTCGAAACTTTGGTGAATATCAGGCCATGAAAAGCAATAAAAACAAACAATACATCCCATCCAAGATCCATATATTTGACCGTGTACGCGTGGGCAGTCGTTCGAGATTTATTATGGATACTATTTCTGGCAGGTTGAAAATAAAACTTATCGAAGGTTGACAGTACTACGTTAACTAATTGCTCTCTCTCTCTCTCTCTCTCTCTGTTTGTGTGTGTGTGTGTGTGTGTGTGTGTGTGTGTGTGTGTGTGTGTGTGTGTATGTGTGTGTGTGTCTTAGTCCTCATCTACAGTTAGGAATGTTAATCATAATGACGATAAAATGTTAGTCCAAATCCAGCCAAATAAATACTGTTCGGGATAAATAAAGAAACGATAATTCGTATATTTGTCTTTGCTGTGCCCTGCATATGTTCATAGCCTCTATTAATTCAGTACCGGTTTAAGAATAATAGCATTACATTTAATCTACGTCCGAAGTTCTTTATTTTTTTTATTGTGTCCATTACCTATTTCACAATTTTATTATTAGTCGCATATCTAAATTTCAGAATGTTCCGGATTGTTTTATTTTTTACTATAAGCTAAATGTATTATTATTTTGAATTTCAGCATGACTTTAAATCACGGCGATAGTTTACGCTTTTTTCCCTCATTTTCCATCTGTGATAACTGAAGTCCTTGACTGTTTCTTATGTGTAGGCTTCTTTTCCGTCGGCATTGTAGTAATAATTTAGGTGCAACAATTTAAATGCTTTTATGAGTTGTCTCCCTTCATTGCGAATTGTAACATCATTGGAATATATGCAATGTCCATCAACAGCATAATCTTAAGTTTAGGCAATGAGTTATGTATAAAGTTCAGGTATATTCATGTCATTACTAAGAAGCATTATATCAAAATGACCTCCTTTCCTTATTTTGATTTATGCAAGGGTGAGTGTTTTATGGGCTAGTTAGTGATTGTCTGCCCATTCATCATAGTTCATTTACACCCTGCCCTTACAATTCTGCAAGCCAGATTAGGTTTCGTCCAGTAGGTATTGTTGATGGTCAGAGGATGATGGTTCAGGTCATTCGGAATGGGTACTTGTGCGTCCGGGGTTTGTATTGGTCGGTAGGTGTGGATGTTGCTGAGTATGTGTGATATTGGTCGTTATGAGACGTTAATGTTTAATAGGCGTGGGCGTTGGTCAGTAGATTTGAATATGTGTGGGTTAAACGGTGTATTGGTCGGTTTGGTAGGTATGCATTCTGTTTAGGACGTATACGTGCTGACTAGAAGATATATGTTAAATTCCAACTGACCCGACATTGACCTGCTTCAGTTGTCTCTTGCATCGAGCCTGTATGGAGTTGTCCCTATAGTAACATGCATGTGCCCAAAGTGGTATACTATACGACTGGCGTGATAGGTCAGTCATTTAAGAGTGCTGGACAAATGGCATTTTTAATCATTTTGCATCCTATCCTAGTAGTGTGTTTGTTACTTCCACTTTTGATGAAAGAAGTAAACAATTTATCAAGAAATATAAGAGGTTAGTTATGCAGTTTTGGCAGTTGTTCCAGAAACAGTTAGAATTAGTGTTTGAGATATTTGTTTCGCGTTTCTAAATTTGTATGAGTCCAAGGAACATCAGTAGTGTTATGTAGCGATTAATCTTCATTAGAGCCTCAAACGGGAAATTAGCATGAGAATGACACTTTCACCTCAAACGGGAAATTAGTATGGGATTGACACTTGAGGCTCAACCGGGAAATTAGCATGAGAATGACACTTTCACCTCAAACGGGAAATTAGCATGGAATTGACACTTGAGGCTCAAACAGGAAATTAACGTGGGGATGGCACTTGAGGCTCAGCCGGGAATTTAATATGGAAATGGCATTTGTGGACATCGTGAAATCCCTTGTCATGTGTGTTTATATGATTTATCATGTGAACGACACTTGGATGTTAAGCGGTAACAGTGTTACAAGTTGCTGACCTGAATAGGGGGTTTCACGGTTAGTATTTCCCCTTCAAAACACCAGAGGTCATATTGGTGCAACTCACTTCCGGATAGTTCAGTCGATTAAGATGGCAGATGTAGATCAAGAAAATGTGACAGACCGCTCACATTATGCAAGCAGGATCGATTCCTCGCTATCTTAAAACGAAATTCTATCAATATTTGATCTTTTTTTAATCTTTTTATCTGCTCCCAGCTTTCAAATAAATATTATCTGTCCATTTCAGAACTTCATTATCTTTCCATTACTACCGTATGCTCTAGTTTGTATTATTTGATTGTGCGAAAGTGTATCGCTGCGTAAAAAGTTCTTGCCATTTATCTCGCTTGTAAAACAATGACAATATGTTTATTTTGTAAGGCTTCAATCATAGCAGTTAATGGAGGTTGAAGGACAATGAGAAAAAAAAATTCTAACTTCTTAAGGTTATTTTAGTATTTACTTAGACTGTTGCTTTTCTATTACTGTTCATTATATTTTTCATGAAATAACTTGAGTTTTTCAAAATGCACAAATGTCAACCACGCTTGAACAGACAGGCGCACGTACGAGTCTTTTTGATGATTATTTTAATTTTATTTCCTTGAACGGTTGGAAATTTAGAGTATACAGTTTGGAGAAATATCGATGTTTGACACACTATGCATGTATAGGATATTTGTGGCTCTCACCTATCTTTCTGTCTGTCTGTATGTATGTCTGTCTCATTTCATCTGGTTTATGGGCATGAATATCCTCGAATGAATGCGTGTTCGCATATGTATATTACATCAACATACTTCTGGTTAAAAACGAGTAGAAAATGATGCTAAGGTAGAAAGATAAAGACAACAAATATGAATATTTGTGAGAATCCATTTATTATTGACTTGTAGAGTAAGTTCTTACAAGCAGTCTCTTTTTTAAAGTATACTGTTTGCAATTTTACATCCGTCACGTAGATCAATTTTGATTTAAAAGGCGAACCAAAGTAATATGACGGAATCGGTGAAATAATTGGATCTTTAAAACTTACATATTTGATGCAAGTAAAGTTAAACAGAATTAAACTAATTTTAAGAAGACTGTTCTAGATTAATTTGCTGGTGGCAGTCAGAAATGTTGTCTAAAGACCCCAGCAAATTTGAGAGTTAATGCATGTCAGCATAAGCAAAGAAAAATCATGCTGAAAGTTATTGCATGTACCGTCCGATACTTGGTGTTAAAGAGTGAAAAAAAAATGAAAAAAAAAACTCTCTTAGGGCATGTTATTTAATCTGAATATTGTACGATATTTACACCTAAATATGAATAAATATTCCGTCTGCATTAATTACACTCATTTATGGTTATGATAGCTAATGTAATTATTGCTTTGTTAAGTTCCTCTGAATACATGAAAATACTGTGTTCCATTTAAAAAAATAAATTAAAAAAATCTGGTTTAAAATATTCAGTATTACAAATCAGCTGACGTATCGAATTCGTGTTATAATTTTATTATCGAACTTGTGTTATAACTTTCTTAACTCGTGTTATGAACGAACTATTAGCCTTGCGAAAGAAGGATATATCAACAAATGAAAATGCAAATTGTTGAGATTGTTTTCGTTAAAGTTATATAACCAAAAATGTGCAATAAATGTTAAAAATTGGAGAGCAGAGTGAAATGTTCCTACAAATCTATCTGAAATTATGGATAATGAATCTATATTGTCAGGTATGGACAGTGCATTTAATTTAATTATTTTAGATCATTTGAGTATGAAAAGTAAATATTTAATTATCTGATATATTGTAAGTATGGACACTGAATCTAATTATCTTATTTAATGTATATAATTATTTTTCTAGTAGATGTTTGACATATATAATTGATTCATTGGTTTAACCATAATGATCTGCAGGACAGCTAAGATTTCTTCCTTTGTTGACTTTATGTTTCACTAACCAAGTGTAGAACGGTGAACTATCCGGAACTGTTAATTTTTTGTGGGCATGCGTATTTGAGCTATGGGAGGTAAATTTAGGCGCTATAATCAGTAACTCCGTTGCAACCGTGAAAACCCCTATTGGGGTTGCATGGTAACATTGTTAGAAGTGGTTTACCTCAGGTAGCACACATGCTATTTAGCACGACGTGTGTACTAGGTACCTGTTGCATACTTACTATATACTTAGATCCGAAATTTTTCTATAAAGCATTACCTAGACATCAAATTATGTAAGCTTTGTTCTTAAACTTGGATCTTTGTAACGACGCTATAAACAGTTACAGTCAACGAAAACCTAATACTAAAATGGATGTGACTAAAACTAGTGCTACCATTAGGCAATTGTCTCAGAATTTAACAGAGACTAAAAAATATCCTGAACATTTCCCGCACACTAGTTGAGACTGAGGAAATATGGAACATTATTATTCAAATCGCCGAGACTAAAAGTACCACAAAATTCCGAAACTGTATCGGAATTTAATGAAAACTGAAAACTTTGTTTTCATTCCTTTAAACATTGACCTAGACTAAAAGTAGTACTAATATTTAGAATCTATACCGGGCTTTAATCAATTCTAATGTTGTTCTTTTTTAAATTTGGTGGACACTAAATGAAGTATTCATGTTACTAAAATGTCCTACACCTTGCTCCAGCAGTTGCCCTAAGGTTACTATAGTATCTTTTAGTTTCTGCAACTTTTCAGTCGTGCTGATGTCGCTTGTCATTCTTCTCTGATAGACAATGAATGGTACGACTAACAAACGCTCCTCTTTTTATTCATAAAGCACGATCGTGAAGGGAAACATCCCGAAACACATTACGTATCATATGCACAATATCCAAAAGAGATAGTAGTGTAGACCTAAAAGAAACTTTCTTGTCAACGTTTTACATACAAACACACTAATACATAAAAACATACAATATCAAATACATTATACTCCATACTGTTATGTATATTTAATTTAATTGTTCGTAAGTTAGTTTAAATTATTTTATTTCATTACATGCAATTGTAATGTAACATTAGTTGCTGGACTTGACCTTGTCCAAAATTGAATTCATTTCTGCTTGACCTGCCTGACTTATTTTAAAAATGATTTATTTCTTTTATGTTAACAACTAGTAATATCGTCCATTTTCTCTATGTGTTTGAGGATTATCATACAGGTAAACAAAAAGACGCAAATATGTTGATCAAGGTTAGAGTTTGGTAGATTCCTAAGTGAACTTTGTAGGCTATTGTGTCATAAAAAAAGCTCATTAGATCATTCTAGAAAATTATTTTCCATTAGGTAATGGCTGTTTTTAGAAAATGCTAAATCTGACCTGAGGTCAAGAAGAGAACTACATTATCTTGTGACTGTGAGGATTTTACCAGTCGTTTTTTAACATCTAGCACTTTCAGTTGTATTATGTTGTGACCAGTATGGGCTGAATTTTATTTTCGATAAATTATTGAATTCAGGTGATTATTTTCTCTGGAAATACAGAAGAGCTCTGACAAACTTGTTTGATAATGATATTCACTGGAATTTATATCGAATTCAAACCTGGTATACAATTTATATGATTCAACAAGAGACTGTTGACACATCAGTACTTCGCAGGCCATAACATACACGTCATCGCCTTAAATGTTAAATATCTTCGGGACATGAATTGAGTTTTATTCAGGACTATCTATTACTAGGACTTGTGACTTCAATTCCTGGATTATTTTTGGATTTGATTCGAAATACGATAAGTTCTTCTCATTTTGAACTTTGTATTATTGGGAAATAAATTAATTGCTAAATTTGGTTTTCATAACTTGATGCTGTGCGTCTACAACCCTTAGGATCTCATCCATATCAGGACAGACTTCTCCAGATACTACCATCTCCTGATACAAATCAGCCAGTCACTGAAGAAGACACGCTGCCTGTGTAATTGCTAGGTTACTGTGATTTTTAAAGTCGAATCCAAACATTCAAAAGGAAATTGTCTAAATATCTGAATCGACCTACACCAGCACAATTAGCCAGCGCTAGATTTATCTTCTTGGGGAAAGTAGATTAATGTCAAACGTTCCATTGACGGTGTATCAGAACTGGGGTGAGAAAGAGGAGTAAAATGACACGGCTTACCTGAAGCATGCTCGATGGTCACCGCTATATATATATATATATATATATATATATATATATATATATATATATATATATATATATATATATAGAGAGAGAGAGAGAGAGAGAGAGAGAGAGAGAGAGAGAGTGTTTTTATTTTTATTAATAGGTAGGGTTTTTGTTTCATTATATGGTACTGTATTTTAAACGTTAAACGTTGTAATTGGCCTTGTCCAAAATCAAATTCATTTTCTGCCTGAAGTAAATCTTTGATTTTTGTTTCTTTCTGTAAACGAATAATGCATAGCAAATAGTTTCCTATAGGTATGGGATAACTATTAGGATTGTTATTCAAGTTCATTGTAATTACTACATTATATATTGTAATTACTACATTATGTATTGTAATCTACATTATATGTTGTAATTACAACATACATTTGTATCTAGTAATCATTAGGAACCTTCTGGCACTTTATATGCCATTAGGTAATAATTTTTATTAGAAAATGTTAATTGTGACATGAGGTCAAATAGAGATCTACATTATCTTAACTTTCTAGACATTATTCATACGTGCCCTAAGACCTGAGCAGAATCAATTGTATTATTGATGTGCCCTGTTTTCATTTGGGCTGAAATTTATTTATTCAAAGTATTTATTCAGTGGAAATAGAAAGTCTTCATAAAAAATATCATTCATAAAAATTATCATTCTTAGAAACAGAGACTTGAATTTATAACGACCTTTCAAGTAACATTGATTTTTTCTTCTTCTATTATCTGGACTTAAATGTATCATAACAAAAACAAAAGCTATTTGGATTGGAAACGAGACATTTTCTAATGAACGAAAATGTCACGAAATGGGCCTGATTTTTTCCTCTTCGAACTTTACATTCCTGATTCACAACAAATGGTAGAAATGAATTATATGCAGAAACTAACAAGGGCAAAACGATTACTGGCAAGCTAGAGTCAAAGTTGGTAAGGTAGTTGTTGTAACAGCACGTGTTCTGACCATATTCATACATCTTTATTAGGACTTCCAAATCCATCAGCAAAAGTTGAAGCAGAACTAAATCGCATATAATTTAAATTTTTAAGGGATGGAAAGATAGAGAGAATAACACGTGATATACTAGTATCTCCAGAATACGAGGGAGGACTTAATAGGATACACACATTTTCATTCATTAGGTATATTAAGAAAAGATGGGGAAACAGATTGCTGGAAAAGGAAAATGGCAGAACTTAGTCAATACAACTATACTCAGAAATTGAAAGGATATTTGGAATTTAGGGAGAATGAAATTAGAAGAATCTAGTAAGCCCCTTAAAACAGTATCTAATTGGAAAGAGGAACCGCCAAACGAGTATCTATACATGAGCATTTTAAATTTTGTCCCCCCTAAAATGTTCTATCAATACAAATCCTGGACAGAAGCCGGTTTTGAAATTCTGTATAATCTAGTAGATGATTACGGTAATTTAATGCCTTTCGAAATAATAAAACAAAAAACAAGAAGCGATGATTTCTTGAAATACTTCTCCTTAATATCCAAAATTCTAAAAGCATGGAAAGACGCCATAAAACAAGATTTAGTACATAATAAGTTTCATAAGCAGAAGGATAAAATAATGAACTTAAAAAATCACTCAAGTTTGTTTACAAAGATCTTTTAAAAAAGCTAAAAGGCAACACACTGCTAAGGACGTAACTTGGATGCAAGTATTTAATAAAAATATAAGTAGTGAGGAGTGGTCTGAGATTTATAGCCGGGCGAAATGCTGTAGCAAGGATACCAAGTTGATCTCTTTTATCTTTAAATGAATCGATATTTTAATCACTACTAATGATTTTCTGAAAAGAATTAAAATATTAGTCGACAATAAATGTACTTTCTATGAGAGTGAAAATGAAAGTATTGAGCATCTCTTTTAAGACTGCAATGTTACTTTTCAGTTTTGGTACCGTTTTATTGAACCGTTTGCATCTGTTGGACCAAAGATTGTACATTTGTCCACAAAGAAACATTTTTAGGAAGTGAAAAACTGGACAGTTAGTGTAACTTCTTGCTTATTTTGGCAAAGTATTATATTTAGACTTGCAGATTCAATATGAAAAATCCCTATATTTATGCTTTTAAGCAACTTGTTGCAATGCATAAGAACATTGAAAAATACACTGCTAAGGTAAATAGAAAATAGTCCCAATTTCTTCAAAAATGGAACTCAATAATAAATACGTAATGTTTACCTGATTTGATGGTATACAGCAACAAAATCTGTAATATCACAAAGTCCGTGTCACCTAGAGTGTGTGCCATATCCATGTGCGCATGCGTATGTGTGTGTGTGTGTTTTCTTTTACTGTAAATTATATTTATTATCCCGAGATTTTCTGATAACCAGACATGTTTTATTATAATTCAATTTCAAATCAAGATATATTCTTGGACTGTATTAATGTGATCCGAAACAAATAGTTTGTAAATCACCAATACACGGGCCACCACATCACATCAACACTTTCAGCACTGGATTTAATTTGCATTTCCAGAAAAGTTTATTCAGAACTTCAATCGCTACAACTTGTAATAAATAAGACCGATTAATAAATTATTTGTTGAACTTTATAAAATTGTTAGTTCTCATTCTTTGCTATATATTTTGTACACCTTGCACCAGAGTGGAAACATACATATAAACGACAGAAATTACCATTTTTGACCAGCAAAGAGTGATGTCACATCGAGAAAAGCGTTCGAAACTGCAGATCATCTTGGCACACGATATGTTCTACATTCTATCCTAAGAGATATTGCAGTCAAATGTAATAGTATTCACACCCTTTTAATAATTTGGGGACTATTATATGCAGACACTTTATGTATCTTTATGCACATACACGAGGAAAAGTTTTTTAGTTGTTTTTTGTGGTTGTGGGGGGTGAATACCATAAGTCATGGCATATGAATGGCATATGAATGGGATTTTTGATTTTATCATTTTATTTTTGTTTTCTTCTATTTTGCTGAGATATCATTTGACTTTTCAAATTTCAATTATATATTGTATGCCATCTTTATCGTTGTATCAACTCGCTGTAACTTGATTTTTACTCTTGATTAAAAGAAAAACGATCACTCGAGAGCCTAAGGAACCACATTTGTGCTTCTATCTTTGTTTCTTTCATCAGGAGTCTTCGTATAAATCGACATTTGAATTTTGGGTTGTTTGTTCTTTTTAAAACTAGAACAAGTTAGGAAATAAAACAAAATAAACCTTATCGTAACTCAAGAGATGTGAAATTTATAAAACAATATCTTAACCTGCAGGTTCTGCGAAGGTCAATGAGCAAAACATTGCACGAGTACTTCGGGAGCAACTCCAACGTTTTCGACATGGACATAAAGAACAAAATCAGCTGAAGCTACGCAACTCCACGTTATCTGCCACATATAGCACAAGCTTGTATAACAGGACGAGAATAGTTATAATCGAACAAAAACTAGGATGGAGCGATTGACACATATGAGGATGATGAAATATACTGATGCATGAGAATGGTTAGAAAATAAACTCGATGCTAACGGAAAAGGTATGAAATTCGATTATAATACATTCTCTCAAATTTTCTAAACATAGGGTTTCTACTGAGAATGGAGTCATATATCATTTTGCAAGGAAATTACTATAAGCAAAATTATTATATACTCATTTTTTTCCCCGTTACCTTTTCATTGTCAGGATCGTTTGTGTATACGGCATTCATTCATTTACGTTGTATCTTGTAGTGTATTTTGTTTGTATAATTACACCTTAGGTAGAATTAAAAAAATGAGCAGATAATAAAAAGGTTACTTCATTTGCATGGGAAAATATGAACTCGTTTTGTCGGAAGGATATACTTCACTCCCAAGGTCGTGCAGTCTTCCATCCCAAAACTCGTTCATATTTTCCCATACAAATGCGCTTAAGATCAGAAATACCAATAATGTGCAATTTATTTTATAAATCATATTTATTGTGGGCTGGAACTATGCACACAAATTAAGCTTTTCCTATTTCAATTTCAATTCACAGGTACAATGAACTATGTGAAGGCATTCTACTAGGTCGAGATCGTAGTTCTGCAAGATTCAAGTCTATGGGATTTGAAAGAGATCACAAACGACTATACATATATATATATATATATATATATATATATATATATATATATATATATATATATATATATATATATATATATATATATATATATATACTGCTTCTGTCAATCTTCCTTATTGTTTATTTATGCCCCAATTACTAGTTGATTATTCATCAACATGCATATGTCTACCTACATACTTATATATACATATGTACCTGCACACCCCTATGTATATATCGTTTGATCAATATATTCCTGTCAGTGCTACATTGCAATGGTTGCTGAAATGTGTATCCAGTTATGAGCTAAGCTCAAATCTCTATGCATAGTGCCCAGATTATGTGACACCAGTAACTGAGCAGGACACCGAGTTCGAGACCGTGTTTATGCTGCATAAAATATTTTCTGGTTTTTTATTTTTTAAAAATGCAAGTGTTATTTCATATTTTGCAAATTCGCAGTGAGATACGGATATGTGACTAATGACGAATCCTATGAGATAATTAAAGTCCTATCATTTATTTCTTGAAATGATTAATAACCGAATTGTATAGAAATGATTATAAAGGTGGCAGACAAAATACAATACAATCGTTTTTCAATAAGTACTTTTCTACTATTATTTCATTCTCGAGAGAGAATGTTACACAAATACGGGATTGTATGCTGTACATATCTTGTTTCACACATAAAAACATGCACACGTAGATAAAAAATATATTTTATATCTGTCTGCAGATTTTATTCGGTAGTATAAACATATAGTCTGGATCAAGAGGACGACCTGGTTAGAAGAAATATGAGATACTATTTTTAAGCCCCACCCCACCCCACCCCCACGGCCCGATGAATTATGCATCGTCTGGTTTCTGGAACCGATGGATGCGTAATTCAGCAGGGCCTACAGATAGATTAAGAAAATTTTATATATAATAGACTTTAAGGGCTGCTTGGCCGCAGTTCACTTGATTTATCCTCTTCAAAATTAATCAGCAAGTTGCAAATGTAATGTTTGTACAAGTAACTGGTATAAAACTTCTCAAAGAATGTTAGTAACAAATTCCCATCCATAAACAGGTCCCCCCTCTAGCCCCTCCCCAATTTTAGCATCATATGTTATCTGAACTCCGTTATAAACTGGACTCCTTTATAAAAACCTTTGATATACATGTGAAACACCGGATGGCACACACACACACACACACACACACACACACTCCTTTGCCTCCAAAAGGATTATATATGTTATGCAGACCTTCACGATCTTGTACGTACGGAAGCATTAAAATTTACTAATTCTGTAAGTTTTAGAGATGCTTAACTTTTATGCTTAATTTGAATACGATTGTTAAAGAAAAACGTACATAATTACGGTCAGTATCCTTTCAGATTGTGCATGTCATATGCTATCAAGACGTCATGTCATGCTTCTACAGCAAAGAAAAGGAGGAGATGATTCCATAGAAATGATATTTACCTCCCAGTCAGAAAGAAAAATAAAATTCAAAATTCTAGTGGTTCCGGGATGAATTATAACACAGGATATTGCTCATTTCTTTACTGGAGTAAAACTGGTATACTGAATGAAATATTCTCACATTGTCTGCAATCTCTCTCTCTCTCTCTCTCTCTCTCTCTATATATATATATATATATATATATATATATATATATATATATATATATATATCTGGAAAGAAGAAGAAGACCGAGAGAGAGAGAGGGAGAGGGAGGGAGAGAGAGACACAGACGGAGAGGGAGACAGACAGAGAAAGACAGATAGTGATTGAGAGAGAGAGAGAGAGAGAGAGAGAGAGAGAGAGAGAGAGAGAGGAAGTGAGAGAGGGATGGTGTGTTATCGACTCTTAATTTCATTATTCTGTGTATATCGTCAAAGTGATTGCTTTCAGCTTACCCATATAGGTATGTAGTGTCTGAGTACAGTAAGATGAATGATTACATTTTATGTATTTATGGTATTTGTTCATTTTCAGAAGACCACTTGCATACTGATAGACTCCTTTCTGGATATGTACATGTAGATGGGATGAAGAATACATTTTCCATTCAATAGTCTCTATCTGTCTTATCCCTCCCAAACTCTATTTCTCTCATTTTCGTTCTCTCTGATAATATTAGAGTTTTTGCTGTATTTGCATTTATGCTAATCCTTATACATCCGAAATCGTTCTATAATATACTGTGCAAGAATATATCCGACCTTCATCTACCCGTGTAATGTTAATAAATATGGAAAATAACCAAAAATGGAACTAATTTCTAAAACGTAGATACATCCTTTCTCAACTTCTCCATTCGTCCTTTCGTTATTATTATAAGAAAGTGTCTTTCTGATATCAATGCCTGTGACAGGAAAGTCTGCATAAAAAAAACAGAATAGACTACGACCACGCAATGCTTTTTACGAGGTAACAACAGCTTAGCCAAATACGTAGAGAATACGATGTTTACGAATGAGATACTCCCTAATTACGTTTAGATTACACGTGGTTGAATGATTAACAAATATAAAATTTATCTATTTGTTTATTAAAGATAATCGTTTAGTATAAATTTTGTACCACACTGAGTACTACAGTTATTTGTGACATTTATATATAGTACGGTTACATATGATTCATATGCTGTGGCGCATACATAAACTAAGACACAAAATGCATGTCAGGTTTTTCAGTCACAACCCATTTTTCATAGAAATTGTTTTCACCAGGTTTCTTTAAAAATATTATCTTTCAATTAAATAGTCCGTATATTGTAAACAAGAATACACTATTTTACCCTGTTCTGTAAAATAGCATTCACATAAAATCATAGTACGATCATTTTACTATTTTTAGACATGACTTGTATGAGTTGTTCACTAAGTATAATGAAATTACTAGTGAGTAACCGTTATCTGTCTCTATTTATCCATCTCTACCTCTCTCTATGTCTCCCTGATATCAAATAATTTGCACTAGAGATACGACGTTCAAATTTCCATATATAGGTCTCTACCAGATTACTAACAAGCTAATGTCAAGGAACAAATCACCACCACTTCCAACTACCTTCTCTCCAGACGACCTTCTGGACATGTTTGCAAATTTCTTCCGTGACAAAGTACAAACCATTAGAGATAAGCTTGACACCACAATTTCAATTGACTCGTCGTCACCATACAGTTGGGATACAGAATTTGTGCGGCAAGCATTAGCATCATTTGAACCTGTCTCTATGGATTTCGTAAGTACAATCGTGATGAATAGTGTACCAAAGTCATGTGAACTTGATCCAATTCCAACATCACTGCTGCTTGAGTGCTTAGATCCAGTATTGCCTTCACTAATTGATGTTATTAATACGTCTCTCTCATCTGGAGAATTCCCCTCATTTTTCAAAACTGCCATTGTAAAGCCTCTGCTGAAGAAACCAACACTAGACCATAAGGATTTAAAGAACTACCGCCCAGTTTCTAATCACCCATTCATTTCAAAAATCTTAGAAAAGGTTGTTCTATCAAAGATTGTATCTCATCTAAATTCAAACAGTCTTTTTAGCAATGTACAATCTGCATATCGCCCTTGCCACAGTACTGAAACTACTCTTCTTAAAGTAGTTAATGACATTCTCTCTGCGTTGGATAGCGGAAAGATTACAGTCCTCACCCTCCTTGATTTGTCTGCAGCATTTGACACAATAGACCATGATATATTACTTCACCGTCTCCAGCATGTATTTGGCATTCATGATACAGCCTTACAGTGGTTCAAGTCCTACTTGATCAACAGGACACAAATTGTATCTGCAAATTGAATACACTCCAGCCCAGTTGATCTATGTTGTGGTGTTCCACAGGGTCTGTTCTTGGACCTGTTCTCTTCATTCTGTACACTCAGTCGCTCTCTAGTGTCATATATCATCATCCAGTGTCTCACCAATTGTACGCTGATGACACCCAAATATACAAATCTAGCCACCCAACTGAAGTTGATGCTACCATCCAAGGTGTAGAGATGTGCATTTCTGATGTGAAATCATGGATGACTTGTAACAAGCTGCAGATGAATGATGATAAAACTGAGGCCATTCTGATCACAACACAAAGACTTTCTCATTCACATCATTTACCTCAAACAATAAATATCAGCAACGTCAATATTAAATTCACACAATCAGTACGAAACCTAGGTGTTACTCTGGACAGTACTCTCACATTGCACCAACATGTCATGAACATATGCAAGGCTGCATATCTTGAGCTGAGACGCATCAGCTCAATTCGCAAATATCTTTCAGTTGATGCAACTAAAACACTTGTGTGTTCATTAGTACTTTCAAGACTGGACTATTGTAACTCAATTCTGTCTGGTTTATCTCAATATCTACTCCAGAAACTTCAAAAAGTTCAAAACACAGCTGCTCGGATCTCACGTAGAGTACAATGATCTGAGCACACCTCCCCGCTGCTCTGTACCCTACACTGGGTATCCATTCGATCCAGAATCAAACACAAAATTTGTTCTCTGTGCTACATTTCACTGTTGGACTCAAGTCCAACATACCTATCTGACCTCACCCGTGTGTACACCAGCAAGATACTTACGCTCCTCTTCTGACAATCGTATACTCATTGTTCCCACTAAGAAAACAAAGTCATATGGACAGCGTTCTTTTGCATACCAGGGCCCAGCAACGTGGAATGAATTGCCCACTGAACTTAGACACAAAGACACAGTGATCACATTCAAGAGGGCTCTCAAAACTCACTTATTTTGACAGCAAAAACAAACTTAAAGACCTAATAATGTTTCCTACCTGAAATATTCTCAGCATGTTTTTATTTTTTTATTTTTTAATGTTTTTCTAATTTCATGTTGTTTGTTTTCGTAATAATATTTTATGTTTCTTATCTTATAGGTGTTGTTTAATGTTGTAAAGCGCTTAGAGCTTCTAAAGATTAGGCGCTATACAAAGTCCTCATTATTATTATTATTATCATTATTTTTATTATTATTATTATTATTATTATTATTATTTGGTCTTTAACCATTATAATGTGTAATGTTAAGTACATTTTATCCAAGATGTTCAAAGTTGACAGGGTTGTTTTCATATCACGCAAGCAATCTTCTAGTAATTTTATATGGTATACTGTAGAGCTATGGTAGTTTCCCAGGTTCGACGTTATAAAACTCAGAGGTACGGTGAGATTTTTTATTGAATGACATAACTCTGTATAGAAAATTACGTAATAAAAATATACATAAAATATATATATACTTTCACATAAAAATATTGTATTCATTTAAAGATTACCAATTTCATACATTTCTGGAGTTGTTGTTTTATAGAATACGATGTAATTAATTTACTATCAAATGGATCAAAGATATCCAAGATAAGTTTCACAATAGTAAGATATCAACATTTGAAACAAATACAAGAACCATTTTCTGGTAGACAAATTACTGGATGCTGAACCTTAAAAGTCGAAACAACATTTTGTAGCTTAAAAGATATTTTATTTTCTAACATTAATTGCTATGGAGTATGATGTTGACTGTGTAATACTCTTCCACCATAATATAATATTACAATTACATATACATATACATTTCTAATAAAAGTTTACACAACATATAATACATTATATTTGACGCTTGAGAGCTTTGATTACAAATCAATACAGCATGACTGAAGAGAAAATTAAAATACTTTCTACTGTTATGACTCGATCATCTTAAAATAAGAAACAAGAAACAGCCAAGCCATCGCGTTTACTATAACTGAAAAGACTAATTTTTGTCTCTCAATACCGTTTGAAAAAATTATGTATAACTTACCGTAATGTTAACGAAATCACAAAACCTGAATTGTTCTCTCTATTGCATATCTTTCGAGTAATCCAAGTAAGTTCCAGTCAGTAATGTACAGAATAAATCAGTATAATATAATCCCAATAAATCTTTAAATTAATTTACGGCAATTACGAAACATCTATAAATTTAAAAAGTCTTTCAATGAATTGTAGTGTACTATAATTCCAATGAATGATTAAATAAAAACAAATAAATTTCCCTCATCGATAGCTCTTCAAAGACTGATAGTACTACTAAGAATGCCTAATTCTAAGTATTAATTCTCTGTGACAGAAAGCTAATACGAGATTATTAAAATATAAAGGCGGTTCAATGAATCTTTACATTGCACATCGAACCGGTCAGCAATGGTCATATGGTTGACGCTAGCTAACTCATATTAGATCAGTGTGACCTGAAATTAGCTCACGTTATGTTTACCTGAATTAACCTTGAAACCAATAAATGAGCCAAACAAATAAGGATGTATCCTTGGACTGCATTTTTGTGATCGGAAAAAGACTGTTGATAAATCAACACTACACTGGGCACCACACCACATCAACACTTTCAGCGTTGGATTTCATTTGGATGTTCACTAATGTTTATTCAGAACTTTGGTCATAGTCCTAATGATTATTTGTAATTCTAGGACTAATAAATTATTTGTTAACTTTATACAACTTGTTAGTTCTCATTCTTTGTTATATATTCTTTTGCACATTATACCAGAATGGAAACATGCATATAAACGATAAAATGTATCATCTTCGACCAGCAGGGAGTGATGTCACATCAAGAAAAGCGTTCGATACTGAATATCAACTTAGCACACGATATATTATATGTCACCAAGCAAATATTCAAAGAGACATTGCAGTCAACGGTAAAAGTATGCACAAGTTTTGTATTGTTTGGTGACTACTATATGCAGACACTTTATGTATCTTTATGCACAGCCTCGAGGTAAAGTTTATTTTCTTGTTTTTTTTTTTTTTTTGGTGGGGTTTGGGTAGAATGAATACCATTACAGTCATACATGGATGAAGCATGGTGTAAAATGGTACTTTTGATTTTCGTAATTTTTTTTTTTGTTTTCTTCTATTTTATTAAGATATAATGTAACTTTTAAAATTTAAATTATATATTGATTGCTATTTTTATCGTTGTATCAACTACGTTTACCTTTATTCACCAGGATTCTTCGCTTAAATATATATTTGATTTTTGGGTTGTTTGTTGTTGTTTTATTAAAACAAAACTAGAGCAAGTTACGAAATAAAACAAAAACCTTATCGCACCTCACGAGCAGTGAAATTTATGAAACAATATCTTAACCTGCAGGTTCTGCAAAGGTCAATGAGAACAAAATGCACAAGTACTTCTGGAGCAATTCCAATATTTTCGACATGGACATAAATAACAAATTCAGCTGAAGCTACGAAACTCCACGTCATCTACCACATAGAGTAGAGTTTTGTAAAACATGATGCGAATAGTTATAATGGAACAAAGAACTAGGATGGTATGATTGACACATATGAGGATAATGAGATATTGCAATGTATGAGAATGGTTAGAAAACAAACTCGATGCTAACGGAAAAGGTCTGAAATTCGATTATAGGACATCCCCTCAAAGATTCTAAACACAGCGATTCTATTGAGAATGTACCTAGGCATTGAGTCATATATCATTTTGCATGAAAACTACTATAAACAAAATTACACAAATGTGCTGAAGACCAGAAATACAGATAATGTGCATTTTATTTTATTAATCATATTTATTGTAGGCTGGAACTATGCACACCAATTAACCTTTTCCTATTTCAATTTCAATTCACAAATAAAAAGAACACTGTGAAGGCATTCTACTAGGTCGAGATCGTAGTTCTACATTATTCAAGTCTATGGGATTTGAAAGAGATCACAAACGACTATATATATATATATATATATATATATATATATATATATATATATATATATATATATATATATATATAAATCTTCCTTATTGTTTATTTATGCCCCAATTACTAGGTGATTATTCATCAACATGCATGTCTACCTACATACCTATATATACATATGTACCTGCACACCCCTAAGTATATATTGTTTTAACAATATATTCCTCTCAGTGCTACAGTACAATGGTTGTTGAAATGTTTATCTAGTTATGGGCTAAGCTCAAATCTCTATGTATAGTGCCCAGATTATTTGACACCAGTAATTGAACAGGACACCGAGTTCGAGACCGTGTTTATTCTGTACGAAAAGTTATTCTGGATTTTTTTATTAAAAAAATGCAAGTGTTATGTCATATTTTGCAAATTCTCAGTGAGATACAGATATGTGACTAATGACGGATGCTATGAGATAATTATAGTCCTATCATTTATTTCTTTGAAATGCGTAATAACCGAATTGTATAGGAATGATTATAAAAGTGGCAGGCAAAATACAATACAATCGATTTCAATAAGTATTTTGCTACAATTATTTCCTTCTCGAGAGAGAATGTTTCACAAATACTGGAGTGTAAGTTGTACATATCTTGTTTGACACATAAAAAAACATGTACACGTAGATAAAAATATATTTTATATCTGTTTTCAGATTTTATTCACTAGTAGAAACATATAGTCTGGATCAAAAGGATGACCAGGTTAAAAGAAATATGAGATAATATTTCTCTCATATTTTAACAGTGTAAGTAATCAGTTCTAAGAAACGGAGCACATTAATATTGAGTTATTTTACATAATGTATTTTTAAGCCCCATCCCCACCACGCCACCCCGACCTGATGAATTATGTATGCATCGTCTGGTTTCTGGAACCGATGGATGCGTAATTCAGCAGGGCCTACAGAAAGATTAAGAAAATTTTATATATAATAGACTTTTAGGGCTGCTTGGCTGCAGTTCACTTCATTTATCCTCTTCAAAAATAATCTGCAAATAGCAAATGCAATGTTTATACAAGTAACAGGAATGAAATTTCTCCAAGATTATAGGTAACAAATTCCCATCCATAAACAGACCACCCCTCTAGTCCCTCCCCATTTTAACATCATATGTTATCTGAATTCCATTATAAACAGGCCTACTTTATAAAAGCCTTTGCTATAAACAGGTAAGTCTACATGTGAAACACCGGATGGCACACACACACACACACACACACACACTGATGCAAATTGGACGTGTTAGTTTGCAAGTGCTACTTTCCTTCTGCATTATTGTAAATGACTGCTTGCAAGTGCTACATTCATAATTCTAGTCAAGAATGTTTTTATTTTTCATTGATTCCAAGCTGTAAATGGTTGCTTGCAAGTTTTTCGATCTACTTTCCTTCTGCGTCATTGTATCTTACGATTTGCCAGCTACTGAACTGATTATGTAGTTTGGCGTATGACAAACGCTATGTCAGTTATAACAAGTTTTGTATATTCTGTTTATAAACTTTGTAATTACATTATTCCAACTGCTGTTTTCATACAGATTTAGCCTTGCACAATGTAAATAATAAGTTTTATCAGTATAGTCTTTGTTGTCCAACTCGTGTCGTCATCTGTTATCATAATGGCATACTAGAGATTAACATGGCATTATGACAACAGACGGCGCTCTAAATTTCAAAATTTTTCCTTTACCAGAAATAATGAATGCTCCCCACGAAGCTTTACGACGTTCATTTGGTATCGATAACTCTTTCAGTCCCTATTTTAAGGTGTACGTTAGCAACAAAGTATTAATCGTCTCTAAAACCATATGCTTTCTCGAAGATTTGAGTGATTTATAGCACCTTACGAAAACATAAACGCATACAGTACAGCAGGGCGGTCCATCTTTTTCAACCCTAGTGTTGACGCACTTAAGTATTTACCTTCACCGTTTAAGAAATCTACTTCTTAGTGATACCTCTCATTACTTTGGAAACATTAGTTATTTTAGCAAGGATCATAAATGACAATGATATATTCCCTCGTTCTTAACGAGCTTTCATAAGACCAATCCTGGTTGTAAGTATTTTTTGTGCGTCACCCATTTTGACGCACCTCACATACGTCTATCTTTTCCTGTGATACTCTTGTACATAAGCTCCCGCGAAAATAAAATATTTCAGAGCAACATCAATAGCACATAAAAGGTTTATAGATAAAATGACATTAAAAAAATTATAGGCAAAATGGCCAAAAAATTAAGCATTCCTTAAAGGTGTTCTTATTCTTATCACGATCTTCATATTGTAAAGTTACTACTAGGAGTTACTTTTTATGTATTCAATAACAACAACAACAATAAAAACAATTGATATATTTCTACCGCAGAAAAAAAAATATTTTTTTGTAAGTCATTATCGCGATGAATATTTTTTGTAAGTCATTATCGTGATAAATTTTTTTGTAAATCATTATCGCGATGAATAATTTACTTGTAAATCATTATCCTTCTATTAATGGTTTACTATTAACAATTTTTTTGATATTTATGCTGCAATCACAGTTCTTAACAAGCCAATCCTTGTTGATGCAAGAATAAGCATCCCCACCATTGTTGCTATTTTTAGTATCATCATATTGACGCGGGCATGTTGGTTGAGGTGGGCACGTAGGACAATCACAGCTCTGGCATGTGGGGCAATCACATGAGGGACATCTAGGACAGTCTGATCTACCATACCAACTATATGGGGTCCCTGGTAATCTAAGACCAGCTTGTGTGTTGGTAGCAACTAATAAAATCAGTAAACACGCATACATGGTATTACAATTTCAGTGACGGGTCAGATCGGTCAAAGTAAAATGGGGAAAGTGTGAAATTATTTATTTTTATAGGAATTTCCACACTTTCCCCAATCCCATAAAGGCTGTTTAATGATGAAATAACGCTTCCATGCCTGTCTTAAGAAGAAATATCAGCACTGATGGTATTACAATTTCAATTTTTATTCCAGCGAAAACGGATAAATTACCCATTGTTGTTGTTGTTGTTGTTATAAATAAAATATTTTCATTGAAATAATGCCACATCGGCGAGTGCTAACCAACGAGGATATCAGCGAGATCATGCGGCTCCGTGGAAAAACACCAATATCGGAAATAGCCGATCGATACCGAATCAGCTACCAGCGCATCTACAAAATATGGAAAAATGAACCTGACAACGATATCAGAACGATGGATCTCGAGATTGACAATGAAATAAAACAAATTATCGATACCCCCAGTGATGTATCGCCGGCGATGGATGCCATCGTGGATAAACAAACCATCCAAGAGCTGCGATGGCAGTTAAATAATTTGTCCAACGAGAATAAATCATTGCAACGGCAACTCAGCGTTGCGTTAACACAACAAAAACATGCCACTGATAGCACAGTCGCGTATAATCGTGTGCAACATGATTATGATCTGCTACAACGACGTTACGATGATGTACAACGGCGCCATGATGATATACAACGGCGCCATGATGATATACAGCGACGCCATGATAATTCACAACGCAGCGTTGATAAACTTCAAAACGAGCTCAGGAATGCTCAACGAGAACTCGCCACAGCGAAACATGATAACGCGCTGCTGATTCAGCGAATCGATGATATAACGGATGAATACAACGCGTTGGTTGCAACCACTACACAGATGCCCGACAGCGAGTTAACCACAACCACTGACAGCAAAAAAAAGAAAAAACGTCATGAGGATAAATTTGTAATGGATTCAGTTCCCGGCGTGATATCTCCCGAGGATATCAAGTTTGTGACTCGCGTGGACAAGGTGCTGCGTTGAAGTGTTTTACAGTAAATGAAATTCCGCCATCGATGAGATCAACGCGATATTGATTTCCAGTACCAGCTAGGATATCTAACACTTGCTGATATCCTTGAAGACGTCTTTGCTGATATTTCTTCTTAAGACGGGCACGGGCCTCAGCTTCCCTATTTTTATGGATGGCACACATATGAGTGACGCCATCGGGACCTTTTTCAGTAATTATTCTCCGGCCGGTGCCAGTAGTCTTATCACGAACTGTAATTTGCGGATTAAGGCGTCGGTAATCATAAAGTGCGAATTCGAACTGCGACATTATACTGATAGGATTATTTCAATTAAATGTTAAAAAGATATCTATGGGATTAGCACCTCGCTATGGATTGGTCGATTTACCACCGCGGCGATAACGCCACCTCGCAACGGCTGGCAACGAAATAAATATCTCAAAGAAAAAAATCATTGAATTTGATTCGGCAGAAGAAACCGCTAGGCATTCAGCGCTATTACGATGATGTTCCTGATTTGGCATCGGAGACACTCCGCGGAGATATCTCTGATGAAAAATGCGCTTGGTTTGATAACCTCGAAACGTTATTCGATAATGCCGCTGCAACAACGCAACGAGGTGAAACATTTATTGCTGCGAAATGAGCAACACTTCACCACCAACAACCATGAGACTGGTTTTTAACAAGCGTTATAGGATTTGGGGAAAGTGTGGAAATTCCTATAAAAATAAATAATTCCACACTTTCCCCAGTGGCCCTTTGCAATGAAGAAAGTATAATTCCACACTTTTTCCATCTGTTAATCGGTGCGAGATTTACTTATGAATGCGATTTTACCCCCGCCGGTGATGCAAATCTTACGCGGGGTATTTTTCGCGTTATCGCGAGCGACGGTTGTGTATTACCACCGCGGTTGAAGCTTATTTCGTCAATTTTCGGTGGAAAAGTGTCAAAATAATTCTCTGACATTTTCCTCGTTGTAGTTTGTGAATGGTCGACGAGGTCATATTTCATCGGTGGAAATTCCTATACTCGGCGTTGACAGTTTTAACGGCCCACCGTGGAAATAGCTCTATCATCAGTGGGGAAAGTGTGGAAATTCCTATAAAAATAAATAATTCCACACTTTCCCCATTTTACTTTGACAGATCTGACCCGTCATATCGAGAAAACCAACCGTTGACCGACCACACATGAAATCGTAACATTGTAGTGTGTGTGTCCACCGCGGTAACATCCTTGCCAGCGAATCCATCATCGTCAACGGTCTCAATGTTCGTTGTCAGGTCATCAACGAGGTCGGATCGGGGCCACTCAGGATAGTACAGCGTGTAGTTAGATCGTTCAGCGTGTTTAGTATCATCCGATTGTAATCTTCCACCGAACCCCTTGTAGATCAATTTGATTTTTTCAATGATGTGTTTCAGCGTCAAGGTGCCCTTTCTAAAGAATTTTACATCCGGGAATATATCACTGAAATGTTTCAACAGTGTGTTATACCTGTCGAGTTGATCCGGTTGCGCCAACATCGCTGAAACATTTCTGATTAACTCGTCGCGGTTAAGTTGTACACGCGCCACATCTAATCGATCGGGCACCACATCAGGGAGATTCAGCGCGTCAAGGACATAGCGGATTATTTTAAGTTGTTGCCGCGGATTGATTTTATCGGATCGACACGGAGTCGTTGTAACAGTGCTACCGTTATTGTGTTTATCAACAAGAACCCGCTGGTATCGTTGTAGCCGCGAAATGTTTTTATCGAGATGTTCTATCTGGTCGCTATCCAATTTACTCACATCAGTTTGAAATACGTAATTGAGATACATCAATTTCTTCTTGTACGGTTCTAATCGTTCATCAGGGTTATATTGATGATATTTTCGCTGTGTATCATCCCCCGCCGCGGCTATTCTCTCTCCGATGGAAGATTTCAGAAATTCATCCACGGAAGGATCATTATTAATTGCCGCGTCATCGACGCGTTGTTCTTTTTTTTGTTTCATTTTTGCCTTCCATGTTTCGTATTCATCTGGTAATTTCCACTCAACTGAATAGCCGGTTCGTTTCATCATCTCAACAAGTCGCCCGGTAAAATAGCACTTGGAGTTGTTTTGTCGATGATTGTACTTATAAAAACGTAACCGTAACTGGAATTCACATCCCTGAGATTCGGCGTCCTGAACAACAACTCCGTAGACGATAAATCCCTTTCATGTGATTCGATTGTGGAAATAATCACATCGCGGGTCAATGGAAGCCCTGTGTGACCCCGTTTTGTTGCCGAGTAATGTATCTCCGAAATATTTCTGAATCGATGAATTGCTTGTTTGGTCGCCTCCACAGACCCCAATTCTTCAGAAAACACCGCCATGTACTTAAATCGCGGATCCACAATGGATACTCCGGCCTCAACGGTATGATTGTAGATTACCACGTCGATGTTTTCAAACGCCACAGTGGTATCAGCGAAATCTCGCTGTTTTTCGGCCGAGTCAGTATCCGCATGATAGTATTTCACTCGGTATCGTAGATGCTGTAACAATCTAGCAATGGATTCCACGGAATAATTTCCGTGTCGTTTATTGTGTGTGAAAACCACTGCGGGATTTCCGCGCGCCAGCGTTTCTAACAGTTTATTGTAGTTGTCGCTGTGAGACTGTTCCACAATAAACTCCTTTCCATGATCGGGCTGATACACGTTGATGATGAATTTCATGTCCGGGCGATTCAAGTGTTTTCTGAATAATTCCAAATCATCGTTGTTGGCATCTGCGTCGAGTACAATTACCCGTTTCACAGATGAAATCAGCCAGGTCAGTGTTTCCCAGATCTCTTTGCCGCGACTCGATGAGGTTATTTGTCGGAGAATTCCGTGCCACTCATCCAACAATAGCACACCAGGGATTCCTCGGACACGTACAATCGACTCTATTTGTGAGATAACTCTACGATGCGTTTTAACGTTGAATATAATATCTCCATGGATATTTTCGTACGTTTCGAGATTATGATCGATGGTGGTCTTTCTAGTGAATGTTTTTCTATATGAAACGCACAACACAGACTGATCATCTCGTATTGATTTCCACGCCGATTCTGATTTTCCTAGTCCACAAGAGGATCCATCCATGTAATCATCGTTGAGAATAATTTTACATCCTTGGCCGCCTTCATGAACAGGTAGCTCGCAGTAAGTGTAATCGGGAATCCTCTTGGGAAATTCACCACTGTGATCTCCACGGCGATAATTAAAACTCCTTACATACTTTTCGTAGAGGGTTTTATCGTCACTAGCGGTTCCAATATCAATCGGTATTATTATCTTTTTTTGTGTATTCCTGTAACAACCGATCACAAACTGATCAGAATAAACACAAACAAAAGCGTCAATGGCTTTTCCCTCGATGAATCCACCGATCTCATTGTATCCATGACGTCGCTGGCAGATATTGCAAAATGAATCCGCAACTCGCCCCAGCGATATCATGTTGCTGGTTTGATTTGTAATCCCGGTGATCTGATCGGGATGTCCAGACAACACTGTCGAAAATTGCTGAATTTGTTCGCTGGTAATTTCATCATCAATATCACTTCCAGTGCTGTCACTTCCAATTTCATCATCGGGGAGTTTTTCGAAACACGGCTGAACAGAGACTGGACAAGATAGCAGCGTACTGGTGAATCCAACAGGATGAATTAATCGCTTATCAACGCTGTTTGGTTTTACTGATCTAGTTCCGGGCAATTTGATGCTATGCAGCCCAGCTTGTGTATCAACATTCCATGTTGGTCTATCTGCGGCAACTTTCTTCAGCAATGATCGATGCTCTTCAAAATCCACCGGGATCGTTTTCAGTAAAATGTGATAACCGCCGCTGGTTTCAAAAACTAGAACATCATTGATGGAATCAACTAGATCATGAAAATACAACAACAACTCAGACAACGATGGCGTCTTGGAATCCACGTCGATGGTCGGATATCTACATCGGTGTTTCGGAATAATCTCATTAACCGCGGAACCCCCCTGAAATTCTTTTATGTCCGGGTTATCCACGAACACGTAAAATCTCCCTAGGTGCTGAATAATTACTCCACGAAGCATGTAGTCTTCAACGGTAAGGAGTTTCATTGCGGACTTTTTACTGGAAACACTCCAAGATGGCCCTAAACGCCTTTTGTAATATTCTCGTACATCGCGATACGTTTCCGGGGACTTAAAAAATTCATCCGGGAATTCATCGTAATATGATGTTCCACACTCCAGCAGGTCAATAAAGGTGTTATCGGAATAGTTATTATCCATTATACAATATATTTTTTAATATTTAATTGAATGTTTATTTAATAATTAATAATAATGGTTAATCCGGCACTTGCGGTCAATAATTGCAAATGGCTTCCCCAGGGATCAAAAGTCCAATGTGGGAAAAATTGTTACGGTGAGTTTTGCGGGATACATAATTGCACATCAAAACAGGGATGTAAGGATGGTCCTCAACCCTGTCTTCGATGTGGCAAGGGCGTCCGAGGAAAATTTAGAATTTGTATCAGTTGTGGAAGTCCACAGTATCGGTCGGCAGTAGAATATCTCCGACGAAAGAATAAACCAATACCAACCCCGGAAGAGTTTCTAAAATCTCGAAAGGAAACGGCAGGACGCGGCTGAAATAACAGTTCTACGGGACTTGTTAATGAGCCACTGGCGAAAGTGTGGAATTATTTATTTTTATAGGAATTTCCACACTTTCCCCATGCACGGGACTTGTTAATGAGCCTGTCGGGGAAAAAGTGTGGAATTATTTATTTTTCTAGGAATTTCCACACTTTCCCCATGCACGGGACTTGTTAATGATAAATTTACGCTTTTTTTTACACGGGATCCACCTGAGAAAATGTGGGATTATTTATTTTTACAGAAATCTCCACACGGAATTTGTTTATGAGCCCGCCGATTAATAGATGGGGAAAGTGTGGAATTATTTATCTTTATAGGAATTTCCACACTTTCCCCATGCACGGGATTTGTAACGATCCTCTGACACGATATCGTATCGGACTTGGTAGATTGTAAATAATTTTTACCGTAAAAGACTTATAACAATTAGCAGCAGAGGGGGCGAAGACATCAACGCGGTCGTCGCGCTTTTTCACAGGGCGCTGACGATGTTGAATCCGTATCGCAGCAGGATTAATAAACCAGATTACGTCACCGCTGTTGTAGGATTTGCCCGGGGATGGACGACAACGATAATGTCGTCGTTTTTTTTACCAGGGCGCTAACAACGCTGTATTGAAAATGCAGAAAGTATCAATTAAACCAAATGACGTCTCAGCCAATTGTCCGATTCGCCCCCCTCTGCTGCTTAATTGTATACCTGTATCATGGGTTGATGAGTGTGTCTATGGACATTCTTCAGCAAGTATCAACAAAAGAATAAACTCTACTGATCTTACTCGACAATTATACAGGGTAGTATTTTACAGATCGCTGTCCTTTTATTTGGTTTTATTCCATTTAATTGCCTACATATATCCTGGGTAGCTGATGGTATTTTGGGACAGTCTTTTGTTGTTTTAGGGTAGTCATGGGGTCTTTCATTTGGTGATAAATACCAATATGGGGAAGGAACAAAACTCTCCTGATGTTACTCGATAATTATGCAATGCAGAATTGTACTGATCGCTGTCCTTTTTAAAGTTTGCTTCAATATTATGGTATACATGTATCCTGGATAGTTGAGGTTGTTTTGGGACAATCTTTTGTTGTTTTAGGGTAGTCATGGGGTCTTTCATTTGGTAATAAATGCCAATATAGCTAGACTATGCATTTCCTGTCTATATGACTTAGGAACAACAATTTGATTGCTCACTGACCACTCGTCACCAACAGGTACATCAGATGTCTCCATTTTCTCATAATGACCCCATTTTTCACAACGTAACAAACTGGTACTTGTGTGGCTTTAATTTCTAAAACCCAGTCTTGTGTCTTCTCAGAGGATCATTAATTAGGGGCCTAGACCTCACATTAAAATGACTTGCTTTTGGGGGGGGGGGGGGCACCAGACAGATGCGCACCCACCCACCCCCATTTCCAAAAAAAGTGAAAAGTGTTGTATGTGTAAGTGTATCCCCCAGGTATGTTGTTTGTTTTTATTTTTATAGAAAGAATTTTCAATCAAAACTTTATTTATTTTAAATTTTTGATGGGGTATTTATATTTCCTAGTGTTATCTAGAAGAGTGTTCATCCGAGCCAAGTTTCTTTCACCAAGCTCGAATTCGCTTCCCTAGTTTGTGCCCTTTGTTAGAGGTCTCCTTAGTCTGGTGTTTGCTATATGTGTATTGCTATGTGTGTGAATACTATATTAGTTTCCGTGTTGAGACAGCATATCAGTCAAATTTCCCCAGTTTGCCTTAGTAATAGTTTTTTCTTTTTCATTTAATATACTTTATTAATCATTTTTAAAAGGGCAACTGAGCGGTGTGCTATTTTCAATAGAACAAAAAGAAAAAAGCCTAGCGTTTTATGTGCATTCTTATATGTGTCGCTCATCGCATAATTACTTCTTTGAAATGAGGCGGGCTGTACTCGAGTGAGGGTCCATACTTTATTTATTTTTTGTAATTCACCCGACTCGAGTTTTGGCCCCCTCTGTTATTTATTGTGGCCAAAATTCCAATTTATGTTAGTCAGCTATACAGTACGGGAGCTGTATAGTTAAGAGAGAGAGAGAGAGAGACAGAGAGAGAGTGAGAGAGATAAATAAGTAGAGGTGTTGTGTTTGTTTTTTGTATTTTGCATGTGCTAGTGTTCCATATGGGGTGTTTTTCTTAGGCTCTTTTATTGGCCTTTCCACTTCGCGTGGCGCCATGTGATATAGTCCCTTGACGTCATTACCATTTTACTTTCCCCATACAGATACCCTGTCCTTTTGAATATTTAAAGGTAAGGGGAATATTCCCTACGGATTGTTTGATATTTATATATAAACAAATGCAAATCAATAAGTGTTTAACGATGTATTAGCCACTTCTCAGGAGATCAGGGTGGGAACGAGGTCTTAGCCCGCGCTTGCGTTAGCGGTCGTAATGAGCGCTATACCAAGGCCGCTTTCTTACCCCTACGCCCTGTTTTGGTATTTTGGTGTATAAATACATGCAAATTAATTAGTGTTTAACGGTATATTACATTTATATTTTTCTGGGGTGAGGGGGAGGGGTAGCCACCTACCAGGGGGATCGTGGTGGGAACGAGGTCTTTTTCCGCGTTTGCGTTAGCGCTCGTAATGAGCTCTATACCAAGGCCCCTTTCTCACCCCTTCTCCCTGTTTGGTATATAAATCCATTTTATATTCATTTTTTGAGAGATATCAAGTGATTTTTACTGACTTTAATTAGTCCTTAATTTTTTAATTTTAAATAATCCTATCGGTTATGATGGCATATGTTAGTTATTCCTTAATTGTTATTACCTGGCCACAGGCCATCATTAGTAGTGAAGTGGGGCACCCTAGCGTCAATGGGACTTACCATAAAAAACAGGGTCCAGGCACTCTGGCGTCTATGTAAATTTAACATGGGAAAAAATCATGGGCAACTCTGGCGTCAAGGGGAATTGAATATGGGAATAGAGTGTGGGCCTGTCTAGCGTCAAGGGGAATTGAACATGGGTCGGGACCCTAATTTAATACGGACACGACCTGATGGGTCTATGGAAATGGAACATGCGAAAATTGAAACAGGGAGGGGTCTATATTTTTTTTAAATAAAAAAAATAAAAAAATGGGGTAGGCAATTGAAAGTCTATCTCTTTTCGAGAAATGTGGGTGGTCCTGAAAAGGGCCTTTGGATTTATGTTAATATGCCCTTAACATAAAGGGCATCTGCGGCATCTTCTTGTCCTCAAGCTGCGTCTTACTGCAGGGCCATAAATCAGAGTCCTCTTGAGGCATCCTTGTCTCTCCACATACACTCTTCGTATCCACAGACTGGTGTCTGACCTGTGGACAACTGTCCACTTGGATCGGACATACACGAGTATGTCCGTCCTGAACATCATCGAAGAAACAAGGGTTGATGATTCGACTGTGGTCCACATCTTGAGGCGCCGAGAACAGGTGAATCAATGCAGTGAACTGCGCTTATTTATAGGTAGAGGAAGGATTGAAACGGATTGAGTTCATTGACCAATCCAAACAAGCGTTTCAGAATTCAGTCAGCCCGCGTCCAATCCGAAGAGAACAGTCTGTGACGTCAGGTGGTCTATATAGATTCGCTAGCGCCTGTGCGCTGTCAATCCATGCGACAGTTATTTCAACATGACGGAAACTCAGAAAACGATAAATTGGGGTGCACCGACGTTGGAGACTACCCAAGGGAACCCGGACTTACTTTCAGAAGAGGTGAATTAGGATTTTGTGGATTTTCTTACCTCGCAAGAATTTGTTCCGGAACCTTCGTCACCTTCTTCATTACCGCACGTGGAGAATTTTAGACAGAGACAGAAAGAAGAATTGGAGAAATTTATACAACAGCAAAAGGAAGCGGAACAAGCTTTTCTCCTACAGCAAGAAGAAGAGGTAAAAAAAAAAAACAAGAAGAAGAAGAAGTAGCAGCAAAGAAACAAGGGTGTGAAAATCAAACGGTCATGGTACTTTTAGACATTTTAGCGGAGTTAAGAAGTCTGAAACAAATGTATCAGACTTCTTTATCACGACCGAAGAGAATGCGACCTTCCCGAGCTAAACACTCCAACCCTGTGACTAAGCCTACCGTACCACCCTTAGTGATTTCAACCAAATCATCATCATCAACAGTACGCAGTCCAGAAGTAGGCCTCGGGCGTGGCAAAGGCTTAAGACAGTTAAAGTTGATTGCTTAAACTCACCCTTACACCAAAAAAGGCCCTTTTCAGGGCCACCCACGTCTCTCGAAAAGAGATAGACTTTCAATTGCCAATAACTAAAAAAAAAACCATTTTACCACTATAGTACGTGTCTGTGTATGAGTGTGTGAGTGTACGTTCTTTTTTTAAAATCAAAACACAAAGACACTTACCTTTATATCTAATTTATTCTTTTATAAAGATTTACAATCCAATTCACAATTCACAACAAAACACTTTAAAAAGTTCATAGACTTCTTCTGTCTCATTGTTCACTCTCTCTGTTTTTTTGAATTTCTTCACCGTCACAGTCTTTTCCTCCTCTTCCTCCTCACTTTCTTCCCTTCTTCTTTTCTTCTCCTGTTTCTTTTTCTCTGCCTCTTGTAAATAGAATTGTCTTCTTTCTTCCTCTTCTTCCTCTGAAGAATCCCTCTCTTCTTCCTCTGAAGAATCCCTCTCTTCTTCTGACTCCTTTTGTTTCTTTTTTGGGCAATCTGGAGACCAATGTCCTTTTTCTTGACAATAATAACAGGTATCTGGACTTCTGTCTCTTTTAGCCCCTTTTTTTCTTTTTTGACGGTCTGGACACTCTGAAGACCAATGCCCTTTTCTTCTGACAGATAAAGCAAGTATCTTGACTTTTATCTCGCAAGGAAGGAGAGTAGTCCGTCGGCTGGTCCGAAAAAAATTTCTAATGACCCCTCGCAAAGCTCTGATGAAATGTTCGATTTGGGTAGTCTCTTCCATCGTTGTGCTCGGTTTGAGAGTGAAATGAATAGTGAAAGGACAAGACACACACCCTTTATATACGCTGGTCTGCTAGGACTATAAATTAGTCCATGGTGTTTAAACTGTAGTCATTTGACGTTTTTCTATCAAGATGAAACGATTCAATTCATTTGAGAAGAAAGAAGAAGAAAGTAAGAGGCAGAAACGTGATCTATCGCCTCGTACCAGGGCTGAAGTCTTGGCACAAATTCATGCCAGTGATTTTGAAGAGGACATGAGTGAACCAGAATCCAAACCCTCTAAACAAAGTTCACCACCCTTAGTTAACCCTGAAAAGTACTATGACATTCGAGAGACAGAAAAGCGTTCCTCTAGACAATTTAGAACCACGGCTTACAAATACACTGTGAAGTTTAAAGATTTCAAATCCTAAGTACCGTTGGAGAAAACAGAAGGGTTCATCACTGGGGTGTGGGATTCTTTACTTACCACACTCAAGCGACAATGTCAACCCAAAGACGATCGCTTGAGACTTTCCATAAAAAACGACGGTTTGGAATCCCCTGTTTGGATCGAGTTTAGCAGCCTTGCAGAATTGACCGCTTCCAAAGTCATGGACAAGATTCAACACGTACAACAATCCAATGACCAGTTTGACATCACCGATGGAAAAGCCACACTGGACATGACCCACGTCTCTCCTCCTCAAGGGACTGGACGCAAAAAGATGTTATTGGTGGACGAGCTTCGCAGCACCAAAACAAGTCTCGTGCGAATTAACAACCCTGAAGACCAGATGTGTTTAGCCAGGGCCATCGTGGTGGGACGAACCAATGTCAACAAGAACGACACGGCAGAATGGAAAAGAGCCTAGAAAACTATTCAAAAATCGGACCGAGCCAAACAACGAAACGAAGCAGAACTCCTGTTACAACAAGATGGCTTGCCCAAAGACAAACCCTGTGGCATTCCTGAAATGCAAAAATTGCAAGATGCCCTAGCTCCACGCTACACCTTGAAAGTGCACCCTCAAGAAATGCTTGGGCCTCTGTTGTTTCGAGGGCAAGACTTTAAGGATGGAAAATAAATTCACGTCTATCATCACGATGACCACTTCGATACCATTACTACTATCACCGGATTCCTGGGATACAGTTATTACTGTGAGAAATGTGACTATGGCTATAACAATCGAGAGCAACACAAGCATTGTGGATCGAAATGCTCAGGATGTTTGGCCTCTCCACCCTGTCAGAGCGAAGGACAAGAACCAGTGCATTGTTCAACTTGTCTGCGCACGTTTGTCAGCCCTGCCTGTTACCAACAGCATTTGAAGACGCAAGGTTCACAGAAGAAATTCGCTTGTCAACTGCTGAGATTGTGCCCCACGTGTGGACAAGGCATATGTACCAATAATGCCAAGGGACAGGTATGTTCAAAAGAAAGAATGTTACATTTGTCATCACATCGTGGACTTGGAACACCAATGCTACGTGCAAAAATACCAACCCCAACCAGAGAAAGTGGATGGACACAAGACGAAAGGCAATTTCATCTTTTTCGATTTCGAATGCATGCAAGAGACAGGTATTCACATTCCTAATGTCTGCGTGGCTCATCGAGCATGCGAAAAGTGCATTCACGAACCCATCGTGAGTCACTGCCCTTACTGCAGTAAGATTCCTGGAGGGCGTGAAAAAATATTTCGGGGACCGAACACGCTAGCCGATCTCGCACAATGGGTCTTAGACCCATTCGGCAAGACGTGGAGCCAAGAGGACATCGAACGTTACGGAGATTGTCATCGTCATGCCACGGTGATGGCTCACAATTTCTCCGGATACGATGGACAGTTTCTTCTCAGATACTATACGGAACAAGGCACCGAGCGTCCTAAAGTCACTTTGAACGGGGCCAAAATCATTTTCATGCAAGTGGGACAAGTACAGTTCAAAGATTCGATGAGTTATTTGGCCATGCCTTTGAGTCGAATGCCTAAAACGTTTGGAATGACAGAAATGGCTAAAGGGTACTTTCCACACTTTTTCAATACCGAAGCCATTCAACACGCCGTTCTACCCCATTTGCCTGAGGCTCACTATTACGACCCTGACAACATGCGTACCGAACAACGAGACGCTTTCTACGCTTGGTACCAGGCTCATACCTCAGACCCTTTCGACTTTCAGGAAGAAATGCTAAAGTGTTGTCGTTCCGACGTGGACATTTTAAGGCGTTGCTGTGGAAAATTTCGAGAACTGTTCATGGAACACGGAGGGGTCGATCCTTTGAAATAAGCTTGCACCATTGCCAAAGCGTGTTCCTTAGTGTACCGCCAACGATTCATGCCTGAAAACACCGTGGCTGTCATCAGTCCTCAAACGACCAACTATGTCAAACGTCAATACTCGGTCAAAGCCCTACGCTGGTTACATTACTTGTGCAACAAGGAAGACAAGTGGATTCAGTATGCTCGCAACGGAGGGGGCGAAAAGACCATCGGAACGCATTCGGTCGATGGCTGGGACTTAGAAAACCCCAAGATCGTGTACGAGTTTAACGGTTGCTTATTTCACGGATGTCCCGTCTGTTACCCTGATCGTAGCACTAAAAATCAGTTTTTACAACGAACCATGGAAGACTTGTACCAGGCCACTTGTCAGCGACGCCTAAAGTTAGAACAGGAAGGATACCAAGTGGTGGAAATGTGGAAACACGAATACGATCACCGTTTGAAAACCGATCCCGAGTTTAAACGCCTCGTGGAAAGTTACCAGTTCATGGACCCCCGAGGGATAGTTTGTACGGAGGAAGGACCAATGCCACCTGTTTGCTGTACCAAGCTGACGAAGAGAAAGGAGAAGAAATCAAATACTTGGATGTGTGTTCGCTGTATCCTTACGTGTGCAAATATTGTCACTTTCCTACAGGGCACTCGCGATTGCTGACGGAACCCATCGACCTGAAAAACATTCGACAATACGAAGGCTTGATCAAGTGCAAAGTTTTGCCTCCCACGAACCTATACCATCCCGTCTTACCTCACCATTGCCAAGGCAAACTAATGTTTCCTTTGTGCCGTACTTGTGCGGAAACGTGCAACCAAGATCAACCTTGTCATCACACCCAGGAAGAACGGGCCTTGACGGGGACGTGGGTCAGCATAGAATTGTTCAAAGCTTTGGACATGGGATACCAACTGTTAGAAGTGTATGAAATTTGTCACTTTCCCAAGACACAACAATACCACAAGAGTGACCCCACGCAGAAAGGCATTTTCGCAGACTACGTGGATGCCTTTTTGAAACTGAAGCAAGAAGCCAGTGGCTATCCTTCCTGGTGTCACACTCCCGAAGACCAAAAGACATTCAAAGAGAAATACTGGGCACAAGAAGGCATCACATTAGATCACATCGAGAAAAACGAAGGCAGGCGATCGTTTGCCAAAGTGATGTTAAATTGTTTGTGGGGCAAAATGGAACAACGACCGTGTTTACCCAAGACGAAATATTTGACAGAACCTTCCCGCTACTTCCAGATGATTCACGACAAAACCAAATTCATGAAACACGTGGACGTCGTTCGCGAGAATTTGATCTTGGTCAATTACGAAGAAGATCTGGACTTCGTACAAGACGACCCCTTTGGAAATGTCATCATTGCGGCTTACGTGACAGCCCATGCTCGCTTAAAATTGTACGAAGCTTTAGAACTGTTAGGGGAAAGTGTCCTATACTTCGACACGGACAGTTGCATTTACATCCATCACCCGAGTCAACATCACCCTGACATCGAAGGAGACCGTTTAGGAGACTGGACAGACGAGCATCCCGACGACAAGATTCTAAGTTTCGTCAGTGGCGGTCCAAAAAATTACGGCTACGAATACCGGGACCCACAAGGAGAAGTGCACACGACGTGCAAAGTGAAAGGATTGACTCTGAATTATCGTACCAGTCGTGTGGTCAACTTTGGGGTATTGAAAGAAGCCTTGCAATCTGGAGAAGATGAACACTTTAAAGTGACCACCCACCAACCCAACAAGATTGTACGTTTACCCACTCACCACATCGTCAGTCGATCCCTGGAAAAAGTCTATCAAATCGTGTACCAGAAGCGAGTGCGACTTTCCAATCATTTCACCTTACCGTATGGACACGTCGGTATTGGTCTGTATATAAAAAGGAACCCTAGGCAAGATCGATAGTTCATTGTGACTACCAAGACCAAGCGAACAAGATGAATACTTTCAGAGAAACACACAACAAGTTCAGACAGGTACACTTTAAGTGTGGGACTTCTGAAGTGGAATGCGATTGTGAGCCTTGCGATGGGAACGATGCTGTACGCTGTGACCTTAGCGATACCGTAAAGCATCATGGGAACTTTGTTCTCACTGCCCCTAGCATGGAAAGTGATGCTGTGCGTGTCAAACCTGAGGGATGCGAAAGCGATGCCGCTCGTCCTGTTGGACACTTTACTAGGTTTCGTTTTAAAGGTGGGTGTTCACCTTCACGTCTACCTCCCTACGGATGTCATCCAGCCCTGAGCAAACTCCTGTCCATGTCACCCAACCCTCATCGAAACGAACCTGTGAAAAACGAATATTCGTTTCCTGTGCGTTTGTCGGAATACTGCGACTTTGAAAATCGTCTTCAATCGTTCAAAGGAAAATGGCCTAAGTATCTGGGAGGACCGACCCCCGAAGAATTAGCCAGAGCCGGATTTTACTACTTGGGTGAAGGGGATAAAGTCAAGTGCTTCAGTTGCGGTGTGTCACTTCACCACTGGGAACCGCAAGATTCGGCCTACCTAGAACATGCTCGATGGTCACCGAATTGTCATTACTTACCCTTAGTGGGACCGAGACATTGAAGTAACTTACCATGTCGTTAAAGAAGAAACCAGACTGGCTAGGAGTGAAATGTTGGACATCACCGAGACCAGTGTTTAAACTTCATTTCAAAAACGATATTGAATCATTACCTAAAGAACTGCAAGAGAAGATTTACAAGGAAGTTTGGCAGGGGTTTGCCAGAGTGAAATCTCAACGGGTAACTGTAGAACTTTTTGCCGAGAAATTCACAAGAGGAAAGTGAAAAAAGTCAACCAGTGTGTTAGATTTCTCTGGGTCAAGTGTGCATTCGTCCTATTATATCACTCTAGACCGTTTACATCAAAAGAGTTCAGTGAGATTCTTGGACGTTACCCTGAATGGCAATGGTCAGAAATCACTTACTATGTGGATTACTTTTGCTCTAGGAGAAGATTGTGAATTGTACGGACTGACCTATTCATGGATACTTTACAAGAGAACATTCGTGCTTTGCCTGTGGAGTTGAGAGAACGCATTTACCGAGAACTGATCAAAATACAAGTGAAACGCAAAGAACAGTTGCATCCGTTACGTCACCGGTGTTTGAACCACTGGTACCTGAATGCTATACAAGGACTGATTCAGTTGAAAATGTTCCATTGGACAGACATTGATCAACGACCCCCTAGTTTTAAAAAGAATTGGTTTGGCATTGATAATTCTATCTACTACATTGTAAACTTACTGGATCCAATTCCAAAGGAAGAGTTAACGAATTACCAACATCTTTTACGCAATGTCAACTTAGTGAAAAAGGAAACTTCTGAACGAATTTTAATGTGTAGATTAGTGATTAAACGATTTAGATTCGACAATGAATTAAAACCATGTCTGTGCAAACGGTACATTTCTTGTGTCAGAAAGAGAATTTAGTATGACCTATTCATGGATACTTTACATTTGTGGTTTGCCTGTGGAGTTGAGAGAACGCATTTACCTAGAGCTGGTCAAAATACAAGTCAAACGTAAAGAACAGTTGCATCCGTTATGTCACCAGATGTTTAACCGCTGGTACCTGAATGGTATAAGAGGACTGATTCGTCAGAAATTGTTTCAGTGGTCAGACCTTGTTCAACACTTTCAGTTAGTGAATGAACTAAATGTTCATAATTTTCTTTACTTCGAGATTCACTTAGAACAACGTATTGAGGAAGACGAGTTAAAGGACTACCAACATATTTTACGTGGAATCTGCTTAGCGGAAGACGAAACATCTAAACAAACTCTGAAGTGTAGGTTACAGTATGCAAGATTTAGATTCGCTACTGGAGAACGAAGATGTCTTGTTAGAAAGTACCTTTATTGGTTCCGAAATAAAGAGACTATAAAATCAGAAATCCATGCCACGGCTTATGTCACAAGTGAATGAACAGATTCCGTGCAAGGAACTCAGTGACCATATTCAAACCGTGGATCATTACCATCAATTATTACAAGAACTGTATCCATTCAATTTGGGTCGACAAGTGGTGTGTGTCTTAGTGACTTGTTTTCTGGGATTTCGTTTACCAGCCGATTCCTTGTGGGCTCTTTACGAACAGTGATTACCACCCATTCAACATGAAAGTGGTGCCTTTAAATGTTCACGAGAGACTCATTTTCCTCAAAGCCTTACGTTTTCATCTGGATACTTCTCGACCTCTACGGCAAAAAAAGATTCGTCAACTTTTAGCTACCCAAGACGTGTATGACGATGTGTGTGTAGCTTGTGACTTACACCCCCACTGGACAGATGTCCGTGCCTGGAAAAAATGGGGTTTTGAAGCTTGGACCCAAGAAGTGGCCCAGTATGCTCGAGAGTTGTGATCCTTCCTTTCAATGTCCAAAGAAAAAAGTTACTTTTCAACCTGTGTTGGTGACGGTACCAGAAGAAGAAGAACCCGTTACCCAGGACAGGACTGTCGTGGACATGCCTGAAAGACCCTTTCGGGAGGACACTTGTGTGACCTTACCCAATATAGAACTGGTCAGAACCTTACCCAAAACATGTTGTACAGACAAGTGTGTTTATTCCATGTTGATGATTTTGATGTGCCTTTTATCGTTGTACTGAAGCCTTTGGCTTTTATGTAATTTTGTCTTTCGTGTTCATGTTTAAAACATTCAATAAACGTGTTCTGAAAAAAGTATACAAATTCTTGTCTTGTCTGTTTTCGTGTCACAAGTGACATTCCTAACACTATGGCTACCTCTGCTGTCTCTGCTCCCTCTTCCTCCACTGTCAAAGTCATCGACGAACACTTAGATCGTGCCAGTTGGGAGGCTTTGTATCTTCGCCATCCCTTTAACATGCTCATTGCTGGACCTAGCGGTTCAGGCAAAACCGAATTCGTCAAACGTTTGATCGAACACAAACATCATTTGATCGATCGCCCACTTCAACGCATCGTGTGGTGTTACAAAGAGTGGCAATCGGCGTACAGCCTCTTGCGAGAAAGTCAAGGCGATTCCATCGCGTTTGTGGAAGGCTTTCCTAAAGAAGACGACGGCATCGTCTCTGACTCCCGTCTAACCCATTTGGTCATTTTCGACGACATGTTAGGAGAAGACGAAGAAGAAATTAAACTGTAGTTTACGCGCAAAGGGCATCACCGTAATGCCAGTGTCGTTTACATCACCCAAAATTTGTTTCAACAAAGTAAAGCCCATCGCACCATCAGTCTCAATGCGCATTACGTGGTCTTGTTTAAAAGCCCTCGAGATAAATCGCAAGTGCAAGTCTTAGCCAAACAGTTAGGGACGCCTTGGCTGACTCAGGCGTACGACGATGCCACTCAAACTCCACACGCCTATTTACTCGTCGATTTGAAACGTACGACCGCCGATGATTTGCGATTTCGTACCCACTTGTTTCACCACTGGGGCCAAGACGGAGGGCCTGTCCTGTACACGTCTCCGTCCTCGACTTAATTTCACTCAACAAAAAAATCTATAAAAACCTAAGACACTTTTCGTCTGTCTCACACAGTTTTGAACATGACGTCCCTTCATCGCATCTTCCCGTCAAATTGATTCGTACCTTGTATGGCATCAGTCGAGAAAAAAATCTACAAATACGAGCTCGTGTCTTAGAAGCTAGTCTCAAAGAAGTCTTACGATGGTTCACGGTGACAGCACGTCAGTTACTACAAGGGATCATTCAGATTCCTCATCAAACCAAACGCTTTTTTGATCGAAATAAAGTCGCTTTGACCCAACTGGCCGATCCTCGCATCGACACTCAAACCAAAAATCAAATCATTTTGAAACCTGGAAGGAGGGGTACTCTAGGAGGGGTCATCATTCGCTCTCTCTTAAGATGGGATCCTAATGCCCCCAAAGTTCTCCCCAAGAAACAAGTCAATCGAAGCTCCAAGAAGAAGAAGAAAAAGACCAGGTCCCCAAGGAGACCTGGGTCTGCAAGAACTTGTCCAGTGGCGGGACCCTCCTCTTACCAGACACCACCCAGGAAAAAGAAAAGAAGCCCCCAGAAAAGGCAGCAAAGAAAAAGTCCCCAGAAAAGGAAACGTCCACAAAAAAACTAGTCGCAAGAGAGGCACTTCGGCCAGGACGCAACCTTACACTTGCAAACCACGACCTGCAACGGCGGTAACCGCGTCTCCGGTAGCCTCAGGTTCATTCACTTCTCCGTTGATGCCACCAAGAACTGAAGAGTACTTGGAGACGTTGATCACACCAAGAACTTCTCCGTTGATAACCCCAAGAACTTCTCCAGTGGCAGGACCCTCCAATTTAGTGGCAGTGGCTGCTGCTCACAAAGTACCTTCTCCCAAAATCAAAGTCCAAGAAAGATCGGGTATGTTACAAAGTTTACTGGATTTGTCCAAGCAAGAACTGGCTCGATTTAGTCCGTTGCGTACCCCTGCACGACGTGTCATGCCTGTCATGAAGTTGATACGACGTAAAGACAATCAGTGGCGACGCATTCCAGTATAAAAAGGTGTGTGTGACCAAGTCGGGGTATCAGTGTTTTTGGTGCTCCTGAACACTCAAAGGTGTCACCCTCCAGAAAACATCCCTTTTCTAAAACCCAAGGAAAGAAAAGGAAAGGACTGCCACCTCGTTTAGTCAAACATGGGGACATGTTATCTGTCCTGTCCAAAGCTTCTCCACCCCTACGAAGAAAACTCATTCAATCAGCCTCCAAAGAGGTCATTGATACCGTGTGCGAATGTTGTTTAAACGTCTTGAAAGGTACGATCCCTTTGTCCAAACACCAGAAACAATGCTTAGGCAAACATCGTCACTTTCTTCGCCAAATGGTTCAAAAGAAATTTCCCCTTCGTCAAAAGAACAAGATGTTGGTCCAACGTGGAGGATTTTTACCCCTCTTGCTAGGCCCCTTGCTGAAAGAAGTCTTGGGAACCATGTTGGGAGGACTGGTGGGAGCAAGATAAAAAGGCACTCTGAAGTCCCAAGATCTCAGAATCGACCCCTGACATCCCATGGAAGGACGAAAACTAGCTTTTGTGCCTTTCAAACGATTAATAGAATACCATCGTTGGCAAGAACAACGCACCCCGCATTTACCTCCCAATCCCAATTTGAGCGAAATGTCCCAGTTACAACACGAATTGCAGTCCTTGATGGATCGCCAAGATTTGTCCGAAACAGAAAAATCGCAAAAGTACGGTCAACTCTTGCAACGACTGCAACTCTTTCACCAGAAAGCTTTAGACGAAACAGCTCTTCCCACTCTGAAAGATGTTAAGACCTTGATGAAAAGTTCAGCACCATCACCACTACCAGTGACCAAGACAGAAAAAGTAGAAGAAGAAGAAGAAGGGTTTCAAACTCCTCCAGAAAAAGTACGCAAGTTAACAACACCACCTACCTCCAGAATTGGATGGATTAAAAAGATGATGACCACTCCTTCTTCATCAGAAGAGAAAAAAGAAAGTGAAGACAGAAGTGAAACAAGAACCGATATCCCCCGCTCAGACATCCTCCTCCTCGACACCTATTGCTGGTCGCACACGCAAAGCATTACAATCCAAGAAAATACTCCAAGAGAAAAAGAGTAGCATCTTCCAAGAGTGGGTGCCTTATTAACACACAAACAAAAAATGGAAAAAGTGTTAGCCAGCATTTACTACGATCCCTCGCATCCTGCAGGTTACGCAGGAGTTCAAAAATTGTATCGTCCTGCCAAAACGCAACTAAAAAGTCTCCGTTTACCTCAAGTGCAACGATGGTTACAAGAACAATCTACCTACACTTTACACAAACCCATTCGACGCAAGTTTTCTAGAAGTCGCACCCGAGTGGAAGGCATCGATCATCAATGGCAAGCCGATTTAGCCGATGTCTCTCATTTGGCCAGCTACAATCGCGGCTACAAATATTTGTTTTGTGTCATCGACGTCTTTTCCAAATTTGCCTGGGTCGTACCCTTGACTTCCAAATCGAGCAGCGAGTTAGTGCGAGCCCTGCAACGGGTGTTGAAACAAACCGGTCGTCACCCTCTTCGATGGCAAACGGACAAAGGTACCGAATTTCTGAAAAAAGCGTTCCAAAAAGAATTAAAGAAACGTGACATTCATTTTTTTACCACCGAGAATCCCGAAACCAAAGCCAGCATCGCGGAACTTTTTCAACGCACTTTGAAAGAACGCATGTGGAAATATTTTACGCATCACCTCACTCTGAAGTACATCTTACCGCACCTAGTCCAAGCGTACAACCAATCTTACCATCGAAGCATCGGACGTGCCCCGCAAGAAGTGACTCCCGACAACGAAGTGTTGGTGGTTGAGCGCCTGTTTGGTACGTCCCCGACGAGGGCTGCCCCCAAGAAAAGTGGAGTGTTGACCGTAGGAGATTGGGTGCGCATTGGCAAAACCAAACGCACTTTCGACAAAGGTTACTTACCTAACTGGACCACCGAATTGTTTCGTGTCACTGGACAGTGATCCTGCCGTCTATAAATTGGAAGACATGAACGGAGAAGTACTCAAAGGAACGTTTTACTTACCCGAGTTACAACGTGTCACCAAAAAAGAAGACGACGTGTACGACATCGAAAGCATTCTCGAACGCAGAACCCGTAAAGTGGGTAAACGACGTGTCAAAGAAGTCAAAGTACGTTGGAAAGGATATCCACCCAGTTTTGATTCTTGGATCGACGCTTCGCAAGTCATCGACTATAAAAAGAAGTGACCATCATGCCCTTTCACACAGATGCAGCTACGTCGACCACTCCTTCACCTAATTCTTCTCTGCAAGATTTACAAAAACAACCTTTGTGGATGTGGTGTGGAGAACGTGTGCCTAAAACGCAAATCGTCTTTTTCTGCCAAATCTTCGTGGTGTATTGTGTCATCGGGGCAGCCATCGCCAATTTAAGTTTGCAGCAAGGAGATAAACAATTGTGGACCATTTTATTGAACAGCTGTATAGGTTACCTGCTTCACAATCCCTTCCTGAAATTCTCCTCGAACTGGAACAACGGGAACCTTGTGTCCAGTGCCAGTGTCAGTCACCACTCCAATAACAACAACAACCCTACTTTGGGCGGAGACACTCCTCTGACGTCCAGTAACCCCTCGGACTGCCACAGAACTCTGGAATTATGAGTCACCAAAACCAATTTTACTTAACCTTACCCAGTGACAGTTCCATGGAGGTGTTTCCCAAGAACACGTTGTGCTGTTACACGGCCACATTACCTCAGACCATCCCATTAGATCACGAAGCCCATTGGGAAGTGGCTTTAGTAGAAATAATTCACCCAACCCAAGTCCTCAATGTCCTTCCCAATCAAAACTTTTCTGATGTGGAAGTTCATGACGAGCAAATGCAATAGTACTTGGATACCCATAGCAAATATAACATAAAAACCCCTGGCACACAAAATCAAAAGTACAGCACCTATCACTTTTTTTATTCCCCCAGGCTATTATTTCAGTGGTCAACATTTGGTGAGCACCATAGCCTCCAGGTTTAATGTCGTGTTTCTGAAAGCTTTGGAAAGTGTCAAAAAAAGTGTCACCATGGAATACCACAAATCAGCTCGTCGCTTCTTGATGAAATTTGACGGGAGTAAAATCGTGTCCATTTTATTTTGTCGTGAATTGTTTGACATGTTGGGCGGAGACATTGACATGAGAAAGGCCATGATGAAGAAAAACGAATTGCCAGTCATTTACGACAACGAGTCTTTTAGCAAGTTATTTCGTGCCCCGGTAGAACTGATGTTTGTGTACTCCGATGTGGTGGAGTACAATGTGGTGGGACACACCTCTGTGCCGTTACTGCGTGTCATTCCTTTCAAAGTGGATTCTGACACGAACGCTGACGAGGAAGGTGGAAACACTTACCACGTTCACCGCGAATTTGTACATCCTCACTATTTGCCTGTCAGTAAGTCGTATTTGGACACGGTCAACATTGCTATAAAAGGAGATCTGGGACAAAATATTCCATTCACCAAAGGAAAAGTCACGGTGAAACTCCATTTTCGAAAACGGTTCTCTCACGAGTCGTAAGTCATGTATCCAGTGTACCGAGGGGTTGCTCGACAGCAAGGACACGGTTTAGGAGATATGCTGAAATCGGCCTTTCGTTCGGTGGCCCCGGTGTTGAAACCGATGGTGACACGCGGATTGCACGCCTTGAAAGATGCGGCATTGACACAAGGCAAAGAATTTCTCCAAAATGTCATCATCGACAAACAAAATCCCAAAAAGAAGCCTTCATGAGGGCAGGCAAAAATGTCTTGCTGCAAACGGGCAAAGACCTTTTGGGCCGACGAGAAACACCTATAAATGCCCTGCACGCTACCGAGTCAGGAATTCAGCAAGGACAAGGCAGAAAGAGACGACGAAGAAAACACCCTTTCACCAGACTTCACACTTCTAAAGCTAGAAAGGCAAAGAAAAGAAGAACCGTCCGAGACTTAGACATTTTCTATTATTGAGACACAGAGAAAAATGATGCACCGAGAGTCTTGCGCTTGTTCCAAGTCAGAACTGGATCTGTTTGCCATGCCCCCTACCATGATGTCGATGCAAGAATCCCAATGGGTGGAATTTCACCCCGTCTCCTCTTTGACGGATTCCACTCCCATCGAGTTTGAAATCAAAGGACAGTCCGAAGATTACATCGATTTGAATAGCAGTTACCTGTACTTGAAAGTGAAAGTGATCAAAACGGACGACACCAATCTATGAGGCGATGCTAGAGTAGCTCCTGTCAACAATTTCATGCATTCCTTGTTCAGCGAAGTGGACTTGTACTTGAATAACAAACTGGTCAGCAGCAGCATGGATACTTACCCATATCGTGCCTACCTGGAAAATCTCTTGACGTACGGAAAAGAAGCCAAGAATACTCATCTGGATGGTTGCGTGGTATGGAAACCTGACACGGCAGGTGTAGCCACGTTTAGCGACACAGTCCTGACAGAAGATGACAATCCTCACAATGTGGGGTTTAACGACCGTCGTCAGAAAATTCTGCAAGGACGAAGTTTAGAACTGATGGATCGTTTGCATTTGGACATGTGGTTACAAGAAAAGTATTTACTCAACGGGGTGGATATCCGTCTGAGACTGAATCGTAGCAGTGCCGCTTTCCATTTGATGGACCATGCCAATGAATACAAAACTATCATTCAAGAAGCCCGACTTTACGTGCTTCCTGTCCAAGGACAGTTACCCAAGCGTTTGATTATTGGTATCGTCAGGAATTCAGCCTTCAACGGAACCCACAATCAAAATCCTTTTGAGTTTCAACATTACAATGTGTCCAAGATCGAAGTCAGTCGCGACGGCAAGACCTTGTGTACCCGACCCTTTGGGCCTAACTTTGGTGTCGCGAAGAATTATTTGAGATCGTACTTGTCCCTGTACGAAGCCACGTTACAGTTAGGAACCAACACCAGTCACGGTATTTCGTACGAGGATTATGCAGGAGGCTATGCTTTGTGGGGTTTTGATTTCACTCCAGACCAAGGCAGCGACGAGGGACATTTCCACCCTATAAAATCGGGTCAGATTCGTGTGGAACTTCAGTTTGCAAATCCACCTCCAGATCACACAGTGAACGTCATCCTGTATGCAGAATTTGACAATACCATAGAAATCAACAGTTTGAGAGAAGTCATTCTAGATTATTAGAAGCTATGGAAGACTGTTATCCCTCTTTACCTAGTGGAGAAACTTTGAAGATGGAATGTAAGGATACCGTGGAAGAAGAAGAAGAAGAATCCAAAGACGAAGAAGTTATCATGATGAAGTCAAGATGGCCAGAACAAGAAGCCCATTTAGTCTCCTGTTTTGCTACAGTCGTGGCAGATATAATGAAGGAATTGATCAAGGAAGAGTGCTATGGATGTCACAACGATCATCCCAGTCAAATTCAACACGACAAATGTCTGATGTTAAGTCAAGAAGAAAAATTGGACGAATATCTGGACAAAGCTTGGGATCACATCGAAATAGAATTCGTGTTGAACGAGTGGTATAAAGACTTGGATAAACATTCTTCTCCTCCATTAACGTCTCTGGAGTGCCGTCGCATCGAATCTCTCTTTGACCAGAGTAAGAAGTCGGATCTAAACGCCTTTTACTTGTCAGACATTTCCAAGCAAAACGTCAGGATCGAATTGATCACTTATCATTACCTGTGAAGAAGAAAAAAAACCACACAAAACATGGATACCTGGGAACTTTATTACCTTTTGAACCACAGATCGTACACGGTTTCTTGGAATCCTGTCGTCTGTGCTAAAGATGAACTCCCTCATCGTAAACCTCAAGACCATCTAGCTTATGTGATCAACACGGACGACAGTCATCTCCCAGGAACCCACTGGGTAGCCGTCTGCTCAAGAAGGATGTGTGGAATATTTCGATTCGTATGGATTGCCTCCTTTGGAAGACGATATCATTGACTTTATGAGAAGAAATGCTCAGACCACCCGATTCAATAATGTGAAATTACAAGGCACAGATTTCTTGGTGTGTGTACAATATTGTGTGTATTTTCTGCATCATCGCAGCCTGGGTTATTCCTTAGAACATTTAGTGACTCATTTTGATCCTCGTTCTTCTTCTAGAAACGATGTGAAAGTAGATCAATGGTTTTGTGACCACTATGCTTATCTTTTGTCTCAAGCTAGGAAACGTAGTGTCCATCAATGGCCTAATGACTTCCAACAGTGGAAATCACAATTTCATTCACAACGTTGTCAGCCTTGTCCAATATAATGTGTTAGTTGAAAAAAAAATGTTTGTATTTTGAAAAAAAGTTTGATGTTATATTGTTAAAAATGTTAGAGTTAATTGTTAGTGTTAAGTGATTTTGAATAAAAAAATGTTGTTTTAAAAAAAATGCCTTTGTCTTTTCTTTGGTTATAAGAATTTTGATTCATGCTCTTTGACTTCTTACTATCCCTCTCATGGCACTCAATTAACGTTCCGGCTCGAAAACCGTGGAGGGATGTTTTCCTTCACGTCCGCGCTTTGACTTTAAAGCCGGAGGTTGCCTCCAGTCTAACCATCCATTGTCGACTCATCCTCCTACGAAGATGTGCTCCAGACTAGCTAAGATAAACGAAGCCTACGTGAATTTGCATAGGGTCAGACACAGTCTGTTTCCGAAGTCAGAAGAGATAGAGAATGTGAGAATGTTAAAGTCACTGAAGACCTGATAGAAGAGCTTTTCAGAGAAGAAATGAACAGGGAGAAAGAAGAATGGACAGAGAAGTACAGACTTCAGAAACAACCGAGAGAGCAGCAACAGCAACAACAGCAGCAACCTGACAGAGGCTTTGTCAATTGTCGTATCGACACCAAAGAGTTCTTCTTTTCTTTCCGAAGAAGCAGACCTATCGTCAGAAAGTCTATCGTCAGAGGACGTCGCATTCTTAGAAACTAAAAGATTGCCATAGCAAACAAAAAAAAAACAGCCCTTTTCAGGGCTACCCAATACTCTAGAAAAGAAATAACAATCGATTTGCCAATGTAGAGTAGTGTGAATATAAACACTGACTCTTTTTTGGTGTGAGTGTATGTGTTTGTGTGGATAGTAGATTATGATCATGTTTTTTCTTGCTGTTTGACGTGCGTGGAGAGTAGATTTGGGGTTTGATTGCTTTGCGTATGTGGATAGTATATTATTGGTTTAATGAATTTTTTTAGAATAGTGATGGGTAATATATATAAGTCAGTGAGTGTTTCTTTTAGGTCCGCGCGTTGTTTGGTCATGATCTAGGTAAGATAAATTTTGCTTTGGGGGATGTTTTCCTTCACGTCCGCGCTTTCACTATAAATTAAAAATCGCTCGGCAGTCTAGCTACCCTTGTTGATTGATCAACAATAAAAATGAGTAGCAGACTTGAAAAACTTTTTGAACTCCAGATGCACCTGGAATATGCCAAATGCCTCCTGAACGAGCTGGCTGCGGAGGTCCTTGTGGAAGAAGCCAGGATAGAACAGGAGGAGGAAGAGAGAAAAATGAAAGAAGAGGAGGAAAGAAAGAGAGAAATCAGGTGTCACCCTATGATGAACCCTGTGTGCAAGGTGACACCTGAGGCAAGGACATCTCCCCAACCTGTAGCTGCACCACAGTTACAACAGGAGGTAAGGATGCCGATTCATCCTAGAATTAGAAATAGAAGAAGGGAAAGGGAAGTCTTAACTATTCCAGAGACAGAAGATTGGAATAGTGAAGCCACTCAACCCGCCTCTGCGCTTACAGCAACAAGGGTGAATTGGCAAGGAGACTGGAGTCGAAGATGTATGTGCGGTGCCAGACCAGGAAGGTGCCAGCATTAGATAGGTGCATCTGGAGTTAAAAAAAACAGCCCTTTTCAGGGCTACCCCAATCTCTAAGAAAGATATAGTAATCCATTTGCCAATGTGTGTATGTAGAGTAGTGTGAATATAAACACTGACTCTTTTTTCCTAGTGTGAGTGCATGTGTTTGTGATTGTAAGAGCTCACGTACGTTTGTGTGGATAGTAGATTATTGGGCTTTGTAAGTGATCACGTATGTTTGTGTGGATAGTATATTTGGGTTTCATTTTAATGCTTTGCGTGTGTGAATACTAGATTTTGGGTTTGTTTATTGCTGCTTCACGTATGTGGATAGTAGATCATATGAAATGAGAAAAGTAGGGGATGTTTTCCTTCACGTACGCGTGTTGTTTGGTTATGATCTAGGTAATATAACTTTTCTCTTGGGGGATGTTTTCCATTACGTCCGCGCTTTTCGTATAAGACCCCACAAAGTTCGTCGTTCGCACCATTCTAAGGAATAAAAAAAGAAGATGGAAGTGTCCCAGCTGTTTAATGATTTAAGGCATGTTTGTTTTTGGATGGTGGATGGTGAATATGGAGTTGAAGGGATTGAAAGAGATTGGAGGTTAAGAACAAGTCTGCACTACGTGAAAGAACTAAAATTAGCCAGGGAGATGATAGAGGGATTAATTAAAGAAGAAGTGAAGAGATTGAGAGGGCTGATAAATCCCCCTTATGTCAGAGTGGGGACAATAAAAGAGGCCATGGAGAAGGTAAAAGAAGTAAGAAGGTTCTTGGAAGAGATAGAAAAAAGGTCAGAGTGGCCCTTTGTCAAAAGGAGTGTTGAACAATTGAAAAAAGGGGAAGAAACGATGAGAAAGGTGATAGATGAAGAAGTGGAGAAAATAAAGGACAGGTGGGCAAAAGATAGAAAAGAAGAAGAAAATAGAAAGAAAAAGGAAGAAGTAGAGAAACTAAACGCTAACTGGATGAAAATCCAACAGAAGTTCCGAGCCATGGGTCACCCGGACTGGATACCGGAAACAGAAAAGAAGAAGAAGAAAGGAATGATGGAAAATAAGGGGATGGATAAAGAAGTTAAGGAGTTAGAAGAAGAAGAAGAAACCCAAAGGCCCTTTTCAGGGCCACCAACGTCTCTCGAAAAGAGATAGACTTTCAATTGCCTACCCCTTTTTATATTTTTTTATTTAAAAAAAACAGAGACCCCTCCCTGTTTCAATTTTCATATGTTCCATTTCCATAGACCCATCAGGTCGGGACCATATTAAAATAGGGTCCCGACCCTGTTCCATTACCCCTTGACGCTCAACAGACCACCACTCTATTTCCCCATGTTCAATTCCCCTTGACGCTAGACAGGCCCACACTCTATTCCCATGTTCAATTCCCCTTGACGCTGGACAGGCCCACAATCTATTCCCATGTTAAATTCCCCTTGACGCCAGAGTTGCTCATGATTTTTTCCCATGTTAAATTTACATAGACGCCAGAGTGCCGGGACCCTGTTTTTAATGGTAAGTCCCATTGACGCTAGGGTGCCCCACTTCACTACTATCATTGATTTTGTAATGTAATCTGTTATCTTAATTATTGGGGTTTTTTGTCTAAAAAATTCCCGTCCAAATATAGAATATGTTTTCTTTCATATGTCTCTTTTTTACAATCTCCATAATCAGTTTAATCCGGTCATCCTTCCTTCTTTCACATTGTGCAATGGCATGGTATTTGATGAAGCTGGATGTTTTACGCATGGGACATTTGATTATTGTGCGAATCATCCTTCTTCTCAAGGCAGTATCGCCTGTTAGTCACGCATTATGCAAATATTTAAATATGAGACTTTGTATTTTGAATGATCAGATGTTGGCCCAGTGCCTCCACACTCTATCCCAATCTATATGTATGTTTTCCTCCTCTACTTTATTTCTTTTATTTTTTGCTTCATATTCCCTAATCCAGTCATATGTCTTATGTATTTCCTTTTCCCAGAGTTCCATTTTGTCCCTAAACTTGCATACAAGTTCTTTTGTTTGTCTGAAATGTCGAGGTACTTCTAACGTTTTGCATAACTTTTTATTTTTATAAATATCTTGCCTGTTCTTAAGGTGAAGCCGTACAAATATACGTATAGGGCTTCCCATGGACTTTTGGTATTGTCGGTAGTCTTGAATCTGTTTATAATATCTGTATATTATTTTAAAATGGAACATGTTAAGGCTAAGCCCCCTTTTGTTCTGGCTCTATATAATGTTGATTTTTTGACGTAATGTGTCTGAAGTTCCATATATAGTTTATAATTTCCTTATCTATCTTATCTAAATTTGTATTTCCTAAATCTACGGAGTTTATTATATAGTTCATGTTAGAGTACATGTATGTTTTTGCTACTTGTGCAAGCTCCATTATGGCGTTAGGTCACAGATTTCGATATTCTCTTTGAATTTTTTAAATTTTATTTGCATTTTTTTTTTTTTTTTGTAGTTTTCTCTTTCTTCATTTTTCCCAAAGAATATTCCTAGAGCTTTCCCTCCAGTTCCCTTTTTTTGTATTTCTGTTTTATCATGATTTATTTGCGACCCTGATGCTTTTCCAAATGATTCGCATTCCTATTGCAGGTGTTTAAAGGAATTTTGGTCTTTTATGAAGTTAGTACAGTCATCGGCATGTTGGAGCATTTTGAAATCCTCTTTCAGATTGGGGATTGTTATACCTTCGATATTTTTGTTATCATGCATTTTGGTACTTAGTATTTCAATCGCTGTTGCGTGTAATAACATAGATAGTGGGCAGCCTTGCATCACCGATCTTTGAATATCAAATTTTATCCGTGACAGCGCCGTTTACCTGTACGCTATCTGTTATTTTAATGTACAGGATTTTAGTCCAGTTTTGGACGTTAATTCCAAATCCAAATTTCTCTAATACGTTTTGGATATAGTTATTTTCAATCTGTCGAAAGCTTTTTCTTGGTCAGAAAGTATCATAGCACCTTGTTGTTCTGTTTCGTTTAAATAATCAATTATCGTTCTTATATTTAAGATATTATTTTGCACATTTCGTCCATCCCCCCCCCCCCACGACTGGTTTACATTTATGATTTCACTTAGACATAATTGAACTCTATTTGCTAAAATTTTGCTTAAAATGACTTGCATGCTTATAAAGTAGCTGTTACTTTCTGCTCAGATATATTACAACTGCAGTCAGAAATTGGCTAGTGGTTTCTATTATTCTGTGAAGAAACTAACTTACTTATGAATCTCTCTCTCTCTCTCTCTCTCTCTCTCTCTCTGCTGAGTGATCATGCCATTTAAATTATGGAATTTACTTTATCCATTGTTCCAAGGAACATACTTTAGGGATAAGAGGCCAAATTGACAATTTCATCTCAGGTTCATAAATATAATAGTTTTGTTAAGGTCAAAGTATGAGAAATAACAAATTTGCAAATAAAATATAATCCTTTTCATGTTGTTTTGCTCATAGCAAGTGCAAACAAGTTGGGGTTTTTTTTGCCCACAAAATAAAGTCTCCAAAAAGTGAGCATTTTTGTACAGTGTATATATTTAACACAGATCCAGTAATGGAATATGTGTGGGGATTAATTCTTGAAACAGACACTATGGAATATAACCTGACTGTTCTTGAGTCATAATTTACAAATGTATGTGGTACACAAAAGGTAATATGTCTTGGCCAATCCATAATTTACAGTTTTAATTCCTCAGAATTTGCGATGATGAGTTTATGTCCAATTCAAAAGCCAGATTGTGTGAAAGCTTGTCTTCATTCATGTTTTATTCATGTAAAAGTGAAAAACAAAAGGGATTGGCAAAAAAATATATTAGAACAATGTAACAAGACAGTCCAGGTATTTGTCCTTATAATTGCCTACCTGTATGATAATTTTTATTTCAGACTAATTCATCTAACGATATTGTTGTTATGAATGCCGGTTTAAATTAAACTTTTTTCTCTTATATTTCCTATGAAAAGTTAAACATAGGACTGTATATTGTTTTTGTTTATTTATTTTGCTGTATTGCATAGTTGTATTGTGCTGATATTTTTTTATCATGACAATATTATATTTTAAACAGGATAAAATAATGATAAAATCACAGACAAATGAAGATGTTTATGTGGGGTGGTGGTGGTGGTGGGTGGGGTGGGGTGGATGCTACAACAGCCTGAGCTCTGACTAGCCTTGAAAACGTCACAAGTTTTTGAGAAAATTATGTGATGTATGTCTTATCCTTCTAACAGGAAACAATCACATCTGTAGAAGATACATGTACAAATTTGTATTAATCTTTTTAACTACTACATCAATTTCATATCCAAATGTATCAAGCACTTTTAGTACTGTACTGTAGCAGTAATAATACAAACAAATTGAGTTGATTACTGGTAGCGGTAGCAATGTTATTTATATTCAATATATTATATTTTTATAATTGCTACCAAAGGAGTCTGATGTTTAATCAATAAGGTACCATACAATTAGTGATCTTATCTGTACTATAAATATCGTTTCATATATGGATGAATACGGTTTTAAATTTTAAGAAAAGGTAATTTCCAGTTTGATATTTGTCGAAATAAAGCATCTCATAACTGTATGGAAGTGTTCTTAATGTTTGTTTATATTAAATATATTTCATACTCTTAGAATTTCTTTTCTTTTATAATGAAATAAGTTCGTATTTTTGTAGCATATATGCTTTGTATGTGATGTCCTTGTTTCAAGTGATTTGTCTCTTGCTGTTGTATTGGAATTGGAGATTTAAAATGAAATTGGAGATATGACATTCTTGTCACAGACAACTAGTGACAATACTTGCTGGCTATTGCATAATCATCCATGCCATACATATATAAGAATTCTGTATAATATATATATATATATATATATATATATATATATATATATATATATATATATATATATATTAAACTGCCACTGTAAACTGCATATTAACAGCCAAATTTAATTACAAAGGGTTGGGAGGATAAACAGAATCCTCATCTCTGTAATGTACTCTCTCTCTCTCTCTCTCTCGTGAATAAAGAAATGAAAGTATGGCTTCAAGGTGCAATTATCTGCACTTTGCTCAAACCTTATGAGGTCTTTACTGCTACAAAAAGCAGAATTTGTACTGCACTCTAAAATAATAAATATGCTCTAAACTGATAACATTGTGAACGAGTATATATAAATAAATTAGGACCTTAAATCTTGCTTGTAAGCGGTTACCCTATTCTGCTACCTTGCGGAAGCGGTATATTAAACAGACAAAATGTTCAAATAAAATGGGATGAGAAGGGTTAGAGGAAATATAAAGTTTTGTTAATACATCTAATTGTATACAATTTGATACATTTAATTTGTTTTGTGCTACTTGCTGGCCACCTCTCTTCCAAATCTTAACACTCTGAGACATCAGCTGCTGTAATTTAATTCGAATGATATTTTAAATAAGACGCCCACACATGCCGTAAAGTGGTATAACCTCCTGTTGCTAGGGTCAGGGGAGAGAGTTTGTCGTAATGTAAGAAATTGACGTGTCACAGCGCCATCTGTTGTCATAATGAGGGATTCTTTTATGCTAACTTCCTTGATTCTAACTTGCAACGTGCTTGATGCTACATTATAGTCATGATTTTGGAAGGTGCAATTTGTGTAACTTGTGATAAAGCAAGTTTATAAATGGAATGTTAAAACTTGCAATAACTAACATAGCATTTGCCATACGACAAACTACATAATCAATTCAGTAGTTGTCAAATTGCAAGATACAAGGACGCAGAACGATAGTAGATCTAGGCACTTTCGAGCAGCCATTTACAGCTTGCTTCAATGAAGAATAGAAAATGCATGACTAGAAGTATGAATGTAGCACTTGCAAGCAGCCATTGACAATAATGCAGAAGGAAAGTAACACTTGCAAACTGCAGCGTGCAATCTGCATCAATGAAGACTACAATATACATTGACAGAATTATGAAAGTAGCGCTTGCAAGCATCCACTTACAATAATGCATCAAGGAAGGTCAGAACATACATGCATACAATTATTGCGGTAATCCCCCTCCATACACGACTAGATTCAACATGTTAATCGCCCAAGCCCTTGTGCAAGAGTTGTTGTTGTTGTTGTTGTAATAGAGTTTAACGCCAACTTTCAGCACAAGATAGGCTTATATTTGTTACGGTAATGTGTTTTACAATGTGACCCATGACTTTGTAGTGCTAACGGTAATGTGCTCTAGAAAGTGACCCATGACATTATAGATCGAACGGTAATGCGACTCCAAATGTTCTGGATTATGCCCCTTGTACTATAAAAATGTTCTGGATTATACCCCTTGCACTAAGCAGGGAACCAGGCTATTAGTAGAAACGATGATGTTGAAAAACTAATATCTCGGTTCCGAAAACAAACATTGCTTCCAATTTTTGTGTATTCTAAAGTTGAAACTAGCAACTAAAGATCCCCCGAAGGTAGTTAGCTTAATATATTTTGTAAAAACATGCATTAAATAAGGAATGAGAAAATTAATCAGTATGCTGGTTTGGACAAATAACTCAAAGAACATAATACACCTTAACATCACCATACTCTGGCACTCGGGCTCGGCCAATGTAGGTACGTGAGAAATCTTGATAGTAGCTTCTCGTGGGTCGGTGGTTCTTTCCGTGGTTTTCCAGGGTTTTTCGTCCACCATTTATACTGGCCGACATGTATCGTGTGATGAAAAATGGCTTTAAACTCTACAACAACTCTTGGACAAGGGCTGGGGCGATTAACAGGTTGAATCTAATCGTGTTCTACCGATTTGAATGCAGGCAGTGTAGCGTGTTCTGTAATGTGACCCAAGACTTTATAGTTCTTAACGGTAATGTGCTCTAGAATGTGACCCATGACATTATAGATTGAACGGTAATGCGACTCCAAATGTTCTGGATTATGCCCCTTGTACTAGACAAATGTTCTGGAGTATGCCCCTTGTACCATACACTCGATTCAACTTTTTGCAGAGTAACGTGACACTAGCAGTTAATATCGACCACTAAACTTTGCACTTTCGTAAATTTAGACTTTAGTAGAATATAACATTATGACATAATTAGAACTATTATTTCTATATGAGGCTGAACTTTAATGATACGCAAATAATTACCCTAAACACATATTGTAAGCTTAATTTGAGGCATACTGTCATACCGTATCTGCTAGTTTGTGTGAATACATATATATCATATAGTTTTCAGTTATACAGTTTGCCTGATTCTTTATAACAAATAAAGGTGATTATATTCGGTTTACATTTTACTCCGCAGTGAATTCTCATTAATCTCCTATCAGTCATAATAAGGTGGCAGTGTTATTCTTAAGATTTACTTTGAAGAACCTGCAGTCCGAATGAACAATTTATACCAGTGTGTGTAGCATTGCACATATGTTCAGCCATTTGTTCCACCGGGCATAACCTTATGATAGATAATACAACAACATATACTTGCCAAATTTAAGTTTGCCCATTGTCGACATTTGGCTTTACACTGTCATGAAAACTTGCAGCCCACGCAACACAATAATGGTTGGTCTTTGAAAACTCATTTACTTGAAGCAACGGTGGATAAGGTGCTGCGCATGTGACCAGAATTAGCTTTCACTCCTGACTCAATCCAGATAGGTTACTGACGTATGACATACGATATAAAGATAAAAACACAGAAGCAATCACATCAGTTACTTGCTATACATGCATTGTGAGTTGTACAATTCATTCAATGCTTTGTTACTATGGTAATCAAAATTTTAATTTCAATCCATTATTTCATTGCAATTCTCACTTCATATACATAGATAATTGACTGTCACGACATTTTTAAAGGTAGATATGCACAGAAAATTTTCTTATTGTTCTTGAAGTTTGTGTTGTCATTTACTACCGATATCGTTATTTGCATATGTTTTGATCATGCTGGGACATATGTTTCATTGGCAGTCTTAAAAACTGGATCAGATAGCGATCTCGGGACTTATTGTAATTTGTCCGGTCTCATATTTTCCTAAAGCAAAGATAACCTTCCAAATCATACCTGTAAGTTACATACTTTATTGACTCCATGTTACAAACATCCAAAATGTGTCATTATATCTGGTAAAACAAACTGCTTTATAATTATTGCTATTAAAAGCATGTCTTGTGAAGATAACATATTACATTTAATTGAGAAGTATCAAATCCATATCAATGAAAGTATATTTATAATAAAAGAAAAGCGAGAAATCTCTACTGATTTATAATCTCTTGCAAATCCGAGGATTAGCAAAATTACCTTTCTTTGAAGCTTGATCTTGATTAGGTCGGTACCAGATTATTATCACAAGTTTTGTGCAAGAGAGTTGGACTGTGTGATAAATTTGTATCTGTCCTTGGATCTGGCGCCCAAACGTCAAGGCGACAGAGTAAATTCCAAGATATGGAAATATCTGCACCTAAACTTTCAGAAACCTACGACCATTTTCGTTACAGGTCTGACCAAGCTTTATAACGGTTCTGACAACCTGTTATTTAGGTATATTAAGAAGGGGCTTTAATGAACTGAAGCCATCTTTCTTACTTTCTCTAATGATAAAGTGTTGAAGAAATTATAATAACTACAACACAACAGAAATGCTAACATTTTCAAAGACAATATGGGCTGTAGTGTTTTGTGTGCAATACGTGTTTTTCAAGTTATAAAATTTAATAGGGAAAGTGAACACAACTATTTTGACTTAGATATTGGCAACGTGTTTTGATGTGTTCTGCACTTAATTTGAGCGTATATCACGTAGCAATTGTGAATACAATATTTTGGTTGTCCCCGGTGAATCAAATTGACTATACACTTCGTTTTCCCACTTGGTTTTCATAGTGCGTAAAAAGGACCCACATATCGCCATAAATGTCGGAGGTGAAGGTAACGGATAAAGGTGGGGATAGTTTGACCTTAATCGACCATGATGGTTTTCGACTTCCAAAGTTTGGTAACACAGCGGAACAGTGCAGTCAGATCTTCCAGGGCTTGAAAGAGGCGAAGTTCCGAGATGATGATATATTTATATGTACTCCGGCAAAATCAGGTACGTAATATTTTTATGTGTTCCGCCAAAATCAGCTAACGTAATATTTATTTGTACTCCGCCAAAATCAGCTACGTAATATTTATGTACAGTGTACACCGCCAAAAACAGGTACCTGATATACTGATAGAGTAATCACCCGTGGCACTGTTCTTTGATGTCGTCCCCACTTTGCTACAGAGAAGTTTCCATATCAGTTAACCCACCCACCCTCCTAAGTGTACGTTTTGTTATTATTCCATTATTTGCTAACTCATACCCCATTGTGCCATCACTGATGATAGGGTTTGTTTGTAATGATCTTTATAACCAGTGGATAAAACAAACAGTACCTTTCCCAGTTAATATTACTGTACGCGAAATACGCTGTGTTATTTTTGCTAAATAATACAAAACATGGTTTGGTCTAACTAATTTAATGGCTAGATTACAACTGTATTCAACAGAGAAAACACGCACAATAGTTTCTCACGCTAATGTTATCATAAGGCATATAGGGTTAGAAATGAGTGATAGACTGAATTATTTACTTGAATCTGTTGTTACAATGCCACGTACAAAGCAAACTGCGAGGAAGTCCATTAAACAAATGCTTTGAAAACGGAAACTATACAAGACATGTACTGATCCTGAACTTAAAAGTTATGAATCACTCGGAAAAAATACATAGAATCTACAATTTACGAAGAAATCTACTGTATATACAAAATGGAACAATTTTCACAAGCAGCACGAAATGCATGTGAAAATATGGCGCTTCAAAGAGCAAACGGAGAATGTTTTTAATACAAGAAGAATAGAGGCAAATGAAGGAGCGTTTCTGGAATGCACATACAGGAAATGGAACTCAAGAGATAGATATGTTGGGAATACACAGGGAAAGAGTGAAGGGAGTAGCTGCAGTCATGGTAGCAATAAAGTTCAATACCCAGATTTATTAAGAAGAATTTACTCTATCAACCCAAGAGGATACCAAGAATATATTTATACGGCCCAAAGGGTCAGAGCCGGTATTACCTTCTAGAGAATTTCATATCGCTGGGGAAAAGACATTAATTAAGGAACCGACACCAATATTACGCAAGATAAAGAAACAAACCGAAGAATTACACCGGAGAGACATACCGCTTGAAATACCACTAGAGGCGACGGTTAAAAAATTAGAAGAGAAATTGAAAATAAGAGTAATCTCAGCAATACTGGACATAATCCCTATGACAACTATTTAAAATGGTAAAAGAATCCTAGAGATAGAAAAAGCAAACTACCAGAAATCAAAAGAGCCTTTTTTTACACAGATTTTTGGCAAAATCGTGGTACAAAGGGTGTATTTATCAAAGAAAATGCAACATATGCCAACTGGACACACATCGCATAAATGCTCTCAAAACCAAGAGTCAACAACGGGAACCAACGAACCGAACCCGGGAAGACAACAACAACAAGCACCTGCAGAGAAACAAACATAAATAATAATTTCCAGACACCAACAGCAAGTTAAGGAAAACAAGAATCTTAAATATCCAACAACAGGAACTACAAGAACAACAAGAACAGAAAATAGAAGGAGGGCAAACCCCAAAGCAGGAACAACAACAACAACAACAAAGTCAACAACGAGAAGAGAAAATAAACCACACTAAACAGACAGTACAAAACCAACAGCAGCAAGAAAAACTAATTTTAAATCAAGGACAAAAAGTAATACAGCAACAACAAAGACAACATGAGGAACAAATAGAAGAACTAAACCCCCAACAATGGAAACAACAACAGCAACAAATAGAACGGCAACATAAACGACCCAAAGAAAACCAAGAGACAATAAAAGGACAAAAACAACAAGCAATAGGAAAAATTCAAAATTCTCAAGATTTTAAGCAACAATGCCAACAGCACCAACAAAAAACTACAAGGAAAAACATTACAAGACATATCATCACCAATAATCTCGGAACAAATACAAGCACTACGAGAAAATCGGATACTCTAATCCTCAAACTCTACGCCAACTAGAGAAACCCAAGAAAAACAAAGAGAAAGAGAGAGAATTAGAAGGAAATAAAAAAGAAGACAAAGAAAGAGAAAAAGAAGATGCAGAAGAAGCAGAAGAATTTTTCTTAGCATTAGACGAATGTCTAGAAAATAAAATAAAAAAATATTAATTTGATAATATACCAGATACAAATGGAAAAAACAAAAACAAAAATATTTTTAAAAAAATAATATCCTTTTTTTTAACAATTTAAAGAACCAAATCTTCCCAGAAAACAAAACAATATAGCAATCGCTTACAATTAGGGCAGGATGGCCTCTCCGCCTGGTCTGCAAAGATCAATCGGAGAGAGCACCCTCCACAAAAAAAAAAAAATCAAAAACAAAAAAAAATAACCTGGTGCTGACCTTTGGTGATCTGTAACTGTCAGTCCATTTGTAGCCACAGAATGTTCATACCGTGTATTACCACACGCTGAACACTCAAATTAAGCGCATAATTATAGGTGACTGCATTTGTATGGGATAATATGAACGAAATTTTTGGATGGAAATACTGAACGAACTTGGGAGTTCATATTTTCCCATACAAATACAGTAACCTTTTTATTATATGCTCATTTTCTTATTCTACCTAAGGCTTAATTTTGTAAACAAAAATACGATACACGAAACAAAGTAACTGAACATATGCCGTATTCCAAACTAAATACACCAGTTCAAATTCGTGATTACACAACAACATTATTAATCGGCTCTTAACTCTGCCCAGATAAATTTGAACTTAGTCGCGCGCAAGACATGACTTTCGAAAGAAAATGGCGTTTTGGTCTACTTAAAATTTAAATTTGGAGTCATATTGTGAATGAATGTACATTGCAACAACTTTTCCATTTGATCTGAAATGAATAGATTTTGGTATTTTTGTCGTTTCTACGAAATTTCGTGGTTATGGAGTGGATTTATGTGCCAATTCTACATGAAGTACATCGGATTTCAGGAGCGACGGAGCAGCGTGTTCACTTCTGCAAGTGTGTTTCTGTTCTGCCATTGAATTTTTGAAATCATAATGTGGGAAAAATATGAAGTCATTCAATTTCAGTTATCAAAAAGACGCTATGGAATATGTTTATTTCATTTTGTGTGCAGTAAGGAGGATGTATTTGCACTTGGAATATAATCGAAATTACAGTACAATTTCGAAATGCGTAATCAAGCTTCAAAACCCATGACATGGCTCATGTAATTCGGAAGTAGATTTTGAGGAATTCAGGATGTAAAACTGTAAGTACATTTTTTGCCATTCTTATTACCAGCTAAAGGAGACAGTTTATACCTTGTAACTTGCATGTTATTAGTAGGTACCCACCACTTTTATGAAATCTGGCGTCTGTCGCTAAAATTGGAAACACTGTATCAAAAGAGTTAACGCGGAATGTGCGAGTGTGTTTTGGTTTTGTAACGTAGCTTTAACAATTGTTCAGTCATCTATCTACGATGTCTGCAAGGGGATAGTTTATAGTGATGTCTAGCGCTGGGGCATCATGCCGCAGACATGTAGCATGATGTCCCACCCAGTCACATTATCCTGGCACCAGGCCGACCAGTCCTGACACTAACCTCTTAAAGCTGAGCGCCAAGCGAGGCAGATGTTTGTACTATTTTTGTAAGTCTTTGGCATGACACGGCCGGGGATCGAACCCACGACCTCCCGCATCTGAGGCAGACGCTCTAACCACTAGACCACCGGAGCTGTCAACGCGGAATGTAGCAAAGCAGCTGGTATGTGACAGACCGCAAAACATCTCTCTAGTTCATTCAGAAACAAATTTAATCAACCAAAACGTAAAGCGTCTGCATTTATGGACAGTGAGCACGCGCATTTCATCTTTCGTGACGTGTGTGTGTTGTGTTTGGGGGTGTGTGTGTCTATTTACATTTGTAACGTAACTTTAACAAATTTAGTCATCTCGTTCTGATGTCTGCATTGTGGCAGTTTATAATGATGTCTAGCACTGGGGCATCATGCAGCAGACATGTAGCTAATGCAATTTCGAATTTGCGCGATTCCCCAGCCCAGTAGTAACTTGTGTCGAAAAAGTCACATTAACTTCTGGTTGTGTGTGTGTGTGTGTGTGTGTGTGTGTGTGTGTGTGTGTGTGATGTTTAGGATTTTAAAGTAGCTTTAACAATTCTTCAGTCATATCGCTACGATGTCTGCAGTGTGGCAGTTTATAGTGATGTCTAGCACTGGGGCATCATGCCGCAGACATGTAACATCCCAGTCCCATTATCCTGACACCAGACCAACCAGTGCTAACATAACTCTTAATGCTGAGCGTCAAGTGAGGCAGCTGTTAGTACCAAAATTCTGGTTGTATTTATGAGATTGTGATCATAGAGGTAACGCTCTGTGTTGACTATACCGGAACACGTTGCATCGCAACCTAAATTTCATTTAAACACGAAATTTTTCAACTGCCCTAAAATTCATAATTAGTATAGTAATATACATCATCAGACTCTTTAATGAGTTCATACATCAAATGTCTTCAATGAGTTTATACATCAGTGTCATCAGTTAGTTCATACATCAATGTCTTTAATGAGTTCATACATCTAATGTCTTTAATGAATTCATACATCAATATTTTTAATGAGTTCATCATCAATAATGCGTTCATACATCAATGTCTTTAATGGGTTCATGCGTCAATAATGAGTTCATAAATCAGTCTTCAGTGAGTTCATGCATCATTAATGAGTTCATACATCAATGTCTTTAATGAGTTCAGACATCAAATGTCTTTAATGAGTTCAGACATCGGTGTCTTTAATGAGTTTATACATCAGTATCTTTATCTCAGGAGAGTATCGATCTATGGCCCGGTATTAGAGATAAGCTGGAGAAGTGTGTGATTTAGATTTTTTTACTTAGCTATATCAATTTTAGTGATATCGCTACTACGTCTGCGGTGTGGCAGTTTATTATGAAGTCTATCACTGGAGAATCATGCCAGAGACATATAGCATCATGTCCCACCCAATTACATTATCCTGACACAAATTTGACCTCACATAACCCTAACCTCTTAATGCTGAACGCTAAACGAGACAGCTTCTTTTTTATGAGTTTTTGGTATAATTCCTCTGGATTTACGAACCCGCGACCTCCCTCATCCGCAGCGGACGCTCTAACCACTTCGGCCACTGACGATGTCCTTATCTTGAGAAGAGTAGTATGTGAAAAGGCAAGGGTGTCTCAACAGAGTATTAATCTATGCTACGGTGCGGGGGGGGGGGGGGGGTAAGCTTTAGAAGAAGAACGGTGCAGAGGTACCACCTTAAATTCCTTTCCAGGTCCATGAACTCTTGGAGCCATGCTTTGTATTCGACATGTTCTCCAGTCCGATATACATTTTCAAGAGAACCAGTCAGAATGGTCGTTCAACGTCATAAGTTTCCAAGTATGCGTGTTGGAGCTTCGATTACTTGTGATATAATTAATCTGGCACCTTGGCGATGCTGCAAAATTATATATTCCTTTCCTTCAGGTCCGAATACACAAGTCAAATTAACAGTTCAAAAACTTCCATTCGAATTATGTGCCCACAATATTCACGTAATGATAAACAAACATGTATATTTCCAAATCGATTCATACATTGAAAAATGTAGAAAGTTACAATTTCAAAACACGAAACATGGATTGAATAAGACTAAGGAGGTTCTTGTGTCTTGTAAAAAGGTGTCCATTGTAGTAAGGTATCCATACATATTAATACGTTGATTCCTAAAACAATTACTATTGCATTATTTTGTTTTTGTTCTTCTCCAATGCACTGTTATTCAATGTTTTGAGCAAAATTAAACATTCTTCACACTACACTCGAATTATATTCTTCTTTTTGTTTTCTTCAAATATGGTTTTATCAAGTTTTTTAAAGACCAAATTATGATCAAATAATAATATAAACATCTTCCTGTCGATTTCCGACCAAACTATTTCCATCTGTTCAAACGTTCGATAAAGACCTGGTACGATTTCTTCTATGTGCAAGACACGATTTAAAATGGTCCGTTATCTTCTCATACATTGGGCAAGGGGCGTGCAGTCTTGCGCGACACCTAGAGATAAAAGTGGAAAAAGAAAGTGCATATTTTGGTGTAGTATTCCACCGTCCAGCCACCCCACACAACAGACTACAGTGGCACACAGTTTTGTATTAAAGCAAAGTATTTATTGTAAGGTAAAGGGTCCCTCTTTTCTCTTTTTCATATTGATGATTCGTTATAAATAAAATATGTAATTTCAAGTTAATGGCCATTTGAAAAAGATATTTAATTTACTTTCACAATGTAACTAAATCTATTTCCAGGCACTCACTGGATCCAACAGATTCTCGGCTTTATCATGGGGGGAGTCACGGATAGCTCCGTCACGTCTGGACCTCCTGGAAACTTTCTAGAGGCAAGATCAATGGAATTTCACGACAAGGCCCCTTCTCCTAGGGTCTTCTTCACGCACTTACCCTTTAGTCTCCTACCTCGAGATATACTGGAAAAAAGATGCAAACTAATTCACTGTCTTAGAAATCCCAAAGACCAAGCCGTATCCTTTTTTCACCACACAAAAGGAATTAAACTATACGAGTACGATGGAAAATGGGAGAATTATCTGGACTTGTGGCTGGAAGGAAAAGGTAACATATTTTCATTCATAATTTGTTTATGTGTATTTCAGTGCTTCGTTCGAAAGTAAATTATAAGTTGCAGTAATTTTTATCATTTGAAAGAAAATAGCAAAGACATTCCTTTCTTTATCGGAACTATTATTTAAGTCTCGTTGATGGTAGAGAAATCGTCTTGTCTTGGGCTGGTGACATGTTATCGTTGTTAGCTCTCTCTCTCTCTCTCTCGCCATTTTGAAGAATTGTTACCCAAAATACCCGTCTATTGAACTTTCTAAGCTTTTCGACCTCATTGTCCGTTTCTTTAACTTTCTTAATTCTGAAGCGTTATTACCCTAATTGCCCGTCGCATTAACTTTTTTCGGTATAAAACGTTATTGCCTTAATTACCTGTCTCTTTAACGTTCATCATTTTGTTGCATTATTACCATAATTACCGTCTATTTAACTTTCGCCACATTGAAGCTGTACTGCCCTAATTAGCCGTCTCTATAACGGTCATCATTTTGATATGTTATTACACTAATTACCCGTCTCTTTAGCTTTCCTCATTTTGAAGCTTTATTACCCTAATTGCGCTTCTCTTTAAGTTTCGCTAATTTGAAGCGTTATTACCTCAATTGCCCATATGTTTAACCGTCGTAATATTTAATCGGAATCACCCTAATTGCTCTTCTCTTTACTTTTCGTCATTTTGAAGTGTTATTGCGTTAATGGCCGTCTCTTTAACTTTCGCCATTTTGAAGCGTGTTTCTCTTAATAGTCCGTTTCTTTATCGTTCGTCATTTTGAAGCTTTATTACTCGTCGTGAAGTGCTAATGGCCTAATTGCCCGTCTGTTTAACAATCTTCATTTTGAAGTCTGTTTACCTTAATTGCCCGTCTCTTTAAATTTTGTCATTTAGAAGGGTTATTCCCCTAATCGCCCGTCTCTAACTTTCGCCGTTTTAAAGCAATATTATCCTATTTTGCCGACCGTTTGAAGATTAATTGCACTAATTGGCCGCCTCTTTAACTGTTGCTTCAGAAACTAATACTTATTGAATGTGGCTGAAATTTGCACAGAGATTGATATTATTAACTTGAAACTTCCGGAATCATCATGTTTGGGCGAAATTGTCCCCGATTGCGCATTCTTCAAATGTTGGTTTCAAGAGCGTACCTATGCCAAGATTTGTTTCAGTTAAATGTGGCATGTAGGTGTGTATACTGACGAGGCCTGGAAAGTCGTTGATGACTGGTATTCCACGTCCTCGTTTAGAAGAAGTATGGTTTGTGATCGCATGTTTTCCGACTTTTGATTTATGCAGCAAACCTGTATTAAGAATTATACGATTTCAGCAAAACATAGCACCTTGAATGCGGTTGGTTTAGAATCTTTACGTCCCCTGTTTTCATGTTATCCTAAACGTTGGTTTCTGGAGCATACGTATACCAAATGAATGATTGATATCCCTTAGTTTCGATTTGCTGATATTTCCAGTTTATTGCGTCCGGGTTTAGCGGAGACAATGATTCCACATCCCTCAGACTTGTTTCTGCAGCATATAACTATATGCTGAATGTCATTTAAGTTTGACCTGCATCTTTCATTTTATGTAATCTTGTTCAATTATGATTTATAGCCATCTAATTACATGAGATTACTCGTAAGGATATGATATCATTAGTTGATGGAGTGGCGGCTCATTAGCTCTTCCAGATAGGCGGTCGACCGTTTTTCGATGACTGTTATCACGACTCAACCATTTAGAGGAAAGTCGTGAAACTTGCTTCGTTGGTTTATAACGAGTCGTAGCTGGTCCTAACTGAGAAAGATGTCCCTCGAAAACCCCATTTCACAGCTGCAACTCCCAAATAGATGGGACGTCCATACAAAAATTGACTCTGATGTGCAGATGATTTTAAATGAAAATGTTGCCGATCGAGCGATCCAATAAAAACGATGGCTGTCGTCGTGAACATTTATTCTGAACAAATCTCTAGATCAACATATGGTTTTCACTAAAGAAACGAGAGTTGTAATTAGTCCTGAATCGAAGTAATACACATATGCCACCGACTATGGCCACCACAGCACCAACCTTGAAAATCTTCTTATGGATATATGGACATGAGCTTTCCAGTGGAGCGTCTTTTGCAATGTTTAGCTGGTTCTGTATGAAAATGATGCTGACAAAAGCTCGAAAGTGACTTCCTTTGCGGTTATCTTTATAATCATTGTATAGCTGCACCAGAACGGATGGTTGTATGAACATGGGCTTTTCGGCTTACACGCTATAGCTATCTACCAGTAATCGTTGCATTTAAAGCAAAGTTGTTTAGGCCTTGCACCCTTGAAACACCAGTAATCGTTGAATTTTAGGCAAACTGATGTTGTCTTAATAGCCTTAAAACACCAGCAATCGTTGCGCTATAGGCAAACTGCTTTTGTCTTGACGCTCTTAAAACACCAGTAATCGTTTGGCTATAGGCAAACTGCTTTTGTCTTGACTCCCTTGAAACACCAGTAATCGTTGAATTTTAGGCAAACTGATTTTGTCTTGACAGCCTTAAAACACCAGTAATCGTTGCGCTATAGGCAAACTGAGTTTGTTTTGACACCCTTGAAACACCAGTAATCGTTGAATTTTTGACAAACTGCTTTTGTCTTGACACCCTTGAAACACAAATCGTTTCAAGTTGATTTTTGTTGGCTTGGCACTCTTGAAATGTCAATACTCATTGCATTGTAGGCACACTTGTTTGCTACGAACCTGTTGAAACAACATTTACAAAGTTTGTCGGGGCCCCGAGTGGCCGAGTGGTCTAAAGCGCTCACCGTTCCGGATCACTGCCATCTCACCTCTGTCTGCGTGGGTTCGAGTCCAAGGCTCGGCTAGCGTGGGTACGTGGGAAAGCCTGCCAGTAGCTTCTCGTGGGTCGGTGTTTCTTCCCTGGGTTTTCCAGGGTTCTTCCTCCACCAGTTATACTGGCCGCCATGTATAGCCTATCTTGTGCTGAAAAATGGCGTTAAACCCTAGAACAACAACCAGAGTTTGTCATCCCGCTTAAGCAATCGTGAATAGGACTATTATAGATATCGCTTGTGATAGTCTTGCTGATTAACTCACGTGCCTTAACAAAGAAATTGTTGTCTTTTTTTTGTTGGTCTTGTTTGTGTTGTTTTCGGTGTTTTCTGTTTGGTTTTGTTGTCGTTGGTTTCGTTTGCTTGTTATTATTTTTATTTATTTATTTGTCTTGTGCGTGTGTTTGGTGTGTGGAAGGGGAGGGGAGGTGGCGCAATTTTCATTGTAAGATAATGAGATATTTGTTACCCACGTGAAAACATCATCGCCATACTTGAAATTTTGACACGTCATGAAACAGATATACACCGGCCAAATACAATGGAACATATTTCCGATTTTGGAGAATTTTGTTATATATTTCACATGAAGTTTGATTCATTGCTATCATTTTCAGGAACTTTTCACTCCGAATGTTCATAATAACACCTTGTCTAACGTAGATAACCATGTAAACATTATTCGGTTTGTCCCTTAAACATTTTTTTCTTCACATGTATTACATTTAATCCAGTTATGCATTAAATTCTAATAGTCATGAGGGCGGCTATTCAACGTGCAAACACATGGCGTTATACTTTAAATAATCACCCCATTGTTACGAGTATATGCTCTCAAAATAAGTAACAGAATAGAATGAAAAGCAACAAACTTTGTAAAATTCAACAAATAATGTATTTCCCTACAATACAAAGTGAAAATAAAAAAGATCTTAACGGTATTGTGAAATAAATCTAAATGTAATAGTAGAATTACAGACACAAGTCCTAATAATTTAATGTTTTGAATAAACTTTAGTTGAAATCGAAGTTAAGTCCAAAGCTGATGATGTTGGTGTACCTTTGTCTATCTGTATTGTTGTTTTTTTTTTTTGTACCAACAGTCTTTTATAGAAACACAGTAATATAATTCCAGGTTCGGATTCACTCTAAATCCCAGTGAATGTATCTGTCCAAGAATATTATCTTTTTATGAGCATTCTGTATTTCCAGAGAAAATAATCACTGAATTAAATAATTTGAAGAAATAAATTCCAGCCCAAATGAACACTGAACACAACAACAATACAAATTTATTCTGTTGGATCTTAAGCACAATTGAAAACTATTTTGCAGCGACACTGACAAGATCATAAAGTCAGCTACGTGACCTCAAGGTGACAATTAACATTTCCTAAAATAAAATTGCCTAGTGGAAAATAACCTTCAAGAAAGATCTTAATGTTTACAAAATTAAATGTTAGTTATTATTAGAAAGCCTATTACTAAAATTAGAATATATAATCTGAACAATGTCAGATAAACAACATAGATTTTAGTGGAATCCCAATAACCCGCACACACACACACACAAAATTATTCATTTATATTAATAATGATCATGATAATAAATCCATACACATAGAGAATATTTAGCTATTTATTAGTTATTTAAAGAATAAACAAAAATAAAAAGTCAAAAAGTCAATAATTAAGTTGAACTAGAAAATAAACTTTATTTTGGACAAGATTTAAGTCCAACATAAAACGTTCCATTACAATAGCATTAAATGACATAAATACAAATAATTAAAAAATCTAACAAAAATGCAAATTAAATATACATAACAACATACATTTTCTCAAATCTGATTAGTTACTGAGGTTTATACGTGTATCTGTCTGTAAGACAACATGCCTTATTACATATCATTTCCTCAAAATCAACATTGTGATATGGTGCGGTGGGCTTTCTGTTTTATGCGGTTTCAATGTATACTTTTTTTCTTTTTTTCAAGTTGACTTTGGCAGTTGGTTTGATCACGTCCTGCAGTTCGAAAACGCGATAGACAACCATCCGGATCTCCCCATTCACGTAACGTACTTCGAAGACATCAAAGAGGTACGTAAATGAAAAGTATTGTTCTCCAAAATTGATGTATTCCTGATTTGTATGAGTGGATAAAGACAACTCTCCATAATGCCATTTTCAGTTTGCACGGGAGTGTTTGCTGATTTTGATTCTTTTGCTCATGTTGCTGGTTTTAAGGGCTCTTTTAACATATTAGCGTCATGATCATGCTGAGAAAAAGGGAGTAATGTGACTTTCCCAAGAACATGCATATTTTTACGTCTCTATGGTCTGAAACTAAGTAACAGAAAAGAGCAAAATCATGCAAGTTTTTAAAATTCAATAAATATCGTATTCCTCTTGGATATAAAATGAAACTTTAAAAAGGGACATGCATTACTGCGAATTAAATATTAAAGTAGTCCTAAATAGTATACCACAAGTCCAAAAGTACAGAGTATTCCAAATGTATTAACAGTGGTATTCCGAAAGAATTCCAAATTCATATGTGCTGATGTGCCATTACCCTGGAATAGCGCTGTTGTGCTAACATTCTTGATGTACGACAATTATATAATCCAGAATATCCTTGAATGAAATCACACTAATTCCATGATATTGATTTACTGGTAAAGTGTACAACAACGATGAGGAATATCTTTCAACACAAAACATCTGTCTTTCATTACTTGACCTACTACTGTGATAGCAGTGCACACCAGAAGGACTAAATTTCCCTGATATCCATTATAACCTGAGTGTTTATTCGTAATAATCGTGATAAATATTTAGTGAAAAGCATTGGAAAAAGGACGATCAAGCCACAATTAGATGTTTTAGTCCTGGTTTGCATATTTAGTGGGGAAAACGTTGTTGTTGTAATTGTTAATCTTCTTCGAAAAGGTAGTATTTTCATTAGAATTTAAGAAAGGGACATCAAAACCAGATCGAAGTTGAATCATGGACAATATGTTATATTCTTGTCTGTTTTGTTTAAAATTAAGAATAAGAGTGCAATGTGTTGTCAGACATGTTCTTATCTTATCATTTTGCATGCTATCTTGGGGCCTAGTGACCTAGTGGTCTAAAGCGCTCACCGTTACGAATCATTGCCATCTCACCTGTGTCTGCGTTGGTTCGAGTCTTGGGTTCGACCAATGTGGGTATGTGAGAAAGCTTGCCAGTAGCTTCTCGTGGGTCGGTGGTTCGTTCCGGGGTTTTCCGGGTTCGTCCTCTACCATTTATACTGTCCGCCATGTATAGATATCTTGTGCTGAAAATGGCGTTAAACCCAACAACAACAACAACAAGCTATCTTCACTTTAACAATGGCGAACACTATTCAATTGTGTTAACTCTACGGTATTAACCAGTGTTTTTTTAAACGCTTATACGTGTCAGGGTTCGCTTAATTTGTGGATGTAGACCTACAATTCAATTGCCTCGACACTTGTGACCACTGTTTTCAGAACGATGTGTATTCATTTGCCTCGAAAGTTATAACCACGATACTCAGAACGATATGTACTGACATTACCTCGACTCTTATAAACACTGTTCTCATAAGGATGTGTATTCAGTTGCCTCGACAGTTAAAGCCACTGTTCTCAGAACGATGGGTATTGACATTACCTCGACAGTTATAACCACTGTTCTCGGAACAATGTGTATTCAATTGCCACGATACTTATAACCACTGTTCTCAGAAGGATGTGTATTGCCACTACCTCGACAGTTATAGCCACTGTTCTCAGAAGGATGTGTATTGCCACTACCTCGACAGTTATAACCACTGTTCTCAGAAGGATGTTTATTGCCATTACCTCGACAGTTATAACCACTGTTCTCAGAAGGATGTGTATTGCCATTACCTCGACAGTTATAACCACTGTTCTCAGAAGGATGTGTATTGCCATTACCTCGACTCTTATAAACACTGTTCTCAGAAGGATGTGCATTGCCATTACCTCGACTCTTATAACTACTGTTCTCAGAAAGATGCCTATTCAATTGCCTTGACAGTTATAGACACTGTTCTCAGAACGATGTGTATTGCCATTACCTAACCCCTTACAACCACTGTTCTCAGAAAGATGTGTATTCAACTGCCTCGATACTTATAACCACTGTTCTCAGAACGATGCGTATTCAATTGCCTTGACAGTTACATCCACTGTTCCCAGAAGGATGTGTATTGCCATTACCTCGACACTTATAACCACTGTTTTCAGTACTATGTGTATTCCATTGCCTCGAACGTTTTAATAATAATAATAATAATAATAACAAACAACTTTCTTTAACAAGGATAACACCTTTGTTCATGACTGACCCCTTTTCCATGTGGTCCTCATTTTTGTAATTGGCTCAGTTAAAGCATTTTTTTTTTAAACTACAAGACCATGCACATAATGAGGTATTGTCCCACACGCATTCATACATATTTAGCATGAATGACAGTGTGTGGCTATACTGTGAAACAGTATTTGATGATCTTAGTTCAATTAGGTTAGAGGTATAATCTGGAGAAAGACCGTTTAAAGACTTACATGTCGCGATTCCTTTCAAACAAAAATACGGTTTTGTATAGGTAGCCATTTCATACCTGAATACAAGACATTCGAGGGAGTCATAACAGGAAGTCATAACCACTGTTCTCAGAACGATGTGTATTTGCATTGCCTCGACTGTTATAACCTATGTTGTCACAACGCTGATACGCGGCTAAATATCACAGAAAGTTCTCACTAAACGTTTCAGCTATATATTAGCATGTCTAATAAATGTATTGGTTGTTTTGCTGTTTTAAAATTGTATCAGTATTCTCGAAACGCCATCTTGATTTGAACCTTCATTTTCGTTCAGAAATATGAGAAGAATAATCCGTCTATATACATCGATGATATTAGATTAACGAGACTACATCGATGATATTAGATTAACGAGACTACATCGATGATATTAGATTAACGAGACTACATCGATGATATTAGATTAACGAGACTACATCGATGATATTAGATTAACGAGACTACATCGATGATATTAGATTAACGAGACTACATCGATGATATTAGATTAACGAGACTACATCGATGATATTGGATTAACGAGACTACATCGATGATATTGGATTAACGAGACTACATCGATGATATTAGATTAACGAGACTACATCGATGATATTAGATTAACGAGACTACATTGATGATATTAGATTAACGAGACTACATCGATGATATTAGATTAACGAGACTACATCGATGATATTAGATTAACGAGACTACATCGATGATATTAGATTAACGAGACTACATCGATGATATTAGATTAACGAGACTACATCGATGATATTGGATTAACGAGACTACATCGATGATATTAGATTAACGAGACTACATCGATGATATTAGATTAACGAGACTACATTGATGATATTAGATTAACGAGACTACATCGATGATATTAGATTAACGAGACTACATCGATGATATTAGATTAACGAGACTACATCGATGATTAAAAAGCTACACTTGATATGTCAGTTCGTGCCTGTAACAATGCACCAGACGTTATTAATGAGGCCGCGTCGATTTATTAACGGCTGCTAAGCAGTAACTAAATAGACCATATAATGTTTCGCTCGTCGATTCATGAACGTGTTGAAGATATTACGACACCTATGGCGAATTCTGATTCGACTGAATCACTTCGTGTGTTACTCGATATCTATTTTGTGATGCAGTTTGTCATTGGAAATACAACTCCGAGCTTTACCTCGATGATTACAATCTCATAAAGGAAACTATACCCACATGTTTCTTTCGCCAATCGGTGTAGTTACAACTCGCACACTCCAGACTGATTTAGCGTGATTGCGCGTGTGCTACAACTGGTCTAATATTCGATCATTGCCGTTCGGTGGGCTTGGTGCAAAATAACTCATTTTATTGTTATGCAGTTAGCATGGCCAGCAGGTAGAATACTTAATGTCTCGCAGCATTAGCAATATGAACTCGACCTATGAAAAGATTCGACAAATAAAAACATAGGTGACGGGCAAATACTCTACAAATTTCATACGTGAACGTAGCTATTTCATTTCAGGAGAATCTTCACATATGTGCTTGATATCACACGGTCATCAATAAGACAGTTCTTGGTTGGCATGAAAACATTCCCTAGGTCAAAGGATTTCTGCTCATGGGATATCATATTGCTCCTGAAATTGTCAGATTTACCTGAACGATTCAAATTAATTTAACATGTGATGCAATCAGTGGCAATTATGTAAGTGGAACTTTTGCAACAGTACCTGCACAGGGTTATATACCGTTTGAGTCTTCACCAGCTGTGAAACCAATTGATTTGATATCGCTTACTTCCGTGTCGCCTGTTATTTTGTTGTAATGATGGTTGATTGGCACATATGCTTTTTACTTCGTGGACCAGGTCGGGTATATTGAAGATTTTATCGTACAGACCTTGGCAATGCACCCGTAAATTAGAGATCGACCTGATATTTATATATTATGACCGGTGTATGTGGACGTCTGATACCATTGTGCGTTATTACCTGAAAGCAAACGTTTACATGACATGTTTTAGATCTGGCCGTAATGATGTTGTTCGTGGACTGTTTACACATGCACTAAAAGTAATAACTTCCTTATCTTCGCGCTCTGCGTCAGTTGCTTAAAATGTTGCAGTGCTAGTCGTTGATAGCATAAAAAGTTTGCAGAGGATAGATTGAAATATCCAGCATTACAACCGGTTCAGTTGATCTGATATCGGCAGCGACATTTAGAGACTCGACAACCAAAGGTTGAACTTAAACCAATTACACTTCTATCGATATAAAGCATATCGGGCGCGGTTAGGAAAATCGTCAGTGAAGCTTATCAACAATCGAGCCGATTACTGTTGAGGACGGCACAACAGTCCCTCAAAAGGTATTATTCGAAAATAATACTGTATAAGTGGAAACTAATGTTTCCCAATGGCTCTATTCAAAGAAACATGCCAAACATCTCTCATTAGAGTCTCCTTGTTGATAGATCACAGCACCGATGATTTTGTAGTTATTAAACGCAGCACCGATGATTTTTAGTTATTAATCGCAGCACCGATGATTTTTAGGTATTAATTGCAGTACCGATGTTTTTCAGTTATTGATCGCAGCTCCGATGATTTTTAGTTATTAACCGTGCACGGCTAGGGTATATGATCAAACCACACTAGAATTTCAAGTGCAGTATACTTCTCGGTTGTTTTCTTTTATGTGAAGTATCTTTGGAAAACTTGTAATAAAAATCACCCTGCCAATACTCGAAATGGATTTGTCAAAAAACGCAAACTATTCCATCGACAGAAAGAAATTCGATGCAGTTCTTTACAACCTTGATATTGCCACAACAATATCGGACTCCAAAGATACAACGACTAGTATGCGAAGTCTGCTAGCCCGTCTATTATGTTTCAAAAGGACTCTTCAAATCACGCAGATCGTCGCTAATGTGCAACAGCGGTTGTACATCACGATTCCTATGAGCTGCACATTGCTGCCGACAGCGCTGTAGTCCTAAGCGGCAATCCAAATTATCACCTTTGATATTTACACCGTCGACAAAATCTTCATGGAGAAATACTTCGGTTTTACTTTGTGATTTATATCATATATTTCGGTTTTGCATCGAAGATCCTCGCAAAAGAGAAACTGGCATTTTCAACTTGGATTTGACAACTGGACATGGAATGAATTGGGTTGCATACATAATAACACCCAAACATCTTTTATAATTTGACTCATTTTGGCTTGCACCACCATTTAAAGTTGTTGATTATTACCCACTGCCGCTAGCGCCATGTCCGGTGTGTATGGTTTCTATTCTACTCTTCCGTTACAAATTCGGCTGGATAGGTCAATAGTTAGATATCTTCTTAAAGCCTGCACGAACTTGAATGCTAAGCAGCTCTGCAAACGCTTTATTGTTCCTGCGTTAAAGGTTTCTTAACCTTATACAAAATATATGTTATAATTTATGGATGCTACTCAACCAGACGTGGCGCTTCTAGTGTAATGCAGCATGTTTGTCTACAAAGCCGATTCGGTTCAGTTAACCTATTGGGTTGTTGCTGACGTTGACCTTGGTGAGTCACTGAGTTTTGAAGATCAATCTAATATAATTCAAGACATTGTTGTAATACTGCGAGCAGCCGTCTTGCAGGACCTGGCTTTGTCTCCCCTTGGGTACGATTTCTTTACCTCATGTCAATACAAAATTGTGTTGATATAGCCTAGTTCAAACTCGGGATAAATCAGTCAGGTAGGCGAGAAAAACATAAGTATCCCGGGGTTAATTTTACAAAATGTGTCTTTTCATGTTCTTGCATGATGGTGTCACGACAAAAACGAGATGAATAGTAATAGGCATGGAACATGTGACACGCAGTGAATAATAAATAAATAAAAATTCAAAAGCGGCATAAAGTTTTTCCTGTTTGATATCATTATGCCATTGTGTAAGCTGGAGCAATCTCATACATCTGTCTGCTACTAATATTCCTAGGATATTTTGTTCTTCTCACTTGCTCTTTATAATGTTTTGAGTCTGTTTCTTTTTTAGAATCCGGTACGAGAGATAAAGAGACTGTGCCAGTTTCTTAATTTGAACATCAGCGATGAAGTGGTTCATGAGATTACATTAAGAACTGAGTTCAATGTCATGGCTGAGAATAAAAAGAAGTTGCCCCAGCCACCACTTTTCAAAAATGGTTTCAGCATGCTGAGGAAAGGTACTTTTTGTTACTAAAGATCTAAAATTGTTTAAAGTTTTGTCATATGTCTGTAGAAATATGGTATAATAGTTTCAGTTTCTATAGAGCGTTATATCTATATTTTCTATAGAAATATAGTATAATAGCCATATTGTCAATAGACATATAGTATAATAACCATAGTATAATAACCATAAGTAGTGAATGGGGGCGCTTTACGGACAATGGGAATTAGCATTAAAAACACCCCTGGGTCACTTTACGGACAAGGGAAATTTAACATGGAGAAAAATCGTGGGTCACTTTACGGACAAGGGAATTTAACATGGCAATAAATCGTGGGTCACTTTACGGACAAGGGGAATTGAACATGGCAATAAATCGTGGGTCACTTTACGGACAAGGGGAATTTAACATGGGATTTTTTTTTTTAAAAATTTAAAAAATTTTTTTTAAAAAAAGGGGTAGGCAATTCAAAGACTGTCTCTTTTCGAGAAATATGGCTGGCCCTGAAAAGGGCCTTTGGGTTTTCTTCTTCTTCTAATTTCTTCTTTTCCTCCACCAAGTTCTTATTTTATCTCCTACACTCTTCTTCTCTTTCTTTTTTTTCTTCTCCTCTTCTTTCTTCTTCTCTTCCTCCTCTTCTTTCTTCCTCTTTTCATTTTCTTCTTCTTTTTCAATTTTTTCATTCCATTCTCTCATCCTTATCCTTTCCTCTTCATCCTCCTTTTCCTCCTTTATTTCTTTCAACAGATCACTAATGATTACCTTCATTTTTCGTAAATTGTTTATCTCCATCTTCACTCTATGGGGACTATATGAGTAGTGATCCTCGTTTAGGTTAACCAACATTTGCTCAAACATTCCTAAATTGTCCATGACGTTTTGCAATTTTTCCATTTTGTTAAGGTGGTTTGACGCCATCTTCTTTGTATTCTTTGCAGAATGGTTTGAACAACGAATACTGTGGGTTCTTATACGAAAAGCGCGAACGTGAAGGAAAACATCCCCCTAAAACATAAAATGGATCTTACCTAGATGATGACCAAACATCGCGCGGACGTGAAGGAAAACATCCCCCTACTTTCTCATTTCATATAATCAAACCCAAACTATACTCTCCACATACGCTAAGAAACAATAAAGAAACCCATAATCTACTATTCACACAAACTTACTTTATTAGTTACTAACACAAACACAAACACACAATCACATACACTTCCACTATTAATAAAGATTTAGTGTTTATATTCACACTACTCTACCTACACACATTGGCAAATTGATGGTTATTTCTTTTCTAGAGTATTGGGTAGCCCTGAAAAGGGCTGTTTTGTCTGGAACTTCATGGACACCTGGTTAATGGTGGCACCTTCCAGGCCTGGCGCCACATACACATCTTATCCCCCAGTTACTTTTTACCTTTTGGGGGGAGAGAGCAGAGGCAGGATATGTTGCTTCAGAATCCCAATTTTCGCTCTCTGGGATTTTGAAATTTCTTCTCTCCTTTTCCTCCTCCTCCTCCTCTTCTTTGTTTCTTCTTTCCTCTTTATATCTTCTTTCTTCTTCTTCTTTATATCTTCTCTCCTCCTCTTCTTTGTTTCTTCTTTCCTCCTCTCTTATCCTTCCCTCCTCGACAATGGCTTCCGCGGCCAGTTCATTTAATATGCGCCTGGCATATTCCAGATGCACATGAAGCTCCAACAGTTTCTCAAGTCTCGTGTTCATTTTTTGGTGTTGATCAATCAACAAGGGTAGCTGGACTGCCGAACGAGTTTCAATTTATACTTAAAGCGCGGACGTGAAGGAAAACATCCCCTAATAACATAAAATTCATCTTACCTAGATCATGACCAAAAAACAACAACAACGCGCGGACCTAAAAGAAACACTCACTCACTTTTTATGCTACCCATCACTATTTTAAAATTTTTTTATAAATCACTTCAATGGACTATCCATATACTCAAATCAATTCAATCTAACTCCAAATATACACCTCAAACACCAAAAAAACATCATTTTAATCTACTATCCATACCAACTTACTTTATCTCTTACTAACACACCATCACATACCCTCACATTTTTTAAGAAAGGAGTTAGTGTTTATTTTCACACTACTCTACCTACACTCACATTGGCAAATCTATCGTTACTTCTTTTCTAGAGTATTGGGGTAGCCCTGAAAAGGGCTGTTTTTTTTGTTTGCTATGGCATTCTTTTTTAGTTTCTAAGAATGCGATGTCCTCTGAGGATAGACTTTCTGGCGATAGGTCTGCTTCTTCGGAAAGAGAAGAAGAACTCTTTGGTGTCGATACGGCAATCGACAAAGCCTCTGTCAGCTTCAGGTTGCTGCTGTTGTTGCTGTTGTTGCTGCTGTTGCTGCTGTCTCTGAAGTCTGTACTTCTCTGTCCATTCTTCTTTTTCCCTGTTCATTTCTTCTCGGAAGAGCTCTTCTATCAGGTCTTCAGTGATTTTTAACATTCTCACATTCTCTATTTCTTCTGGTTTCGGTATCAGACTGTGTCTGACCCTATGCAGATTCACGTAGGCTTCGTTGAGCTTAGCTAGTTTGGAGCACATCTTCTTAGGAGGATGAGTCGACAATGGATGGCTAGACTGGGAACAACCCGGTTCTTAAAGTTAAAGCGCGGACGTGAAGGAAAACATCCCCACACGGTTTTCGAGCCGCAACGTTCATGAGAGGGATAGTAAGAAATGAAAGAGCATCAATCCAACATTCTTATAGCTAAACAAACCACAAAGGCATTTTTTTCTAAACACAACATTTTTTATTCAAAAATCACTTAACACTAACTAACAACAACTCTAACAATAATCCAACATGATAACATCAAACAATATTTTTTCAAATGACAAATATTTTTTTCTTCAATTACTAACTACTTTGAACAGGGCTGACAACGTTGTGAATGAAATTGTGATTTCCACTGTTGGAAATCATTAGGCCATTGATGGACACTACGTTTCCTAGCTTGAGACAAAAGATAAGCATAATGGTCACAAAACCATCGATCTACTTTCACATCGTTTCTAGCAGAAGAACGAGGATCGAAATGAGTCACTAAATGTTCTAAGGAATAGCCCAGGCTGCGATGATGCAGAAAATACACACAGTACTGTCCACACACCAAGGAATCTGTGCCTTGTAATTTCACATTATTGAATCGGGTGGTTTGAGCATTTCTTCTCATAAAGTCAATGATATCGTCTTCCAAAGGTGGCAATCCATACGAATCGAAATATTCCACACATCCTTCTTGAGGAAAGTAGACGGCTACCCAGTGGGTTCCTGGGAGATGACTGTCGTCCGTGTTGATCACGTAAGCTTGATGGTCTTTAGGTTTGCGATGAGGGAGTTCATCTTTAGCACAGACGACAGGATTCCAAGAAGACGTATACGAACTGTGGTTCAAAAGGTAATAAAGTTCCCAGGTATCCATTGTTTTGTGTTTGTTTTTTTCTTCTTCACAGGTAATAATAAGTCGTCAATTCGATCCTGACTTTTTGCTTGAAAATGTCTGAGGAATAAACGGTTATTCGTTCTGTTTCCTCACTCTGATTCAGGAGAGCTTCGATACGATGGATCTCTTGAGTGGTTAATGGTGGACAAGAATGTTCACGCAAGTCTTTATACCACTGGTGCAACACGTCTTTGTTCGAGATGAGACTCCAAGCTTCGTCCAGATATTCGTCCAATTTTTCTTCTTGACTCAACATCAGGCATTTATCGTGTTGAATTTGACTGGGATGATCGTTTTGACATCCATAGCAATTTTTCTTGATCAATTCCGTCATTTTGTCGACCAAGTGTTTGGCAAAACAGGAGACTAAATGGGCTTCTTGTTCTGGCCATCTCGACTTCATCATGACAACTTCTTCGTCTTTGTCTTGAGATTCTTCTCCTTCCACGGTCTCCTCACATTTCATCTCTAAAGTTTCTCCACTTTGTAAAGAGGGATAACAGTCTTCCATGGCTTTCTAATAATCTAGAATGACTTCTCTCAAACTGTTGATTTCTATCGTATTGTCAAATTCTGCATACAGGATGACGTTCACTGTCGCTGGTAGATTTTTTGCAAACTGAAGTTCCACACGAATCTGGCCGGATTTTATAGGGTGGAAATGTCCCTCGTCGCTGCCTTGGTCTGGAGTGAAATCGAACGCCCACAAAGCATAGCCTTTTGCATAATCCTCATACTCAATGCCGTGACTGGTGTTGGTTCCTAACTGGCCGGTGGCTTCGTACAGGGACAAGTACGATCTCAAGTAATTCAGTTTGTCGGGATCAAAGCTAGGTTCGAAAGGTCGGGTACACAAGGTCTTGCCATCGCGACTGACTTCGATTTTCTTTACGTCGAAGTGATGAAAGTTGAAAGGATTTTCAGCGAAGGCTCCGTTGAAGGCTGCATTCGAGACCATACCAAGGATCAGACGTTTGGGTAACTGTCCTTGGAACAGATGATCTTCGGTTATGGATTGCAGTCCAGCAGAAATGGTGAACGTTTTCACTTCCACACGTCGTATGGGATACTTGGCGGTCGTTCTGCTCAACGTCTGACTGATGTCATTTCCCACTTTAGGTAACACTTCCACGCGTCGTACGTAGAGTCTGGCCACCATGATTTCGCTTTTAGGATTGCCACCCTTAGTAGCATCCTCATTAGCCAACAAATGGAAAGCGGCACTGCTACGATTCAGTCTCAGGCGAACATTGACACCGTTCAGCAAATATTTCTCTTGCAACCACATGTCCAAATGCAAACGATCCATCAGTTCTAAACTCTTTTTGCCTGCGATTCTGTCTCGTCTTGCCGTAAAGCCGTCATTGTCATTTGCGTCAGCTATCTTAAACTTGCCCGCTTCGTCATCTGCCCACAGCACACAGGCATTGAGATGACTTGTCTTGGCATCTGGTCCGTACGTCAAGAGATTTTCCAGGTAGGCACGGTAAGGGTAAGTATCCATGCTGCTGCTAACCAGTTTGTTATTCAAGTACAAGTCCACTGAGCTGAACAAGGAATGCATGAAATTGTTGACGGGAGCTATAATCTCAGCGGGATCTACTCCACCATCTTCCTTATCTAGAACTTGGACTTTCAAGTACAAGTAACTGCTATTCAGATCGATGTAATCTTCGGGCTGTCCTTTGATTTCAAACTCGATGGGAGCTGAGGCTGCCAATGAGGAGACGGGATGAAATTCCACCCATTGGGATTCTTGCATGGTCATCATGGTGGGGGGCATGGCAAACAGATCCAGTTCCGTCTTGGAACAGGCGCAAGACTCTCGGTGCATCATTTTTTGTTGTGTTTCAATAATCGAAAACGTCTAAGTCTCGAACGGTTCTTCTTTTCTTGGCCTTTCTCGCTTGAAGTCTGGTGAAAGGGTGTTTTCTTCTTCGTCGTCTCTTTCTGCCTTGTCCTTGCTGAATGCTTGACTCGGTAGCGTGCAGGGCATTTATAGGTGTGTCTCGTCGACCTAAAATGTCTTTGCCCGTTTGCAGCAAGACATTTTTGCCAGCCCTCATGAAGGCTTCTTTAGGGTTTTGTTTGTCGATGATGACATTTTGGAGAAATTCTTTGCCTTGTGTCAGTGCCGCATCTTTCAAGGCGTGCAATCCTCGTGTCACCATCGGTTTCAAGACTGGAGCCACCGAACGAAAGGCCGATTTTAACATGTCTCCTAAACCGTGTCCTCGCTGTCGAGCAACCCCTCGGTACACTGGATACATGACTTACTTACTTACGAGTCGTGAGAGAACCGTTTTCGAAAATGGAGTTTCACCGTGACTTTTCCTTTGGTGAATGGAATATCTTGTCCCAAATCTCCTTTTATAGTAATGTTGACCGTGTCCAAATACGACTTGCTGACGGGCAAATAGTGAGGATGGACAAATTCGCGGTGAACGTGGTAAGTGTTTCCACCTTCTTCGTCAGCGATCGCGGCAGAGTCCACTTTGAAAGGAATGACACGCAGTAACGGCACGGAGGCGTGTCCCACCACGTTGTATTCCACCACATCGGAATACACAAAGATCAAATTCTGTCCTTGGTTCAGTTCTACCGGGGCCTGAAAATACTGGCCAAAAGACTCGTTGCTGTAAATGACGGTTTTTTGTTTTAGTGTATGTTCTACTTTCTTCCTCATCTTTACGTTACCACCCAACATGTCAAACAATTCATCATTAAAATAGAAACCCAAGATTTTTTCCCCCTCAGGAAATTTCATCAGGAAGCGACGAGCTATTTTGTGGTATTCCAGGGTGACAGCTTTGGACTTGAAAGTCTTAAAAGCTTCCCCAAACACGCCATTAAACTTGGAGGCTATGGCGCTGACCAAATGTTGACCACTAAAATAATAGTCCGAGGGAATGAACAACTCATAGTCCATCCAATTTGGATTGGCTTTGTTTTTTGTTTTATGTGGATATTTGTTATTCTCATTCATCCACTTTTGCAATGGTTCGTCATAAACTTCCACCGTAAATTTACTCTGATTGTTAATGACATTGAAGACTTGGGTTGGGTGAATTATTTCTACCAAAGCCACTTCCCAATGGGCTTCGTGATCTAAGGGGATGGCTTGAGGTAATTTGGCCGTGTAACAGCACAACGTGTTGTTGGGAAACACCTCCATGGAACTGTCACTGGGTAAGGTTAAGTAAAATTGGTTTTGGTGACTCATAATTCCAGAGTTCTGTGGCTGTCCGAGGGGTTAGTGGATGTCAGAGGCGTGTCTCCGCCCAAAATGGGGTTCTGGTTGTGGTTGTTGGAGTGGTGACTGGCACTGGCACTGGACACAACGTTCCCGTTCGAGGAGAATTTCAGGGAGGGATTGGGAAGCAGGTAACCGATGCAACTGCTCAATAAAATGGTCCACAATTGTTTGTCTCCTTGTTGCAAACTCAAATTGGCGATGGCTGCCCCGATGACACAATACACCACGAAGATTTGGCAGAAAAAGACGATTTGCGTTTTAGGCACACGTTCTCCACACCACACCCACAAGGGTTGTTTTTGTAAATCTTGCACAGAAGAACTAGGGGAAGAAGGACTGGTCGACGTAGCTGCGTCTGCTGCTGTGTGAAAGGGCATGATGGTCACTTCTTCTTTTTATAGTCGATGACTTGCGAAGCGTCGATCCAAGAATCAAAACTGGGTGGATATCCTTTCCAACGTACTTTGACTTCTTTGACACGTCGTTTGCCCACTTTACGGGTTCTGCGTTCGAGAATGCTTTCGATGTCGTACACGTCGTCTTCTTTTTTGGTGACACGTTGTAACTCGGGCAAATAAAACGTTCCTTTGAGTACTTCTCCGTTCATGTCTTCCAATTTATAGACGGCAGGATGACGGCCATGTACTCGTCCAGTGACGCGAAACAGTTCGGTCGTCCAGTTAGGTAAGTAACCTTTGTCGAAAGTGCGTTTGGTTTTGCCAATGCGCACCCAATCTCCTACGGTCAACTCTCCACTTTTCTTGGGGACAGCCCTCGTCGGGGACGTACCGAACAGGCGCTCGAACACCAGCACTTCGTTGTCGGGAGTCACGTCTTGCGGGGCACGTCCGATGCTTCGATGGTAAGATTGGTTGTACGCTTGCACCAGGTGCGGTAAGATGTCGATGTACTTCAGAGTGTGGTGATGCGTAAAATATTTCCACATGCGTTCTTTCAAAGTGCGTTGAAAACGTTCCACGATGCTGGCTTTGGTTTCGGGATTCTCGGTGGTAAAAAAATGAATGTCACGTTTCTTTAATTCTTTTTGGAAAGCTTGGTTCAGAAATTCGGTGCCTTTGTCCGTTTGCCATCGAAGAGGGCGACGACCGCTTTGTTTCAACACCCGTTGCAGGGCTCGCACTAACTCGCTGCTGGATTTGGAAGTCAAAGGCACGACCCAGGCAAATTTGGAAAAGACGTCGATGACACAAAACAAATATTTGTAACCACGATTGTAGCTGGCCAAATGAGAGACATCGGCTAAATCGGCTTGCCATTGATGATCGATGCCTTCCACTCGGGTGCGACTTCTGGCAAACTTGCGTCGAATGGGTTTGTGTAAAGTGTAGGTAGCTTGTTCTTGTAACCATCGTTGCACTTGAGGTAAACGGAGACTTTTCAGTCGAGTTTTGGCAGCACGATACAATTTTTGAACTCCTGCGTAACCTGCAGGATGCGAGGGATCGTAGTAAATGCTGGCTAAGACTTTTTCCATTTTTGCGTTGGTGTGTTAATAAGGCACCCACTCTTGGAAGAGGCTACTCTTTTTCTCTTGGGGTATTTTCTTGGATTGCAAGGCTTTGCGTGTGCGACCGGCAATAGGTGTCGAAGAGGAGGAGGAGGATGTCTGAGCGGGGGATATCGGTTCTTGTTTCACTTCTGTCTTCACTTCTGTCTTCACCTTCTTTTTCTCTTGTGAGGAAGAAGGGGTGGCCATCATCTTTTTAATCCATCCAATTCTGGAGGTAGGTGGTGTTGTTAACTTGCGTACTTTTTCTGGTGGAGTTTGAAACCCTTCTTCTTCTTCTTTTCCTTTTTCTGTCTTGGTCACGGGTACTGGTGGTACTGGTACTGGTACTGGTGATGGTGCTGGACTTTTCATCAAGGTCTTAAAATCTTTCAAAGTGGGTAAAGCTGTTTCGTCTAAAGCTTTCTGGTGAAAGAGTTGCAGTCGTTGCAAGAGTTGACCGTACTTTTGCGATTTTTCTGTTTCGGACAAATCTTGGCGATCCAGCAAGGATTGCAATTCGTGTTGTAACTGGGACATCTCGCTCAAATGGGGATTGGGAGGTAAATGCGGGGTGCGTTGTTCTTGCCACCGATGGTATTCCATCCATCGTTTGTAAGGCACTAAAGCTAGTTTTCGTCCTTCCATGGGGTTGTCAGGGGTGAATTCTGAGATCTTGGGACTTCCGAAGGCCTTTTTATCTTGCTCCCATCAGTCCTCCCAACATGGTTCCGAAGACTCCTTTCAGTATGGGGCCTAACAAGAGAGGTAAAATGCCTCCACGTTGGACCAACATCTTCTTTTTTTGACGAATGGGAATTTTCTTTTGAACCATTTTTCGAAGAACGTGACGATGTTTGCCTAAGCATTGTTTCTGGTGTTTGGACAAAGGGATCGTGCCTTTCAAAACGTTCAAACAACATTCGCACACAGTATCGATGACCTCTTTGGAGGCCGTTTGAATGAGTTTTTTTCGTAGGGGTGGAGAAGCTTTGGACAGGACAGATAACAGGTCTCCATGTTTGGCTAAACGTGGTGGTAGTCCTTTCCTTTTCTTTCCTTGGGGTTTTCTGGAGGGTGACATCTTTGAGTCTTTAGGAGCACCTAAAAACACTGATACCCTACTCGGTCACAGGCCTTTTTTATACTGGAACGCGTCGCCATTGATTGTCTTTACGTCGTATCAGTTTGAGGACAGGCATGACACGTCGTGCAGGGGTACGTAACGGACTAAATCGAGCCAGTTCTTGCTTGGACAAATCCAGTAAACTTTGTAACATGCCTGATCTTTCATGGACTTTGATTTTGGGAGAAGGTACTTTGTGAGCAGCAGCCACTGCCGCTAAATTGGAGGGTCCTGCCACTGGGGAAGTTCTTTTGGGGGTCATCAACGGAGAAGTTCTTGGTGTGATCAACGTCTCCAAGTACTCTTCAGTTCCTGGTGACATCAACGGAGAAGTGGACAAACGTGAGGCTGCCGGAGACGCTGTGGCAGGTCGTGGCTTGCGAGTGTAAGGTTGCGTCCTGGCCGAAGTGCCTCTCTTGCGACTAGTTTTCTTCTGTGGACTTTTCTTTTTCTTGGGGCTTCTTTTCTTTTTCCGGGGTGGTGTCTGGTAAGAGGAGGGTCCCGCCACTGGAGAAGTTCTTCTCTTTGGGGTCTTTTTCTTCTTGGGGCTTCGTTGGACTTTTGTCTTAGGGATAACTTTGGGGGCATTAGGATCCCATCTTAAGAGTGAGCGAATGATGACCCCTCCTAGAGTACCGCTCCCTTCAGGTTTCAAAATGATTTGTTTTTTGGTTTGAGTGTCGATGCGGGGATCGGCCAGTTGGACCAAAGCGACTTTGTTTCGATCGAAAAAGCGTTGGGTTTGATGAGGAATCTGAATGATTCCTTGGAGTAATTGACGTGCCGTCACCGTGAACCATCGTAAGACTTCTTTGAGACTAGCTTCTAAGACACGGGCTCGTGTTTGTGGATCTTTTTCTCGGCTGATGCCATACAAGGCACGAATCAATTTGACGGGAAGATGCGACTGAAGGGACGTCATGTTCACACTGTGTGAGACAGACGAAAAAGGGTCTGAGGTTTTTATAGATTTTTTTTCATGGGGAGTGAAATGAAGTCGAGGACGGAGACGTGTACAGGACAGGCCCTCCGTCTTGGCACCAGTGGTGAAACAAGTGGGTACGAAATCGCAAATCCTCGGGGGTCGTAGGTTTCAAATCGACGAGTAAATAGGCGTGTGGCGTTTGAGTGGCATCGTCGTACGCCTGAGTCAGCCAAGGCGTTCCTAACTGTTTGGCTAAGACTTGCACTTGCGATTTATCTCGAGGGCTTTTAAACAAGACCACGTAATGCGCATTGAGACTGATGGTGCGATGGGCTTTACTTTGTTGAAACAAATTTTGGGTGATGTAAACGACACTGGCATTACGGTGATGCCCTTTGCGCGTGAACCACAGTTTAATTTCTTCTTCGTCTTCTCCTAACATGTCGTCGAAAATGACCAAATGGGTTAGACGGGAGTCAGAGACGATGCCGTCGTCTTCTTTAGGAATGCCTTCCACAAACACGATGGAATCGCCTTGACTTTCTCGCAAGAGGCTGTACGCCGATTGCCACTCTTTGTAACACCACACGATCCGTTGAGGGGGTCGATCGATCAAATGATGTTTATGTTCGATCAAACGTTTGACGAATTCGGTTTTGCCTGAACCGCTAGGTCCAGCAATGAGCATGTTAAAGGGATGGCGAAGATACAAAGCCTCCCAACTGGCACGATCTAAGTGTTCGTCGATGACTTTGACAGTAGAGGAAGAGGGAGCAGAGACAGTAGAGGTAGCCATGGTGTCAGAAATGTCACTTGTGACACGAAAACAAACAAGACAAGAGTTTATATACTTTTTCAGAACACGTTTATTGAATGTTTTTTATCAAACATGAATACGAAAGACAAAAATACATAAAAGCCAAAGGCTTAAGTACAAGAATAAGAGGCACATGATAACGATGAACGTGGAATAAACACAAGTGTCTGTACAACAATCACATGTTTTGGGTAATGTTCTAACTAGTTCAACAGGGGGTAAAGTCACACAAGTGTCCTCCCCAAAAGGTCTTTCAGGCCTGTCCACGACAGTCCTGTCTTGGGTGACGGGTTCTTCTGGCACCGTCACTAACACGGGTTGAAAAGTAACTTTTTTCCTTGAACAACTCTCGTGCATACTGGGCCACTTCTTGGGTCCAAGCCTCAAAATCCCATTCTTTCCAGGCACGGACATCTGTCCAATGGGGATGTAAGTCACAAGCTACACACACATCGTCATACACGTCTTGGGTAGCTAAAAGTTGACGAATCTTTTTTTCCCGTAGAGGTCGAGAAGTATCCAGATGAAAACGCAAGGCTTTGAGCAAAAGGAGTTTTTCGTGACCATTTAAGGCCATGGAGGTGGTAAGTACTGATCGTAAAGAGTCCACAAAGAATCGGCTGGTAAACGAAATCCCAAAAAACAAGTCACTAAGACACACACCACTTGTCGTCCCAAATTGAATGGATACAGTTCTTGTAATAATCGATGGTAATGATCCACGGTTTGAATATGGTCATTGAGTTCCTTCCACGGAATCTGTTGGATGACATGTGACATAAGTCGTGGCATGGCAGCCTGTTTTTATAGTCTCTTTGTTTCGGAAACAATACACGTACTTTCTAGCCAGAGATCTTCGTTCTCCAGTAGGGAATCTAAATCTTGCATACTGTAACCGAAACTTCAGAGTTCGTTTAGAAGTTTCCTCTTCCTCTAAGTAGATTCCACGTAAAATATGTTGATAATCCTTTAACGTGTCTTCCTCAATGTATTGCTGTAGGTGAATCTCGAAGTAACCAAAATAATGAACATTTCGATCATTCACTAACTCAAAGTGTTGAACAAGGTCTGACCACTGAAACAATTTCTGACGAATCAGTTCTCTTATACCATTCAGGTACCAGTGGTTAAAGATCTGGTGACGTAACGGATGCAATTGTTCTTTACGTTTCACTTGTATTTTCACCAGCTCTCGGTAAATGCGTTCTCTCAACTCCACAGGCAAAGCACGAATGTTCTCTAGCAAAGTATCCATGAATAGGTCATACTAAATCCTCTTTGGTCTGACACAAGAAATATACTCTTTGCACAAACATGGTTTCACTTCAGTGTCAAATTTAAATCGTTGAGTCACTAATCTACACATTACAATTCGTTCAGAAGTTTCCTCTTTCACTAAGTTGACATTGTGTTCAAGATGTTGGTAATTCGTTAACTCTTCCTCTGGAATTCGATGCAGTACGTTTACAATGATGTAGGTAGAATCGTCCATACCAAACCAATCCTTTTTAAAACTAGAGGATCGTTGATCAATGTCTGTCCGATGGAACACTTTCAATTGAATCAATCCTTGTATAGCCTTCAGGTACCAGTGGTTCAAACACCGGTGACGTAACGGATGCAATTGTTCTTTACGTTTCACTTGTATTTTGACCAGCTCTCGGTAAATGCGTTCTCTCAACTCCACAGGCAAAGCACGAATGTTCTCTTGTAAAGTATCCATGAACAGATTATTATGGTAAGAAGTTACTTCAATGTCTCGGTCCCACTAAAGGTAAGTAATGACAATTCGGTGACCATCGAGCATGTTCTACGTAGGCCGAATCTTGCGGTTCCCAGTGGTGAAGTGACACACTGCAACTGAAGCACTTGACTTTATCTCCTTCGCCCAAGTAGAAAAATCCGGCTCTGGCTAATTCTTCGGGGGTCGGTCCTCCCAGATACTTTGGCCATTTTCCTTTGAACGATTGAAGACGATTTTCAAAGTCGCAGTATTCCGACAAACGCACAGGAAACGAATATTCGTTTTTCACAGGTTCGTTTCGATGAGGGTTGAGTGAAATGGGCAGGAGTTTGCTCAGGGCTGGATGACATCCGTAGGGAGGTAAACGTGAAGGTCGACATTCCCCTTTAAAACGAAACCCAGTAAAATGTCCAAGAGGACGAGCAGCATCGCTTTCGCATCCCACAGGTTTGACACGCACAGCATCCTTTTCCATGACAGGGGTAGGGGCACTAAAGTTCCCATGATGCTTTACGGCATCGCTCAGGTCACAAGGTACAGCATCGGTCCCATCGCAAGGCTCACAATCGCACTCGTCTGCAAACTTCGTTACGCAATTACAATGGTAACCACATGGACAATCGCAGTTTCCTTCCGGACATTTTCCGTCGCAATGTCTGGGTCTTATCCATCCAGTATTAGTCACACTAGAGAAAGATACAGCTTTTTTACAATCCCCAAACTGGAACGATGTCTCTTTCAAAGTATTCATCTTGTTCGCTCGGTCTTGGTAGTCACAATGAACTATCGATCTTGACCATAGCCCCCTTTTTATACTAGTCTCAATGCAGTCTCCAGCTTGTACATCTTTCCTTTTTTACGTTTTTTATGTCTTGTTTCGGAAGGTACCGTCTCTAAGGTACCGTCAACATTGTACCGTAGTGTAATGGGTGGAAAGGCCATAGAAAGGTAAGGGCAGTGAGGAGACCATCGAGTATGTTCCAGAATAGCTGAATCTTTATAGATACATAGATCCATTCGTAACTTCAGTCCGCAAGCGAAACACTGTACCTCGTATCCCAATCCTGACTCAGGTCCCAAGTAGACAAATCCTGTTCTAGCTAAAACATGCAAAGAAGGTAATCCTTCCCTATCCGTAGGCCATTTCTGAAACGTGTCCAATCGACGGGCACAATCACAATAGTCAGGTAAGAAGACTGGAAAATGGTAGGGTTTGAACTTGGAGTTCTCATCGGGTTTCTCACTCGATTCTTGCTGTGGCGAAGTCATCTTTCTGGTGGGTGGCTATCCCCTTACAACCAATGTTTTATACCAACGTGTCCATACGGTAAGGTGAAATGATTGGGAAGTCGAACTCGCTTCTGGTACACGATTTGATAGACTTTTTCCAAGGGTCGACTGACGATGTGGTGAGTGGGTAAACGTACAATCTTGTTCGGTTGGTGAGTGGTCACTTTAAAGTTTCCATCCTCTCCCGATTGCAAGGCTTCTTTCAATACCCCAAAGTTGACCACTCGACTGGTACGATAATTCAGAGTCAGTCCTTTCACTTTGCACGTCGTGTGCACTTCTCCTTGTTTGTCCCGGTATTCGTAGCCGTAATTTTTGGGACCGCCACTGACGAAACTTAGAATCTTGTCGTCGGGATGCTCGTCTGTCCAGGCTCCTAAACGGTCTCCTTCGATGTTAGGGTGATGTTGAATCGGGTGATGGATGTAAATGCAACTGTCCGTGTCAAAGTACAGGACGCGTTCTTCTAACAGTTCTAAAGCTTCGTACAATTTTAAGCGAGCATGGGCTGTCACGTAAGCCGCAATGATGACATTTCCAAAAGGGTCGTCTTGTACAAAGTCCAGATCTTCTTCGTAATTAACCAAGATCAAATTCTCTCGGACGACGTCCACGTGTTTCATGTATTTGGTTTTGTCGTGAATCATCTGGAAGTAGCGGGAAGGTTCTGTCAAATATTCCGTCTTGGGTAAACACGGTCGTTGTGCCATTTTACCCCACAAGCAATTTAACATCACTTTGGCAAACGATCGCCTGCCTTCGTTTTTCTCGATGTGGTCTAAAGTGATGCCTTCTTGTTCGTAATATTTCTCTTTGAATTGTATTTGGTCTTCGGGAGTGTGACACCAGGAAGGATAGCCGCTGGCTTCTTGCTTCAGTTTCAAAAAGGCATCCACGTAGTCGGCGAAAATGCCTTTCTGAGTAGGGTCACCCTTGTGGTACTGTTGTGTCTTGGGAAAGTGACAAATTTCGTACACTTCTAACAGTTGGTATCCCATGTCCAGAGCTTTGAACAATTCTACGCTGACCCAGGTTCCCGTCAAGGCCCGTTCTTCCTGGCTGTGATGGCAAGGTTGGTCCTGGTTGCACGTTTCGGCACAAGTACGGCACAAGGGAAACATCAGTTTGCCTTGACAATGGTGAGGTAAGACGGGATGGTATAGGTTCGTGGGAGGCAAAACTTTACACTTGATCAAGCCTTCGTATTGTCGAATGTTTTTCAGGTCGATGTGTTCCGTCAGCAATTGCGGGTGCCCTACAGGAAAGCGACAATATTTGCACACGTAGGGATACAGCGAACACACGTCCAAGTATTTGATTTCTTCTCCTTTCTCTTCGTCGGCTTGGTACAGCAAACAGGTGGCATTGGTCCTTCCTCCGTACAAACTATCCCTCGGGTTCAGCGGGTCCATGAACTGGTAACTTTCCACGAGGCGTTTAAACTCGGGATCGGTTTTCATACGGTGATCGTACTCGTGTTCCCACATTTCCACCACTTGGTATCCTTGCTGTTCTAACTTTAGGCGTCGCTGACAAGTGTCCTGGTACAAGTCTTCCATGGTTCGTTGCAAAAACTGATTTTTAGTGCCACGGTCAGGGTAACAAACAGGACATCCGTGAAATAAGCAACCATTAAACTCGTACACGATCTTGGGGTTTTCTAAGTCCCAGCCATCGACCGAATACGTTCCGATGGTCTTTTCGCCCCCTCCGTTGCGGGCATGCTGAATCCACTTGTCTTCCTTGTCGCACAAGTAATGTAACCAACGTAGGGCTTTGACCGAGTATTGACGCTTGACATAGTGGGTCGTTTGAGGACTGATGACAGCCACGGTGTTTTCAGGCATGAATCGTTGGCGGTACACTAAGGAACACGCTTTGGCAATGGTGCAAGCTTCTTTCAAAGGATCGACCCCTCCGTGTTCCATGAACAGTTCTCGAAATTTTCCACAGCAACGCCGTAAAATGTCCACGTCGGAACGACAATACTTTAGCATTTCTTCCTGAAAGTCGAAAGGGTCGGAGGCGTGAGCCTGGTACCAAGGGTAGAAAGCTTCTCGTTGTTCGGTACGCATGTTGTCGGGGTCGTAATAGTGAGCCTCAGGTAAATGGGGTAGAACGGCGTGTTGATTGGCTTCCGTATTGAAAAAGTGTGGAAAGTACCCTTTAGCCATTTCTGTCATTCCAAATGTTTTAGGCATTCGACTCAAAGGCATGGCCAAATAGCTCATCGAATCTTTAAACTGTACTTGTCCCACTTGCATGAAAATGATTTTGGCTCCGTTCAAAGTCACTTTAGGACGCTCGGTGCCTTGTTCCGTATAGTACCTCAAAAGAAACTGTCCATCGTATCCGGAGAAATTGTGAGCCATCACCGTGGCATGACGATGACAATCTCCGTAACGTTCGATGTCCTCTTGGCTCCACGTCTTGTCGACGGGGTCTAAGACCCATTGGGCAAAATCGGCTAACGTGTTCGGTCCCCGAAAGATTTTTTCACGCCCTCCGGGAATCTTGCTGCAGTGAGGGCAATGACTGAAGATAGGTTCTTGAATGCACTTCTCGCACGCTCGATGAGCCACGCAGAAATTAGGAATGTGAATGCCGGTCTCTTGCATGCATTCGAAATCGAAAAAGATGAAATTGCCTTTCTTCTTGTGACCATCCTCTTTCTCTGGTGGGGGTTGGTATTTTTGCACGTAACATTCGTGTTTCAAGTCCACGATGTGATGACAAATGTGACATTTCTTTTTTCCTGAACATACGTGTGCCTTGGCACTATTGGTACGTATGCCTTGTCCACACGTAGGGCACAATCTCAGGAGTTGACAAGCGCATTTCTTCTGTGAACCTTGCGTTTTCAGATGCTGTTGGTAACAGGTAGGGCTGACAAACGTACGCAGACAAGTGGAACAAGGCACTGGTTCTTCGCTCAGACAGGGTGAAGAGGCCAAACATCCTGAGCATTTCGATCCACAATGCTTGTGTTGCTCTCGATTGTTATAACCATGGTCACATTTCTCACAATAATAACAGTATCTCAGGAATCCAGTGATACTGGTAATGGTATCGAAATGGTCATCGTGATGATAAAGGTGAATGTATTTTCCGTCCTTAAAATCTTGGCCTCGAAACAACAGAGGTCCGCGCACTTCTTGAGGGTGCACTTTCAAGGTGTATCGTGGAGCTAGGGCATCTTGCAATTTTTGCATCTCAGGAATACCACAGGGTGTGTCTTTGGACAGGCCAGCTTGTTGTAACAGGAGTTCTGCTTCGTTTCGTTGTTTGGCTCGGTCGGAACGTTGAATAGTGTCCCAGGTTCTTTTCCATTCTACCGTGTCGTTCTTGTTGGCATAGGTTCGTCCCACCACGATGGCACGGGCTAAACACATCTGGTCATGAGGGTTGTTAATTCGGACGAGACTCTTTTTGGTGTTGCGAAGGTCGTCCACCAATAACATCTTTTTGCGTCCTGTCCCTTGAGGAGGAGAGACGTGGGTCATGTCCAGTGTGGCTTTACCATCGGTGATGTCAAACTGATCATTAGATTGTTGTACGTGTTGAATCTTGTCCATGACTTTGGAAGCAGTCAATTCTGCAGGGGTGCTAAACTCGATCCAAACAGGGGATTTCAAACCGTCGTGTTGTATGGAAAGTCTCAAGCGATCGTCTTCTTTGGGTTGACATTGTCGCTTGAGTGCAGTGAGCAAAGAATCCCACACCTCGGTGATGAACCCTTCTGCTTTCTCTAACGGCACTTCAGCCTTGAAATCTTTAAACTTCACCGTGTATTTGTAAGCCGTGGTTCTAAATTTTCTAGAGGAGCGCTTTTCCGTCTCTCGAATGGAATAGTACTTTTCAGGGTTGACAAAGGGTGATGAACTTGGTTTAGAGGGTTCGGATTCTGGTTCACTCATGTCCTCTTCAAAATCACTGGCATGAATTTGTGCCAATATTTCAGCCCTGGTTCGAGGCGATAGATCACGTTTCTGCCTCTTACTTTCTTCTTCTTCTTTCTTCTCGAATGAATGGGATCGTTTCATCTTGAAAGCAAAAAGTCAAATGACTCAAGTTCAAACACCATAAACTACTTTATAGTCATAGCAGACCAGCGTATATAAAAGGGTGTGTGTCTTGTCCTTTCACTATTCATTTCACTCTCAAGCCGAGCACAACGATGGAAGAGACTAACCAGATGGAACGTTTCGTCAGAGCTTTGCGAGGGGTCATTAGAAAATTCTCTTCAGACCAGCCTACGGACTACTCTCCTTCCTTTCGAGATAAAAGTCAAGATACTTGCTATATCTGTCAGAAGAAAGGGCATTGGTCTTCAGAGTGTCCAGACCGTCAAAAAACAGGAGCTAAAAAAGACAAAAGTAAAGATACCTGTTATTATTGTAAAGAAAAAGGACATTGGTCTCCAGATTGCCCAAAAAAGAAACAAGAGGAGTCAGAAGAAAAGAAGGATTCTTCAGAAGAAGAGAGGGATTCTTCAGAAGAAGAGAGGGATTCTTCAGAGAAAGAAAGCAGACAGGTGAAGAAAAAGAAACAGGAGAAGAAAAGAAGAAGGGAAGAAAGTGAGGAGGAAGAAGAGGAAAAGAGTGTGACAGTGAAGAAATTCAAAAAACAGAGAGACTAAACAAGGAGAAAGAAGAAGTCAATGAACTTTAAATTAAAGTGTTGTGTTGTGAATTAGATTGTAAAAAATGGAGAAAAGAATAAATGAATGATATAAGGTAAGAGTCTTTGAGTTTTGATTTTAAAATAAGAAGCTACACTCACGCACTCATACAAAGACACGTACTATAGGGTAAAATGGGTGGGTTATTTTTTTTTTGAGTTATTGGCAAATTGAAATTGTATTTCTTTTCGAGATATGTGGGTGGCCCTGAAAAGGGCCTTTTTTCTTTACGATGTAGGGGCAAGTTTAAGCAATCAACTTTAACTGCCTTATGCCTTTGCCACGGCCAAGGCCTACTTCTGGACTGCGTAATGTTGATGATGATGATAATGATTGGGTTGAAATCACTAAGGGTGGTACGGTAGGCTTAGTCACAGGGTTGACGTGTTTAGCTCGGGAAGGTCGTATTCTCTTCGGTCGTGATAAAGAAGTCTGATACATTTGTTTCAGACTTCTTAACTCCGCTAAAATGTCCAACAGTACCGTGACCGTTTGATTTTCACCCTCTTGTTTCTTTGCTGCTACTTCTTCTTGCTGTTGTTTTTTTCTTACCTCTTCTTCTTGTTGCTGTTGCTGTAGGAGAAAAGCCTGTTCCGCTTCCTTTTGTCGTTGTATAAATTTCTCCAATTCTTCTTTCTGTCTCTGTCTAAAATTCTCCACTTGCGGTAATGAAGAAGGTAACGAAGGTTCAGGAACAAATTCTTGCGAGGAGAGAAAATCCACAAAATCCCAATTCACCTCTTCTGAAAGTAAGTCCGAGTTCCCTTGGGCAGTCTCCCCTGTTGGTGCACCCCAATGGATCGTTTTCTGAGTTTCCGTCATGTTGAATCACTGTCGCATAGACTGAATGCACACAAGCGCTAGCGAATCTATATTGACTACGTGACGTCACAGACTGCTCTCTTCGGATTGGATGCGAGCTGACTGAATTCTGTAACGCGTGTTTGGATTGGTGAATGAACTCAATCCGTTTCAATCCTTTCTGTACCTATAAATAAGCGCCGTTCAATGCATTGATTCACCTGTTCTCGTCGCTTCAAGATGTGGACTACAGTTGAGTCATCGACCCTTGTGTCTTCCATGATGTTTCGGACAGACTTGCTCATGTATGTCCGATCCAAGTGGACCGTTGTCCACAGGACAAACACCAGCCTGTGGATACGTAGGATCTACGTCGAAAGACAAGGATGCCTGAAAAGAGTGCTGATGTACGGACCAACAGTAAGACGCAGCCTAAGGACAAGAAGAAGACCAATGCGGTGCCATTTATGTTAATGAATACATTAACATAAAACCCAAAGGCCCTTTTCAGGGCCAGCCATATTTCTCGAAAAGAGACAGTCTTTGAATTGCCTACCCCTTTTTTTAAAAAAAATTTTTTAAATTTTTAAAAAAAAAAATCCCATGTTAAATTCCCCTTGTCCGTAAAGTGACCCACGATTTATTGCCATGTTCAATTCCCCTTGTCCGTAAAGTGACCCACGATTTATTGCCATGTTAAATTCCCTTGTCCGTAAAGTGACCCACGATTTTTCTCCATGTTAAATTTCCCTTGTCCGTAAAGTGACCCAGGGGTGTTTTTAATGCTAATTCCCATTGTCCGTAAAGCGCCCCCATTCACTACTACCATAGTTTCTATAGAAATATAGTACATGTATAATAGCCATAGTGTCAATAGAAATAGAATATAATAGCCATAGTTTTCCGTAGCAATGCAGTGTAACAGCAATATTGTCAATATAAATACAGCATAATAGCCATAGTGTATTGAAATATAGCATGATACCGTAGTTTCAGTGAATCTTAAAACATGCTTAACTTGCGATTCTTATATATTCCAAGAACCCGTTTACTCAGGGATTTTAAATTACATAATCACAAAGTTTTTCAAATTTAATCTTATTTAAGATATCTAGTCTTTCGCGTGATATTTTTCAAAAATACCTTACCTTTTGACGTAACTAGCTTCATTGAAAGGTTATATTAGTTATACAATTCTGAAGGACCTGTTTGGAACAGCGTCCAGTATATCAAGCAACTCTTCGAATGAACTGAAAATCCAAGTATTGGTTTCTGATTATCTAAATGACATTTTGAAATTGATGATACAGTTATGCAAATCTTGTTTCATTGTGTATTATTCTTAGGGTACATACTTACCTGTTTATTATTCTTAGGGTACATACTTACCTGTTTATTATCCTTAGGGTACATACTTACCTGTTTATTATTCTTAGGGTACATACTTACCTGTCCTAACGAGTGTAAGGATGATTCCATCATTGCTTTTATCTTGAAGAAAATTAGACATTTACAGTGTTATAATGATATGTGTGTTGGACGGTTTCTCTAATCTGATAAATCTAGAGAAATATTGTTGACTGTAGGACATTTTCAGGATTAGGAACTTACATCTGGCCACTTACTGCCACAATAAATATTGGACCCTTTCCACGTTTGTGGTTTCGAATTAAAAGAAACATGTAAACATGTAGGACTCTATGTTTAAGATTTCGTTCTTAAAGTTAAAAGTAATACAGTTTCTTCCTTTTGTTGTATAGGTCAGGTCGGGGATTGGAAGAATTGGTTCACTGTGGCCCAGAATGAACTTTTCGATTCAATTTTCCAAGAAAGGATGAAAAATTCGAAACTTAAGTTTCGCTTTGTACTCGAGTGAGTGTAGCAACCATTACTGACCTCAAGATACATGCATGATGCACCATGAGAGTTGTTATGGATAGAAACAACAAAAATTTAGTGACATACAAAAATGACGAATAACAGCTTGTTTGAATTGGCAGTTTTATGGGTGATTCACCTCGTCTTGTTCGCTGATGATTTATGAATATATGTAACAGCGTGCAACATGTTCCCAATCTGGCGCAAAACGCACAAGGGAAGATTATATTTATATTCATTTTGTAAATCTCTTCTTTTTATTTCTTTTTTTTTTCTTCAAATAATTTATTGTGATCCTTTATTTGTATTATTTTCAAAAATTATTTACGACCTTATACAAGTATAATAAACTGACCATCCTATTGTTAGCTAAATTAATTGGAAAGTAATAAACTTTGATGTCAAATTCATTAGAGTTATTTGAATCAGGACTGTGTTACGACACCGTGGTGATAAACTAAAAAACAGAAAGAAGCAGAACCAATATGTTTTGTAGATCTTAACAAATAATTCAAGCATGAAACCTATAAATGTAAATGTAAAAGGAAAGAAATCGTGATAAAGTTCTATGAAATTCCAAACGAATGAAAAGTTCCTTATAAATGTATTAGCCTGAAATGTAAAGAATTGTCACGTTGTTAAAATAGCATTGTCCAGAGCTCTTTGGAATAATTCACAATAGTTCCAGGATAATATTATAGTCCGAAAAATGAACACTTTCTGTTTCCACTAAACAGTCCAAACGATGAACACTTTCTATTTCCACTCAACAGTCCAAAAAATGAACACACACTTTCTATTTCCACTCAACAGTCCAAAAAATGAACACTTTCTGTTTCCACTCAACAGTCCGAAAATTGAACACTTTCTGTTTCCACTCAACAGTCCAAAAAATGAACACTTTCTGTTTCCACTCAATAGTCCGATAAATGAACACTTTCTGTTTCCACTCAACAGTCCAAAAAATCAACACTTTATGTTTCCACTCATAAATGTTTTTCCTTTCAAATAAGATCCAAATCTAACGTAAACTACGTCTGCAGACTTACAACAGGAACGCTAGAAATAAGAATGACTCCAAAATAGGAATGAATATGTTAACTGTGTTCTCTCCTTATATACAACTTCCGTTACTACTACAGTTCATACATCCACGTGACAGATCATACTGTTCAATTCATTTCGAAATGCATATGCATTGGACCAGGCCCAGCCAATGGGAAATTGGTTAACTTTTATAGAAACGTCCTAATCCCACTAGCCAATGAGAAATTAACCCAAAGTCGTCAGCAGGTCTTATTGTTAGTAATTGCCAGAACATACGTAAGAATCTATTTGCATATTCTATGTAATTTTACGCTGTTAATATTCCTAAAGCTGACCTAGTCACGAAGGCAAAATCTAACTTAAGGTAATAGGAAATTACTATAATTTACAGCCATGAACATGCATTTTAAAAATTTGATAAAATCATGTACCAGCAGTTAAACGGAATATAGATGTAAATAACAACTGTCTTGGCCATTTTAACGGTTCTATTGATATCACAATTTCATAGTAATTCCACACATTTAATACTGGTGGATCTGTCGTCGATTTAATAGTGCAATGGCCAATTTCAAGCTTTTAAATGGTCCAGCTACTGCTCCAAAATGTTTATTTGTGTCAGAGGAACTACTTGAAGATGTTATTATCGTTAAATCATCTTAATTGGCGGTCATACGGTCTCAAATTAAGTTTTAAATTAAGTCGTTATATCTTTATTTTACTCAGTATAAGCACTATTTGCTTTATCAAATTTTTCGAATCAACAGCGTAGTCAGCATTCTAACGATTTAAAAATGTTTGCTGTCTTGATTTTATTGTTTTTAAGTGCGTGGTAGTATAGTATTATCTATATCATGACGAGGAATGGGAGCTAAGTGCCTTTTCCAATGACACACACAGGCAGCCGACCCAGACTGTCCTGGGCGGGTATCGATCCCATGACCCTTGCATGACAAGAAAGTTAAGATCCGCATTTTAAGAAATAGTAAATTTGTTCAAAGGAGCGTCATGCCCACTAGGAATGTTTCAGTCCAACTCGTTAATAGTAATGTGGCTACGGATGGCAATCATGTACCTTCTTCCAAATTAATTTCAATGCAAGGAACGTTAATTTAAATAATACAGTGGTCGATATGGTGAGCGCTAGAGTTACTGAGGAGTCTGCCATTAGCTATGTGTGATGCTCGATCTAACACACGACCTCTTGAATCCGAGGTAGACTCTCTGACCTGTCGATTTGAAATCAATGCGTCACTAATTGCCATCTGATACGTCGTGCTGCCACAACAGGGTAATTTTTTTCTTCAAAAGGACATATATATTACAAATTTGGCTGCCGCATGTTTTAATGTTATCGAATCTTATAGCATAAACATGCTACCCCTACGTTACACAAACACACATACCATTTTGGGGAAAGAGAACAAATACGTTGTGATAAATATTTCGTGCGCACAAATACTTGTTTTCGAATTTCCAAAATAAGTGGTACCCAATTTTCCACCCAATCCAGACATGTTGTGTATGGTAGAGAATCAATGTCAGTACTCAACTTTCCACCCAATGAAGACATGTTAAGTATGGTAGCGAATAAATGGCAGTACGCAACTTTCCACCAAATCAAGACATATTAATTATGCCAGAGATGCAAGAGCAGTACTCAACTTTTCACCCAATCCAGACATGTTAAGTATGGTAGTGAATCAATGGCAGTACTCAACTTTCCACCCAATACAGACATGTTAACTATGCCAGAGATGCAAGAGCAGTACTCAACTTTCCACCCAATACAGACATGTTAACTATGCCAGAGATGCAAGAGCAGTACTCAACTTTCCACCCAATACAGACATGTTAACTATGCCAGAGATGCAAGAGCAGTACTCAACTTTCCACCCAATACAGACATGTTAACTATGCCAGAGATGCAAGAGCAGTACTCAACTTTCCACCCAATACAGACATGTTAAGAACGGCAGCGAATCAATGGTAGTTTTCAACTTTCCATCCAATTGAGACATTTTAAGTCTAGTACCGAATTAATGGTAGTAGTCAACTTTAATCAATAGTAATACTAAATATTTCGTCAAAAAAGTGACCTGAGTCATGGAAGTTAGAGGCAGTGACATAGATTAGTAAGCGGCCCAACTGTCTACGATATAAATATCTTTGAGACTGTAGATACGTCTTTGACACTTTATACGCAGCGACGACAGTGACTGTCTCGGTCGATATTTAGCCTTATCAACTCTCTGCTGTGATTAAATCAGCCAGCTGGCTCCGGTTTGAAGGATGGATCGATATAGCTAATTTTGCGTGCGTTAAACTTGAAAAGAGATGCAAGCTATATTTTATTTAACTAATCAACGTCTTAATTTCAGTGTGTATAACCCTCGAAACGAAATTAATACAAGCATACAAGAGCCAAGTCAATTTGTTCTTGTTAATATAAAAAATACATGGATTATTTGACTGATGATTTTCGTTAGACCTATAATTAACATCTTACACGGGACCATGTATCGATATCAATTTAAATTTTAGCATGATGATATTGTTGTAATATATATGGACTATACACATTAGCTTCACCGAAAGAACTTCATATGTAACAGATTTTAATTGACGCGTGACAGTAATCACAAAGAAACCAATTAATAAGCACATGTTAAGCAGAGATATATTGTGTTATATTGAAGTATTGCCGTGGTTTATATATAAAGGAGTGAAATTGTCATACAGATATTCGTAACATTTTGAAAGAATTTATGGATGTCTCTAATAATCGGATTAAGCTAAAAGAGTAATGACGTATAAAATATTAAAGAAAAGCTTCGTTCACGTGGGTCGTTTGAATGCATCATACAGTTGTATCAAAGAGGCTAAAATATGCTATGTACGTTTTAAACACACATCCGGAACACATTGGTAAGTTACTTAGATTAGGAATCATATTAGAATAGTAGCGATGCATGCTTGGTCACGCATATGAACAGTAAAAGATGAAAACTTTTTTTGATATTGTGCAAGAAAACATCGAAGTCTCTTAACGTTGACTTGATCAACTATATTTATATGCTCATTTTTTCTCCGTTAACTTTACATTTTCAGAATCGGTCAGTATTTTACGATATTGTACACCTTCATATTGCATTCATGTGCATGAAGGAACTATTTTCTATTGTAAACAAACAATGGACGCAGACGCCAACAGTTTTGATTTGTAAACAAATCATGTACACTCGCGTAGTAGGCACTTTAAGTTTTGGTTGATGTAATTTATCTCTGAATGAACTAAAGCAGATGTTTCATGGACTGCCACATACCAGCTACTTTGGGCACATTCCGCATTAACTTTTTTGATGCAATGTTTGGATTTAGGCTAGCTATACAGTAGACACCAGACAGGTTCCTTACAAATAATATGCAAGTGACAAGGCATAAACTTGTCTTCTTTTCCTGGTAATAAGAATGGCAAAAAATATACAGTTTTACATCCTGAATTGCCTCAAAATGTACTTTCTTAGTTCTGAAATCCGAATTACATGAGCCATGTCATAGGTTCTCAATCTCGATTACACATTTCGAAATTGTACTGTAATTTTGAATATATTCCAAGTGCAATTACATCCTCCTTACTGCACTCAAAATGAAATAAGCATTAAATACCATAGCGTCTTTTTGATAATTGCAATTGAAAGATTTCATATTTTTCCCACATTATGATTTCAAACATTCAATGACAGATAAAGACACAGATTTTTATATCTCAACACGCTTCTCCGATGTATATCATGTGGAATTGTCACAAGTAGTGAAGGGGGACGATTCAGGGACAATGGGACTTATCATTAAAAACACCCCTGGGACGATATAGGGACTATATAAATTTAACATGGGGAAAAATCGTGGGACGATATAGGGACAAGGGGAATTAACATGGGGAATAAATCGTGGGACTGTCTAGGGACAAGGGAAATTTAACATGGGAGAAAAAAGCAATTCTAGGGACAAGGGGAATTGAACATGGGAATAGAGTTTGGGCCTGTCTAAGGACTAGGGGAAATGGAACAGGGTCGGGACCCTATTTTAATACGGTCCCGACCTGATGGGTCTATATTTTTTTTTTAAAAATAAAAAAAAAAAAAAGGGGTAGGCAATTGAAAGTCGATCTCTTTTCGAGAGATGTGGGTGGCCCTGAAAAGGGCCTTTGGGTTTATGTTAATATGCCCTTAACATAAAGGGCATCTGCGGCATCTTCTTGTCCTCAAGCTGCGTCTTACTGCAGGGCCATAAATCAGAGTCCTCTTGAGGCATCCTTGTCTCTCCACATACACTCTTCGTATTCACAGACTAGTGTCTGACTTGTGGACAACTGTCCACTTGGATCGGACATACATTAGCATGTCCGTCCTAAACATCATTGAAGAAACAAGGGTGGATAATTCGACTGTGGTCCACATCTTGAGGCGCCGAGAACAGGTGAATCAATGCAGTGAACTGCGCTTATTTATAGGTAGAGGAAGGATTGAAACGGATTGAGTTCATTGACCAATCCAAACACGCGTTACAAAATTCAGGCAGTCCGCATCCAATCCGAAGAGAACAGTCTGTGACGTCACGTGGTCTATATAGATTCGCTAGCGCCTGTGCGGTGTCAATCCATGCGACAGTGATTCAACATGACGGAAACTCAGAAAACGATCCATTGGGGTGCACCAGCAGTGGAGACCTCCCAAGGGAACCTGGACTTACTTTCAGAAGAGGTAAATTAGGATTTTGTGGATTTTCTTACCTCGCAAGAATTTGTTCCAGAACCTTCGTCACCTTCTTCATTACCGCACGTGGAGAATTTTAGACAGAGACAGAAAGAAGAATTGGAGAAATTTATACAGCGGCAAAAGGAAGCAGAACAAGCTTTTCTCCTACAGCAACAGCAACAAAAAGAAGAGGTAAGAAAAAAAACAAGAAGAAGAAGCAGCAAAGAAACAAGAGGGTGAAAGTCAAACGGTCACGGTACTGTTGGACATTTTAGCGGAGTTAAGAAGTCTGAAACAAATGTATCAGACTTCTTTATCATGTCCGAAGAGAATACGACCTTCCCGAGCTAAACACTCCAACCCTGTGACTAAGCCTACCGTACCACCCTTAGTGATTTCAACCAAACCATCATCAACAGTACGCAGTCCAGAAGTAGGCCTTGGCCGTGGCAAAGGCTTAAGACAGTTAAAGTTGATTGCTTAAACTCACCCTTACACCAAAAAAGGCCCTTTTCAGGGCCACCCGCGTCTCTCGAAAAGAGATAGACTTTCAATTGCCAATAATTAAAAAAAAAAAACATTTTACCCCTATAGTACGTCTATATGAGTGCGTCAGTGTAGCTTCTTATTTAAAATCAAAACTCAAAGACACTTACCTTTTTATACCTAATTTATTCCTTTATCAATAGTTACAATCCAATTCACAATTCACAATAGAGCACTTTAAAAAGTACATTCACTTCATCTGTTTCCTTGTTTACTCTCTCTGTTTTTTAAATTTCTTCACCGTCACAGTCTTTTCCTCCTCCTCTTCCTCCTCATTTTCTCCCCTTCTTCTTTTCTTCTCCTGTTTCTTTTTCTTTACCTGTCTGCTATCTTCCTCCTCTTCTTCCTCTGAAGAATCCATCTCTTTTTCTGACTCCTCTTGTTTCTTTTTTGGGCAATCTGGAGACCAATGTCCTTTTTCTTGACAATAATAACAGGTATCTTGACTTTTGTCTCTTTTAGCCCCTGTTTTTCTTTTTTGACGGTCTGGACACTCTGAAGACCAATGCCCTTTCTTTTGACAGATATAGCAAGTATCTTGACTTTTATCTCGAAAGGAAGGAGAGTAGTCCGTAGGCTGGTCTGAAGAAAATTTTCTAATGACCCCTCGCAAAGCTCTGATGAAACGTTCGATTTGGCTAGTCTCTTCCATCGTTGTGCTCGGTTAGAGAGTGAAATGAATAGTGAAAGGACAAGACACACACCCTTTTATATACGCTGGTTTGCCATGACTATAAATTAGTCTATGGTGTTTAAACTTTAGTCATTTGACATTTTGCACTCAAGATGAAACGATCCAATTCATTTGAGAAGAAAGAAGAAGAAGAAGAAAGTAAGAGGCAGAAACGTGATCTATCGCCTCGTACCAGGGCTGAAGTCTTGGCACAAATTCATGCCAGTGATTTTGAAGAGGACATGAGTGAACCAGAATCCAAACCCTCTAAACAAAGTTCGCCACCCTTAGTCAACCCTGAAAAATACTATTCCATTCGAGAGATCGAAAAGCGCTCCTCTAGAAAATTTAGAACCACGGCTTACAAATACACGGTGAAGTTTAAAGATTTCAAGTCCGAAGTACCGTTAGAGAAAGCAGAAGGGTTCATCACTGGGGTGTGGGATTCTTTGCTCACCACACTCAAGCGACAATGTCAACCCAAAGAAGACGATCGCTTGAGACTCTCCATACAACACGATGGTTTGAAATCCCCTGTTTGGATCGAGTTTAGCACCCCTGCAGAATTGACCGCTTCCAAAGTCATGGACAAGATTCAACACGTACAACAATCCAATGACCAGTTTGACATCACCGATGGAAAAGCCACACTGGACATGACCCACGTCTCTCCTCCTCAAGGGACCGGACAACGCAATAAGGTGTCATTGGTGAACGACCTTCGCAGCACCAAAAAGAGTCTCGTCCAAATTCACAATTCTCAAGACCAGATGTGTTTAGCCCGAGCCATCGTGGTGGTACGAACCTATGCCGACAAGAACGACACGGTAGAATGGAAAAGAGACTGGGAGAACATTCGAAAATCGAACCGAGCCAAACAACGAAGTGAAGCAGAACTCCTGTTGCAACAACCCGGCCTGTCCAAAGACACACTGCGGCATTCCTGAAATGCAAAAATTGTAAGATGTCCTAGCTCCATTCTACACCTTGAAAGTGCACCCTCAAGAAGTGCGCGGACCTCTGTTGTTTCGAGGGAAAGACTTTAAGGATGGAAAATACATTCATGTCTATTATCACGATGACCATTTTGATACCATTACCAGTATCACTGCATTCCTGGGATACGGTTATTACTGTGAGAAATGTGACCATGGTTATAATAATCGAGAGCAACACAAACATTGTGGATCGAAATGCTCAGGATGTTTGGCCTCTCCACCCTGTCTGAGCGAAGGGCAAAAACCAGTGCATTGTTCAACTTGACTGCGCACGTTTGTCAGACCTGTCTGTTACCAACAACATCTGAAGACGCAAGGTTCACAGCAGAAATGTGCTTGTCAACTGCTGAGATTGTGACCCACGTGTGGACAAGGCCTACGTACCAATAATGCCAAGGCACACGTATGTTCAGGAAAGAAAAAATGTCACATTTTTCACCACATCGTGGACTTGGAACACCAATGCTACGTGCAAAAATACCAACCCCCACCAGAGAAAGAGGATGGGCACAAGAAGAAAGACAATTTCATCTTTTTCGATTTCGAATGCATGCAAGAGACCGGCATTCACATTCCTAATTTCTGCGTGGCTCATCGAGCGTGCGAAAAGTGCATTCAAGAACCTATCTTCAGTCATTGCCCTCACTGCAGCAAGATTCCTGGAGGACGTGAAAAAATCTTTCGGGGACCGAACACGATAGCCGATTTCGCCCAATGGGTCTTAGACCCCATCGACAAGACTTGGAGCCAAGAGGACATCGAACGTTACGGAGATTGTCATCGTCATGCCACAGTGATGGCTCACAATTTCTCCGGATACGATGGACAGTTTCTTTTGAGATACTATACGGAACAAAGCACCGAGCGTCCTAAAGTCACTTTGAACGGAGCCAAAATCATTTTCATGCAAGTGGGACAAGTACAGTTTAAAGATCCGATGAGCTATTTGGCCATGCCTTTGAGTCGAATGCCTAAAACATTTGGAATGACAGAAATGGCTAAAGGGTACTTTCCACACTTTTTCAATACGGAAGCCAATCAACACGCCGTTCTACCCCATTTGCCTGAGGCTCACTATTACGACCCTGACAACATGCGTACCGAACAACGAGAAGCTTTCTACGCTTGGTACCAGGCTCACGCCTCCGACCCTTTCGACTTTCAGGAAGAAATGTTAAAGTATTGTCGTTCCGACGTGGACATTTTACGACGTTGCTGTGGAAAATTTCTAGAACTGTTCATGGAACACGGAGGGGTCGATCCTTTGAAAGAAGCTTGCACCATTGCCAAAGCGTGTTCCTTAGTGTACCGGCAACGATTCATGCCTGAAAACACCGTGGCTCTCATCAGTCCTCAAACGACCAACTATGTCAAACGTCAATTCTCGGTCAAAGCCCTACGCTGGTTACATTACTTGTGCGACAAGGAAGACAAATGGATTCAGCATGCCCGCAACGGAGGAGGCGAAAAGACCATCGGAACGTATTCGGTCGATGGCTGGGACTTAGAAAACCCCAAGATCGTGTACGAGTTTAACGGTTGCTTATTTCAAGGATGTCCCGTCTGTTACCCTGACCATGGCACTAAAAATCAGTTTTTACAACGAACCATGGAAGACTTGTACCAGGCCACTTGTCAGCGACGCCTAAAGTTAGAACAGGAAGGATACCAAGTGGTGGAAATGTGGGAACACGAGTACGATCACCGTTTGAAAACCGATCCCGAGTTTAAACGCCTCGTGGAAAGTTACCAGTTCATGGACCCGCTGAACCCGAGGGATAGTTTGTACGGAGGAAGGACCAATGCCACCTGTTTGCTGTACCAAGCCGACGAAGAGAAAAGAGAAGAAATCAAATACTTGGATGTGTGTTCGCTGTATCCCTACGTGTGCAAATACTGTCGCTTTCCTGCATGGCACCCACAATTGTTGACGGAACACATCGACCTGAAAAACATTCGACAATACGAAGGCTTGATCAAGTGTAAAGTTTTGCCTCCCACGAACCTATACCATCCCGTCTTACCTCACCATTGCCAAGGCAAACTGATGTTTCCTTTCTGCCGTACTTGTGCCGAAACGTGCAACCAAGACCAACCTTGTCAGCACACCCAGGAAGAATGGGCTTTGACGGGAACCTGGGTCAGCGTAGAATTGTTCAAAGCTCTGGACATGGAATACCAACTGTTAGAAGTGTACGAAATTTGTCACTTTCCCAAGACACAACAATACCACAAGGGTGACCCCGCGCAGAAAGACATTTTCGCGCACTACGTGGATACCTTTTTGAAACTGAAACAAGAAGCCAGCGGCTATCCTTCCTGGTGTCACACTCCCGAAGACCAAATAAAATTCAAAGAGAAATACTGGGCACAAGAAGGCATCACTTTAGACCACATCGAGAAAAACGTAGGCAGGCGATCGTTTGCCAAAGTGATGTTAAATTGCTTGTGGGGTAAAATGGCACAACGACCGTATTTACCCAAGACGGGATATTTGACAGAACCTTCCCGCTACTTCCAGATGATTCACGACAAAACCAAATTCATCAAACACATGGACGTCGTTCGCGAGGATTTGATCTTGGTCAATTACGAAGAAGATCTGGACTTTGTACAAGACGACGCCTTTGGAAATGTCATCATTGCGGTTTACGTGAAAGCTCATGCTCGCTTAAAATTGTACGAAGCTTTAGAACTGTTAGGGGAACGTGTCCTGTACTTTGACACGGACAGTTGCATTTACATCCATCACCCGAGTCAACATCACCCTGACATCGAAGGAGACCGTTTAGGAGCCTGGACAGACGAGCACTCCGACGACAAGATTTTAAGTTTCGTCAGTGGTGGTCCAAAAAATTACGGCTACGAATACCGGGACAAACAAGGAGAAGTGCACACGAAGTGTAAAGTGAAAGGACTGACTCTGAATTATCGTACCAGTCGAGTGGTGAACTTTGGGGTATTGAAAGAAGCCTTGCAATCTGGAGAGGATGAACACTTTAAAGTGACCACCTATCAACCCAACAAGATTGTACGTTTACCCACTCACCACATCGTCAGTCGACCCCTGGAAAAAATCTATCAAATCGTGTACCAGAAGCGAGTGAGACTTCCCAATCATTTCACCTTACCGTATGGACACGTCGGTATTGGTCTGTATATAAAAAGGAACCCTAGGCAAGATCGATAGTTCATTGTGACTACCAAGACCAAGCGAACAAGATGAATACTTTCAGAGAAACACACAACAAGTTCAGACAGGTACACTTTAAGTGTGGGACTTCTGAAGTGGAATGCGATTGTGAGCCTTGCGATGGGAACGATGCTGTACGCTGTGACCTTAGCGATACCGTAAAGCATCATGGGAACTTTGTTCTCACTGCCCCTAGCATGGAAAGTGATGCTGTGCGTGTCAAACCTGAGGGATGCGAAAGCGATGCCGCTCGTCCTGTTGGACACTTTACTAGGTTTCGTTTTAAAGGTGGGTGTTCACCTTCACGTCTGCCTCCCTACGGATGTCATCCAGCCCTGAGCAAACTCCTGTCCATGTCACCCAACCCTCATCGAAACGAACCTGTGAAAAACGAATATTCGTTTCCTGTGCGTTTGTCGGAATACTGCGACTTTGAAAATCGTCTTCAATCGTTCAAAGGAAAATGGCCTAAGTATCTGGGAGGACCGACCCCCGAAGAATTAGCCAGAGCCGGATTTTACTACTTGGGTGAAGGGGATAAAGTCAAGTGCTTCAGTTGCGGTGTGTCACTTCACCACTGGGAACCGCAAGATTCGGCCTACCTAGAACATGCTCGATGGTCACCGAATTGTCATTACTTACCCTTAGTGGGACCGAGACATTGAAGTAACTTACCATGTCGTTAAAGAAGAAACCAGACTGGCTAGGAGTGAAATGTTGGACATCACCGAGACCAGTGTTTAAACTTCATTTCAAAAACGATATTGAATCATTACCTAAAGAACTGCAAGAGAAGATTTACAAGGAAGTTTGGCAGGGGTTTGCCAGAGTGAAATCTCAACGGGTAACTGTAGAACTTTTTGCCGAGAAATTCACAAGAGGAAAGTGAAAAAAGTCAACCAGTGTGTTAGATTTCTCTGGGTCAAGTGTGCATTCGTCCTATTATATCACTCTAGACCGTTTACATCAAAAGAGTTCAGTGAGATTCTTGGACGTTACCCTGAATGGAAGTGGTCAGAAATTACTTACTATGTGGATTACTTTTGCTCTAGGAGAAGATTGTGAATTGTACGGACTGACCTATTCATGGATACTTTACAAGAGAACATTCGTGCTTTTCCTGTGGAGTTAAGAGAACGCATTTACCGAGAGCTGGTCAAAATACAAGTCAAACGTAAAGAACAGTTGCATCCGTTACGTCACCAGATCTTTAACCACTGGTACCTGAATGGTATAAAAGAACTGATTCGTCAGAAATTGTTTCATTGGTCAGACATTGTTCAACATTTTGAGGTCGCCAATGATCGACTTGTTGATAATTTTGGTTACTTCGAGATTCACCTAGTGCAACGCATTGAGGAAGACAAGTTAAAGGATTACAAACATATTTTACGTGGAATCTACAGAGGAAACTCCTAAACGAAGTTTGAAGTTTAGGTTACAGTTTGGAGCATTTAAATTTCCTACTGGAGAACGAAGATGTCTGGCTAGAAAGTACGTGTATTGCATCCGAAAAAAAGAGAATATAAAAACAGACTGTCATGCTACGACTTATGTCACATGTGATTGAACAGATTCCGTGGAAAGAACTCAATGACCATATTCAAACCGTGGATCATTACCATCGATTATTACGAGAACTGTATCCATTCAATTTGGGACGACGCGTAGTGTGTGTCGTAGAGACTTGTTTTCTGGAATTTCGTTTACCAGCCGATTCCTTGTGGACTCTTTACGATCAGTACTTACCACCTCAATCGCCTTAAATGGTCACGAAAGACTCCTTTCACTCAAAGTTAGCGTTTTCATCTTGATACTTCTCGACCTCAACCGCAAAAAAAGATTCGTCAACTTTTAGCTACCGAAGACGAGTATGACGATGTGTGTGTAGCTTGTGACTTACACCCCCATTGGACAGATGTTGAAGGAGGGTTTTGAGAAGTAGCCCAGTATGCACGAGAGTTGTTCAAGGAAAAAAGTTACTTTTCAACCTGCGTTAGTGACAGTGCCAGAACAGCCCGTCATCGAGAACAACCACTCGCTTCAGGACAGGACTGTCATGGACATTCCTGAAAGGTCATTCCGGGAGGACACTTGTGTGACAATACCTCATGTAGAGACTGTAAGAACATTACACACTGTCCCTAGGACATCTTGGTTACCCAAAACATGTTGTACAGAGACTTGTTTATATTCCACTTTTATCGTTTTGATGTGTTTTTTATTCCTGTACATAACTATTTGGCTTTTATGTATTTTTGTCTTTCGTGTTGTTCATATTTGAAACATTCAATAAACGTGTCCTGAAAAAAGTATATAAACTCTCGTCTTGTTTGTTTTCGTGTCACAAGTGACATTCCTAACACTATGGCTACCTCTGCTCTCTCTGCTCCTTCTTCCTCTACTGTCAAAGTCATCGACGAACACTTAGATCGTGCCAGTTTGGAGGCTTTGTATCTTCGCCATCCCTGTAACATGCTCATTGCTGGACCTAGCGGTTCAGGCAAAACCGAATTCGTCAAACGTTTGATCGAACATAAACATCATTTGATCGATCGACCACCTCAGCGCATCGTGTGGTGTTATAAAGAGTGGCAATCGGCGTACAGCCTCTTGCGAGAAAGTCAAGGCGATTCCATCGTGTTTGTGGAAGGCATTCCTAAAGAAGACGACGGCATCATCTCTGACTCCCGTCTAACCCATTTGGTCATTTTCGACGACATGTTAGGAGAAGACGAAGAAGAAATTAAACTGTGGTTCACGCGCAAAGGGCATCATCGTAATGCCAGTGTCGTTTACATCACTCAAAATTTGTTTCAACAAAGTAAAGCCCATCGCACCAACAGTCTCAATGCGCATTACGTGGTCTTGTTTAAAAGCCCTCGAGATAAATCGCAAGTGCAAGTCTTAGCCAAACAGTTAGGAACGCCTTGGCTAACTCAGGCGTACGACGATGCCACTCAAACTCCACACGCCTATTTACTCGTCGATTTGAAACCTACGACCCCCGATGATTTGCGATTTCGTACCCACTTGTTTCACCACTGGTGCCAAGACGGAGGGCCTGTCCTGTACACGTCTCCGTCCTCGACTTAACTTCATTCCACCAAAAAATCTATAAAAACCTCAGACCCTTTTCGTCTGTCTCACACAACGTCAACATGACGTCCCTTCAGTCGCGTCTTCCCGTCAAATTGATTCGTGACTTGCATGGCATCAGTCGAGAAAAAAATCCACAAATACGAGCTCGTGTCTTGGAAGCTAGTCTCAAAGAAGTCTTACGATGGTTCACGGTGACGGCACGTCAATTACTGCAAGGGATCATTCAGATTCCTCATCAAACCAAACGCTTTTTTGATCGAAACAAAGTCGCATTGACCCAACTGGCCGATCCCCGCATCGACACTCAAACCAAAGAACAAATCATTTTGAAACCTGGAGGGAGCGGTACTCTAGCAGGGGTCATCATTCGCTCTCTCTTAAGATGGGATCCTAATGCCCCCAAAGTTTTCCTCAAGAAAAAAGTCAAACGAAGTTCCTTGAAGAAGAAAAAGACCAGGTCCCCAAGGAGACATGTGTCTCCAAGAACTTCTCCAGTGGCGGGACCCTCCTCTTACCAGTCACCACCCCTGAAAAAGAAAAGAAGCTCCAGAAAAAGAAACAGAGAAAAAGTCCCCAGAAAAAGAAAAGCCCACAGAAGAAAACTAGTCGCAAGAGAGGCACTTCGGCCAGGACGCAACCTTACACTCGCAAACCACGACCTGCAAAGGCGGTGACCGCGTCTCCGGTAGCCTCAGGTTCATTCACTTCCACGTTGATGTCACCAACAACTGAAGAGTATTTGGAGACGTTGATTACACCAAGAACTTCTCCGTTGATAACCCCAAGAACTTCCCCAGTGGCAGGACCCTCCAATTTAGCGGCAGTGGCTGCTGCTCACAAAGTACCTTCTCCCAAAATCAAAGTCCAAGAAAGATCGGGCATGTTACAAAGTTTACTGGATTTGTCTAAGCAAGAACTGGCTCGATTTAGTCCGTTACGTATCCCTGCACGACGTGTCATGCCTGTCCTCAAGTTGATACGACGTAAAGACAATCAGTGGCGACGCGTTCCAGTATTGAAAAAGGTGTGTGACCAAGTAGGGTATCAGTGTTTTGGTGCTCCTGAAGATGTCACCCTCCAGAAAACATCCCTCTTCTAAACAAGGAAAGAAAAGGAAAGGACTGCCTCCTCGTTTAGTCAATCATGGGGACATGTTATCTGTCCTGTCCAAAGCTTCTCCACCCCTACGAAAAAAACTCATTCAATGTTGTTTGAACGTCTTGAAAGGCACGATCCCTTTGTCCAAACACCAGAAACAATGCTTAGGCAAACATCGTCACGTTCTTCGCCAAATGGTTCAAAAGAAAATTCCCATTCGTCAAAAGAAGAAGATGTTGGTCCAACGTGGAGGTATTTTACCCCTCTTGTTAGGCCCATTGCTGAAAGGAGTCTTGGGAACCATGTTGGGAGGACTGGTGGGAGCAAGATGAAAAGGCGCTCTGAAGTCCCAAGATCTCAGAATCGACCCCTGACAACCCCATGGAAGGACGAAAACTAGCTTTAGTGCCTTACAAACGATGGATGGAATACCATCGTTGGCAAGAACAACGCACCCGCATTTACCTACCAATCCCAATTTGAGCGAGATGTCCCAGTTACAATACGAATTGCAGTCCTTGATGGATCGCCAAGATTTGTCCGGAACAGAAAAATCGCAAAAGTACGGTCAACTCTTGCAACGACTGCAACTCTTTAACCAAAAAGCTTTAGACGAAACAGCTCTACCCACTCTGAAAGATTTTAAGACCTTGATGAAAAGTCCAGCACCATTACCAGTACCACTACCACCACTACCAGTGACCAAGACAGAAAAAGGAGAAGGAGAAGAGGAAGGGTTTCAAACTGCACCAGAAAAAGTACGCAAATTAACAACACCACCTACCTCCAGAATTGGATGGATTAAAAAGATGATGACCACCCCTTCTTCATCACAAGAGAAAAAGAAAGTGAAGACAGAAGTGAAACAAGAAAAAATATCCCCTGTTCCGACATCCTCCTCCTCCTCGACACTTATTGCCGGTCGCACACGCAAAGCACTGCAATCCAAGAAAGTACCCCAAGAGAAAAAGAGTAGCATCTTCTAAGAGTGGGTGTCTTATTAACAAACAAGCAAACAAAAAATGGAAAAAGTGTTAGCCAGCATTTACTAAGATCCCTCCCATCCTACAGGTTACGCAGGAGTTCAAAAATTGTATCGTACTGCCAAAACTCGACTGAAAAGTCTCCGTTTACCTCAAGTGCAACGATGGTTACAAGAACAAGCTACTTACACTTTACACAAACCCATTCGACGCAAGTTTTCCAGAAGTCGCACCCGAGTGGAAGGCATCGATCATCAATGGCAAGCCGATTTAGCCGATGTCTCTCATTTGGCCAGCTACAATCGCGGCTACAAATATTTGTTTTGTGTCATCGACGTCTTTTCCAAATTTGCCTGGGTCGTACCCTTGACTTCCAAATCGAGCAGCGAGTTAGTGCGAGCCCTGCAACGAGTGTTGAAACAAACCGGTCGTCACCCTCTTCGATGGCAAATGGACAAAGGTACCGAATTTCTGAACCAAGCTTTCCAAAAAGAATTAAAGAAACGTGACATTCATTTTTTTACCACCGAGAATCCCGAAACCAAAGCCAGCATCGTGGAACGTTTTCAACGCACTTTGAAAGAACGCATGTGGAAATATTTTACGTATCACCACACACTGAAGTACATCGACATCTTACCGCACCTGGTGCAAGCGTACAACCAATCTTACCATCGAAGCATCGGACGTGCCCCGCAAGAAGTGACTCCCGAGAACGAAGTGTTGGTGTTTGAGCGCCTGTTTGGTACGTCCCCGACGAGGGCTGTCCCCAAGAAAAGTGGAGAGTTGACCGTAGGAGATTGGGTGCGCATTGGCAAAACCAAACGCACTTTCGACAAAGGTTACTTACCTAACTGTTACCGAATTGTTTCGTGTCACTGGACGAGTGCATGGCCGTCATCCTGCCGTCGATAAATTGGAAGACATGAACGGAGAAGTGCTCAAAGGAACGTTTTATTTGCCCGAGTTACAACGTGTCACCAAAAAAGAAGACGACGTGTACGACATCGAAAGCATTCTCGAACGCAGAACCCGTAAAGTGGGCAAACGACGTGTCAAAGAAGTCAAAGTATGTTGGAAAGGATATCCACCCAGTTTTGATTCTTGGATCGACGCTTCGCAAGTCATCGGCTATAAAAAGAAGTGACCATCATGCCCTTTCACACAGACGCAGCTACGTCGACTACTCCTTCAGCCAGTTCTTCTCTGCAAGATTTACAAAAACAACCCTTGTGGGTGTGGTGTGGAGAACGTGTGCCTAAAACGCAAATCGTCTTTTTCTGCCAAATCTTCGTGGTGTATTGTGTCATCGGGGCAGCCATTGCCAATTTGAGTTTGCAACAAGGAGACAAACAATTGTGGACCATTTTATTGAGCAGTTGCATCGGTTACCTGCTTCCCAATCCCTCCCTGAAATTCTCCTCGAACGGGAACCATGGGAACCTTGTGTCCAGTGCCAGGGTCAGTCAACACTCCAATAACAACAACAACCCCATTTTGGGCGGAGACACGCCTCTGACGTCCAGTAACCCCTCGGACAGCCACAGAACTCTGGAATTATGAGTCACCAAAACCAATTTTACTTAACCTTACCCAGTGACAGTTCCATGGAGGTGTTTTCCCCACAACACGTTGTGCTGTTACACTGCCAAATTACCTCAGGCCATCCCATTAGATCACGAAGCCCATTGGGAAGTGGCTTTGGTAGAAATGATTTACCCAACACAAATCAAAAACATCACTGAAACTCAAAACAATTTTGAGGTCGAAATTCTATACCCAACAGTGCAGCAAATCATGATGACCACTCCTCAACATAAATCATTTCTTGCGAAGACCCCAATACTCCGTAGCAGCAGTGACAATTCTCCTCCTTTTTACGTTTATCACTTTAAAATTAACCCAGGCCATTATTTTAGTGGTCAACATCTGGTGGAGGCCATCGCTGACAAATTCTATGCAGCATTTCACAAATTTCTGACCAAACTAAATAAACGTGTCACCACAGAGTACCACAAACTGTCTCACCGTCTACTCATCAAATTTGAAAGTGACGAAACAAGTATACGTATTAAATTTTGCCCTCAATTGTATGACATTTTGGGTGGAGACCTCAATATGGTCACGGATAAAAAGTCCAAAAAGATTGAGAAAGCCGACATTGACAACAACGGGCATTTTGCGAGGTATTTTCGTTTCCCGGTAGAACTGAACCAGGGAATGAATTTGATGTTTGTGTACTCCGATGTGGTGGAGTACAACGTGGTGGGACAGACCTCTGTGCCGTTACTGCGTGTCATTCCTTTCAAAGTAAATTCTGCCACGAACACTGACGAGGAAGGTGGAAACACTTATCACGTCCACAGCGAATTTGTATATCCTCATTATTTGCCTGTCAGCAAGTCGTATTTGGACACGGTCAACATTGCTATAAAATGAGATCTGGGACAAAATATTCCATTCACCAAAGGAAAAGTCACGGTGAAACTCCATTTTCGAAAACGGTTCTCTAGCGACTCGTAAGTCATGTATCCAGTGTACCGAGGGGTTGCTCGACAGCGAGGACACGGTTTAGGAGATATGTTGAAATAGGCCTTTCGTTCGGTGGCTCCGGTGTTGAAACCGATGGTGACACGCGGATTGCATGCTTTGAAAGATGCGGCACTGACGCAAGGCAAAGAATTTCTCCAAAATGTCATCATCGACAAACAAAACCCTAAAGAAGCCTTCATGAGGGCAGGCAAAAATGTCTTGCTACAAATGGGCAAAGACCTTTTGGGCCGTTGAGAAACACCTATAAATGCCCTGCACGCTACCGAGTCGGGCATTCAGCAAGGACAAGGTAGAAAGAGACGACGAAGAAAACACCCTTTCACCAGACTTCACACGTCTAAAGCTAGAAAGACAAAGAAAACAAGAACCGTTCGAGACTTAGACGTTTTCGATTATTGAGACACAGAAAAAAATGATGCACCGAGAGTCATGCGCCTGTTCCAAGTCGGAACTGGATCTGTTTGCCATGCCCCCCACCATGATGACCATGCAAGAATCCCAGTGGGTGAAATTTCACCCCGTCTCCTCACTGACAGATTCCGCTCCCATCGAGTTTGAAATCAAAGGACAGCCCGAAGATTATATCGATCTGAATAGCAGTTACTTGTACTTGAAAGTCAAAGTTCTAGATAAGGATGATGGTGGAGTAAAAGAGACTGAGAATATAGCTCCCGTCAACAATTTCATGCATTCCTTGTTCAGCTCAGTGGACTTGTACTTGAATAACAAACTGGTCAGCAGTAGCATGGATACTTACCCTTACCGTGCCTACCTGGAAAATCTCTTGACGTACGGAATAGATGCCAAGAATACTCATCTCAATGCCTGTGTGCTATGGGAACCTGACGAAGCGAAGGAGTTTGACACATTAAATAAAAGTAATGACGGCTTTGTGGAAAGACGAAGCAAAATCTTAAATAAGAAGAGTTTAGAACTGATGGATCATTTACATTTGGACATGTGGTTGCAAGAGAAATATTTGCTGAACGGGGTAAATATTCGCTTGAGACTGAATCGTAACAGTGCCGCTTTCCATTTGTTGGCTGATAGTACTGTCAAAAGCAAAATCGAGCAGGCCAAACTCTACGTACGACGCGTGGAAGTGTTGCCTAAAGTGGGAAATGACATCAGTAACACGTTGAGCAGAACGACCGCCAAGTATCCCATCCGACGCGTGGAAGTGAAAACGTTCACCATTCCCGCTAACCATCAATCCATGATCGAAGATCATCTGTTTCAAGGACAGTTACCCAAGCGTTTAATCCTTGGTGTGGTCAACAATGAAGCCTTCAACGGAGACTTCGAAAAAAATCCTTTCAACTTTCATCACTTCAACGTGAAGAAAATCGAAGTCAGTCGCGATGGCAAGACCTTGTGTACCCGACCTTTCGAACCTGACCTTGGTGACACAAAGATGAATTACTTGAGATCGTGCTTGTCCCTGTACGAAGCCACTGGATAGTTAGGGACCAACACCAGTCACGGCATTACGTACGAAGATTACGCAGGAGGCTATGCTTTGTGGGCATTTGATTTCACTCCAGACCAAGGCAGCGACGAGGGACATTTTCACCCTATAAAATCAGGCCAGATTCGTGTGGAACTTCAGTTTACAGAACCACTGAAAGAGACAGTGAACGTTATCCTGTATGCAGAATTCGATAATACCATAGAAATCAACAGTTTGAGAGAAGTCATTCTAGATTATTAGAAGCTATGGAAGACTGTTATCCCTCTTTACCTAGTGGAGAAACTTTAGACATGGAATGTGAGGAGACTGTGGAAGAAGAAGAAGAAGAATCCCAAGACGAAGAAGTTATCATGATGAAGTCGAGATGGCCAGAACAAGAAGCCCATTTAGTCTCCTGTTTTGCTACATTCCTGAGAGATGTAATGAAAGAATTGATCAAGGAAGAGTGCTATGGATGTCACAACGATCATCCCAGTCAAATTCAACACGACAAATGTCTGATGTTGAGCCAAGAAGAAAAATTGGACGAATATCTGGACAAAGCTTGGGGTGTCATCGAGATAGAATTCGTGTTGAACGAGTGGTATAAAGGCTTGGATAAACATTCTTCTCCTCCATTAACGTCTCTGGAGCGCCGTCGCATCGAATCTCTCTTTGACCAGAATAAGAAGTCGGATCTAAACGCCTTTTACTTGTCAGACATTTTCAAGCAAAACGTCAGGATCGAATTGATGACTTATCATTACCTGTGAAGAAAAAAACAAGACAAATCAATGGATACCTGGGAACTTTATTACCTTTTGAACCACAGTTCGTACACGGCTTCTTGGAATCCTGTCGTCTGTGCTAAAGATGAACTCCCTCATCACAAACCTCAAGACCATCTAGTTTATGTGATCAACACGGACGACAGTCATCTCCCAGGAACCCACTGGGTAGCCGTCTACTTTCCTCAAGAAGGATGTGTGGAATATTTCGATTCGTACGGATTGCCCCCTTTGGAAGACGATATCATTGACTTTACGAGAAGAAATGCTCAGACCACCCGATTCAATAATGTGAAATTACAAGGCACAGATTCCTTGGTGTGTGGACAATATTGTGTGTATTTTCTGCATCATCGCAGTCTGGGTTATTCCTTAGAACATTTAGTGACTCATTTTGATCCTCGTTCTTCTTCTAGAAACGATGTGAAAGTAGATCAATGGTTTTGTGACCATTATGCTTATCTTTTGTCTCAAGCTAGGAAACGTAGTGTCCATCAATGGCCTAATGATTTCCAACAGTGGAAATCACAATTTCATTCACAACATTGTCAGCCCTGTCCAAAATAATGTGTGAGTTGAAAAAAATGTTTGAGATTTGAAAAAAATGTTTGATGTTATGTTGTTGGATTATTGTTAAAAATGTTATAGTTGTTTGTTAGTGTTAAGTGATTTTTGAATAAAAAATGTTCTGTTTTGAAAAAAAATGCCTTTGTCTTTTGTTTGGCTATAAGAATGTTGATTCATGCTCTTTGACTTCTCTCTAACTTTCTCATGACACTCATTAAACGTTCCGGCTCGAAAACCGTGGAGGGATGTTTTCCTTCACGTCCGCGCTTTGACTTTAAGAACCGGGGTTGTTTCCAGTCTAACCATCCATTGTCGACTCATCCTCCTACGAAGATGTGCTCCAAACTAGCTAAGCTAAACGAAGCCTACGTGAATTTGCATAGGGTCAGACACAGTCTGATACCGAAGTCTGAAGAGATAGAGAATGTGAGAATGCTAAAAGTCACTGAAGACCTGATAGAAGAGCTCTTCAGAGAAGACGTAAACAGGGAGAAAGAAGAATGGACAGAGAAGTACAGACTTCAGAGACAGCAGCAACAGCAACAACAACAGCAGCAGCAGCAGCAGCAACCTGAACCTGACAGAGGCTTTGTCGATTGTCGTATCGACACCAAAGAGTTCTTCTTTTCTTTCCGAAGAAGCAGACCTATCGTCAGAAAGTCTATCGTCAGAGGACGTCGCATTCTTAGAAACTAAAATATTGCCATAGCAAACAAAAAAAACCCAGCCCTTTTCAGGGCTACCCAATACTCTAGAAAAGAAATAACAATCGATTTGCCAATGTAGAGTAGTGTGAATATAAACACTGACTCTTTTGTGGTGTGAGTGTATGTGTTTGTGTGGATAGTAGATTATGATCATGGTTTTTTTTTGCTGTTTGACGTGCGTGGAGAGTATATTTAGGGGTTTGATTGCTTTGCGCATGTGGATAGTATATTATTGGTTTAATGAATTTTTTAGAATAGTGATGGGTTGTATAAAAAAGTCAGTGAGTGTTTCTTTTAGGTCCGCGCGTTGTTTGGTCATGATCTAGGTAAGATAAATTTTGTTTTGGGGGATGTTTTCCTTCACGTCCGCGCTTTCACTATAAATTAAAAATCACTCGGCAGTCTAGCTACCCTTGTTGATTGATCAACAATAAAAATGAGTAGCAGACTTGCAAAACGTTTTGAACTCCAGATGCACCTGGAATATGCCAGATGCCTCCTGAACGAGCTGGCTGCGGAGGCCCTTGTGGAAGAAGCCAGGATAGAACAGGAGGAGGAAGAGAGAAAAATGAAAGAAGAGGAGGAAAGAAAGAGAGAGATCAGGTGTCACCCTATGATGAACCCTGTGTGCAAGGTGACATCTGAGGCAAGGACATCTCCCCAACCTCTAGCTGCACCACATTTACAACAGAGGTAAGGATGCCGATTCATCCTAGAATAAGAAATAGAAGAAGAGAAAGGGAAGTCTTCACTATTCCAGAGACAGAAGATTGGAATAGTGAAGCCACTCAACCCGCCTCTGCGCTTACAGCAACAAGGGTGAATTGTCAAGGAGACTGGAGTCGAAGATGTGTGTGTGGTGCCAGACCAGGAAGGTGCCAGCATTAGATAGGTGCATCTGGAGTTAAGAAAACAGCCTTTTTCAGGGCTACCCCAATCTCTAGAAAAGATATAGTAATCGATTTTGCCAATGTGTGTATGTAGAGTAGTGTGAATATAAACACTGACCCTTATGTGGTGTGAGTGTATGTGTTTGTAAGAGCTGACGTAAGCTTGTGTGGATAGTAGATTTTGGGTTTGTTTATTGTTGCTTCAGGTATGTGGATAGTAGATCATATGAAATGAGAAAAGTAGGGATGTTTTACTTCACGTCCGCGCGTTGTTTGGTTATGATCTAGGTAAGATCAATTTTGTTTTAGGGGATGTCTTCCATCACGTCCGCGCTTTCACTATAAGAACCCACAGTATTCGTCGTTCAAACCATTCTACAAAGAATAAAAAAGAAGATGGCTTCAAACCAACTTGATAAAATGAAAACATTGCAAGACGTCCTGGACAATTTGGGTATGATGGAGCAAATGTTGGTTAACATAAACGAGGATCAGTATTCTTATAGTCCCCATCGTGTGAAGATGGAGATCAACAATTTAAGAAAAGTAAAGGAAATGATCAGTGCTCTGATGAAAGAAATAAAGGAGGAGAAGGAGGATGAAGAGGAAAGGATAAGGATGAGAGTATGGAACGAGAAAATTGAAAAGGAAGAAGAAAATGAGAAGAGGAAGAAAGAAGAGGAGGAGAAGCAGAAAGAAGAGAAAAAGAAGGAAGAAAAGAAAGAAAGAAGAGAAAGAGTGTAGGACAGAAAATAAGAAGCTGGTGGAGAAATAGAAGAAATTAAAAGAAGAAGACGAAACCCAAAGGCCCTTTTCAGGGCCACCCACATCTCTCGAAAAGAGATCGACTTTCACTTGCCTACCCCTTTTTTATTTTTTTATTTAAAAAAAAAATAGAGACCCATCCGGTCGGGACCGTATTAAAATAGGGTCCCGACCCTGTTCCATTTCCCCTAGTCCCTAGACATGCCCAAACTCTATTCCCATGTTCAATTCCCCTTGTCCCTAGAATTGCTTTTTTCTCCCATGTTAAATTTCCCTTGTCCCTAGACAGTCCCACGATTTATTCCCCATGTTAATTCCCTTTGTCCCTATATCGTCCCACGATTTTTCCCCATGTTAAATTTACATGGTCCCTATATCGTCCCAGGGGTGTTTTTAATGACAAGTCCCATTGTCCCTGAATCGTCCCCCTTCACTACTGTCACATTTATATCTAGTCCATAATCACAAAATTTCGCAGAATCAAAAACAATACATGACTCTATTCATTCCAGATCAAATGGGAAACTTGTTGCAATGCACATTTTAACAAAACACGCCATTTTCATTCGAAAGTTATGTCTAGCGCGCTACTAAGTTCAAATTTATCTGGAGGGAGTTATGTGTGCATTAATAATGTTGTTGTGTAATGATGAATCTGCGTTTGTGTATTTAGTTTGGAATACGGCATACATTTCGTTACTTTGTTTCTTGTAGTGTATTTTTGTTAATATAATTAAGTCTTAGGTAGAATAAGTAAATGAGCAAATAATAAAACGGTTACTGCACTTATATTGAAAATATGAAGTCGTTTTGTCGGATGGATAAACTGCATTCCCAAGGTCGTGCAGTATTTCCATCCGAAAAACTCGTTCATATTTTCCCTCACATATGCAGTAACCTATAAATACACCTGAAGTCAGTTACAGGAGTAAATCGTCTGATGCTGTGAGCGAATATTCTAGCAGTAATGAAGATATCCAAGAGCAAATCAATCCGCTAGAAACATTCAGCATTTATATCACCAGGTAATGTACTAATCAGCAATACATTCGCATGCATATTTAAATTATTTATATTTTTTCTTCATAATAATACTTTTAGAAACGGTCATTTAGATGATGTAAATTTTTAATGCTTATAATCCTTTGATATTAGTTAGTATTATGAGCATGTATAATTGGTAGTACGATTTTTCGATTATACGTCTCATAGTTAAGTCATACTGAGCAATGCAGGTAAGCATCATGTGGTCCGATAAGGATATGTATTTTCGAGAATGGAAGTCATGGGTTTTTCAACGAAGGATCACGACCTTATTCATGGCTGACTAGAACTGAATCAGCTGTGGTTGGCTGCAAGTAGATATTTCTAAATTCTAAAATAATCACCAAAAAATCTCGTATTGAATTGTTTCGTTATTCGCGTTTTTAGTTTAGAATATGGAGGGCTTTTTACACAAAATTCGAATCCTTGAAGTCTTGAAATAGTATTGAGAGGTCTGATTTATTTATTTAATCATTCGTTGGAATTGCAGTGCTGTAACATTTTTTTACATACTATTTGAAATAATAGTTGTGTAGAATTGCTGTGAAACATTCAAGGGCATTTTTGATTTATAGCTCTACTGGGGATTTACCGTGTATTTATTTAATGAAGATTAGGATTTAAAAAACACTGATTCTTCGATGGTTTTGGTAGATAAGGTCATCACAGTTTTCATTCAGAATACCTTTTGAACGTATTTCGTTTACTTATATTTATTGGAACTGATAGAACTTTTATGAAGTTCTATAATGTATTGATCACTGTAAGGAAGATTTTAATTAATTACCTTTGAATTTAAAAAAAAAAAATTATTTTTAAAATAACAAATCTTTTCGGTTCTGCTCTTTTCTGATTACGTCATTTAAGCCCCTAGAGATGGTGATAATATGTTTTGTGAATGATATACGACACAATGCAAAAAAGAGCGTCGAGAGCACTTGAGGAAATTAGCAACAACTATTAGCAGACACAAAATATAAAAAGATATTGAGAAAAGTTGCAATATGTTTGCCATTGTTTAGTACATACGCAACATTGATGTCAAATATTTTACTGTATGATCCTAACACGTGTCTAAAGTAATCCGCCAGAACTTTAACATGTTTATGATATTTCGTGGTATTGACGCGCATGGACTCATCCATTAGACGTGGTGTGCTGGCAAAACACATTATGTGAATTTCAAAATATTTTTGCAGAGGCCACATAGAAGCTCTATAGTTTCCACAACTGACTTGACGGGAGCCTCTGGCATTACCGAGCGAAATGTCGCACGACTTTGGTTAAACCAACTGAACAACCGCGATATATGTACAGAATATCAAAAACTAAAGAAAAGCCAGCTATTCCATTCATGAGTAATCTGACCGACGCTACATATCTGTAAAAGTTAGTGATTCAAACTTTTTGGAAGTTATCAAATGTACCATATCAAAGACATGTTCACACCGCGACAATTTCAATGTTGCTATTAAATTTGATGGTGGTTCTACCTATGCTATCGCTATTAGTCTGTAAATCGGAATCTAAATAAGTCACGAATTTTCATTTATTAATCATTCATGACATAATCTAACAAGAAAATATTAATAACCCCCACATTCCACTTGAATTAGGGATGCTACAGCTCTCTCTCTCTCTCTCTCTCTCTCTCTCTCTCTCTCTCTCTCTCTCTCTCTCTGGGAAAGGGACAAAATACGTGTTAATAGGTGAAGTGGGAGAGAAAAAGAATTTGGTCCAGATGGAACCTTTGAAAGTGAACACCAAGTAATCTACAAGAACCTGTACACTTACTATGTGATTTACCCACAGTAAATATATGGCGTTGCTACAGAAACTCGACTAACATTTCTGTGATGTCTAATCCAGACTACCTTATATAAGCAGAGACCAGGTATGTAATCAAAAAAGGACAATCATCTATATTTGTGTAGGATAATCTGCACTGATAGACAAGGCATCATAACTGCACCATGTTAGAAGCAGTTGTTGGTAATACATAAACATGTATAAATTTAATACTGATTTTCCATAAATCTAGGTATGTCAAAATTATACATAAAATAGGTATTTTAAATGGTACCTTGCATGCTCCATAGCTGATAAATCCCCCGTTGCAGAGCGAGATACAACCAATCAAACCTGATATATTCCTTTGATGGTGCTAAGTTCACATGCATTTTTATGTAGTGGAAGGAAAGCCTAAGATGAATAGAATAATTAAAAGTGAGTAAGACTGTATCTCGATCTGTTTGTATATATGTACGTCTATCCACAACTAAAATCAAATATATTTGTTGGTCAAAGGACTTTCCGGTGGTGGGCAGACTTTGTGTATGCAATCATACGAAAAGGAAAGTAGCGGATACAGCTACAATTTGACTGTGATATATATTTTCTCCACAAAATATAGAGTCAAGGATATTGTCAAGGGGCAAATTTCTGGCGATCTATGAAAAACACATTAGTTGAGACCAGAGAACAATTAATTCGATTTGTGGGAGAGGCCATACTGCCATGTTCGGTAATGTCTTTTCGAGGGGAGAATTTCATTCTTAATTAAGCATTCGTTTATTTAGCCAACATAAGACTGGTGGAGACAAAAGCTATTGGCCCTAACATACGTCCATACATTTGTAATACTGATTTCACCTGTGTTCATTCATCAGTTTACCCAGCCCTAAGCCTCGCTATTTATTGTATATGCCTTGCATATTTGCATATTTCAATAAAATCGAATATATTTTTGTCATACAGCTCAGCATGTTTTTTACTATATAGCAATAGAGCAAAGGTACAAGGTTTAATAAGATTTGATATACTATACTGAACATTTAGTGTAATTTGCATATGATATATCTTATTTTAAATGAAAATTATATTCATACAGTCTAGGAATAATTTTGTGAAAACAAAACTTAACGTGATTAACAATATATAATAGGAATATTGTTCGGTTGAATTTTCCCTAGAATGGCATGGGTCAGAAAAAGCAATTTACATGCACATAAAAAGCCACGTTTTCTTCCATGACAATTTCCAGTTCCAATGGATGATTGTATTATGAACTTGAATTTGTTCACATCAAGAGCATTTTCTACCTTACCTGAATCATTGATTTTTTAATTGTGTAATGAAACTAATAATAAATAGCTAGTATTTTCTCAATATGATTACATGCTAAATATAAGGATTACTATCGTCGTCCTAGTCAAGGACATTGTATTTACCATCTTCTTTATCATATTTGAATAGTGGACGCCTTAATTATATCTAGGATATTATCTTGTACACCTTTGGAATCTTCTAAAATGAAATTTTCCGTTAGATAATAAATATTCTCTTTGAAAATGTTAATTGTGACCTGAAGTCAATTAGAGGACTACATAATTTATCTTATCTTAAACTTAAATATGCATGCTGTAAGATTTCAGCAGAATTAGTTGTATTATTGCTGTATCCAGCATTTCATTGGGCTGGAATTTATTTATCCAGATGATGTATTTACTGGCAATACAAATTGTTCATCATCTTCAGTTATATTCTTGGAAAGGGATTTTAAACTAGCATTGGATTGTGTTATAGTGACCCGATGCTTTAACTTGAGGTGGATAGACTGATTCCCTAATCCTAAACCCACACAGTATATGCTTAATGTGGGTGAATGTAAGAATATCCTTCCAATAATCCGTATCCCCGCTTGAAAACAACATATTATAAGCAGTCATTTTAAAGAAAACAAAATCTCTACAGGAGTAACAATATGACAGCTAGCTGCAGAAGACGGTCATGTTCTAGGATATATATATATATATATATATATATATATATATATATATATATATATATATATATTTGAGTGTGTGTAATTTCTATACATACACACATTTAGTGACGCTTGAAAACCAAAGGAAAAGAGAAAGTGCATATATCAATACGATAAAACGTGCCAATGTAATTTTTTACCTTCACATTCTCCGGATTTCTGCAGCAAGCAAAAATAGGTTTAGGTCCAGTTCCCATTGCAGACAGCTGCCAGATAGTTCCCAACCATATTCCTCTGTTTGCTCCTGTTATAAGCAAAGAACCTGTTGGCGACATTTTAATGTCAGATCGCTTGGGTCCTAATCTGGCAAATGATGGCTTTCTTTTACGTCTCAACAGCTGAACATCTGCGGTCATAAACTAGGTCGTCTCCGGTGCATAAAGCAATAGGAATGCCTTTAGAGTTTGCTTTTCTCGTTTGCTTGCGGCGAAACATTGCAAAAAAGAAAAGGCGAGTAATAATCGTTAAAGCGGTTTCTGGCCCAAAGACCCCACATCCTTATACCCCGAAAAGTACGTCGGTGCGACAAGGTCTTTCGATTCTATTATCGGGATAAGATGGAGCTTTATTGTGAAAACACTAGTAGTCCTGAAAAATAGGGTATTTGATCCAGAAACCTGCCTTTACCATTACTACTGGCATAAACAAATACGTGTTGAAAACGAATACGTTTTACGTCATCTTAGGGTAATATTGTTCAAGGTGAGTAAACAAACTTTGTATTTGTTTATACCTGGAAAAATAGGTTAATTCTGAGAAAAAAAGGACTTTTGATGTCTAAACCGCTTTACTATTACTCCAGGTGCGCTTTTTTATAAAATGGTAGATGAAATTTATACCTGAAAAGTTTGTACTCATCTGGTTGCAATCAAGAAAATCGTTGTGTTTTGTTTTATAGTGTCATATTAAAAATACTGATTCCGTCAGAGCAGTAGCTGTTATCATTAAAATTACAAAACCGAGATTTATAATCGTATCTGTTTCTATTTTGTGATGATTTGAACTTATTACATTTCAACACGACCAGCATACCCGTCTAATGCAGCTTTGTAATCATCGAATCCTAATACTTTATCAAACCCATTTTTTGTATTCCCTTCGCACGTTTTTTTATTACGTTTTTAGCAGCTAGTTTGAGACAGCACATTTTACCTAAGAAAACAACAAACCCTGATATTGGAATAAAGTTAGTCTCACCATTAAACTTACCTATCTTTTTCTTATTATGGTTTCAATGAAATCCGCTAATTTTAGGATAATCTGATAGTTCGAGCAGATCCTTATGCTTGTAGATATCACTCTAAGTATCATCGCACGGCACTTTATACCTCAACGAGTCCTTATCGGCAAACAATAACTCAGCATCAGGTCATACGTTTTTGATAAAATCGTACAGAAAACTGTATATCAACCACTTTGTTAAATCATGTACTTGAAGCACATACATAAACATGTTTGTTTAGTCAAAGGTGTTTTTTTTCGTTTATGAACAGCTGCTTTGTTTTCGGTTATTATTTTCATACTGACGAAACCATCAGATGCTACAATTTTGTTACGTCGTTCAACGCTATTGGTGATCTCAGCATTGATACGCTTTCTGATATTTTCCATAATTTTTCCAAATACGCTATTATCCACCAACTTGAAGAAGTTTTTCTCAAAATCACTTGTTGCAGCTGTTCTTTTTGCGGTATTAGAATCAATGTAACCTTTCATACAGGGAGCTTGATTCAATTTTAAGACGTAATGTACCTTTTTAATATCAAACCATGATCAACAGCCTGTAGGAGATTTTTATGATGTATTACGTATCTCTTTCAAGTAAATTTGGGGCAAGCTCATTAAAAACAGATTTACATTGCCCTTTACGTTGCTCCTCTGATAACAAACGAAAATCTATCAGCATCGTTTCTAGACAGAACGGACAGTCGTTGTGCATATCGTGTAATTAGACTGGATAATCAAGATCAACCTCAACAAAACAACTCACATCTGGTATATTGTTTATCAGTTTCATTGAAAACCTACTCGACAGATATCCACCTAAAACCACCTTATGCTATTGGCTCACACATTGCATATACACACAAATTATTTGGATCAAAGATAACTATTTTATGACGATGGAAGATCATGGTCGTAGTCAGGTATTTAGTTATTATTATCTTTTGCATGTTTTTGTTATTACGCTCATTCCGCTTCTGATTCCTCTTTCAATGAAACAGAACATATCCGGATCGGTTTAGCACCGCTCGATGTCAACAATGCATCCCAGGATTATCCTGGTGCTGAGCAATACCAAGCGGGATCTAATCAATCATTGCTGCAGCTACCGTTTTTGTTTTGAAATTTTTATATACGTCTGCTAGCAGCAGTACATATGTGATTAAGTACAGATCGTGATAATCACCAAAGGTTTTACAATCAAACTCGCTCCAGATTTTTTTAGCATACTCATTTTCATCATATATAATATCTTCGAGATTTAGCTTAGTGTAAAATGAGTCTTTGTTAGTTAACTCTATTTCATCAAGTCTGCTCCAATCGTCAAGGGACTCATATGGAAAGATACATTTTTGTTTTTGCAGGTATAATTTATTACCAAAATGATCTGTTATGTTGTCAAATTTATCACAGCCTTTTACAAGTTCATCTAACGAAGCCCTCATAAACTGCAAGCTATCGATAAATCTCAACTTACCAAGAGTAAAGGACGTATCCTTTTCAGAATTATTTGGAATACATTAAATACTGTCGTTCTTATAGTTTTAAACGATTTGTGATTTCCTTATTACCAAATAATGCTTCAACGATAACATGCAAGTCGTATCCTCTAAAGTTGTGAGAGAACAAACAAGTATAAAATCTGGTTGCTGATTCAAGTGCAAATCAAGCTTATCATGAGCAGGACAAAATACTAACTAAAAATAAATAGTCTGCCGAATTTAGCATCGGTATTTTACAATGCGTCATAGTTTTGAATTAGGTTTGTCAGATACGTAATGCAAACAAGATGAAGCATTGCCATAATGGCTCGTAAATATGTAACACTGCCACTTTATATCATATTTTCGACCAACATCGCCACACCATATAGCTAATTCATAACTTTTCAAACACCACATACGCAATTTTAATAGAAATAATCAACAGCTTACGATGGATAATATTCTGGACTGCTACTTCGTCGATTTGTTTATTTGTAGATTTCAATTTTTTAATTGCTTCTGGCATAATAACTTCAGGTTTATGGGGAAAAATATAAATTCGTAACACATTTATATCAGGAGATATTCCTCTATTATATGTCAAATCTAAATATTTAAAAAAGAAATATTTCTTTCATTTTTCATATACATATCGCATTTATTCCGGTGCTAAGCAGGTCAAAGGTGATGGTGAAGATTTTAAAGATTTTAACCAGATAGTCGATGAACATACTGAACAAGTTAACCAGAAAAGAGAGAGGCACAAAAAGAAATGAAGCGTCAACTTGAAAAGGCGGAAGAATAAAGGAGAAAATCTGATGTACAAACTAGGTCTAAACAGCAAAGTAAATGAGAAAAGCTGAGTCAGAGGAACTTCAGCAGCACTCTCCTGATCCACAACCAGATACGCAAGACGAAACATCTGAAGAAGCAGCCGGAAGTTGCGTTACCACTCACAAACCTCGCCGGTGGTTCAAGATAATCTATGTCCAAACAACATCGTCGCTGATGTTGATCGACTAAAACGTCTGATTGGTGGAAGCAAAGCTGGCGTTAATTCCCATAAAAATACTATTGAAGCAGCTAATATTTACCGGTGGCGTCATGGGCAGCAGCATCTATCGGGCACTGATAGATGAAATTATAAATGATTACTACTGTGAGTGACCAATTAGATCGGCTGTAACAAACAACAAATGATTATACACAATGCCCAACGTGGACCTGAAATCGTCAGGGTGATAAATTCATGATTACAGGTTTATAGCACGCTGTACAGGGATGGAATCGGCGACGTTATTCAAAGTTTATGTAGAAGGAAAGCCCCAAAAGCTAGTTCGATTGCAAACAATTACGCACTAATGCCATCGAAGTTATTCGTGATAAGGTATTGGCACTGTTAGTGATGTTACTGTTAAAAGCATTCTCGGCGATCACAGACTGACTCGCACGATTAGTACGACGAAAACCGCAGCAGAATGCGAATCATTGCAATGCAGGCATTCCAGCAAAATTGCTCATCACCGAAGTGATGCCTTCAGGTGTCAGTAAAATAATGAGCGATTAAAATAATTCGCTGAAGTGCCGTTACTAACAAAACAACAAGCCGCCCAGAGATAAATAAAGTATAACCTCAAGTCTGATAGCGGGAATTGGCCTGGCTCGTCGGTCATTTTAAACAACAAATACTATAATAAAATGTTCAAGCGTGAATCTGATCCTGCATTCGACATGGACGCCTAGTCCTCAAAGATGAATCGGTGAGTGATTATCAGTATTATTTTTATTATGCACGTATACCAGACGCACGTGGACGAATCGAGCAACATGTTCAGGATACAAGCAGACATTTCTTGCCCACCGTTGCATTTATTAAGCAGATAATACAATACACGGAAATTTTAGATTGAGCTGGTTTTGTTATTAATGGTGGCATGGCATTGTTTCACAGTGCCACGTACAGCATTGACATAAAGAATATTGAATCACGTATCGAAAACGTCGACGTTGCTACGGCAATATTTGTTCTGGCAAAATATTATGATGATTAATTGCGGCTCGCCGGTCCATCAATGTTTGCCAAAGATACCACTGATCATACTGAGAGCCATATCGTGGAAATGAACGACGCTGAAAACTGAAGTATCATCGATGAATGAAAATTGCAACAAAGGACTCGCGGCACGTCGATCAATGTTAAATGTAGAAGAAGAATTTCATGATTAATTGCGCCATGACACATACTTGGATTGTGCAGAAATGTCAGAAAAGTTATTTTTGGTGCTAAAAACAATGTGGTGCTTGTCAGAAAGGCCACCAACAACGATGCAATCTGGCATCCTGCTGGTGTTGACGATGGTAACATTGGACTAACAAACCTTTCATTGTGGATGCCAAGAATGACACCATCACTCGTTGAAGAACAACGGCTGCTCTCTTTCATGGATAGCGGTCGCAGATCAACGTTGTCATGGTTGACGATGACCACAGACAGCGTCCAGAACAATGTTGCTGGGAAATTCTCATGGCAGATAGTGTAGTAATAGAGAGTGTCAACATCACGACATGTATTTATAGCACTTCAGGAAAACACCCGAGTAGATTCAAATTTATGCAACGAAAGACGTTTAACATGATTGGGGGCAGTCAAGTTTCATTGAGAATAAATGGACATCAAGAACCATCTGAAGAAGTGCTATTTAATTTCGATAATAATCATGTTGCACGTGCGTATCATCGGTTGATGACATTTATTGGGTATGGTCAGAATGTTGATTCTGGTTTGCAGATATCTTAGCGGGATTTTACAACCCTATATCCGATCTACCATTTCTCGCCAAAACACCTTGATTTGTCTAAACAATCAGACGTGGACGTAACCTTCCAATATCATGTAGCATTATTACTAGCTGGTTGTTGCAGAGCAATCGCTGTTATACCATCAGACAAAACAATGTTATTGAAGATGTTGGTGGACGAATGATAGTCATTGAGGCACTCGCTCATAATACGTAAGTGTTTTCCAAACATATAATTAGATCATTCATGATATTAAAATGTCATATCATTACATCAATGTTACTTTGGCACCTGGTCAGTTTGAATAGCTGCAATCGGCATCAAAGAATAAATCGTGGGCAAAAATATATCTGAAATCAATGGCGTTGCTAGGCCAAAAAAATTACAGTTGACAGAACGTCAGCTTAAACACTACAATGACGCTAACAAATCAAAAACTGGCATGCGATTTGACCTTTCCGCTAATGCGATGAGCGACACATCAAAGACACATATAAGTGCTATTTACCTCTGCAGCTCCAGCTGTTGCAAAAGTAGCCGCACTTGGTGCTGCTGAAACAGCTTATGGCAATGTACTGAAAAACGTAACAGAACAGGGTCTAAAGACCTCAGAAAAAAGGAAAAACGTCAAAGGTTACCAGGAAAGCTCCCCATGTCCAATTTTGATTTCCTTCATGCTGCTCGGTGATTAAACATAACAAACTTCAGAGGTGTTTTCATGCTTGATTAGTTATTGGAAAAACCAAACCGTGTTGAAACTGGTATTATTAATCTTAATGGCCGTTCTGGTTCAGGTACTCATTAGGTGTACACGTGGTTGATCATCGTGTTTTTGTTTATTTCGATGTATGAGGACCAGCACCAAAGAGAATTTTTGCAGTATATCTGCGGCTTATCTAGAACGTGTATCTGGTATTAAGCATGACCAACACAGACATTAACGGATCCAATAAAACGTGGTCTAGAAGTACTTGTCAAGGTCATCAGCGCCGCCTCATAAAGTCATGCACAAATATACAGCCTGTCGTTTTGAACAGGTTAATAGTTTATAATGGTAGATATTTATGGAAGATCTGCTAAGCGCAAGGCTGAGTGTGATATTGATCTGTCAGCGTATGCAACACGATATGAACTTATTGTTCTTTTGCGTCTCGCTAGGGTTCATCCAGATGAAGTTGTTGTTTTTCAGGATCAACATAGGCGGTTATAGATGAGCAATATCATATGGGTCGATATTATACCGTCAGTTTCAGGTGCGACCTATGATAACATTGTGGTATTTACTGATGGCAGACAAATCAAAGACTCAAGTGTATCAATCAGAGGGACAATTTGATAGCTCTTTAAGCGTGCTGCTAAATCCGGCGTTACAATAACTGGTGAACTCAACATGAACGAACTATAATCACTAACTTGATAGAACTAGACTCAGATAATGACGCTGCAACATAGAAATATGTGGACAACAATGATGTCGCGATAAGGACCTCGTTAATAACAATCAGTGATGGATTGGCCATATTCAGATCTGAATATTGCAATCATGTGACTGCGTTTACGAATTTCTGCAGAAACAGAAATAGAGGTGATAATGATTTTTGTAGTTCCAAATTGTGCCCACATCAGTCTCACTGAAATTCGCACACGACTTAATGGCAACGCCAAACAAAATGTTCAAGATTATCGCTGGTGTTGTCCATACAAATCCATTCATCAACACGGTATACACAGTAGCGTATGGATCAGCAACAGGGGCAACAACAAAACAGCTCAATCAAACATACCGCTGAAGTCAACGGGGTGTGCAGTCTCTTTGTGTTTAGTGCTGAGCAATTTAGGATATTTACAACGTATCCGTGGCATCATTCCACTCATGGATTTACCAGGACTGTGTCAGTCGTGTTAAATCAAAACACAGAGGAAACATTCATACTGGATACAGAAGACAAAAGGTTGACCACAACAATGTATTGGTGGTGCCTGGAATTCGTCGCAAAAACACCTCAGTTGGTTACTTAGTATATAACATAATGAATCTCACACAATCCCTTTGATCTAATCAAGCATATGCGTGGAAGGTATCGCTGGAAGAAATCATCGACGAGCACATGACAAAACACAAAAAAATATCGGTGGTGTTGTTGGTGATGCTGGTATTCGCAATATTTCTGCGACAAAAATATCAACCTGTGCAGGAAAAACGTACACGAACGTGTATAAACATACCAATGATACTGTAAGCTGGGTTAAACGATGGTGTAGTATTAGGTAATGAATTTGCTGCAATTAGGGATGTATATTATCGGTATCACAAGAACGTAAACATACCAGTGCCAATGTTGCCAACGCCATATTTAGAATCCAAAATAACACAGGTTCCTTATTATTTAATACTTTCCAACATATATTGATCAAGGTTGGCTTAGTCCTCTGGAAACATAGACTTCTTTGCTGATCTAGTTAAACGTTGTTCTTCTGTTTCGTTTTAGCCATATGCATTCATATGACATACTGAAACATTAAGAAATAATGGCTTTGAGTGATTTATTTAAAAATTGTAATACCTCCATTCCCCAATAGTAGCTATTCTAGTGTTATCTTTCTAATTGTGGCTTTTAATGCCCCAGCATCCCCATAAGTGATGCAGACCTGCCAGCCCTGACGAGTCCGTCTTAGTAAGGCAGTTGATTTGTTCCTCGTTATATTGACCGGTTTAGAGTAAGGTGTAACAAATTAATAACAGCTATTGTAAAGCTGGAAAACGTAATTAAAAGTTTGACGCATCGACGATAAACATTATGTTCAATTGAAACATTTGAAAAGTACGCGTTGACTTTATTTACCACTAGTACAGTTGAATAAACTCCTTTCACATGACACTGACAATCATATCTCCCGCCACGATACATACTCAAATTGATACGTGATGTCCAATATATATAATTGTGTCCTTTCCAGCTTTTATTCACAAGACTCTGAATACTCGTCTTTATTATCCTGTGTTGATTATTAACTTTTCTGGAAGTTTATTTTTCCTTTCGTCTTAAACATGCATAACTTTCTAAATGCCATTTAAAGAAATTCTAGAATCACCAGTTTTGATCATGCTAACGCTTCGCATGAACAAATATGTGCAGTTTAAAGCATCTAGGGGTGCTGCAGTAAAGGTAGTCAGGTTCCCTGACTAATTTCACTAATTCTAAGACGAAACCCGGATCCAAATAAAACATGGATGAACCAATTATCCGGATTTGTCGGCAACTATCATTTTCCGTAGTTTTTGCTAGTATGCCGTAAGTCCGTATTTTAAGGGTAACTTTGGTAAGTCTTACAGCAAAATTGTAAGAGTTGGCAGGTGTGCTTAGTGATGTTTGTGTAAATGATCAAGAACTATTTCATTCAGTAACGCATATATATATATATATATATATATATATATATATATATATATATATATATATATATATATATATATATATATATACACACACACATGTGATGAGATAAATTACATTCTCTGTTTTGCATATTTTGTTTGGTCCCTCTACGTTTAGTTTTTCTCTAGTCACTGTGCTAGAAAATGCCCTGGTCTCTATCATATGTTGACAGGATGTGCACTATTTATCGCCACAGGAGCCAGATTGACTAGGGTGGTCTTGTTTAGTGATTGGCGTAAGCTTCGCCCTGAGTAGGATGTCCTTGAGGATTTTTACCTACTAGAGACCAATCGGGCCCCTATAATTACTACTATCACAATGAAATGTCCTGGATATAATATGCACTTACATAAATTTGTATAACATAGGTCGTTATGGCTCATGAACTTCTACGTCAATAAAAATATTTTCCAGTATCCGCAACAAGTTGAAATAAACTAGTTGGAACAATCAATTTAAAGGTTTATCTCCTGAAGAAACAGCCATGTAAAGTTTTGCAAGCATAACCGTTTTTCTGTTTTATTTGTGTGTCTTGTCTATGTTTTGTGCTTGTTTTTGAAAAAGACTCATTAAGAGTCAAAACCACTCAGGCAAGTTGGATACTAGTTTCGCACTGTTCGTTATCAGTTTATTGTACTTATCTTAATCAATCCCTGACACACGTGATCCCTTGCTGGATGCAGTGCTCCTGAAAGGACTGTTATACGCCATATGATTTGTACTCTCTCTCTCTCTCTCTCTCTCTCTATATATATATATATATATATATATGTGTGTGTGTGTGTGTGTGTGTGTGTGTGTGTGTGTGTGAGAGATTTTCATGTTAAAGGGCAACACACTGCAGTATATAGTATCTGGTGTATTAATATATCTACTTCTGATTAATAGAATGTAATGTACCATTACATATGTACTAGATACGTTTGTTATTAAAACTTTATTTAGACCATTGTAATTACATATCTTGAAATACAAACACTGTCCCTCCGTCAAAGGACAACAGCTATTACATCGTTAAAATCCCACGACGGTTTTCTGGGTCCTCATCACCAAGGTAACTCCTTTCCCTGGAAGTCAACGAATTTTCCAGTAGACTCGCTGTCCAGCTTGAGGAATACTGCCAAGAGACCTTTTACACTCTCTTCTACCTCAAGGGGTGCATTCTGACCTCCCATGTCCGTTTTGACCCATCCTGGGTGCAGCACGGTAGACATTATGCCAGAGTCCTTCACGTGGATACTGATCGACTTGTTCAAGTGATTCAGAGCTGCCTGCAAAACATAACAAAACATTTAGAACATAGCTAATCAGATATGCGTTATTAGTATTATCATTTGTCATCCGCCATCTCACAGTTTCCATTTTTGTAAAATTAATATGATGAAAGCAATTTAAGAAAACAATTTCAGCACTGATAAATAACGTTAAGGAACTTTAAATTGAAAAGAAAATCAAACTGCCGTCTAATACAAAACTTTTTTCCATAAATTATGAAGGTGAGGTTTCTTTTTTTATTTACAGACTACTGTCTTTAAACAAAAGAACAACACTGGGCTTTGTGTGTGAACAGAGAAATGAGCTTGGGATTTTACAGGATTTACCTATAAATAGTACCTTGAAACTAAGCGTGGTCTCGATTGATACTTACCTTTTGGAAACGAATTTTCTCTTTTCTATGTTATTATATGACTCATCATATTTGCATTGGTATTTTGAAATCAAAACCAAAACAAACTGCATAGTATATGACATGAATCATTAAAGTAAAGTACACATTATGGAATTATAAAAGAATACTTTGAGGAAACAGATCTCTGTGGAAAAGATATTTAAGAATACTGTGAGGAAACAACACTTTGGGTAAAATAAAACTCGCCACAATGTCTTGACAGAAAAGATAAAAAACTGCCCCTTGATTTAATTGATATCAATAGAATTCCAGGAAAACTATGAAATGACTATTTGTTTAATCAACACCTTAAACAACGGTATTATTTCTGTACAGATATGCCCAGAAAGAAAAAGATGCACTTTAGGTATTCATATGTAACATTTGTTAATTGACCTACATAAAAACTAAACATTTATAACAATATTTTACCCATGTAAATCTTTAACAAGAGAACATTATCGCACAATAATTTGTTTTTGTTGTATCGTTATTAAAGAAGCTTACATATTTGTACTGGACGTTATGTAAAATATTTTCGTTTGTTTTTTCTTCTTCATGTTCCATCATGTCATGATCATTACAGATCTCCTCGTATTCCATACTATTAATGAGTACAATGTATTACCAACCTTAGTTTATACCCCCTTATCTCTTTATCGGAAGTCGAGGCTGTTGCCTGATTGGAGTGATGACACATTGATATAAGGTTAGAATACACTTGAAGAATCTGTCGTTCAGCTTATCCTTTAATGTCCTTGGGATGGATGGATCGATGGATGGATGGATGGATAGTTTTAATGTGCAGGATTTTGTTTGAGAATTTTGGAGGCAGCAGCAAATGATTATCTTTTTCCTAAAATACTTGTTGAGTCCAGAAAAGGATGATTCTTTTGTAAAAGTTTAAAATACATTTGTAGAACTTCCATCATGCAGATTCCATCTGCCTTAATCAGCTGTCCTAATCCTTTTGAATGTCTTAATTCCAAAGTTGTTGCTGTGGAAGCGTTATGGCTAATACCTGTGTCAGTTCAGTCAAGATCGTATTCAATTTACTCATCCTTCAATATGTCATTAATTTCATGTAATGTTTCGTCTTCTCTTCCTATTGCTGCATCTTCTCTACAATGTCGCTTCTTTATCCATTTGCATTTGAAGAGATTCCTTTCACTCTTCTAGTTTGTAGCCTTATCATTTTCTTCTGACAACATAGATACTGTAGAAATCTGAAATTCTTGTCAAACACATTTCAAAAAAAGCCAAATCCAATAAATCTACTGTAATGAGAGTTGTCAAAGGAGGAATAGAATCAAAAGAAGTAGCCGTATCATTAAAGTTTCATAGATCCATTACTGCAGTCCACCCCAAAACAAAGTCTTTGTCTTAAGCTCTACAATGCAAAGAACTCTGATGTGATCCATATTAGAAATGCTGTACAGTACACTGAATGAATCACACAACACGTCATCAATGGTTTTGTTTGGTGAAAACAAACCATGCGATGGAAGAAGTTTATTAAACATATTAGGAGTGAGTAAGCCCGAGATATGTTATGGTTTGACCAAAATTTATTTCAGTCTCTTCCCTCCCCAATAAAGGCAATATGTACCGCTCGTTATGTCGGTTTTCAAATGATCAAGACATACCTTTGCTTTAGAAGTTCGAATAACATATCTACCATGTTGTCTAATCCAGACTAAATTAACAACACGGAGGATAATTGTGGGTGCTCAGTGGAATAAGCCTTTATATGTGAAGATACTCTATATTAAGAGTCAAGGTTGCCAAAAACGAGTACTGGAATATGGAGCTTTAGTAAGAAGTCTGCGGCAGTGGAGTCATTAGATGTGCCCTGTATTAACCATCTTTAGTAAACACATGGCTCGAACCAACGGACCTTTTCAGTCCGCCAAACCATCGCCTGTGATCTAAAACACAACGCTAATCAGCTGATTGTAAGTTTTGTGTTTGGTTTTGCATCATTTTGTGTGTAGGTGTGTATTAACTGACAAACAACAGTGTATGTGAGTGATCATGACATACTTTCCCATCCCTCCACTATTTACATTTATATACATGTTTTTGGTAATTCGGGGGTGGGGAGGTGGTTGGTCAGTCAATGTGGTTTCTGGTAGATAACAGTGTGTTCTGGCATCTCAAGATGGATTTTTGTGCATTTTTCATGCGTTTGTTTGTAGGAAAGTGTTCATGATCCTAACCTACACTTCATTCCATTTCAAGTGAGTTTCATTGTGTACTGGATAGTTTTCAAGTATTAGTCATTTAGAGTCAATGTTGGTCAGTCTATGTGCAGGTCAAAGTCACTGTTAGTCATTTCAAATTTGCTCTCCATAAATATCCTACCCAAACATGAAGTTACTTTTATGTCTGTTAGAGTTAACAGCCTTTGTAGAATTTGATCAGTAAGATTATCAATGGTCACTTAGGCTCAGTGTAAGCCAATGAAGATGGGTACTTAATTGCACCCATACGTTCTTGTCTGTCATTATGTCCACTTTTGATCCTTATTAATCACCTAGGACACCAATGTTAACTTCTCATTAACGCCATAGTGTCCCATAATGTTAAAATTCCCTTGAAAATTATAGTGTCCCACTCCAGTTTCAAATTCTCACTACAGCTTAGCAGTATTTACTGCAATATATTCTTGCCCACTGAGACATAAATGGAATGTTCAGTGAATTTCAACATCATACTGCAACGTTTCTTTTATATTTTCAAGTATACATACTAAATAATTGTTTGTATATTTTATATGTCCCATAAAACTTCACCATGTTAGAAGCAATATTAGTAGTATTAATCATGCATAAAAGGAATACTGATTTTCGTTGAGCTACACTTGTCTATGGCGAAGGTTGTTTACCACTCTCACCCCATAATTCCCCATGACGCAACAGACATTTCACAGATCATAGTATGTTCACTGATACTATGTGTTTTAAACGTTACCTTGCATGCCCCATAGCTGATATATGCCCCGTTGTAGAGTGAAATAGAACCGAGCATGCTTGATATGTTCAATATGGCGGCTTTGTTCCATGCCATTCCTTTGATGGTGCTACGTTCAGCTGCCTTTTTAAGTAGTGGAAGGAAAGCCTAGAAGGAATAAAAATGACTTAATTTAAGCGCGACTTCATAAAAATACGTTCTGCATGTAATATCATAGATCTGAATTTCATAAACGGTTTCATTTATAATATCACCGTCTGATACACGTACTGGACATGAACTGACAAAAACTACACTTGCATCACCTAGTGTTAGAATTATGTTGATGTGGGTACCTAATAGTACTTGAAAAAATTTGACTTGAGTACCATTCCATTTTGTGTTCTAACTGAGCAATACAAGTGAGGATACTCCTTCTTATAATCATAATTAAATAATTTCGAGATGTACACATGGAATACTCTTAAATGGAATACCCTCACTAAAATTTGAAACTTTATCTAGTCACCTCGATATGTTGTTTAAATGATTGTCTATCCACTACACAGGCCAATTATACCAAAGTAACCTGTCACATGATTTCATGCCATAGTGTATAATTCTATTTCTGAAAGGTCTAACTCCTAACAAATTCAAATTGTGTTGCATGACTTCCATATTTTCAAGTAGAAATGGTCGGCCACCACTTGCATACAGGAATATTCCTTTTCTTCTGTAAACTCTTTTATGTCAATTTGCATTAGATATTTTTGTAACCTATCTGATGTGCATTGGATAGTTTTGTGAACGCTTTGATGACAACGTGCACTGCATGGTTTTTGGCAGCTTGATTCAGTTATTGATAGCGTTTTGCCACATGAGATTGAAATTATTAAACTATGATTTTCTGCGAATCCGAATCTCCCAGACATATATGCCATAAACACAGTTTTAATTTTCTGCTATAAAGACACAACATGAAATCTTGATTTTCATTCGAGTATCGGACTGTATTGTCCATCTCTAGCAGATTGATAATTCTTATTTGTATTTACATCATACAGTACAGCTGAATGATACTTGGGACTTACTGTGCGACAGTATGTCCCTAATAGCTTTACAATTCCATAATGTTCGTCCTTTAAATGTATTAATAACAATGCTAAGTGATATTTCTGTAAGAAAAGTTTGATTCTAAAAATGAAACAATTACAACATTTTCTGTTCTGAAAGAAAGGTTTTTTTTACACCATTACCATATTAAATACATCATCTAGTATACATGTTCGACGACATCGTCATACTGCTATTGCTTTTGAAACCTTATCGAATCGAGATTGCACCATTTTGTCCTATTATAAGAAAGCTTTACGGGAAACCTAGTCCTTACGTACTCAAAACCAATAAAACTAGGCATGGAAATGAAGTTACTACTGTGATAAAATCCTAAATAGTAATGGTAACTTTGCTTGAGTCAGATTATGATCCGGAAAATTCTAGTCTTCCAGCCTTTATTTCTAAATAAATTTAAAATCGAAATCAAAGTATGGATGTTTAATATTGGCAATTAGGGTAGGAGTTTCATTTGTGTGCTTGCCTAATTTCACGCGCTAACATAGTTTCCTGACTACTGGACTATACGCTTGTTTTCCACAAATGATCATTATATCTTGCAATAAAAAGCATATATTGAAAATAAAACAAAAGGATCAAAAGAATGAATTTTACAAAAAGAAAACATAGTCCACCTCTGTAAAAGATATAAATTGTTTTCCAGAATTACCTGACTTTAGACTCGCCAAGAATCAATATAAAACTAAATTTAAATTTCATTTGTTCCTCTAGCAAAGAGAAATACAAAACGGGTTAGGTTTTGAACTTGTACATAATGACAATCTATCAAGCATTGAACACCATTGCAACATCTTGAGTAATACATTTAGAGAAGTATCCCATCCATCTAAAGGTGTCAAAACTAGCTTTCCTAACTTATGTTTCAAATATATTCTTCTTGTTCTGAAACATCGTTAAGAATTAGTTGAGACATGTACCCCCAACCACGTTAGCTTCCTCTCCCCGAGACAAAGATTATAGACAACACTCTACCGCCACACTCATAAATACATTTTTATTGGACAACATCCTACATTCCATGCCATCAAAATAATTTACACAATGTTGCTGGCCATATAAATCCACTCTCCATAAAAAAGCTTTATGAAAACGCTTAGCTGCCATAACACGTCTGCCACAGATACAGACACCACTGTAATATCAACAATGTTCCTGCTCCGATATCCGAGTGAAGAAGATTAGGGTTATGTCCTAGGACAAGTATTCATAAACCTCAACTGAGAACACCGAACAAATACGAAATAAAAATAAACTCACAAAAAATATTTTTAATTCAGTTGAGGTACTATTAACTGGAATATTCATAGACCTGCATGTATACAGGTATGACATTTTATGCCAATAAGTGTGCGTTAGGAAAATGCAAATAACCAAAACTACTTCATACTACACCCATTCAGTTACAATATAGAAAGAATAACTGCAAATATGTTGCCTAAATTGTTATTATTTAGTCAAGGTAGGTTGGCTAGTGTCTAATTACGTTCAGCAAAATATTTACTCTAACTGGTGATGATTAATATCCGTGCTTCAAAGGAATTTAAATGGGATTTCAAGATGAATAATTAGCAATAATATAATCATGTTCTGTTAACATATTCAGATATATTAAAATTTTATATCATTTACTGATGATAGTTTCTTTATCGTGCTGATCCCATTGTAATTACATCTTAATATTATATGAAAGACAACCACTATTTTACGGATGAATAGCTTTTACGTGTATCTGAACCGTAATTATCTCTCTCATGGTTTCTATCATGGCATTTCATATGGATATAGTAAATCCATAAATTGTATGCGATTCAGTTCTAAAGTAATATGGAAAAAAAAATTGATGGCATGCAAAAACGAAATATATAAAAGGCATTACTATGTATTAGATACGAGCAATATATTTCATTTGATTTGAACAAAATCCACCTTATTTTATTCCGTCAAATAAGGAATCTAACACATTTATGGAAAACATGTAGGGTAATTAGATTCTGACTACCCCACCAAACTTAAAGCAATATTGTGCTCATACAGTGATAGTCATGTCTTACTACAAACGTAAAAGGTCAATGTGTATGATCTTTACATTCAATATTTTATTCCAAAGGAGCTCAAAGAAAATGTGACAATAATTTTAGGCATAAATGACTGATAAAGAAGAATACATAGGGCATCTGTAGTATGACAGTTGAGTGCTTGTGCAAACATTAAGTAAAATTTCGAAACATACTAAATATGAAAAGACGAAAATTAGCCTAGGTTAATTGAACTACTAGCTGACTGAACAAGCTATACTACTATTACTACTTCTACTACTACTATTAATATTAATAATAATAATTATAATAATGCTTTTTTATAGCGGGTGACTCTTTAGTCAGGCACTATTCTCACTTGAGGCCCTCTTAAGGAGAGAATAACAATGCACATTATATGAAGATAGCAATAATTACTGTGTATTTCAACATGTTTAGTATTAAAATACAAAATCCCATATCTATTAGAAACACATACATGCTCATGATATCTCTTCTTGAATACTGTAATATTTTCTGTAAATTGTACATGTAGCGGACGCTTGTTCCACAGAAATGTACCAGAGTATTGGAAGCTCTTTTTAAATTGCTATGTTCTTTGTTTTGGTGCTAGAAGGGTTCCATGTGATATTGATCTCAGCTGAAAAAGACATGAATAAATCCTGAAATATTCTGATGCAGTTCCATGTAGACATTATATAAAAGAACTGCCTTGTGAAAATCTATCCTGTCATATATTGTAAACCATTTGAATTCTGTAAACAATGCTTTTGAGAGATGATCAATAGGTGCATCTAAAATTATGCGTGCTGCTCATTTCTGAAGTTTATAAATCCTGTCAAACTCAGATTTACCACAGTTTCCCCATACATCTGAACAATAATCCATTATTGGAAGAATATATGAATTGTAGTATAGATTGCTAGTTTCCGTAGGTAAATATTTCTTGATTCTGCGGAGTAGAGCACTTCTGTCTGATTGTTTTACAAAGCTTATAAATATGGTCATCCCATAATAAATTATTATCAATATGGTCATCCTATAATAAATTATTATCAAGGGACACACCTACAAGCTTTTCATGTTTGACATTTTCTAATGGATGATTATTTATTGCAAGAGATAGTTCTGTGTTCCCTGACTTGTGTAGCTTTTGTGATGTCTCCAAAATCATACATTTTATTTTACCTTCATTATTACCATCCTATTTTGTTGTGCCAGTTTTGGACTCTAATGATGTCTGAGTTTGATCTCATTTGGATAACTTCAGTATCAGAACTAGATGTATACAAGGTTGCATCATCTGCAAACAAATCTGTATTTGTGGATTCATTATTTAATGGTAGAGCATTTATATAGATACGGAAGAGGACAGGGCCTAAAACTGAGCCTTGAGGGACCCCTGAATGAATAATGCGAGTTTGATAGCTAATATTGCCAATGCTTACTTCTTGAGACCTGTGGTTTAGGTATGATCTAAACCAGTTTAAAGAAGGATTGTTGAACCTATAACAGTTCAACGTTTGCAGCAGAATTTCTTGATCAACAAGATCAAAGGCTTTCTTGAAGTCAAGGAAATCAATCCCAGTCATATGTCCATTATTCATTTCATTCAGCCAAATATAAATTAATTTGGTAAGTTCTGTTTGGCAAGAGTGATGCTTTCTAAATCCTGATTGCGCTTTATGAAATATAGAGTAGGTTTCAAAATAATTTATAGACCTGAATGGCTACATGCTTTTCAAATAATTTTGATCATACAGGTACAATTGACATTGGTCTGTAATTATATGTATCCTCCTTTACTCCCTTCTTAAAGATAGGTGTAACCTTTGCACATTTCGATGCTTCTGGAAAATGACCACTCATTATATTTAAGTGTATATTATGCGTTAATGACTTTGTTATTACTGGTGCAGAATTTTAAGAATTCGTAGACCAATACCATCCAATCGAGAGGATGTATTGATATTCACCTTAATTAGCATATCAAATAATCATCAGGAATTTTAGCTCTTATAACTGATAGAAGAGCATCAAGTGTTATTGATATGTTAGTCTGGTTCTGAATACTGTTACTGGAGATGCTTATGAAGAAATTGTTGAACATTTCCACAATGTCTTGTACAGATGTTACTATATCCTGATTTAGCTTAAGTCTAGGGGGAGAACAACTGTTGTTAGGTGGGTTCAGCTCTTTTAGATGCTTCCACAATGTCATTGTACTCTTACTTTCATCAATAGCCTGTTTATAGTCATTTTAGTTGGCCTTATCTATTAGGTGCTAAGCTTTATTCCTCCACTTTGTATAACTTTTCATGTCTTTTTTCTTGTGGAAATTATCTCTTAGGTGCCTAGCCTCATTGACCTCAGGGATAATCCACTTGGGTGTAATTTGGTGTTTAACCCCTTTTTGTCTTTATTGGGGCATGCTTGTCTAAGGCTGCATTGAATATCTTATACCATTTGTCTCAGGCAGTGTTGACATCAGCTATATTGCAGACTGATTGGAAGGGTTTACAAACTAAATCATTTAAGACCATTTCCTTATAAAACTGTTTAAAGTCCCTGTATTGTATTTCAATGTGTTGACCATTTGTAGATGATTTTGGAAAATGTCTAGTTATACAGAATGGGTAGTGGTCACTCAGTGCATACACTGGCACATTAATTGCACTTATTTGTTCAGGTTTATTAGTACAGACATGATCAATGATAGTAGCACTTTTATCCGTTACCCAAGTTGGGGTGTTCATTGAGTAAAGTTGTAAGTTTCAAAGCTACTTATCCATGTTAATGGGGGAGTTTTCATGTAGTCAATGTTAACATCACCTAATATGATAGTTTCTAAATCTTCCTTTAGAAATCATTTTTGAATTTGCACCTCAAATCTATCAATCCAATCAGCTGTGGAACTAGTTGGCATGTAAAGTGAACATAAGAGCATAGGAGTATTGGCTTTGATTGGGCGTGGGTTACTTCGATCCAAATACTCTCAACCCAAATGGTCTCTGAATCAACACGTCTGTTATAAATAATGGAACCATCTACATAGAGAAGAACACACTCACCCACCATGAATTGCCTATCTTTACTTTCAAAGTTGAACCCCTGTATTTGGAAAGCCAAATCATCAGTATCATCAGAAAGAAAGGTTTCACATAGACCTAGAATATTGCCTGATCTAGTTTGCTGTAATATTAATGTAATTTCATTCAGTTTAGGGAGGATGTGTTGAATATTTAGGTTGATTACTTGCAGACCTCTTCTGAGGAGGCCAAAGACAATTTTGATCAGAGGATTGATTTTCAGACATGTTACTATACAATGTGTTGTTTTTAGACTTGGCAGATTTCGTTTCATCACCTTGATTATTTACAAAAACACATGAGGATGATAACATATAAGATCCATCTGTTGTATCTTGACCACATGTAGTGACTATATGAGATTGTTCAGTGTGTGTGTGTGTGTGTGTGTGTGTGTGTGTGTGTGTGTGTGTGTGTGTGTGATAAGGGTTTTTAACGTAGCTTAAACAAAAAGTCAGTCATATCGCTATGATGTCTGAGTGTGACAGTTTATAGTGATGTCTAGCATTGGAGCATCATGCTGCAGACATGTAGCATGATATCCCACCCAGTCACAATATCCTGACACCAGACCGATCAGTCCAAACACTAACCTCTTAATGCTAAGTGCCAAGCGAGGTAGCTGTTAGTACCATTTTTGTAAGTCTTAGGTATGACTCGGCCGGGGATTGAACCCATGACCATCCGCATCTGAGGCGGACGCTCGAACCACTAGGCCACAGAAGCGGTGATACGGTCTTGGAAACAACAATATAAATATTCTTGCACCAAAAAAAAAACGGTTTAGCATCCAAACAGTTTATATTTATATTGTGTCTGAACTGGCTAAAACATAAACAAATGAGAACTTGCAAGCAGTTTGCATGGAACAGTCATTTTAGAACACTGACAACATTGACAATTTGCTGCTTTCTATGTGGTAAAAATAAGACTAAATATCACATTGAACGAACTTAGAAATAAGAAAAATGCAATTATCTTGTAAACCTGATGAAATTAATATGGCATCTTATCAGAGAAAATTGAAGATTGAGAAAAAATAAACAGAAACAAAATACTATGCGAGAGTGGAGAACGTTCTTTAAAATGAGCAACGTACAACCACAAGATAAGTACACTTCATGTTAATTTTAATTAGAAATAATATTAATATAATGAAAGATTAAAAAATACATTATTCAAATAATAAATTAAAGAAATCTACAACTATCTTGAATTTCGCATTCAAACAAAAAGAGAAATAATCAACTTGTCAGGCAGAATAAAGAACATTATTCATAGTTTTTCCCAGACTCTAAGCAAGACAGAATTTTTTGCCAGTTTATGATCATGTAAAACGAATCTTGCTTGATGAAAAGGCAGGGAACTTAAGGCGTTTAGTTCTTTAAACTTTTAACTTGATTCGGCAATTATATTCAACAATAAAATATCCGAAATACGATTATAAACAACTGATATCACAGAACAAGTACTCATACTTAGTGAGAATGAATTAAATGGAAAGTGTAACGGAAAAAATATTTGAAATACAGCCCACAAACTTTAGATACAAAATGAGGTGTTTTGTTCAAAGCTGCACTGTCTAACGCTAAGTGCAGATATATATCATCAATTGGGAGTAGACAAAATAAACATCCCTGTGTGACGGTACTAAATTAAATTTTCCTTTCTTCCTTTTTCCTTCTTTTTTTATCTATGTGTGCATACCATGTAATAAGTAATGATCATATTAAGTGATAATCCGTAGAATTCATAAAAATATACATACAACTAAATTCAAACAATGGTTTCATTGATGCCCGATAATAATATAGGATGATATTGAATTTGAAGATGAATACAGCATATATCTTAATGTATTTGCAGTTGTATGCAAACTACGTAAGTAACAGAGAAAAACAGGCAAGTGGCTATACTAATCCTGTTGGATGGCGACAATCATAATTATTGTGGAATAAAGTAATTGTCAAGATTTGTATTATCTCATTTGACAAAGAGAGTAAACAAATAAACATAAAATTGTTGTCACCACATTAAAAGTGTCACAAAAGCTACAAGTCTATGTGTGTTCTGCTAACATTTTCTAACCACTGCAGACACTGAATGCGAAGAAATAATGAAAGGGGAAATTGCTGAATATTCATGAAAGAATAAAACATTTGTATTCTACGTTTGTCATTTATGTGAAAAGAAAACTTCCGACAAGAACGCAATATATCATGATCGCTTAACTTTTAAATGAAGGGGACATGAACATGAATATAATCCAAATTACAGATATCAAAAGTACATACCACACTTTGTCAATAATCAGTATGACTATGATTCCCATGTGTTTATCAAGATATTAGTAAAAAGGCTAATCATATCAAGATGTGGGAATATTTTGTAATCCACAGTACCAAACTTTATGCATCGTTTAGTAATAACTTCAAACCCAATATAAGAAAAGTTCAAAGAATTGTAAATAATGCAAATGAATTGCAGAATTATGTTATGAAATAAACAAATCAAATACCAGCTTTAAAGAATCAGTTAGCAAACTATACAAAGCTTTTAATAAGGTGTCTTCATGTAATAAGCCCTACCGATCAAGAAAAGAATTGCTCAAATACACAGCAGGAAGAAAGAGCCATTCCGCTGAAGATGCTGCCGCAAAGAAATGAATACCATTCGAAATAGGTCTTTGACATTACGATGAAAATATTGTAAATTTGAAGGAGTAGTTAAGTATTAAAAAGAACAGATGGTATTTGAAGGAATTTATCACAAAATAAAATAGACAAATTAGAAATTGTAAAGTCAGTACTATTTAAATAAAAATATAAAAAATATGGATATTATTTACAAGATCAACACACAAATGAACAAAAGAAGTAACAGAAGAAAAAACAACTTCCTCTTAGAAAACAAAACTAATTTTATTTAAAGAGAAACAAGTATTGGTCAACACCAATATTAGAGAGCTATACATAACTACATCAAATTTGTTTTGCCTACAATAGCTATTACTACATCAACTGTTGCTCTGTCTACAATAGATACGACTACATCAACCGTTGCTCTATCTACAATTGGTAAGACTACAAGAACTGTTGCTGTCTACAACAAGTATGACTATATTAACGTTTGCTGTCTACAATAGGTATGACTACCTCAACTGTTGCTCTATCTACAACAGGTATGACAACATGAGCTGTTAATGTGTCTACAATAGGAATGAATATGTAAAAAAGTAGATCTGTTTAATACAACTGGTAAAAGTTTTAAAAGAAGATTGCGGAGTGACTGAGGCTTGTGGTTGCGGAAGAGATTAAGGTTCTGATGGACCTAAAAGTAGCCAAACTTCGTTCGTTGACAGGGTTCACGGTAGCACACATTCATTGAGTTAAAGTAGTTGAAGATATGTTCTTGCAGCCAGCAACGCCGAACTTTTTCATCACCATTTCGTATGGGGCAGCAGATACCATCACCCCCAATATTATAGTTTAGTCTTATTTATTTAATCTGAAACATATTGCTGAAATTCTATCGTGATGTTTTGATCTGAGTCATAACTGTTGTTAAACAATCTTATTTTTCAATTAACTTACATTATTTTGAGCATTACTCCAGACTGCAAAATATATGTCTGTTTTAAACCTGAGTGTCTAAAATATACATCACGTACGATCTGGAACTTTGATTCAGTCTTGCCATTTCTTTTTCTGTCCAATTGTTGGTATCTTGCAAAACAAAGCACTTCTAGCGAGTACATTAATCTGCACTACTATTTCTATTATAGAATTGATCACTTCGTTTAATGTTTTCATAAGAAGATCAGCATTTTTAATTTATCTATTAGTTATGTTTTTCATCCATTAATCCATTCCCGGTATCCAATAGACATTTTACGTAGTCGTTGATTTTTTTTGTTTTGCTCTGCCATTTAGATGTCTCCAATCACAACGAGGGGTGGTTAAATTTATTGAATCTTGTGTTGAATCGGTTTATATCTACTTTTCTCTTCTTTGGAAAGCTTCGCTGTCTATGTAATAGCTTCGAGCACTCTGCAGCAGTTTTCATATCATCAGCAAATGTGAAACTGAAGGTTGCTTTTACTAACTCGAGTACACTTTGGTCTCAATAAAGGTATAATATATTCTACATATAGTTTTTGCCATTCGTAAAGTCCAACTGAATTTCTTTTACTAACTCTTGTACACTTTGGTCTCAATAAAAATATAATATATTCTACATATAGTTTTTGCCATTCGTACAGTCCAACTGAATTTCTTTTACTAACTCTAGTACACTTTGGTCTGAATAAAACATATAATATATTCTACATATAGTTTTTGCCATTAATACAGTCCAGTTGAATTGCTTTTACTAACTTTAGTACACTTTGGTCTCAGTAATGGCATAATATATTCTACTTACAGTTTTTGCCATTAATACAGTCCAGTTGAATTGCTTTTACTAACTCTAGTACACTTTGGTCTCAGTAATGGCATAATATATTCAACACATAGGTTCTGTCATTCATACAGTGCAGTTGAATTGATTTTTGAAAAAATGACATATCACACTATAATATGTGTCTCTTTATCACTGACTAAGTCCAAATTGTATTTTCCAACATTTCCAACGGCTTGTGTGCAAAATTGTAATTGTCTCTACAGTAGACTTTCAGGTCTGTAAACATTTTATTCAAATTGTCTGTCAATGGAATCATGAAAACGAATTTAAAGACGAAGAGGGTCAACATCATGTGATTGTTAGTTGTTGTTGTTGTTAAATATTTTTAGCCTCTTATTTGTCACATATTTTCATGCCGTGCCTATTTATATTCAGTTTGGTATACTAAGTATGGCGTTTTCACTTCAAGTACATAACAACTCGTTTAGCAGATAACAGAGATCATCACTGAAATATCAGTAATAGCATTGATAGCAGAGTGTGTGAGTTTAAGGTTTTGTGTGCGGTGTCATGTTGTTGAGTCTTGTAACTGGGTTTTATGGAGGATATGGTATGGTCTTACAAAAAGAAAGGTTTCTCTTTTTTGGTAGGGGTGGACATGGGTGGGTAAGGTTAACGAGCCGGGAACAGAAGCCTCTATTACTACCTTCTCATGCACGTTACCACATACTGAAAGTGAAATCATAAATGTTTATTTCAAGCAATGCACAAATTCCGGGTGCGTCAGTGAACTGCTTACTATAAACTGATGAAATGAAAAACTGGATGAAATTTGTATAAGTTAAATATCTGACAGTTTATTACCTTTGTCACCATCGCTGTGCCAACCACCATAGTGTTGTACTCTGACATCATTTCCGCTGCTGTTAAATCCTCGAAATTTCTGTTGATGTTAACCCCAGCATTGTTAATGAGTGTATTTAAACCACTGTCCTTAACAATGGACTCTACCTTATTCCTTGCAGTATTAATTGAATCATTGTCTGAAACATCTAAACACGACAAAGAAAAGAAATATTTTTCAGATGACAAATCTAATGTCAAATCAGTTTAATTGCCTGACAACAGTGAAACAACGCAGCACAATATTACCGAGTCATAAGTGGTACCTGTCAATCAAGAATCGCATAACAACATTTTCATTGGCTCACTAACAAAAATTGTTGCCATACTGGTGTGAATCATTACATTATTGTGTGGCCGTATAATTGCCTGCACAAGCTAATATAGCAAATAAAAAGCAATTTATTTTGTCATCTGTACATTTAAGACTTTATGAAATTCGACATTTGTCATCTTATTTACACTAAATATTCATAACAATCGCAATCACTGCAAACGTTTTCAACATAAAAATATAAAATATCGTGTAAAACTCTAATAGGTACATTATATCATATATCAACCCATTCATAAATACTGGTAATTACATTTAAAAATGTTGATTTTAGTTATCACATGGAGTATTTTATATGACCATGTTGCAACACGTTTGATGTTGTTACTGCATGATTACATTCAATCATGTTTCTCTGTGTTATCTCTTGAATGTACTCGAGTGTTCATATTTCGCGTTATTCTGAACCAAAGCAGTATTTAATCGATATATTCGCAGACTCAGCAGGATTCTTAAATTCAAATTCAATATACAAATTCATAGACCCTTCACAGTCCTAAAATAAAAATTTAATGTACATATCTGTAGACACTGCAGGGTCAATAAAGTAGATCTTAAAGGACATATTTTAAACCCGCAGCGTCTTTTAAATAAAATTGAATGCACATATTCATATAACTTGCAGAGCCCTTCAATTAGAATGTAATGGATATAGTAGTAGACCTTACAGCGTCCATAAAATTAATTTTATTGGACATACACAACCTGTAGGGTTGTTCAATCATAATCTACTTATCCTAAATCCTGGAGGGTCCTTAAATTAGAATTTAATGGACATATCAATAGACCCTTCGAAGTCCTTAAGAACTATTTACATACCTAGCTGTATGAGATGAACCTCGCATGATCTGGAAGCGTGTTGGATCAGCTTCAAATCCTAAAATTAAAATAGGGAACAAGATTGATTATAAAAATTGTGGCAACACTGCGCATATATTTACTAGGATTTTATCAAATTATATTTTATTCTCAAATTATATTCATGATCAAAGCTGAAAAGTAATATATATATATATATATATATATATATATATATATATATATATATATATATATATATATATATATATATATATATATACAACATATATTAAAATTAGCAAGGCATTAAAAGTGTTGGTATAAAGCAATTTGGTATACTAATACTAATGGTATATCAAACTGTGATCCGTCCATGGCGCAATAATACGCATATATAAATATTCTCGCAAGCGTCTGCAGTTGATTCTACATCAATGATCAATATCCACACATTAATCATTAGTGACCTATGGAAATAACGATAAAAGTATTAATAATCCCAGTTTTTAAATGAATTTAATATGGTACACAGTTTCATCAAAATCCTTTCAGCTTTCTGTTCCTCTCCCCTCTCGTGCATAACAGACAAACTACGCAGAAATGTAGAGTGAGAGAGAAACGGAATTTGGATTGGATTAAAACCATGAAATAGAAATTACACCAAGTAACCTACAAGAATACGGTTCATCGTAACGATATGTGTTCACTTTCCTTGGATTTATCTCCAGTGTTTTATAACTGATACAAAGTTGCAAACCATTTTACACGGTAAATTTATCGGTTACGTGGTACACATCACAGGCGTTCGTTACAATGAAAATTTGGAGTATACGTCCTTGAATCAAGGGATGGGGGTTCTAACCTGTAACAATGAGTAACTAACCTGTTTTTGGAATGCTCTACTTGAATCAGTAAAACAATTGTTCATGTTTAAATCATAAGTGGGTATTATCTTGATTTAATTAATGTGAAGAAAAATATAAACGAAAAAAAGAAGATCAACTTATCATAGAATTACATTCTGTAGTGAACAAAATCGGGGATGTGAGGATTTCATCAACTCGGTTAATACATAGCTGACTGTAGTAAATATCAACTCCGTTTAAAGAGCAAATATATGTATTTATATTTGCATATGATATAAATAAATTATGTGCACCGTATATATGATGTATCAATTATATACCACTCGTATACATTTGCATTAAAAGGAAACTCGGCAATTTTCAATGCCAAAAATTTGGTCACATTAAGAATCAGACTAGTCACATGTAATCCTCGTGGGAGCTGATGATTTAGCATTCGTTTATTTGATGGTAAAAGACTATCTACTTCTGTGTTTCGATAAAATAGTTTTAATGCATATTGAAGTATAGTATATTTTATATACATTATTAAAGCAATAGATAACGCAAACAATATAAACCATGAATATACAATTTGCATTTCTGACATCTGTAATCGAGAAGTGGCGTTTTCGTAGCTAAACGTACATAATTCTTCTCTTACACACGATTTAAACAATGCTCATCGACATACAGCTTAATACCATTGATTTGATACATGTTGAAAAAGAATGGTCTGTGTACACGTAATCCGCCATGTTGGTCCTGAGTTCTGGAAAAGGCCATATTTCATACAGCACCGAGCATTGGGGGAAGTCCTGGATATCACATGTCTACAATCATCATTAGAATCGTCTTTAACTAGCATTTACTTTCACTTAACATCTCAGGTTCATCAACCACAAAAGCCAAAAAACAATCAGGGACACATTTGCATAAGATTATATATATATATATATATATATATATATATATATATATATATATATATATATATATATATATATATATATATATATATATATATATATATATATATATATATATATAAAGAATACAAATCATATGGCGAATAACAGTCCATTTAAGTGCACTGGATCCAGCAAGAGGTCACGTGTGTCAGGGATTTCTTAAGATAAATGCAATAAACTGACAACGAACAGTGCAAAACTAGTATCTAAATAACCTGAGCGTTTCGACTCTTAATGATTCTTTTTCAAAGGCAAATGAAATCACAGACAAGACAAATAATTAAAACGGAAAAACTGTTGTGTTTGCTAAACTTTACGTGGCTGTTTTAACAGAAGTTAAACCTTTAAATTTATTATGTTTCAACTAGTTTATTTAAAACTTGTTGAGGATGCTTGAAAATATTTGTATTGACCTAGAAATCGATGAGCAATAATGACATCTGTTATTTTATGTAAAATTAGCAAGGCATTAAAAGTGTTGGTATAAAGCAATTTGGTATACCAATACTAATGGTATATCAAATTGTGATCCGTCCATGGCGCAATAATATGCATATATAAATATTCTCGCGAGCGTCTGCAGTTGATTCTACATGTAAGCTTAAAAGTTTAAAATGTGTTAGCTGCAAAATATAATTTTTTGTGTGCATGGCTGTCTAAGATGAAAGAGGTGGGATATCCCTCTGATCTTTAGTTGATGTGTCTAGATGAAACAGAGGTGTCATGATCAAAGTTTAGTTACCCGTGGAAAGGGCTGGTTCTTGGCAATGACAGAGAAAGTCATCATGAGCAAGACTGACCCATCTTGTTGGAATCTGTTCGTAATTCGGGTCTGTTGATAAGGCATGTATCTCGCAAATTCTGCCTACCGTCACTTACATTATGAGGAAACATGTCTTTAAAGAAAAGGACAGCCTCACTCTCATGATGATGAAAGGTAGAGCGGTAACCTTTGATCGCACTCGGTGCTAACTTCACCTCTTCGAAGAGTAAGATGAGGGAATTAGCTATATGCGGTATTGCTGCCTGGAGATGTAGGTTATGTTCGTTTATGCACCACTGGATGAACATTTGCCATTTCATATGCTTTAAGAGTGGAGACCCATAGAGCTTGAGCGATTCTCTCGACGACTGGCTTCAATAATTGTTTAAGTCTGAGGACCCGTTTGATATGATCCAGACGTGCATATTCGGGAGCTTCCAAAGCTCCAAGAACGAAACAACTGCCATCATGGTTGCTTGAATAGATGAAGGAAAGCATATATTTTCGGCGGCGATTTCATTGTAAGATTTTGTACGTCGCTGATCTACAACTCCTTCCATCAGAGTGATTTGATGAGGATGAAGCAACAGGCTGAATCCCTTGCCTTCTATATCACTTTTGGAATCAGAGGTGTTGGAGGGTAGATGTATGCGTTCAGGATGGTCCAATCCTAAAAAGACACAGCGTTCCACCTTCTCGCAAACAGGCTCACCAACGGTCGGTCCCAGTGGGTACATATCTGAGTGAGATCGAGGGATGGAGAGACCATTCCTTATGTACTAGTTTCGTGACAAAACGTCAGCCAGTACGTTGACTCGTGCCGGGATATTGAGAACGTGTGTGTGGCTTTGATGATGACAACACCACTTCAAAATGTCCCACACAATGACGCAAAGGTCTGGGGACTGGGGTCCTCCTTGTTGTTGGAGATAAATCACCATTTTAGGAGTGGTGTCATCCTTGTTGATTAAGATAAGTCACCTCGATAGGATTGTCGGACAGAATGAGAACTCCCTTTCCAAGCAAATATTCCTGGCACCGGTGAAGGGCTTTCACAATGGCCGTCCTCTCCAACATTATTGATATGAAGATGTGGTTCCTGGTGTGAGCTGGCATCACGAAAGGATGGTAGTAGGCGCGCTCACAAGCCTTCCATACTTGCGTCGGTACAGACTGCAATCTCGAACGGGTGGACTTGTAAACGTATACCCATCTTGAACCAATTTAGATTGCACCCAATTCCGCAAATGGTGCCTCAATCGGGTGGCGATTGTGAGGGGATGGTCCAGTGTGCAAACTAGAAATCTCCATTTGTACAGAGGAAACACAAGAAGGCGATAGTAGTTGATTTTCTGCACTATCTCTGTATCGAAGATGTGGTTGAGAATGGGAGGAAATATGTATCCTAGATAGCTTATTGGTGGACATCATCCAAGGGGTGTTAAAGAGAAGGTATGGGGATAAAGGATGTGCTCTTAGCTTGGCCGGATAATAGTCCTTCAGGTAAGTGCAGGCCACTCCGCTAACTGGACAAGCAGCTGAAGTTACGACATTGGCTAAAGTGTTTTGAGCGGCTCTTCGCAGTACTCGAGCCATTCTTGAGGCTGACTCCCATGCATGCCCTGCGATATTCGGAGTGGGAGAAGTTAAGCTATGTTCCATCGGTTATAAGATATGTATGGATTATGGCAGTGTCATCCCCAGAGCGTCGATATCACTGTCAACTGATGTTGTTCCGAATGAAAGACTGTTGGGAGCAAAGGTAGAACCGCCGACGAACTGTTGATAAAGGCGGATCAGAATGTTTGCAACCCTCCCAGCCTGCAAAAGTAACTGAAGTCAGAATCTTCCGTTCCGTCGTAAGATCAACAGCCGATGAAAACTCTGGAAACTCTGGAGCGTGTTGCTGATGGAGTGGGAGGAGGAGGACAAAGCTCCGTGGGCGGAAAACCTCCTCAATGGAGGCTCGGAAGGCTAAATCATCCCGTGCTTTCGATTAGTGTATAATAGATGGCGGTACTGGAGTACAAGCAATATCATGTTGGTTGTGTGGGGTGAAGCTACATTCCCCTGAGACCTAGCTGGCGAAGAGTGACGAGGTCTGTCACTCTCTAAACTTGTAGAATGTCCCAAATTAGAAACCGTGACTTCAAAACAGGCCCTGAGTAAATAGGCTCTTCTCGTGGCAGAGTGTAGATAAATTGCGAAGCGACATCTGATATGGCATGAGGAACTACGCGTTGTATCAAGCCGAAGCAGTGTCTTGAGGTGGTATGAGTTAGACTTGTCCCTACACAGGTCTGAAAAAATCGGATTCGACATACTCGAAGCCGGGCTGTTATTGACTGAGCCCATAACATTGACGTTTGACCCTTCTTGATCCCTTTTATAGGTCACCCGAGTGAGAAAAATATCGTTATGATCATCAGTTGGGATTGGTTATGGTATTTTGATCCATGTAATCTGTCTGTATGTCTGCTGAATGAAGCATACAGGTAAAATATAATGACCACTACCTGTAAGTAAACAATAATGACAATTATACCTGTAAGGGGGAGCAGCTATATCCTTATGGCTCCTGCACATGATGTTGAATACCATGTGAGTGTAGAACTAAACAAAATGAAGGTTACCTTGGAAAAGGTAATAGCAGACGATCTCAATACAATGCTACCTTAGGGAAGGTCAGAGACGACCTGTACAGGTGAAATCGTTGAGGCATGGCGTTCCAAAGATAAGGATACAGTGGTAAATGAAATTCATCTGTATATACCAGAAACAACGGAATTATGCATATATATATATATATATATATATATATATATATATATATATATATATATATAGAGAGAGAGAGAGAGAGAGAGAGAGAGAGAGAGAGAGAGAGAGAGAGAGAGAGTTTCTTAAGAGCATAAAGACATGCACGCATACAAATAATGTAGCCAGAACAACATGACTCAAAGGTCTCGTATATAAACATGCATGCGCAGGATGAGACTGAATAAAAAGTGTACTGAGAGCTGAACTGTACTTGTCCGACGAGAGCAAAAATGAAATACAGAAATGTGCATGAGTATCTACCTTACACACACACACACACACACACTTCATAGAGAAGGAAACTGAGGTGCCGTTATGGAGACGTACACTGTACGTGCGACAATTTATAGTATGAGGCAATAATTGCAAGGAAAATGGTCAATTAATTATCCTGACATGATATGCCTAAATTAAATTCCCTTCCATAGTTCAACACCCTTTTAAATGACCTTCGGTGGTTTAAGCGATCATTTTGCAATCTGTCACAAAAGAAAACATAACGACAATGTAGGAGATGAAAATATGTCCATAAAAATAACACATACAGATGTTTTCATAACTGTGAGTAATGATAATTTCTTAAAGGATTTAGAGAAAATTCACTGGATACTATCAAAACGTTTGATTATAATGAAGACGTGCTAAACACATGGTCTGGTCTGTTTTTGGGAAGTTGCCAATAAACATGTACCTTCGAAGACACACAAGTTAGGAATGAACATCAACCTGGCTGGATCATAATAGAAATTTTAATACTATGAAAAGACGAGGCGACTTGAGATATGTACGTAATGAAGATCCATAAAAAATGTTGAGAAAATAAAGTAGTGAAAATCATTAATAGCAAAGAGAAACCACTACCAGAATATTCTTGATGACAAACAACCCCAAAAATATTTAGAACATTTTAAGGAATTTAGAACAATAATGTACAAAAATAAGACATATGTATCATCCCAAATTAATGCTGGAAACCATGTTTATGATCCATGGGACAATGCAAATATTTTAAACGAATTCTAGATAAACAATGCCTCCAAAATTACAAAACATAAGTTCGACTCTGATCATTCAGGAGTAAAACGTCTTTGTTCCACAAAACTTCCATATGATCTTAAATTTGAAATCCCGGAAATAAATTCCGAGTTTATTTTTAATTAGTTAAAGAAAAACAACAAGCAAGTTTCTAAATCTACAGGACTTGGCATAATAGGTCCAAGACTTCTTAAGGCAGCTGCATCTGCTTTTTACCTTTCTACTTAACCACAGTCTGAGAATAAGTCAATTTCTCCAACCTTGGAAAACTGCCAAAGTAACACCCTTACATAAAGCTGGCTTAAGATAGCATATAAACAACGACAGATCATTTTAAATTTGTCCATCCTATTACAAATTTATAGGAAAGATACCCTTAGGTAGTTCATATTCTACTTAAACAATAGTTCTGAACAGGTAACATTAAATAGACACCTGTGAAACTGAAATGATAACTGTGAAACTGAAATGATAAGTTGTGGAGTGTCACAGGCTTCTATTTTGGGGCTCTTCTTATTGTTCTGTTCATAAATGACCTACCACTAAAATAGGATAATGACTGAGTGATTAGGGTTATGACTCAATATTGACTTCATATCGAATGAAGAAATGAAAAAAATCACAAGAACTAAAGTAAATTCGATAAATCTTTACAAACTATGTCATAATCTTAAGTTAATATAACATTTGCTTTATGAACATTGCTTCTCTGAACTGCAGTGAAATAGGTTTTACAACAGTAACTATATCAGAGACTGGAATGATGTCATTCGAACTCTCTCCAGACCGTTAACAATGTATACACATGTCAACAGTAATCTAAGTGAGTTTCTGGCTCAACCCTTTATTTGTACTAGGACGACCTTACCATTGCCCCCCCCCCCCGTTAGTCTAAACAGATACGAAAATAATGTTGTTGATTCAACAGCGTCGATTTCATAGTCGATTACCTAACTCGATGACCTATCAAGGAAATCATCATCGTCGTCAAACAAAATAGGGTAGATCCAGAAACTCCCCTTAAACATGTCTACTGCGAATTGCTTTTTAAATATTTTAACACAAACATTTACTATATCTATTTTTTATAGTCACACAAAATTTATTTTAATAGCCAATCTAAACAATTCACCTTGCTAAAGTCAACATCAGACATTTTATATCCTAACGAGAATGTATTAAAGCCACCAGAACAATATCGATTATCATCAAAATGACACAGACCAGATTTTATGAAAACATCAGTCTCAATTTTATGACGCTTTGCCATCATCTCAACACAACCAGAAAATCCGTCTAGCGAAGCCTTATAAATATCGAATCATATCACCTTACCGACTACATTTCTTTTGATTCCTTTGGCTTGTTTTTCTAAACTTTGTTATCATATACTTTTAAACAGTATAATTTACCCCCGTAAACCGATAGACTAGGCGATAGGAACAAAATTTGTCTCACCCTTAAACTTTCATACAACATTTTGTTATTGTCACAGTGAAATCCGCTACTTCTTGGATAATCTGAAAGATCTAATAATTCTAGGCTATCGTAAAACTCTTAATAAATATCATCAAATTCTATTTTGTACATTTGTGAGTCAGTGTCTATAAATAACTGCTCTGCATCAGGCCACTCAACCTTAACAAAATCAGAGTGGAACCAGTACATTAGCGCCTTGATATATCAAGTACAGCCATACCGACTCAAATGCTCAGTCAAATTATCAAACTTACCGTAGCCTTTCACAAGCTCGTCCAGCGACGCTGCTATAAACTGCAGACTATCAATAAATCTTATCTTGCCTAGTGTCACAGGCATGTACTTTTCAGTGTTATAAGGAATCCGTTTTATTTTATCGCTGTTGTTAATTTTCAGACGGTATATTATATCCTTATTGCCGAATGCTTCAACTTTAATATGAGAGTCTCTGAAATTGTGAAAGGCAACAGGAACAAAATCTGGTGCGGTGTATTTTAAATTATATCTGTAATGTGCTGGACCGCGATACTTTATAGTTATTTCACAATGATCTTTTACTCGATCTTCATCAAGCGACCATTCACAAATGTGACATATTTTTGATGCAGCAAAATCAGCTCCTTGTTTTATTGTCAGCGGTTTGATTGCTGCTGTCTTAACGAGTAACTTGAGGAAAAAATCAATCTCGTTGAGAAGATTTTTCAGAAGCCAAACAGCAGGATCCGCTCCACGATAAATCTTTACTGATTCTGATAAACGTTTATCAGCAGCACAGACAACTTTATATGCAGATTAACAAGGAATGTGTTATTTAATTTTTCTTGTTGAAGATTTATCAGGGTTATTTTCTGCTCCTAGCACTGGAAGTAAAATAGACTCGAAATCTGCGTAAATTATAAAAGGCACTATCATCTTGTGTCTGGATTTATAAATTGTAATATCTTTTCATCTTCGCCAGGCATAGATATTCGCTGTACGTCAGAAAAATGCCAGAGCTGTACACGAGATGTCCTGAAATATATTATCGGATAACGACAGCAAATCTGTCCCACTGAAAATTCGACAAGATCTTGACGTGATAGAAAAATCGGATAATTCCTGGTGGTGCTGTTGGGATTCTTGTGTCAGCGCAGCTTGCATTCCGGAAGAGATCTTTAGCTTAAAAATCTTAACATAAAATTTTACTATTATTTTCAGACCCTTGGGCCCTTCAGGCTTGGATTTAATTGTTGGCAGAAGTAGATGATATAAATTAGCAGAGTAATTCACTAGTAAAAGTTGATTATCAAATTTGCAGCTATTATCAAACCCAGCAAATGCTGTTGCAATTTTTTTAGACGGATAGCTTTATGTCGAGAATAAATTTTTCTTTGCTATATCACTCAATTTCAACATCACTATATCTGCTGTTTTACATTATTCTATTAGTATGATATGAAAATGTCAAATAGAGAAACAAAAGTGTTATCAGATGAGCCAAATTATGCTTAATGGACTCATACCAAATGTTAGTGACCAGGAGATATTCTACGTTCACCAGAAGTACAACTGCTATGCTGGAAATATGCTGTAAGTAGTGATTAATATTAAAACTAAAGCTTCGTTTGGGAGAAGAACTGCAGCGGATTACAAGACAAAAGTGGAAGGTGTTGATGATACCGAGTATACTTAAATGTTCTTACACGAATTTATTTATACGTTGTATGTGATGACATTCCAGAGGGGATTCGAGTTTATCATGTGAATGATTGTGTAAATCACAATACTATCACCAATTTATCTTTGCAGGACAAACTTCAACCACATCCGTTTATAATTTGTACAAAGCTTCTGACGGATATTATCAGTAATATTAATACAAGAACTGTTCTTGGAAGCAAAATTAATAGTGGATTTGTACTGGTAACAGTACGAGGAACACAAACCCAAAAAGTTTTGTATCTGTCACATTGTCACGTTTGCCTGCCCGCGATTACGTAAGTCAGGAACAATGGAATGGGTTAGCGCAATGAGTTTGTCGACCCTGCACTGTTACGGCGATTTTGTTAAAAGCTTTGTTCTAAGAACAAAGGACCCTCGATGCTATTGTAAATCTCTCCGCTTGACAGATGGCCTGAGGCTCATCTGTTAAACTACACCGACTGGGGGTAGAATTGATATCCAATCAGAACTGAGGAAGGGTGGAGCCATCAATTCGAATCAGAACTTAACAGTCATTTGAACTTATAACAAATTAATGATGTGTAAGCCATCGTACTGGTAAAGCAGAATATACTCACTCCGAGGGAGCCACTCGTGATTTGGCGGGAAAACTCTTAGTACATTCTAAGGACAGAAAGCTTCGTAAACGAAGCTTTTGGGGACAGAGTAGTGAAGTCCCGATCTCAGAGAGACAGGATATAAATAGGCGGAGAACGCCGGAAGGAGAAATAGAGAATAGAATTAGGCGGGGAGCAAGCCTCGTTGAAGGAAAGAGAGAAAGAAAAGGAGGAGGAGAAAGGAAGACAAAAGGGAAGGAGGACAGGAAGAATCGGAGAACGCCGGAAGGAGGAGAGCAGTTGGCGTAGTAAACTCAGATGAGTAGAAATCAAGTACAGGGGAAAGCCATCTCACACTAAAATCACGTGATGAAATAGGTTGTCACATGGTCGAAAGGAAGTAGATTGGTTGAGAACTTAATATCGTTTAATTTGTATTATGTATTAAATTGTTATTCTTTTGGATTTCACCCTTGTGTTCTTAATAATTTAATTGTCGGTATTGCTGACTGGGGGCTCGGAGCTTTACCTCTCTCTATCACTAATTTCACTTCCTACAAAAACGAGCCAGGGTGGGAATTCCTCTGTAATTCAAAAATAAATATTGGGAGCATCCCACCCCAACGACTAACAGGGAGTCACATAGAACTTCACACACATCGTCTTGTTTATGAGGTATTGCATGGGCCTAACCTAAGTGGTTTAGTCATCGACCACAAGAACATAAATAAAACCGATAATATACTCGAGAACCTTGATCTTGTCACTTTGAAAGAAAACGGTAGGCGAGGTAATGCTGGAAATGCTGGCAACTTTACAGTTATAGCAAATAACTCTATCATAGGTGAAGAAATATACTTTTCATCAACCTCAGCAGCAGCAAAACATTTTGATATTTGTTCAGCATCAGTAAAATATGTTGATGATGGTATTACAAAATCTGACTTCTCAAAAACAACGTGGGGATAGAATCTTCTTTCAATACGAATCACCTGCTGTTTAAAATATGTGTGCGACGTCGCTGCATGTCAGACAAAAATCAATATTTTTTTTGTTCAAGTTTCCTTATTGTATTCGACTAAAATCTTGACGCATCGACCTCGGCATTGCTGAGCAAGATAAAAAAAATCCCGTTCAACTATAATGTTGCTGTCGCCGCGTATCACCATATTATCTTAATTATCAGCACAAAAGAGTGTTTTGCATTCCACTACTAGCAGTTTACTTACAGAGCAATTTTCAGAGTGTTTCTGAAGGCTTCCTTGTCAAACAACAGTGAACCCACTTCATAACAGTATCCCTGTAATATCGAACAAATATTGTTTTGTATTTCTCAAGTTCTGATTCCTCCGAATATGTCGGTAACACGCTAAATGCCGAGTAAGGATAAAGATAAAATTTACATATTTTTGTTCTTTTTTTTTCACTGCTCATAAATAGCTTCATAACGTCGAATAACATGTTCAAATTTAAGATTGTAGCTCTGACGATGCGTCTTAGTTCGGCCGGCATTTTATTACAGTAGTCAGATAGAAGTCTTATGCATAAGATATGTCTCAAACAACTCTGTTGTTCGCTACAACATTGTCACATCTTTACTCCATAGTGATAGTGTAGAGTGGAAGCACTCTAAGTGTGAACTATATCAGGATTCTGAGAATCTAAAAACTGCTAGCAGTCAAGCTGTACCGCATCAGGATTCGAAGAATCAGAGTGCAAAGCACTCCGGGTTCGATCTAGAAACGTATCTATTTCCTGTCATCGAGGATAAATGTGCTGATGAAAGAGGTATAATACCTCAAGACGAGCTAGTTCTGTAGCAGCAAAATCACGGTACAATGTAAAATATCACCTCGCTAAAAAGTTTAAAATATTTAATTTTACTATCTCTGAGCATCAGATATTCTGGGAGATGTTAAGGCCGTTTATGAATCGTGGACAGCTAGAAGTTAATGGACATAAAAAAAAGTTTGATTTTATGCTTGTTAAGATATGAACCTAACGGGAGAGTGCGAGCAATCTACACGTACAACAACACGAAGACAACGTTTGATATCATTATGCAGTCCAGTGAAATGTAAGTCTGTCCTTTTGAAATATGAAAAGATTTATAGCGATTGGATCAAAGATTTCTGATTTCATTAGGTGGTATCCAACTATTAAAACTATCACTATAACCTCTCGATTTAACCAAACTTTGCTTATCTTCTCTTGCTATTACTCGCTCGATGACGAATATATCCTGGTCCATCTTTTGTAGTTCCTATTCGAAGAAACTTCCAATAACTTCTTCTCCGGGAGTATCATCAAGGGCTAGATATTTCAGCTTACACGTAACAGGTAATGTTGTTAAAATTTTATCTACAAGAAATACTTCCTCGGACCAGTTTGGAGTAACTCCTTTTTCGAATGTTTTCTTCACTAAAGAAATATCAACAACTTTAAACTTGTGTCTTCAGTACATATTCTCATTCACCAGTATTGGATTTTTAACTGCTTCGTTGGGCGACATACCAAGTGGTTTATGTTTAGTGTTATTGTAATCCGATAGAATCTTTGGCAGATCAATAACATACCTGGTAATGTTTTCAGCAGTGAGTTGCTTATAGATCTTTTCTTTTAAAGTGCGATTAAATCTCTCGACAGTGACACTTTTGCCTTCTTTTCCAGTGATATACTTGATGATAGTTTTCTGCATTAGAAACACCTCGAATGGCTTATTAAAAAGATCCGCTCCATGATCAGTTTGGTGTTCTTTCCGTGTTGATTATAATACCATGCATCGCGTCAGTTATAGTTCTTCCTGTTTATCTGCGCATGTAAACTAAACGCGTATTTGCTAAAAACATAAACTACGTTCATCTGGTATATTTTGCTGTCGTTGTATTTTAGCACCATTCGATGTATCGGCAAGATCTATCGCCCAAATGTCATTAACTGCATTTCGTCGAAAAAACATTTTTGTTTGGTTTGTGAAGTTCATAGCCGAGAGTGCTTTGCATTCCGCCATCTCCGAGCGATGGCTGAGGCGCACGTGCTTTACCAAGCCGGGGCCTTCCAAGCCCGAGTTTAGAGTTTGTTCCAATAATACCTTGAAATAGTATGAGATCAATTCGCTCTTTCAACATGTGAAACATGCCGCCTTTCGGTTGCATATCTTGAAGTTCATCAAGCATAATACGATTCCAGCCAGTTTTATTGTTTTCGTTGTCATGGTAATGTATGTCATGACGCACTGCGATTTAATCGACCTGATTAGACGGTTATTCACAATGAAATGGATTGTCATTTTCATCAAGTTGTTTATCGAACAGATTCCAAGGACCGGTATATCCGTGACGTGGCAATGTAAATCCCTTGCTTAGTCGCGGTAATTTGCCAATTAACTCGTGAATATCTAAGCCGGCTCCGATTACAGCCCGGTGATTACAACATTTAGAGGAAGTAATTATTTTATCCTTTTCTATGCACAGATAGTAGTCAGCTTTACATCTGCATGAAGTGCTTTGCGTTTTTATTATAAATTAATCATCGACTAAAATAACATCAGGTATTCTTTGCGTTCCTCCAGGTAATGAGTCACGTTTAAGAAACAGACTCTTTTTCCTGCAACAGGCAGCACATATACTTCTCATCATTAATCTGTTAAGTTTAGTTGTTTCGTTTGTGTTTTCTGTTTTACGTCTGCGCTTGAGGCAATGCGTAGTCATTTTTATATTTGCTTGTTAGATAAAATTACAATTTTGTAATTTTTCAAGCTTGGTTTAGATGCAAACTCAACTAAATTTCATAGAACCACCCAGTCCTCTAGTGGACTGCTTCGGCTGCATAGCTACCTCACTCTGCGTTTGCGTTTCGGATGCTTGCATCCAAGACATTTGTTTGATAAACAGAACACAATAATATCCACAAACAACTCGCTGAAGTTGATTAGAAGAGTACTTTTTGGATGATAGCACGTACTGTTTGATAACATCACTCGTAGGTAGGCCAAACGAATCAAAATAATTGCTGTTGTAAAGTGCTACCCAATTTGTACCAGATCCATCATTGAATATTTGAATATATTTTATACAGCTTGCTTCAGCTGTTGACAGAGAGCGAAACTCTGCGGGTTGTGATTGGACCGCTAGTAGTCTGAGTTCATCTTTTGAAAATACTCCTCGAAATCCGTTGATATCTCCGTTTATTCGTCACTTCAATATTGAAGCAGCTTGCGCTGCAGTCAAACTTACGATAAATGGCTTGCGCTGTCGCATTTTATTGATTTGCAATTTTTATAAGTATCTGTCAGATTAAAGGTTTTACAGTCCAAACACTTGTCTATTCCACATCTGATCATGCTATTTCGATCTCGTGCAAGGTTATCAAAAATAAAACGAAATTATAATTTCCCTAAGCAGCAGGGGGCTCTGACGCTTGCACCCCGCCAGTTGCTTCACGAATAAGCTCAGCAAATGTATCTTTAAATACACCTCCGCACTGCTCTCGTGCTAAAGTTTGTACGGCAAAGTTGTCGAGTCCAGCGAACAATACAAAACAACTTGTATTTCGCCTGATAAATCAATCGACGTTATAAAAATCCGGTGCCATATAGACGGCACTACATTTTCTAATTCACGACAATGAAACATAAGATTGTACCTTATCCATCTCGCTGTTGCTGATCGAGATGTCATCAAAGGCAATTATTTTATGGTCATCCAAATCTAGCTCGGCAACTAGAATTGGATCTTCAGGTTGTTTTGTGATAAATATATCATCATCAATGCGTAGTTCATTTTTTTTATTTATTATTATTTTCTTTTTAGTTTTTTGTTATACTCACTAAGCAGCACATATTTATCCAGCTGTGGATTTATAGTGTAAATATAAAATCGATCGTAGCTGAAGAGGTCGTTAAGTAAGATTCATCAGCAGGTTAGTTTTGAAGATCCAGTTCGTCCTACTATCAGATAATGGCAATCGAGTAAGACATGGTTGTGTTGTTGTATGATTAGCCAATCCGTGTCAAAGTTAATTATGTTCATTCTATACTAGGTTGTAATAAATTGTATCGCACAGTAAGGATAAGAATGAGCCATTACACAAAATATAGTATGTTAATCACAAACTCAACAAAATATAAAACTGCAGCAACTACAATTACCGCTGCTAGCGCAGATTTAACAATTCACATTTTTTTTAAATCTGGAGATACAATGACCGGTAACTTAAGTATGTCGGATCAGCGAGTGCCCTACCTTAAAGCAACATATCCACCTATCAACGCAGATAATACACAAGCTGTAAGTTTTACCCAACTTAAAACAATCGATAACAGCAAGTTATCGCTGAGAGATGGAAAAATGACTTAAATATCGATATGAATGGAAAAAATAATAAATCTTGAAACCGAATACCCTAAGGCTAATATAAAAAACAAACAAGCAATACGTTATGCGCAGCTTAACATGGTCGCTAATAACAAGTTGTCATTAACTGGTGGAACGATGGCTGGAAATAAAAATAGTAATGATTTTGTAACAAATGTAAAGTTTGTCGAAGACTAGTTTGCAATAAAATCCGGTGATACGTTACATATTGGCGTTAATAAAATAACAACAACTTCTAACGCAACTGCAGCATCGAATCTCACAAATAAACAATAAGCAAACGTTGAAATAAGTGCAGCATCAGCAAATACAATTACTGCTACGGATGGCGCTTATCTTAACAAAATAAGGATGCACAACTATAGGTGCGATCGATATGGTTGTCAATAAATTAATTTCTATGCATGTACCTGTTGTTGCGTTTGATCTCGTGAATTAACAGTATGTAGATAGTGTTGTTGCCCAATAGCTTGCGATTGGTAGTAGTACAAAACGAGCTAAAAGTAGTGTTGGTCACACTAAATATCTCACAGACGCTATAAATATTCGTTGGGATTTTACTGCATCTGCGTCAAGTTATTATTTGGGATATAACCCAAATTATGCGTTTGCATTTAACAGACCTATATCTGTCGGGTCAGAGTGGACCACATGCAGAGAAATAAGTGGGGTTTTGGATCAAAATACAGTGTCCAGCGACTGTAGCAATATAGAACTTTCAACTACGAGGTCGACTAAATGCTAATGTTGGAAGAATTTATGACCGGCAATTAGAAGGTTCGAATGATAAGACAACAAGGACAGAATTATATTTTGCATTGTGTGTTTTTATTAGTATTTTTCAGCAAGATAAACTTGATTCTGAAGTAACCACAAACAAGTGCTCGTGTTTCCGGATTTATGTTTTAGGAGCTGAAAACCCTTACCCAGGTTTGACGATGATATTTCAAATATATATATTTAAGATTTAATGAAATTGTAATATATGTATATTGATCCTCCATCGATCAGAGTCGCAAAAGATTTTTATAATTTTGTACTAAACCCGAAAACAGAGATCGAAATAGCTGATGTTGATTGGCTAGAGACAGAAAGTGTTGAGGAAGCAAAAGCAGTAAATATAATTGCTCGAATGAAAAAAATCAACTTTAAATTCACCCGGTTTAAATGAAAACAGTGACGACTTTGCCAGATTTGCAGGAAATGATAGGCCCTCAACTGAAATACGCGATCAGAGACTTTGATATAATTAGCAAATACTGTCCTGTAAGTGACTGTGAGGAACGGCGATTACAAATTGAAAGGTTGTTGATAAATATGTTGATTGAGCTAAATAAAGAAAATCTTTTGAAGACGGGCAAATCTAACCTTGTAAAAACAAAATTTCATTGTGTTAAGAAACCAGAGCAAGAGTGACTAAAGAAGATTCGCGATGAGCTTGACAAACTAGCTGAAACAAAGAATCAAAAGTTTCTAAAAATCGCAATCTCAGAGAAACATTTGCTAAACGTCGAATCTTCCATCTGATAGGCATGGACTATTCTGATGAAAAGACGTTGTAGGAAATGGTAGACAAAAGTGCTGATACTAACCTGATAGCAACAGTATATCTAGTTCTAGTAGACTCTCTCACAGGCGATAAAAATGTATAACGTATATGACAGTAATGTTGCACTAAACGCAGTATCCGATACTGAGCATAGGATTGAGTTCATATGATGACGTTGAACGAGACATATTTTATCAGGAGCTTGACGATATTACAACTGTAGAACTACTTTTGATGAAGATTATAAAGCGCTTCACAGATCTAAAAAAAAGTGCGTTGAAACACTATAAAAGAGAAGCTGGAGAGTTACTGACAGATCCAAAATACATAAACATCAAACAGCTGATTGCTGAATACCTAAATCTACCTGTCAACGATATAAATATAGAATAAGCAGATATTCGCGGTCTTTTAAGTTTTGCAACAGCATATACAATTCGCAGGCAATATCTTGTACTTAAAAGCTTTAAACTGGGACAGTTATGTTATGTATTAAGTTATATCGATGAAACAGAATATATTTATCGAGTCAATGATATTACTGTAATACCAACAAATTTTGATCCTCCATTTTCATCCTCAGATCCTAAAGTTTAACAGATATCAGTTATAATGATATCTCATCTGAAGTGTAGAAGTACAGAGATTTGTTCTGCTGATCCTGTTAATATTAAATTTAGTGCTACCTTAATTGAAATAATTACTCAAACAGTTTCATAATGACAAAAAGAGAAATTATTGATTTCAATCATATCTCATAAGGTCTCTCAGACAACGACAGGAACGAGCTGATGAACTACTATAAATATTGTTTTTAAATTTACTGCGTCAGACGTTGCAGAAAATATTACAGTAAAATAATAAGCGTGCTAAACTACATTCCTATGGTATTCACAACAATTGGGATCGCATCAGCGGGATGAATAGAAAATCGATTACGCCTGATAGTGTCTGGGGCATTGTTGTATTGTCAGCAAAAATCAAAAAGATCGAGCCAAAATCCGAGAACAAAAATACTTCTTGTAAAATAGCAATAGCGACACATAACAAAATTCTTAATCAACTTCGAGCTTACCTAAGAGGTGAGAAGTTTGTTATGTTAGATCTGATACAGGAGCGACGTGTCAAAGACGATTTGCTTGCTAACATGATACCAAAACAGAGCTGTGAAATATGAAAACAATACTCATTAAATTTTGTGTAAAAATAGGTATGGTGAAATTTTGTATGAAATATGAAAAATATTGGAAAATATTACAGTAGAGGATGCATAGTTAAAGATGAAAAGAATCCTTTTCCGAGGTAAGCAAATGACGAATATGCTTGACAATGGAAAGTACAGCATGTGTTTCAAAAGCAGAAATAAGATAAAGTTGTGTCTGGTTCGCACAGAATATTCAAAATATATTAGCAAAATTGATTTGATCACGGACTCACTTTCTGATGCAGCTGATAATCCTTAAAATCCGATATCACAAGACAAAAACACAAAGATCACAGTCGATGAGAAGTAATAAAATGTTCTGTCGATAAGTCAATAGTCTCGCATGGAAATTTTATTTAAATGTTAGAACCTGATTCTCTCATCAGTGGTAACATTAATTTGTACTTGTTTTGCTATGATGATGAGAGTTATGTAATAGCAAAAGCTGAGACTTTGAAAATATCTCCACAAGTGGCTGTGCAAACGTTTCTGTAAAATATAAAATAAAAATTGCAGTAGTCTTGTATGAGAGGAGTTTCTGGATCAGATCAAGTTTTGTTCAACGATAATGATGATTTCCAAGACAGGCTTTTTTAATCAAACGGGAACTTCTTTAGCAACACGGTCGGCATATTTGCATGCACTAGTCTATGTTTTCTAGCAAAAATATGATGTAGTTCACCTTCTTTGAAAATCACAATAATTCCCTAAATTTTGGATTTACATCTATCACATGTATAAAAGACTTCCTTCTATTTATTTGTTCAATTTGTCTTAGAACTGTTACAACTAGCATTACGATTCCACGGTATTAAAATAAGTAATAGAAAAGAGCGAACACCAGCAAATTTGGTGCGACCGAACCAAAAGTTATTTACCTAGCATACAAAGTGAAAATTTTAAAAAAGAACTTAAAGCAACGCGAATTAAATTCAAAAATAGTTATATCACCTGTCCTAATAAATAAAGTTTTAATTAAATTTCAGTGGTGTTCGAAATAAGATCCAACGCTGAAGGTGTTGATATGCCTGTTGTAACCTGAGACATGGTCATGTGACAACAGCCATTTGATGAATCACAATAATAAAATCCAAGATGTTGTGGTTTGAATTCACTATAGTTCCAGTTAATGTCTCTATCAAAGAATACAACTAAATGGAATTTTTCCATTCTACAACATGCTGTTACGAAAATCAAATTATAGAATGTGGGAAACAGCAGGCAGACTATGTATTTTTATGGAGGAATTCAAATAATCATGAACCAGAGCTAAGAAATGTTTACTTCTGATAAAATGATTATAATATTAAACCTCTAAACTCCTATAATAAAAAAAAATATTAGCTATGTATTATTTGTTTACCAAATTAAGAATTACTAGTGCAATTAGCAAGGCTCACAGTTATCTTAATTTCGACAGGGTCAAGAAGAAAATACGATCATGAAGAAAAGCTACCATATAAATTAAATATACATAACATTAGACATTGCAAATATTGGACGCTGACGACACGGTTGTTACTGAAACAGACAATTCTAAAAACGAAAAATGGACAGCGAGCAGTCTGGCTGCTGGTTTATATCGGGAGCTTCCATTGTTGAAACTCTATTAATTCGACAGTGTTAGGAACCGCTTGGCAACAGTCAGGTTTGAAATTATAAATCAGTGAATGAAATGACAAAGTTTTGTGCATATTTGATATCCTTTATGCTTTTTGTTTTTAAAGTCGGGCGGGGAGTACAAACAAAAGGGAGGGTGTGCGACAATCTACAGATTAACGTAATGTTATAAGGTGTTAAAAATAAAGACGAAGAAAGCTACGACCAGGGCCGACAGGAGGGGGAAGGGGGGCAACCTGGGATATAATTCCCTGGGTCCGGGCCCGTAAGTGTGCCCGGGCCGAACAACACTTTTTAATTTTATAAAAGAAAAATTGTGTTTGACAAAGAACTAGGAGAAGCTCGGGTGTTTCTTACCCCAGCGCCCGTGATCGCTCTCTACGGCCCTGGCGACAACGACGCGGATGCAAACTTATCATGTTTCTCGACGTGCAGGCGATAACAAAATAACAACGACGGTTACAATAAACCTACGTTGATGATGAAAAAAGCTACAATGGCATCAATAATTATGATCATTCTAACTGCGACAAAAACGATGACGACGATTATAATGATGACGTTGATGTTTATCACTATTACATTTAGCCAAAACATAAAGGGGCTGGGATGGAAAGTATAACATGAGTCTAAAAGTTGTGACCTCCATGGTCAATGGTTTATGTCTGAGGCACACAAAAAATGCCTTTATGTAATAAAATTCCACCCACGGTTGTTTCGACGAAGGGGAAAAGTAAGTAAGACCACTGAATGCAATATATTGTCACTGGAACCATGCTCTCTCTCATATAATGTAAGAATGTAGGCGTGAGTACAGAAATCATTTTACGTTTATTGCTAGACAGATGTAGGGGCGACCGTTTTTACATATATTCAATTCAATACATGTCTATTTGTTTAGAGAGGTCTCTAAAACAATTAGAAACCTCTACAATTTAAATGTAGACTCTATATAACATGTATAGACCTCTCTAAGTCAATTAGTGTCCTCAATACATTATTTTGTTTCATTTGTAGACCTCTTTAACCGAACTGCACACATTTTTAATTAAATTTAGACCTCTCTAATTCAGGTTATAGCTTCTTACAAGTCTCAATTCCACAATATTGTCCAACAATAGTTTCTCCCCCACTCACATTCGGTCCTACTCAACACTGCAAAGATACGCAAATTCACGGCAGAGATACGCAACTAGAGGGCAATGACATGCAAAGACGGCACATATACAATTTAAACTGACAATAGTGGAACATATTTGATGTTGATACAAAATTTATAACAATAAAAATATACGAATTTAATATTTTCACATGCGAAAGTTACTTCTACTTTCCATTTTTCTCACTGACCAAGAAATATATATGTGTACCATTCTACAGATATTAAATTAATGTACGCATCGACAGAAGAAACAAGACACGTAAAGACAGAGAAAAGAGGGTATAGAAACGTTATCTAATTATTACTGGATCAAACATTACTGTTGATACAGAATTTACATAAATAAATATATTACAAATAGAAAAGTTTGCTTTGTCGTTGTTCATCATGCTTGATTTTAATATACACATTCAATCCAATTAACGTAGTAGCACTACAAGGCAAGGACAAAGACTTTTTTTAGTTTTTTTAACTTACTGGAAAATGTTTATTGTTGATATAAAATACTGGAAATATTTAATGTTGATATAATATTTACGGTATAAGGTAGTGAAGTGCTACTGTAATTGGATCAACACGTGTCAACGCGTGTGACATTTACAAGTAGCGCAGAACAAACGAGCTGCTAATAACTCGGTTAACACAGCAGGGCAGTATAACGGCAGTCTAAAATCGTTGACTATACAATATTTAACTTTTGTTATCTGTGATTAGGATTTTGCCCCTTTTCTTATAGTGTATTCTCGATTGTGCTTTTATACAACGTTTAAATACTGAGCAACACAATTTCTACAGTTCAAACTTCTCGGTAATGAACCAATACATGAAAAACTTAATTATCCAATTAATTGTATACAGGTTTTCACACATCATGATAGCGTTAGTTTAATATAAATTGAATAAAGGGGCGTGGCTGTCAAATTATATCTGTTAACCAATCAATTAAATACTTAGATAATAATTGCAATCAAACATTTATTAATTTGTGTTCTATATTAACCGACTCTTCACAGTCACGTTCTGCATACTTTCAAAGTAATATTTGTCAGTCCTTTAATTGTTTCGTGATTGTATTCTCTATCGTAGTCCGAGTTTCCTTTCACCCTTTCCACCTAATTTTTGATATATCTCTATCGTTATCTGGACTATATATTTTCGTTTTCTTGTGGTGCAGCCAGCTTGGTTCGTAGCGTACACCTAGTACGCATAAGTGTACTCTCAAATAAAGTTCAGCGAGAAGTGACAATTTTGTTAATGTTAGGTTTGAGAGCCTGGAAACACTATTTACAGACCTCTCCAAATTAATAACAGAGGTTTATAACTGAATTAGAGAGGTGTATAATTCATTTAAAGATGACTACAGTTCATTTATGGATTTGCTGAACTAATGCCAAATTAGAGGGATATCTAATTCTCTGCAACTGAATATTTACCAAAAAAAGCCTCTTATTCATTTGTAGATGTCTGCCATTCAATTAGATAGGTCTGTGAGTCAATTTATAAACATCAATAATTATTAACTCAGGTCTATAATTGAATTAGAGAGGTCTATAATTGATATATAAACCTCTAAAACTAATTTGTATTAAAGACCTATCTAAATAATTAGAAAGGTTGTATTTAATTCTTCATAAGTGAAAAACGGCAACCATACAGTACCTTGGCATTCTCGGGATTTCTGCTGCAAGCGAAAATAGTTTTAGGTCCCGTTTCCATTGCAACCAGCTGTCGGACAGTTTCCAACCCTATTCCTCTGTTTGCTCCCGTTATTAGTAAAGAACCTGCTCGCGACATTTTATCAGGTCGGTTAGCCTCTACCAAATACTGGCTTGTCAATCTGATTCGAATGAGATCTCCACAGTTATACGTGAAGATGACACTACGGTCTCTAAGTCACGTGCTGTTGTCAATTGACATAGCCAATGAAATGCAGATTTCACATATCTAACAATGAATTAACTTGTTCAACACACATCCTTGCTTTATTTACCTACGGCTCCATCTCCCAAACAACAAGATCTAAAACTTTACCTGATTGGCTGATAAAAAAATATTCGCACTGATAGGGGCACTAGTGGTTGCTGGTTTGTCGGTTAGTCTTTATCCAGTAAATAGTGTGAAGACAGCTAAACAGATAATGTCATAAACTAGAACAGCCATGTATTAAACGCATGAACAACCTGTAGACGGTGTAGAGAAGATTGTTTTATATTTTGCATTCGGACGTATATGCTTTTTGCGTGCTGCTCTTTTAAGGATCTAGATTTAAAAGAAGAAAGAAAAGAAAAAACACCTTAATCTGTAGATTATGATTTCAGTCAAACTCCATCTAATACGATCAATATGAATTGCATCTTTGAAAAACACGAGAAACATGTGGTGGATATCTTGTATGTTAAATATCTTTCAAGTTAACCCATCATGTTTGCAAAGATTTGTTGTGGGGTTTAACACCATTTTTCAGCACACGATAGGCTATACATGGCGGCCAGTATTAATGGTGGAGGAAGAACCCGGGAAAACACCGGGAAGAACCACCGACCCACGAGAAGCTACCGGCAAGCTTTCTCACATACCCACATTGGCCGAATCCTAGACTCGAACCCACGCAGACAGAGGTGAGATGGCAGTGATCCGTAACGGAGAGCGCTTTAGACCACTCGGCCACTCGGGGCCCCGCAAAGATTTGTAACCAGCAACTGAAACTTACAGACCAAACCCCTTTTGTACAAACAAAATAAATAAAAATTGTACGAGTTCTCCATCAACAGCTCTTTCCCAAAGCAAAAGCAAATTACAAACATATAACAGAATATGTGTAAGTGATCGCTTTTGTCTTTCCAGAAATTTTGCTGGTGAAACGCACAATGTCGTTCTTGCGAGTCAGTCAATAGGCACATGATCATTCCTAAGATCGGAGATTCAATGCAATGATTAGGATACGGTCAAGAGAAAAAGTTGTGTTGGTAAATGATATTAAATCGAGGACTTTCTGTTCCTTGAAGATTTCCGCCATCGTCAGCAGTTGAAATAGATATCAAAATGACATGCAATAAAATGACCCAGCCATGATATATATATATATATATATATATATATATATATATATATATATATATATATATATATATATATAGTGTGTGCGTGTGTGTGTGTTATAGTGTGTGTGTGTATGTGTGTGTGTGTGTTTAGCGAAAATAGACAAACACACCAGCGCAAAAACTAGGACATGGGATGGAACATTAGTTTAAATGAAATTGACCCCCGATAGTATAGACAACAAAGCTGGTGATAGGATTGACTTGAGTGTGGGTATGGCCTATCAAGAAAAGCATTGGTATAGTGTGGTGCCAATGCAATCAAGCACGGATGATACATGATTGACAGACTTTGACATTAAGTTGAATCCACCAACGATGACAGAGTTGTGACCCCCAATCTATGACGACAATGATGATGAGGTTTCTTAAGGAAAGGTGGCCCCAACTTATGACGAAAATGGTAATGTGGTTCTTAGTTAAATATGATTCCAATGGATTACGACAGTGAAAATGACGTTGTCAGGGGAATGTGACCCACATGGTTTATGACAGTAAAATGAGGTTGTTAGTTAAATATGACACCAACATATTACGACAATGATAATAAGGTTGTCAGGGAAATGCGACCCAAATGGATTATGACAATAATAATGAGGTTATTTTTAAGGGCATTTGTCCTCAGTGTATTACGACAGTGATAAAGAGATTGTTCTGGAAATGTTATATACAACAATGATCACTCATCCATCAAATACTGACGTTACACGCTGATATGCAGTCTCGTCCGTTGCACTTTCGAAATATACAGGGGCACATATAATTTAATACAAAAAAACAAATTGCCAATTTCACACCAACTTCCCATGATAAATTGCCAATTTCACACTAATTTCCCCATGATAAATTGCCAACTTCGTATCGATTTCCCCTTGATAAATTGCCCACTTCGTACCGATTTCCCCATGATAACCTACTAATTTCACACCAACTTCCCATGATAAATTGCCAATTTCACACCAATTTCCCATGATAAATTGCCAACTTCGTATCGATTTCCCCATGAAAAATTGCCAACTTCGTGCCAATTTCCCCATGATAACCTATTAATTTCACACCAATTTCCCCATGATAAATTGCCAACTTCGTATCGATTTCCCCATGATAAATTGCCAAATTCGTACCGATTTCATCATGATAACCTACTAATTTCACAGGGACATCTACATGATAAATTGACAAGATCACGATAACTTCCCGATGATCATCATCATTTAAAAAAAAAATTACTGATGCCATACCTTTTGTTCATTCTGCTTACAAAAAAGATCCATTCTAATGTTCCTTAAATGCAGTACTCTCTTGGTGTAATTAAACACTATAGCCCATCTCACTATAAAACTCTATTGGTGTAATTAGACGCATTAGTTCATGTCACTATTATACTCTCTTTCAGGACCGTAGAGAGCGATAACAGGCCCTGGGGTAAGAAACACCCGGGCTTCTCCTAGTTCTTGTTCAAACAAAAAAATTCTTTTATAAAATTAACCAGTGTTGATTGGCCCGAGCCCGAGGGATATAAACCTGTTGCCCCCCTCCCCTTGTCGGCCCTGCTCTTTACGTATACTTATATGCTACAAACCATCTCACTATAATACTCAGGGCCTGCCTAGGCCGTCAGCTAGAGAGCCAAGCTTTAAAGGGCGCCAAATTAGACGGAAATCAATTTTTTCTAGAGGGGAAGAAAGACAAAGTGATACTTCACCAAAGGGGCCAAAAGCCTCAGGACCGACGAGGATAATAATCTCTCGGTGTGATTAGATGCTACAGTCCATCTCATTATTATACTCTCAAGGTGTAATTTGACGATACAGTCCATCTCACTATACTACTCTCATGGTGTAATTAGACGATACAGTCCATCTCACTATACTACTCTCATGGTGTAATTAGACGATACAGTCCATCTCACTATACTACTCTCATGGTGTAATTAGACGATACAGTCCATCTCACTATACTACTCTCGTGATGTAATTAGATGCTAGAGTCCATCTCACTGTAATACTCTCAAGGTGTAATTAGATGATACTGTCCATCTCACTATAATACTCTCAAGGTGTAATTAGACGATATAGTCCATTTCACTATAATACTCTCATGGTGTAATTAGATGCTACAGTCCATCTCACTATACTCCTCTCATGGTGTAATTAGACGATACAGTCCATCTCACTATAATACTCTCATGGTGTAATTAGACGATATAGTCCATCTCACTATACTACTCTCGTGATGTAATTAGATGCTAGAGTCCATCTCACTATAATACTCTCAAGGTGTAATTAGACGATATAGTCCATCTCACTATACTACTCTCATGGTGTAATTAGACGATACAGTCCATCACACTATAATACTCTCATGGTGTAATTAGACGATATAGTCCATCTCACTATACTACTCTCGTGATGTAATTAGATGATACAGTCCATCTCACTATAATACTCTCAAGGTGTAATTAGACGATATAGTCCATCTCACTATACTACTCTCGTGATGTAATTAGATGCTACAGTCCATCTCACTATAATACTCTCAAGGTGTAATTAGACGATATAGTCCATTTCACTATAATACTCTCATGGTGTAATTAGACAATACAGTCCATCTCACTATACTATTCTGATGGTGTAATTAGACGATACATTCCATCTCACTATACTACTCTCATGGTGTAATTAGACGATACAGTCCATCTCACTATACTACTCTCAAGGTGTAATTCGACGATACAGTCCATCTCACTATACTACTCTCATGGTGTAATTAGACTATACTACTCTGATGGTGCAATTAGACGATGCAATCCATCTCACTATACTACTCTCATGGTGTAATTAGACGATACTGTCCATCTCAATATACTACTCTCAAGGTGTAATTAGACGATACTGTCCATCTCACTATATTACTCTCAAGATGTAATTTGACGATACAGTCCATCTCACTATACTACTCTCATGGTGTCATTAGACGATACAGTCCATCTCACTATAATAATCTCCTTATGTAATTAGATGCTACAGTCCATCTCACTATATTACTCTCAAGATGTAATTTGACGATACAGTCCATCTCACTATACTACTCTCAAGGTGTAATTAGACGATACAGTCCATCTCACTATAATACTCTCAAGGTGTAATTAGATGATACAGTCCATCTCACTATAATACTCTCAAGGTGTAATTTGACGATACAGTCCATCTCACTATACTACTCTCAAGGTGTAATTAGACGATACAGTCCATCTCACTATACTACTCTCATGGTGTAATTCGACGATACAGTCCATCTCAATATACTACTCTCATGGTGTAATTAGACGATCCAGTCCATCTCACTATATTACTCTCAAGATGTAATTTGACGATACAGTCCATCTCACTATACTACTCTCATGGTGTAATTAGACGATACAGTCCATCTCACTATAATAATCTCCTTGTGTAATTAGATGCTACAGTCCATCTCACTATAATACTCTCATGGTTTAATTAGACAATACAGTCCATCTCACTATAATACTCTCAAGATGTAATTAGACGATACAGTCCATCTCACTATACTACTCTCATGGTGTAATTAGATGCTAAGTCTATCTCACTATGATACTCTCAGGTGTAATTAGATGCTACAGTCCATCTCACTATAATGTTCTCAAGGTGTAATTAGACGATACAGTCCATCTCACTATACTTCTCTCAAGGTGTAATTAGACGATACAGTCCATCTCACTATAATACTCTCAAAGTATAATTAGACGATACAGTCCATCTCACTATACTCCTCTCAAGGTGTAATCAGATGCTACAGTCCATCTCACTATAATACTCTCAAGGTGTAATTAGATGATACAGTCCATCTCACTATAATACTCTCATCGTGTAATTAGACGATACAGTTCATCTCACTATAATATTCTCATGGTGTAATTAGATGATACAGTTCATCTCACTATACTACTCTCATGGTGTAATTAGACGATACAGTCCATCTCACTATACTCCTCTCATGGTGTAATTAGACGATACAGTCCATCTCACTATACTACTCTCATGGTGTAAAAGCAAAACATAAGAGTATCATTCACTTGACCTGACTCCCAAATTTATATATGCATTTTTCAATTCCGGAGGCCATTTTTAGAACACGTGATGCTCACAGTGTAAACACAAACTTTTTCCTTAGGTAATAATTTTGAGAGAAGAAAATCGTGTACGTAATAGCTTGTTGCAATACAGAATAGTTGTCATCCAAGCATTTTTTAAAATAGATATTCTACTTGCCTTGAACCAAGGTGCCTACTGATATAGGTGGCTAGCTCTCTGTAGCTGGAGCATATATTTTATAATTTCATATATTCATTTTTTTTTTCAGTTAGGCAGAAGTGGGTATTTTATTATTTTATGTAATTAATGTTCATTGATGAGCGAAGTAAAGTCATCAGTTGCAATTATTGTTATTCTCATTTTACACATATTTAGCCATTTAGGCAACCTTGAACCAGGATTACATGTTCGAGTTTTGTTCACTCTGAGCAATAAAGCTACCCTGATTGTTATTCATGCTAAGTTGTTTTATTATATGAAAAGTGGTAAGTAACTTTCTGACTGGTTAGTTTGCTACTTGTCTGTATAAACACCATAGCATGAACAGCACATTAGTGGTGGTCACTCCATTGGAGCTTCTGAAGGGTGCTGGTCATGGCATTGCAGTAAGAAAAGTGCTTGATAATTCTTTTACTTCAAGGAAAATGTGATTTGACCATTGTCCCATATAATAAGGTAAATAGATTTATATTATAGTTGAGTTGAGTTGGGGGCCCAGAGTGGCCAAATGGTCTAAAGCGCTCACCGTTACGGATCACTGCCATCTCACCTCTGTCTGCGTTGGTTCGAGTCTCGGATTTGGCCTAAGTGGTTATGTGAGAAAACTTGCCAGTAGCTTCTTGTGGGTCGGTAGTTCTTTCTGGGATTTTCCAGGGTTCTTCCTCCGCCATTTATACTGGCCGCCATATATAGCTTTTCTTGTGCTGAAAATGACGTTAAACCCTACAACAACAACAACACTTGAGATGTCCAATGGAGGCTACCAAAATATACTGATCATTACAGATAATTTTACCAGGTATGCACAGGCCATTCCGATAAGAAACCAGACAGCCAATGCTACAGCTGAGGCTCTGTTTAATAGTTTTATAGTGCATTATGGTATGCCTCAGCGTTTACATTCAGACCAGGGTACAAACTTTGAAAGTAAGGTCATCAAGGAATTAACCAAAGACGTACAAAATGGTACTAACAGCTGCCTCGCTTGGCGCTCAGCATTAAGAGGTTAGTGTTAGGACTGGTCGGCCTGGTGTCAGGATAATGTGACTGGGTGGGACATCATCCTACATGTATGTGGCATGATGCCCCAGTGCTAGACGTCAGTATAAACTGTCACATTGCAGACATCGTAGCGATATGACTGAAAAATTGTTAAAGCTACGTTAAAAATTCAAATCACACACACATACACATCAAGGAATTATGTCAAATTACTGGAATAAAGAAATTTCGTCCGACACCCTATCATCCAATGGGCAATGGTATGTGTGAGCGATGGAATAGGACACTGCTATGTTGGGAACTCTCAACAGTAGTATATGGGGTCACCCTAGCGTCAAGTGGACTTACCATGCAAAAACAGTCGATTCACTCTGGCGTCAAGGGGAATTTAACATGGGAAATTTTAACATGGATGGAACTGTAGAGCGTCAAGGGGAATTGAACATGGAAATTGAACAGGACCGGTACTTTAACGTCAATGGGACTTTAACGTTAAAATATGGGGTTTGCACTTTGTCGTAAATGGAAATTGAACATGGGAATGTCACCTGGATGTCAATGGGAATTGAACTTTGGGTGACGTCATGAGGTTTATAGGGTCAAAATATTTTATAGGGATTTTAATGTATTTGTAAGGACAAAGGGTAGATAGGGACAAACATACAAATACACATTTAAACACACAGAAAAGACGACAGAAATGTTCTAAAACAAACCTCACAGAGAGAATAATGGCTCAAAAAAGAAAAGTCTATTGTATGGGTTCAAAACATTTATTCAAGTATATACATGGGCTCTCTGGCCTGTGCTTTGGTCTAAGCACCATCCATTTAATACATAAACATTTCTACATCAAACAAACCTATTTACTAGTTATTTAGTTCTTGGCTCTAGTAAACCTGTTTACATTTAATGTTCATTTATAAGAAAAACCTAACACAAAACAAGTAACATGCAATCAAATAGGACAAAGTTCATGTTTCTCTCTCTCTATTCGTCTCACACGTTGTTAAAAATCTGGTCAGCTAGCACTTGTGTCCCAGCGTAGATATTTCCCATCACTTAATCCGTTTCATTCATAAATCGGCTGTTATATCCATCGTGCTAGGTACACTTATCAGTAAGCAGATCAAGTGCAGTCATCGTCTTCTTCCCATGGAGGTACAATGTATACCATATGAATGGTTACTTTTCCTTCGTTGATGTCAAATTTTCCTCTCATCGACTGCACGTCTTCAATAGCCCTAAAAAGTTTGGACGAAGTTATTTCTGCAGGTGTGCTAAATCCGAGACATACAGGCGAGTTCAAACTGTCGCGATACATAGATAGGCTCAAACGACCTCGATCTTTGACTTGGCAATGACATTTGAGTTCCTCTAACAGTGAGTCAAGTAGGTCCGTAATGAAACCTGCTACTTCCTCGGCTGAAATGTCAGACGCGAAGTCTCTAAATTTCACCGTGTAGGTGTAAGTTGTCGTTCTAAATTTTCTTGAGGTCGCTGTCTGAGTCATTTGGATGCTAAAATACTCCTGTAGGTCTACTGAATCCTTTCCCTTCTTGGACGCACTTTGCTGTGACGGTATGGTAGTGAAAGAGGTCAGTGATGTTTGTTCCTTCTCCTTTTTCATCTGCGTAGAGTGACTCATCTTTCTCCTTGCTTGTTCTCGCAATGAAGTGTCGTTCTTGGAAGTCGTCCCTTTTTATACTGGGTGATATCAGTATGTCCATAAGGTAAAGTTTTGTGGTCTGGAAGTTTCACTAGCTGCACGTAGTTTGTCATGGCGTTAGTACATAAATACCTAAGATGTGTTACTGCATTGGTGATGTGATAGTGAGGCAAAGAATCACACCTGAGTTTCTCGTTGGACTTGAGTCTTACGCTCTATACTTGCTGTTTGAAGGGATTCATTTTTTTTCAATTGGCCTTAGTAGTGACAATGAACTGTTGGTCTTGGACGTTGTCCTTTTTTATATGCTGACCAATATTGATGTGACCGTACGGCAAAGTAAAGTGGTTGGGAAGTCGCACTCGCTTCTGGTACACGATTTGATAGACTTTTTCCAAGGGTCGACTGACGATGTGGTGAGTGGGTAAACGTACAATCTTGTTCGGCTGGTAGGTGGTCACTTTAAAGTTTGCATCCTCTCCAGACTGCAATGCTTCTTTCAATACGCCAAAGTTGACCACACGACTGGTACGATAATTCAGAGTCAATCCTTTCACTTTACACTCTGTGTGCACTTCTCCTTGTGGGTCCCGGTATTCGTAGCCGTAATTTTTAGGACCGCCACTCGCGAAACTTAGAATCTTGTCGTCAGGATGTTCGTCTGTCCAGGCTCCTAAACGGTCTCCTTCGATGTTAGGGTGTTGCTGACCCGGTCGATCGATGTAGATGCAACTGTCCGTGTCAAACTACAGGACGCGATCCCCTAACAGTTCTAAAGCTTCGTACAATTTTAAGCGAGCATGAGCTGTCACGTAAGCCGCAATGATGACATTTCCAAAAGGGTCGTCTTGTACAAAGTCCAGATCTTCTTCGTAATTGACCAAGATTAAATTCTCTCGAACGACGTCCACGTGTTTCATGTATTTGGTTTTGTCGTGAATCATCTGGAAGTAGCGGGAAGGTTCTGTCAAATATTCCGTCTTGGGTAAACACGGTCGTTGTGCCATTTTACCCCACAAGCAATTTAACATCACTTTGGCAAACGATCGCCTGCCTTCGTTTTTCTCGATGTGGTCTAAAGTGATGCCTTCTTGTTCGTAGTATTTCTCTTTGAATTTTATTTGGTCTTCGGGAGTGTGACACCAGGAAGGATAGCCGCTGGCTTCTTGTTTCAGTTTCAAAAAGGCATCCACGTAGTCGGCGAAAATGCCTTTCTGAGTAGGGTCACCCTTGTGGTATTGTTGTGTCTTGGGAAAGTGGCAAATTTCGTACACTTCTAACAGTTGGTATCCCATGTCCATAGCTTTGAACAATTCTACGCTGACCCAGGTTCCCGTCAAGGCCCGTTCTTCCTGGCTGTGCTGACAAGGCTGATCTTGGTTGCACGTTTCGGCACAAGTACGGCACAAGGGAAACATCAGTTTGCCTTGACAATAGTGAGGTAAGACGGGATGGTATAGGTTCCTGGGAGGCAAAACTTTGCACTTGATCAAGCCTTCGTATTGTCGAATGTTGACCAGGTCGATGTGTTCCGTCAGCAATCGCGGGTGCCCTGTAGGAAAGCGACAATATTTGCACACGTAGGGATACAGCGAACACACATCCAAGTATTTGATTTCTTCTCCTTTCTCTTCGTCGGCTTGGTACAGCAAACAGGTGGCATTGGTCCTTCCTCCGTACAAACTATCCCTCGGGTTCAACGGGTCCATGAACTGGTAACTTTCACGACACGTTTAAACTCGGGATCGATTTTCAAACGGTGATCGTATTCGTGTTCCCACATTTCCACCACTTGGTATCCTTGCTGTTCTAACTTCAAGCGTCGCTGACAAGTGTCCTGGTACAGGTCTTCCATGGTCCGTTGTAAAAACTGATTTTTAGTGTCACGGTCAGGGTAGCAGACGGGACATCCGTGAAATAAGCAACCGTTAAACTCATACACGATCTTGGAGTTTTTTAAGTCCCAGCCATCGACCGAATACGTTCCGATGGTCCTTTCGCCTCCTCCGTTGCGGGCATGCTGAATCCATTTGCCTTCCTTGTCGCACAAGTAATGTAACCAGCGTAGGGCTTTGACCGAGTATTGACGCTTGACATAGTTGGTCGTTTGAGGACTGATGACAGCCACGGTCTTTTGAGGCATGAATCGTTGGCGGTACACTAAGGAACACGCTTTGGCAATGGTGCAAGCTTCTTTCAAAGGATCGACCCCTCCGTGTTCCATGAACAGTTCTCGAAATTTTCCACAGCAACGTCCTAAAATGTCCACGTCGGAACGACAATACTTTAACATTTCTTCCTGAAAGTCGAAGGGGTCAGAGGCATGAGCCTGGTACCAAGCGTAGAAATCTTCTCGTTGTTCGGTACGCATGTTGTCGGGGTCGTAATAGTGAGCCTCAGGCAAATGGGGTAGAACGGCATGTTGACTGGCTTCCGTATTGAAAAAGTGTGGAAAGTACCCTTTAGCCATTTCTGTCATTCCAAACGTTTTAGGCATTCGACTCAAAGGCATGGCCAAGTAACTCATCGAATCTTTAAACTGCACTTGTCCCACTTGCATGAAAATGATTCTGGCTCCGTTCAAAGTGACTTTAGGACGTTCGGTGCCATGTTCAGTATAGTACCTCAAAAGAAACTGTCCATCGTATCCGGAGAAATTGTGAGCCATCACTGTGGCATGGCGATGACAATCTCGGTAACGTTCGATGTCCTCTTTGCTCCATGTCTTGTCGATGGGGTCTAAGACCCATTTGGCAAAATCGTCTAGCGTCTTTGGTCCTCGAAAGATTTTTTCACGCCCTCCAGGAATTTTGCTGCAGTGAGGGCAATAACTGAAGATAGGTTCTTGAATACACTTCTCGCACGCTCGATGAGCCACGCAGAAATTAGGAATGTGAATGCCAGTCTCTTGCATGCATTCGAAATCGAAAAAGATGAAATTGCCTTTCTTCTTGTGACCGTCCTCTTTCTCTGGTGGGGGTTGGTATTTTTGCACGTAACATTGGTGTTCCAAGTCCACGATGTGGTGACAAATGTGACATTTTTTCTTTCCTGAACATACGTGTGCCTTGACACTATTGGTACGTATGCCTTGTCCACACGCGGGGCACAATCTCAGCAGTTGACAAGCGCATTTCTTCTGTGAACCTTGCGTCTTCAAATGTTGTTGGTAACAGGTAGGGCTGACAAACGTGCGCAGACAAGTTGAACAAGGCACTGGTTCTTCGCTCAGACAGGGTTGAGAGGCCAAACATCCTGAGCATTTCCATCCACAATGTTTGTGTTGCTCTCGATTATTATAACCATAGTCACATTTCTCACAATAATAAACATATCCCAGGAATCCAGTGATACTGGTAATGGTATCGAAATGTTCATCGTGATGATAAAGGTGAATGTATTTTCCGTCCTTAAAATGTTGGCCTCGAAACAACAAAGGCCCGCGCATTTCTTGAGGGTGCACTTTCAAGGTGTAGCGTGGAGCTAGGGCATCTTGCAATTTTTGCATCTCAGGAATGCCACAGGGTGTGTCTTTGGACAGTCCGGCTTGTTGTAACAGGAGTTCTGCTTCATTTCGTTGTTTGGCTCGGTCGGATTGTTGAATAGTTTTCCAGGTTCTTTTCCATTCTACCGTGTCGTTCTTGTTGGCATAGGTTCGTCCCACCACGATGGCACGGGCTAAACACATCTGGTCATGAGGGTTGTTAATTCGGACGAGACTTGTTTTGGTGTTGCGAAGGTCGTCCACCAATAAGACCTTTTTGCGTCCTGTCCCTTAAGGAAGAGAGACGTGAGCCATTTTCAGTGTGGCTTTACCATCGGTGATGTCAAACTTGTCATTGGATTGTTGCACCTGTTGTATCTTGTCCATGACTTTGGAAGGGGTCAGTTCTGCGGGTCTGCTAAACTCGATCCAAACAGGGGATTTCAAGCTGTCGTGTTGTATGGATAGTGTCAAGCGATCGTCTTCTTTGGGTTGACATTGTCGCTTGAGTGTGGTGAGCAAAGAATCCCACATCTCGGTGATGAACCCTTCTGCTTTCTCCAACGGTACGTCGGACTTGAAATCTTTAAACTTCACCGTGTAGGTGTAAGCCGTGGTTCTAAATTTTCTAGAGGAGCGCTTTTCCGTCTCTCGAATGTGATAGTACTTTTCAGGGTTGACTGGTGAACTTTGGTTTGGAGTAGACTCTCTCTGTCTGGTCGCAGACGTGGAAGGTGTTGATTCAGGTTCGCTCATGTCTTCTATTTGAGCGAACACTTCTTTTCGTGTGTGAGGCGATACGTCACTTCGCTGCCTCTTACGTTCTTCTTCTCTCTCACTGAAATCGTGCGATCGTTTCATCTCGATTGCTGATTCAGAAATGATTTAACCAAGTTCATTCTTTCCATATATACCCTCTCTACCTCTCGTTGTGACAATGACTTGGTATATTTCACAAGGCAAGTGAAAGCCAAGCATATAGGAACCCAACGACAGCTTTGCGTCTTAAACACCTCATGCATCTTGACGACCCTTCGATTCAAACCCTACCACGAAAGAAAATAGTTGCAAGAAAAATAAAACAGACAGTTGGTGTCTTCAAGAGAGCTAGAGACGGCACTGTGTCGCTGGGACACGTACGTACGTACTACAGAAAACTACGCTACTCGACAACGTGAGTGTGCTTGTCAAAATGTTTGAATAAGATTAAAAATGTTTGTCAGTTTCAAAACGCGAACCAGTACTGTGTCCGTTTAATATTTGATGTGGCAAGAAGAAATGGTACAATACGCAACAAAGGGTTTGTACGTTTACACTCCAATCTGTCTGTACTGCAATGGTAACAGCGCTCTTGCGTTGGCATTATTTTGCCACACTACCTTTTAAATAAAACAATGCATCACTCATCATAAACGATTTCATTGGCTATACTTATTTTCTTACCGCTTTCGCTTCGAATTGACTTCAGTACCTTTTCGCACAGCGACAAGATCGGACGTGTTTTTTTATTCTGCGTCTGGTCGCTACACTACTTGCCCTGAATTTACAACCAAACAATGTGTTACACATTGTAATTGACTTCATTGGCTAACCGATATTTTACACTTCTGTCTCTGTTGATGTGAGTGTGCTTGTCAAAATGTTTGAGTAAGATTAAAAATGTTTGTTAGTTTCAAAACGCGAACCAGTACTGTGGCCGTTTAATATTTGATGTGGCAAGAAGAAATGGTACAATACGCAACAAAGGGTTTGTATGTTTACACTCCAATCTGTCTGTACTGCAATGGTAACAGCGCTCTTGCGTTGGCATTATTTTGCCACACTACCTTAAAAAAAACCCCAATGCATCACTCATCATAAACGATTTCATTGGCTATACTTATTTTCTTACCGCTTTCGCTTCGAATTGACTTCAGTACCTTTTTGCACAGCGACAAGATCGGACGTGTTTTTTTTTATTCTGCGGCTGGTCGCTACACTACTGTCAACAAGCCCTGAATTTACAACCAAACAATGTGTTACACATTGTAAGTGACTTCATTGGCTAACCGATATTTTACAATTCTGTCTCTATTGATGTGAGTGTGCTTGTCAAAATGTTTGAGTAAGATTAAAAATGTTTGTCAGTTTCAAAACGCGAACCAGTACTGTGGCCGTTTAATATTTGACGTGGCAAGAAGAAATGGTACAATACGCAACAAAGGGTTTGTACGTTTACACTCCAATCTGTCTGCACTGCAATGGTAATAGCACACTTGCGTTGGTATTATTTTGCCACACTACCTTTAATAAAACCCCAATGCATCACTCATCATAAACGATTTCATTGGCTATACTTATTTTCTTACCGCTTTCGCTTCGAATTGACTTCAGTACCTTTTTGCACAGCGACAAGATCGGACGTGTTTTTTTTTAATTCTGCGGCTGGTCGCTACACTACTGTCAACAAGCCCTGAATTTACAACCAAACAATGTGTTACACATTGTAAGTGACTTCATTGGCTAACCGATATTTTACAATTCTGTCTCTATTGATGTGAGTGTGCTTGTCAAAATGTTTGAGTAAGATTAAAAATGTTTGTCAGTTTCAAAACGCGAACCAGTACTGTGGCCGTTTAATATTTGACGTGGCAAGAAGAAATGGTACAATACGCAACAAAGGGTTTGTACGTTTACACTCCAATCTGTCTGCACTGCAATGGTAATAGCACACTTGCGTTGGTATTATTTTGCCACACTACCTTTAATAAAACCCCAATGCATCACTCATCATAAACGATTTCATTGGCTATACTTATTTTCTTACCGCTTTCGCTTCGAATTGACTTCAGTACCTTTTCGCACAGCGACAAGATCGGACGTGTTTTTTTATTCTGCGGCTGGTCGCTACTCTACTTGCCCTGAATTTACAATCAAACAATGTGTTACACATTGTAAGTGACTTCATTGGTCAGTCGATATTTTCCACCGCCTTAGCTTCAAATTGGTTTCACTTGTTGTTCGTACCGTGAGATGATCAGACACGTTTTTCTGTACCTGACCATTAGTCACTTCACAAACAATAAAACTAAAACACAAATGATCACGCCATGAGCGGCTCATGGAAATTATGTTAGTCATGTTACGAAATATAGCACGACCTGTTTGGATGTACTTTTCTGTGGTCACTCTTTAATTACATGCGTCTTCAGTTCACTCTTGTGATATTTTTTGTAAAGGGTGTATTTTTTCTATGGATGTGATTGTGTTATGTTCTATATGTTCTTTTATGTTTTCAGTGATTTTACTTTATATCTATATTTTAATTTAGATGTATAGACTATGTAGTCTGAAATAAAGAATTCTTATCTTATCTTATGTAAATGGAATGAGTGTTTCTTTGAAACTTTCATAAGGAAAATGTGCCATAAAAACAAACGTACGTGTCGTCATATTTTTAAAGTAGGAATACGTTGGTTACATTACTTGTGCGACAAGGAAGACAAGTGGATTCAGCATGCCCGCAACGGAGGGGGCGAAAAGACCATCGAAACGTATTCGGTCGATGGCTGGGACTTAGAAAACCCCAAGATCGTGTACGAGTTTAACGGTTGCTTATTTCACGGATGTCCCGTCTGTTACCCTGACCGTGGCACTAAAAATCAGTTTTTACAACGGACCATGGAAGACTTGTACCAGGACACTTGTCAGCGGCGCCTAAAGTTAGAACAGCAAGGATGCCAAGTGGTGGAAATGTGGGAACACGAGTACGATCACCGTATGAAAACCGATCCCGAGTTTAAACGCCTCGTGGAAAGTTACCAGTTCATGGACCCGCTGAACCCGAGGGATAGTTTGTACGGAGGAAGGACCAATGCCACCTGTTTGCTGTACCAAGCCGACGAAGAGAAAGGAGAAGAAATCAAATACTTGGACGTGTGTTCGCTGTATCCCTACGTGTGCAAATATTGTCGCTTTCCTGTAGGGCACCCGCAATTGCTGACGGAACACATCGACCTGGTCAACATTCGACAATACGAAGGCTTGATCAAGTGTAAAGTTTTGCCTCCCACGAACCTATACCATCCCGTCTTACCTCACCATTGTCAAGGCAAACTGATGTTTCCCTTGTGCCGTACTTGTGCCGAAACGTGCAACCAAGACCAACCTTGTCAGCACAGCCAGGAAGAACGGGCCTTGACGGGAACCTGGGTCAGCGTAGAATTGTTCAAAGCTCTGGACATGGGATACCAACTGTTAGAAGTGTACGAAATTTGCCACTTTCCCAAGACACAACAATACCACAAGGGTGACCCTACTCAGAAAGGTATTTTCGCAGACTACGTGGATGCCTTTTTGAAACTGAAGCAAGAAGTCAGCGGCTATCCTTCCTGGTGTTACACTCCCGAAGACCAAATACAATTCAAAAAGAAATACTACGAACAAGAAGGCATCACTTTAGACCACATCGAGAAAAACGAAGGCAGGCGATCGTTTGCCAAAGTGATGTTAAATTGCTTGTGGGGTAAAATGGCACAACGACCGTGTTTACCCAAGACGGAATATTTGACAGAACCTTCCCGCTACTTCCAGATGATTCACGACAAAACCAAATACATGAAACACGTGGACGTCGTTCGAGAGAATTTGATCTTGGTCAATTACGAAGAAGATCTGGACTTTGTACAAGACGACCCTTTTGGAAATGTCATCATTGCGGCTTACGTGACAGCCCATGCTCGCTTAAAATTGTACGAAGCTTTAGAACTGTTAGGGGAACGCGTCCTGTACTTTGACACGGACAGTTGCATTTACATCCATCACCCGATTCAACATCACCCTAACATCGAAGGAGACCGTTTAGGAGCCTGGACAGACGAGCATCCCGACGACAAGATTCTAAGTTTCGTCAGTGGCGGTCCCAAAAATTACGGCTACGAATACCGTGACAAACAAGGAGAAGTGCACACGACGTGCAAAGTGAAAGGACTGACTCTGAATTATCGTACCAGTCGTGTGGTCAACTTTGGGGTATTGAAAGAAGCCATGCAATCGGGAGAGGATGGAATCTTTAAAGTGACCACCTATCAACCGAACAAGATTGTACGTTTACCCACTCACCACATCGTCAGTCGACCTTTGGAAAAAGTCTATCAAATTGTATACCAGAAGCGAGTGCGACTTCCCAATCACTTTACGTTGCCGTACGGTCACGTCGGTATTGGTCTGTATATAAAAAGGAACCCTAGGCAAGATCGATAGTTCATTGGGACTACCAAGACCGAGCGAACAAGATGAATACTTTGAAAGAGACATCGTTCCAGTTTGGGGATTGTAAAAAAGTTGTATCTTCCTCTAGTGTGACTAATACTGGATGGATAAGACCCAGGCATTGCGACGGAAAATGTCCGGAAGGAAACTGCGATTGTCCATGTGGTTACCATTGTAATTGCGTAACGGAGTTTGCAGACGAGTGCGATTGTGAGCCTTGCGATGTGTACGATGCTGTACCTTGTGACCTGAGCGATGCCGTAAAGCATCATGGGAACTTTAGTGTCCCTACCCCTATCATGGAAAGTGATGCTGTGCGTGTCAAACCTGTGGGATGCGAAAGTGATGCCGCTCGTCCTCTTGGACATTTTACTGGGTTTCGTTTTAAAGGGGAATGTTCACCTTCACGTCTACCCCCCTACGGATGTCATCCAGCCCTGAGCAAACTCCTACCCATGTCACTCAACCCTCATCGAAACGAACCTGTGAAAGACGAACATTCGTTTCCTGTGCGTTTGTCGGAATACTGCGACTTTGAAAATCGTCTTCAATCGTTCAAAGGAAAATGGCCTAAGTATCTGGGAGGACCGACCCCCGAAGAATTAGCCAGAGCCGGATTTTTCTACTTGGGCGAAGGAGATAAAGTCAAGTGCTTCAGTTGCGGTGTGTCACTTCACCACTGGGAACCGCAAGATTCGGCCTACGTAGAACATGCTCGATGGTCACCGAATTGTCATTACTTACCCGTAGTGGGACCGAGACATTGAAGTAACTTCTTACCATAATAATCTGTTCATGGATACTTTACAAGAGAACATTCGTGCTTTGCCTGTGGAGTTGAGAGAACGCATTTACCGAGAGCTGGTCAAAATACAAGTGAAACGTAAAGAACAATTGCATCCGTTACGTCACCGGTGTTTGAACCACTGGTACCTGAAGGCTATACAAGGATTGATTCAATTAAAAGTGTTCCATCGGACAGACATTGATCAACGATCCTCTAGTTTTAAAAAGGATTGGTTTGGTATGGACGATTGTAGTTACATCATTGTAAACGTACTGCATCGAATTCCAGAGGAAGAGTTAACGAATTACCAACATCTTGAACACAATGTCAACTTAGTGAAAGAGGAAACTTCTGAACGAATTGTAATGTGTAGATTAGTGACTCAACGATTTAAATTCGACACTGAAGTGAAACCATGTTTGTGCAAAGAGTACATTTCTTGTGTCAGACCAAAGAGGATTTAGTATGACCTATTCATGGATACTTTGCTAGAGAACATTCGTGCTTTGCCTGTGGAGTTGAGAGAACGCATTTACCGAGAGCTGGTGAAAATACAAGTGAAACGTAAAGAACAATTGCATCCGTTACGTCACCAGATCTTTAAGCACTGGTACCTGAATGGTATAAGAGAACTGATTCGTCAGAAATTGTTTCAGTGGTCAGACCTTGTTCAATACTTCCAGGCCCCCGATGATTCACGTGTTGATCATTTTGGTTACTTCGAGATTCACCTAGAGCAACCCATTGAGGAAGACGAGGTAAAGGATTACCAACATATTTTCCGTGGAATCTACTTAGCGGAAGAGGAAACTTCTAAACGAACTCTGAAGTTCAGGTTACAGTATGCAAGATTTACATTCCCAACTGGAAAACGAACATCACTGGCTAGAAAGTACGTGTATTCTTTTCGAAACAAAGAGACTATAAAAACAGGCTGTTATGCCACGACTTATGTCGTATGTAATCCAACAGATTCCGTGGAAGGAACTCAATGACCATATTCAAACCGTGGATCATTATCATCAATTATTACAAGAATTTTATCCATTCAATTTGGGACGACAAGTGGTGTGTGTCTTAGTGACCTGTTTTCTGGGATTTCGTTTACCAGCCGATTCTTTGTGGACTCTTTACGATCAGTACTTACCACCTCAATGGCCTTAAATGGTCACGAAAAACTCCTTTTGCTCAAAGCCTTGCGTTTTCATCTGGATACTTCTCGACCTCAACAGGAAAAAAAGATTCGTCAACTTTTAGCTACCCAAGACGTGTATGACGATGTGTGTGTAGCTTGTGACTTACATCCCCATTGGACAGATGTCCGTGCCTGGAAAGAATGGGGTTTTGAGGCTTGGACCCAAGAAGTGGCCCAGTATGCACGAGAGTTGTTCAAGGAAAAAAGTTACTTTTCAACCCGTGTTAGTGACGGTGCCAGAAGAACCCGTCACCCAGGACAGGACTGTCGTGGACAGGCCTGAAAGACCCTTTCGGGAGGACACTTGTGTGACCTTACCCCCTACTATAGAACTGGTTAGAAGATTACCCAAAACATGTGATTGTTGTACAGACACTTGTGTTTATTCCACGTTCATAGTTATCATGTGCCTTTTATTGTTGTACTTAAGCCTTTGGCTTTTATGTATTTTGTCTTTCGTATTCATGTTTGAAGAAAACATTCAATAAACGTGTTCTGAAAAAGTATATAAACTCTTGTCTTGTTTGTTTTAGTGTCACAAGTGACATTTCTCACACCATGGCTACCTCTACTGTCTCTGCTCCCTTTTCCTCTACTGTCAAAGTCATCGACGAACACTTAGATCGTGCCAGTTGGGAGGCTTTGTATCTTCGCCATCCCTTTAACATGCTCATTGCTGGACCTAGCGGTTCAGGCAAAACCGAATTCGTCAAACGTTTGATCGAACATAAACATCATTTGATCGATCGGCCACCTCAACGGATCGTGTGGTGTTACAAAGAGTGGCAATCGGCGTACAACCTCTTGCGAGAAAGTCAAGGAGATTCCATCGTGTTTGTGGAAGGCATTCCTAAAGAAGACGACGGTATCGTCTCTGACTCCCGTCAAACCCATTTGGTCATTTTCGACGACATGTTAGGAGAAGACGAAGAAGAAATTAAACTGTGGTTCACGCGCAAAGGGCATCACCGTAATGCCAGTGTCATTTACATCACCCAAAATTTGTTTCAACAAAGTAAAGCCCATCGCACCATCAGTCTCAATGCGCATTACGTGGTCTTGTTTAAAAGCCCTCGAGATAAATCGCAAGTGCAAGTCTTAGCCAAACAGTTAGGAACGCCTTGGCTGACTCAGGCGTACGACGATGCCACTCAAATGCCACACGCCTATTTACTCGTCGATTTGAAACCTACGACCCCCGAGGATTTGCGATTTCGTACCCACTTGTTTCACCACTGGTACCAAGACGGAGGGCCTGTCCTGTACACGTCTCCGTCCTCGACTTCATTTCACTCCCCATAAAAAAAATCTATAAAAACCTCAGACCCTTTTTCGTCTGTCTCACACAGTGTGAACATGACGTCCCTTCAGTCGCATCTTCCCGTCAAATTGATTCGTGCCTTGTATGGCATCAGTCGAGAAAAAAATCCACAAACACGAGCTCGTGTCTTAGAAGCTAGTCTCAAAGAAGTCTTACGATGGTTCACGGTGACGGCACGTCAATTACTACAAGGAATCATTCAGATTCCTCATCAAACCAAACGCTTTTTCGATCGAAACAAAGTCGCTTTGGTCCAACTGGCCGATCCCCGCATCGACACTCAAACCAAAAAACAAATCATTTTGAAACCTGGAGGGAGCGGTACTTTAGGAGGGGTCATCATTCGCTCACTCTTAAGATGGGATCCTAATGCCCCCAAAGTTATCCCCAAGACAAAAGTCCAACAAAGCCCCAAGAAGAAAAAGAAAAAGACCAGGTCCCCAAAGAGAAGAATTTCACCAGTGGCGGGACCCTCCTCTTACCAGACACCACCCCGGAAAAAGAAAAGAAGCCCCCAGAAAAAGAAACAGAGAAAAAGTCCCCAGAAAAAGAAAAGTCCACAGAAGAAAACTAGTCGCAAGAGAGGCACTTCGGCCAGGACGCAACCTTACACTCGCAAACCAAGACCTGCCACGGCAGTGACTGCGTCTCCGGCATCCTCACGTTTGTCCACTTCTCCGTTGATGACACCAGGAACTGAAGAGTACTTGGAGACGTTGATCACACCAAGAACTTCTCCGTTGATGACCCCCAAAAGAACTTCCCCAGTGGCAGGACCCTCCAATTTAGCGGCAGTGGCTGCTGCTCACAAAGTACCTTCTCCCAAAATCAAAGTCCATGAAAGATCGGGCATGTTACAAAGTTTACTGGATTTGTCCAAGCAAGAACTGGCTCGATTTAGTCCGTTGCGTACCCCTGCACGACGTGTCATGCCTGTCCTCAAACTGATAAAACGTAAAGACAATCAGTGGCGACGCGTTCCAGTATAAAAAGGCCTGTGACCAAGTCGGGGTATCAGTGAACTTGTAAAAGATGTCACCTCCAAGAAGCCACAAAAGAAAGAGACAAAGGCAGACGCGTCATCCGACAAAGCGCTTAGCCAAGCATCGACATTACCCTAAGAAAAGACACAGTCGTTCCAAGAAAAAGAGGCGTCAACAAAGGGGAGGATTCCTTGGCGATTTTGGGAAAAACATTGTCACCTTTATGACAAAGCGATAGTCCCAAAAAAGATAAAAGGGTGTGCGTTAAGTCATCGACATTAGTGTCTGTTCGGTGAATGTCCCGGAACCCACAAGCAAAAATGTCACCCTCCAGAAAACCCCAAGGAAAGAAAAGAAAAGGACTACCACCACGTTTAGCCAAACATGGGGACATGTTATCTGTCCTGTCCAAAGCTTCTCCACCCCTACGAAATAAACTCATTCAAACGGCCTCCAAAGAGGTCATCGATACCGTGTGCGAATGCTGTTTGAACGTTTTGAAAGGCACGATCCCTTTGTCCAAACACCAGAAACAATGCTTAGGCAAACATCGTCACGTTCTTCGCCAAATGGTTCAAAAGAAAGTTCCCATTCGTCCGAAAAAGAAGATGTTGGTCCAACGTGGAGGCATTTTACCTCTCTTGTTAGGCCCCATACTGAAAGGAGTCTTGGGAACCATGTTGGGAGGACTGGTGGGAGCAAGATAAAAAGGCCCTCGGAAGTCCCAAGATCTCAGAATTCACCCCTGACAACCCAATGGAAGGACGAAAACTAGCTTTAGTGCCTTACAAACGATGGATGGAATACCATCGGTGGCAAGAACAACGCACCCCGCATTTACCTCCCAATCCCCATTTGAGCGAGATGTCCCAGTTACAACACGAATTGCAATCCTTGATGGATCGCCAAGATTTGTCCGAAACAGAAAAATCGCAAAAGTACGGTCAACTCTTGCAACAACTGCAACTCTTTCACCAGAAAGCTTTAGACGAAACAGCTCTACCCACTCTGAAAGATTTTAAGACCTTGATGAAAAGTTCAGCACCATCATCATCATTACCACCACCACCACCACTACTACCATCCCCAGGGGTAACCAGAGATGCTACCCCACGAAGACCTGAGGAAGAAGAGATGCGCGAAGTGTTTCAAACACCGTCAGCAGCTCCCATTTCGAGTAAGATTGCAGCATCCTTGTTGACCCCGTCCCCCACACCCCAACGAGAAGAAATGAAAGCTTGGGTTAAAAAGATGATGTCCACGCCTCCTTCGACAGAAGTGAAAAAGAAAGAAGGGAAACCAGAAGCGAAAAAAGAAAAGAAAACCAAAGCCATTCCATTGCCACCTCCACCACCACCACCACTACCTTCGACTTCTACTCCCGTAGCCCATCGGACACGTAAATCCGTTTCCAAACCACCCTTTCGTCCCACCCAAAGTAGCATCACCGAAGAGTGGGTGACTTATTAACACACAAACACAAAATAAAAAATGGAAAAAGTCTTAGCCAGCATTTACTACGATCCCTCCCATCCTGCAGGTTACGCAGGAGTTCAAAAATTGTATCGTGCTGCCAAAACTCGACTGAAAAGTCTCCGTTTACCTCAAGTGCAACGATGGTTACAAGAACAAGCTACCTACACTTTACACAAACCCATTCGACGCAAGTTTGCCAGAAGTCGCACCCGAGTGGAAGGCATCGATCATCAATGGCAAGCCGATTTAGCCGATGTCTCTCATTTGGCCAGCTACAATCGTGGCTACAAATATTTGTTTTGTGTCATCGACGTCTTTTCCAAATTTGCCTGGGTCGTGCCCTTGACTTCCAAATCCAGCAGCGAGTTAGTGCGAGCCCTGCAACGGGTGTTGAAACAAAGCGGTCGTCACCCTCTTCGTTGGCAAACAGACAAAGGCACCGAATTTCTGAACCAAGCTTTCCAAAAAGAATTAAAGAAACGTGACATTCATTTTTTTACCACCGAGAATCCCGAAACCAAAGCCAGCATCGTGGAACGTTTTCAACGCACTTTGAAAGAACGCATGTGGAAATATTTTACGCATCACCACACTCTGAAGTACATCAACATCTTACCGCACCTGGTGCAAGCATACAACCAATCTTACCATCGAAGCATCGGACGTGCCCCGCAAGACGTGACTCCCGACAACGAAGTGCTGGTGTTTGAGCGCCTGTTCGGTACGTCCCCGACGAGGGCTGTCCCCAAGAAAAGTGGAGAGTTGGCCGTAGGATATTGGGTGCGCATTGGCAAAACCAAACGCACTTTCGACAAAGGTTACTTACCTAACTGGACGACCGAATTGTTTCGTGTCACTGGACGAGTGCATGGCCGTCATCCTGCCGTCTATAAATTGGAAGACATGAACGGAGAAGTGCTCAAAGGAACGTTTTATTTGCCCGAGTTACAACGTGTCACCAAAAAAGAAGACGACGTGTACGACATCGAAAGCATTCTCGAACGCAGAACCCGTAAAGTGGGCAAACGACGTGTCAAAGAAGTCAAAGTACGTTGGAAAGGATATCAACCCAGTTTCGATTCTTGGATCGACGCTTCGCAAGTCATCGACTATAAAAAGAAGTGACCATCATGCCCTTTCACACAGCAGACGCAGCTACGTCGACCACTCCTCCTTCACCCAGTTCTTCTGTGCAAGATTTACAAAAACAACCCTTGTGGGTGTGGTGTGGAGAACGTGTGCCTAAAACGCAAATCGTCTTTTTCTGCCAAATCTTCGTGGTGTATTGTGTCATCGGGGCAGCCATTGCCAATTTGAGTTTGCAACAAGGAGATAAACAATTGTGGACCATTTTATTGAGCAGTTGCATCGGTTACCTGCTTCCCAATCCCTCCTTGAAATTCTCCTCGAACGGGAACCACGGGAACCTTGTGTCCAGTGCCAGTGCCAGTCACCACTCCAACCACAACCAGAACCCCATTTTGGGAGGAGACACGCCTCTGACGTCCACTAACCCCTTGGACAGCCACAGAACTCTGGAATTATGAGTCACCAAAACCAATTTTACTTAACCTTACCCAGTGACAGTTCCATGGAGGTGTTTCCCAAGAACACGTTGTGCTGTTTCACGGCCAAATTACCTCAAGCCATCCCCTTAGATCACGAAGCCCATTGGGAAGTGGCTTTAGTAGAAATGATTCACCCGACCCAAGTCCTCAATGTCCTTCCCAATCAAAATAAATTTGATGTGGAAGTTTATGACGAGCGAGTGCAACAGTGGTTGGATAACCATGGCAAATATGACAAGAAAACCCGTTTACAAAATCAAAAGTACACCACCTATCACTTGTTCATTCCCCCAGGCTATTATTTTAGTGGTCAACATTTGGTCAGCACCATAACCTCCAGGTTTAATGTCGTGTTTCTGAAGGCTTTGGAGGATGCCAAAAAAAGTGTCACCATGGAATACCACAAAGCAGCTCGTCGCTTCTTGATGAAATTTGACGGGAGTAAAATCGTGTCCATTTTATTTTGTCCTGAATTGTTTGACATGTTGGGCGGAGACATGGACCTGAGAATGACCATGATGAAGAAAAACGAATTACCCATCGTTTACGACAACGAGTCTTTTAGCAAGTTATTTCGTGCCCCAGTAGAACTGAATCAAGGACTGAATTTGATGTTCGTGTATTCCGATGTGGTGGAGTACAACGTGGTGGGACACACCTCCGTACCGTTACTGCGTGTCATTCCTTTCAAAGTGGATTCTGCCACGAACACTGACGAGGAAGGTGGAAATACTTACCACGTCCATCGCGAATTTGTCCATCCTCACTATTTGCCTGTCAGCAATTCTTATTTGGACACGGTCAACATTGCTATAAAAGGAGATTTGGGACAAAATATTCCATTCACCAAAGGAAAAGTCACGGTGAAACTCCATTTTCGAAAACGGTTCTCTCACGACTCGTAAGTAAGTCATGTATCCAGTGTACCGAGGGGTTGCTCGACAGCGAGGACACGGTTTAGGAGATATGCTGAAATCAGCCTTTCGTTCGGTGGCCCCGGTGTTGAAACCGATGGTGACACGCGGATTGCACGCCTTGAAAGATGCGGCACTGACGCAAGGCAAAGAATTTCTCCAAAATGTCATCATCGACAAACAAAACCCTAAAGAAGCCTTCATGAGGGCAGGCAAAAATGTCTTGCTGCAAACGGGCAAAGACATTTTAGGCCGACGAGACACACCTATAAATGCCCTGCACGCTACCGAGTCAGGCATTCAGCAAGGACAAGGCAGAAAGAGACGACGAAGAAAACACCCTTTCACCAGACTTCAAGCTGGAAAGGCCAAGAAAAGAAGAACCGTTCGAGACTTAGACGTTTTCGATTATTGAGAAAAGAGACAAAAAAATGATGCACCGAGAGTCTTGCGCTTGTTCCAAGACAGAACTGGATCTGTTTGCCATGCCTCCACCATGATGACGATACAAGAATCCCAATGGGTGGAATTTCACCCCGTCTCCTCATTGACAGCCTCAGCTCCCATCGAGTTTGAAATCAAAGGACAGCCCGAAGATTACATCGATCTGAATAGCAGTTACTTGTACTTGAAAGTCAAAGTTGTCGATGAGGACAATTCAACCCTAGATGGTGATGAGGTAATAGCTCCCGTCAGAAAAAAGTACACACAAATACCTGGGAACTTTATTACCTTTTGAACCACAGTTCGTATACGTCTTCTTGGAATCCTGTCGTCTGTGCTAAAGATGAACTCCCTCATCGCAAACCTAAAGACCATCAAGCTTACGTGATCAACACGGACGACAGTCATCTCCCAGGAACCCACTGGGTAGCCGTTTACTTTCCTCAAGAAGGATGTGTGGAATATTTCGATTCGTATGGATTGCCCCCTTTGGAAGACGATATCATCGACTTTATGAGAAGAAATGCTCAAACCACCCGATTCAATAATGTGAAATTACAAGGCACAGATTCCTTGGTGTGTGGACAGTACTGCGTGTATTTTCTGCATCATCGCAGCCTAGGCTATTCCTTAGAACATTTAGTGACTCATTTTGATCCTCGTTCTTCTTCTAGAAACGATGTGAAAGTAGATCGATGGTTTTGTGACCATTATGCTTATCTTTTGTCTCAAGCTAGGAAACGTAGTGTCCATCAATGGCCTAATGATTTCCAACAGTGGAAATCACAATTTCATTCACAACGTTGTCAGCCCTGTTTAAAGTAGATTGTCCATTGAGAAAAAAATGTTTGTGATTTGAAAAAAAATTGTTTGATGTTATAGTGTTGGATTATTGTTAAAAAATGTTAGAGTTGTTGTTGGTTAGTGTTAAGTGATTTTTGAATAAAAAATGTTGTGTTTTGAAAAAAATGCCTTTGTGGTTTGTTTAGCTATAGGAATGTTGAATTGATGCTCTTTCATTTCTTACTATCCCTCTCATGACAATCACTGAACGTTGCGAATCGAAAACCGTGTGGGGGATGTTTTCCTTCACGTCCGCGCTTTGACTTTAAGAACCGGGGTTGTTTCAAGTCCAACCATCCATTGTCGACTCATCCTCCTACGAAGATGTGCTCCAAACTAGCTAAGCTCAACGAAGCCTACGTGAATTTGCATAGGGTCAGACAGTCTGATACCGAAGCCAGAAGAAATAGAAAATGTGAGAATGTTAAAAGTTACTGAAGACCTGATAGAAGAGCTCTTCAGAGAAGAAATGAACAGGGAAAAAGAAGAATGGACAGAGAAGTACAGACTTCAGAGACAGCAGCAACAGCAGCAACAACAGCAACAGCAGCAGCAACAACCTGAAGCTGACAGAGGCTTTGTCGATTGCCGTATCGACACTAAAGAGTTCTTCTTCTCTTTCCGAAGAAGCAGACCTATCGCCAGAAAGTCTATCCTCAGAGGACATCGCATTCTTAGAAACTAAAAAAGAATGCCATAGCAAACAAAAAACAGCCCTTTTCAGGGCTACCCAATACTCTAGAAAAGAAATAACTATTAATTTGCCAATGTGTGTAAGTAGAGTAGTGTGAAAATAAACACTAACTCTTTATTGATAGTGAGAGTGTATGTGTTTGTGTGTGTGTTTGTAAGTGCTCAAGTAAGTTGGTGTGGATAGTAGATTAAAATCATGTTTTTTTTGGTGTTTGAGGTGTATATTTGGGGTTAGATTGGATTGCTTTGCATATGTAAATAGTCTATTGAAGAGATTTATGAAAAAATTTTAAAATAGTGATGGGTAGCATAAAAAGTGAGTGAGTGTTTCTTTTAGGTCCGCGCGTTGTTGTTGTTTTTGGTCATGATCTAGGTAAGATCAATTTTATGTTTTTAGGGGGATGTTTTCCATCACGTCCGCGCTTTCACTATAAATTGAAACTCGCTGGGCAGTCTAGCTACCCTTGTTGATTGATCAACACAAGAATGAATAGTAGCAGAATAAGCAAACTTCTTGAACTCCAGATACATCTGGAATATGTAAGGCGCCTGGTCAATGAACTGGCTGCGGAGGCTATAATAGAAGAAGAAAGAATAAAGAAGGAAGAGGGGGAGAGAAGACAGAGGGAAGAGGAGGAAAAGAAAAGAGAAGAGAGGATGTCGTTCAATATTCCCGAGACAGAGGATTGGGGTGATGAAGCGAATCATCCCGCCTCTGCACTCTCAAGACAAAAAGTAAAAAGAGACTGGAGTCAAAGATGCGTGTGTGGCGCCAGGCCTGGAAGGTGCAACCATTAGATAGGTGCATCTGGAGTTCAAAAAAAACAGCCCTTTTCAGGGCTATCCAATACTCTAGAAAAGAAATAACTATCGATTTGCCAATGTGTGTAGTTAGAGTAGTGTGAAAATAAACACTAACTCTTTTTTAAGATAGTGTGAGGGTATGTGTTTGTGTGTTTGTGTTTGTAAGAGCTCTGGTATGTTTGTGTGAATAGTAGATTATAGGTTTCTTTATTGTTTCTTAGCGTATGTGGAGAGTATAGTTTGGGTTTGATTATATGAAATGAGAAAAGTGGGGATGTTTTCCTTCACGTACGCGCGTTGATGGGTCATGATCTAGGTAAGATTAATTTTATGTTTTTAGGGGATGTTTTCCATCACGTCCGCGCTTTCACTATAAGAACCCACCACGTTCGTCGTTCGAACCATTCTACGGAATAATAAAAACGAAGATGGTGGTTGCAAGTGACTTGTTCAACAATTTGGTACATATATACAACTGGATAATAGATGGTATCTATGTAGTGGAGAGACTGGAAAAAGAATGGAAGATAGCAGAGTACCTGGACTACGCTAAATGTCTAAACATAGCAAAAGAAGTGATAGCAGGAATGATTGAAGAGGAGGAAAAAAGATTGAGAGGTATGATAAATCCCACCTATGTCAGAGTGGGAAGCCTAAAGGAAGCACTTGACAATGCAAGCAAAGTCAGGTGCTTTCTTGAAAAAATGTCACATGGGACAGAGTGCTCTTATGTGGAGAGAGGCCAGGAAAGACTGAGGAAAGGAGAGGAGTTGATGAGAAAAGTGATGGAGGTAGAAGTCAAGAAGATTAAAGAGAGATGGTATAAAGAAAGAAAAGATCAGGAAAACAAAAAGAAACAGGCTGATTTTGAAAGGCTAAATCAAAATTGGATCAAAGTCCAGGAAAAGTTTAGAGCCTTGGGCCATCCAGACTGGATGCCAGAAAAGGAGAAAAAGAAGACAGGAATAGTGACAAAAGTGAGAAGATGGTTGAAGAAGTGGAAGTGTTAAAAGAAACCCAAAGGCCCTTTTCAGGGCCAGCCATATTTCTCGAAAAGAGATAGCCTTTCCATTGCCTACCCCTTTTTTAAAAAAAATTTAAAAAAAAAAATCCCATGTTCAATTTCCCTTGACGCTATACAGTCCCACCCTGTTTAAATTCCTTTGACGCTATACAGTCCCAATTCCCATGTTCAATTCCTCTTGAGGCTATATCGTCCCACGATTTTTCTCTATGTTAAATTCCCATTGAGGCTATATGTTCCCACGATTTTTCTCCATGTTAAATTTCCATTGAGGCTATATGTTCCCAAGGGGGTCTGTAATGCTAATTCCCATTGAGGCTATACTATCCCCCTTCACTACTGACCTGTGTGTGTTTGTTTGTGTGTGTGTGTGTGTGTGTGAGAGAGAGAGAGAGAGAGAGAGAGAGAGAGAGAGAGATTTGGACTTTTAACCTAGCTTCAAAAAAATTTCAGTCATATCGCCACGATGTCTGCAGTGTGGCAGTTTATAGTGATGTCTAGCACTGGGGCATCATGCCGCAGACATGTAGCATGATGTCCCACCAAGTCACATTATCCTGACACCAGGCCGACCAGTCCCAACACTAACCTCTTAATGCTGAGCGCCAAGCGAGGCAGCTGTTTGTACCATTTTTGTAAGTCTTTGGTATGACTCGGTCGGAGATCGAACCCACGATCTTCCGCATCCGAGGCGGACGCTCTAACCACTAGGCCACCGGAGCGGTTACTTGACCTTTGTCCCACATGATCAACTAAACAGATTTATAATACAATGTAACAGTTTTGTTCATATGTACCCTGTATATTTCTCTGAAATGGATGCTGATGTATTTTAGTCCCTTTAATAGGTTATCAACCTGCATATTCTTTTCTGAACCTATCATTCTGTCCACATCCTTGTCTGTCTGTCTGTCCGTCTGTCTGTCTGCTCTTTACTGTTGCTCTACACACTGATTGTTGTGTTTAGGTTTATTTGGTCCACTATCTCTCTAGATGGATAATCAATAAATATATGGTGTAGTAAATCATTCGTACTGAATGTACTGTAAACAGAATCATGTATACATAAAAAACTATAATGCACTGATGACGTTATTATTTATAGTTGTAGTAAATGTTATTTTATTGTATTTGTAGGGTGTAAGAAAGCAGGAGAAGTGTATTTATCTCTATTTACTAACCTCTTGCACAATAAACCCAATTTCTTGTAACAAATGCTGGACTTGAATGTTCTATTCTGTGATTAGAAGGCAAGTGCTTAACATCTGCTTCGTAGCCGACTAATGGTATTTCACTGGCTACGTACTGTGCAGTGATTACATGAGGTAAACATGCCTCACACCATTTTCAAGCACACAAGCCGGAAAGACCAAATTCACAAATATATCCATAACTTTAATTATTACACAATAATAGCCCAAAGGTCACACACTAGGCTTAAATTAATAAATTTGCGAAACTGTCTCTTGCCACCTTAAAGAGAACTTACCAACATGCATTTTCAGGTGCTTATAAAGAGAATTTAAAGTTTTGACAACTCCGAGGAAAATGTTAGACACTAACTTGTTGATTAAATTCCTTTTATGGTCACGAGGACCTTACGTATGATATATTCTTCTCGGTCTGGACCGGTTTCAGACATGTCTTGATAAGACTACAGAAATGGATTTGACAAATCTATCACTCGCACATCCCATGGATGAAAACAATGTCACTTAAAGATTTCAAAACTTTAAACAAGTACTACCCAGCTTACTTAAATGACCTAGCAGTTAAAAAGAAATGAAACAAACAGTAACTTCAAAAATCATCTTACTCTCTTAGGTTTGTATGCACCTTGGAGATTCCGAAGGTAAGAAAATCCAGGTAGGGGTTTCAGTCATATAGGTATGTAAACACTTGGGAGATTCCAAATGTAGCAACATCCAAGAATGGACTATAAGCATTTAAGTATGCACCTACTGAATTCTGGAACACTCTCCTTAATAGTTTTCGAACAACCTCAAATTTTAAAATCCCTCATAAAGACCTGACTTGTGGGTGTATAGGGTAAATGCTCCATTAAAGGCATGGCGTGGGGTGTATTGGGTAAATGCACCATTAAAGGCATGGCGTGGTGTGTATTGGGTAAACGAACCATTAAAGACATGGCGTGGGGTGTAATGGTAAAAGGTAAATGCTCCATTAAAGACCTGGCCTGTGGGTGTTATAGGTAAATGCAACATTAAAGACATGCGTGGGTCGTACTGGGTAAATGCACCATTAAAGATCTGGCGTGGGTTGTATTGGGTAAATGCTCCGTTAAAAACCTGGTTTGGGGTGTATTGCGTAAATGCTCCATTAAAGACCTGGTGTGGGGTGTATTGGGTAAATGCAACATTAAAGACATGGCGTGGGGCGTATTGGGTAAATGCAATATTAAAGACCTGGTGTGGGGTGTATCGGGTAAATGCAACATTAAAGACCTGACCTTTGGGTGTATTGGTTAAATGTTCTGTTAAATACTTGGTGTGGAGTATATTGGGTAAATGTTCCATTAAAGACCTAGCGTAAGGAGTATTGGGTAAATGCTTTGTTAAAGACCTGGTGTGGGGTGTATTAGGTAAATGCAACATTAAAGACATGGCATGGGGCGTATTTGGTAAATGCAACATTAAAGACCTGGTGTGGGGTGTATTGGGTAAATGCAACATTAAATACCTGGCCTTTGAGTGTATTGGTTAAATGCTCCGTTAAATACCTGGGGTGGGGTGTATTGGGTAAATGCTCATTTAAAGACCTGGCGTGAGGTGTATTGAGTAAATGCTCCATTAAAGACCTGGCGTGAGGTGTATTGCATAAATGCTTTGTTAAAGACCTGGTGTGGGGTGTATTAGGTAATTGCAACATTAAGGACCTGGTGTGGAACGTATTGCGTAAATGCTCCATATCAAGACAGTTGTTGCTGCTACCACAGTCGGTTGCATCTTAAGTGTTGTTGTTGTTTTCTTTTCTCTTTTTTTTTTTTGTTGTTGTTGGCGGGGGGGAGGGGCTAGGCTTTGTATAATGGTCTCTAGCTCTTTTGACCTTGAATGTTGGTTTATGATGCGTGCACATATTTTTAGATGGATAAACTCCCTTTTTTAATGATTATTTTGTCTATCTTCTGTTTGAGTCATGTTTCAAGTCTGTAGTTCTTTTAGCTTGCTTGTAGCTTTTAGTTGCCTTTAGTTTGTAGTTTGCTTGCCGCTGTCAATTTACTTCTTATTCCTATATGTTTCCCTACATTATCACTCCTACGTATTTCCACACACTTGCGTGCTCTTTACCTTCTTCTTCCAATACTGTGTTAGATTCCTTTGGAAAATATTCGTACATAATGTGAACTCTATACATGTAGAGAAAGGTCGAAGGGCAGCTAAAAACAGGTTAAAACATCCCCTTGCCATGAGGTAAGCGATCCTCGCACCAGACCCTTACCTGAAAGCATCGATGTAATTGAGGTTGACTGGGCTGGGTGGTTATTATTACTGTACAAACAGTCGTTTCCATTCTCTGTTGGTTTATGTCGCTATTCATGAAAAATTAAAAAAATTAAAAATCTCATGTCAACCTTAGCAATATCAAAGCTCACGTGATCTGATAGTAATTAGAAATTCGATCTTCCTCTAACTATGTGACAGCTCATTTGTGTGCATGTTATGTCCGAATGTTTAATTGCTATTTTACAGTTTATGGTACCGCTCCGGTGGACTAGTGGTTAGAGCGTCAGCCTCGGATGCGGGAGGTCGTGGGTTCGATCACCGGCCGAGTCATACCAAAGACTTATAAAAATGGTATTAACAGCTGCCTCGCTTGGCGCTCAGCATTAAGAGGTTAGTGTTAGGACTGGTAGACCTGGTGTCATGATAATGTGACTGGGTGGGACATCATCCCACATGTCTGCGGCATGATGCCCCAGTGCTAGACATCACTATAAACTGCCACATTGCAGACGTCGTAGGGATATGACTGAAAAAATTGTAAAATCAGTGTTAAAAATCCAAATCACATCACATTACACCACATCACATCACAGTTTATGGTCTGTAAAATAGTCCGAGCGAGCCCATGTATTATGCAAATGCAATTCCGACTTCAAATTATATATATATATATATATATATATATATATATATATATATATATATATATATATATATATATATATATATATATATATATCAATGACTGTATTCTAAGTGCATATGTTTTGTTTTTCGTTTTTATTTTGTTGGGGTGTTTTTTTATTTTATTTTTACTTTTTTAACGGGAGTAGCTTTCCGCTTAGTATTTTGGGCTGTAGGATTGGACAAAAATAATCAACAGGTTCGAAGTACAAATCGGAATAATACACTGAACTGCTTGCAACCATGGGTTCTGCTTTGGACGAAATAAAGGAAAAACTTGTGGGAAAATGGAAGGTTGACAGAGGAGAAAATGTAGAGGATTTCTTCAGGGAATTAGGTAGTTTAGATCCCACTTCACATGAACTGACAGACATAGTTCCGTAGATAGGGACTGCAGTATTAAATTACAAAGTAGGTCATCCACTTAGTATAAAACTGAAATACCGATCACGTTCCCGCGCTATACAGAACGTATGTATTAAATTGCAAACAATTGATGTAAGTTATTGAGATAATGCTATTAAAATTCACTTACAGCAAATAAGTAATCAACATACAATTCAATCATAAGTTACAATATTTTATTCTATCTATAATAAATAGTATTACCAAAAAGGTGTCGAAATCGGAATTTCTCAACATTACGATCTACAGTTCTGACTATATTGTTTACGAAATCTGAGTTAGTGGTACAAATCACAGACTCGGGAGTTTGGTATCGTTGGCTTCCCCATCAATCAAGTATATGTGGTACCAATAATCATATTCTATTTTTCAATAAGAATATTTTTCTTTTATTAATCAATTTTTAGTCATTTATTTATTTATTTATTTATTTTTTAAAATATGTATAAATATATAATTTACTTTTGGTTGATTTCTGTATTGCATTGTTCTAACGTTTGCTTTAATATCGCATTTAAGGATTGAATTTTTTCACTCGGAAAATGGCTGCAAGAGGCAAACCCGTGTCCATCATATCTATAGAAGGTGATCAGATCACATTAGCTGTACAGACACCCTTTTGGACAATGAAAGACACATTCAGGCTGGATGAGGAATTTGAGAAAGTTACAGAGGGAATAAAACTGAAGGTGACAATTTATTTCACTGACAAACATCAATTCTAATTTTAGTTTTCTGTCATTATAGAATTGTTTATGGGTACTACACCCAAGCCGATCTAATAGTATAATTCCAAACTATGCCTATTGGTAAACACTGAAACCATTTGACCATTTGACTGTTACAGTTTGCAGATTTGGGATCTATTCTACATCTCCATGTCAGTAAGAGATCAAATTGGAACTATTTTACATCCCCAAGCCATGCTGGGCTTGTGCTCACCATGTCTGCAATGGGTCTTATGAAGTCTCAGCTACATCCCTGATTATGCAAGGAGCTTTTCGAGGCCTGTGCTACATTCCCAGTATGTAAGGGATCTTATAAGGCCTGTGCCACACCCCCAAATACGTATCGCATCTTACCAGGCCTGTACTACATTCCTTAATATGTAAGGGTCCTTACTAGGCCTGTTCTACATTCCCAGGTCTGTAAGGGGTCTTTCGAGGATTGTGGTATATCCCCAGGTCTGTAAGGGGTCTTACAATGCATGCTCAACATCCAAATGAATAGGGAGTCTCATCAGGTCTATTCTACATTAGCAAATCTGTATGGGGTTTTACTGGGTCGATATACATTTCCAAGTCTGAAGGGGTTTTTACCAGGCCTATTCTACATCCCTAAGTCTGTAGGGGGCCTTACCAGACATATTCTACATCCACAAGGCCATGCGGGTTCATATTGGGCCTGTTCTACATCCCAGGTTTTTAAAGGGTCTTACCAGGCCTGTTACACATCCCAGGTGTGTAGGGGCTCTTACCCGGCATTTTCTACATCCCCATGCTCATAAGGAATCACAGCAGGTCTGTTATATATTGTTGTTGTTGTTGTTGTTTTAGGGTTTAACGCCATTTTTCAGCACAAGAGAGGCTATACATGGAGGCCAGTATAACTGGTGGAGGAAGAACCCTGGAAAACCCCGGGAAGAACCACCGACCCGCTAAAAGCTACTCGCAGGCTTTCTCATGTACCCTCATTAGCTGAGCCTGAGACTCGAACCCGCGCAGACAGAGGTGAGATGTTAGTGATCTGGAATGGTAAGCACTTTAGACCACTCGGCCACTCAGGGCCCCACTGTGATATATATATATATATATATATATATATATATATATATATATATATATATATATATATATATATATATATATATATTTATGTATATACCATTTGATTTCAAGACCAAACTTGATTACAGTTGGACTCGTAGTTTCCTTTGGAAATCTTCACATTGTATTATGATGCAGGTCAAGTGAAAATATGTGTTAATTGGGATTTGATATTTTAAAAAATCATTTCCGTTTTACTTCAGTCTGTCAGAGGAATTACCTAAATATGAATTGTAATTATTACACACTATGGATTATTGTGAACTCATTCAAAGACATTCTGGCATTGCATCATTCTGTTAAATTGAGATATCCAAGACTGTTAAATTTATTTGGACTTGTTATTGGACATTTAGGATTATATGGAATTTATTTTACAGTATGTAAGTGTCTTATGCATTTTCACTTTGTATGGTAGAGAAATAAATAACTTGCTGATTTTAGTTAAATTGGTGGTTTCACTTCTATTTTAAGACCTAGAGTTTTAACTATATATATATATATATATATATATATATATATATATATATATATATATGAGAGAGAAAGAGAGGAATACTTTCAAGGATATAAATTTGAGAAAATTTGACCCAAAATATGGGTTTTCAACAATTGCTAGATATGTATAACAATTACATATCTAGAATGACACATATTGGCACTTTTTATTTTTTTATATCATTCTTCACAGTTCACCATAAATGTATTCATTGCATCCTATACTAATCGTGTGCCTGCCCTTTAATATTATTAGACTATGCAGTCTGTGGATTATTATTGATAGTATTTGACTGTGCAGCATGTGGGTTATTTTTAATATTATTAGACTGTGCTGCCTGTGGATTAATATTATTAGACTGTGCAGCCTGTGGATTAATATTATTAGACTGTGCAGCCTGTGGATTAATATTATTAGACTGTACAGCCTGTGGATTAATATTATTAGACTGTGCAGCCTGTGAATTTTAGTAACTAGCTGTTGACCCAAAGACATCTAGGATTTTATCACTCCAGAAGAGAGTGACCTGTAACATTTGGAGTATGAACTTTGTACCTGTTGATCACTTTTTCCATCTGGTGACATTAGTCATTTATTCTACATTCACTACAGTCAGTACACAGATGGTATTTTATACCTTACTACCTGCATAAATATGTACAAAGCCTATCTATATATATATATATATATATAGTGAGAGAGAGAGAATGTGTGGTGGAATCTGAAATTGCTGTCTGTCCAGCAACCTAAAAGTAGCAATTTTTAAATCTGACCCAAAACTTTTTCATCTTGCAATTTGTTTCAGTAGTTACTAATGTGAAGTCCTGTAGGCCCTGGAGGTTAATTTCAGGTGCTGGAGGAAGGTACAATGAATCACACTTTACAAAATTATTTATATAATAATTTGATTGCAGGCCATAGCAACGTACAAAGATGGGAAATTAATTATCAAGCAGACACCAATTGAAGAGGGAAGTTCAGTCAAGCCACAAGAGGTTCACAGGGAGAGGGTAGGAGAGGAACTGCTTCAGGTAGGGGTCTCTAGTTAAACCACAAGAATTTCACAGGGATAGGATATGAGACAAACTGCAACAGGTAGAGGTCTGTTTGTCAAGCCACAAGAATTTCATAGGGATAGGATATGAGAGAAATTGCAACAGGTAGGTGTCTGTTGTCAAGCCACAATAATTTCATAGGGATAGGATATGAGAGAAATTGCAACAGGTAGGTGTCTGTTGTCAAGCCACAATAATTTCATAGGGATAAGATATGAGAGAAACTGCAACAGGTAGAGGTCTGCTGTCAAGTCACAAGAATTTTAAAAGGGATAGGGTATGAGAGAAATTGCAACAGGTAGGGGTCTGTTGTCAAACCACAAGAATTTCATAGGGATAGGATATGAGACAAACTGCAACAGGTAGAGGTCTGTTGTCAAGCCACAAGAATTTCATAGAGATAGGATATGAGAGAAATTGCAACAGGTAGGTGTCTGTTGTCAAGCCACAAGAATTTCATAGGGATAGGGTATGAGAGAAACTGCAACAGGTAGGGGTCTGTTGTCAAGCCACAAGAATTTCATAGGGATAGGATATGAGAGAAACTGCAACAGGTAGGGGTCTCTAGTTAAACCACAAGAATTTCATAGGGATAGGGTATGAGAGAAACTGCAACAGGTAAGGGTCTCTAGTTAAACCACAAGAATTTAAATTGGATAGGATATGAGAGAAACTGCAACAGGTAGAGGTCTGTTGTCAAGCCACAAGAATTTCGTAGGGATAGGATATGAGAGAAACTGCAACATGTAGAGGTCTGTTGTCAAGCCACAAGAATTTCATAGAGATAGGATATGAGAGAAATTGCAACAGGTAGGGGTCTGTTGTCAAACCACAAGAATTTCATAGGGATAGGATATGATAGAAACTGCAACATGTAGAGGTCTGTTGTCAAGCCACAAGAATTTCATAGGGATAGGATATGAGAGAAACTGCAACAGGTAGAGGTCTGTTGTCAAGCCACAAGAATTTCATAGGGATAGGATATGAGAGAAACTGCAACAGGTAGAGGTCTGTTGTCAAGCCACAAGAATTTCATAGGGATAGGGTATGAGAGAAACTGCAACAGGTAAGGGTCTCTAGTTAAACCACAAGAATTTCATAGGGATAGGATATGAGAGAAACTGCAACAGGTAGGGGTCTGTTGTCAAGCCACGACAAGTGCATTAGGTAGGATACAAGAGAAACTGTTACAGGTAGGAGGCTGTAATAGTCAAACCACAAGAATTTTATAGGGATAGGATATGATAGAAACTGCAACAGGTTAGGGTCTCTAGTTAAACCACAAGAATTTCATAGGGATAGGATATGAGACAAACTGCAACAGGTAGAGGTCTGTTGTCAAGCCACAAGAATTTCATAGGGATAGGATATGAGACAAACTGCAACAGGTAGAGGTCTGTTGTCAAGCCACGAAAAATTTCATAGGGATAGGGTATGAGAGAAACTGCAACAGGTAGGGGTCTCTAGTTAAACCACAAGAATTTCATAGGGATAGGATATGAGAGAAACTGCAACAGGTAGGGGTCTCTAGTTAAACCACAAGAATTTCATAGGGATAGGGTATGAGAGGAACTGCAACAGGTAAGGGTCTCTAGTTAAACCACAAGAATTTTATAGGGATAGGGTATGAGAGAAACTGCAACAGGTAGGGGTCTCTAGTTAAACCACAAGAATTTCATAGGGATAGGGTATGAGAGAAACTGCAACAGGTAGGGGTCTCTAGTTAAACCACAAGAATTTCATAGGGATAGGATATGAGAGAAACTGCAACAGGTAGGCGTCTCTAGTTAAACCACAGGAATTTCATAGGGATAGGGTATGAGAGAAATTGCAACAGGTAGGGATCTGTTGTCAAGCCACGACAAGTGCATTAGGTAGGATACAAGAGAAACTGTTACAGGTAGGAGGCTGTAATAGTCAAACCACAATAAGTTCACAGGGATAGGATGTGAGAAAAACTGCTACAGGTAGAGGTTTATTGTCAAGCCTCAAGAAATTCACATGGAGAGGGTAATGAGCTGATCAGATCCCATAGCCTGACATCCCGGATGAATCATTTTTGAAGTGGATGAGTAAAATTTGCCAAAGTGCTAGTCTGGGACAAATACTTTTTTCCTATTCCTTTCTTCCTTGGAGTTCATACCAAAGAAGAGTTTAAACACAAACTTGAACCAAATCAGCATAGCATAAAAAATGGATTGCAGTGACCTTTTTTGTAATCTTGGTGTAATATTTTATTAAATGTATCCCACATACCAAGTTTCCTGATATGGTTCCATGTATTGCAATATGGAACTGCTCCAGTGGCCTTGTGGTTAGAGCATTCACCTCCAGTGCAGGAGTTTGCTGGTTTGAAACCTGGCCAAGTCATACCAAAGACATAAAAGTGGTACTAACAACTGCCTTGCTATTCTCTCAGCATTAAGAAGTTAGTGTTAGGACTGGTTGGCCTGGTGTCAGGAAAATGTGACTGGGTGGGACATCATGCTATATGTCTTTGGCATGATGCCTTAGTCGTAGACATATCACTATAAACTGCCACAGTGCAGACGTTGTAGCGATATGACTGAAATTTTTATAAAGCTATATTAAAAGTCCAAACTAAACACACACATACAGATAGGATAAAATTCATGATGCCATGTGGAATTAAAGTATAATAACTTCTGGTTTCATAAATAATAAAGGTATCACTGTATCCCATTTATGATTATCAGCAACAGGGAAATTGCACCACAATGCTGTAACGTAGTCGAGCTGATCCTTTGAGACCGGGCAGGGTTTTAAAGAAACAATAAACACGTTCGTGGATGACAAATGACAATATATTAAACACTGGTACTAATGATATGAAAATAACACAGAAAAGCATATAAAATGAATATAAAACACATATGAAATACACTTTGACTACTATGTCACATTCAAGTAGTCAAAAAGTTCTAGAAACTCCATGTAAACTTCATGTATACAAATATCTCTAGCAAACGTTCATATAAACAAATACTTGTTGCAAACCCATATAATCAACTACTGGTTGCAGACATTTATGTAGTCAGACACTACTGTCATAATTCACATGTAGTCAAACCACTACTTGTTATTGTTCTTTTACTTGTAGTCAATACACTACTTGTTACTGTCCTTTTACTTGTAGTCAAAACACTACTTGTTATTGTGCTTTACTTGTAGTCAAAACACTACTTGTTATTGTGCTTTACTTGTAGTCAAAACACTACTTGTTTGGAAAATACACGTTGACACGGCCTTCTCTCTGGCATGGTCACTTTCCCCTCCGCACTTGTACCCGTACGTTGGCACTGAATTGGTGGGTTATACTAGTAATGGTACACCAGACGTCATGGTATTCACAAGCCCATCCGGCTGCTCATAACCGGCGAGCTGAATATGGAAAATAAACACACCTTTCCAATAGTCTAATTTAATTGGAATGGGTTTTGTTGCAACTACTTTAAGAATATACGATAGGCACGAAGTATGACATAGGAATGCTATGCAATAAAAACAAATATACGTAATGCTATGACATTAATACATACATAATATGTTTTTGAAATTAGTCGTGATAGCGACTAGATGAAATTAACTCGTTACTACATTGCCTAGGTTATATCTTAATAAACTGAATTGCAAATATGATAAATGATGTGACCACATAATACAACAATGAACGTGCTTTTACGAAACTGAATAATTATTGTAAATAATAAAAAGAGTTGACTAAAAAAACATTCAACTCACCCAACTGTTTGGCTTTAACGAAATTACAATGGCACCTGCCCGACAGCTGAATATGTTTAAGAGCTTCCCTCTATATTGGCTGTGCCCTTCAATATCTCTACCGATATATATAGTAGTGCGCAATAATACATTATTTCGCACGTGCCGCGCGAGCAATAAAAGCGTCACGCGATACAACGAAAAATTACATTTACAGAAATATTACGGCGCATGAAACAAGACAACCTGATTAAATGAACAGTATGGAAGACTAAATGAGCCATATCGGGCATTTCGTAACAAATGCTAAAATGCTTTTTCCACATTAGGGGGTGGGAAGAAAGATAGAGAGAGAAATGCATATCTATTCCATCACATTTCTCTTTCTGTACCTCGTGATCAAAATAAAATATGGCTGATATATATATATATATATCTGAGAGATAGAGAGAGTGATATTCCAGTTCGTCATTTTTGCGGTTTTATTTTACCTAATTGCCCCTGTTTAGCTGAAGCTTTTGTTAAAGAGAGAAAATATTAATAAAGTAAATGGTAAATGTAAACTATGAAAATGCATATCATACTTCTTGAGCATTTAAATATTCACAATATTTATATCCATATAGGCTCCATTTAGGTGAAATCCCAAGAATGACCTTTTCGCATGCTGTCTAATTTTTTTGCAGTTATAACAACCTCTCCATTCCCATCAAAAAGGATTTTTTTATGTGCAAGTACTCTTCCTGTTCTTAAGCGGCAATTGTTTTTGATCCTTGCTCATGCTGTATATTACTGTAATTGCTGTTGGTCTTATCTGCAAGAACAAAAGGTGTCAGTGGTTGAGACATTTACATGAGTAACCACCTGGCGTTTCCTTACCATATTCATAATACCCATGGGTGGCCTCATTTCCTTATTAGTAGAAGCACTAATCTAATCTGGTCTTCTGAATCTTGACCTCAAACAGGTGTTAGCTTGGAAAACCTGACTACAGCTGTAACCTATTTAATTAGCATGTAAATACCACTACAAAGCCATGTGATTCTTGGACAGTCGATGTGATGCCTAAAACTAGAAGCAATTTCTTAGTTTGTGGTATTAAATTGATAATAGAATATGGTACTGCACTTTTGTTCATGAGAAAGATTGGTCATCAGGTAAAGTGAACACTACATATTACCATACAAGCATCTCTCTCTCTATTTTCTCTCTTGAACGCTCCATTGGCCTAGTGGTTAGAGCGTCTGCCTCGGATGCTGGAGTTTGTGGGTTTGATCCCTGGCTGAGCCATGCCAAAGACTTTAAAAAATGGTACAAATCGCTGCCTTGCTTGGTGTTCAGCATTAAGAGGTTAGTGTTAGGACTGGTCGACCTGGTGTCAAGATAATGTGACTGGGTGAGACATCATGCAGCATGATGCCCCAGTGCTAGATATCACTATAAACAGCCACACTGCAGACATCATAGCGATATGCCTGAAAAAGTGTTAATGCTACATTAAAAATCAACATCACATCACATCACATCACATCACTTTTCTCTCTCTCTCATACTGGGACATAATTTTTATTTAATCATAATGTGCGATAAGAAAATTGTAATTGAATGTCTTTGTCATGGTTATTGATCCTCTTACTTGTCAGTTCTAACAAACATCTATCAAATTTAAACAATGTATATTACAAACAATGTATATCACTAGTGCATGCTGCTTTAGCACAATTACATCTGATGTACATTAATTTTTAATACTGATGATCATGCAGTTGTTTGAAATCCTTCTCAGTTTGGGGTCCTATTTGTTTTCATACATGATCTCTTCTCCAAATTTGTGCACATTATTGTTCATACTTTTAGAGAATTTTTTCCATGCAAAATATGTGTCATACAATAAAGCAATTCAGATGACAAAATCCATACATAAGTCGATTGCAATTCAGATGACAAAATCCATACATAAGTCGATTCAGAGAATAAGACAAATCTAAGATTTTCTAGTCAAATGTGTTGTCTTATAGACTGTCAAATACTGTAGGCATTATTACTAGTATCATCAGTCTTGGAAAATTTATATTGAGAGGAATTCATTTATTTAATTTAATTGTTCGTTGGAACATTGGAATACTGTGTGCAAAATATTCAGATTATTTTGGATTAATAGCTGTACAGAATTACTGTGAATTCATTTAAAGACTATTTGGATTTATAGCTGTCATGAGATTACTATGAATTCATTTATCAACATTTTTGGATTTATAGCTGTCATGTGATTAATGTGAATTCATTGAAAGACATTTTGGATTTATAGCTGTCATGTGATTACTGTGAATTCTTTTAAAGACATTTTTGGGATTTATATCATAGTGATTCTTTTATACTGTTGTTTCATCAGTATATTGCTGACCATCATTTGGAATATCTTTGGAACTCATTCGGATTACTTTATAGAATCATTTCAGACTTTATTTAAGTGTACGATAGGCTATACATGACAGCCAGTATAACTGCTAGAGGAAGAACCCATGAAAACCCCAGTAAAAGCCACGACTCAGCCACCTGGTGCCTCTAAAAGTTCCTGAACACATTGAATAAACACAAAATTATGTATACATGATGTCAGATTATAAATTATGGAGTCATTTGAAATTGAGTGGCAAGACTTAGTGGTTTTTTTGCAGTCTTCAATTGAAATTGCATGGAAGGAATCAACAGATTTTATTCCAAAATGTGCATATTATCAGTTTTACTGGAATTTTAGCAGAGACCTAAATTTATTTGATTAGTAGACTTTTAGTAGAAAGTCATTATGGATACATGTGATTATCTAAGTTTTCGTAAAAGTATTATTTTGTAAGAAAGTATTTCAAACAAAACATTAGAGAATAGATTTAATCTGAAATTTATAGCAGTGAATACATGCTAACACAGCAGAATTTGCTATGGAATTCAGTAGAAGTTTTAATTCCACTAACTAACATAAAAGACTAAATAATGTTATGGACTATTGAATTATTGTAAACAAAAATTTGTGTGGAAGTTTAAATAAGTATTATTATGCATAAATAGTTTTGGGCAATGGCAAGTAAACATGCAAATCTGTCCAAAAACCGAATGGTCGACACAGATATTTGCCTGGATGAATTGTGTTGACTATGGCCAGCATATCTGCAACTCTGCCCACCAAACAAACAAGTCTACATGAATTTGTGTGTGGATGAATTCAGTAGCCAGCAAGCTTGCAAGGTAGCCTACAGGCTACTAAAGCAACAAATCTTCTTGAATATTTGTGTACATCTGTTGTTTGGCAGTGGCCTGCAAATCTGTCTGCCAGATTAGCAGGTCTACATGAATATTTGTGTGTATGAATTGTTTTGGCAGTGCCCAGCGAGCTTGCAAGTTGGCCTACTCAAACAACAAGTCCACTAACTAGACATAGGTAGAGGAATGTGTCTAATCTCTAACACAACTCTCAAATACAGATACATAGGGATGTATCTAGTCACTAACTTGACTCTCACATACATTTATAGAAAAAGTATTCAGTCACTAACTAGACTGTTAAATACATATGTATATTAATGTATCCACTCATTAACTAGACTGTTAAATATTATTAATGTATCTAGTCATTAACTAGGCTGTTAAATACATATGTATATTAATGTATCTAGTCATTAACTAGACTGTTAAATGCACATGTATATTAATATATCTAGTCATTAACTAGACTGTTAAATACAGATATATATTAAGGTATCTAGTCATTAACTAGACTGTTAAATACATATGTATATTAATGTATCTAGTCATTAACTCGACTGTTAAATGCACATGTATATTAATGTATCTAGTCATTAAGTAGAATGTTAAATGCACATGTATATTAATGTATCTAGTCATTGACTAGACTGTTAGATGCATATGTATATTAATGTATCTAGTCATTAACTAGACTCTTAAATATTAATGTATCTAGTCATTAACTAGACTGTTAAATACATATGTATACTAATGTGTCTAGTCATTAACTAGACTGTTAAATATTAATGTATCTAGTCATGAACTAGACTGTTAAATGCACATGTATATTAATGTATCTAGTCATTAACTAGACTGTTAAATACATGTGTATATTAATGTATCTAGTCATTAACTAGACTGTAAAATGCATATGTATATTAATGTATCTAGTCATTAACTAGACTGTTAAATACATATGTATATTAATGTATCTAGTCATTAACTCGACTGTTAAATGCACATGTATATTAATGTATCTAGTCATTAAGTAGAATGTTAAATGCACATGTATATTAATGTATCTAGTCATTGACTAGACTGTTAGATGCATATGTATATTAATGTATCTAGTCATTAACTAGACTGTTAAATACATATGTATACTAATGTATCTAGTCATTAACTAGACTGTTAAATATTAATGTATCTAGTCATGAACTAGACTGTTAAATGCACATGTATATTAATGTATCTAGTCATTAACTAGACTGTTAAATACATATGTATACTAATGTATCTAGTCATTAACTAGACTGTTAAATATGAATGTATCTAGTCATGAACTAGACTGTTAAATGCACATGTATATTAATGTATCTAGTCATCAGCTAGACTGTTAAATATTATTAATGTATCTAGTCATCAACTAGACTGTTAAATACATATGTATATTAATGTATCTAGTCATTAACTAGACTGTTAAATACATGTGTATATTAATGTATCTAGTCATTAACTAGACTGTTAAATACATATGTATATTAATGTATCTAGTCATTAACTAGACAGTTAAATGAACAAAATTGTACAAGATTGAAATATCATGTCTTTTCATTTGTTTTTCTTTCCAGACCATGTACATTGGGGATGTGGTGTGCAAGCGATACTGTGTCCGAGTTCAAGAGTAATACAAATTTCAGATTAATTGAGAGGTAGTTTAGACAGAAGAAGGGTCAGGATAATTTCTTTTGCTACATACAGTAGTCAGATTCTAAAATTGTTGTACATTTTATCTTTGGAAATTTCTATACAACTTTTATTGTATATCATCTGAATATCATAAAATATTTGTATTATAGCTTGACTGCTTTATAATGAAGTACTTTATACATTATATCAGTCTGCATGGAAACCCGAATAGAGTACACCACCTTAGCAACAATGATGCCTTTTAATAAAGAACAGTTCACATTATTTCACTCTCCATGTAAACCAGAAAATAGAGTACACCACCTTACAACAATGATGGCTAATAATAAAGAACAGTACACATTATATCAACCTGTATGGAAACCAGAATTGAGTACACCACCTTACAACAATGATGGCTAATAATAAAGAATAGTACACATTATATCAATCTGTATGGAAACCAGAATAGAGTACACCACCTTACAACAATGATGGCTAATAATAAATAGCAGACACATTATATCACTCTCCATGGAGGTGTATCACCTAATACCAATGCTGTCTATTAATGAAATACAAAATATAATTTTATAACCACTTGATGAAATGAGATCCATGACTCTACTTGCCTTATAACAGGAACTGTGTTATAATGAAGTGGCTTATAAAAGGAAGTGTTATAATGGACTGGCTTATAACAGGAAATGTGTTATAATGAAGTGGTTTATAATGAGGGAATGCTTGTACTTTGTATTAGTAACTATTTAAAGCATTCACTCCAGAATTTAATGCCAAGAAATTAATGTACACATATGAAATTAAGAGATCATGTATTTTCACCTGACTTTTGTCTTGGGTGTTTTGGTCCTTATTAAGATTCCCTTTCTTCAATATATAAACTATTTTTCTTTTTGTAAAACAATATCTGTAAATTAAAAATTAAAAATCTGTTTTTAAGGTAAAATTTGTTCATATTGAATTCCTGGAATTTGCAATTAAAATTGACATAGGAGTTAGAGTGTCCAAAAAATGCTGACTGTATTACCTCTCTTAACTTTGGATTGCATTAAATTGTTATGTGTGACATTATAGCACAAGCTGATTATCCAATACTATACAAGTGTATTGATTTATTGATCATTTCAAGTAACAGTTTTCTTTTTTGTGCAGCAGATGCTCACAACTGTGATCAGAAACGGTATAAAGGGAATTTTTAGCATTTTTCTAAATTTTGAAAAGAAGAAAGCACATGAAATATTATGGGTCTGCAGGTTATGATCTGTCCATTAGAAAGTATCACTGTATGGAAGTTTTGCAAAAACCTATGATATTATTGATCATTTTCAAAAATACAAAAAAAAAATCAGTAATGGTAAAAGAAATCTCAAGTCTGATAAAACATCAAAAGGGTTTAGGCATCAAAACTGACACAATCATTGAAGGAATATGGGAGAGAGAATTACGAAAACAAATTTTGAAAATTAAGTCATTCCATTTAATTAAGTACAGATATTTAAATAGAATTACACATACCTTTATCATACATGTGACAGAACAGAGAAGTCATTTAGACCTTTTTTGTCCCATTGAGGACCCAAAGCTTGCATGACTATTTGAACAGTTTTCATCCATTTCTATGAAAATCAATGCAATTTCAGATATGGGAAGCATTATTTTGACTAGATCCAAAAATGACCAGCTACCATAAATGGGAGATTATATTGAGCACTAAAATTCACAAATAGTGTCATAGCAAATATATTTTTATCCACAATTAATGCAGTTTCCACAAACTTTGCTGTGATCATGGTATATTTAGTATCATGTATGATATGCTTTGATACGTTGCATGACACGTTATGTCATTATTGCCACAATAGCATATTTTCAAATCAGCTTTAAAGCAGAGGGCATATTTATATCCTTTGAACTTGATTTCACCCATTGAAACTCCCATTTTTTATCCTTGAAACTATCATTTCCATCATGGATTCTCCAATTTCCATCATTAAAACTCCCATTTCCATCTTTGAAAACTGAAACTCCCAATTACATTACTGAAACTCCAGTTCCATCACTGAAACTCTCATTTCCATCACTGAAACTCTCATTTCCATCACTGAATTTTGTGTGATCTTATGGTTGCTTAGATTTTTTGGTGTTTTAGCATTTGGAGATAAATACTCATTTAGATACCTTGACAGACTTTAAACACCAGAGCTATGCTGACTCAGTTTAGACTGATTGATCACTTTAGTAATTCAACCATGATCAATCAGTATATTTAATACTCTATATAGTACCATCTCAGAGAACTTCATTTTTTTTACTGTCAGACATTTTGACCAAAAATAGAGATTTCATTTTCTCTTTGTCACTTATATTATATAGAGGTTAGAAAATAACCCCTCGTCACTTCAAAACTAAAATTGTGCTGATGTATTTCTGTTTTCTGTCTTGGTTTATATCTATTGATGATTGTATGGACTGCTGAAATAGCAATAATCATTTCAAATTTAACATTTCCACTGTTCTCCTTATAGCAACTTATGTCTACTATAATCTGTACCTTAATGATTTCATGGTTCTAGTGGAACAAAACATCAGCATGCATATCAGGGGAGGTAATATCTGTACCATCATTTGTTAGGGTCACATATTTAAAGGTTTGGAAATTTTAACTTACGGATGTTAATTAAAGACTACATAGACGTATTGAAATTAATGAAGACTTGTTTTGACTATTTACCATAAGGCCTCATTATGTACAATGCTGCCACATTGACTTCCTTTCACTGTGTACCATAATTCCTCGTGTACGATATTGCACATACATTTATCTTCACTATGATCATTAAGACCATATGAACTTTTTTCACTGTGTGCTATAAGGCCAAATGGACTTATTGTTTTATGTACTATAAGGCTACATGAACCTGTTTTCACTTTGTACTGCAAGGCTACATGGACTTATTTTCACTATGTACTATAAGGCCACATTGACTTATTGTTTTATGTACTATAAGGCCATATGGACTTGTTTTCACTATGTACTTCAAACAGTGAAATTTCCAACTACTGTACCATATGTCATGATATAAGTTACTGATGTACTTCCCATATTATTTTTAGATTGATTGATCTGAAATATTTGCATATCAATGCTATGGGCTGTAAATGATAAATTACAAAGTTGGAATTAGAAATATGCCGACTAAACAAAATTCAGTTTGGAGCTAAATTTCTTTACTTATTGATTGCAATTTCTTGATATGTAGTTACTATGTATACTCACATGAAAGTTGTGTCTGGCTAAAAACAACATGGACCCTGATCTGCCATCAGATAATAAGCTGGCAGATAAGGATCTATGTTGTTTAACCTAATGATTACTCCTCAACAGCTGCATAGACCTAGATCGATTAGCATGATGGCAGATCTGAGTCTATTCAGTTTGCAATGGGATCTAATTTATAAAGCAAGTATGTATAGTAAGTGTGCCGGAACACAAATTGAGGGTTGATGTGCACTTCTTTTTTATATATGCTTATTTTGAAGTGTGCACATGTTATCCAGGTTTTAATATAACATGTACATGACTCAGTGTCCTCATTTAGAAATTATTTTGCAATTTATGAGTCTTTCAGTAGTAAAGAACAATAGATTTTCACTGCAGAATCAGTAACATCTGTAAATACTTTTTATTTCTGTTCTCTTTTGTATTTGCTTGAAAGGCATACATTTATAATATTGCCTTGGAAACTTGGAATATATTATATTTGGGACTGTGCATTTAAATATACAAGATTGTATGTAATACATGCAAATTGTCATTGAATAGTGCCAACAACAACATGCATATTCTGATTTGTAAATATTCATGTTGAATTGTGCCAACAACAACATGCATATTCTGATTGGTAAATTGCCATGTTGAATAGTGCCAACAACAACATGCATATTCTTATTTGTAAATTGTCTTGTTGAATAGTGCCAGCAACAACATGCATATTCTTATTTGTAAATTGTCTTGTTGAATAGTGCCAGCAACAACATGCATATTCTGATTTGTAAATTGTCATGTTGAATAGTGCCATCAACAACATGCATATTCCGATATTTTTGTGTAGACTTCACTCACTGATACAGCTATCGTTGGGAGATCTTTGTGTAGACTTCACTTAGTGATAAAACTCTAATTCAGAGATCTTATTTAGACCTCACTCAGTGATGCAACTCTAATTCAGAGATCTTATTTAGACCTCACTCAGTGATGCAACTCTAATTCAGAGATCCTTGTGTAGACTTCACTTAGTGATACCAAATCCATATCAGTTTTTTGTAGACTTCACTCAGTGATACCAAATCTAGACCAGAGATATTTGTGTAGACTTCACTCAGTGATACCAACTCTAGTTCTGAGATCTTTGTGCAGACTTCACTCGGTGATACTAACTCTTGTTAAGCGATTTTTGTAATTTATTTACCGACTTAACTCATTGATACCAACTCATGTTAAGTGATTTTTGTAATTTGTGTAGAAACTTCACTCATTGATACCAACTCTTATTAAGTAATTTTTGTAATTTGTGTACAGTCTTCACTTGATGATACCAACTCATGTTAAGTGATTTTTGTAATTTGTGTACCGACTTAACTCATTGATACCAGCTCTAACTGAAATACTCATCATATAATACAGTGAGTTATTATCAACATACTTGTAAGGTGCAATCTAATTTCTTAGTCTGGCTAACCTTGTGTGATATTTTCACTGTTGTAGCATGACTAACCATGTATGGTTTTATCATTGGAATAAGTGTTCAAGAACATTAATGATATTGTTAATTGATAATAAATAATTACTTTAATTAGTAATTCAGATTATGTCAATAGCAGTTCAACTTTTTAAAAAGTGGTTTATGTAGCATCTGATTAAAATTGAGATTTACTTTAATATAGTAAGTATATCTGACAGGTACCAATAATGGACGTTCTTGTGACAGTTGGAATTCTCAGTCATTTTGGTTGTCTGTAAGACAATGTATCACATATCATATTAGGGACTGTTGTCACTAGAAACATTCCAAATGAGATTTTTCACTCTTATCAAGTTTTAATTTCATTGGTGGATTGTAAGGTCAGTAAAATGTGACCTTATATTCGTGTCCATCATATCTCCATTGTGTTGGAGATCTCACTTTTAATCATATTGCTTATGTTATACTTTGTTTGCCTTAATGATTGTTTTCTTGTTCAAAATTGATTAATCTGTTAATTATGACAATAATAGTTGCAAAGCAGATTTAATAAAGTCCTAGTCTTGCATTATAAATTTTTATTTCCATATTTCTGTAATTTTTACAAATTTGCTTTTCAGACAATTTTCAGATGTACATATAAGTGTAGGTAAAAGTTGTAAGTTATAATTTTCATTTGTGCAAAGAATTAATAATTTTTCTGTGTAATTAAAGCTAAAAATGTGTTCTTTTTATTGTTATTGTACCAAAATTGCGGAGTGCAAATATTTATAGACAATGTGGTTGATGGTGCTTCCTGTTTGTTAGAATCTTCCATATTGGCTTCCTAAGTAATTATACATTTATTAATGATTATGTAATACTCTTTTACAGATTTTACTGCTTATCATTAGAAGCTTATTTCTTTCTACAGTTCATTAGATTAATTTCTGTTTGATACTTTTTTACTCGGATTAACACTATAATTTGAGGTACTTCATTTTACTTATTGACATTTAAAATAAAAATTGACCAAGGAAATGGTCTTCTGTATCTTCTGATGATGAATAAAAAAATTATCATTACAAGTAATTTATTTTCTTGAAATAGTATTCAAGTATGTTACATGGCTGCCCATTTCTTTTCCAATTTGCAACATTTGACTAATCCTGGAAACAAAGCATTTTAAGTATTCAGTATGTGTCATAAATGTAATCTACAATGCAAAAAAAATAATAAATTCTGACTGACAAAGGACGAAACCTTTAAATATATTTTTTGAATTTCATAAGTTGCACTAGTTTTAAGATTTTATCAATGAAATGATGACACACTAAAATGATTTAATTCTATGTGCCACTCTAAGAGATTGTTTTAATTTTGGTATACAGTCAAATGCTTTAGGTGTTGTGGCATCAGTTTTTTTTAATGTCAGGACATTTGTGATTAAAAGCATAAAAACTTGGATAAAATATAACAACTACATCATAAAACCATTATGCTAGTGTCTGGTCATGCTTAAGATGGTTCCCTACAGTTTCATGTTTTGCGTAGGGTTTGATTTTTAAAGAAAAAGACTTTTCCAGGATTTTATCACTGGTTATTGTGGCTATTTGTAAAAGACCTTGTATTTCGTGGGTTAATTCCCCTTATTTGGTATATGATTGATGGTTGTGATTTGACTTAGAGAGAATATAGCTTGGCCTTACTTACTTTTTATGTATTTTGTAATTCATTGATTGCACTTTTAGAAGCTGGTATTGCCTATTCTGGCAAAGTTTGTTTTCCTTATTTGAATAACTGCTAAAGATACAGTACTTGAGACTAATTCAGGCTTACTTTTTGAGCACATGGAAGCATGAATGTAGCATATAGGTATGCCAACATTCTCTCCAAAGTGCATGTTGCAAGCAACTTCACCATACACCTGTCAATCACTCAGAAGTACATACTGTTTACAGAGCACCCTCTAATGTATTAGGATGATGGTATTTGGAACAATGGTCAGATGATCTCAGACCTGCCAGCTCTTATGATTTTGCCATAAGTTTTACGAAAATTACCCTATAAGATACGGACTTACGGCATACTAGCAAAAACTACGGAAAATGATTGTTGCCAAAAAATCTGGATAATTGGTTCGTCTGTGTTTTATTTGGATCTGGGTTTCATCTTAGAATTAGTAAAATTAGTCAGGGATCCAGACTAACTTTACAGCAGCAACCCAGGTGCTTTAAACTGCACTTATTTGTTCATGAGAAGTGTCTGCTTGATCAAAATTGTTGATTATAGAATTTTTTTAAATGGCATCCAGAAAGTGATGCACCTTTAAGACGAAAGGGAAAATAAGCTTCTAGAAAAGTGTTAATAATAACACAGAAGAATAAAGAGTATTAGATTCTTGTGAATAAAAGCTGGAAGGGACACAATTATGTCTAATGGACATCATTTGCCAATTTGAGTATGTCTCATGGTGGGAGATATGATTGCCGTTGTCATGTGAAATGGAAAAGAATTTCCAAGAATTGTGTCAAGGTTGAGAGATAGCAAAAAGCCATTGAGTTGCATATGGTTTGGAACTTGAGTTTGTGCAACTGTACTAGTGGTAAATAAAGTCTACGCATACTTTACAAACTTTTCAGTTGAACCTAATGTTTATCGTCGATGCATCAAACTTTTAATTACGTTTTCCAGCGTTACAATAGCAGTTATTGATATTTTGTTACACCTTACTCTAAACTGGTCAGTCTTACAGAAACAATCAACTGCCTTACTGAGACGGACTCATCAAGGTTGGCAGGTCTGCAGATGCCTACTTGTGTCTCTTCTACAAACATTCATGTAGCTCATTAATTGGTCACTCTACCCCTTCAGCACTAATGTACAGCCATAATCTTTCCACACTTATGTCCAGCCATTACCCTTCCATTGTTGTTGAGTTTAATTATAGTGGTGTGCACACAATTGTGCATGTGCCACTTACCCTTCCATGCTTATGTCCAGCCATCAAACCCTTCCACATTTTTATACATCCAGCAATTACCCTTCCATACTTATGTTGAGCCATGAAACCAGATTGTATTGTTACTGTTTATTCTATGACCTTTAGGCTTTACATGAAAAGATTACTTTGTTTATTTATGCACCATGACTGACTTGACTTCAGAAGATTACTTTGGTCTTTGTTATGTACCTTGACTGGCAGTACAACAAAAGATTACTTTGGTCTGGTTGATGCACCATGACTGGCTTTTCATCAAAAGATTACTTTGGTCTTTTTCATCTACCATGACTGATTTTACAACAAAATATTGCTTTGGTCTTTTTCATCCACCATGACTGATTTTACAACAAAATATTGCTTTGGTCCTTTTTGTCCACCATGACTGATTTTACAACAAAATATTGCTTTGGTCCTTTTTCATCCACCATGACTGATTTTACAACAAAATATTGCTTTGGTCCCTTTTGTCCACCATGACTGATTTTACAACAAAATATTGCTTTGGTCCTTTTTCATCCACCATGACTGATTTTACAACAAAATATTGCTTTGGTCATTTTTGTCCACCATGACTGATTTTACAACAAAATATTGCTTTGGTTCTTGTCATAGACCATGACTGGCTTCACAACAAAAGCTTACTTTGGTTGCTGCACCATGACTGGCTATACAGTTAATGAAGAACAAAAATTAAAACACATAAAAATGTTTAATGATAATTTGAGTTTAATAATTATTGACATATGCATAACACAATTTTTTAATTGAAAGATAAAATTTTGCTTTTATATTAGCATAATAATTGCATTGCTATAACTCTTTGCTCATAAACAAGAGGGGCCCCGAGTGGCCGAGTGGTCTAAAGCGCTCTCCGTTACGGATCACTGCCATCTCACCTCTGTCTGCGTGGGTTCGAGTCCAAGGCTCGGCTAACGTTGGTACGTGGGAAAGCCTGCCGGTAGCTTCTCGTGGGTCGGTGGTTCTTCCCTGGGTTTTCCAGGGTTCTTCCTCCACCAGTTATACTGGCCGCTATGTATAGCCTATCTTGTGCTGAAAAATGGCGTTAAATCCTACAACAACAACAACAACAACATCATAAACAAGAAACAGAAAGAAGCAAAACCAACGAGTCTTGTAAAACATAATAATTTAATTCTCTAAAGCAAAAAATATAAAGTTTAAGGAGAACTTACAATATTATGAATTAAATCCAAAATTTTCGTAAAATATTCTATACATGTCCAAAAGAATCAAGTGGTCCAAATGAATTACAGGTCCTCAAATGTGTTAACATAGCAGCCGTCTTGATGTTTTAATATGGCATAATCCAAAACCAGCAGCAGTTTAGTAAAATTCAACAAATAATTTACTTCCCTAAAATACAAAGTGAAAAATGTAAAAGGAACTTACAGTATTGTGAATTAAATCTCAAATAATCGTAGAATTTCTAGCAAATGTCCTAATGATTAAAGTTCTGAATAAACTTTACTGTTATTCCAAAATAAATCTAACGCTGGAAGGGTTGATGTGCCTTTGATGGCATGTGTCATAGTTATGAGCCAATAGTCCTTTGTTGAATCACAAATAATACAATCCAAGAATATACCCTTATTTAAATTTCACTTTAAATCCAAGTCACTATTTTCAAGAATGTTATTGTTGAGCACTTTGTATTTCCAGAAAAGAATCACTTGAATTAAATACTTTGAATAACTAAATTCCAGCCCAATGAAATACTGGACACACCAATAATACAACTTATTCTGCTCAGATCTTACGGAATGAATGAATAATTTATAGATAAACAAGATTGTATCATTCTCTACTTGACCTCAGGTCACAATTAGCATTTTCTATTTTGTAATGGAAAATTTCTTTCTGGGAGGCTCCAAAAGTTTACAAAGTAAATATTAGTTATAATTAGAAGGTCTGTTACTAAAGATATAATATAAAATGTGGTAAACAAAAGGTAGACCCGGCATTCCATGGGGAATTTCTAATGTCCTGGACTTAGATTGATATAATGATGTTGTTTACAACACCAACATAAATGATTTAGGACAGATATAAAATGTACTTGATTTTACAAATTAAATATGTTTAACACTATCCAAATTAACCCCATATTCGTTAATTACATGTATCTGTTCAAACTGTGAGCCCCTATTCATATTTACAGATATATATCCAAACCGAGCCCATATTACTGTTTTCATTTATGGATCCAATTTGACTCTTATTCATATTTACATGTATCTATCCAAACTGAATCCATGTTCATGTTTGCAAGTATCTATTCAAACTGATTCCATATTCATATTTACATGCATCTTTAAGAGATACCTGATATGATGCGTCTGATATGCCACTGATTACCAAATAATCAAGGTGACACATTAGATACACCATAGTTGTTTTTTTATTTCTTAAGTTTACTATTCTCCCATTGTGTGCATGGAAATGAAAATGCTTTAGTAATCTGCACGGCCCATGCGAAGTACGGCATCTGTCTATATGTTTAGGCGTAATGGTTTACTGCAGCAGATACTGTATGCATGGGCACCCACCCATAATAGAGTCAGGCCGGGGGGGGGAGGGTAGCACTTGCATCCCACCTCCACCCTAAATTTTCACCTCCAAACATGTTTTGTCCTACATCCATAAACATAACTGTTGACCACTACATGTTTCCTAGTTGTCTGAGTGTGACTGTCATGATGGAGAATGTTTTTCTTCTGGTGAATAACAGTCATTTCAAGTGCACTGGATCCAGCAAAGGATCACATGTGTCAGAGATTGATTAAGATAATGCAATAAACTGACAAAGAACAGTGCAAAACTAGTATCTAATGAGCCTAAGTGCTTTAGACTCTTAATGAGTCTTTTTCAAATGCAAATACAAAACATAGACAAGACAAACAAATAAAATAAAAAAACCGTTGTGTTTGCAAAACTTAATTTTATTTGTACATGGCTGTCTTTTTCTAGTCTTTGTTTAAACTGCTTGGTTTCCATGTTCTAAGGTGGCGTATCCAAGAAGATTCTTTTCTGGTTTTGGAATTCCAGTTGGGGTTGTGAGCAATTGCAACAAGTGTTATATCACTGAAAGTGTGGCCAGGGGAGAAGAAGTGGGCTTCTGTACAACTTCTTTGTCATCTAATCAGATCTATTATGTAAATTTATGTAAGGACAAATTATATCCAGATTATTCATAGATCTGATTGGATGACAAGAGATGCAAGAGATTACGGGTTCAAATCCTGACCAAGCCATCCTAAAATAAGAATGAATGGCACCAAGAGCTACTTCGCTTGATGCTCAGCATTAAGAACTTGCTTGGACAGGCGGTAGTCAAGATAAAACTTGCAAGGGAAGAGTCTCCATGCGTTTTCCTATCTATTGCATACATAGAGTGGTGGCGAAAGTCTTCCAAGTTGAAGTCAGTGGCCATAATGGAGGACTTCCAATATTAACTCGACAGTCATCTGTTTGAGACCAGGGTATGCCATACAGTGATATGGATATCAACTGTATTCTACAGCCCGGAGAGGGATGGGTTCCACAATGTTGTAGATGACAATGATATGCCAGAGATGATTAATTGACAATGATATGCCAGAGATGACTAATTGACAATGATATGCCAGAGATGACTAATTGACAATGATATGCCAAAGATGACTAAATGAAAAAGGATTGAGTTCTTATACCAGATCTGGTGCAACTGCCATTGGAACATGGAATCTCAGGACATTAAGACCAGCAATGAAACTCGAGGAGCTAATCCATGAGATGACAAGATACTAATGGCATATCCTTGGTCTCTGTGAGATGCTTTGGAACAATTTCTGAGCGAGATCAGCGGTGAAGGACGTTATTTACTTCATTGGACATGAGGTCAGGTATGAGATTAGAGTCAGATTTATGGTACATATGGACATTGCGAGTGCAGTAACGGATTGTCGAGAAGTGTCTAACAGGATGATTACCATCTGCTTAAGGACATTTCCCTTCAAATCATCATCATCATAGAGGCTTCGTTCCTAATATATAACCCTTATGATATAGTGGATGCATTTTATGACCAGCTTCCAACTCTCATTAGCCAGACATCCAAGAAGGATAATTTAGTTAGTCAGTGAAACCAGAATGCTATGGTAGGAGTCTGTGGTCCATACAGTAATGAACAGATCTATGAGAGAGGACTGAAGCTCCTGGAAAGTGGTCACGTACAATAACCTAGTGATAACGAACACCCTTGGCCCCACAAACCATCTAGAAAATGGACTTGTCAACGTCCAGATGGAAAGCATCACAAGAAGATTGCCTAACCTTGGTGAGGAAGCATTCAGATCTAGCGTCAACATTGCCAGAACACTTAGCTTCACTTGAGCTGACATAGAAAGGGACCATGACTTGCTGATCATGACTATCAAACTTCGGCTGAGGAAGACCAGAAGCCAAGGCATGTAAGGATGAGATTTGAACTCGAGAAACTTAATGGTCAATATGTGGCACAAGCATTTGAGGCATCAACAGGCGACAAATTTGCACCACTCACAATTCTGGGTGCAGCAGAAATCAGTCTAGACTTCTTGATCACAACCTTCAACACAGCGATAATAGACACAGCCAGCGAGATCCTTGGCAGGTATCGTGGGATAAAGAAGCACTGGGTCGATATCCTGGACCTCTGTGATGTGGGGAGAAAGCTGAGGAGGATGCAGAGAGGCCTTGAAGGAGCAGAAAAATACGGGAGATTAACAACAGGATTAAGAAGAGCTTATAGAGAGCGAAGGAAAGCTGGTTGGTGGACCATTGTAAGGAAATTGAGTAAACATGAACCAGAATAAGAGTAAAAATGCATACCATTTGGTGAAAGACCTGAAAGAGAGAAATAGGAAAGACCAACCAGGATCCAGGACAAGGCTGGTAAGAGTTTTACAGAAGACCAAGATATTCTTAACAGATGGACGGAATACTGTCTGAGCTTTACCACTAGGAAAGTCTGGAGACCAAGCTGTATTAAACTTCCCACTGAACAACAAAGAGGTTCACAACCTCAGGGAAGAAGTAGAGGCTGCAGTAAAAGCACTAAAGAAATGAAAATTAGTTGAGGTAGACAATATACCAGCAGGACGTAGCACTACAGAACAGATCTTCAACCTTATAATCCTCTGTGAAAAGTATCAGCAGCATCAACATAATCTTTTTCATGTCTTCATTCACTTCAAGAATGCTTTTGACAAGATATGGCTTCTAGCATTGTTGTCCACCATGCGGATATACACCATAACTCAAAACTAATCAGCACCATATAAAACCCGTATGACAAGGCGACTCGTGTAGTTTTGGTCATTGACAATATAAGAGATTGGTTCAGAGCCACAGTCGGAGTCAAACAGGGTGCCTACTCTCACCCGCTCTCTTCAACATCTACCAGGAAAGGATCATGTATGATGCCTTGGAAGACCAATTTGTCAGTGTCAGTGTTGGAGGCAGAACAATAATCAACCTACGCTTCGCTGATGATATCGGTGGCTTAGCATTAGATTAACAAGAACTGGTAAACTTAATAAATCGTCTCAATCAAGCATCACTAAGGTATGGATGGAGATTAGTGCTAAAAAGACCTAGGTGATGACAAACAACCCGAGTGGCATCCAAAAGGAAATAAGAGAGAATATATAGAAGCTGGGTAAAGTGACAAGCTTCAGGTACCTAGGTGATCTCGTCTCTGATGAAGGTTCAAAACCTCAGGTTTTGTCCATGGTTGTACAGAAAACAGATGTGCACTGTCTAAACTGAAGTCCATTTGGAAGGACATCAGCATCATGCTTGGGTCTAATATGAAGCTTTCCCTCGTCATTTTCTTAGCCCTGTGTGCGTGTGAGACATACATCCAGACAACATAACTAGAGAGATAATTTCCATGCCTTAGAGATGAGATGTTATCGAAGGATTCTGAAGATCTCATACTTAGTCCACGTCTCTACTGAGTATGCGCACATCAGAATCCAAGGTGCAACTGGGCCATATGAAGATCTCACTACTGTAAAGAAACGCAAAATAAGATGGCATGTTCATGTTTCACGCTCATCTGACATGTCAAATACAATCCTACGGGCACAGTGAGAGGAAAGAGTAAGTGAGGAAGTAAGAAGAAGATAAATGAGGTAGACATTAGAAGAGATGGAAAAATAACAGCAAAGAGTGGACAGGCAAAGTCGCAAAGAACAATGGAGAACAGGGAAAAATGGAGAGAACTTGTCACAACCAAAAGCCAGGTTACGGGAGAAATGGAAAAAAAACAAACAACAAATATACAAGAAAACGAATCAAGGTATGAATTTTAGTTTGCAGTTAAGCTGAAGAGTTAAATTTATGAACGAGGCTCGGTGTTAATGCATAGGGAACAGTGAGGGTTAACCCTAAATAATAAATGTAATCAAGTACACTATGGAAATTTTTTAGTGTTTAGGGCCACCACATCAGACAGATGCAAATCGTGTCAGGTAACAATGGTTAGCAACCAAACACATCTCAACGTTAGGCAGTTATACAGTTATATCTACTTAGGGACACGTGTGTTAAGTGATACAAATTCCTTAATGTTGTTGTTTTGCAATTTGAGCTACTGAGCAGCACGTGTGTTAAATAAGACTCGCTGTGCAACACGTGTTAATTCATATAAAACGCATACTTTTGGTATTATGCAGTTAGAGCTACTGAACAATATGTATATTAATTTAGATCTACTAAGCAACACGTGTTAATTTAGATATACTGAGCAGCCTATGTTACATTTGGTGTCAGAAGTGGGATGCTTTGGATTGAATGAAATACCATCACACTGTATTCAAACCACTTTGAGGGCCGCATGAGAGCATTTTCGATGGCCATGACACCCTGTGACGCCAATCATTGTGCGGGCCACAGGATACGGCTTGCAGGCCGTGTGTTTGACACCCCTGATTTAAACCATCGGCAGGCTGTAAATCGTAGACCTTTTGACAAGTGAATTTTAGGTAGGTGCGGGGTTCCCTACATGTAAAATTTTTTTCGGTTTTCGCTGCCTTGATAACTACGATTGTTAAGTGTAGTTTGACAACCTCTAAACAACTATACTTAGATCTTATCACCAAACGATTATGACTTCGCTAAAGTATCTAGCTGAATTGGGAAAAAAACTGGGGTATTAGGGGGAAAATATTAAGAAATTAATAAATGAAGAACAAGTAAAATGAAGGGATGAACTGGCAAAAGAAAGGGAATTAGAAAGGGAAAGATGGGAAAGGGAACAACAACTCTAAAGGGAGAAAAGGGAATAGGAAAATAAGAGATTGGTATTAGAAAGGGAATCGGAAAAGGAAAAGTTGGAAAGGAAACAACAACTTGAAGAAAGAAAAAGGGAATTGGAAACGGAAGCAGAGGAAAGAAGGGTTCAATTAGAAAAAATCAAGGTCAGAGATTATAGAGTTAGAAGAAAGAAACAAATAAAAGAGTACGAAAGACAATTAGAGTTAGCAAACGCTAGGAAAGGAAAACAAGATTATTCCTCTTGTAAATTAAAAAGCCCCAAATTACCTTTCTTCGACGATGGAAGAGATAACATGGATAGTTATCTTCATCGGTTTGTGCGGTATGTCGATAACCATAAATGGAGCGAGATGATTGGGTTCTTCATCTCAGTGCTTTGTTAACAGATAAGGCTCTCGACATATAATCGTGAATTTCTAGTAGCAAGGTGTTTGACTACGGCGCTTTGAAGGAAGCAATACTAAAGAGGTATGAATTGACAGAGCAGGGTTTCCAGAGTTTAGGTATAGTAAACCTGAGAAGGGAGAAACCTTTGGGCAATTAATTGTTAGAATAGATAATTATTCTCAACGCTGGATTGAATGTGCTAAGGTGTACCAAACGTTTGAGGGTTTAGTGGATTCCTGGCTCAGAGATCAGTTATTAAATACAGTAGGGCGGGATTTGAATCAATTTCTTAAGGAAAAAGTGTTCACAGATGTTGAGTACATGGCTATGCAGGCAGATTATTTCGCTGAAGCACATGGTGAACTCAAAACGTGGATTCGAAAGATAAGTCTGGGAATCAATTTAAGGGTTTGACTCCCAGAGAGCCAGCGAAACCAACTGAGATAGGTAAATCTGGTAAAGAAACAAGACGTCAAGGTGTACAATGTTATACATCTAACGAATGAGGTTATGTAAAAGTAAACTGTCTTAAAAAAGGCTGGGTCATGTGAAAGCAAATTGTCTTAAAAAACGTCCCATATATAAGGTAGCCGTAGCAATACATAACAAGATCTGTTCCGATAGATCTATTCATGAAGATAGTCCTTTACTCGGTATTTGTATGTTCCCGGAAGCTCGGGTACCAACAGCGAACGGTAATGTTAACGGTCAGGCGGTTACAGTTTTACGTGATACTGGTTGCACAGGTGTGGTACGTGTTGCAAAAGTCAGGATTGAAACTCCATTCTTGACTGGAACAGTCGATGCGCTCTGCATGGATAATCAAATTTACTATCTGACAATCAACAATGTCGAAGGGTCTCGTCTTCCGAACATGGAAGATTTTAAAAAACCCCTAGCTCTAGCTGTTGAAACGCGAGCTCAAACTCAGTGGAAGAAATGCGCGTTTCGGAAGTTAACCGTCCCCGAATCAACCAATCAAAGGAATCTCGCGTGACGAATTCCGATATTTTTGTGTGGACTTCACTCACTGATACAGCTATCGTTGGGAGATCTTTGTGTAGACTTCACTTAGTGATAAAACTCTAATTCAGAGATCTTATTTAGACCTCACTCAGTGATGCAACTCTAATTCAGAGATCTTATTTAGACCTCACTCAGTGATGCAACTCTAATTCAGAGATCTTTGTGTAGACTTCACTTAGTGATACCAAATCCATATCAGTTTTTTGTAGACTTCACTCAGTGATACCAAATCTAGACCAGAGATATTTGTGTAGACTTCACTCAGTGATACCAACTCTAGTTCTGAGATCTTTGTGCAGACTTCACTCGGTGATACTAACTCTTGTTAAGCGATTTTTGTAATTTATTTACCGACTTAACTCATTGATACCAACTCATGTTAAGTGATTTTTGTAATCTGTGTAGAAACTTCACTCATTGATACCAACTCTTATTAAGTAATTTTTGTAATTTGTGTACAGACTTCACTTGGTGATACCAACTCATGTTAAGTGATTTTTGTAATTTGTGTACCGACTTAACTCATTGATACCAGCTCTAACTGAAATACTCATCATATAATACAGTGAGTTATTATCAACATACTTGTAAGGTGCAATCTAATTTCTTAGTCTGGCTAACCTTGTGTGATATTTTCACTGTTGTAGCATGACTAAGCATGTATGGTTTTATCATTGGAATAAGTGTTCAAGAACATTAATGATATTGTTAATTGATAATAAATAATTACTTTAATTAGTAATTCAGATTATGTCAACAGCAGTTCAACTTTTTAAAAAGTGGTTTATGTAGCATCTGATTAAAATTGAGATTTACTTTAATATAGTAAGTATATCTGACAGGTACCAATAATGGACGTTCTTGTGACAGTTGGAATTCTCAGTCATTTTGGTTGTCTGTAAGACAATGTATCACATATCATATTAGGGACTGTTGTCACTAGAAACATTGCAAATGAGATTTTTCACTCTTGTCAAGTTTTAATTTCATTGGTGGATTGTAAGGTCAGAAAAATGTGACCTTATATTCGTGTCCATCATATCTCCATTGTGTCAGAGATCTCACTTTTAATCATATTGCTTATGTTATACTTTGTTTGCCTTAATGATTGTTTTCTTGTTCAAAATTGATTAATCTGTTAATTATGACAATAATAGTTGCAAAGCAGATTTAATAAAGTCCTAGTCTTGCATCATAGTTTTTTATTTCCATATTTCTGTAATTTTTACAAATTTGCTTTTCAGACAATTTTCAGATGTACATATAAGTCTAGGTAAAAGTTGTAAGTTATAATTTTCATTTGTGTAAAGAATTAATAATTTTTCTGTGTAATTAAAGCTAAAAATGTGTTCTTTTTATTGTTATTGTACCAAAATTGCAGAGTGCAAATATTTATAGACAATGTGGTTGATGGTGCTTCCTGTTTGTTAGAATCTTCCATATTGGCTTCCTAAGTAATTATACATTTATTAATGATTATGTAATACTCTTTTACAGATTTTACTGCTTTTCATTAGAAGCTTATTTCTTTCTACAGTTCATTAGATTAATTTCTGTTTGATACTTTTTTACTCAGATTAACACTATAATTTGAGGTATTTCATTTTACTTATTGACATTTAAAATAAAAATTGACCAAGGAAATGGTCTTCTGTATCTTCTGATGATGAATAAAAAAATTATCATTACAAGTAATTTATTTTCTTGAAATAGTATTCAAGTATGTTACATGGCTGCCCATTTCTTTTCCAATTTGCAACATTTGACTAATACTGGAAACAAAGCATTTTAAGTATTCAGTATGTGTCATAAATGTAATCTACAATGCAAAAAAAAAAATTCTGACTGACAAAGGATGAAACCTTTAAATATATTTTTTTAATTTCTTAAGTTGCACTAGTGGTAAGATTTTATCAACGAAATGATGACACAATAAAACGATTTAATTCTATGTGCCACTCAAAGAGATATTTTTAATTTTGGTATACAGCCAAATGCTTTAGATGTTGTGGCATCAGTTTTTTTAATGTCAGGACATTTGTGATTAAAAGTATAAAAACTTGGATAAAATATAACAACTACATCATAAAACCATTATGCTAGTGTCTGGTCATGCTTAAGATGGTTCCCTACAGCTTCATGTTTTGCGTAGGGTTTAATGTTTAAAGAAAAAGACTTTTCCAGGTTTTTATCACTGGTTATTGTGGCTATTTGAAAAAGACCTTGTATTTCTTGGGTTAATTCCCCATATTTGGTATATGATTGATGGTTATGATTTGACTTAGAGTATAAAGCTTGGCCTTACTTACTTTTTATGTATTTTGTAATTCATTGATTGCACTTTTAGAAGCTGGTATTGCCTATTCTGGCAAAGTTTGTTTTTCTTATTTGAATAACTGCTAAAGATACAGTACTTTAGACTAATTCAGGCACATGGAAGCAGCTATTTTGCTTAGCTTTGTGCTTAGATTATGTACAAATATCCACAGGTACAGTATGTAAAGACATTTTAGCCACAGTAAATGAATGTAGCATATAGGTATGCCAACATTCTCTCCAATGTGCATGTTGCAAGCAACTTCACAGTACACCTGTCAATCACTCAGAAGTACATACTGTTTACAGAGCACTCTCTAATGTATTAGGATGATGGTATTTAGAACAATGGTCAGATGATCTCAGACCTGCCAACTTTTATGATTTTGCCTTAAGTCTTATGAAAATTACCCTATAAGATACGGACTTATGGCATCCTAGCAAAAACTACGGAAAATGATTGCTGCTGAAAAATCTGGATAATTGGTTCATCTGTGTTTTATTTGGATCATAATCCAGGTTATGGGAGAAATGAAAAAAGAAAAAGAAACAATACAAGAAAATGAATCAAAGTATGAATTTTAGTTTGCAATTAAGCTGAAAGTTTATTTATAAACGTGGGCTCGGTGTTTGTGCATAGGGAACAGTGAGGGTTATCCCTAAATAACAATTGTAATCAAGTAATCTTTGTATGGGAATTGTGTTCAGTGTTTAGGGACAGCACATCAGACCGATGCAGTTTGAACTACTGAGCAGCATGTGTGTCAAATAAGACTCTCTTTGCAACACGTGTTCATTCATACAAAACACATACTTTTGGTATTATGCAGTTAAAGCTACTGTGCAAAACGTATTAATTTAGATGTGCTAAACAACACATGTTAATTTAGATCTACTAAGCAACACAAGTTAATTTAGATATAATGAGCAACACATGTTACATTTGGTGTCAAAAGTGGACTGATCTGGATTGAATGAACTACCAACACACTGTATTTAAACCAGGGGTTGCAAACTCAAAACTACCTTGTGGGCCACATGACCTTTGTTATCTCTCATGACACCTTGTTTTGCCAATCATTTTGCAGGCCACATGATACAGCTTGTGGGCCACGTGTTTGAGACCCCTGACAGTTTTTGCTGCCATGATAACTGAGATTGTTAATTGTAGTTTGACAACCTCTAAACAACTGTACTCAGATCTTATCACCAAACGAGCATGACTTCACTAAAGTATCTAGCTGAATTGGGAAAACAACTGGGGTATAAGGGGGAAAATCTCAGGAAATTCATAAATGAAGAACAAGCAAAATAAAGGAATGAACGGGCATTAGAAGGGAATTAGAAATGGAAAGATTGGTGTTTAGAAAAGGAATTAGAAAGGGAAAGATTGGAAAGGGAACAACCACTCGAATGGGAGAAAAGTGAATCAGAAAATGAAAGATTGGTATTAGAAAGAGAACCGGAAAAGGAAAAGTTGGAAAGGAAACAACAACTCGAAGAAAGAAAAAGAGAATCGGAAAGAGAAGCAGAGGAAACAAGGGTTCAATTAGAAAAACAGGCAAGGTTAGAGATTATAGAGTTAGAAGAAAAAAAAAAACAAAAGAGTACAAAAGACAATTAGAGTTAGCTAATGATAGAAAAGGAGAACAATATTCTGCAAATTAAAAGGCCCCAAATTACCTTTCTTCTACGATGGAAAAGATAACATGGATAGTTATCTTCATCGGTTTGAATCGGTATGTCGATAGCCAGAACTGGAAGAGGGATGATTGGGCTCTTCATCTCAGTGCTTTGTTAAAAGGTAAGGCTCTCAATGTATAATCACGACTTACTAATAGCGAGGTATATGACTATGGCGCTCTGAAGGAAGCACTGCTAAAGAGGTATGAATTGACAGAGCAGGGTTTCCGGAAAAAAGTTAGGTATAGTAAATCTGAGAAGTGAGAAACCTTTGGGCAATTTATCGTTAGAATTGATAATTATTTCCATCACTGGATTGAATGTGCTAAGGTGCACAAAAACGTTTGATGGTTTAGTGGATTTCTTGCTCAGAGATCAGTTATTAAGTATAGTAGGGCGAGAATTGAATCAAATTTCTTAAGGAAAAAGTGTTCACAGATGTTCAAGACATGGCTATGCAGGCAGATCACTTCGCTAAAGCACATGGTGAAGTCAAAATGTGGTTTCAAATGATAAGTCTGGGAATCAGTCTAAGGGTTCGACTCCCAGACAGCCAATGAAACCAACTGATATAGGTAAATCTGGTAAAGAAACAAGATGTCAAAGTATACAGTGTTATGAACGTAAGGAATGGGGTCATGTAAAAGCAAATTGTCCTGAAAAAGGTCCCATACATAAGGTAGCTGTATTAATACATAACAAGAACGGTACCGATAGATCTATTCTTAAAGATTTTCTTTTATTCGGTATGTGTATGTTCCCGGAAGCGTGGGTACCAACAGTGAAAGGTACTATCAACTGTCAGGCGGCCACAGTTTTACATGATACCGGTTGCACAGGTGTGGTTATCAAATGTAGTTTCGTGAAGGATAACCAAATGCTGGGGATAGCCTCCCAGCATGCTACTCGATCAAAGGATCAAACATGTACTTATTGCAAGAGTCAGGATATAAACTCCATTCTTGACCGGGACAGTCGTCGCCCTCTGCATGGATAATCCAATTTATGATCTGACCCTTGGCAAAGTCGAAGGGTCTCATCTTCCGACCATGGAACATTTTAAAACACCCCTAGCTCTAGTTTCGGATGTTAACAGTCCCAGATTCACTCGATCGAAGGAATCTCGCATAACAAATTTGTCCGGGAGCAAGAGCGTGACACAGCCGTGAGATAGCTTAACGAGAATGTCACGTCTAACTACATTAAGCGCTGTAATGGAAGGTTAGTTCGAAGTTTGTCAAAACAAAAGGTTTAATTCATAGGGAGTTTACCACACAAGGGGGAAATAAATATTGGCAATTAGTAGAACCTCAAAAATACCAGTCGTATCATGTATTGAGGATAGCCCATGAATCTAGCATGGCAGGTCATCTGGGCAAGGGAATGGCCAGCAGAGTATTGGCTGAGTTCTACTGGCCTGGTGTAAAAAGTGACTTACTAGGTTTTGTCGGTCTTGTGACATATGTCAGAAAACTGTGTCTAATTGGAGAGTTTCAATTGTTCCCCTAGGCCAAATGCCCTTGATCGACACACCTTTTAAAAGAGTGGCTGTGGATATTGTCCGGCCCATGCAACTTGTGACCGATAAGAAAAACAGATATATCCTTACACTCGTGGATTATGCTACCAGGTACCCTAGCATCGAAAAAGAGGGTAGCCGAAGTGCTAGTTGATATATTCAGCAGGGTAGGAATGCCGGAAGCAATTTTAACGGATTGCGAAAGCCAATTCACTTCCGTTCTCTTGTGTGAAGTTAGTAGAGTTTTATCCATAAACCAACTGAACTCGACGCCTTACCATTCCATGTGTAACAGACTGGTAGAAGAGTTACATTCAAACAGATGTTACGTCTAATGTGCGGAGAATATGCATTGCATACGTTTTTGTTCATATTAAAAATTCACACAAGGAAGAAATTATTATTTAATATTTTAAGAGAAATGTATATTCACATTCTTTAATTTTTAGTATCTTATCTACTATTAGAAAGTTAACAAGATGAAGCCTGTTGCAACTGGATTTAGCAAAGAGAAGGAAAGTAATTTATACCTCAATGAGATGCTTATTTATAATGTGATCGAATGACGAATGAATCCGACACCATTCTCATGTTTATAAAGTCAACGATGGATTTATCAAAAAGATGTACACCCAGTGGCACAATTGATGCAAGAAAATGATATTGTTCAAACCTTATCTAATCAGAACATGTAATTTCAATGAGTAATCAAACAAGAATCAAAGTATGATTGACATATGGATCTATCACCATGGATAATAAATACTTACAATTTACACAGATATCTGAAAAATGTATTATCACCGAGGGTATAAACACATAGGATTTTTACACAACCATGAACAAGCTATCTGCCACCAAGTTGTTTGATTTTGGGGTTAAACACATTTCTCTGCGCAAGATTGGTGACACATGGTGGCCAGCATAACTGGTGGAGGAAACCTGGGAAACCCCTGAAAGAACCACCGACCCAAGGGAAGCTACTGGCAGCTTTCTCGCATACACACATTGGCCGAACACTAAAGGCGAACCAAAGTGGAGAGAGTTTCAGTCAGCAGTGATAGGTCAATACAAATATTTTACACCACCCGGCTCTGCCACCATGTGTAATCAAAATTATAAAATTTCTACTCAAATATGAATAATGTTTCATTCACGAGTAGAACATATGTATTTGCGAAATTGGCTTGCCATTGATGAACGATGCCCTCCACTCGGGTGTGATTGTTAGAACATTGTTGTCAAATAGGTTGGTGTAAGTTGAACGTGGCATGTTCTTGTAACCATCGTTGCACATGAGGTAAACGGTCAGTTTTCAGTCGGGTGTTGACAGCACGATACAATTTTTGAACTCATCCGTATCCTGATTGTAGTAAATACTGGCTAACAAATCTCCATCAGAACTCTCTCTCTCTCTTAAGTAGAACACCCGCTCTTAACTGAAGCTACTCTGGATGGGGTCAGGTGGTGGCTTGGAAACTGCTTTACGTGTTCGACATGCCACGGGGGTAGAAGTAAAATGTGGTGGTGGTGGTGGTGGTAATGATATGGCTTTTATCTTGCTTTCTTTCTTCCTTCAGGTTTCCCTTTTTTCTTTTTTACAATTGTCAAAATAGGAGTGGACAGCAACCGTTTAACCCAAGATTTGATTTCTTCTCGTTTCGGTGTGGAGGAAGGGGCCAACAAAGACGATGCAATCTTACTAGGAACGGGAGCTGCTGACAGTGCTTGAAAGACGTCTCGTGCCTCTTCTTCCTCAGACATCCGTGGAGCTGCGTCTTTCTTGGTCACTGGGGGTAGTGGTTTTGGTGATGGACTTTTCATCAGTCTTAAAATCGTTCAGAGTCGGGTGAAGTGTTTCGTCTAAACCTTCCTGGTGAAAGAGTTGAAGTCGTTACAACACTTGACCCTACCATTGGGGTTTTACTAAACACCCAAATCCACTCAAATCCACCCAAATCCACACCAAATCCACCCAAATCCACACCCTAGTGCAATCTTTCAACTTTAATCTCCACTCAATTAATAAATAAATGACAAATCGCTCCATCGCATCACTTCAGCGCTCCATCGCCCGGCCAAATACTACAAGATGTAGCGATTGTCCCTAAAAGGATTCCATATAAATGACCTATAAAATATATAATAATGACCAAAAACAAATGTTGCAAATATTTTATTGTCATACAGAAAATGTTATATTGATTCAATATTATGATTGTTAAAAAGAATAATCTGTAAGTACATTTCTTTGGTCATTTATAATATTTTTTAGTCTGTTCTGATGCTGGCCATTTCTGCTGGCCTGGCTTTTTCCCAACATTTTCGGAAGCCTTGGGACACTTAAAAGCTATGTTGCTGGCACTGATATATCTGGATTTTGTTGTTGTTGGTGGTTTTGCCAGCATGAATTTGTGTATATGTATATTGACTACAGGGACAAAGTGGTTTACTGCATACCAAGATCCTTGCTTTGGGAGTTGCCCTTGAGCATACCAGAGAATACTGATTGTTGAATGTCCTGCTGGTACGTCTACAGATGGTTCGAAAGTCGTGTTCAGAGAAGTGTGTGCCAAGTCGTTCATGCCATTGACTGACGGGTACAAAATCCGCACCGGACGCTGGATAATATCACATAGAGCCAAAATTGTCCATGCAGATGAGAAATAGCTTCAAAAGATGGTGATAAACATTGTATGCGCTTCCTTTGGGGATGATTCATGTACGATGTTGAAGCTCGTACCATGCGGAGACAGGTATGATACCGTAACTGTACTGATTTGCTTTCGTCTCCATACAGGAGAAGGGACACCGCATTGAATAGGTGGCAGTCGCCGTTACCAGTTGTGATTATTGGGTCACCACTGACTTCATCAAAATATTTAATCATCACTTCCTTCGCAATGGCATCCACTCTGACGGGAGGGAAAACAACATCCTTGTCACATACTGGTTTGATTTTAAAAAGGGTCTCACGTTGGACTGCTGTTGTTAACTTCGCCATGACCTTCATATCGACTGCCTGTAATCAAGAGATTTATTTGTCAGAGAGCGTGCACAAGTGATACAATTACATTACCTTTTTTGGGGGGCACCAGACAAATGCACCCCCCCCTCCAATTTTTATATACTAAGGATTTATATCCGGATAAGGGTCCACATTTTTATTTATTTTGTGAATGTTTCCCCTTATACGGCATATGTCATTCTCCTTTATTTTAATAAAAAGTACTACAAAATTCTCGAAATAATTTTGTTTTTTGTTTTTGTTTTTTTGTTTTTGTTTTTTTGATATATTAGTTATGGGTTAGTAGACATCTACTCTATTTGTGTGTATTGTTTTTGTTTTGTATGTCCATTTTCCTCCGTGTGGGTTTTTCTGCTACTCTTCCGCAGGCCTGGCCACTTCACGTAGAGCCATGTGATTTAGCCCTGCGTTGTCTATGCTGCTTACTTCACCCACACGGTGGTTCCCTGTGTTCCCTTCATCTGTATTAATTTTGTTTGAAAATAATAAGTAGAAAAAAAAGAATAAAGGAGGGGGAAAAAAATGAAATATATGTTTCATTTACATATATATTCATACCTATACATACATACACACATATATACCTATATATATACATACATATATATACATATATATACATACATACATGTACACATACATACACATACGATAATATGCAGTATACATATTAAATTAATTTAAATTTAGAATTAAATTTTGAGTAAGTTATTTAAATCAAATTTAAGTTTATTTCCAGTTTTAAGTTTTAGATTTTTCAAGTTTATTTTGGATGTTTGAAAATTGTTATATACGATCATTTATTTATTCTTATAACTTGGCCACATTGCATCATTGTATCTATAATAAAATTTACGATTTTTAAAATTACTTTATTATCACAGCCAGTGTCTAGATATAAAATATTGTTTTTGTTATATTTATTTTTTTTTTTAATAAATATCCATAATTAAACTAATCCTACTCATTTTTTGTTATTTCACATTGGGCTATCGTATTTAGTTTTGAAAAAATTTATTTTTTGCATAATGGGCATTTAGGTAATTGTATGATCATACGACGTTTTCTTGCTTCTTCGCCTGTACATTACCTATAGACGTTGAAGATACATAGATTTGATCAATCCGTGGTGTTGAACGGTCGAGTGTGACTTTAATCAGATTACAATTACGTAACAGATTTGAATGTGATGACAATTGACTTAATTAACTGCTGCAGCAGCAGAGGAGGTGAACAGACCAATGGTCGAAAAACGTCCAAATGTCGAAAATAAGCCTTCCTACAAATGATCGAAAAATAAAAAAGCGTCGACAGATTTAAGAAAGCATCGACACTTTACTGAGAGAGTCTCTATGGAATTTGTCTAATTAACATTACCCCATTGTCGTTGGTGATTTTTTCTAGTTTATTATGCACGCGTTTTACTTAATTACGTCTTCATGAGGCCATGCCTCCTCTGCTGCTATATTAATTTATCCAAATATTTTATCAAGTCCAATACGATATCTTGTTCTAGGATCGTGCAAATTTATTGTTATAAACCCATGTGGAGTAGCTTGCGCTCGTGAAAAGAAATTTCTAAATTTAATTATATCCATGTCACCGCTGCACCAGGTTTGATGAATATTTCGCAACGTATGTGTATCAACTCCATTAAACACAACTAAAATATTACAGTTATCTCTGATCACTTTTGGTATTTGTGTGTATCGTTGAGTAACATAAATAACATTGGTGTTTTTATGTCTACCTCGAGAAAAAATCCTAGCTGGATTTGATTGTTTGTCCAGCATCACTTCGTCGTATACAACTAAATTATTAATAAATCCGTCTATGGAATCTACTGATGGTGCTTCATCAATATCGGTTATAAACTCGATAACATCGTTATCCGCGTTTTTATTAAAATCCTTAAGCACATTATAACATCGTTGATCATCAACTGACGGGGCTACCAAATGCAATTTATCCCACTTTAACCATCTCATTATAAGATTAAGCAACAACTGTGTCTTTCCACTTCCAGATGGTCCTATTATTATCATTCTGATGGAATTTGGTAACGCAGGATGGTGCTTGACAGGTTCTTGTTTTCTTGTCGCTGAGAAATCAATTGTATCCATGTTGTATAAAATATCTATGGATTTATATTGAGTGAAGTGCAGGACGCGTAACCCGACGGATACACTAACAACTATTACCACAAAAAATAATAGATCAGCGGTTACGGGTAAGTGTACGCAGTGTGGTACAAAGAAATTTAAATTTATCTCTACTGACAAGTCAGTGCAATCAGGTAAAAAGTCAAAACCAAAGTCAAAACCAAAGTCAAAGTCAAAATCAAGTAAAAAAAAAAAGCAACGCGGAGGTGATATTGCAGCAAAATTAACAAAATTACCGGGAACTCCGTGGGCTAAATACAGCGGAGAAAAACACCTACCAGGATATAATTATTGCGGTCCTGGTACTCGACTCGATATCAGGCTTGATAATCAGGATCAACCAAAACCAGGCGAGGAACCAATAAACGCTTTTGATAAAGCATGTCATGCTCATGATGTTGCGTATGAAAGCAATGATCTACAACATAGGCATATTGCAGATGTGAAATTAAATCATGCGTTAAATTCCATAAAAAATAAAAATATCAAAGAATCACTAGCTAATTGGTTAGTAAGATCCGCGATGAAAGGTAAATTAGTGCTAGGGGCTGGTAATATATAAAATGGAATCGATTTATTATTCCCCAATTGGATACTGGAAGGGTAAAGCAGCAATTAGTAAACTTGCTGATGCAGCAGCGGTTAAACATTCTACTGCTAAAACGTAGTTATCCAAACAGGCAATATGGCAAATTTACCTACCGCCACCGAAACAAATTCAGTACGCGTATTTCGATGTTAGAGTTCCTAATGAACTTCATCAAGCTGATATATTATTTCTACCACATGATACTGTACGTAGAAAAACGTACAAATACGCGCTAACTGTTGTTGATGTTGCAAGTAGATATAAAGAAGCAGAACAGTTGTCAACAAAGACAGCTGCTGAAGTAGCTGATGCGTTTAAACGAATTTATCAACGAGGACCATTACGATGGCCACAGTTGCTACAGGTTGATCCTGGCAAGGAATTTCTTGGTCCAGTATCATCGTTAATGAAACAACATAATACCAAAATACGACAAGGACATACTGAGATTCATCGTGATCAGGAAATTGTTGAGCGATTTAATCGAACACTTGCTGAGCGGTTATTTGGATATCAATACGCTAAGGAATTTATTCAAGGCAAGAGATCTCGTGAATGGGTTGCAAGATTACCAAGTGTGATAGCCGCGTTAAATAATGAAGTACTCGAACGACCAACATGAAACCTATTAATGCAATTACAAGCGCGCATATATCCGTACAACGACGTGATCTTTCAGCACAGCCAGTATTAGGTAATATCACTGTAAGGTATTTATATGAGCCCGGCGAACTCGAAGGTGGTAAAAAAAGAGCTACTGATCCTATTTGGAGTATTACCACACATAAGATATCCACCGTAACTAGATCCTCAGGTAGACCCGCAATCTACAGACTAGATTCAACTGCTTCTCAAAGTGGATTTGTACGTGAACAATTACAAGTAATTCCTAAGGACACACAATTACCACCCAAATCACTTAACTAGCGCCACGACGTCGGTTACATTCAAGACAGGTCAACATGATATTTTCTCGTGTACAACCAAGATTGTTATTTTTTCTATCTACGGTAAATTGTCTTGGATCATTTTTCAGATACCGCCATAACATTATACAATTACAGCTTGCACAATGATTATTCTGTTGTTGTTTCAGCGCAATGACAACGTCAGTGTCTAGATCAAATTCTCGATTATTTTTTTTATCACACTGTTTATAACCAGCTAGTTTTTTTCTTATTATATCGCTTTGACATTCGTCAAGGCCTCGACGATCGAGGTCATCATTGATTGACGAGTCCATGACGATTCGTCTCAATTGAAATATTTTTCTAACTCGAGACACTGCAAGATAAACCAAGTTCGACCATTCGATGTGATCATCAACGATCCAAACAACTGTATCGGTAATAGTTAATCCTTGAGATGAGCGAATCGTCATCGCGTATCCAAGCGTCCACGGGGATTTATCAGCACGTAGAGCATCTTCAACAACATCAACATCAACTGCGACAATATCATTCAACACAAGATTCTGTTTCCTTGACTCTGTTAAGTGTCCTGGTATATCAACGTCAATATTTATGCTGGTCGATAACATAACGGAACTGGCAACGTTGGAAACTTTTCTCGTTGCAACTGAAACAACTCCCGTTGAAGTGTATCACGAACTATCTTTCTACTTGCAACTATCAAATCGTTTGGTCTCCACGCGCGCAAAACGTCGTTCATGGGTGTTTCTGAAATTATCTCGCGCATTACTTCACATTGAATTTTATTCGGTTGTAGTCTGATTAATTTTATAAATTCCTTCAACGTTGCATCAAGTGCTCTATAGTCATTAGATACTTCTTCGAAGTGGTCAACGAAACTTTTTAGCCAATCATGTGGAGATGGTCCAACTACTGGTGGTGGTTGACCGTGATCGTCGCACATTCTCACGGCAGTATTTCTTGTTAATAACCAATCAAGAAACGTTTTTAATATTTCTAGCGGTACAGTGCATGTTTCCTTCCATATTATGATCCTTGGAATGTAATTTTTGCCCATCCTTAAAGATGTCCATGTATCACCCTTCCATCGGAAAAAGCTGTGATAAGTACATGACTGCACTTCTCGTTGTTTCATTTCTCGCGCGAGTCTATGTGTTGGTGTTAGCACAATCATATCTGAATTCTGAAATAGTTCGATAGCTCGAGTGGTTTTCCCGGAACCGCCAGATCCGTTTAGATAAACCGTTTTGTGTCTAGTTATTGGATCGTATACTGATGGTAACAACGAAGTTGTCGACGATTGATATTTTATCACGTAAATATCTTTAACCGCAACATCAGCGAATTCGGAATAATCAAGCATATATTCCTTTTTTATTCTCCACGAACCCCACGATGCACAAGTGCCTATGTTTAATCTTTCTAACAGTACTGAATATTTTTTACTTATATAAAACGAAGCAGTAGTAACTCTGACAGCGAGTGCAGAAAACTTATTTATCCTCGATAATAGGTTTATTGAAACGTACGCGAGCATCGATGATCTTAAATGAGTATACTTTGGTGACTCACCGTCCATGTAGCTCACAATTGTACCTAATTTAGTTCCATTTGACAAGAAAGCTATTTCTCGACTTATAAACGTGTTTTTCTTCGTTGTATCAGAGATTATAAAATCTAACTCAGCATCATCCATAATCAATCTTGTACAATGTCGTCTGTGATCATATGCTCCTCCTTGTGTAAACTTGCCGATTACTTTTCTACCAAGATCTTTTGAATCGGTTTCATCCGAATGTGGTAACCAAACTTCGGTTTGTTTCCGGTATGATATAATTGCTTCACTTACAATCAACCGTGTTAATATCGCACAATCAAGCATATATCGTAATAGTACTATTGGTGCCCACATTATTTCTGAAAAATGTTTTCCAAACCAGACATAACAAATTGGATGAAGTCCTTTAAATATTTCGAATGACTCAATACAAGCAAATCCAGTTAGGTCAAAATCCGATAATGGTCCATTTATCGGTACTCGTGTCAACTCGTGCGTCGGATGACCGAATCGCTCAAAGTACACAGAACAATCTCCGTAGCCAAGAAAACTTCCGGGATAACACGCGACCATATCAACTGAAATAACATCTTTATGATCGTATTTAGTATTCCATAGTCCGCCGTGTCCATATTCGACACAACTCGATATTATGTCATTGAGAAAATTAGGCCGAGTTGGTTTCCACGAATTTTTCTTTCTAGCAAAGTGAGCCGCAACTGACGGAACAGTAAAACAGTTGCTCAATAGTTCGTCAGTGTCATTAGTATATTGCAGTGCAAGATTTTTCATTTTCTCGTGAAGAAGATCTGTTCGATAAATAACGCCATTTGGTCTTTCAAATTGATCAAATTTCATATCTGATTCATCGTTAGAACTCTGAAACAACCATACTGACACAGGATCGTTTTTACTTATTTCGTTAATAAAATCAAACATGTCTCCGGGATAACATTTAACAGTTCGATCTCGTGGAAACACTGTTACTGCGTTAGTCCACGCGCGTACGTTATGATCAATAATTGTAATTGAGGCTCCTTTTGATTTATATTTTGATTCATACAAAATCTCTCCTTTTATCGTCGCTACGGTTATTGGAGATTTTAATATTTTTCCTAACCCAGCTATATCTTTGATAGACGCACCGGTATCTTTAACCATTTCTCCCTACGTGTTCATTATTTTACGTCTTTTATCCGTTAGACCGTTTCCACGGGCCGCGTTTGTAAAATGTTCTGTTACTCGCTCGGCTACACAATTTATTTTTGAAAATTTTATCGGCGACAGTTTATCAACGTTGGGTTTTTCATTTATCACATAGATTCCATAAATAACCGCGGTTACAGGATATGCTCGTTCATAATACGGTTTGTCAATACCGGTCAATAGACCTGGTTTGGAATCTTTACTTAGTACGACAGTTTTTTTATCACCGTGGACAGGATCATATTTGTCACGGATAATCCAATCATCTGTTTCTGTCAACACGACAAATTTTATTCTGAAAAGATATTTGCGATTATCAGGATAGTTGATGATAATTGCTGCTCGTTTGTCATTCATCGTAGCGTTAATGATATATTTGTTACGTATAATCTTGAGCGTTGACCAGACATGAGATGCGCCATCTGCGTGAAATTCTTTCTTGGCGTCGTGAATTTTATTAATCAAACCTCTGTTTTTCGGATCAGCCAGATCTTTCATTGGTAGGCCAGGAGATATTCTGTCGAGATTAAATTTATCTCCGTTCGGGGGCTTTATTCGGGATAATCTATCGAATTCGTTCATATTATATTTCAAACAAGTATTTAAATTAAAATACTATGTATACAATGTCTCAGTGCAAATGGCTCATGGTGGGTTCATTGACTCGTTGTAATAAATCCTGTAAAAAGGAATTCTGCGGACAACACATGCAGTGCGTTCACCGTGGAAGCTTAGGACCAATACCATGTCTGCGATGTGGTGCTGGAGTGCGAGGAAAAACACAATTGTGTGCATGTTGTGGCGCTAAACGATACAGAGAGCTTAAAAGATATTATGACAAAAAAATGATGTCAGTGATAAAATCCGTGGAGGATTATCTAACTATGTTTTCAGACAAATTATGATTTAAATAAATAATATTATTGTGTAATGGAGCAAAATAAATTTGTTTCACATCCTATAATAACAAACTACGAATCAAATATTGATGGTATGTTCAGAAATTGCAGGTTGAAAAAACCAGTTGGCTATATTAATAATCATGGTTATCTATTGTTTACTTTTGGGAAGAAAACTTATCTCTGTCATCGTTTCACATACGAGTGTCACAATGGGATGATCAAAGACGGTCTTGTGATCGATCACATTGACGCAAACCCTCAAAATAATAGTTTATCCAATCTTCGAGCTGTTACACAGAGCGAGAATAATGCACGTGGTAATACTGGAAGATGAAAAACAATTGTTAGGAGGGCAGTAAAGTCTACAAATACAGAAACCGGTGAAGAAATTATATTTCAATCAATGAACGCGGCTTCGAAATATTTTGATATCTGCATGCCATCAGTACAATTTGTCGCGGAAAATATATACAAAACTACCTTTTCCAAGAAATATAAGCAGAAAATCACCTTCCAATATTGTTAATGAGATAAACTATCATCATTACCTTAGATTTATCATCATTATCAAGTAATTACCTTGGATTTATCATCATTACCTTAGATTTATCATCATTATCAAGTAATTACCTTAGATTATATTTATTAATCATTTATTATTTTGATTCGCAGTATGTCCACCTTATACTACTGATTTTTCGATTATGTTAAAGGGAGATTACTTTTGTAATATATAGCTTTCTTTGTAAATTTCTGATTTTTATCGTCATAATTAGTCTACGTCGTAATTAATTAATACCAAAGAATGATATTTGTGGTTTCTAACTTACAAAATAGAAGAATAACCGTATTTTACATCGTACAATATAGCGGAGTTATTTTTAGATCTGTTACGAGAAATCGAGGCACGCTGTTTTAATGCAGATATTTACAATCTGTTATAATACAGAAATATTTAAACATATCTGTAGGTGAAAACGTTTGATGGTGCCGTGGTAGTATGTAAACACGCTGTTAGTGCGAGATATTTACAATCTGTTACGGGAAATCAAGACAGAAACACGCTACTCGTTTACACATTCAGAAACCGCTGTTTTAATACAGAAATTTACGATATATTTACAAACCGCTGTTTTAATGTATAACTATTTACAAACCGCTGTTTTAATGTAGAAATATTTACAAACCGCTGTTTTAATGTAGAAATATTTATGTAGCTATATAATAACTTCTGAAACATATATTGTTATATGATTTGATAGCTCACTTGGTAACGCATCTGGCCGTGATGCTCACGGTCCCAGGATCGAATCCCATGACTGTCGACCGTCGGTGGTTACGCATATGAGCGAATTATATAATTGATTGGGGCACCGCCATCCCCTCTGCGCATAACAGAACCCTTCCAACCACGTCACTGTTGGTTGATACATGGTTTGTGTCACCCACGGATGATTATTGGGGGTGTGTTTTGTTATGCGTAGAAAATGGCCCCATATATGTTTGTGCCGTCCATTTATATATTATAAATACTACGTGTTTGTACCGTCCTTAATTAAGATTTCATTCATTGCATATCTAATGAACTTGCGAAAAGACTCGAATAGAGGTTCAGTCATTCATTGTATATGTTGTGCTGTGAAACATCCTCATAAACTCGCTAGAACACTCGACTAGGGGTTTGAGGATATATTTTTTTCTTTTAAATATATATATATATATATATATATATATATATATATATATATATATATATATATATATATATATATACTAAATAATGAACCATGAAAATATCAATAATGTAATTGCTGCTATCAAAAAATTAGAAAAAATCAGTATTAATATATCTGATGAACTGAATCCTGAAAAGATTATTTTTGATTTTGAAATCTTACAAGAACGTAAAAACGACGGTGGTTTTACACTGTCGTCTGAGTACAAGTTCATAAAACGAATTCAGGCGGCAATGTTCTGGTCACTAGCTGCAGTAAAAGATGATCAGGTCAAGGAATTTGTTCCTCTCTCTGCCGCAGTAGAAAAAATTAGATTGGAGTTATCCCACGAGTACGATGAAAAGAAAACAATTAGTGCTCGCATAAAACACTTGAGAAAAATTATGTTAGCGAGTAACCTTGTTGGTGAAACGACCGAGCACGTGTAATATTTTATTTATTCTGAGATTATATATTTATTCTGAAATATTATATATTCTGAGATTATATTTATTCTGAGATTATATTAATTCTGAAATATTTTATTTTTTCAGAGATTATATTTATTCTGAAATATTTTATTTTTTCTGAGATTATATTTATTCTGAGATTATATTTATTCTGAAATATTTTATTTTTTCTGAGATTATATTTATTCTGAAATATTTTATTTTTTCTGAAATTGATGGGCTAGTTGGTACTCAGAAGCATGTAAACCAATCAATTTCGTAATTTTGATGGTACTCAGAATTATGCAAACCAATCAATTTCGTAATTTTGATGGGCTAGTTGGTACTCAGAATCATGCAAACCAATCAATCTCGTAATTTTGATGGGCTAGTTGGTACTTACAACTTTGTAAAATGATCAAATTTTCAGAAAAAAAAAATATTTCAGAATAAATATATAATCTCAGAATAAATATAATCTCAGAATAAATAAAATATTTCTTTTCTGAATGAATTGTTTCAGATTATAATAACTATTTACAAAACCGATTAATTTGTATAATTTACCCCATCAGAATCAACAGTCTGATTAATTTGTACCAATCACCATATCAGACACACAATCTGATTATTTTGTACCAATCACCATAAAACATTTTATTTATTCTGAAATATTTTACTTATTATTTTTTTAAGTTGATCGAATTTAATACAGGATTGTGCATAATTTAGAAACTGATCTCTATTACAAATGATCGCGACAATTTGTTCTATACGGAGCTCATCTAACTGTTCTCGTGTTAATAAGAAATCCTCGTTTCCGTATTCATCAATAACTAAATTAACTTTAAATTGCTCTGTGTTTGGAGGTTGTAAAAACGCTGTTCTGATGGCGTTTTCAAGTACTTCTTTGTGATGTATAAAAACCCTCACGTGCTGGTACATTATATAATATTTACTGGATCTTTAAAATCAAAGATCTACGATTTCACATATAGGTTTATTACAAGCTCTTCTCCACGTAGGTCAATTAATCGTCCTATGTGGTCTGTGAGTTTAAAATTTATTCGTGACAAATACTGATTATGTGTGCGTAGATAAACAGGATTAGTTGGTACTTGCACGATCAAATCCCCAGGGGGAACTTGTGGTGTAAACGTGTATAGGATGTATCCTTGTTGAGCCTGATTTGATTTTCCAAGATCTATTTGATAACTGCCTTCGATTACGTCACAAACTAGATTAACCGCGATTGTCGATGTTATATTAACGATTCCCGGAGATATATGCCTGCCGCCGCCGCCGTATGGATCGTTATTATATCTAAGAATAGTTGCTGGTGGGGTTATTTTTCTCCATGCATCGATTATTTTAGGAAAATTTTCCGTGATAAGATCCTTGAGCTTTTTTCTTAATTCGCCGGTTTCAAATCCTGGTAGTGTAAAATTTAATAATTCTGTTTCAGTTATTCTATAATGATTGATGTATATCTGTTTTATGGTTATTATTTTTTCATTTCCTATAATATCATGAGTACTAGCATTTATTACTTAATAATAGTCTGATTAGCGTATTTAAGATCTAATACAATTTGATTTAAATGTTGATTCGTTGCAATGATCTGATGTTTTAGATTGATATTGGGATACTCCAGGATATAGTTTTTAAGTAAATATGCTAATGTCGTTAATGTAGCTGTGTGTTCAGTTCTAATTCTGTTAGCTAATAATCTGAAATATCTTTCATAAACAATATCAGTTAAGTTTTTCTATCAACATCAATGATAGAAAACGGTACCGCAGGATATCCTTTAGCACCATGATGAATAATATTATCCCTACCAATCCATGGAAATTTTTCTCTGTATTCTGGAGTTGTTATAAACCTGGCATCGTCAGTGAGAAATTCAATTAATTTTGGTTCTGATGGTCCTTCATACACTGGGGGAACATCCGGCCAACCTAGTATGGATCTTATCGTGGACTGATAAATATCTACGGCATAATCAGGAGAATGTATCTCAACCGCAGAAGACAGTGTTGGCTCATGAACGTTAATCAATATTTTTTATTCTTTTCCTGTTATTGATTTTATTCTACGCGCAAATTCATCATTGATTTGTTCGATCTCATAACTGCTAGTTGGAATTCCAACAACGTTCCAGTCAGGTGTTCCATCTGGTTTGTTTTTATTAGCAAATACAAGCGAATTATTTGCTTGTGTACCATTAAATGATTTCGATCTGATATTTGGCCAACTATGGTATACTCGTAATTGCGCTAGTGCAATTTCTTTTGCTGGAATTGCAGTTCGAAAATGATGTTAAATTCAGGATTAATCTAGCTTACCGAGATCATCGTGGTCTTGTGCGGGGTTGTGTTCGTCACGATCTGCTGAAGTAATTCCGTCATTATTAATATTCGTACCTTCAACAGCGCTGTTGCATACGCTAATCATTTCTGAAAGCTCAAAATCAGATATAATTCCATCATTGAGACTCGCTGATAACAACGAAGATAACCTCGTGTATGCGAACGTCGCTGTGTGTAACTGTATCACGTAATCGGATAATTTTTCATTCGTGCAAGTATATATTTTTTTTTGTAATGATATTAAGCACACCTGCAATCGTTGTTGCTGCTGAAATACAAATAGTCACAGCTACTGGTGCCATCATTATCATTGCTGATAATATCACACCGGTTCCAGCAACAACAGCGGATACTGAATAAACGATTACGTCGACGATAACTGTCGTCGTCGATATTTCTTTACTTTTACTGTATATTGTTCGACTCGATCTTTCAACGCTGCCTGCCATTCACGCGCTTGATTGTACCTATAATGTTGCGATGCAGCATCGATATAGGTACTCATTATATTTTATGCAGTAACCAATTGAGGTGTTTCAGCTACAAATTCCAAACACCATCAGAAAGATGTTGTGGTTAATTTCTTATCAGCTGCTTCCAGAATAAATATTTCTTCGTTTCCGCTATTTAATATAACAGATACAACCCCGGAAAACTTATCAGTTGAATGACGCCATGGATACGTTGTAAATATTTCCCATTTTGCAGCACTAAACACAGACAACCTGTACACGCCAGTGACTGTTGCGGTATATTTGATGGTTTTATTTTGCTGCGACCATGTTGCGAGTCCAGATGATACTGTGTATACGATGTTGGTAATATGCCCGGGAGTTATTCCGGCTGAGATTTTAATCAGACTAATTTTATTAACGATCTCAGGAATCCCCGGTACGATGTTTTGCTGTGTTTGTTTGATCGTGTCGATCTTCGTCTTGATATCAACGAGATTTATGTCAATGGCGTGCGGAGTGCCGAAGAATTTATCTATGGATTCATCGGTTTTTTTAAAATTTCTTCGAAATCTTCCAAAAGCGCCTACGTGCACATCATACTCGGCCCGCAACGTGGATAATTTACCATCTACGGTGCCATAGTTGACGTTAACGTATTTTTTTGTTGCTGCGTCTTCGTCAGATTTTGGATCTCTCAAAACTACTATTTTGTTTCCGTTCATGCTGAGTTCTCCCGTCATTGTGTCACCGGTATTTTTCACGCGATTAGCAACACTTGCTGTAATTTGATCTCTGATGGTTGTAAACGATATACTTGAATCCCTAATTCTACCGCCTTTGGTAAACACAGGGATGTTATCCGTGACCGAACCAAGTACTCGTCGAATTATATCATTCCATTTAATATTGCTGGTTTTTAGTTTACCATGTTGATCCTGAAAAATAACAACCTCTTCTGGGTCAACTCCAGCCAGGTTCATAATATCAGCGAGGTCATCCTTAGTCGCGTACTTTGACAGATCAATGTCATCGGACTTTTTCTTAACGCGTGAAGAAGATCTTCCGTAAATATCAACCATTATATAAGATCCTTTGGATCTAAGATCTGTTTAAAATGCTTTACGCGCAACGAAGCGGCCGCTGGTATAATTATGCACGACTTTATGTGGCGGTTTGGATGATTTTGATATAGCGTTAAGTACATTAATTACTTCACGGCCGCATATTGGCGGATCTGTCATTGTTTGTGTGGGTAGCGTTGAATACCAAAACTCTGGAACCAGAGGTTCTTGCGTAAAGTGGCGCGACATACTTGATAAATTCAACAGGTGGAGCTAACCCGTATGAATCAAAATAAACGATTCCACGTGGATCAATCGCGTATGATACCCAATGAGTACCGGGTCCTGAATTCGAGTCGAGATTAATAATACCTGTTTCAACACTGTTTGGTTGTTTCGGTAATTGATCTCGCATAAAAACACCTCTGAAGTTTTTTTATTTTTAATCGTTTAGCAGCATCAAGTAAATCAAAATTTGATGCTGGAGCATCTAACGTGGAAGCCTCAGACCTCTTCCCCAACGAGATCCTGGCAATCTTAGGCCGCGTCCCTTTCTTTTATATCCATTTCCTGTTGCTTTCTTTAGAGCCATTTCAGCACCTGTTGCAACAGCACCTAACGCGGCTGCTTTTGCTACGGTTGGAGCGGCAGCGGCTATTAATGCTGGAATAGCCGCTAGAAGTGGAAAAATACCACCGGTTTTAATTGAGTCCTTAACTGCGCCTGCAGAGAGATTGTGTTTGACGCCTGTTTTTGATTGTTTAGAGTCGTTGAAATGTTTAAGCTGACGTTCTGATAATGATAGTTTATTTTGACCACCCGTGATCTAATCTCGCTTTAGTGATATTTTCATTCCGCATTTTTTTTTTTGAATTTGAATGAAGGTTTTTAATCTGACCAGGAGTCAGACTGACACTAACGTGATGATATGGCATTTTATGATAATGCTCGTGTTTTTAAATAACATGATTAAAGATTTTCAACTGGTGCATCAACGACCCTCATTCGACCACTACCACCTTCAAGTAACATGGCTTTATCGCTGAGCATAACCGCGATTGCTCTGTAGGTGCCTCGAATAAGTGGTGGACCAGCTATATCAGGAGGAGGGTTAGTAACACGAGCTCGAAAGTGTATATCAACGACAGATTGTTTGGATAAATCAAGATGTTCCAACGAAAAGTAATAAATCTGATACAGTTTTGTAAAATCTAACTGTGATATTTGCAGCCCAGTATCCACGTTTTGATCACGTCCCATAAATGACATTAAACGATGATATGCACGCGCTACGTGATTTTGATCAAAATTTAACAATATATCCTCAGCCGGTTCTTGATGTCCATTTATCCGCAAGGAAACTTCATTAACTCCAAGGTTGTCAAATATCATATGTGAATGTTCCTAATTATTAGTCCGAGTATTATCTTGCAGCGCAATAAAAATATGTCGTGGCGCAGAAACACCTTGCTGTGATGCTATATTCCATGTAAATAAACCATTAACAGAACTTTGAGCAGCATCTGTGGTTATTGTTAACCATGATAGCAATGATTTACCGCCTTGATCCATAAAAGAGAGTAATTTTTGTTCTTCAACAATAGATGGAATCATTACTGGCATCCACAATGAAAGTTTTGATATATTTACTTTACGATCAGCAACACCAACACCTCGCCAGATTGCATCATTATCATCACCATTTCTTACGAGCACAACTGTGTGTTTAGTTCCAAAGATGACCTTTCTAGCGTTTCTGCAAAACCCAAAGATGTGAGACAATGGAATTGCACATGAAAAATTTCTATCATTTCCTGACAACGCTGCTCGGCGTGTTGCAAATCCTAGGTTGTAATTGGCATTAACATTTTTATAATATCAAAAGCACACCTGGTCTATCCTCATGTTCAAAATCAACTGGTTGTGGATTAACTGCAGTATTTTGTGGTGTTTGTACTTTAATATACTGAACATGGTCAGCGTGGTTATTAATATCCTTAGCAAACATCATTGTTGGACCGGATGATTTTGTGTAATCATCAGAATATCTCGCTAGACCAATTATTGTTGTAGCAACATCGACATCCTTCTGAATTGATTCAATATTTTTTCCATCAATCATGTATGTGGTGCTATCAAACAGTGCCATAATCCCGTTGTTGACAAAACCAACACGCAAATTGGCACCATATGGCGTATTAGCTACAGCATTTGTTACAAGTCTACCTTCTACTTCAATAAACGCCTCAGCGGGTAAAAAATATCTACTTGTATCATGAACCAGTAATTCGATTCTCCCCCGCTGATTTGGTTGTCTTGCGTCATAGGAATAAAATTGATAATCACGTACCGATTCATCTTTGAGGACCGGTGCATCCATGTCAAATGCTGGGTCGGACATGCGTTTAAACATTTTATTGTAATTATCATTTTTCCAAATGGTGATCTAAAATTATCATCGTCGACGAAGACCGCTTCCTGCTATTAAATTTGCTGTTATATTTCTTTCTGCTTCTTCAGATAATTCCGCTAGTTTTTTATTTGCGGCTTGATTTATTATTTTACTGACATTTGCTGGCATAACCTCAGTACTTGCCAGTTTCACTGGTGGTTGTTGTTTTCGTCTTATTAATCGTGCTAGTCTATCTTTGATCGCCGAGAACGCCTTACCAGCAACATTGACAATTGCACCAGGAGCTTATTCATGAACAGCCTCAATAGCCTTCATCCCTAGTTGTTTTGCAATCGGTATTGCTTTTGGAGCCATCCTTCTAAATAGACCCTGAACAACATCACCAAGTCCATCTCCGTTAATTGCTTTGTAATTTGGCAGTCGTGAGTTTACTACCCTGACCATGATCGGTCCACGTTGAGCAGTGTGTATAATCATTTTTATATACTGATTAATTAATTGTTTAGTCGCTGTGATAATCATCAGCAATTTCATCAATAAGGGAACGATAAATACTGCGATCCATAATACCGCCTTGAAATAATCTTCGACAAATATCAGATATTTCATTGGTTATTTCTGGTGAGTTATTTCCGGCACGTTTCCCCCCTATGAGAACTTCTAACCGTGACACATCATTGAGGATATTATCAGGACAAACAAAATTATTTCCCACTGTATTCAGGGAAGAAAGACCACTTCCAGTAGCGTCAAAAGAATCATCGCCAGGATCTCTTTCTTTACCCAGTGAACGTAATTTCTCCTGTTGTTTGGTTTCTATATCTCTAAATATTTCTTCTCTTTGTTTCCATTCTTCTTCTATTTTTTGTTTCATTTCTTTTGCCATCTGTTTCCTTTTCTCTCTAGATGGTTTCAACATCATCTCTCTCTGCGGTGAAGAAGATTGTTGTTGTTCTATTTGTTGCAGAGGTGGAGGAAGTTGATATGAAGGTTCCTGCTGGGAGAGTTGTTCTTGTTTTAGTTGTTCCACTCTCTCTCTATAAAGTCTTTTTACTTCTCCACTAAGACTTTCGTATTCTGGACCTCTAGCCTGTTTTTTGTTGTAATATACGCGATATATCCATCTAATTAAATTATCATCACTTACTTTTTCATGACGGGTTTTTAAAATACTAGATTTATTAAATATACCAGATAATATTGCTTCGGGTAATTTTTTTCTTTCGGTATTCCTAATATCTTCAACAACCCCTTCGTTAAATCTTGCAATCAATTCTACGTTTCCTTCTACTGGTTTGGGTTCAGATGCAAATTTTTTTCTCACGTCGGCGACTTCAGTACGAAGTTTTCCAATATTTTCAAGTATTTCTTCATCGACAGGTGGAGGTTGAGCTGCAGCTATGTCAGTTGGAAGGTCTCGTAAAATCCTTTTTGTTATTTTAGTTCTCGCTGCTATTTTTTCAGTCTGCGCTGCAGTTTGTTCTAATACTGGAAAAATACCCTTTTTTCTCTTCTCATCATCCTCAATATCTCCCCATATAGTTTTTTAAACAGCCGTTGAAGCTTTAAGAGAGTAATATATAATTACCCTATGCATGGACCTTAGGAGAATTACTCAAGACATTATATTACGAGGTTTATTTTATTATGATTTTATTTTATTAAATCAATATTGGTTCCACATCGGGATTCGAACGGCCCTCTGCTGCGAGATATGGCAACTATCGCCTGCCTGCACGTTCAAGCATAAATAATTAGGGGGCCTAAAGCAAAACAATGTATTTTTTGCGTGTGCTAACATATGCGAATTAAAATTAGTTACAAATTATAAATGCCGATACTTACATTCTGCAGACGATGCATGGCCATCAGGTAGTCAAACTCTTCACCGTCCAATGTACGACTCGAAACGCACACATAGTCCAGTTCAATATTTCCCCACGTTTTCAATTCATCGTCCGAGATTTCTTGACATTTTCTATGATACCAATTCTTACACAATGAACATTTAACACAGTCATTTGAACATCTTCATTTGCATCCACCACACGGAAACCTGGCTACGCGTTTCTTACTGAAATCTGCCATGATTCACTTTAAAAATCACAATTGAAAAAAAAAGAAATGTGCAGTATTTAAGCTTTGTTTCAAAATTAGAGACGAGCTCACGAAACATTAAGATTATATACTATGTATTTAGTTGCTTGTAATTAACAGTAATGTTTTGTTTAGACTGTCATTTAGTCTATTAATGATGAATAATACAAAAACTGAAACTTACACAAATTCCAAAGAAAACACGCTGGCAATTGACAGTACTCATTATGCAATGAAAAACAAATCGAGGCTGGTTTCAGCTGGTTGATTGTGAACTAATATGATGTTTAAATTAATTGAGTAACTGAGAACTTGCTGCTTGACCAACTTATTCGGCAGGTTCTTTCATTGGTTTCTTTTTCGTAATCGTCAACAAGAAGCAATTTACCTGTTATTATTCACATTTTCTAACTCTTATAATTAACACCTGGCCTCGATTGCCCAAAAGTCGAGTTATCTTTTTGCTATTCAACTCGCACCAAAAGTTCATAATCCTATAATTGCAAAAAAAAATCCCATTAAAATTGTAGTATAATTAGCACGTACGTAATATTGCAGTTTTGTTTCCTTTTACATTCTGTTTATTAGATAACATTAGGGTTTTATTGATTTTTGATCAGTACAGTGTGTCTCTGTCTGTTTGCCTGACTGTATGTCTGTCTCTCTCTCTCTCTCTCTCACATACACACACACACACACTCCTACATAATTAACTTGATTTGTTATTACATTGATTCAATATTAAGATGGTGAAAAAGAATAATCTGTAAGTACATTTCTTTCTCCAATTGGTCATTTATAATATTTATTAGTCCGTTCGGATGCTGGCCGTTTCCGCTGGCCTGACTTTTTCCAACATTTTCAGAATCCTTGAGACTCTTAAAGTCTAGGCTGCTGGCACTGATATATCTGGATATTGTTGCTGATTTTGCCCAGCAGGAGCCAATATGATTTGAAAACTGGAAATTGTTTTAAATAGGGTTCCAAATTCTGACATTTTGAATCAAATTCGGTATCATCTGAGGCAAATATTATTCCATTTTTTCTAAAATGATTTGGATTATTGTTTTACGGACCAGTACACATGCCCCGTTTTCTTGAAGATTTCGACGTACATTGTTATGAATGTGTTTGATACATAACAAAAAAATTTGCTTTTCTCTTCGTACTGTTCAAAACGTTTTTGAAATTTTAATATCTAATGTTTTTTTTTCTTTCTCCGGATTACACGACCTATAGCCGTTGAAGATACATAGATTATATCAATCCGTGTTGTTGAAAGATTGAGCGTGACCTTAGAATAGATATTTTGTTGAACATGTGGCTCTGATTTTGTATAGAAATAGAACAGTGAAGAATTAAAGCATATAATTAAAACTATACAACAGTATATAATATGTGTGTGTATCTTATTAAGTACGTCTTCATGCCTGCCTATACGAACGTCTTCCATACTGGCAAATAAGTCATATCAATCTTAAACAACCACCGAATTTGACAAATATGATACCAATTTATAGGTTTCTCGTCAGTCTAAATAGACCTAACCCAATAGAACCGTATAAAACTGCACAATAAAAAAATAATTCGATTTGTGGAAAAAGATTTGTTTTAAAAAAAATTTAAAAAAAACGGGGGGAGGGGATGTACCGTTGCAATTTAGAGATGAGACGACAGACAAAATGCGATTTGGTGTGGATTTGTGTGGATTTGGTGTGGATTTGGGTGGATTTGAGTGGATTTGGGTGGATTTGGGTGTTTCGTAACACCGCTACCGTTGCGATTTTTCCGTTTCTGACAAATCGATGCGATCCAGCAACGATTGCAATTCGTGTTGTAACTGGGACATCTCGATCAAATGAGGATTAGGAGGTACATGCGGGGTGCGTTGTTCTTGTCAACGATTGAATTATATCCATCATTTGTAAGGCATTATAGTCAGTTTTCGTCGTTTCATTAGATTCCAAATGTCACCTATGAGATCTTAACACTCCATAGGTCCCTTTTATCCTCTTGATCCTTTTCACATAGGTGAAGCATGAGCTCCAACGAGTTCTTAAATCATTGTTCCCAATTCACCAAAGGTCCTAACAACAGGTGCACAAATCTTTTTCTTTTGTCGGATGGGTATTTTCTTCTGGACCATTTGGCGAAGAACGTGTCGGCGCTTAGCTAAGCATCCTTTCTGATGTTGCGACAAAGGTATCGTCCTTTCAAGGCATTCAGGCAACATTCGCATACGGTTTCAACGACGTCTTTCGAATGGGTTGTTTTCGCATGAGTGGGCGGGGGGTGGGACTTTGGGCAGAACGGACAACACATCCCTATATTTGGTTAAACTAGGAGGAAGTCCTTTCCTCTTCTTTCCTACTGGGGATAGAAATGGGATAGCTTCAGGGTTGTGACATCTTTGTTTGTTCCGGAGCACAAAGAAAATACTGTGACAGCGATGACTTGGCACAAGTCCATTTATGTTATTTTTTGGGGTGTATTTTTGAAGTAGGTAGAAGGGTTTGTAACCAGTGGTTTTGAAGATCTCTTTGACTTTTGAGCCATAAAGTCCTCCGGTTTGGTTGCTCTTCTTTTTCTTTGGATTATTCGGTCTTTCGATGGCTAAGCGTTTGTTCGGATGCGGGGTCAAACAACGGAAAGACGGACGTTATGTATATTTAATTTAATTATTTTTTTGTTAGTTTTATTTTCTTTTATTCCATTACATGTTATTATAATGTAATATTCTTTACTGGACTTGATTTTGTTCAGAATCAAGTTCTGGTTTGTTTGACTTCATTGATTTTTTAATTATTTCATAGATGTAAATACCTAATAATAGAAACGTTGTATCTAGATGCTGATATAACATCAGTGACAGATTTGGTAAACAACTTTTTTATAATTTGTTTATTCTCTCTCGGAGAAAGAATCATTGAGTTGAGTCAAGGTCATAATTTGACTGCATGACACGTGGCACGTGTTAATCCCTTTAAAAAAACAAAAAAAAAGAATATTTTTTCCAGAAGTATGAACTATTGGCCTCCTTTCTGGAATCTGTTTTGCGGTTTACTTAGTTTTATAACTGATGTTATTAGAAGAGATCTATCAGTCGTGCCTTAACACTTGAGAAGTAACGTTGCTTTATGGTGTTGCCAGATTGGGGCTGAATTTTATTTTCTTCAAATTATTGAATTTCAAGTCATTGATTTTTCTGGAAATACTAATGCTCTAAATTCATTCTTGGGCAAAAACATTTACCGAAATTTATACAGAATTTAAAAACTCGAATAATAATTTATGTAATTCAACAGGAGACTGATGACACATCAGTACAACGATGACTATTGCCTATGTCATCGGGATTTGAAATGTCATTCACTTAGAACTTGTCATTAATAGGACTTGTATGTTTTAATTCTTGGATTAAAATTTGGTTTTAATTCGCAATATCGTAAGTTCTTGTTTGTTATTGTTTGACTTTGTAGTCAAAGGAAATAAATTCTTTGTTAAATTTTACAAAGTTTGTTGTCTTCACTCTTCTTTTTTATTTTTTTGTTACTTTTTTAAGAACATTGACTCGTAACAGGAAATTGGGGTGCTCGTCCTTGGGATACGAATTCGGCTAAAATATTTCAGACAATTTGTTTTCTAAATTCATATTCCCCTAGTTTCAGAATACTTTAAACCCCAAAATTATTTCACATTTTAGAAATCGTTACTAAAATCAATAGACATTTTTATAATAGCATCAAAAGTGGAGATTTTGTTAAAAATCCTACCAAGGATATAGTTAATCCTTTTGAAAGAAAATGAATTGATTCAGCTTGCCAGAAAATATGATCTTTCTGAGGCTAAAGCATCTTCAACGAAGAAATAAAAAAATATTTTGGTCCACTATTTGGTGGAAAAGAATGGTTTGGATAAAAGTAGTTATGTTTCGATCAATAAGTCTTTATCAGACTCTGACATAAAAGTAAAGGAATTAAAATTAAAATACAAGATGGAATTAGAGTTAAGAAAGCCTAAACATCAGAAAGAGGACAAACAAACGCAGTTAGAGAAAGAAGAAAAACACATTCATTTGCAAACGGAGAAAGAGGATAGAGAGAGAGGGAGAAACATATAGAAATGCAGTTACATACGGTGAAAGAAGAGAGAGAGACAAATGCAGTTACCTAAAGAAATAATGGAGTAACAGAAATAACAAATGCTGTTACAAGCAAAGAAAGAGGAGAGAGATGCTCGTTCCCACTTCAAATACAAATTCAAGCTTTGATGTTACTAAGAATATTATGTTAGTAAACCCATTTAGAGAAAAAGAAGTAGACATACATTTTCCTAATTTAAAAGGTATTGATGAAAATTTGAAATGGCTAAAGGAGCATTGGAATCAATTATTACAGCGTGAAATCTTTTGGCAAAGCCCAAGACATATATGTATACCTGTCAGTATAACAGAGTGCTGACTATGATCTGGCGAAGGTATATATCTCAAAGGGTTATTAGTTAGTCACTGAGGCTTATCGGCAAAAATTCAAAAAGAAGCTGGACAAACTCATGTCGAATTTGCAAGAGAAAAAGATCAGTTATTTGATAGTTGGTACTTAGCCAAACAATTTGATCAAAAATATGAAAATCTCAGACAACTGGTATTACTTGAAGCGTTCAAGAACTGTATCCATTGTGACACTAAGACTTATCTTGATGAGCATAAGGTCGAAACCTTGGAACATGCTGCTCGTGCCGTTGACGAATATTCCTTAGCTCATAAAGTTTCTTTTGTAAGCAAGTCTTCCATTCAACAGTCTTCTAATAGAAAAGTATTTCAGCGTAGAACAAGTCCTTCTAAGTTTCTGATAAGAATGATCACAAATCCTTATCTCTTCCTACGTGTGCCTATTGCAAGAAGAAAGGACGCGATATTTTGTACTGCCACAAACTGGAAAATAAGCAACATAATCAAGACAGACCTATTCCAAATGCGCATATTTCTAATAGGTCAAGGTCACGGTCATGTATTGAAAACATAACATTTTGTGGGTCTAAGAACTCCAGTGTGATTTTATTATGGAGAATTATTAACTATTTATGTAGAAGGTTCTATATTACTTTTGGGTGTTTCGGCCAATCCCGTCCCTATTAAAAGTTTAAGAAACACAGGAGCTTCTCATAGTCTTTTATTATCAAGTACTTTGCCTTTTCTGAGATGTCTTCTTCAAATGGGTGTACTTATTCAGGGAGTATAGTGCGGCTTTGTTAATCTTCCTCTCCATTGCGTAAATTTGTCATCAGACAGTCTCAGGACCCGGCACAGTCAGAACATTGTATTCTTTGCCAGTTGAGGGCATTCATTTATTACTAGGCAACGATCAAGTTTTCGATAATGTTGTGGATAATCGTAATTGGTTACCTAACTGACAAGCCTTGTTTGGATCAGAAAATCGATCCTATTGAAAACGAATTCCCTGCTTTATACCCAGCTTGTGTAGTTACTAGAGCTATGGCAAAGAACGCTCTTGAGACAGACGTTGGTCAGGAAAGTATTCCTTTAGCTGACACATGTATTAGTCAGGATTTTGATGATGTCACGTTCACTTCTTGTTTTCATCAATCGAAGATTATTGATCACAGTGATCCTCTTTTAAGTAATCATTCTTTTTATTCTAATCAGGGTGACAAATGACCATCTCTTGTCGTCGAGCAGGAAAAAGATTCTGAGATCTCCTGTTTGTTTCATGGGACCATTGGTGAAACTGAAACCACATAAGTACATGTTTGTTACTTCATTAAAAATGGAATTCTTATGAGAAAATGGAGACCTTCTGAGATACCTTGTTATGATTAGTAAATACTGCAGATCTTGTCATACTTGTCAAGTGGTTGGAAAACCGAATCAGAAGATACCTAAGGCTCATCTGCAACCTATTCCTTGATTTGACGAACCATTTAACAGAATAATGGTAGATTGTACTGGTTCGTTATCTATGACCAATTTAGGTAACCAATATTTGTTGACCATAATGTAGCCATAACAAGATTCCCAGAGGCGTTTTGTTTGAGGAATATTAAAACTAAAATAAAAGTTTATTTTTTTTAAAATCAATTTCGCCTTCCTAAATATGTCAAGAGTCAAATGTTATGTCTGGAATTTTCCAGAAAATTATGCTCGGATTTGGTATTTAAGTATTCAAGTCAAAAGTGAAATTGTGGTTCGACAGAACTTCAATGGAAAGAACTTTTTAGTCTTGTAAAAGAGTTCTTATGCTCATTCTTTAACATTTTCATCATATTAGGTATTACGGCCCTTACAATGTCAAAAAAATGAAATAGTTAAATTATAATAATAGTTCTCCTGGAATATAAATAATTTCAAGGAGTACCATAATGTTGAGAGAGATAGCCAGGTTAATTATGCAATCAATTTAGTTGTACCTGTCCCACTGTGTAATGCTTTTAGTGAAGGAATGCAATCAGACTATATTGATTGCTGAGTGACAATTCTTTGGAATTCAGAAATCAGGAATAATCTGGAGCAGAAACTTTCAAATTTGCATAAGCAAGAAAGGGATGAAACTAAACAGTTGTTATTTGAATATGATCACTTATTTACAGATGTCCCTACAAGAACAAACAAAATCTTACATGCAGTTGAAATTGTAAACTCCACACCTGCGAAACAACACCCGTACAGGATGAACACTCTCAAACAGGAATAGTTGAAAAAGGAAATTCAGTATTTGCTGGAGAATGATTTCATAGAATCGAGTAAAAATGACTGGAGTTCACCATGTAAACTTGTTCCGAAACCAGATAAAAATTTCCGCATGTGCTCTGATTATAGGAAGGTGAATGGTGTGACTAAAACAGATTGTTTTCCATTACCAAGAATCGATGACTGAATTGATAAAATCGAAAATGCAAAGTATGTCACCAAATTTGACCTTCTGAAAGGATTTTGGCAAATTCCACTGACGAAAAGGGCAAAGGAAATTTCGGTATTCGTGACTCCATATGGATTTTGTCAATATAAAGTGATGAAGGGTTCACAAGGTACTTTCAACGTTTAATGAGCATAATCACTTCTGGTCTAGATAATTGTGAGGCTCACATCTATGATGTCATCATCTACAATGACACCTGGAATTAACATTTAGCAACTATTCGGAAATTCTTTCACAGACTCACTGGTGCAAATTTGACAATCAGTTTATCCAAAAGTGAGTTTGCCGTGCTTGTGTAACATTTGTAGGACATACAGTACCTCTCTTGCGGATAGAAGCTGATTTCTGGGGACTTTTCTTGAGACTTTTCTTTTCCTGGGAACTTTTTTTTGCTGGGACTGTTACCTGGTCTTAACACCACTACTCGTTTTCGTCTGGGTACGTCTGCGTCGGGGAGTGGCTTTTATCTTGGGGGTGACGTTTCGGGCATTGTGATCACATTTTAAGAGGGAGCGAATGATGCCACCTACTAGAGAACCGCTACCTCCAGATTTCAAAATGATTTCCTTTTTTGGTTAGTGTCGATGCGGAGAACTGCCAGTTGCGTCAAGGCATCTTTGTTTCTGTCAAAAAAAAGTGTTTGCTTTGATGTGGGATGTGAACGATGCCTTGAAGTACTGACATGTTTTCACCGTAACCATCGTAGGACTTCTCTGAGACTGGCTTCTAAGCACGTACTTGTTGATTTTTTCGCGGCTGATTCCGTACAAGACACGAATAAATTTGACGGGAACATGAGACTGAAGGAACGTTATGTTAACGCTGTATAAGACAGACCAAATATGTCCGAGGTTTTTATAGATTTTTTCTTAAGTCGACGGAGACGTGTACACGAGTGACCCTCTATCTTGGCGCCATTTGTAAAACAGATGGGTACAAAATCGCACATAATTGAGGGTAGTGGGTCTTGAATCCACGAGTAAATAGGCGTTAGGGGTTTGAGTGGCACTATTGTACGCATGAGTGAGTCAAGGAGTTCCTAACTGTTTGGATAACACTTGCACTTGCGATTTATCTTTAGGACTATTAAACGTAATGAGAATTTAGACCGATGTTGCGATGGGCTTTACATTGTTGAAACAACGTTTGGTTGATGTAAATGACACTGGCATTATGGTGATTCCCTTTGCGCGTAAACCACAGTTTAATTTCTTCTTCGTCTTCTCCTAACATTCGTCGAAGATGGGTTTGGCTGATTTCAAACACGATCCCGTCGCCTTCGCCAGGAAAGGCCTTTCACAAACACGATGGAAATCTCCTTGATTTCTTCGCAGGAGACTGTACGCCGATTGCCACTCTTTGTAAAACCACACGTTGAGATGGACGATCGATCAAATATTTATTATGTTTTACAACTTCGGGTTTGCCTGAACCACTCGGTCCATCAATTGACATGCTAAAGGGATGGCGAAGATATAAGACATCCCACCTAGCACGATCTAACCTTTCGTCGATGACTTTAAAAGTGAAGGAAGAGGTAGCAGAGACAGTAGAGGTAGCCATAGTGAAGGGGATGTCACTTTTGAAACGAATACGTTCAAGACAAGAATTCCTATACTTTTTCAGGACACCTTTATTGCAAAATGTTTAAAATGGGACACGAAAGATAACACTACCTAAAAGCCAAATGTTTAAATACATCGATGAAATACACACACAATGATCAAAATGGTATATAAACAAGTCACTGTACATCATTGTTTGTGATGAAGGCGTGGTGTCCAAGGGACAGTGTGTAAAGTTCTTAGAGTCTCTACATCACTTGTTACACTCACACAGGTGTCCTCCCGGAATTACCTTTCTGTGTTGTCAATGTCAATGATGGTCCTGTCCTGAATGGAGTAGTTTTCCTCGGTGTCGGTTTCTTCAGATGCTGCGGTTAACATGGGCTTAAAGGGTAATTATTTTGCGCTGAACGTTTCATGTCATTAACATAAATCTTTGGCATTCAGAACCACTGCTTTTTTCGAAACAAAATGTTTTCCAGTCACGTACATCTTGCCAGTGAGGGTGTAAGTCACAAGCTATACACGAATATTCGTCAATCTTCGAACTTGAATTGTGTCAATCTGAAAGAATTCATCTTTCTCGTTTGGTGTTGATATTCACAATGAACTATCGGTCGTAGAAGGTTTCTCCTTTTATACTGGTCGCAACGAAGTCTCGAGCTTGTAAATCGTTCTCTTTTTATCCCTAGTTTGGAAGTCTTCCTTTTTGTCTTCCTGGACAACGGTACGACATTCTCTAAGGTACCGTCAAAATGTACCGCAGTGTGATGGATGGAAAGGCCATAGATAGGTAAAGATAGTGCGAATACCATCGAGTATGTTACAGAATAGCTGAATCTTTATAGATACATTGATCCATTAGCAAAGTCAGACTGAAACACCGTACTTCGTATCCCAATCCAGTCTCAGGTTCCAAATAGACAAATCCTGTACTAGCTAAAACATTCGAAGTCGGTAATCATTCCCAATCCTTATGACATTTTGTACACGTTTTCTTTCGACTGTCACAATCACAATAGTCAGACAAGAAGACAGGAAAATTGTATTGTTTGTACTGTTTGAACTTGGAATTTGCATTGGGTCTATCACTCGAGTTTTGACGAGTTGATGTCATCCTTGTTGTTGATGGCTATCGTCTTTGAACCATATCCTTACACCTGTTTGTCCGTAGGGTACAGTGAAGTGGTTGAGAAGTCACACTCGCTCCTGGTACACTATTTGATACAGTTTTCCCAAAGGCCGACTGACAATTTGGTGTGTGGTGAAGGTACAATTTTGTATGGTTCGTTGGTGGTCACTTGAAAATTTTGATCCTCTAAAGTTTGCAACGCTTTTGTTATCACGGCAAAGTTCACCACTCGACTGGTCCGATCATCTGAGTCGACCCTTTCACTTTTCAATCAGTGTACACTTCTCCTTGTTTGTGCCGGTATTCATAGCCATACATTTTTGGACCGCCGCTAGCAAAACTTAGAATCTTATCGTCGGGGTGCTCGTCCGTCCAGCCTCTTAAACGGTCTCCTTCAATGTCAGGGTGTCGGTGACCAAAGGCGATCGATGTAGATGCAACTGTCCGTGTCAAAGTACAGCACACAATCTATTAACTGGTGTAAGGCTTCGTACAATTCTAAACGAGCATCAGCTGTCACGAAGGCCGCAACAACAACATTTCCAAATTCATTGGCCTGTACAAATCCATTCTTCGTAATTGACCAGGATCAAGCCCTCACGAAGGACCTCCACGTGTTTTATGTATTTAATTGTGTCGTGAATGATCTGGAAGTAGTGGCAAGGTTCTGTCAATACTCCGTCTAGGGTAAACACTGACGTTGTGCCATTTTCTCTCCAAACAATTCAACATTACTTTGGTAAACGATCGCCTTCCTTCATTTTCCTTGATGTGGCCAAAAGTGATGCCTTCCTGCTCAAAGTATTTATTTGTTTATAATTTCGTTTGGAATTCGCAAATGTGGCACTAGGAAGGATAGCCGCTGCCTTTTTGTTTCAGTTTCAAAAAGGCATTCATGTCGTCTGCGAAACTGCCTTTCTGAGTCGTGTTGCCATAGTAGTACTGTTCTGTCTTGGAAAAGTGGTAAATTTCGTACAAGTAAAACAATTGGCATCACAGATCCAGAGCTTTAAACAAGTGCACGCTAACCCACAGTCCTGTCAATCTCTGTTCTTCCTGAGTGTGATGACATAGTTAGTCTTGGTTGCACGTTTCGGCACAAGTACTACATGAGGGACACATCAGATGTTCTTGGCAAATGGTGAGGTAAAACTGGATGGTACAAGTTCGTGGGAGGCAAGACTTTATATTTAATCAATCCTTCGTATTGTCGGATGTTGTCCTCGTGGCTGTGTTCCGTCAGCAATTGTGGGTGCCCTGCTGTAAAGTGAGCATATCTGCACACGTAAGTATACATTAAACACATGTCCAAGTATTTGATTTCTTCTCCTTTTCCCTCGTCAGCGTGGTACAGCAAACATATGGCATTCGTCCGTCCTCCATACAAACTGTCATGCGGGTTCAGAGGGTCCACCATTTTGTAACTTTTCACGTTACGCCTAAATTCGGGATCGGTTTTCAAACGGTGATCGTACTCATATTTCAACGACTTGGCATCCTTGCTGTTCTAACTTTAAGCGTGCTGAGAAGTGACCTTGTACAAGTCTTCCATGGTAAGTTGTAAAACTGATTTTTGATCTACCGTTGAAGGTAATAGATCGGAAATAAGCACACGTTAAACTCGTACACGATCTTATTTTTTAAAGTCCCGATTATCCACGGAATACGTTCCAATGATCGTTTCACCTCCTCCATTTCGGGGGTGTTAGATCCATTTGTCTTCATTGACGAACTAGTTATATCGCCAGCGTAGAGCTTTGACCGAGTAATGACGTTTTACAAAACTGGTTGCTTGAGGGCGTATGACAGAAATGGTCTTCTCGGGCATGAATAATTTGGAGTACACTAAGGAACATGCTTTGGCAATGATGCGGGCTTTTTTTCAAAGGATAGATCCCTCCGTGCTCCATGAACAATTCTCGAAATTTCCCACGGCTTCACCGTTAAATGTCCACGTCCGTATGACAATGGTTTAACATTTCTTCCTGAAAGTCGAAGGGGTCCGAGGCGCGAGTTTGGTACCCTACGTTGACAGCTTCTCGTTGTTCGGTGCGCATGGTGTCAGAGTTGTATTAGTGAGCATCAGGCTAGTATGATAAAACGGCGTGCTGATTGGCTTCGTTGTGGAAAAAAAGTACTGAAAAATTACCTTCAGCCATTTCTTTCATTATAAATATTATAGGCATTCGACTCAAAGGCAGGGCCAAGTAACTAATCGAATCTTTAAACTCCACTTGTCCCACTTGCACAGAGATGATTTTGGCTCCGTTCATGGTGACTTTAGGGCGTTCAATACTTTGTTCAGTATAGTATTTTAGAAGAAACTGTCTATCGCATCCCGGGAAATTGTGAACTATCACCGTTGCATAGCGATGGCAATCTCCGTAACATGCGATGTCCTCTTTACTTCACGTTTCGTAGATGGGGTATAAGATCCATTGGGCAAAATCAGTCAGCGTGCTAGGTCCCAGAAAGATATTTCCATGTCCTCCAAAAACCTTTCTATAGTGAGGGCAAAGACTATAGATAGGCTCTTGAATGCACTTCTTGCGTGCTCCATAAGCCACGCAGAAATAGGAATGTGAATGTCAGTATCTTGCATGGATTCGAAATCGAAAATGATAAAATTGCCTTTATTATTGTGGTCATATTTTTTCCCCTCCTTTGGGGTCGGTATTTTTGAATGAAACTTCGTGTTCAAAGTCCACGATTTGGTGAAAAATGTGACATAGTTTCTTGCCTGAATAAACGTGCGCCTGGTCACTATTGGTACGTATGCCCTGGCCACATGTAGGACACAATCGCAGGAGTTGACAAGAATTTATCCGCTGTGAACATTGCGCCTTCAGATGTTGGTAACAGGTAGGGCTAACAAACGTTCGCTGAAAAGCTGGTCATCGCACTCGCTTTTTTCCTTCGCCTTGACAGGGTTTAGAAACCAAACATCTCTCATATTTCGATCCAAAATGCTTGTGTTGCTGTTGATTGTTATACTGATAGTCACTTTCTCACAATAATAAATGTATCCGAGGAATGAAGTGATACTGATAATATTATCAAAATGTTGATCATGATGATAGACGTGGGTGTATTTTCCGTCTATGAAAGTATTGCCTCGAAACAACAGAGGTCCGCACAATTCTTGAGGTTGTACTTTCAGGGTGACGCGTGGAGCCAAGACGTCTTGCATTTTTTGCATTTCAGGAATGCCACAGGGTAAATCTTTAGATAGGCCAGTTTGCTGTAACAGTAGTTCTGTTTCCCCTTGATGTTTGGCTCTGTTCGATTTTCGAATGTTGTCTTTTCCATCATTCTGTGTCCTTCTTTTCTGCATACGTTCGTCCCACAACGATAGCCTTGGATAAACACATCAAGTCATGAGTGTTGTTAATTCGGACGAGGCTCAATTTTTTGCTAAGAAGGTTGTCGAAGAAAAACACCGTTTTGCGTCCGGTTCCTTACGGAAGAGAAACGTGGGCCATGTACATTGTCGCTTTTCCATCGGTGATGTGAAACTTGTCGCTGGAATGCTGTACGTGTTGAATCTTATCGATGACTTTGGAAGGTGTAAATTCTGATGGGCTGCTAAACTCTATCCAAACAGGCGACTTCAGACTCTCATGATAAATGGAACCTCTCAATCGATCGTCTTCTTCTGCTTGACATTGCAGTGCCAGTGTGGTTTACAAAGGATCCCACTCATCGGTGATGAGCCCTTGTTTTCTGCAGCGGTACGTTGAACTTTAAGTCATTAAAATTCACCGTGTACGCGTAGGCCGTTGTTCTAAACTTTATAGAAGAGAGTTTATCCGTCTCTCGAATTTGTAGTAATACTTTTAGGGGAATACTTTCAGTGGACTTTGGTTTGGCATAGACTCTCTGGGGCTGGATTCTGGCTCACTCGTGTCATCTTCAAAGTCGATGAGATGAATTTGAGCTAAGACTTCAGCTACTGTGCGAGGTGATAGGTTACGTTTCTGTCTCTTACTTTCCTCTCCTTTCTTCACGAAATCTTGCGATCGTTTCATCTTGATTGCAATATGTCAAATGACTCACTTTTAAATACTATGGACCATTATATATAAATTAAGGTCAGCTTATTCCCTTTATAAAGGGTCAGTGTCTTCCCTCAAAGTATTCATTTCACTCTCAATCCTTCCAGAAAGATGGAAGAGTTAATACAGATCGAGCTTCTGATCAGAGCTGTGCGAGGCGTCATACGAAGGTTTTCTTCAAAAAACCCGACGGACTACTCTCCTCCTTTCGAGAAAAAGTCAAGATATTTTCTATATCTATCAGAAAAAAGGGCATTGATCTTCAGAATGTCCAAAACGTCAAAGAAAGACAGGTATTAAAAGAGACAAAGGATAAGATACCTGTTATAATTGTCAAGAGAAAGTAGATTGGTTTTAAGATGCCCTAAGGGAACCGGCCCAAAAAACAACAGGAGCAGAAGGAGAGGGTTTCCGAACCGGTAGAAGAAGAACCCTGCGATAAGGATGAAGATCCCATACCTGTGAAGAGAGAGAAGAAAAGAAGACGAAAAGAAAGTGAGGAAGAAAATGACACGTCACAGTGAAGAAATTTAATAAAAGGAGAGAATTAAAGGAAAAGAAGAATAAAATTAACTTATATAATTTGATTTGTTGTGAAATATGATAGTAATTTGTACCAAAGAATATCACAGAAAGAAACAGTTTAGTGTCTCTCGGTTTGGATTTTTATAATCTTGAGGATCTACACTCCCGCACTCACACACGCACATCATGGGAAAAACTGATTTGAGTTTTATTTGATTTTGTCAAACATTGAGTAGTCCCTTTTCGAGAGTAGTGAGTGGCCCTGAAAATGACTTTTGGGTATTTGTTTATTTAGACAAACTCAGGAACGGGACGGAATGCGTCTTAACTGCCTTATTCCTTTGCCACGATCTGGACCTAATTGTTGATGATGATTTGGTAGAAATCACAATTGGATTGGAGTGTTTTATTCAGAAAGGTCTTTTTCTCTCGCACGTAATTATCAAATCTGATTACATTTGTTTCAAACTCCTTAACTCTGCCGAAATATCTAAGAGTACCATGACCGTTTGACTTTCACTGCCTTCATCTTCAAGCCCTTGTTTCTTCTTGCCTCGTCTTCTTCTCACTGTTGCTGTTGAATGATAAAGGCTTATTCTGCTTCTTTCTGCTGTTGCTAAAATGTATCCAATTCTTCTTTCTGCCTCTGTTTAAAATCCTCAACATGCGGCGAAGTTACTGTTACCGAAACAAATTCTTGTGAAGTGAGAAAATCCGCTAAATCCCATTTACAACTGTTCTCTTCTGGAAGTAGAACTTTGACTGTTTTAGTGGCCACTTCTATGCAGTCACTCCTCGTCTCCACAGTCTATGCACCCCAATTCATCGTCTTCGTAGCTTCCGTCATGTTCTAACAATGTCACATCGATTCACTGCGCACAGACGCTAACGCATCTATATAGGGAATGTGATATCACATACAACTCTCTTTTGATTGGAAGATAGACTCAGCAATGTGACTGAAATTTGTAACGTGTTTTTGGATTGGTGAAAGAACTCAATCCGTTTCAATTCGCACTTCCATTATAAATAACCGTGGTTCACCTCATTCCATTCACCTGTTCTTGTCACATAATGTGGACTAATATAAAATCGTCTAACCTCCTATCGTCGATGTTGTTCAACCCGGACTATCCTATGTATGTCAAATCACCATGGGATATCACCCAGATCACCGATACGGCCCTATGGAAACGAAGGATCTACGTAGAGAGGCTAGGCTGTCTGAAGCGAGTCATATTCTACGGTCCAGATGTCAGACGAAGTTTGAGGGAGAGAAGAAGATCCGTGCGATGCACTCTATGTTAACCGGATGGTGATAACAAAAACTTAAAGGCCATTTTCAGCGTCACTCAACTGTCTGGAAAAGATGACTATTCTCTCTTGCCTAAAATGTTATTTAGTCGGTTGTATAGTTGTTTCTTTTATATATTTATGTCCATAACCATGTCTCTATGTATATGTGTTTTGTATTTGTCCCTAGAGTAAAGCATATTCAGGTCAGCCCCTTTCTACACTGTTACGCTCGATTGAGGTCGGCCACTTGCAACATTGTTACCATTGTTTCCCCAGTATCCAGTACCGTGATGTCACCCATGTTAAATTCAAATTGTCCATAGACAGACCGAATCGTTCATGATCCAGATGGGTGGAGACTGTTATTGATTCATCGAAGATGAGTCATAAATCTCTTTTGCTGCATAATGGCAATGAATTGCCATCAATTCCATTTGGTCCTGCAGTTAATATGAAGGAAATCTATGAAACATGAAACAACTTTTGTGTTGCATAAACTATTACTAACATCAGTGGTAGCCTTTTGGCGATTTGAAGGTTCTTGCTCACTTGCTTGTTCTGCAGACTGGATACACAAAATGTTGATGTTTTCTCTGTGAGTGGGATAGTATTGCAACATATTCCCACTACAACAAGGGAGATTGGCCACTTCGACATTCATTGGAGCCTGTGCAGAAAAGTGTTCAGCATCCACCAATTATTGAATCAAGGACGAATTTGTTACCACCCATGGACATCAAGCTGGGTCTGATGAGGAACTTTATCAAGGCCATGGAGAAAAAAACACAAGCAGCTTTTAAGTACCTCCGTAGAACAGTTCCAAGGTTAAGTGAAGCTAAGACAAAGGAATGTGTCGTTGTTGGTCATCAGATTCGTGAACGTCTAGATGATGCATTTAACCGTGCGCTGCGTGGCAAGGAAAAGACTGCATGGAAATCCTTACAGTTGGGGCAAAACAATTTATCGGAAACAAAAAGGTAGACAAGTACATGGGGTTGGCAGAAAATCTTCTCAAGGCATTCAGAGGCCTTCTTTGCAACATGTCACTAAAGATACATTTTTGCAGTCTCATCTAGATTTTGTCCAACTAATTGCGGAGCAGTAAGCGACGAGTATGGCAAGTGATTTCACCAGGACATTGCAACAATCGAGAAAAGCTGTCAGTGCAAATGGAGCCCATCAGTGCTTGCAGACTATTGCTGGACAGTGACAATCGATGCTCCATTTCATAAAAACAAGAGACAAGCCAAGAAGCGCCAGGTAAACACTGATTAAGGACTAAGCTATGTACTTATATATACATACTAGAAGTTTGCCTTTTGTTGCATAATACATTTTATTAATATAACCATTTTGCTCTTTTCTTAAAGTGTAACATAAACAGGACAGGTCATGTAAAGCAACCATAAACACACGAAAAGTCCTAGGTTTACGCTTTATGATTACAATTCTAACAATCTACACAATATAGACAGACGTAGAATGTAAAAGCATAACTATCTGTAATATTTGAATTTATCTCTAAACATTTGTAGACCAGTGGTACTGGCAACAATTAAATGCATCTTACAATCATAGAATATGGTTCTATAAATCACCCAGTCATGCAATACTTCTTTTTTGAAGACTAGATTCAACCAAACATTTATTTAAATTTTTATTTTATCTTCATTTTTATTTTCTTTGAACAAAAAAAGAAAACAAAATTAAACCTGCTGATTCTATTGAAGCTAAATAGACGAAACATTTCGTTACATCTCTTAAGTAGCAGTGATTAATCCAAATTCATGTTGATCATAAAGGCTTAGAAAAATAGGTACATCAATAAAGAAACTTTTAAACACACGGTACAAAGATAATAATAAATACGTCCACGTGCTACATAGTGGCATTCTGGAACAATAAAAGCACGTGTTTCTTCAAATAAAAAGTGTGCATATAGAGAAAGACAACTACCTTAAAAATGCTAGAGGTTATACAAAAGCCATCACTCAAAGCTTAAAATGTTTAGAAAAGACACTTGTGACGTTGAGATTTATCTGATTACGTTAGTGTTCGGAAAGGTATCAAGTTATTTAAGACAAGTGGTTTGTAACTTAAAAATGTGATTGAAGAGACAGAGATCTACTTTAAATGCTTGCTGATTACACAAAAACCTTCAGACAATGCTAAAATTTTTTAGACAAGACAGATGTAAAGTTGAGATTAACCCGATTACATTAGTGTAGGAAAAGAAATCAAGTTGTTCAAGACACGTGGACTTTTTTAATATAAGAATGTGGTTGAAGAGACAAAAACCTATTTTTGGCTAGCTGATTACACAAACACCTTCAAACAAAGCTCAACATTATGTATAAAAGACAATTGTAAAGTTGAGATTTACGCGATTACATTATTGTATGGAAAGCTTTCAAGCTATACTATGCCTTATTCAATCCATAGTGACGAGGACCACATATAGGAGATGACTTGCATAAAACCCTTTGCATACTTTGTTAGGATTATTATAAAAAAGGAATAATTTATCAATAGCAAGAAGGCAAACTTTAAACAATGTGGCACATATTACTATCTAGCACTTGTTAACGCATGCTAGTCTTTTCAAGAGAATGCATCAATTTTAAAGATTCATTCTTATTTTCACAAAACAACATCCGAGCTGTTTTATTGCCACACAATATGCATGTGTTATATATACAATATGCATGTGTTATATATACAATATGCATGTGTTATATATATATATATATATATATATATATATATATATATATATATATATATATATATATATAAACCTGTTTGAAACAAAATATGCTGAATTATATATTAGTTCCTAAATGTGTAGGTCAAGTCTATGCTCTATATTTGTAACGAATCTCACAAATGCATTCTAGCTGGAAGAACCTCAAATTTTAAAGCACCAAGGCGTTTTCATGATAAGCGTATACAGAAGCTCGGCTCGTTTTTAAGACTAAAGAAAATAATACACTCTTTTTTCCAACAAATCTGTTCAAAATTAAGATGGTAAGTGGAAACATACATTAATCTCATTTATCTGACATTCACTTAGATTAGAAACTGCTACAAACTGGTATTGGTTACTTTTGTCAATATCCATCGTAATTAGTTTCAATGCATATACATGCGTGCACAGTATAGTAACACATATTCATTCATGTTAAATATGTACGACTGAGAGTGCGACGATACCTGATTATGATCTTGTAGTTTTTTTAAACATAGCCAATTAAAAAAATTGATGACCACATGGCATATTGCGTCAGTCTATACCAAATGTGTTATTCTCGTTAAAGTGTATTATTATTATTATTATTAACATAGTTCAATATATGTATCTGCTCTAAATTTGGACAAACACAAAACGTTGCAAGCAATATCACGTAATACTACACATTCATGATTTGATATAGACCAACAACTTAGGTGTTACTTTGCATATAAGGATCTGAGGATAGTGATGGTCATTTTACAGTTGTAAATTGCAATTAACGGACATATACGACTATAAACCAACACTTTACGTCCTCAAATGCTACAGTACCAGACACTTATCTCTACCGTAGGAGACTTTAAACGTTTATAAAATGAAACCGAAATTGAAAATTCATATTGACACTACTATGTTGTAGATTCGTTCTTGTTACAATGGCATTATAATTATCTACCTTTCTCTATCGTAATTTTTATACTCTATGCACACCGAAAAAAGGATGTAATGTAGAAATATTCCATGGACTGATGTGCCCAGTGCAAAACGATCAACAACAGAATACTCAAAATGAATATAGAAAACTGTTTTCGATTTCCATATCACACATTACCTTGAATACAGACAGAAATCATATACACAATAACAGAATGAGTTGATTCTCACCAATATCTTTAAACTAGATTGCAGCTTTGTTAGATATATATGCAACTTTAATAGTCATAAACGTTTCAGAAACAGATTTACACATCATAAAAGTGCTTAATGAGTTCATTTCGGTGTGTAGAATTTAACGCCATTTTTCAACACACGATACGTGACAGCCAGTACATTTGATAGAGGAAGAACCGGAGGAAGTGCCAAACCATGGAAAGCTCCTGGAAAGGTTTCTCACATAACCAACTTTGATCTACCCGGTAATCTAATTTGAGCTGTCTAACGATATTTTTGTGTGTCTATTCATCATACGGTGCAAAAGATATTGTCCGAAAAATTCGTATTTATTTAACATTCTTATAATCTTTTCAATTAATGTTCTCATCACATCTGCATGTACACCAAAGTGGATTATTACTTATTTTGACACAATGTTTCATTCGTTGTTTGATAGCTTAATGAGGCAGTATACTACAACATATCATGATTAACCTTCTCAAGACTAACGTCTCTTGACAAATTTAATTATATAAGAAGTAAAGGACTATATATATATATATATATATATATATATATATATATATATATATATATATATATATATATATATATATATATATATCCATATCCATATAAAATAACAGCGAGGTGAAGTGCCATAGGCAAAGACATTTTTATGCATATAGAGACAGTGCCCTGAAAACAGATCGAAGAAAGATTCAAATGTGCACAATAAAGTAATGGTTAAAAATAGTCCTTAGCATCTAACAACAAAAAGCATAAATCTTGTCATCAATCAGTCATACAGTTTTTGAAATGATCACACTTTCAGTGTGAAAGATAATGTTGAAACTGACATAGCAAGAAGGACAAGAACCTGGACTGAGCTTCAAGACGCAATGTAAGTTTACGCACTGAATTTTCGTAAGTTTTAAGCGTAAGAAAATCTTATGCTATTTTGCAAGTGTGTTTCACAAAAATATCCGTAGGAACATGGTGTGCGTCTAATAAACATTTTAGCGTAACCTACTCTTTCGTATGCAGGTAAATCATAAATCGGTAAGATATAACAGGGCACTTGCAAGATACTTACAAAGGACAGCGACGAACATGACGATAAGAACAACAGCAATACAATGACCAAAATATTTAGGACAAAAATGACTTGTACTGGTCATATTGAATGAAATATAAATACTAGTTCTGATTAAAGAAGATAGGGTGCATTTGTATCGACGGATTTGTGATTTTGCAACCCCAAGGCGCCGTCAGTCTTGCAGCACTAATCTCAACTATGAAAGCAAAATTAGGTAAGTCAAATCTTTACTTTTACATTATTCAAAAGATCACTCACCCCATTTGAAAATGTGTAGTTGTGAAAAGCTTGGTCTTCTGTATGATTACTCACCTATTTCTAATTTTATCAAAGCCACCTAATGCCAGGCTTCACGAGCTAGATGTACCTTTCCATAAGTATGTATGCGGTGGTGGAAAAGATGAAGTAGAAAGGAAAGTCTTATGTAAAGAGTATTTTAAAGAGGTTTCTAATTGATAAATATAAACACGTTTGTACATTCGTTGAAACTTACTTCGATGAGAAGACTTCTCACCTCTAAACTGAAATGGAAAGAAATTTTAACAACTTCCATTCCAAATAGAGACATGCTTTTCACTTTTGGTATAGATTTTATGACAAAGGTAAAAATACTTTGAATGCATTCTGGACTGATGCATTTGCATCATATATTGAATTGCATAATAAATTTGTTAAAACTCCAAATTTGTATTTCAAGACAAACATTTCTTGAATGAATTGGAGAAACGAATTCCAGCCCAAATGAATTTCTGTACACAACACTAATTCAAACTGATTCTGCTAGATCTTAATCAAGAATGAATAATCCTTTGAATAACAATATTGTATAGTCCTCAACTTGACCTCGTGTGAAAATTAGCATTGTCTATAAAAAACCTAATGTAAAATAACCTTCTAGAAACATCTTAATGTTTACAAAATAGACCGTTAGTTATAATTAAAATTACAACACAAAATGGGCAAATGTGTGTATTTGTACGTGATATAAACACAATATATATAGTATGTACGCTGTATCAATGATATACCACGAGTTGTATACATTTTTCATTAAAAGGAAACGAGGCTTGCATATATATACATACTCTTCATCTCCAGAGACAGTGTTAATCATGTGGTACACTATCTTGGTAGCGTCAATGCACAACAATTTGAGCTTTTTGTGGAAAACTTGAAGAAGGAATCAAGAATCATGATACAATATATACCTCACATTCTTCCAGTCCAATTGTATAGATTAACTATTGTATTTCCAACACTCCTATCAATATGTTCTAGTTTTTAAATCACAATGGTAATTTTATTTCTTTAAGCTGAAGCTAAAATATACCTCAATAAAGTCAGAAAAGCGGTGATGATTGTTGTTCATGTTTTCCTGCTACAAGTAAAGACCAGAACGATAAGTAAATATTAATTTAATATACAAGTGGGGCATATTCTGGCCTGAAGGGGTATGGTCCGGCCCAGGCTATTTTACACCCCCGGGCATAGTTTAGCCTATGACACTTTATTCCCCGGAGTATACTCTGGCCTGGGCCAAACTATACCCGGGTTTAATCTGGGCAGGGGTTAATTTGGCCTGCTACACCGGGATATAATTTGCGCGTACATAAATTTACATAAAATAACAGATGACGCTATGGCTCATCGATTTCTACGTCAATATAAAATATCTTTCAGCATCCGCAACAAGTCACAGTCATGTAAAGCTTTACAAAGACAACGGTTTGTCTGTTTTAATTGTTTATCTTGCCTATGTTTTGTATTTGCCTTTGAAAAAGAGTCGAAAGCGCTGAGGCTAGCTAGATACTAGTTTTGCACTGTTCGTAGTCAGTTTATTACACACACACACACACAGACATATATATATATATATATATATATATATATATATATATATATATATATATATATATATATATATATATATACATTTAAAAAAAACATGACCTTTGAAGTGTTGGTATAAAGCAACTTGATATAAAAATAGTATTTGTATATCAAATTGTGATTTGCCAATGGCGTATGAATACGCATAAGGATCATGTTTTTTTTATAGCTATTGTACTCTCTAAACATTTCTTGGAATATTACATTTGAAAAGGAGACAATAGCAAGAAAATAGTTTTCATATTAAACATTTTTATAAAAACTAACATTTTTATACAAAAAAACAGCCATACTCAATCCAGGAAATAAATAGTATTGAGCTCTACCCTGTGTCGTCTGCAGTAATCTTTGTAAATACTGCTGTTTCCAGTCTCTCCATCTGGCAAAGATCAAAACTGCAACTCTGTGAAAAAAGAAAACAATGGCATCAGATAAGGAGCAAGATGATGAAGTAACATTTAATCTACTAAACTGTCAGTTGATTGGAGAGTTTGATAGAGACATGGCTAAGACATTTGTAAATCAAAATGATCATTCAGTGTCCAAATGTGAGCTTGTTCGGGAAGACAGATTTGTACACCATGAGCCTGATGATATACTGAAGTAAAATATATTAAAACAAATAATCATGGATACAGAAAGCTGGACATTATCAAAAATATTTTACAGTCCGAGTTGGTATTCGAAAAATAGAGACGCCGTGGAAAAGTTAGCAAGTGCGGCATAGGTTGCTCATGGGATTCCTCGAACATGGTTGAAGAACGAGATCTGTGGTACATTTACCTACCAGTGCCAAGAAAACAATACATGGTTGGTTAGAAGTCTAAACACCAAATGAGATTCATTCGGTTGATCTCTTATTTCTTCCACATGATCGTGTCATCGGACACACCTACAAGTGCACGTTAACAATTGTGGATGTTGCCAGTAGACGCAAAGACGTTAAGCCGTTGACGTCTAAAGATTCTGCAAGTGTCTCAGATTTGCTCGAGTGTATTTATGAACGTACATTATTAATATTGCACGATTATTACAAGTCGATCCTGGTAAACAATTTCTCGAATCTGTTGCCGAACAACGATCGCGAGTCCGCTTTAGACATTTCAATATACACTGTGACCAAGCTATTGTGGAACGATTTAATCGCACACTTGCAGATCGACCACAGGAATGTGTAGCAAGATTTATTTAGTCATAGCTTCACAAGAGAAGATACAATTGTAATTTGTTTAAACCCAGGTAATGCCATTTCACAAAAATTAATCACATTTATTCAAGAAATGATTTCAGAGCCACCACCATTGCAACTACTCGGAAAGACGATTTGCGGTTGCTAGGCAATGTCGTGATATTGACCCGGTATGGTCCGTTGGTATGTTTACAGCATCAGAACGGACATTCCACATACATGTCATGTTTGAGATCGTTTCGAACAATAACCCGTTGAACACCGTTTGCCTCTTTAATGTGCTTGGGTCCAACCACGGTAGAATACATTTTAGGTCGCAGTCCCACATGCTCTTTGATTTGTCTACCAGAGCCTTCGACATTGAACTTACCAACAACCTTTCTTGTTTGTGTTACTAAACAAAGGATGTTCTTTCGCACACTGTCTGGTGTCAAAGTCTTTTACTAAACAATGTTCGGCCATGTTTTCATACACATTGGTGGTGGCAATGTACATTAACAAAGAGTCAATATCCGTGAACAGCATCTTGATTATCTCAGCGAACTTCGGCTTAATCTCGTCATAGTAATACCTTAAACATGAGAAGATTTGACAAGTCAAGTACTGATGAACCAATATCGATAGCCTTTTCAGCTTATGAACGGAGACAATCCCAACATCAAAGATCATCCGAAATACAAAGAGAGAGCGACGAGCCATCGAAGTTTGACTTGTTCACTATCAGCATTGTTCACTGGTTTCAGAAAGTTTTTCTCAAATTCATTTATGGTCTTTGTACTGCAGATTTTGTACATATAGTACTTAGTTGTGTTTGGTCCTTAGACTTGGAACCTGTTTGGTGCATTCTGTATACTTGCGTCCGGATACATTCACAACTGCGCACTGATTCGAAGACAGACACCTACCAGGCAACGACAACACTTCTGTTACCAACAGATAATCGTTGTGTACATCATGTAAATATTCAGGGTAGTCTAGGTCAACTTCAAGGAAGTATCGGTGGTACCTGTTGATGTTGTTGTCGTGTATTTGAAAGCGATTCTCCGTATGATCAATCCAGTGAAACCCACGAACGGGTAATGGTTGCATCATTGCCAATGCATAGGTTATTAGGCCTTTAATACAAGCTGTAAGTGTATGGGTCGGTGGAATCATACTCGTCCATGCAGCTCAGGTCATTTGCGAGTGTATATGTGACTCGCCATAGAAATCCGTCACTAGAGAACACTTAATAAACAGGTCAAGATAAGTGAGCAGTTTACTTCGATTTTGGGCTATGAAACCAACGCATCCTAAGGCGTTTCCGGTGATGATAAGTTAAGCGCGGAATCGAACTTATCGCTTGCATAGCAGTGCCACAAAATTTCTCAAACACATCAGCGAGCAACAGCACATCATTGCGTAGATACAAATCGTGATAGTCCCCATGTTTTCAATGCGGGCCAAACAATGTTTTGCGCAGTCGTAGTCGTTGACAACGATGAATAAAACTCTTTGATCGGCTGCCACTTAGTTCCAGCAAATTTGTCCCAGTTGCTCATGTACTCGTGTGGATACACTCATTTTCTCGTTAACAATTCAGTATCGGTGGGACAGTATTGCCCTGTAATTGCGAAATTTTCTACTGTTAGATTGCTCACTAAGCTATCCATGGGCGAATTCCGAACTTGTCAGAAAACGATGAACTGTAATTGTCACAGCAGAAACCTCATGTATTTTTCAATTTTGTTTCACTTAAGATTTAGTGATATTTTTGATGCCGTAGCCACTGCCGGCATGTTCAAGTGACCATCATATCCACTCAGGCTGTGAAACACGAGAGAGATTTTTGTTTTAGTTGGGTAAATTATCAACTGCAGAGTACATGCGTTGTATGCGGCTTCTCTGTATGTAACATTGATGTGACAATGGTCACGTACTTTCCTAAGGTGGAGTTTCTTATTAGATCCGGCAATGAAGGGCTGAAGAAAACTCACGAATGCTATCACGGGTGATATTCATGTCCACTAGTGAATGGAGCTGTTGTGGAATCCATTTTTTAGTAATTGCAATAGATTTCACGATATAATACTGGTAACAAAGGGGTGGGTAAGCAACTTGTGATGTTTGGTCGTTGTCAGACGTGTCTTCCATTGCAAACATTGATACATTCAAATTCCGCGTTCATGATAATCGGAACTTTCATCTTTCGTTATAAAACAGTAAATTTGAGAATGTGCTACTGGGTTTTGACATTATTATCCGATTCGGGTTTTCAAAGATGCATCCTAGTACAAAACATGGCCAGTGGACAGCCTTTGGGTGTTATATATAATTGGGTTGATTTCGCGCGTATATATTTGTCTCGCCATAGAAATTCCACCACAAAGTGATTGTTCAATAAACAGATGTTGGTAAATATCGGTGAATAATTCAACAACAACGCATTCCTATCTATTCTCAGTTATGAAAAGTAATGTGCAGAATAGAGCTTGCACACGCGCATGGCAGTGTCATGAAATTTCTCACATACATTCTCGAGCAAGAACACATCAGTGCGCAGATAAAGATCGTGGTGGTCATCCCTGGATTTCCATTCGAATCAAGACAAACCCTTATATGCGTTCTTCTAATCTTTTTCTGAAATACCTTCACGTCACAGAAATGAACGAGTTTCGGTTAATTTGTCCCAACTGTTCATGTACTAGTATGGATAAACACCTTTTTTCGATACAAAATCGATGTTTAAAGCTCTGTCAGCCTGGGCTCAATAAATAGGAGTGATTGTGAAGTTTTCCAACATTAGATTAATCACCAACTTGTCCAAGGGCGAATGAAGAAACTGCAACGAATCGATTAATGTATTTGTCCCAGCCTAAATGTCAAGTATTTTTCCATGTTGTTTGAAATAACACCCATTGACGAGTTTGATATCGTGTCTAATGCTCGAATTATTAAGTGGCCATCATACCCATGCAAGGTATGAATCAATATAGGGTTTTGTCGTTTTCTTGGGGTAAATTTTCACTGTAGATTACGTGCATTATGTGCGGCTCCTCTGCACTGGCCAGTGATGTGACAATGGTCATTGTCTTTTTTATTGGTAAAAGATTCTTTACAGATCCAGCAATAAGTGTCTGCGGAAAACTCACAAATGTTATCACTCGTCATAATCATGACTGCTGGTGAATAAAGCTCTTCTATTTAGCTATAATTTCAGTCGACTTAAGAAACACCTAATTCGTATATGGGGTCCCAGCGTCCTGGGCAAGATACATCAATGGTGGTTCAGTTTCCCCGTCTCACCAAAACACTATAGAACTTGTTTAGCGACTTGTATTTGGTCGTTGATGGATGCGCCTTTGGCGGCAGAGATGTACAATGAAATATTGCGATAGTCAAGGTCCGTGTAGATGATATAATGGACTTTTATCTTTTGTTGCTCAGCTGTGAATTTGAAAATGTTTTATGAGGTTTTGGCATTATTGTCAGCAGCGTTTTTTGCACTGATCCCACCAAATATAAGTCATGGTCAGTGAACAATTGTTGAGTGGTACATACATGCATCCAACGTCTGCATGGACATTGCTTACCCTTGTGCTTACTGTGTTGATGAAGCAACAGGGCAAGATTCTTTATCCATACATAATGCGATCCGAATTCAGAATCAATAGTATCACTCAGCCACAATAAATCAATGTGGGTTCGTCCAACTTTTCATGATGTTCGCGTCGTGATGGTCAAGCAAATAAAAGTCTTTATCCCATGTTAACACAATACCAGAGATTCCTGGGTTAAGTGTTTCAAATTTTTTGAGTGTGGCCTTGGTAACCTGCACAGAAAATTCTATACCAAGGTGCAGCCAGTACTTTCGACGCTGGTCTTTGGCATCTCTAGCAGAATATAACGCCAACAAAATCGCCCATACAAAAGATCTGTTGTCATAATTTTTACATTTATCACGTGCCGTTGTGGAACCTACTCTGGTATTGGTATGTAACTGGATTCACAAAACGGTTGATATGGTGAAATATGTACTTTGACCTGTGAGAATCGGTCAAAAGTCCATTCCGATCCTGTATTGGTGTATTTCTCCAACGTTTCTAGAATGTTGTCATGCCTTTGTCGATTGCATCAATGATAACCACTCTGTATTTACGGTTCAGTATTGTATCTGCACCGCTGTGAACCCACGTTATAGTAGTTATAAATCCATCTTCGTCGCGACTAATCGGCATAACCAAATGCGCATTAAGATCAATATCTGCTTTGACTCCAGAGTGGTCAGAGTATTGTAACACCGATAAGATTCCAAGAATTATATTTGTTAACAGTTGTCTAGCTTTGTCTGATTTGAAGCTGTAATTCACCACTGCAAGCTATTTACATTCAGGTACTTGTGACAGATGTGCTCGTTCACGAACATACTCAGCATCTCCAGTAGCAATATCAGACTCTAGACAAAGACGAGGTTTGTTCAAACTCAAACTCACCTAATATCGCAAGTATATTACCTCCTCTTGTCCCTCTTTGTATTCTTATATTACGTTCGCGTGCAACTTGTTTCAGTTGTAGTCCCGTTGCTGTATTAGAAGTCGCTGTTGTATTAGACTAAGGTGTTGAATTAGCATCCGATGGGTTATCTGAGACAGCACATTGGTCCAATGCAAACATGAGTCTCAATAATTCAAGTACGCTTATCGCTGTTGATGATATTAATGCTACAACAAAACAATGCGTGGACGAACAAATCGCACATGTGCGCACACCACCATGCGCGGCAACTTTATGGAATCAAATTCAATGAATATTAGTAAAAGAAGAGGCGGACAAATCTGATGCAAGCCTAATAAATGGTTGACTTCTTTTCAGTTATGGTATAAATGGTTTTAATAGATCCAAACATCACCTCTTAAAGGTGCGCGTGCCCACATCGTACATTTGTATCAAAACGGGAATTAAAGGTATGTGGGTTCGAATGGAAATGTTGATAAATGATAGGTAGTAGCTTGGTCTGAACATTTTAACCTAAATATCACAAATTAACAGCCTGAGCAGTATTGTTATGGAATTGTACACAATTACCTTAGCAACATCGATAGCCAACGGAGACGAGATTCAGTTCAAAGGATTCAATATTTATCCGGACGGCTACTTAACCGACTTTGATATCTGTGTTTAAGATTAAAATTATAATTACAAATAAGTAATAGATTCTGACGCGGAGATGAAGTTGTGAAATTTACTAATGGGGTGTTGGTTTGATCATCTGGCAGCGGATGTTACCATCGATAGTAATTTCGTTCCACTTCTCGATGAATATTTGCTTCAAAGTGGTGTAACCAAACCATCGTATGAACCGACATATAATTGTGTTAGGGGTCAGATAGAATTTGTCTTTGGAACCTCCCTGGTGCACCATTATCAATTCGAGGTCAGCGTGGTATCACCGAAATGATATGCACCGCTGCATCAACACTGGTTACATTCACCATTGAATGTTTTACGCCAAAGTTGACTTAAATGAGACATAAAAGACATTTATTCATGTAACAGTTAATGGCAAAGATGACCCTAAGTGTTACCGGCATGAATAAATAATCGCAGCTGAGCTGCGAGATGAAATCACGAAGTTAACCACGTTGATAGCAAACCCCGTGCTTGATTGTAGATGCTATTAGTGGGCTTACTGCTACTGTTGATCTTAGTGTGACTGGAATTGCAATCACAACAATTATCATATGTGGACCAATCAAACTTATTGTCGAAGTTATATCAACAGAAAGCGCTGTAGCTAGTGACGCAGGCAAATATATATTCGATATGAGTACATTCACGAATACGTTTCAGTTAAGAACTGCTTACAGCGGCAACAAGTAGTCTCAACACGATTAGTAAACTGTCTTTGGTGGCTAGCGAGGATACAATAATTAGCTCGACTGAATGCGAGACTGAACATAACCGACAACTCCCAGCAAAGGTAAGAAACCACTAAGACAAAATATACTCGCGGTGTTGCCGGCAACTGAACTGCGTCAGTGTATTATTCTGGCTGCTTGTTTGGTCAACTTCACTTTCATAGCTTATTGATGAGATACTAAATTTCTTTTGAGCATTTTTTAAAAAAATCTAAATAATAAAAAGTACAAATTAAATATACATAACATCAATAATTATACAAAATACTAACTTAAACTATTGATGGAGCATGGTGGCCTCATGGGTGTCTTAAAAAGGTAGAATGCACCTCTATGAATAGGTATTTGGAGAGGCTCGTTACAACATATTAGATCAAATCAATATCTGATAACTGCAGATCTTGATAAATTTTCCCAAGTCAGTTTTATTATCATAATTTTTAATAAGAGTATTCTCCTATTCCTCTTTCCATTCATTAGAAACATATATATAACTTAAGTGTTTCAAAATATTAATTTTTAAATATTTTTATTTCTTTTAAGTGTTTTAAATATTAGTTTTTAAATATTTTTTATTTCATTACATGCTATTATAATGTAACAATGTATGCTGGACTTAACCTTGTCCAAAACTGCTTTCTGCTTGACCTTATTGATTATTTCATTTCATTTTGTGTAAACAACTAGTATATAGCTAAATCAGTGTGTCCGTATATGGGCCTAATATCAGGTTCATTATTAATAGAATAAGTAAATATGTTTATTTGGGTCTAAGTTTTGGAATTTGTTGAGTGTGATCCAGGCTATAATTATGACTTCAGGATTATTCTAGAAGTTTTTTCTTCCATTAGTTAATGTTTTTTGTTTGAAAATGCTAGTTGTGACTTGAGATCAAGTAGAGAACTATATAATATTGTAATTGTGAGGATTGTGTCATTCGACCTTTGACAGCTAGCACTTTCAAGTTGTATTATTTTATAACCATTTCGACTGGATTTTATTTGCTTCAAATTATTTAATTCAAGAGACCATTTTCTCTGGAAACACAAAAGTGCTCTGATTAAATTCTTGGATAGAGACATTCACTGGAATGAATCCTGAATTAAAACCTGGAATAATATTAGTGATTAAACAAAATGCTGTTGACACGTCAACACTCTATAAGCTATAACAGACACGTCATCACCATCAGTTTTGTATTCATTCGGGACTTGTACTGACTGTCATTCAGGACTTTAAATAACTAGGATTTGTGTCTGTAATTCTTTGATTATTTTCGGATTTAATTCGCAATAGCGAAACATTTTTCTCATTTTCACTTTGTATGCATGGAAAAATAAATAATAGTTGTTAAATTTTACAAAGCTTGCTGTCTTTCACTCTATAAAAATATAGCACAATAAAATTAGCATGGGGTCAAAAGTTAAAATGCAGAACTATCTAAAATTTCTATATAAAGGCAAGACCTTGAAATCAACATCAGTAAACAACCTGATTATAACTTACAAACAAGACAGAAATCGGGTACGCATTTAAGACCCTTAAGAAGTCATAAAGCTTTGTCAACATATTTACATTATCTTAAAGTGCAATATGGATATATACGATAATGGAAAAAGGTTCAGCACACAATATAATTATATATGACAATGTAATTATTTCTACCATAAGGAACCTCACCAGGCCAAACGCTCTCTCTCTCTCTCTCTCTCTCTCTCTCTCTCTCTCTCTCTCTCTCGCTCTCTTGGTCACCATTTAGACATTGAAGTTTACGTTTTATTATTATGTTTGATTCTGATACTTAATTGTCTCAGTACACAATACAACGTTGGAGCAATATTGTATGTTAGTAATATTTTTAGTACTGTTGCAACAGGATTTGTAATAAACCCATAATGCATCCATAACACATAAACCCATAATAAATCCATAATACATAAATCCATAATAAATCCATAATAAATTCATACTACATAAATCCATAATAAATTCATACTACATAAATCCATAATAAATCCATGATATATAACTCCATAATAAATCCATAATACATAAATCCAGAATAATATTGCCTGCTACGTTTGGTCTGCCATACATGATTTTAGCGTACCTGTACGGAACAAAATTGCTTTAAAAAGTTATGTTTCAATTTTAGCAAATTGTCGATCAGTTTTTTTTTTTTGGGGGGGGGGGTTTGCTGGAAATTAGATCCTAAAATTCTATATGTATTGTCTGCAAGATTCGAATTTGCTGTTACAATTTTTCTACAGATTCAAGATTATTTTGGTATTTGATTAATTCTTATATTGGATCCGTTTCAAGTTTACTAAGGTGTTAAAAGTCCACACGGAATCTGAACAGTTGCTTAATGATGAAATCGAAAGCAATTATTCGTTGGTTTAAGGCCCATTTAGAGGACTTAGTCATTACATAATTTAATAATAATGTATACCTTCATATGTCTTCCCTCCTGTATATCAAGGCAAATTTAATTGCCCTTTTACAAGCTTAAGGTATTAATATTCACACTTGGGAAGGATAAAACAAATTATGTTGCAAAATGGAATACTTAATTAAAAATTAGTTTCAGCAGGGTCTAATTCTCTTAGAAGGTCGGCAGTTATACCAATATTATTACCGTCTTCCCGATGGTTCCAGTTGGGGATATGGAACACCTTCCTATCATGTTGTGTGTAGGAGGTTGAAGGGTGGACTTACACAAATTGTACTAAATTTTAATTTACGCTTGATAATTTTTATCGTGACAACTAGGCCACTAAAACAGTACAATGAATAGATCATTCATTTTAAAATAGAGCCTGTATATATATATATATATATATATATATATATATATATATATATATATATATATATATATACGACAGCACACGACACATAAAAGACATTGCAAAATTAGGGACCATTTTCGAGGAAGGTAGGGGATGAGAGACGGTGAAGTCTTGGTATGTTATTGAAGTAGAAAAATCGATGTGTTGTATGTCTTGCTATTCATAGTGGATCAACTTGAATTTCCTAGACATTAAATATTGAATTAAATAAATTGATATAAACATTAAGAACATGGTATCAACAATTTATAGAAAAACAAAATTGAGTATCATTTCATGATTATATTGGCCAAAGAATATAGAAGACCTCTGGGATAAATGTTTTGTATTCTTTTAAAAATGATACAATGATAATTTCTAATTCGTCATGTGCAGTAAGAAGTCGATAAGGTTGTTAGTGGGGATGAGGGGATGTGGTCACAGGAGCAAATACATTTGTATTGATATGTCAGATGTGTTAATTGTGATTTGCTTCTCTTCAGTAGAGAGAACCATCTGATATCAAAGACGAAATAATCCCCAAAATTGACCGTGCCTATTCGTAATAGGGAAAAATGACCAACAAAAATGGGATGTGCGTAGAGCATGGTTTGACCTACCGGAATAACTCATTATTTCCTATTTTGAGCTTCTGATACGATTTGACAGTATACTAATAAAAGTATCTTTGATCAGTATGCCGACAGTAAACTTTATTGTTATTTCAGTGAAGAGGACATACTGGCGGGAACTTTGTTTCCCGTTGGCATACTGATCTAAGATATATTTTGTTTAGTATATTCTTGAATCGTATCAGATGTAACAAAATGTGATATATTCGCGTAGATATGAATCTGCCAAACCAACATTTTCTTCCTGTCAGCCACATATAGGAGTATGTATTTTCCGTCTTCTTGTCGGTCACTTTGATTACCTCTCTAATATGGTGCGTGTGTGTGTGTGTGAGTGTGTATTGTAAAAATAACGTACAGTATTGCAAATTAAATCTCAAATGATCTCAGAATTTTTAACACAAGTCCTAACTGAATAATGTTCTGAATAAGCTTTAGTGGTATTCCAAATAATTTCCAACGCTGAAGGTGTTCATGCGGTTGTAGTGGCCGGTAGTCTCTAATATACTAATGTACCAATGGCCGGAATTGTTGAAATCACAGTAATATAATCTAACAATTCCTTGACTCGCAAAGTTTAGTTTGTCAGTAAGTCTGTCAGAAGTTTTTTTTCGTAAAGAAAACAAATCAGTTTCATATGAGGACTTCAATTTAGCACAACTTTTAGGAATCAAACCTTGGATAAGACTGATTAGAAATCATTATCTCTTTCTACGACTATTTATTGGAAGATTAATACAGGTTGAAAAATAAGCAACATAATAAAGACAGTACTATTCCAAATGATAATATTTCAAAGAGTTCAATGTCACGATCTTGTATTGAAAGCAATACATTGGTTGGATCAAACAAACCCCCGGCTGATCATATTATGGAACATGACGAACCAATCATGTCAAAAGCTTATATATCACATTTTGGTGATTCAGCCAAGCCTATCCCTATTAAAATAAGGGACATATGAGCTTCTCAAAGTCTTTTATTGTCACGTAATTTGCCTCTTTAGGGACGTCTTCTTCTAATAAACGTGTTCTTAATCAAGGAATAGAGGGGTGACTAATTAATGTTAATCTTTATTGTGTTAATTTGGCATCATACTTAGCTGCAAGACCTCTGAGTGTTGGTTTAGTGACTTCTTTACCCATTGAGGGTATTCAGTTCTTACTAGGCAATAACCTAACTGGAGATAAGGTTGCGGTTAATACACTTTGTAACTAAAAAACCATGTTTAGACCAAAACTTTGAGTCTGTTGAGAATGAAATTCCTGATTTATAACCTGCTTGTGCAGTTACAGGATCAATGGCAAAAAAGATAACTGTGAATGACAATGATCGGAAAATTATTTCATTAGCTGACACATCTATTTGCGTCTTTTCATAGGTCACTTTTGCTTCTGGTCTTGATCAATCAAGAGGAATTGATCACATAAATCCTCTTTTTACATACTCATTCTCTGTATTTTAATCAGGGTAACAAAAGATAACCCCTCATTTTCGAACAGGAACAGGACCTCAGATTTCCTACTTGTGTCAGACAACTATTGGCGAAAATGAAAGCACGCATGTACCTTTTTGTTATTTTGTTAAACAAGGGGTCCTTATGAGAAAATAGAGACCACCTGAGGTATCATCTGATGATGAGTGGTCAGAAAGCTATCAAAGCATTTTTCAAAAGAGATATCAACAAGACATTGTAGCCTAGCACAGGAAACTCCTTTGGCTTGTCATTGAGAAGTCAATAAAGCTTATCACAGGACCCTGAATCAGTCTTATTGGCTGAAAAATAAAAGTGCTTTAAAAATATAGCAGATTTTTAATACTTTTTAAACGGTAGGAAAACCAAATCAGAAAACACCAGAGGCTCGTCTAAAACCTATTCCTGGATTTGTGGAACGATTTAGCAGAAGAACGTTAAATTGTGTGGGTCCCTTATCTAAGACCAAGGCAATCAACCAATATTTGCTGACCATAATGTCTCCGCTCACACGTTTTCCAGAGTAAATTCCTTTGAGGAATAATGAAAAACTATAGTAAAACATTGATAAACATGTTTGGCCTTCCCAAATCAGTCCAGTCCAATCAGGGGTAAAATATTGTGTCTGGAATTTACCAGCAAGTTATGCATGCATTAGGCATCAAACAGTTTAAATCTTTTGCCTATCACCCTGAAAAAGGGGCGTTGGACAAATTACATCAAGCTTTGAAGAATATATATTTCTTTTCATAAAGGAAAACATTGCGATAAGGGCATTCATTCGATTTTGGTTGCTGGTAGAAAAGCAGTTCATGAATCAATAGAGTTAGGTCCTTTTGAACTAGTTTTTGGACATACTGCCCTTGGACCATTGAAGTTATTAAAGGATAAATTTCTTTCCACCGAAGATTCAGAGCGTAATCTTTATGACTATGTCTCTGATTTCAAGTAACAAGAATTAATATTCACTCCACTCAGACAAACATCAAGTTAAGGTATAACCAATACAAACGTTTTCAGCCTAGCAAAAGAGTTATTGCTCTCTTGCCTATACCTAATAAATCCTCTTGGGTCTAAATTGAGTGTATTTTCCTTTTGCAATTAAAAATAACGTAAATTACTTAAATTTTGTTTCATATAAATATCTTAAAGACGTACTCTGCTAGCTTTAGACCAGTTAGTCACTGAATTTAATTTTGTTGTACATGTCCCACACAGTGAGGATGTAAATAATGGAATGCAATCTGGCTGTATAAACGTTGGTTTCATCAATCTTCGGAATTCAGGAATATTAAAAAATCTGGACCAGAATCTTTCACATTTGCAACCACAAGAAAGGAATAAACTAAAACAACTCTTAAGTGAATATGAACACTTGTTCCTAGATGTTCCAAAACGACTAAATATGAGTGGAGAATAATTTCATATATCTATGTAAAAGTTACAAGAGTTCACTTTGTATTCTTATGCCTAAACAAGATAATACATTTTGTATGAATACTGACCACAAAAAAGTGAATATTTCAGCGTTTAATGAACATTATAAGATCAAATGGAATCCATTTGGAAATTCTTTAATATATTCAGTGATATACATTATACAAAATTAATTTAAGTAAAATTGAGTTTTACCGTGCTTGTGTTACATTTTAGGACATATTATGGGTCAAGCTCAAATCAAACCTGGCGAAGTTAAGGTTATGGATGTGACTGTTTGTAAAAACCCACGAATGCAAATTCTGGGTATGGATCGATATTATCGGAAATTTCATTCAAAATTTTGTTAAAATTTGTTCAAATTGTTACATAACTGCTCAGATTCTGACCATCTTGCTAAGTCGGAAAACCAAGTTTCATTGCTCTGACAAATGTCAGATCGCTTTTAATAATCTAAAGGCCAGACTTAAGAGCGCACCGGTTCTTTCAGCTCCGAATTTCAGCCAATCAGTTAAAATGTATGTTGTTGCAAGTGATATAGGAGCTGGTCGAAATTTGATTCTATTAGGCAGAAATATGATGCATCTTCCAGTGTGCTATTTCTCTACCAAACTAAACATATACCATAGAAAATATTCCACTATCTTGAAGTAATGTGTTTCTTTGATAATGGATCTGCAACACTTTGAAGTGTATATTTGTTTAGCTCTTTCTTTGTTCATTGTATTCAGTGATACCACCTCTTTACTTTCATTAACAAAATGAAAATGAAACATCAGAGATTGTTGAGGTTGAGTTTGATGCTGCAGGAATATAACATTGATATCAATCACATCAAGGGAAAAGATAATCTAATTGCCGATGCAGATTCACGTGCATAGAAGTATTATATTGCTTTATAAATACTTTGAATCATCCTAAGGTATCTTTCTACGTAATTTTAATTATTATTGTGTCATATGTATATTTAAATGTTATGTAATAGAAAGCTTTATTGCATAAATCTTTCTGTTTCTTTATGAGGGGAGTAGTTATGTATATTTTGGTTTATATTGTGTGCTTGATCCTTGCTCGCAACTGAGAGTAGGAGCTTGTGCATATCTCATTTATGTCATTTTGCAAAAATATTTTTGGTTGGATACGAGCTCAGGAACATGGCTCTTCCCTTGGGAATTCTATTGTCTACCTGATTGTTGAACTGTTTATAAGTTATAAATACGTTGCTTACCTGACGTTTGAGTTCAAGGCCTTGTTTTAATAGAAACTTAGAATGTTCTGAAAACGAGCTTCTGAACCAAATCCTTGTTATTTTATTGTATCTTTTATTTTTATTTGAGGTTCAGACAAACAGATTTATTTCATTTTCCCTTTAAGTTCATTTTCAGGATTTATTTACTGTCGTGTTTAGATATAATTTGAGAGGAATCATTTATTCAAAAATTATTCATTTTAATTACAATGTGATCGTTGATATTTTGTGATTATTGTGAATTCAGTCAATAAGATTCTGTACTATATCTGTGTGATACATCAAGACTGTTGTAAGTTCTGAAATGTTTGCTAACTTTAGGAAACATGTAAGTCTTATGATATTACTGAGTCAATTTTGTCACTTTATTGTAGCCTAAAATACTCTGTTCAATTGGATGATTATCAAAGGTGAGGTCAATCTAGATTCTGTCAGAGGTACTTTCCGACCCGCCTCAGTTTTCTTTCAAGTTCTTTTACTACCGTCCTGTTTCTGTTAAAAGTGAGCAAAAATTTTATACTAAATTGCTAAGCCTGACACAGAGAGTAATGGAAAATCGGCAATAGTTAAATGCCGTCTAAATCGTTAAAGCTGACGGAGAGTCAACTGAAAACGACAATAGTTGCACACCGTCAAAGTTGGTAAAGCTGACACAATCGTGGAAATTCGACAATGGTTACATGCTGTCAAAATCGCTTCAGCTGACGGAGAGTCAATGGAAAATCGACAATGGTTACATGCAGTAAATGTTGCTAAAGCTGACGGAGAGTCAGTAAAAAATCGACAAAGGTTACATAGTCAAAAAATACTCTTAGCCATTGTCTGCATGCGTCTTTGATAGCACTTTTCTAATTTACAATCACTGTCGATAAATAATATATGCTTCAATAATATACTATTAATAAATCGTGTGATAAATGGCATGTTAACATTGATTGAAATGAAGAAAATAAAAATGTTAAATAATGCTAACTAACCTCATCTGACAACATAACGTTTTAAAGAAAAAAGACTAATTAGTATTGGAGAAGAGTTATATGTGTATTTCCGGTCATATCAAGAAATATAGTACTTTGTCAGAACTTTAACATTTAGGTCTATGGGAACTGAATTAGCTGTCTGACTGTACAATAAAACGAGGTGATCACAGAGAATGAGATGATGTTATACGCCATCTGACAAATATACTATTTTTGTTGCTAAGTCTGACTTTTAACACGGCCAGGCCAGCAAACTGGTTTGCAAGTCACAACTTGACTGAAGAAATTAAAGCTCTTTGTAAATCTAAAAGTTGAATTCAGATTTTTTATCATTCAAAAGATTTAATAGTACAACACATCTATTTTTCAAATGCATTAGTTAGTACGCTAGGGATTTTGCATTGTTCGAAGCATGAATGACATGCCAACCTTTACAGAAAATGTGCACACCAAATTAATCATGGTAGAAGAAATCCATTTTGTAGCAATGATGCAAGTTTCAAGGACAAAACAGTTTTTTCATTCAATAGTAAAAATGAAATTGAGACTTTACACACACACACACACACACACACACATGCACACATACACACGCACACACACACACACTTATACGCACACAGTATTGGGATGGAATTCGTTGGATGATAAGGGCTCGAGATGCATTCGCTCAGGAAACTGTGTACTAGAGTCTAGGGATAAGTATAAGAGAATGTGGAATGCTAGCTGATAGTGTTACGGCTGATCTGTTTCATTCATTGTTTTGAAAATACTTAACTAATCGGAAAATGTATGCAACGTTTATGTTTATTTTTCAAAATTTTCGTAGGTGCTCTATTGTAGAAAATAAACAATATTATCTGACAGTTTGTAGAACAATAAGCACGAACTGAATCTCGCAACAAATCATATCTCGCGTATGTTCTGAGCACAGTGAATGTGTTTCAAGTTTCTCAAATTAGATATCTAAATCTTTCAGCACAATAATGTTCATACCGCAAACAAAAACCCAAAAGATGTATTTTTTTAAATTGTTGATAACGTATCGACTAGATTATTTTCTATCTCTCTTCTCATCTGTCCTTCTGTGGCATATGCTTTGGCATCTCAAAAGATTACACGCCGTTGCATTTCATCTATTAGAGACTGGTCAGGAACATGGTTCAGATTAGGAATTAGTATTTGGTACATGTTTGCAGAATCTCAAATCTTGAATTTTACATAATGCGTTTGTGGCCTTGAAAATATCTTTAACATGCATAGTCAAGTATTGTATTACATTATGCAGGTAAAAAAACTATCTGATTTGCCATGATCAAATACGTCTCTACCTCATAAGGAAGTTAAGTGTATATATAAATATATAGTTCCAACCTCATTGTAAATTACTGTCAAAATTTCCTGTACCAAAGACATAGGGAAGAGCTGGACGTATCGTTTTCTTCACTGCACAAGGCGAAGTTTTTAAGGCAAGTTACACGTGAATTGTACACAATAGTCTGGACAGTTACTAAGTAAGATAAAGGACTGACTATGACTGCTTTTTAAAATATGTAACTGCATGGTACCCATTTTTAACAATATTTCTGTAATTATAACATATGGGCTGCAATTTCTTCTGAGCATGTTTTCGGCATAACGTCTTAGAATTTGAAAGCTTTGCTTCAGATCAATTACTGTGGGTAATGTCGATAATTAACTAGGTTTCGCTTTGCTTTATTGTATTCATGCTATATTTGTGTTTCATTTCAAAAGCATTGCCACTGGATTGTGCATACACAAATAATTACAGTATATGTGCCATACTTGTGTGCATTGTGTCTCTGTTCAACAGTTCATAAGAAGATTTTTCCATAACCACATAGATTTTTAAGGTTTATATTTTATAGTATTTACTAGATTACACTGCTAAAAAAACTCAGCAACCCTGGGTCTGGCGGTACAAGACAAATATGACATTTGTGTCGACGCTTTAATTGCCTAATATTAATCTATGGAAATAAACACCACAAGGAAGACTGACAAAGCCTATACAGATATGTGATAAAGCTACTTACATTGAATCTAACAAAATTAACAGATGCTAATTATGAATTGTAAAAGTGGTAGACTTCACAAAAAACTCCAACGGTTATCTTTTCTCTTTCTTTCGCTCTCTCGAATTTCCGTTAAAAGTCACCAAGGGAAGGTACTCATATGGTAGCCATCTGCAGTACGGTCTAATTAGGAGTCATGCAGCTTTTCATGAGGGTCTAATTAAGTTGAATTAACTGCAGTCATGGTGGCATTTTGTAATACATTTTAACAAATGTTACATTTGGACTTACAACATTAAGGAAAGTGTGTAACGAATTGTTAGTTATGACCTCACTTGACATTATTCAGAATTAAGACTCTAAGATTTCTGGGAAGACGGGCTTATTCAATCAAAAGCGTAAGAATTTACAGCTGTACGTTATTGCACTAGCTCTAGCTATGCATTGTATTTAAAAGTTCATGTCAAAATCTTAATAAATTATTATTTGTATTTAATGGTTTGAAATAAATTCTAAACAGATAAGACAAGACTATTACTTATTTCTATCACTTACTGGCGATTTGTCTTTATCAGGTATTTAACAATTTACCTTTTGACTATTATTCCGAAATGTAATTTAAGCTCCTCCTAATGGTTTATTGTTGATAAAGGCATGTCTGAAGAAGATCTACCACATGTTAAAAAACCATCAAATAATATAACTGAATTTTGACATCTACTTACATCTTTGTTTGGTTTTTTTTATAGCATTGTTGTACTTTTGTGTCTTGATTTTATCCGTTTATGTGTGGGGGGGGGGGTATGCTACACATATTCTTCATTCTACTAGACAATTTTCTATCAAGATTTTTCTTTGAAATTTAGCATCAGTTGTCTGCATATTCCTATTTTCGATAACATCGCTCGTCACATATTGATCCATAAACTCTTCATATATGATAGGTAAATAAAACAGCCGATATATTGTTAGGCGGTCTTACTGTGACTGAAAATTAAATCTGTTGTTGGAAGGGGTTGGCTATGACTGAAAATTAAATCTAGTGTTGGAAGGGGTTGACTATGACTGAAAATTAAATCTGTTGTTGGAAGGGGTTGGATATGACTGAAAATAAATGTACTGATAATGATCAAATTGTAGTTTTTGAGATAGTTGTAATGAAACCTGAGTTTATAAATTTCATTGAAATTAGTAAACTTATATAATGACTTACGGTATTCTACTTAATTTAATAATCAACCTGCTGTATATCAGACAGTTTCTGAACACACATTGTTTTATAAATTATTTTATGTTCATAGTGGAAATGTGACTAACTAGTAAACATTATTTTCTTCTGACTAGTTTTGCTTAATTAGCAATCTGTTCAGCTCGTTTCATAGCTATCTTCGAAACAAGAACTTTTGTAAGATTCTCTTTTATCGTAAGAGAAACTAAAAATACCCATTATACATTTCGTCATTTTTAGGTTTGTTCCACTCTCTGCACTGAAATATATCCACATCCATTGATTCGTTTGCTTCGTCAAGGAAAAAGTTAAAACATAACCTTGTTTTAGAATATTTGCTTAAAAATATATTTAGAACAAACATCTCTCTGCCATACTGAAAGACAAAACAATCATCCTGTACAGTCTGCAGAATTGTTTTAATGCATTCGCGTAATTAGAATCATGCCTTTCGTTTTATAATACCATACATTTTGTTTCACAATCCACGCTTTTTGTGTTACATATTCAATAATGGATAATCATGGATAGCATCCATGGCCGCCCTTCTTTACTGACTTGAATTTTATATTCCAAACTTCAAAACTAAACAATACAATGACAATTCCAACCAGTGCAATTAATATATGCAGAGTTTCACAATGAAAAAAACGGTTTATATAAAGTGTCACTTTATTATTCCTGCGTAAATTCAGCCAGTCAGACATTTATTATACAGAGAAAATAATCCACGCTTTGGCAGGCACCGGATTCCCAAATACGTATGATAGAGACATAATAGGAATAAAGACCAACAATGCAAACAATGGTGCAACAGTTGAGAAACGGCACTGGGAACGTACAAAGTTTCCCAACGTTTGATCCTAAAGTCCGGTCTACTTCATAGGACAATAGAGAACATACACCAAAACACACACGGAAACACAGACGTTCAGCAATAAATATTTACATTTTGGCACAGAAAAGAAAAACTATCCAGAAAAATAAAGCGGTTCAAACTAAATAAACAATTTAAACAAAAGAAGAAATAACCACGTGACTAGATAGAGATTTATTATCTGTGAATAAGACGGCGACATCTGGATCCAAATGAACCGGCAGCAGGTACAGCACCTATGTAGCAGTACATTCTCTAGCTTGTATCTGTACATCACATATATCACCTCTATCGACACTACGAGAAACAAAGATATGAACGAAGGTGGAGGTAAGACCCAATAATAATAGTAATAATCTGATTTCATTAAAGGATGGTGTGGCTAAGCAAATGGACATCAAAGAAAACATCACTTTTTGGTTCGGGATTTTCATTGAAGCCAAATTCACAATGTGCTTCCATGTAGAGTATTTAATGTTTCTTTATGTCAGTCCATCTTTGATTTAACTCGGTGAACTGCATTCCCAGAGACTGGAAAGAATATGTATGCTGCTAAGTGACACCGATTTTGTTTTAGCGTTGTTTTTGATACAACATTTGTGAATGTTCATTCTTCACTAACGTCATCTGTTTTACCAACATATTAGATGGCACTTTAAGAAATGAATGAACTTTCCCTGGCAAATCCTACCCATTTATTGAACTTTTATGTAATTCCTGTTAATGGACTTTTGGAAATAGTAGTCCCTGGTAGTTACTTGCAGATTAGACAATGCGTGTCTTTATATCTACATGTTCTTGATTTCATAACATCGCTTCTGTTCAACTATGCCCGCACAAGTTGATATTTGAAAGTTTCCAGCTCATCTGGGCGGTATATTGTAAATAAAAGGATATGTGTGCTCTCCGAGGAGACTGAATCAGTCAATAGCCTTATTGTCAGAAACTGACTTGAAATTGTTCCTTTCTTTTATTTAGGCATTAAATAAGTTTAGATTCTCAGTATAATAAAGACCTGAAAATGTATTATCTGAAGTCGACTGTGCTAAAACGCATTATCCGAAGTTCACTGTAGAACACAAACTCATGAAAGTAATATGATCGTGATGGTGGTGTAATAGTTCTCACCAGGCGAGAAGCTCGTGCAGTTCATGATACCTGCAATGGGTCTGTATAAAGCGACCATATGCAATGCAAAGCTTTGGCAGTCACACGTACTATTACTATGGACAGGAGCTAAAACCTGGACAATTAGAATACCGAGATTAAGCCGTTTCCAACCCTGTAGAGACAAGGCCTGGTTGAGACTGCTTACGTTATATTATGCTTGCCAGGGAATCCTGCCACAAGGGAGGACAAACCCGGAACGTGCTAAGAACGTCGGGACACGGAGCCCCAGTCACATGAACCGCTTAGTTCGGACCAGTTGGAGAGACTGATAATGGGACATGTGCTAGCCAGGGAATCATGTCATAAGAGCGGACACACTAGTGACGTCCTAAGAACGTGGGGACATGGGAGCCCCAGTCCCCGTAATTGCCCTATAATTCAATACTCATTGAAGAAGACATAGGAAAGTGGACCTATACAATGAAGGATCCATAGGAGGGCGTACCTATGCAGTAAAGAAGCCATTGGAGGGCATATATCATCAGTGAATAATAATTCAGTGCAGAAGTACCTGGGAACATAAAGTGCTCTTAAGAATTTTAAGAATAAACAATATTTAAGAACAAACTAACTGCAGTTTATTTGTTTGTGTTTTATCATTCTATTGTGCAATATAATTTTGTAATTCATCTTAATCGTCTAATTAAATCATCTTAATTTATGTGCGTGTTGTCTCTATATTCTCCATAGATAGCATTACAGCCATCCATTTGTTAATTCTGTGACACTTAGCTTTATCTATAGCCGGATGGATATTTTTGAAACATATAATTCTGTTATGTTAGCTGCCTCTTTTCCATTAACCTCAAATTAGCAGCCATCCTATACATGAAATGCTATTCCAAACGAATTGGTCCCATATATCGGCAGATTTTCGTGTAGAATCTCGGAATGCCTGTTTGCTGCTTATATTTTGTGTAAACTCTGCCGCCTGTGTCAGAAAGATAAGAAATCTGCTCCTTTTGATAAATATAATGCAATTCGTAATGAAACAGATTTTTCATAAAATCACTAAAACCTTTCTACAATGGAGGTTCGGTGACTCATGCAATAGTGTCGTTTATGCATAGGTGTTCTCTTTGTAGATGTCCTTTACGATGTCTTCTTTACAGAACTCATTGCTTGTTTCTGCATGTTGACACCAGAAAATAAATCTTTATTTATTGTATGTTTATCTTATAGATGAACAAGATCGTGGTTTCGTTTTCTGTGCTTTTCTGTGCTCTGCACTGGACTTTTGGAGCTCCAATGTCAGATGGAAACTATTTTGATCTGAATGACCCGGACCTAGAACAAGAAGTACAAAACCTGGCCCGATTTCAGGAAGCAGTTAAAAAATCACAGCCATCAAATGAAGAGGTATTATTCTTTTAAAAAATGTTTGATACTTAATGTTTTATAATTAATTTTCTTTATCAAAATGAAATCTCATTTTAGTAAAAGCTTAATGTTCTTCATAAAATAAGTTATCTTGTTAAGGATTATTGTTATTCATACGTTAAGAAGCGCATATCGTGGTTTAAAGTCACTACTACTACAACTTCTTTTGGACTAGAACCTAAATGAATAATAAAAACAATGTTTAAAGTTAAATATTATTTTATACTGTTGGAAGTTATATGATAAATCTAACTGTTATAATTCATTTGCAAACTAAAGACGGAATATCAACATGAAACTCATGAAAATAAGTCTGAATAAATTTCCAAATAAGTGATTATGAAAAAGTTATATTCAGTTGCAATGCATAATATAAACACTATACTATTAAAAGTAATTCCATTTAATCTTCGAATTTGTAGAATATATATTTGCTATTATATTTTAGGCCCAACAACCATACGCATTACAGGAGGAAATGGTTGCAAAGGATTCCCTTTTCAATGATTTGAAAGCTGTGAATGACCAGGATGGAAACAGTAGGTTTAAACGCTTTCTCGGCAATTCCAAATTGTATGCTATAAGATTAGATACTCTAAACCAAACGTTGCAATCAAAATCAATTTGAAAGTTAATGTTTAGCCATACCATCTTGTGTTTAAGGACGGTGTCTTTTCAGCATAGATTATAGCACCGTTATGTTTCAGTGTCATTGATTGCGAATACGTAGATATTGTACAAAATCACGGAGCTGAAACTGAACAATATTCATGACCAAAATCAATCCTTGAATTTATCACCCATTATCGAACCTCTCCCTGTTATTTTCGCCATATTTTGCATTATACGTTTGCATATGGGGTTATGATGGCAGTAAATGTGATCCCCAAAAAAAAGCAAGAAATTGAAATAAAGCCATAATAGAACCCAAGACATTACAACAAATTAGTTGCATAGCTACCCTAGAAAGTGGAGTTGAATCGTCCACTGTGACTGAAACAAGGCAAACTTGTATGATATTCAAATCTGGTTATTATTAACGTAACTGTTCATTGCTTAATTTCTGTTATTATTTAACTGTATGTATTTTGTTCTGCAGTACGCTATATTGTGGCTATATTTACATGCGTTCATAACAAATTGTATAAATACTTACATGTTCTAGGATGCCTGTCTCTTTTGCTTCGAGGTGCCTGTATTATCTACGTGTTCTCTATTTCTAAGAAATGCCTTGAATTCAGATGATATGAACTAATGGAATTGAACATAAAATGTTGAACTCACCCAAAGATCCGTATCTGGGAGGGGTGGTACAACCCTTACCTTTCCATTTCCGGATTATTCTAAATGTTATAGTTTAACAAGAGGCAGTATACGCTCCATTAACAGATCAATAAACCGTCACGTTCATCCACACTTGTGGTGATTGCTGTAGTAATCAGAGGTCATTGGGTATTGCCACTTTGGTTTCTCCCTCCAGCAATATTTGTACTCTCGTGTCCATGGAAGTAGAAAAGGAGGAACCTTTTGTGAAAACTGATATTGTCCCAAATTTATATGCGGTAAATTTGATGTTATCGGACAGACAAATCTTCTTCATTCAACAGTGTTCCCAAAACCTCAAACTTTTCTTTGGGATTTTCTACTACAATTGAATAGGTTGCATAATATGTGTTTACAAAATTGGAATATCCAGATTTTAAATGCAATTTTGCTTGAAATATACTCTTTAGGTTGACAAGTTTCAGTTTTCCGATGTATGGATGTATGTATGCATTTATGTGTGGATATAATGTACGTATTTATGTATGGATATATGTACGTATTTATGTATGGATATATGTACGTATTTATGTATGGTCATATGTACGTATCTATGTATCTATTGTAACACGCCAGTGGTTTTAAATCCGGTATAATTCACAAGTTAAAAACAATACCGTGAGGAAAAAGAAGTTAAAACGACAGCAATGCTTGAATTTGACATGACGTTCTTATTTCTCATAAGTTTCTAATGACCTCAGCACAAGCATTGTTATCATTGATATGCTCAGACCAACGCGTTAGTAGCACAGATACCTTGGCTCTACTCCAGTGGTTCCCAAACCTTTTCTGGCCACCACCACCCCGCTACCTTACCTCGCAAAAACCACTATTCAGCATTAGCGCCCCCCTCAGTAATCTCTTCACCCCTCCCCCCAGGGGACGGTTCCACCCACGTTGGGAACCTTGGTTCTACTCAAACTCAGGACCACTCATTAACGAGACTCTTGTTACATATTTGTATGTGATCACATTTTCATGATTTATCAATACGCAGTTTTAAAATAATGGTCTGCTGATTATGCTACGTAGCAATACACAGAAACCTAATAACATAATTACTCCCGTCTGATTACTAAACATCTATACCTGAGAACATCCCAAGATTTTCTTTAAAACAATCTGACAGAGCTACCGTAAATACCATAAAATATATCTCTACCTGCTGATTATCTAAGTACTTGGTTTGAAAAATATCTTACTAACACCAGTAGACCGGTTTATACCTCAAAATAACGCTCTCGGGTATTCTCACAAAATCTCGAGATTCTAAAATGATGCGATCACTGCTGGAAGACTCACAAACAGTCGTAATGTCAGAACGTAAGATGTATATCGATTATACTATAGAGGATATATATATATATATATATATATATATATAGAGAGAGAGAGAGAGAGAGAGAGAGAGAGAGAGAGAGTTTTTAATTCGTACTCTATGGAGATTCGAACCCAGGTCCGCGAAATAACGTGTAGATTCATGTGAATTAATTACTATGTCGTCATGCGAGTGTGCCTGCGACACACGAGTGCATATAACACTGAGTGAGTAACATCATTTTTGGTGATATGTGTTTAGTCGTAAGGGAAGATGGGCTCGAGTGTGCAGGCAAAGTGATGGGTGCCCTTTAACCGCGGACCTGGGTTCGAATCTCCATAGAGTACGAATTAAAAATTCTCTAACCTGTATGATATTATTATATATTTATATGTATTTTTTTCCTCTTCAGAAGATCTCACTACTTACAAGCCGAAGAAAGGTGGAAAAGACATCTGTATCCTCTGTTCGAAGTGTTGCATGGGATAGATCGGTTTTGACCAAGAATGTTTGAGAAAGCCAATGTTATTTTAAAAATCTAATAAAGGAATTCATTATTATACGCTTCACTTTTTGAAATTAGAAATGCAATTTAAAACATGGAATTGTGCTAGTTGAGATGTAAATGAAAAAGAAAATCATCACAACGTAAGAATAATTACAAAACAATACCATGAGCAATGACTTTTATAAATTTCTAAATGTTATTTATGACAAATAGTTCAAAACAATGTCAAAGGAAACACAATCCTTAATGTGAAACTTGAGGAAAAACCCTTTTGAAATATTTATCTTTTCAAAGAGAATTCTAAAAACATTAATTTCAATGATGAATGTAGACTTTGATCTATAGTTCAGATTCTTAAAGTGCAAATGCTCAAGAAAATCTACTGGTAATGGTACAATTGCAGCAACACTTGTTCCGTCCCTTGCTATCCACTAAGATTACTTCTCCACAACTCTTCTATCTTTCTTTTTTCTTTTGTTATTTCTTCAAGATACACATTTTGAGCAATAAGTCTGTGCATGTATTGAAGAAATTTTCATACACGATACCTGTATTAAAAAACAGCTTCCGATAATTCGGCCAACGACAAATCCAATTAAATATAGAAATGGCTCTTACCTTGGATATGCATCACGTGTACATAGAATATCAATTTGAAATCTATGCAACTCCTTTTCTCATAATGTTTATTATAAAAGCAAATTGTCAAAATGTTAATGCCTTTGCTGTTTACGCATCCACACTGCCCAAGTTAATGAGGACTCTCTGACCAGTTACATTTCATGATAAAGATGAGTTATTAGTCGTACTGAGATCACGTGTCATCCATGGAGTGACGTCAGAGACTCAGAATAGCATTTACAAAACTTTCATCTTGAGTACATATACTCAAACGGCAATTATAACAATTAATAACGGGTAGACTAATTAACAAATAAAGGGAACAAAACGTAAACGTACCAAAAACTACTTGTATTTACTAATGATAGATTGGACTCTACACTACCATGGATGTGCGTAAACTCAAGCTGAGTAGCATTGTTGTCATGTTAGGAAAAGCGATCAAAGTTCTAGACCATGGTGAAATTAATATAATACGCTCATTTCGAAGTGGGATTTTGCCACGCATATATTTAAAATGCATCAACAAACTCACAGAAATACAAATTCCCGCACTCTAAAACCTTAATGCATCAATATGAACTTGAGACGTGAGACTTGGATTACTCATATCTTTGCAGTTTCATAACTTCTCAATATACACTCGAGTTCCAAGCTTACGTTATAGGCATAATCCTTTGAATGTGCACAGAGTTGGGTGTACCAGATTCTGAATATAGTGCCTAACATAACATCAACGAGCGTCATGTGATTAAACAGAATCAAATAATACTTAAGGGCCATCCACTGTAAGTATTAGGACCAATAAATCAAACCTGAAATTTGAATATAAAATGATGTATTCCTACACAATAACATTTATTTACCAATCCTTTCATTTTTAGAGACACAAATACCAAGACTGAATGGATGCACAATAGTAATATTTCATAGCTGTTCCGTAGTGACATTCACTGCTGTTCCGTAGTGACATTTCAGTGCTTGTCCGTAGTGACATTCACTGCTGTTCCGTAGTGACACTAAAGTGCTTGTCCGTAGTGACATTCAGTGCTGTTCCGTAGTGACATTTCAGTGTTGGTCCAAAGTGACATTTCAGTGCTTGTCCGTAGTGACATTCAGTTCTGGTCCAAATTGCCATTTCAGTGCTGGTCCGTAGTGACATTCAGTGCTGGTCCAAAGTGACATTTCAGTGCTTATCCGTAGTGACATTTAGTTCTGGTCCAAAGTGACATTTCAGTGCTTGTCCGTAGTGACATTCAGTTCTGGTCCAAACTGATATTTCAGTGCTGGTCCAAATTGACATTTCAGTGCTGGTCCAAAGTGACTTTTCAGTGCGTGTCCAAAGTGACATTCAGTGCTCTCTTGGAGGATGGTTCTATGAAACAACTCAGTTTCATGGAAACAACGACAAGATTTCTGGAAAACTTACATCATTCGTCGAAAACACACAAAAACCTTAAGCTCCTTGGACCATGGTGATATTTTCAGTACTACATGAATTAGTCATTTCTACGCCTACCAGATGTATGAGGGTTAATGCTTTTGTTTTGATTTCTTTTTTGTTATTTTCTGCACTTGTAAATGATGGTACAAATAAAGGTATATGACCCAACATAAGTTCAGTAAAGGTGATGTGACTAAGCTTGCAACAAAATAGGATGTTAAAAGGCAATCGGTCAAAAATTTCAACGTGTCAGGTATATTTAGGTGGCGCTATACAGTTTCGCATTTTGCATAGGGGTTAGGATTTTAAAGAAAAAGAATGTCCCCGGCTTTCCTCACTGGTTATACTGGCTATTTAAAAAAAGACCTTGTATATCTTAGGTATAATGCAAAGAACCTTTAATTCCCTTTATTTTGGTGTATGATTGATGGGTGTACTATGGGTTATAGAGTATACAGCTTGGCCTTATTTCAAATGTGCATCTTTCAAAAAAGTGCTAGCTCTACTTGGTCATTTTCACTTCCTGAACTTCAGAGGTAAATTGTATAAAAAAGAGCCAATAACTTTTTTTACATTTTATATATTTGGTAATTCATTCATTGCACTTTCAGAAGCTGGTATTGTCTAGTCTGGCAAAATTCATTTTCCCTATTTTAATAGCTGCTATGTATAGTGTACTTTAGACTAATTCAGACTGATTTTTTAACACAAGGGAGCAGTCATTTTAGTTAGCAGTGTGCTTAAATCATGTAAAATTTCCAAAAGTACAATATCCAAAAGAAATATCATCCACATTACATTAATGTAGCATAGAGGTATGCAAACATTCTCTCCACTGTGCATGTTTTAAATGCGAACTACTTCACCTTACATACGTCACTCTCTCAAAAGTACATATTATCTGGTGAGCGCCACCATAGTAATTTCCAGTTTGACATAAGCTCCAGGCCGTACCACACGCGATTCTATGAGAGAGGAGATTTATTTATAGTGATAATGATCAGCCTTCGCATTGGAAAGTGCAACTTCTTTTCTATTGATTTATCAGTAGAAACTCAGTTGTATCCCCTGCATTGTGTTTAATTAAAGCTTGATTAGAGATTGACTGCACCAATTTTCTTATGGATTCAGTTTTTGTTCCTCCGTGCCTTATATAAACAACAAAGAGGTTCACAACAGGGTCAAACGATCCATTGGACCCTATAAAAACATATTGACCACTCTGAAAAAACGCAAACTGAAGTGGTACGGTCACGTCTCAAGATCATCTTGAATGGTGAAAACAATCTTGCACGGCACAGTGAGTGACTGTAAAAGAAAAGGCATACTGAAATAGACGTGGGAAGACAGCAATAAGGAGATGGCAGCCTTGAAGATTCCAAAAGAGCAGTCGAGTACAAGGAAAGTTGGAGAGAAATGGTTGTGAAGTCATCAGTGGTGCCCCAGCTACCTCTTGGGTTACGAGGTTGATGATGATGATGATAATGATGCCTTATATAAACAAACACGCAGTGCAATGCATATATAACTTCGTACTCATCCGCGAAAGTTAGGATATCAAATAACGCATTGTATGGACAGGTATTGTTCAAACAATATAATTGATGATGTCAAATCCTTGAGTTGTATCTGCAGAACAGATATCAATTAATTTCAGTTTACACAAAGCCAAACATAGCTAGACTGTAAATTAGAAGAGTTTTGCCGTGACATCATAAAAATTGATATATTTCATCTTTACCTTCGAACCCTACCGAAATTACATGCAAATAATCCCGTTATTCTAAGAGACACACAAAGCACAAACTATAATACTAGACGAAAAATCCTGTCAGATTGTCACTTGACAACTAAGAGTTAAAAATAACTTTTAAAAATATCTTAGTTTTATATGGTGGTGGTGGTGGTGGTGCTTATCATTTTCTAGAGGATGATCGAGCACGTTGTTACTGCTCGGACTGAGTAAATAATGAAATAAAACATGAAATTTATTGAAGAAATAAATGGAAATCTGAGCAATTGAACAAGAGGAGCCCTAGTATGCAGAATATAACAATTTAATCAATTATATAAACAGAATGAAATTGAACACGAGATTTTGACAGATACACTTTTTAGAAATAATTACCAAATTTACAAATGTGAAATTAGCCGTTCTGTTTATACCGATAAGATAAATTCGACATTAAATCGAGTGAGCGATTGAATTCAATTGTCCAGCATGCCTGCATAACATGGTTGCTTGCCGGTCACTCCAAATTTAACGTTGGTGACTTGTTCGATTCGTCGTATTCCTTTTCATCCTCTCAAGCTCTCCCTTCCTGTTTATTTTGGGTCATCAACCGTAATTTGGTTGTCAGCTCTCTGCCTTTTCTGAATAGGAGTATATATCGAGCTCTCTCCCTTGTAAAAAAAAAAATAAATAGCAACCTACATATTTTTCAGGTTCTTACTTCTGGCACCGAACATGACCCACTCTCTCGTTACGTCAGATATGCTCGTATCGTAGCTCAATATAAATTAAGGCTAATATGGGTCAGTGAGCAGCCTGACAGCTGATACATAAACCCTAGCACAGAAGATTAATGCATCTCCCTAACGGGCTTTTTGACATCCCTAAATGAACTATCACATAAACTAACATAAACAAGACATAATAAACCCAAACATCTCAATATTCCTTTCATGAAAATATTGTTTGATATTTTACAGTTAATGTGTCATATAACATTTAAGACAAATGAATGCTAACGATTATCTTCCTATCTCATCTCAAACGAAAATTGTTGTATGAATGTAAAACAATGAAATTCAAACAATTAATTAAGAACTCGTAGCAAAGACAAAATTGCAAATACCTTGTGCTTTTGAGACTTGCTCTCTTCTATCGTAGCAGAGTCTATCTGTATCTTAGGCTCCGTGCCCCTCAAACTTACAGACACGGGTCTCTTGGACAATTTATAACCAGAGAATACTTGTTACTCTCCTGTAACTAAGACTTCGCAACCTTTATTTAGATTAGCCAACCAGGATTCAATTTTTCTAACCACCGAAAATTAACACAGGTCTATCCAGTTTTTAGTAATTCATTTGTTGCATACATAAATGATTAAATGAATGAGTAATGGTGATAGATACCTGCTCATAAATCCCCGGAGAGAGAGAGAGAGAGATAGAGAGAGAAAGAGAGAGAGAGAGAGAGAGGGAGAGAGAGAGAGAAGATAATCTAAGTTAAAATGTATTATACACATATTTAAGTATTTTAGAGTTGATAAATCCACATTTGTAAGTAAATGTAGCAATTTCTACTTATTTCTTTTCTGCCAAAAATAAGGTTTAAATTATGATTTTCTAAGTGAGCGATGTAAAGGAAAGCGTAAGACAAAATTATAGTCATCTTTGATCTCATCGTTGACAAAAAGTTCACATTTCCATTCATTCTGTTCATTTCTTAAATGTCTACCAGTGTCTACAATTAATGGGTGTTATAAAAACCCTTAATTTACTTAACTGTCTACCAGTGTCTACAATTAATGGGTGTTATAAAAACCCTTAATTTACTTAAATGTCTACCAGTGTCTACAATTAATGGGTGTTATAAAAACCCTTAATTTACTTAAATGTCTACCAGTGTCTACAATTAATGGTTGTTATAAAAACCCTTAATTTACTTAAATGTCTACCAGTGTCTACAATTAATGGGTGTTATAAAAACCCTTAATTTACTTAAATGTCTGCCAGTGTCTACAATAACTGAGTGTTATATAAACCCTTAATTTACTTAAATGTCTACCAGTGTCTACAAATAATGGGTGTTATAAAACCCTTAATTTACTTAAATGTCTACCAGTGTCTACAATTAATGAGTGTTATAAAAACCCTTAATTTACTTAAATGTCTACCCGTGTCTACAATTAATGGGTGTTATAAAAACCCTTAATTTACTTAAATGTCTACCAGTGTCTACAAATAATGGGTGTTATAAAAAAAGATTAATTTACTTAAATGTCTACCAGTGTCTACAATTAATGAGTGTTATAAAAACCCTTAATTTACTTAAATGTCTACCAGTGTCTACAATTAATGGGTGTTATAAAAACCCTTAATTTTACTTAAAGCCTTTTGAGGCTGGCATTAGCAAGATAAGAGGTTTAGAAGATATATTTTATATCCTTATACAAGTAAGACGTTTTCGAAGCAACTGCTGAATGCCGGTCAGAATGGAAAATTTACTTAAATTAGTCTATGTTTAAAAAAGCGATAAAATGGGAGATATTCGCACTAAATCATGGTAATACCAAACTTCTCCAAAACCTTAGAGCGAAAGTATGGGTCCCACATTCGAACCATAGTTTTTAAACCTATTTCGTTCGCAATAGTTAAGCATTAATTGATATTTTTTAAGAATATAATTATTTGAGTTTCGCATTTCGACTCGGTACTTAATAATTCATACAAACATATTTTGATAAAGTGGATATCAACCCAGCGCTCCATAAACAATCATATTGCTGCTAGTACATTTAAAGTCTATTAACCACTTGCAATATTTTCTATGCGCCCGTTTTATATTGTCTGCTTTTAAAAATCTTTCTCAGTATAAAAAAGTTCTAATGAAACTGAGTTCGAATTCCAAAGAAACCCAAAATGGAAGGCGATGACGTATGCTATGGTCAGCGTTTTTTTAATTCTGTGTAAATTTTGATAACTGTCTTTGTCCAAGAATTAATTTAAAGCACAAGTATTTCCAGGGGAAAGGCATCTCTTGGAATCCAAATAATTGGAAGAAAAATAAAATAATTAAAAACTGGTCACAACATAAAACACTTTTACTTCTCAAGTATTAAGGCAATAACGACTACTCTTTCTCAAAACATCAATAAGAAATCTAGCTAAAACGCAAAACAAATGTCCGAATGTGGTTCAATCATCTGGAGAAACCTAATTGTTACATGTTATTTGTCACGTACTCCAAGTATGGCATCGATTTCACTTTATGAATCTTACTCTGAGAAAGAATTTTTTTATAAAGTTGTTTACCACTACTCTTACTGCTTCTAAATCAAGGTCAGGGACTAGGTCAGCATTAGATAAAATTTTCCATTATTAGTTGATTACTACTGAATTAAATTTCTGGACAATGTCAAATGCAGTAAATAAAATTACATTAAAATAACATGTAATTGAATTTTAAAAAATTAAAACTAACAAACAATTAAATTAAATCAAATAGTTACACTTACGATTTATTCGTGAAAGATGGTTTTAATGAAGAAAATAGAGCACTATGCCTACAGACACAGTGATTCTTGGATACGAACGCTTATCAATGCAGTGATGTACACGCAGAACGAAATTAGCGTGGAATAGAATCTGAGCGAAACGACTATCCAACAAGAGGTAATTAAAATATTTTTATATATTTAAAGTTGATATAGGTAATTACTGTCCACTGTCCATAAATATATCTCTCTCTCTCTCTCTCTCTCTCTCTCTCTCTCTCTCTCTCTCTCTTCAACTGATTGCTTTGACTTAACATTTACCGTCATACTTCATAGGTCCAGAGACGCTGTAGTATTACATAAGTGAAAATCCTCTATTCTCGTCTTTTCATAGATTTTGGCCCTTATCTTGATACGATCGGCCTTTGGATATTTTCATATTTAATTACTAATAGATTTTTAGAACCTTATAATAGGTTAAAGAAACAACGACAACATCAACGGAGCCCTAAATAACTTGCATACGTGTGTGCCCTTTAACCAAGACATTTACATCACTGTGTCGACCGGCATTGCAATTTTGTAGCACTGATTGTGTCAACACTTTAGGGAAGTGTAAACATACTGTTATTGTAGGTTGCTTGGTGCAATTTCACTTTCAAGGTTTTTTAACCAGCCCAATAGCTTTTTCTCCCTCACTCCAGATTTCTGCATAGTTTGTCTCCTGTGCATGAGATGGGAAGGGAAAACGGAAAAAGATTGAGATTAAATTGTGTACCATGTTAAATTCATTTAGAAAACGTGGATTATTTTTTTAATACTTTTTATCGTTATTTGTATGCATCGTTAATGATCAATGAGTGTAAATAGACCCAACAGCACACAGTTCCAAGAATGTTTATGACTTTCTCATTTACATCCTTTACCTCGAACAATACATATCAGCAACACCAGCATTAAATTCACACAATCAGTACGAAACCTAGGTGTTACTCTGGACAGTACTCTCACACTGCACCAACATCTCATGAACATATGCAAGGCTGCATATCTCGAGCTCCATTCGCAAATATCTTTCAGTTGATGCCACTAGAACACTTGTGTGTTCATTAGTACTTTCAAGACTGGACTATCGTAATTCAGTTCTGCCTTCAATATCTGCTCCAGAAACTTGAAAAAGTTCAAAACACAGCTGCTCGGATCATACTTAGAGTACCACAATCAGAGCACACCTCCCTGGTGCTCTGTGCTCAACACTGGTTATCCATTCGATCCACCAAAATCAAACACAAAATTTGTTCTCTGTGCTACGTTTCACTGTCGGACTCTAGTCCAAAATACCTCTCCGACCTCACCCATGTCTAAACACCAGCAAAATATTTAACGCTCCTCTTCTGACAATCGTATACTCATTATTCCCACTATGGAAACAAAGTCATATGGACAGCGTTCTTTTGCATACCAGGGTCCAGCAACGTAGAATGAATTGCCCAATAAACTTAGACACAAAGACACAGTAATCCCATTCAAGAGTGCTCTCAAAAGTCACTTATTTCGACTGCAAGAACAAACTTAAAGACCTAATAATGTTTCCTAGCTGTTTTTGATGTTTTCTAATTTCATGGTGTTTGCTTTTGTAATCATATCATTATCTATGTTTTTTTTATCTTATAGGTGTTGTCTAATGTTGTAAAGCGCTTAGAGCTTCTAAAGATTAGGTGCAATACAAAGTCCTCATTATTATTATTATTATTGCGCCATGGGCGGATCACAATCTGATATACCAATAGTATTGGTATATCAAATTGCTTAATAGCAACACTTTAAAAGCCATATTATTTTTAATATATATATATATATATATATATATATATATATATATATATATATATATATATATATATATATATATATATATATACCAAAACTTTAATAAGAAACACTCTAATTTAATCTTTCAGGTTATAAAAAATAGCTGGGTTATCTTACTTCCAATCTTAAAGACTAACATAAACTTAGAACGTCCGGCACATTGGTTTATTTATCACATTTCCTGTGTTCATGGAAGGTGAAATGTATTATTACGCTGGAACTTAACTTTGTGTTTATGAGGATTTGTTTCATCAGAATAATTAAGCATATCGATCAGATACATATTTTGTAAAACTGCTTCATTTGTTTGGTAATTATCAGGTCGCAGAAGATTATGTAGCACTGCGCAATTTGCTGCACATAATAACTGAAAGGTAAAAATTATCAGCATCAGTAAAAGTTTCCGTATGCATGTTTTATCATACCACAAAATAAGGTCAAGATCATTATAATGTAGAATGATTGATATAGCTGATCCTTGGTTATGCTTGCTTGTAAGTGACCACAGATAGTCAACTGAGGAACAACGTAGGCTTGTCAGAAGGAAATCTGCTCACAAATCCTGATACTGGTTGCATATTAGAACTAGATCTGTAATTCCATTACATCTACAAGACTATTTCAAGGACTACCCAGACGACAATGATGCATAGCTTGCAAACATTAAGCTGGAGAGAAAGAACAAGAAAATAAAAATTTACTAAATGCCAAAAAATTGTTCATTCGCCAGGATAATATTACTGCCATTATCAGAAAATTAACCAGGGTTGTTTTATTGTGTTACAACTATCCACGTTGATGATGAAAGGAAGTTAATACAATAAGTCAAAGAACGCCAAACAATCAAAACAAAACAAAACAAAACGAGCATCCCGCTTAAACATATACAATACGGTAATATAATGAGGCACCTCATGACTAATACATATTCGTTCTGCATACATATTGACACAGAAAAAGTCTACTGACACGAAGGATGATTGTCAAATTCATTCACACTAGTGCCTACTCAAAGAAAAAAGTGTCGAACATACAAAAAAAAATAAGAAATTTCCTGGCCACATCTAAGATCAGCTAACCGATGTACCAATCAGAGAATAATGTGACTTACAATTAAAACTTTGGAAAGGAATAAAGAAATTTGTGATGAAGATAGAATCTAAACCTTATCATTTACCGAAATTGTCTTTATGATCATAACGAAAATGATCATCATTTAAATTAATATATGAAAAAAGTAACATTCATTTATAAACGTTATTCAGTGGATAACATAAAGACTTTACGTTACGGTCAAGTAAGAGCTCTGTCGTTACAGGGAAACTCTAACCTAATAAAAAGACTGGGTTACGTTTCTGACAATTGAAAAGAAAACAAATCATAAAAAAATTGGGCAAGTACTATTATATGGTCCAGTTGTTTAGAAACTGGAAGACTAGAAGAGAAGGGATATAGATGACATGACATACGAAGAAAACATATCTGTGTAGGATGACGCATACGAAGTTGAAGAGATTCTAAAGATCAAAGGAATGAAAGAAGAAGGTAAGCAAGAGAGAAATCGAAGGAATATGATGATACATTAGTAGTGAAAGGGGATACCCTACGGACAATGGGAATTAGCATTACAGAACCCCTTGGGACACTCTACGGACAATGGAAATTTAACATGGCGAAAAATCGTGGGTCAATCTACGGACAAGGGGAATTTAACATGGCAATAAATCGTGGGACACTCTACGGACAAGGGGAATTAACATGGGATTTTTTTTTTTTTAAATTTTTTTTAAAAAAGGGGTAGGCAATTCAAAGACTATCTCTTTTCGAGAAATATGGCTGGCCCTAAAAAGGGCCTTTGGTTTATGTTAATATGCCCTTAACATAGAGGGCATTTGCGACATCTTCTTTTCCTCAAACTTCGTCTTACAGCAGGGCCATACATCAGAGTCCTCTTGAGGCAACCTTGTCTCTCTATATAGACTCTTCTTATCCACAGGCTGCTGTTGGTCCTGTGGACAACGGTCCACTTGGATCGGACATACATGAGCATGTCCGTCCTGAACATCATTGTTGACACAAGGGTTGAAGATTCAACGTCTGTCCACATGTTGAGGCTCCGAGAATAGGTGAATCAATGCAGTGAACGGCGCTTATTTATAGGGACAGGAAGGATTGAAACGGATTGAGTTCATTCACCAATCCGAACACGCGTTACAGAATTCAGTCAGCCCGCATCCAATCCGAAGAGAGCAGTCTGTGACGTCACGTAGTCAATATAGATTCGCTAGCGCTTGTGTGCAGTCAATCTATGCGATAGTGATTCAACATGACGGAAACTCAGAAAACGATCCAGTGGGGTGCACCAGCAGGGGAGACCGCCCAAGGGAACCCGGACTTACTTTCAGAAGAGGTGAATTGGGATTTTGTGGATTTTCTCTCCTCGCAAGAATTTGTTCCGGAACCTTCGTTACCTTCTTCGTTACCGCAAGTGGAGAATTTTAGACAGAGACAGAAAGAAGAATTGGAGAAATTTATACAACGACAAAAGGAAGCGGAACAGGCTTTTCTCCTACAGCAACAGCAACAGCAAGAAGAAGAGGTAAGAAAAAAACAACAGCAAGAAGAAGTAGCAGCAAAGAAACAAGAGGGTGAAAATGAAACGGTCACGGTACTGTTGGACATTTTAGCGGAGTTAAGAAGTCTGAAACAAATGTATCAGACTTCTTTATCACGACCGAAGAGAATACGACCTTCCCGAGCCAAACATGTCAACCCTGTGACTAAGCCTACCGTACCACCCTTAGTGAATTCAACCGAATCATTATCATCATTACGCAGTCCAGAAGTAGGCCTTGGCCGTGGCAAAGGCTTAAGGCAGTTAAAATTGATTGCTTAAACTCACCCCTGCACCATAAAGAAAAAAAGGCCCTTTTCAGGGCCACCCACATTTCTCGAAAAGAAATACAATTTCAATTTGCCAATAACTCAAAAAAAACTCACCCATTTTACCCTTATAGTACGTGTCTGTGTATGAGTGCGTGAGTGTAGCTTCTTATTTTAAAATCAAAACTCAAAGACTCTTACCTTATATCATTCATTTATTCTTTTCTCCATTTTTTTACAATCCAATTCACAATTCACAACACAACACTTTAAGAAAAAGTTCATTGACTTCTTCTTTTCTCCTTGTTTAGTCTCTCTGTTTTTTGAATTTCTTCACCGTCACACTCTTTTCCTCTTCTTCTTCCTCTTCGCTTTCTTCCCTTCTTCTTTTTTTCTCCTGTTTCTTTTTCTTCACCTGTCTTCTTTCTTCCTCAGAAGAATCCCTCTCTTCCTCTGAAGAATCCCTCTCTTCTTCTGAAGAATTCCTCTTTTCTTCTGACTCCTCTTGTTTCTTTTTTGGGCAATCTGGAGACCAATGTCCTTTTTCTTTACAATAATAACAGGTATCTTGACTTTTGTCTTTTTTATCCCCTGTTTTTTTTCTTTTTTGACGGTCTGGACACTCTGAAGACCAATGCCCTTTCTTCTGACAGATATAGCAAGTATCTTGACTTTTATCTCTAAAGGAAGGAGAGTAGTCCGTAGGCTGGTCTGAAGAGAATTTTCTAATGACCCCTCGCAAAGCTCTGACGAAACGTTCCATCTGGTTAGTCTCTTCCATCGTTGTGCTCGGCTTGAGAGTGAAATGAATAGTGAAAGGACAAGACACACACCCTTTTATATACGCTGGTCTGCTATGACTATAAAGTAGTTTATGGTGTTTGAACTTGAGTCATTTGACTTTTTGCTTTCAAGATGAAACGATCCCATTCATTCGAGAAGAAAGAAGAAGAAGAAAGTAAGAGGCAGAAACGTGATCTATCGCCTCGTACCAGGGCTGAAATCTTGGCACAAATTCATGCCAGTGATTTTGAAGAGGACATGAGTGAACCAGAATCCGAACCCTCTAAACCAAGTTCACCACCCTTAGTTAACCCTGAAAAGTACTATTCCATTCGAGAGACGGAAAAGCGCTCCTCTAGAAAATTTAGAACCACGGCTTACAAATACACGGTGAAGTTTAAAGATTTCAAGGCTGAAGTGCCGTTAGAGAAAGCAGAAGTGTTCATCACCGAGGTGTGGGATTCTTTGCTCACTGCACTCAAGCGACAATGTCAACCCAAAGAAGACGATCGCTTGAGACTTTCCATACAACACGACGGTTTGAAATCCCCTGTTTGCATCGAGTTTAGCACCCCTGCAGAATTGACTGCTTCCAAAGTCATGGACAAGATTCAACACGTACAACAATCTAATGATCAGTTTGACATCACCGATGGTAAAGCCACACTGGACATGACCCACGTCTCTCCTCCTCAAGGGACAGGACGCAAAAAGATGTTATTGGTGGACGACCTTCGCAACACCAAAACGAGTCTCGTCCGAATTAACAACCCTCATGACCAGATGTGTTTAGCCCGTGCCATCGTGGTGGGACGAACCTATGCCAACAAGAACGACACGGTAGAATGGAAAAGAACCTGGGACACTATTCAACGTTCCGACCGAGCCAAACAACGAAACGAAGCAGAACTCCTGTTACAACAAGCCGGACTGCCCAAAGACACACCCTGCGGCATTCCTGAGATGCAAAAATTGCAAGATGTCCTAGCTCCACGATACACCTTGAAAGTGCACCCTCAAGAAATGCGCGGGCCTCTATTGTTTCGAGGCCAAGATTTTAAGGACGGAAAATACATTCATGTTTATCATCACGATGACCATTTCGATACCATTACCAGTATCACCGGATTCCTGGGATACGGTTATTACTGTGAGAAATGTGACTATGGTTATAATAATCGAGAGCAACACAAACATTGTGGATGGAAATGCTCAGGATGTTTGGCCTCTCCACCCTGTCTGAGCGAAGAACCAGTGCCTTGTTCCACTTGTCTGCGCACGTTTGTCAGCCCTACCTGTTACCAACAACATTTGAAGACGCAAGGTTCACAGAAGAAATGCGCTTGTCAACTCCTGAGATTGTGCCCCGCGTGTGGACAAGGCATACGTACCAATAATACCAAGGCACACGTATGTTCAGGAAAGAAAAAATGTCACATTTGTCACCACATCGTGGACTTGGAACACGAATGTTACGTGCAAAAATACCAACCCCCACCAGAGAAAGAGGACGGTCACAAGAAGAAAGGCAATTTCATCTTTTTCGATTTCGAATGCATGCAAGAGACTGGCATTCACATTCCTAATTTCTGCGTGGCTCATCGAGCGTGCGAGAAGTGCATTCAAGAACCTATCTTCAGTCATTGCCCTCACTGCAGCAAGATTCCCGGAGGGCGTGAAAAAATCTTTCGGGGACCAAACACGTTAGCCGATTTTGCCCAATGGGTCTTAGACCCCGTCGACAAGACGTGGAGCCAAGAGGACATCGAACGTTACGGAGATTGTCATCGTCATGCCACGGTGATGGCTCACAATTTCTCCGGATACGATGGACAGTTTCTTCTCAGATACTATACGGAACAAGGCACCGAGCGTCCTAAAGTGACTTTGAACGGAGCCAAAATCATTTTCATGCAAGTGGGACAAGTGTAGTTTAAAGATTCGATGAGCTATTTGGCCATGCCTTTGAGTCGAATGCCTAAAACGTTTGGAATGACAGAAATGGCTAAAGGGTACTTTCCACACTTTTTCAATACGGAAGCCAATCAACACGCCGTTCTACCCCATTTACCTGAGGCTCACTATTACGACCCCGACAACATGCGTACCGAACAACGAGAAGCTTTCTACGCTTGGTACCAGATTCACGCCTCGGACCCTTTCGACTTTCAGGAAGAAATGCTAAAGTATTGTCGTTCCGACGTGGACATTTTACGGCGTTGCTGTGGAAAATTTCGAGAACTGTTCATGGAACACGGAGGGGTCGATCCTTTGAAAGAAGCTTGCACCATTGCCGAAGCGTGTTCCTTAGTGTATCGACAACGATTCATGCCTGAAAAGACCGTGGCTGTCATCAGTCCTCAAACGACCCACTTTGTCAAACGTCAATACTCGGTCAAAGCCCTACGTTGGTTACATTACTTGTGCGACAAGGAAGACAAGTGGATTCAGCATGCCCGCAACGGAGGGGGCGAAAAGACCATCGGAACGTATTCGGTCGATGGCTGGGACTTAGAAAACCCCAAGATCGTGTACGAGTTTAACGGTTGCTTATTTCACGGATGTCCCGTCTGTTACCCTGACCGTGGCACTAAAAATCAGTTTTTGCAACGAACCATGGAAGACTTGTACCAGGACACTTGTCAGCGACGCCTAAAGTTAGAACAGCAAGGATACCAAGTGGTGGAAATGTGGGAACACGAGTACGATCACCGTATGAAAACCGATCCCGAGTTTAAACGCCTCGTGGAAAGTTACCAGTTCATGGACCCGCTGAACCCGAGGGATAGTTTGTACGGAGGAAGGACCAATGCCACCTGTTTGCTGTACCAAGCCGACGAAGAGAAAGGAGAAGAAATCAAATACTTGGACGTGTGTTCGCTGTATCCCTACGTGTGCAAATATTGTCGCTTTCCTGTAGGGCACCCGCAATTGTTAACGGAACACATCGACCTGAAAAACATTCGACAATACGAAGGCTTGATCAAGTGTAAAGTTTTGCCTCCCACGAACCTATACCATCCCGTCTTACCTCACCATTGTCAAGGCAAATTGATGTTTCCCTTGTGCCGTACTTGTGCCGAAACGTGCAACCAAGATCAACCTTGTCAGCACAGCCAGGAAGAACGGGCCTTGACGGGAACCTGTGTCAGCGTAGAATTGTTCAAAGCTTTGGACATGGGATACCAACTGTTAGAAGTGTACGAAATTTGCCACTTTCCCAAGACACAACAGTATTGCAAGGGTGATCCCAGTCAGAAAGGCATTTTCGCAGACTACGTGGATGCCTTTTTGAAACTGAAGCAAGAAGCCAGCGGCTATCCTTCCTGGTGTCACACTCCCGAAGACCAAATACAATTCAAAGAGAAATACTATGAACAAGAAGGCATCACTTTAGACCACATCGAGAAAAACGAAGGCAGGCGATCGTTTGCCAAAGTGATGTTAAATTGCTTGTGGGGTAAAATGGCACAACGACCGTGTTTACCCAAGACGGAATATTTGACAGAACCTTCCCGCTACTTCCAGATGATTCACGACAAAACCAAATACATGAAACACGTGGACGTCGTTCGAGAGAATTTGATCTTTGTCAATTACGAAGAAGATCTGGACTTTGTGCAAGACGACCCTTTTGGAAATGTCATCATTGCGGCTTACGTGACAGCCCATGCTCGCTTAAAATTGTACGAAGCTTTAGAACTGTTAGAAGAACGCGTCCTGTACTTTGACACGGACAGTTGCATTTACATCCATCACCCGATTCAACATCACCCTAACATCGAAGGAGACCGTTTAGGAGCCTGGACAGACGAGCATCCCGACGACAAGATTCTAAGTTTCGTCAGTGGCGGTCCCAAAAATTACGGCTACGAATACCGGGACAAACAAGGAGAAGTGCACACGACGTGCAAAGTGAAAGAACTGACTCTGAATCATCGTACCAGTCGAGTGGTCAACTTTGGGGTATTGAAAGAAGCCTTGCAATCGGGAGAGGATGGAAACTTTAAAGTGACCACTCACCAACCGAACAAGATTGTACGTTTACCCACTCACCACATCGTCAGTCGACCCCTGGAAAAAGTCTATCAAATCGTGTACCAGAAGCGAGTTCGACTTCCCAATCATTTCACCTTACCGTACGGTCACGTCGGTATTGGTCTGTATATAAAAAAGGAACCCTAGGCAAGATCGATAGTTCATTGCGACTACCAAGACCGAGCGAACAAGATGAATACTTTGAAAGAGACATCGTTCCAGTTTGGGGATTGTAAAAAAGCTGTATCTTTCTCTAGTGTGACTAATACTGGATGGATAAGACCCAGACATTGCGACGGAAAATGTCCGGAAGGAAACTGCGATTGTCCATGTGGTTACCATTGTAATTGCGTAACGGAGTTTGCAGACGAGTGCGATTGTGAGCCTTGCGATGGGACCGATGCTGTACCTTGTGACCTGAGCGATGCCGTAAAGCATCATGGGAACTTTAGTGCCCCTACCCCTGTCATGGAAAGTGATGCTGTGCGTGTCAAACCTGTGGGATGCGAAAGCGATGCTGCTCGTCCTCTTGGACATTTTACTGGGTTTCGTTTTAAAGGGGATGTCGACCTTCACGTTTACCTCCCTACGGATGTCATCCAGCCCTGAGCAAACTCCTACCCATTTCACTCAACCCTCATCGAAACGAACCTGTGAAAAACGAATATTCGTTTCCTGTGCGTTTGTCGGAATACTGCGACTTTGAAAATCGTCTTCAATCGTTCAAAGGAAAATGGCCTAAGTATCTGGGAGGACCGACCCCTGAAGAATTAGCCAGAGCCGGATTTTTCTACTTGGGCGAAGGAGATAAAGTCAAGTGCTTCAGTTGCAGTGTGTCACTTCACCACTGGGAACCACAAGATTCGGCCTACGTAGAACATGCTCGATGGTCACCGAATTGTCATTACTTACCTTTAGTGGGACCGAGACATTGAAGTAACTTTTTACCATAATAATCTGTTCATGGATACTTTACAAGAGAACATTCATGCTTTGCCTGTGGAGTTGAGAGAACGCATTTATCGAGAACTGGTCAAAATACAAGTGAAACATAAAGAACAATTGCATCCGATACGTCACCGGTGTTTGAACCACTGGTACCTGAAGGCTATACAAGGACTGATTCAATTGAAAGTGTTCCATTGGACAGACATTGATCAACGACCTCCTGGTTATAAAAAGGAATGGTTTGGTATTGACGATTCTATCTACTACATTGTAAACGTACTGCATCGAATTCCAGAGGAAGAGTTAACGAATTACCAACATCTTGAACACAATGTCAACTTGGTGAAAGAGGAAACTTCTGAACGAATTGTAATGTGTAGATTAGTGACTCAACAATTTAAATTCGACACTGAAGTGAAACCATGTTTGTGCAAAGAGTACATTTCTTGTGTCAGACCAAAGAGGATTTAGTATGACCTATTCATGGATACTTTACAAGAGAACATTCGTGCTTTGCCTGTGGAGTTGAGAGAACGCATTTACCGAGAGCTGGTCAAAATACAAGTGAAACGTAAACTCAAAGTGATTCATCCGTTTTTAAATTATGCTCTGTTCCAAAGTACAAGAAGACTGATTATGAGTGGATATTACATTAGGCACATAGTTAAACGAGGCTATTGGCTACCACCCAACGATTCCAAAAACAGTGTATATACTTATGGATACTTTACAAGAGTACATTTTGGGCTTGCCTGTGGAGTTGAGAGAAAGGATTTACCGAGAGCTGGTGAAAATACAAGTGAAACGTAAAGAACAATTGCATCCGATACGTCACCAGATCTTTAACCACTGGTACCTGAATGGTATAAGAGAACTGATTCGTCAGAAATTCTTTCAATGGTCAGACATTGTTCAAAACTTTGAGGTCGCTAATGATCGACATGTTCATGATTATGGTTACTTCGAGATTCACCTAGTGCAATGCATTGAGGAAGACAAGTTAAAGGATTACCAACATATTTTACGTGGAATCTACTTAGAGGAAGAGGAAACACCTAAACGAACTCTGACGTTTCGGTTACAGTATGCAAGATTTAGATTCCCTACTGGAGAACGAAGATCTCTGGCTAGAAAGTACGTCTATTGCATCCGAAAAAAAGAGAATATAAAAACAGGCTGCCATGCCACGGTTTATGTCACATGTCATCCAACAGATTCCGTGGAAGGAACTCAATGACCATATTCAAACCGTGGATCATTACCATCAATTATTACAAGAACTATATCCATTCAATTTGGGACGACAAGTGGTGTGTGTCTTAGTGACTTGTTTTCTGGGATTTCGTTTACCAGCCGATTCCTTGTGGACTCTTTACGATCAGTACTTACCACCTCCATGGCCTTAAATGGTCACGAAAAACTCCTTTTGCTCAAAGCCTTGCGATTTCATCTGGATACTTCTCGACCTCAACAGGAAAAAAAGATTCGTCAACTTTTAGCTACCCAAGACGTGTATGACGATGTGTGTGTAGCTTGTGACTTACATCCCCATTGGACAGATGTTCGTGACTGGAAAAAGGGGGGTTTTGAGGCTTGGACCCAATAAGTGGCCCAGTATGCACAAGAGTTGTTCAAGGAAAAAAGTTACTTTTCAACCTGTGTTAGTGACGGTGCCAGAAGAACCCGTCACCGAGAACAACCACTCGCTTCAGGACAGGACTGTCATGGACATTCCTGAAAGGTCATTCCGGGAGGACACTTGTGTGACAATACCTCATGTAGAGACTGTAAGAACATTACACACTGTCCCTAGGACATCTTGGTTACCCAAAACATGTTGTACAGACACTTGTTTATATTCCACTTTGATCGCTTTGATGTGTTTTATATTCCTGTACATCACTATTTGGGTTGTATGTATTTTTGTCTTTCGTGTTCATATTTGAAACATTCAATAAACGTGTTCTGAAAAAGTATATAAACTCTTGTCTTGTTTGTTTTTCGTGTCACAAGTGACATTTCTCATACCATGGCTACCTCTGCTGTCTCTGCTCCCTCTTCCTCTACTGTCAAAGTCATCGACGAACACTTAGATCGTGCCAGTTGGGAGGCTTTGTATCTTCGCCATCCCTTTAACATGCTCATTGCTGGACCTAGCGGTTCAGGCAAAACCGAATTCGTCAAACGTTTGATCGAACATAAACATCATTTGATCGATCGGCCCCCTCAACGGATCGTGTGGTGTTACAAAGAGTGGCAATCGGCGTACAACCTCTTGCGAGAAAGTCAAGGCGATTCCATCGTGTTTGTGGAAGGCATTCCTAAAGAAGACGATGGCATCGTCTCTGACTCCCGTCTAACCCATTTGGTCATTTTCGACGACATGTTAGGAGAAGACGAAGAAGAAATTAAATTGTGGTTCACGCGCAAAGGGCATCACCGTAATGCCAGTGTCGTTTACATCACCCAAAATTTGTTTCAACAAAGTAAAGCCCATCGCACCATCAGTCTCAATGCGCATTACGTGGTCTTGTTTAAAAGCCCTCGAGATAAATCGCAAGTGCAAGTCTTAGCCAAACAGTTAGGAACGCCTTGGCTGACTCAGGCGTACGACGATGCCACTCAAACTCCACACGCCTATTTACTCGTCGATTTGAAACCTACGACCCCCGAGGATTTGCGATTTCGTACCCACTTGTTTCACCACTGGTGCCAAGACGGAGGGCCTGTCCTGTACACGTCTCCGTCCTCGACTTCATTTCACTCCCCATGAAAAAATCTATAAAAACCTCAGACCCTTTTTCGTCTGTCTCACACAGTGTGAACATGACGTCCCTTCAGTCGCATCTTCCCGTCAAATTGATTCGTGCCTTGTATGGCATCAGCCGAGAAAAAGATCCACAAACACGAGCTCGTGTCTTAGAAGCTAGTCTCAAAGAAGTCTTACGATGGTTCACGGTGACGGCACGTCAATTACTCCAAGGAATCATTCAGATTCCTCATCAAACCCAACGCTTTTTCGATCGAAACAAAGTCGCTTTGGTCCAACTGGCCGATCCCCGCATCGACACTCAAACCAAAAAACAAATCATTTTGAAACCTGGAGGAAGCGGTACTCTAGGAGGGGTCATCATTCGCTCACTCTTAAGATGGGATCCTAATGCCCCCAAAGTTATCCCTAAGACAAAAGTTCAACGAAGCCCCAAGAAGAAAAAGAAAAAGACCAAGTCCCCAAGAAGAACTTCTCCAGTGGCAGGACCCTCCTCTTACCAGACACCACCACCATCACCCCGGAAAAAGAAAAGAAGCCCCCAGAAAAAGAAACAGAGAAAAAGTCCCCAGAAAAAGAAAAGTCCACAGAAGAAAACTAGTCGCAAGAGAGGCACTTCGGCCAGGACGCAACCTTACACTCGCAAGCCACGACCTGCCACAGCGTCTCCGGTAGCCTCACGTTTGTCCACTTCTCCGTTGATGTCACCAGGAACTGAAGAGTACTTGGAGACGTTGATCACACCAAGAACTTCTCCGTTGATGACCCCCAAAAGAACTTCCCCAGTGGCAGGACCTTCCAATTTAGCGGCAGTGGCTGCTGCTCACAAAGTACCTTCTCCCAAAATCAAAGTTCAAGAAAGATCGGGCATGTTACAAAGTTTACTGGATTTGTCCAAGCAAGAACTGGCTCGATTTAGTCCGTTCCGTACCCCTGCACGACGTGTCATGCCTGTCCTCAAAGTGACAAAACGTAAAGACAATCAGTGGCGACGCGTTCCAGTATAAAAAAGGCCTGTGACCGAGTAGGGTATCAGTGTTTTTAGGTGCTCCTAAAGACTCAAAGATGTCACCCTCCAGAAAACCCCAAGGAAAGAAAAGAAAAGGACTACCACCACGTGTAGTCAAACATGGGGACATGTTATCTGTCCTGTCCAAAGCTTCTCCACCCCTACGAAAAAAACTCATTCAAACGGCCTCCAAAGAGGTCATCGATACCGTGTGCGAATGTTGTTTGAACGTTTTGAAAGGCACGATCCCTTTGTCCAAACACCAGAAACAACGCTTAGGCAAACATCGTCACGTTCTTCGGAAAATGGTTCAAAAGAAAATTCCCATTCGTCAAAAAAAGAAGATGTTGGTCCAACGTGGAGGCATTTTACCTCTCTTGTTAGGCCCCATACTGAAAGGAGTCTTGGGAACCATGTTGGGAGGACTGATGGGAGCAAGATAAAAAGGCCTTCGGAAGTCCCAAGATCTCAGAATTCACCCCTGACAACCCCATGGAAGGACGAAAACTAGCTTTAGTGCCTTACAAACGATGGATGGAATACCATCGGTGGCAAGAACAACGCACCCCGCATTTACCTCCCAATCCCAATTTGAGCGAGATGTCCCAGTTACAACACGAATTGCAATCCTTGCTGGATCGCCAAGATTTGTCCGAAACAGAAAAATCGCAAAAGTACGGTCAACTCTTGCAACGACTGCAACTCTTTCACCAGAAAGCTTTAGACGAAACAGATTTACCCACTCTAAAAGATTTTAAGACCTTGATGAAAAGTCCAGCACCATCACCAGTACCAGTACCACCAGTACCCGTGACCAAGACAGAAAAAGGAAAAGAAGAAGAAGAAGAAGGGTTTCAAACTCCACCAGAAAAAGTACGCAAGTTAACAACACCACCTACCTCCAGAATTGGATGGATTAAAAAGATGATGGCCACCCCTTCTTCCTCACAAGAGAAAAAGAAAGTGAAGACAGAAGTGAAGACAGAAGTGAAACAAGAACCGATATCCCCTGCTCAGACATCCTCCTCCTCTTCGACACCTATTGCTGGCCGCACACGCAAAGCCTTGCAATCCAAGAAAATACCCCAAGAGAAAAAGAGTAGCCTCTTCCAAGAGTGGGTGCCTTATTAAGACACCAATCAACACAAAAAAATGGAAAAAGTCTTAGCTAGCATTTACTACGATCCCTCGCATCCTGCAGGTTACGCAGGAGTTCAAAAATTGTATCGTGCTGCCAAAACGCGACTGAAAAGTCTCCGTTTACCTCAAGTGCAACGATGGTTACAAGAACAAGCTACCTACACTTTACACAAACCCATTCGACGCAAGTTTGCCAGAAGTCGCACCCGAGTGGAAGGCATCGATCATCAATGGCAAGCCGATTTAGCCGATGTCTCTCATTTGGCCAGCTACAATCGTGGTTACAAATATTTGTTTTGTGTCATCGACGTCTTTTCCAAATTTGCCTGGGTCGTACCCTTGACTTCCAAATCCAGCAGCGAGTTAGTGCGAGCCCTTCAACGGGTGTTGAAACAAAGCGGTCGTCGCCCTCTTCGATGACAAACGGACAAAGGCACCGAATTTCTGAACCAAGCTTTCCAAAAAGAATCAAAGAAACGTGACATTCATTTTTTTACCACCGAGAATCCCGAAACTAAAGCCAGCATCGTGGAACGTTTTCAACGCACTTTGAAAGAACGCATGTGGAAATATTTTACGCATCACCACACTCTGAAGTACATCGACATCTTACCGCACTTGGTGCAAGCGTACAACCAATCTTACCATCGAAGCATCGGACGTGCCCCGCAAGACGTGACTCCCGACAACGAAGTGCTGGTGTTTGAGCGCCTGTTCGGTACGTCCCCGACGAGGGCTGTCCCCAAGAAAAGTGGAGAGTTGACCGTAGGAGATTGGGTGCGCATTGGCAAAACCAAACGCACTTTCGACAAAGGTTACTTACCTAACTGGACGACCGAACTGTTTCGCGTCACTGGACGAGTACATGGCCGTCATCCTGCCGTCTATAAATTGGAAGACATGAACGGAGAAGTACTCAAAGGAACGTTTTATTTGCCCGAGTTACAACGTGTCACCAAAAAAGAAGACGACGTGTACGACATCGAAAGCATTCTCGAACGCAGAACCCGTAAAGTGGGCAAACGACGTGTCAAAGAAGTCAAAGTACGTTGGAAAGGATATCCACCCAGTTTCGATTCTTGGATCGACGCTTCGCAAGTCATCGACTATAAAAAGAAGAAGTGACCATCATGCCCTTTCACACATCAGCAGACGCAGCTACGTCGACCAGTCCTTCTTCCCCTAGTTCTTCTGTGCAAGATTTACAAAAACAACCCTTGTGGGTGTGGTGCGGAGAACGTGTGCCTAAAACGCAAATCGTCTTTTTCTGCCAAATCTTCGTGGTGTATTGTGTCATCGGGTTAGCCATCGCCAATTTGAGTTTGCAACAAGGAGACAAACAATTGTGGACCATTTTATTGAGCAGTTGCATCGGTTACCTGCTTCCCAATCCCTCCCTGAAATTCTCCTCGAACGGGAACGTTGTGTCCAGTGCCAGTGCCAGTCACCACTCCAACATCCACAACCAAAACCCCATTTTGGGCGGAGACACGCCTCTGACATCCACTAACCCATCGGACAGCCACAGAACTCTGGAATTATGAGTCACCAAAACCAATTTTACTTAACTTTATCCAGTGACAGTTCCATGGAGGTGTTTCCCAACAACACGTTGTGCTGTTACACGGCCAAATTACCTCAAGCCATCGCGTTAGATCACGAAGCCCATTGGGAAGTGGCTTTAGTAGAAATGATTCACCCGACCCAAGTCCACAATGTCATTGCCCAGCAAAATTGGTTTAAGGTGGAAGTTTATGACGAGCAATTGCAACAGGAGTTGGATAAGAGAACCATATATGACATTAAAGACTATGATGACAAAACTAAAACGTGGACCTACCACTTGTCCATTCTCCCAGGCTATTATTTCAGTGGTCATCATTTGGTCAGCGCCATAGCCTCCAGGTTTAATGGCGTGTTTGGGAAAACTTTTGACATTGTCAAGAACAAAAGTGTCACCATGGAGTACCACAAAGTAGCTCGTCGCTTCTTGATGAAATTTGAGCGAAGTAAAATCGTGGGCATTGAATTTTGTCCTGAATTGTTTGACATGTTGGGCGGTAACATGGAGCTGAGGAAGAAATTAGAACGAAAAACACAACCCGAATTACCCATCATTCACGACAACGTGACTTTTGGCCAGTATTTTAATAGCCCGGTAGAACTGAACCAAGGACTGAATTTGATCTTTGTGTACTCCGATGTAGTGGAGTACAACGTGGTGGGACACACCTCCGTACCGTTACTGCGTGTCATTCCTTTCAAAGTGGATTCTGCCACAAACGCTGACGAGGAAGGTGGAAACACTTACCACGTCCACCGCGAATTTGTCCATCCTCACTATTTACCCGTCAGCAAGTCGTATTTGGACACGGTCAACATTACTATAAAAGGAGATTTGGGACAAAATATTCCATTCACCAAAGGAAAAGTCACGGTGAAACTCCATTTTCGAAAACGGTTCTCTCACGACTCGTAAGCAAGTCATGTATCCAGTGTACCAAGGGGTGGCTCGACAGCGAGGACACGGTTTAGGAGACATGTTAAAATCGGCCTTTCGTTCGGTGGCCCCGGTGTTAAAACCGATGGTGACACGAGGATTGCACGCCTTGAAAGATGCGGCACTGACGCAAGGCAAAGAATTTCTCCAAAATGTCATCATCGACAAACAAAACCCTAAAGAAGCCTTCATGAGGGCAGGTAAAAATGTCTTGCTGCAAACGGGCAAAGACATTTTGGGTCGAAAAGACACACCTATAAATGCCCTGCACGCTACCGAGTCAGGCATTCAGCAAGGACAAGGCAGAAAGAGACGACGAAGAAGAAAACACCCTTTCACCAGACTTCAAGCGAGAAAGGCCAAGAAAAGAAGAACCGTTCGAGACTTAGACGTTTTCGATTATTGAAACACAAAACAAAATGATGCACCGAGAGTCTTGCGCCTGTTCCAAGACGGAACTGGATCTGTTTGCCATGCCCCCCACCATGATGACGATGCAAGAATCCCAATGGGTGGAATTTCATCCCGTCTCCTCATTGACCGATTCCGCTCCCATCGAGTTTGAAATCAAAGGACAGCCAGAAGATTACATCGATCTGAATAGCAGTTACTTGTACTTGAAAGTCCAAGTTCTAGAAAAAGATGATAGTGGAGTAGAAGACACTGACGAAATAGCTCCCGTCAACAATTTCATGCATTCCTTGTTCAGCTCAGTGGATTTGTACTTGAATAACAAACTAGTCAGCAGCAGCATGGATACTTACCCTTACCGTGCCTACTTGGAAAATCTCTTGACGTACGGAATAGATGCCAAGGATAGTCATCTCAATGCCTGCGTGCTGTGGGTAGCTGACGAAGCGAACAAGTTCGACAAAACAGATGGAAGCAATTCCGGCTTTGAGGCAAGAGAAAGCAAAATCTTAGACAAGAAAAGTTTAGAACTGATGGATCGTTTGCATTTGGACATGTGGTTGCAAGAGAAATATTTGCTGAACGGGGTGAATGTCCGCTTGAGACTGAATCGCAGCAGTGCCGCTTTCCATTTGATAGCTGCTGATCCTACTAAGGCTCCTAAAAGCATAATCCAGGAGGCCAAACTCTACGTACGACGCGTAGAAGTGTTACCCAAAGTGGGTAACGACATCAGTCAAACGTTGAGCAGAACGACTGCCAAGTATCCCATCCGACGTGTGGAAGTGAAAACGTTCACCATTTCTGCTGGACTGCAATCCATAACCGAAGATCATCTGTTCCAAGGACAGTTACCCAAACGTTTGATCCTTGGTATGGTCACGAATTCAGCCTTCAACGGAGCCTTCAAAGAAAATCCTTTCAACTTTCAACACTTTTTAGTGAAGAAAGTCGAAGTCAGTCGTGATGGCAAGACCTTGTGTATCCGACCTTTCGAAACTGACTTTGATTCCAAAAAAATGAATTACTTGAGATCGTACTTGTCCCTGTACGAAGCCACCGGTCAGTTAGGAACCAACACCAGTCACGGCATTGAGTATGACGATTATGCAGGAGGCTATGCTTTGTGGGCTTTCGATTTCACTCCAGACCAAGGCAGCGACGAGGGACATTTCCACCCTATAAAATCTGGCCAGATTCGTGTGGAACTTCAGTTTGCAGATAAACTACCAGCGACAGTGAACGTCATCCTGTATGCAGAATTCGATAATACCATAGAAATCAACAGTTTGAGAGAAGTCATTCTAGATTATTAGAAAGCCATGGAAGACTGTTATCCCTCTTTACCTAGTGGAGAAACTTTGGAGATGGAATGTAAGGAGACCGTGGAAGGAGAAGAATCTCAAGACAAAGACGAAGAAGATATCATGATGAAGTCGAGATGGCCAGAACAAGAAGCCCATTTAGTCTCCTGTTTTGCCAAACACTTGGTCGACAAAATAACGGAATTGATCAAGAAAAATTGCTATGGATGTCAAAACGATCATCCCAGTCAAATTCAACACGATAAATGCCTAATGTTAAGTCAAGAAGAAAAATTGGACGAGTATCTGGACGAAGCTTGGAGTCTCATCTCGAACAAAGACGTGTTGCACCAGTGGTATAAAGACTTGCGTGAACATTCTTGTCCAGCATTAACCACTCAAGAGATCCATCGTATCGAAGCTCTCCTGAATCAGAGTGAGGAAACAGAACGAATAACCGTTTATTCGTCAGACATTTTCAAGCAAAAAGTCAGGATCGAATTGACGACGTATTATTACCTGTGAAGAAGAAAACAAACACAAAACAATGGATACCTGGGAACTTTATTACCTTTTGAACCACAGTTCGTATACGTCTTCTTGGAATCCTGTCGTCTGTGCTAAAGATGAACTCCCTCATCGCAAACCTAAAGACCATCAAGCTTACGTGATCAACACGGACGACAGTCATCTCCCAGGAACCCACTGGGTAGCCGTCTACTTTCCTCAAGAAGGCTGTGTGGAATATTTCGATTCGTACGGATTGCCCCCTTTGGAAGACGATATCATCGACTTTATGAGAAGAAATGCTCAAACCACCCGATTCAATAACGTGAAATTACAAGGCACAGATTCCTTGGTGTGTGGACAATATTGTGTGTATTTTCTGCATCATCGCAGCCTGGGCTATTCCTTAGAACATTTAGTGACTCATTTTGATCCTCGTTCTTCTGCTAGAAACGATGTGAAAGTAGATCGATGGTTTTGTGACCATTATGCTTATCTTTTGTCTCAAGCTAGGAAACGTAGTGTCCATCAATGGCCTAATGATTTCCAACAGTGGAAATCACAATTTCATTCACAACGTTGTCAGCCTTGTTTAAAGTAGATTGTATTTGAAGAAAAAAATGTTTGTGATTTGAAAAAAATTGTTTGATGTTATAGTGTTATATTATTGTTAAAAATGTTAGAGTTGTTGTTTAGTGTTAAGTGATTTTTGAATAAAAAATGTTGTGTTTTGAAAAAAATGCCTTTGTGGTTTATTTAGCTATAAGAATGTTGGATTGATGCTCTTTCATTTCTTACTATCCCTCTCATGAACGTTGCGGCTCGAAAACCGTGTGGGGGATGTTTTCCTTCACGTCCGCGCTTTAACTTTAAGAACCGGGTTGTTCCCAGTCTAGCCATCCATTGTCGACTCATCCTCCTAAGAAGATGTGCTCCAAACTAGCTAAGCTCAACGAAGCCTACGTGAATCTGCATAGGGTCAGACACAGTCTGATACCGAAACCAGAAGAAATAGAGAATGTGAGAATGTTAAAAATCACTGAAGACCTGATAGAAGAGCTCTTCAGAGAAGAAATGAACAGGGAGAAAGAAGAATGGACAGAGAAGTACAGACTTCAGAGACAGCAGCAACAGCAGCAACAACAGCAACAGCAGCAGCAACCTGAAGCTGACAGAGGCTTTGTCGATTGTCGTATCGACACCAAAGAATTCTTCTTCTCTTTCCGAAGAAACAGACCTATCGCCAGAAAGTCTATCCTCAGAGGACATCGCATTCTTAGAAACTAAAAAAGAATGCCATAGCAAAACAAAAAAACAGCCCTTTTCAGGGCTACCCAATACTCTAGAAAAGAAATAACGATCGATTTGCCAATGTGTGTAGGTAGAGTAGTGTGAAAATAAACACTAACTCTTTCTTAAAAAATGTGAGGGTATGAGTTAGTGTGTTTGTGTTTGTAAGTGATAAAGTAGGATGGTGTGGATAGTAGATTAAAATGATGTTTGTTTTTTTGGGCTGTTTGAGGTGTAAATTTGGGGTTAGATTGGATTGCTTTGCATATGTAAATAGTCTATTGAAGTGATTCATAAAAAAATTTTATAATAGTGATGGGTAGCATAAAAAAGTGAGTGAGTGTTTCTTTTAGGTCCGCGCGTTGATGTTTTTTTTTGGTCATGATCTAGGTAAGATGAATTTTATGTTTCTAGGGGATGTTTTCCATCACGTCCGCGCTTTCAGTATAAATTGAAACTCGCTGGGCAGTCAAGCTACCCTTGTTGATTGATCAACACAAGAATGAATAGCAGAATAGTGAAACTGTTAGAACTCCAGATGCACCTGGAATATGCCAGGCACATAGTAAACGAACTATCAGCGGAGGCTATAGTAGAAGAAGCAAGAGTAAAGAAGGAAGAGGAGGAGAGAAGAGAGAGGGAAGAAGAGGAAAAGAAAAGAGAAGAGAGGATGTCGTTCAATATTCCCGAGACAGAGGATTGGGGTGTTGAAGCGAATCATCCTCCCTCTGCGCTCCCCAGAAGAAAGGTGAAAGAAGACTGGGGAAGAAGATGCGTGTGTGGCGCCAGGCCAGGACGGTGCAACCATTAGATAAATGCATCAGGAGTTCAAAAAACAGCCCTTTTCAGGGCTACCCAATACTCTAGAAAAGAAATAACGATAGATTTGCCAATGTGTGTAGGTAGAGTAGTGTGTATATAAACACTAACTCTTTTTTAAGATAGTGTGAGGGTATGCGTTTGTGTGTTTGTGTGTTTGTGTTTGTAAGAGCTAAGGTATGTTTGTGTGAATAGTAGATTATGGGTTTGTTAGCGTATGTGAAGAGTATAGTTAGGGTTTTATTATATGAAATGAGAAAGTAGGGGATGTTTTCCTTCACGTCCGCGCGTTGTTGGGTCATGATCTAGGTAAGATCAATTTTATGTTTTTAGGGGATGTTTTCCTTCACGTTCGCGCTTTGAGTATAAAACTAACAGTGTTGGCCATTGGAACCCATTCTACGGAATAAGCAAACAAGAAGATGCCAGCAGCTTCAGCTTTATACAACGATCTTATGGGAAGTTGGTATTGGATGGTAGATGGATTGAGTGTAGTAGAAAGGGTTGAACAGGAATGGAGGTATGCAGTGACAAAAGACTTCGTCTCAAGACAAGTAACCAGCCTCCACTTATCCGTAAATATTGTAAAAGAAATGATAGAGGATGAGGAGAAGAGAATCAGAGGTTTAATTAACCCACCGTATGTCAAAGTGGGTAAGTTAAAAGAAGCGATAGATCATGTGACGAGTGCAAGGTGCTTTCTAGAAGACATTGTAGAATGGACAGATTGGTGTTTCGCGAAGTGGGGGTTAGAAAAACTTAAGAAAGCTGAAGAACTAATGAGGAATGTGCTGACCGAAGAGGTCAAGAAGATCAAAGAAAAGTGGTTAAAGGAAAGAAAAGAAGAAGAAAATAGAAAAAAAAGGGATGAATTCGAAAAACTGAACACAAACTGGATGAAAATCCAAGAGAAGTTCCGGGCCATGGGCCACCCGGACTGGTTGCCGGAAACAGAAAAGAAAAAGAAGAAAGGAATGATGGACAAAATAAGAGGATGGTGGAAGAAGTTAAGAAGTTAAAAGAAGAAGAAGAAAAAACCCAAAGGCCCTTTTCAGGGCCCCCATATTTCTCGAAAAGAGATAGTCTTTGAATTGCCTACCCCTTTTTTAAAAAAAATTTTTTAAAAAAAAAATCCCATGTTAATTCCCCTTGTCCGTAGAGTGTCCCACGATTTATTGCCATGTTAAATTCCCCTTGTCCGTAGATTGACCCACGATTTTTCGCCATGTTAAATTTCCATTGTCCGTAGAGTGTCCCAAGGGGTTCTCTAATGCTAATTCCCATTGTCCGTAGGGTATCCCCTTTCACTACTTACATTTAACAGTTTGGATCAATTAGAAAAGATCATTCCATTGCCATAAATTACGAATGCTCAATTCATTGACAGCAATTAAATACAGCCTGAAAATTTCACTCTTTTGAAAGATAACTAATTTCTCAAATGTGGCAGATGTAGTAAAAACAATTAATGGAAAATCGGTTAAATAAAGTCTCCTCGTCGTGTGAATTTATATTGATGAGGAAACCAGAGTGGAACATTAAACAAAGTCCAAATGTCGTAAAATGTCACAAATGCTACAAAATGAAACCTGTGGAGGCAAATAAAAATGCAAAATAGAAGTGTTTAAAGAATCAAATGCGTTTAATATGGTATTTTGTTTGAGGACGTTAAAGAATTTGAGATAGAAACAAATCGAGAATTACATGCGACATTGGATAAATCGCTAGTGGAAGATTTCTGTTCATGCACAGGAACAGTGAGTTAAATGTTCAGATGGCAATAGATGACAATACAATTTATTCCACATATTTGGACTTCAGCTTAAAAAGCTGACCAGTACAGCTCATCACTCTTGTCCCGAATTTCACTTTAGCACATTAAAGATGTTGACTGACATTTGCCAAATTAATATATCAAATACATTTAACGAGATAAAAGTTTTTAATACTGACACTGGGGCCCCGGGCAGTCGAGTAATCTAAGGCTCTCACCTCCACGGATCACGGTAATCTCACCCCTGTCGGCTCTGCCAACGTAGGTAACTGAGAAAGTTTCCCATAGGTCGTTGGTTCTTCCCGGGGATTTCCAGGTTTCTTTTTCCAATTAATCTTATCTGATCTTAGATGTGGCCAGGAAATTTCTTATTTTTTTTTTGTCAGTACACTGTAACTTCTTTTCCATAACTACTATTCACTGCATAAAATGTAATTCAGTACACTGTAACTTTTTTCCATAACTACTATTCATTGCATAAATTCTATGTCAGTACAATGTAATTTCTTTTCCATAACTACTATTCATTGCACAAAATCTAATTCAGCGACGGTAAGTTCTAATTCAGTAAACTGTATATTCTATTTCATAACTGCTATTCATCGCATAAACATTTTTTCTGCGTGTTTACATGTGATGCTGTTATTAATAATAAACGAAAAACATTTAAATCATTTCGTGATGGAAACAATCATCATCATCATCATCATCATTCTTCTTCTTCTTCTTCTTCTTCTTATTATTATTATTATTATTATTATTATTATTATTATTATTGTTGTTGTTGTTGTCGTCATCATCATCATCATCATTACCGGACAGTCATATCCTCAAACAATAGGAATTTTAAAAAATGTTTCTATAATGATCAATAATACGAATTCTTTCATGCAGACTCGGTGGTCTATAGATAAACCTACGTGTCAGCTGAGTAAAGAAAATAATATATAAAGACATCTGTGTTTTTGATGGACATTTAAAATAGAAAGTCTTTAAAAACAAAATTTACCTGGCATTATGCACAATATCTGTAGATGATTTTATTTCAAATAGGACACTGTAAAGTTTCATTCTGACTCAAGGACGCGACACATAGACCAACATACTATTCTCGCCGGTTTATAATGTTTCCATAGTGAGATTAATAAGCTTTTTCCACTTGTTTATGTTCCTCGTTCCACTGATATTGCACATTTATGCTATTTCTCCTCAGTCTACAAATATTGTTATTATGAAATATTTCTGCATCAGCTGTAAACATGAACAAACTGCTTTTACAGCAAATTATAAGCAGGCTCTGATTATATCATGTAACATTTAATCATTGGATTCACAGTGCATGGTGCCAGAACGCGATGATAATAAATAAATGCTAGCATTAAAATAATAGGGGCCAAATTTATTCAGAAGCCTATTCACTCGAGTACACGGAATCCTTGTAATACTCATTATTAAAGATCGGGGCAGTCACTGGCACATCGGAGACACTTTGGAGCCAAGCGAACGAAGAAGATTTTTTTTAAATTGAGAACTTAAATTATATTGAATGCATAAAATAAAACTCCTTCGTGTCATTTTTCGAATTCGTATCAATCTGCAAAGAAATGTTATTATTTCCTTTTCCTAAATAACTCTATTTTTTTATATATTTACTGAAAAGATTCAGGACAAGTCATTATATTTTAATCATGGTATTCAGATATCACAAAATAGTAGCTTTGGACTCAGTCATTTTATCGTTGGACTTTTACTCTAGTATTTGATCTTAACATGCATCTTTCCTCATTTATTGTTAAGAACAAAAATAAGAAAGAAAAAAAAACAAAGAAGGAAAACAAGAAAGAAAACAAAAATGATCTAGAATGACATCCAAGTGAACACACAAATATTCCATAAGCGGAAAGACTACGCATACTTTGGGGTTTTAAATGCTGTTCAAAATTTTACAAATTTAATTGATTTTCTTTCCTACGAAACTTCTCTGCCTTAAGATTGGTGATGTAAGAGGACTATATGTGATACTTTCACTTATTTATTTATAAATGCATTAGTAGTTAAGGGGGACGATATAGGGTCATATGAGTTTATATCAAGGAAAAAGGAGGTTTGCACTATGGGATTGAAATTTATAGGGTCAAAATGTGTTGGGACTGTATAGGGTCAAATTAAAATGCATATGAACTGTATATTGAACATGGTGGGACTATATAGGGTCAAATGAAAATAAATATGGTCTACATATGGTCATGGGTCATATAGGACAAATACAATATAGATATAGACATGCACATACATAGACAAGACAAATCAATAAATGCGCAAACATTTAAACAAAATATGGCAAGAGAGTAGAAATCTTATCGAGACAATGGAGTAACTCATAAAAAAGCCTTTGTTTTAAATGTTTTTTAACACCACTGAGTTAACATAGTAAACATCGCACATATCTTCTCTTCCTCAAACTCTGTCTGACGTCCGGACCGTAGATTAAGACTCTCTTCAGGCAGCCTTGCCACTCCACAAACATCCTTTGTTCCCAAATGGCCGTATCTGTGATCTTCGTGATAGACCATGCTGATTTCACATACATAGGATAGTCCGGGTTGAACAGCATTCCCGATATGAGGTTAGATGACTCTGCCTTAGTCCACATCTTATAGTGAGAACAGGTGAATGGAATGAGGTGAGCAGCAGCCGTGGAGACAAGGAGTGATGGCATAGCAGTGGTTACCAAAGCAACCACGGTCATACTTCCAGAAGAGAATGATTTTAATTGGGATTTTGTATATTTTTCTTCCTCTTCTCAAGAATTCGTATCCGTACCAGCACATTCGTAGCCTTCTCCTTCCTTACCTCAAGTCGAGGATTTTAGACAGAGGCTGAAAGAAGAATTAGTATAAAAAAATGTACAACAGCAGAAAGAAGCAGAACATGCTTTTTCTCATTCAACAGCGGCAGCAAGAAGACGAAGCAAGAAGAAAACGAGAGGAGGAAGAAGCAGAGAAGAAACAAGGTCTAGGAGAGAAGAAGGACTGTGAAAGTAAAATGGTTACGGTACTCTTAGACATTTTGGCAGAGTTTAAGTGTCTGAAACAAATGTATTATAGTTCCTTAACTGGACCCAAGAGAAAAAGACTATCGCGGGTGAAACACTCCAACCCAGTCAAAACTCCCACTACTGATATGATTCAGACAGTAGTGATTTCTACCAAATCATCGACTGTAGCAGGTGAAAAAGTTGACCCTGGCCGCGGCAAAGGTATAAGGCAGTAAAAACTCATTGACTACCGTTTATGAGTTTGTTAAAAAAAACATTAAAGAGTCCTTTTCAGGACCACCCACCTCTCTCTACTCAAAGTTTGTCAAATCAAGTAAAACTTAAATCCTTTCTTCACATGATGTACCTGTGCATGAGTTTAGGTACCTATTATTAATAATATAAAAATCAAAAGCAAGAGAAACGTTTTCCTTTCTGGTATATTCTCTTGTAGAAGTGACACATCACTAAAATATTTAAGTTGCTTCTTCCTCACTCTCTCCCTTTGAATTTCTTCATTATCGCAGGTATTTCCTCCTCTCTTCCTCACATTCTTCTCGTCGTCTTTTCTTATCTTTCTTGACTGGTATGGGTTCTTTTTCTTCCTTTTCTGAGGATACTTCTCCTCATGTTGTTTATTTGATCGGTTCTCCTTTTTCTTCGGGCAGTCTGAAGACCAATGTTTTTTTTCTCCTGACAATGAAAACAGGTATCTTGAACTTTGTCTCTCTTGACGCTAGTCTTACTTTGATGTTGTGGACATTCTGAAAACCAATGTCCTCTCTTCTGACAGATATAGCAGGTGTCTTTACTTTTTTCTCGAAATGACGAGTTGTACGTTGCCTTATCTGAAGAAAACATTCGTATGACGCCTTGCAATGCTTTGATCAGAAGTTAGATCTGTGTTGGCCCTTCCATCGTCTTGAAGGATTGAGAGTGAACTGAATACTCTGAGGGAAGGCACTAACTCTATATCTATATAGTTACCCTCTACGTTTAAAATCTAGTCATTTGACATTTTGCAATCAAGATGAAACAATCGCACAATTTCACTGAGAACAAAGACGAAAGTAAGAGGCAGAGACGTGACATATCGCCTGGCACACGAGCTGAAGTCTTGACTCAAATTCAAGCCAGTGATTTTGAAGAAGAAAAAAACAGGAGTGAGCCTATATCCACTTATATCACGTCTGAGACCAAACCTAGAGACTTCTTCGTCAAACCAAATGTCACCACTTTCACCCGAAAAATATTACCACATTCGAGAAATTTGTAAACGCTCCTCCACAAAATATATAACCATAGTCTACATGTACACAGTGAAATTTAAAGATTTCAAGTCAGACGTACCGCTGCAGAAAGCAGAAGGGTTCATCACCGATTTTTGGGATTCTTTGTTAACCACACTGAAACGGCAATGTGAAGCCAAATAAGACGATGTCTTGAGACTTTCCATTGATCACGACAGTTTGAAGTCACCTGTTTGGATCGAGTTTAGCAGCCCAGAAGAACTGACACCTTCCAAAGTCATCGACAAGATTCAACACGTGCAGCAATCAAACGACAAGTTTCACATTACCAATGGAAAAGCGACGCTGTATATGACCCACGTTTCACTTCCCAAAGGGAACGCAAAAAGTAGCATCAAGCGTATGCTCTTCAAACTTAACAACACTCAGGAAAAGATGTGTGTAGTCCATGCCATCGTGGTGGGACGAACGAATTCCGACACGAACGGCACGGCAGAATGGAAAAGAAATTGGGAAAGCATTCGACAATCGGACCGATCCAAACAGCGAAGAGAATCAGAACTCCTGTTACAGCAAGCGGGGCTATCCAAAGACACACCCTGTGGCACTCCTGAAATGAAAAAAATTGCAAGAGAGCTTGGCTCGACGTTACACATTGAAAGTGCACCCTCAAGAAGTGAGCGGGCCTCTGTTATTTCGAGACTGTAATTTCAAAGCGGAAATTACATTCACTTCTATCATCACTTTGATGCAATTACCAGTATCACAACATTCATCCGATATAGTTATTACTCTGAAAAATGTGAATATGCGTAAAACAATCGAGAGCAACACATGTATTGTTTAGCCTCTAAACCCTATCATGACGACGGACAAGAACGGGTGCAGTGACAAGCTTGTCAGCGAACTTGTGTCAGCCCTATCTGTTATCAACAACATCTCAAGACGTACGGATCGCACTCCTCAGATGCTGCTCTACTTGTTGACAAGTCAAAGTCATACGTACTAATAATACCAAGGCATACGTTTGTCGAGGAAAGAAACGCTGTCGCTTTTGTCACCAATTTCGTGTACTTGGAACATGAATGCTACTTTCAAAAACACCATTCTAAAATGGAGAAAGAAGATGAAAAGAATAAAGGCATTTTCACCTTTTTCGATTTCAAATGCATGCAGAAGACAGGAGTTAACATTCCTAATTTCTGCTTGGCTCGTAGAGCGTGCGAAAAGTCTATCCAAGAACCTATATTATGTCATTGCCCCCAATGTAGCAAGATTCCTGGAGGAGGTGAAAAAATATTTCGGGGACTTAAAACGTTGGCCAATTTTCGTGGTGTTAAAAGTACATCGAACGTTATGGAGATTGCCATCGCTATGCCACAGTGATTGCTTACAATTTCTCTTGAAATACTATACGGAACAAAGCACCGAACGCCCTAAAGTCACTTTGAACGGAGCCAAAACCATTTCTCTGCCAGTGGAACAAGTGTAGTTTGAACTTTCGACGAGTTACCATTGAATCGAATGCCTAAAACGTTTGGAATGACAAAAATGGCCAAAGGCTATTTTCCGTACTCTTTCAATACCGAAGTCAACGAAAATGCCGTTCTGCTACTTTTGCCTGATGCTCACTACTACGAACCCGACAACTTGCGCACCGAACAACGAGAAGCTTTCTACGCTTGGTACCAAACTTACGCCTGGGAACCCCTTCAACTTTCAAAAACAATTGTTAAAGTATTGTCGTTCCGATGTGGACATTTTAGGGCGTTGCAGGGAAAAAGTTCGAAAAAAGCTTATGGAACACGATGGGATCCATCGTTTGAAAGAAGCCTGCATCATTCCCAAAGCGTGCTCCTTAATGTTCCACAAACGATTCATGCCTGAGAAAACCTTGGCCGTCATCCGTCCTCAAACTACCAACTTTGTCAAACGCCGTTACTCGCTCAAATCTCTAAACTGGTTGCATTACTTTTGCGACAAGGGAGACAAATGAATCCAGCATGCCCGAAACGGAGTAGGCGAAAAGACAATCGAAACGTATTTGGTGGATGGCTGGGACTTAAAAACCCTAAGATCTTGTACGAGTTTAACGGTTTGCTTATTTCTCGGATGTCCAATCTTTGGAAATGTTATCATTGCGGCCTACGTGACAGCCCATGCTCTCTTAAAATTGTATGAAGCCTTACACCAATTAGAATATCGTGTGTTTTACTTTGACACTTACAGTTGCATCTACATCTATCGCCTTGGTCACCATCACCCTGACATTGAAGGAGACCGTTTAGGATCCTGGACGGACGAGCACCTGGACGACAAGATTCAAAGTTTTGCTAATGGCTACGAATACCGGGACAAACGAGAGGTGCACACCGAGTGTAAAGTCAAAGGATTGATTCTAAATCATCGCACGAGTCAAGTGGTGAAATTTAGCGTGCTGAAGGCAGCGTTGCAAACTGGAGAGGTTCAACACTTTAAAGTGACCACCCACGAACCGCACAAGGTTGTACGCTTACCCACACACCACATCATCTGTCCGTCGGCCTCTGGAAAAATTGTATTAAATTGTGTATCAGAAGCTAGTGCGGCTTCCGAATCACTCCACTTTACCGTAGGAACAAGGAGCCCCGAGTCGCCGAGTGGTCTAAAGCATTCTCCGTTACGGATCACAGCCATCTCACCTCTGTCTGCTGGGGTTGGAGTCTCGGATTCAGCCATTGTGGGTATGTGAGAAAGCATGCCAGTAGCTTCTCGTGGGTCGGTGGTTCTTTCCGGGGTTTTACCGGTTTCTTCCTCCACCATTAATACTGGCCGCCATGTACAGATTATCTTGTGCTGAAAAATGGCGTTAAACCCTATCACAACAACAACAACCGTAGGAACACGTCGATATTGGTCAGCATATAAAGGGGAAAACGTTCAAGACCGATAGTTCATTGTGACAACAAACGCCAGGCGAGAAAGATGAATCCTTTCAGACATAAACAAGTCAAGAAGAGGTTCAGGTTCAGCGCTGAAATAGTCGAGTGTGATGCTGTGCCTTGCGGTTGAAGCGATGCCGTACTCCGCGACATCAGCTATTCAGCACGACATCGGGGGAACTTTGCTATGACTACTGTACCTACCATGGAAAGTGGTGTTGTGTGTGTCAAACCCGACGGATGAGAAAATTATGCCACTCATTATCGTGGACTCTTTACTGGTTTTCACACTCAACATGAAACCGTGCAGCTATCACCCTACGGAGCTCATCTAACACAATTTGAAAAGTAATATTTGAGGATTACCAAAATAATTGCACGAGAAGATCTGCAAGAAAGTTTTCGTCAGACTTGCCATATTAAAAACTCAATTTGTGACTGTAGAACTTTTGTGTCAAGAAATTCACAAGAGAAAGTAAAACATGTGAACAAACTCATTACATTGCTCGAAATCAAGACTTCTTTCTTTAAATTATTCACGTTAAGGCCGTTTATATCATAATAATATGTTACAATCCTTGACCATTACCCTGAATGGCAACGGGAAGAAATTACTCTCTACCTCAATCAAATCATCTCTGAGACACGTTTTTGAGTAAAACTAAGGACCTTCAGAAGTTGCCCCAACGTGGATTTAAAGTTTGCTACCATGCCACGACCTTTATCAGTTGTTATACAACATATTCCGTGGAAAGAAGTCAATGACACTATTCAGACTTTGGAGGATTACCATAACGCTTTACAAGAACTGTTTCCTTTGAATTAGGGATGTCTTCTGATATGCGTGTTAGTGACTTCCTTTCTGGGATTTCGTTTACTAGCAGATTCCTTGTTGACCATTTACGAACAAAGACATTATGGTGGTACCTTTAAATGCACACGAGAGACTCATTCTGTTAAACGTCCTGCGCTTTCATCTGCATACTTCTCTATCTCTACGGGAAGGAAAGATTCGTAAACTTTTATCTACTGAGGATGTTTACGGAGATGTGTGTGCAGCTTGTGACTTACATCCTCACTGGCAAGATGTAAGTGACTGGCAAAATCTTGGTTTTGATGCTAGAACGAAATAAGTAGCTCAGTATGCCAAATATTTGTGTTAATGAATTCAAACGTCCAGTGACATATGTGACTTCCAAATCGAGCTCTGAGTTAGTTCGATCCTTAAAACTGGTGTTGAAACAAAGTGGTCGTCACCCTCTCTGATGGCAAACCGACAAAGGCACCGAATTTCTGAACCAAGCTTTCCAAAAAGAATTAAGAAAAGAGACTTGCATTTTTTCACCACTGAGAATCCCGAAACCAAAGCCAGCATTGTGGAATGTTTTCATGCGCTTTGAAAGAACTCATGTGGAAATATTTTACGCATCAAGACATTATCAAGTACATCGACGTCTTACCGCGCCTGGTCACAGCGTACAACCTATTTTACCATCGAATGCGCCACCGAAGAAGTGACTCCCGACAAGGAAGTAGCCGTGTTTGAACATATGTTTGGTACGTCCCCTACTGATGCTGTCCCCAAGAAACATGGACTGTTGACAACGGGAGATCGGGTGCGCATTGGCAAAACCAAACGCACATTCGACAAGGTTACTTACCCCCACTGGACCACTGATTTGTTTTGTGTCGATGAAGGAGTACATGGCCGTCACCCTCCCGTCTTTAAATTGGAAGACATGAACGGCAAAGTGTTAACATGAACTTTCTACTTGACCTAGTTACAACGATTGCCTAAACAAGAAGACGAGGTGTAAGATGTCGAAAGCATTCTCGATCGCAGAACCCGTACAGTTGGCCAACGTCGTGCCAAAGAAGTGAAAGTGCGTTGGAAAGGATATCCCCCGAATTTTGATTCTTGGATACACGCTTCGCAAGTCATCGACTATAGAAAGAAGTGACCATCATGCCGTTCAACACAACATCAGCAACAACAGGGACCACTCCTTCTCCGAGTTCTTCTCTGCAAGATCTGCAACCCCTGTGTGTGTGGTGTGGATAACGTGTGCCTAAAACGCAAATCGTCGTTTTCTGGCAAATCTTTGTGGTGTATTGTGTCGTCGATCCCGCTATTGCCAGTTTGAGTTTGCAACAAGGAGACAAACAATTGAAAAAATTGTGGATCATTCTACTAAGCAGCTGCATTGGTTACCTTCTACCCAGTCCTTCCCTGAAATATTCTAGTAACAACGGAAGCCTTGCGACCAACGCTAGTCACTCCCCAAATAGTCACAACAGCCCTCTTTTTGAAACTCTTTTGAACTCGAGTGACTCCACGGAAAGCAGAACTCTGAAATTATGAATAATAATTTTACTTAACTTTTTCCCAGTGACAGTTCCATGTGTTTGTTTCCCCACAACACTTTGTTCTGTTTCACGGCGAATTACATTAGGCCATATGATTGAATCACGAAGCGCATTGGGAAGTGGCTTTGGTTGAAATCAGTCATCCCACAGAAGTCCAAAATGTCAAAATGTCACTGGAAATCAAACGAACTTTACCTTCCAAATCCTGAACGAACAAGTGCAACAACACTTGGATGCCAACGATCATGGTTTGTACGTATCCATAAAGCCATCACCAGCCAATTCAGCATGAAACATTTATAGCACGAAACTTCCGGCATGCTATTATTTTTGTGCTCAGCATTATTGTGGAAACGATTAGTGCTATTTTCGATGATCCATTTGGCAAAACCTTGAAGAAAACGAATCAAAGTGTCAAAATTGAGTACCACAAAATAGCTGGTAGTCTGCTGATACGATTTTAGGATGCCAAATATTTTTCTCCATCACTTTACATCCCACTTTGTTTGGCATGCTGGATGGAGATATCAAATTTTCCCCCAATTCAAGAGACATCAAGAAAAACAATCTATTTTACAAGTATTGTCGTTACCCTGTGGAACTGAAGGAAGGACTAAATTTGACAGTTGTGTACTCCGACGTTGTGGAGTACAACGAGGTGGGAATCACAGCCGTACCGTTCAAAGTGGATTCTTCCTCGGCTGCTTACGAGAAAGGTGGAAACACCTACTAAATCGTTCACCGCGAATTTGTACATCCTCGCTATTTGCCTGTCATCAAGTCCTATCTCAACAGCATCAACATTGGTCTAAAAGGAGATCTGGGACAAAATATTCCGTTCTATAAAGGAAAAGTCACGGTGAAACTCCATTTTAGAAAAAGATTCTCTAGCGACTTGTAAGTTATGTATCCTGTGTACCAAGGAGTTGCCCGACAACGAGAACGTAGTTTAGGATTTATACTGAAATCTGCGTTTCCTTCGGTGGCTCCCGTCTTGAAACTGTTGGTGACACTAGCATTGCACACCTTGAAAGATGCCGCTTTGACACAAGGAAAAGAATTTCTCCAAATTGTTATCATCGACAAACAAAATCCCAAAGAAGTCTTGCTGAGAGCTGGCCAAAATGCGCTGCTTCAAACGTGAAAAGATATTTGGGCTCGACGAGAAACTCCTCTACATATGATGCACGATGCTGAGCAAGGCATTCCTTCTTCCTTCACGCTGCACCAAAGACAATGCAGAAAGAGACGACGATGACACCCCTCCAGAGAAATTCACAATCACTTTGCGGAAAAGACGAAGAAAAGAAAAACCGCCGGAGAAATAGATGTCTTTGATTATTAAATATGAACAATGATGCACCGAGAGTATTGCTAATGATCCAAGTCGGAACTGGAACTGTTTGTCATGCCAACCACCATGATGACGATGCAAGAATCCCAATGGATTGAATCCCATCCCTCATCCTATTTGACGACCTCAGCCCCCATCGAATTTGAAATCAAAGGACAGCCCAAAGATTACATCGATATGAATAGCAGCTACTTGTACCTGAAAGTCAAAGTGATCAAAACGAACACCACTGCTCTATGAGCCAATGCTAGAGTAGCTTCCGTCAGGAATTTCATACATCCCTTTTTCAGCGAAGTTGATTTGTACTTGAATAACAAACTGGTCAGCAATATTACGTATAAAATCTCTTGACGTACGGAAAAGTACATTCATCTGGATGCTTGCGAAGTATGGAAACCTGACATGGCAGGCGAGGACAAATTCAACGATACTACCCTGACAGAAGCTAACAATCCTCACAATGTGGGCTTTAACAACCGTCGAAAGAACATCCTGCAAGGACGTAGTTTAGAACTGATGGAACGATTGAATTTGGACATGTGGTTGCAAGATAAGTATTTGCTTAAAGGGATGGATGTCCACCTGAGACTGAATCGAAACAGTACCGTTTTCCATTTAATGGCCAATGTAAACGAGTACAAAACCATCATCCAAAAAGCCAGACTCTACGTGCGACGCGTGGAAGTGTTACCTGAAGTAGGAAACGCATTGGGAAGTGGCTTTGGTTTGAGCAAAACGACGGCCAAGTATCTGATACGACGCGTTGAAGTAAAACCTTCACCATTGCCGCTTAACTCCGATCCAAGATCAATGATCATTTGTTCCAAGGACAGTTACCCAAACTTTTAATCATTGTTATCGTCAGCAATGAAGCCCTCGACGGAGCCATCAATGCCAATCGTTTCGAGTTTAAGCGTTACAAAGTCTCCAAGATCGAAGTCAGTCGAGATGGTAGGACATTGCGTACCAGACCCTTCGAACCTACGTTTGGCGAGAAGAATTACTTGAGATCGTATTTGTCTCTGTACCAAGCTACGGGACGTTTAGGGACCAACACCAGTCACGGTATTTCGTACTGCGATTATGCAATACGCAATACGCTATGCTTTGTGGGCTTTTGACCAAGGCAGTGACGAGGGACACTATCACCCTATAAAATCCCAGGTGCTACGAGATTGCGCAAACCCCTAAAACAAAACAGCCCTTTTCAAGGCTACCCCCTATCTATGAAAAAGAGATAATACTCTATTGCCAAAACTATTTTTTATGTAAGGAATAGAAGTGTGTCTATAAATACTTCGTACGCTTGCTTGTTTGATAGTGTGTGTTTCTTGTATGGTTGTATGTATTGGTGGTAGTAGAGTGTGTTGAAGGTAAATAATTGAACTGTGTTGCTTTTAGGTCCGCGCAGTCCATGTTTTGGTTGTGGTGTGGTGTGTATATCGTTAGCTTTGTGTGAAGGATGTTTTCCTTCACGTCCGTGCTTCAGGCATATAAATTGGTGCTTTCGTCAGTCTGGTATCACATATATCAATGTCGGAATATAGAAATGGCAGTAAAAACAGTTCACCATCCTACATAGTGCAATTTCATTTCTCTAAATATTACTAACAAACTCTTGCATCTATTTCTCTCTCTTTCAGCACTATAATGAAGTGGCGCAATATATATATATATATATATATATATATATATATATATATATATATATATATATATATATATATATATATATATATATATATATATATATATATATATATATTTCATCTACCCCGAAATTATTAGAAAATATAAGGTGAATATAAACCCAGCCATCGGGTCCCGTCTCACAAATTGACCATGATTGATCATACGAAAAAAATAGGATTACCTAATGAGTACCCAAAATTAGAATTATAAAGTGATCTAATAACCATGTGACCATCAGGCTCCGCTGCACAATGCGGCACCCAAATTATGCATATGACACAAGGCCTATAAATATATATATATGGTGACTAAATACCTAAGTCATTAGGATCAACGCACAAGGCGGGATATAACTTAACTCAGTTACATAGAACCCTAAACTATCAAACATAGTTAAATATTTAAACAGAAACCCAATCAAAAAATGAATTAGGCTGCGTTGCCTACTTCATCAAAACAACAAATAACACAGAGTCAACATTATTTAAAATTGCTCAAGACGGCATATTTACTTTGGGAAAACAGGGATCAAAAACATCAAAGGATGTTAAAGAGGGACCTCCTTACTGTCTCCATCCTTTTATTCCTGCTACGCTTGGATATATAATCAAATAATGTGCCATGCACACATTATAGCATTGAGGTGGTGAGGCCCCTTACCACCACTAACACCCTACCCCCACGATTAATTAACAAACCCACAATGAAGGTATTGACCAGTTAAATATGCCCGATTGGCGATAACGACTTTAATTTAATTTCATCATCAGTCTGTCTAACCATCGTCAACGTGGCAAGATATAAGAAGATGAGTAGAATCTCAAAAATTACTTGAGCTCCAAATGCATCTGCAGTATGCTCGTCGCCTCCTGGACGAGCTAGCCAAAGAAGTCATTGGAAAATATAAGAGGAGGCGTAGGAGAAAAAGATAAAAGAAGAGGAGATAAAGAAAAGACTAATCTGACCTCACCTCATCCTGAGGCAGCGTTGTGAGGTCAAGCCAGTGGTGAGGACGCCATCAACACCACAACGCTACACACATCAGACACAACCACCACAATGAGAGCCGCTGTCCTCTAGATTGAAACTGAAAAGAGGAATTAGAAGACAGTGGAGCCGCAGAGACCACAACAGCCGCGAGTCTGGAAGAGAAGAATGAGGGAACGAGTCTTCACTATCCCTCAAACTGAGGAATGGGATAATGAAACCAACCATTCCCAATCTGCGCTCCCAACAATAACAGTGGATTGAGAGAAGGTTGGAGTAGACGCTCTGCATGTGTTGCTAGACCTGGGAGGTGCGAACATTGACCAGGTGCATATGGAGCTCTCAAAACAATCCTTTACAAGGATAACCATATCTCTAGAAAAGATCAATTTTTGGCATTAAGTTATTTTTGTTAGTGTGTGTGTGCTCGTGTGTGTACATTTCCATAACATAAAAAACATAATAGTCTAATTAACGTTTGTGTGTGATAGTTTAGTTGTGTGCGATAGTTTAGTTGTGTGACTATAAACACTAACTCACTTTGCTTGTGTGATAGTGTGTTTGGTAGGATTGTTGATTGTATGTGATGGAGGAAAAAAGGAAAAGGAGAAGATGGATAAGGAGAGGAAAGAGGAAGAGAATTAAAAGAATAAAAAAGAGGAGAAGGAGGAGGAGAAAAAGGAGAAGAACAAAAATTTCATAGAAAAGATGAGGAGTTGGTGAAGAAGAAAAAAGTAGGAGAGAAATTCGGAGAAGCCCAAAGGCCTCGAAAAGATTTCTTTTCTCTTGCCATATTTTGTTTGTATGTTTGTTTGTGTATTTGTTGATTTGTCTATGTCTATGTATTTGTATGACTATGTCTATATTGTGTTTGTCCCTATACAACCCTTGACCCTATATAGGCCTTATATATTTTCATATGGCCCTATACAGTCTCACCTATACATTTTCATTTGACCCTATACAGTCCCAATATATTTTGACTCTATAAATTTTGACCCCATAGTGCAAACCCCCTTTTTTCCCTTAGATAAACTGATATGACCCTATATCGTCCCCCTTAACCACTTGCATAGTCTAGCCTTTTTTTTTTCTTCTTCTTTTTTATATATAAAAATGCAAAAATGCGAGACTCTGCGTTGGTGTTGTTGTCGTTGGCTACTTCGGTGTTAAATAAATGTAATTTTTTGTGTAGTTCAGTAACTATAAAATTTGCCGAAGGAATCTGACAAAGCTAAAACAAAGAATGTATTAGAGAGTGTGAATCGACTTTTCTATGTCCACCAGACTGGTAGAGGGTTGTGATGAATAACTTCATTTAGTATACAATTACATGGCATGACAGAAAGGTTGTAGCCACCCGAGAGGCGGTAAGACGAGGCCGAATAAATCTATCCATCATATGCATCGGCGTCGGAGAGGAACATTCCACCTGAGGGTCAAAAATTTACATGGGTCATAATTCTGCGTGGGTCAAACATTTGTGTGGGTCATAATTTCGCGTCAGATAAGAGGCTGTTCAGAGCGTCTGGCTTAACGTTTTCATCCCATGTATCGAAATTTTCTATCCTACGCTGAAGCAGAATGATGGATTATTTTTTCAAACATTTCTGAACGAAAACTGACGGCCGATGTAAAATTAAACATCGAGCAGGTGAGAAAAAGTATTCCAAGGATTATTTCCCTTTTAAATTTTATGTTTAGCTTTAGAGTAAGGAGAAGGTAAAAGAATTGTTCTTACTAGTTCTCATGTCATAGCTCTTGTATTAGTCCGCAAACAAACTTCATCGTTTACACATTAATCCATGACTCTTCTCGCATAGTACTGTAATGTCAGGCTAATAGTACACATGACCGACATTAGATGAAATGGGCAAAGAACGCGTTTTAAATTCTTATCAACTAACTTGCATGTTGACAAATTTAAATCTACTAATTTCACAATTGTTCTTCCGATATATATATATATATATATATATATATATATATATATATATATATATATATATATATATATATATATATATATATATATTCGGCTTGCTATACAAACTAACTCGTTTGATGATTTGACACAGAATTCTCCGTCGAAGTTTGGGGCATACTGAGTGATACTTATTCGCCTGTCTGCAAGAGTCAAAATATACCGTGCGATTTGACTATAGTACATATTGCCAAGCATACTGAAGACATCATCATAGTGCTATAAAACTGTTTACATCTGTTATTTTCGTTTATTTGTCAGGACACAGAAAACTTCTTTTATATGATCATCGAACCCGGTGCACTAAATCTCCGTATGAAATTAAGTAGTGCTCAGCGATCCTGCAGTCCGTCCGGTTATACATGCCCATACCTGCAGGGGGGGAAGTACATAAGCAGTAACATCAATAAAAAGCGTCGATGACTGCGTGAAAATCAGGAATACCTTTGAAATAGACAAAATTTCAGAAATTTAAGAAATATGGAGACATGCCCACCATTACTTGAAATACCAGACACACACATAAACATATATATGTGTGTGTGTGTGTGTGTGTGTGTGTGTATTTTCAATGGATGTTCTACTAATCTTTCTTCATGATTTTGTTAAACTTATGTTAAACATAGTGCAAGTGAATGAATTTTGCCTGTTAGTCAGTAAGTCACACACACACTCACATACGGACACACACACGGTCACCAATTTGACTGTACATCACTATATATGAATTTTCCAAATATTCTGATTCGAATTCTTTGATTCATTTCCAGTCTGCCTCTATGTTTAGGCTGATCTTATTTATTTTGGTTACATCTTCGTAAATTGGTTCTTTGTTCATGACGAACAATACCATGATCATTGTTACCAAAAGGTGGGAGAGCCTTTATACCTTGTAAATTTAATTTTACCATCTGTTGAAGACTGACGTCTCAATTATTAGCAAAAACACCCACATACATACATGCGTGCGTGTGTGCGTACGTACGTACATACATGCATACATACATACATACATACATAAGCATCGACTGGTAGCAACAACGTCGTCGGGGGGGGGGGGGGGGGGGCCGGAGTGTCCCTTATCTGTTGTGGTTCACTGCAGATGTTTACATCTTTGGATCTTTTCACACCCGAGGCCACGTCAAATTTCAAACTGAGGTCAAGGTCGATGCTTGTAATAATGTTAATGATAAATATACACTTAACACTTGCATTTATATCTTATTTATGTAGTGGAGACAAAGTCTGGTTCTTCCAAATATCTGATACTGTTCGGTACAGAGTGAATTATGGGAAAATAAATACTCTTTTGCAATCATGCTCCTATTGGTAAGCTATTGATTCCACAGAATGTATTGACATTATTTTATAATATGTACCGTCTACATAATGTTATTATTAGCAAGTAATTTCGGTGACTAGGTATGAATGTCCAATTACACCAACCGTGCGTTAACTGTTGGCATTATTCACACATAAAACTTAGTTTCCATGTACAGTATAGCACTGAAACAAAGTACTGGAAACAAACAAATGTAGTCAGCCATACACACTATCGTAACGATAACCCTCTATTTTTCCTTTAAATTATGTCTCACATAAGCTTATAATCTATGCCCATGATCGGGAATGAAAAAACAGTCCGATTAATAATAATAATAATAATAATAATAATAATTAAAGGGACAAATCCAAGAATTTACAAATTTTATATTTTCCTAGATGACTAAAGCCATTTTCTGCTTCACTACCAACGGAATTCCGAAATAAGGAAATGTTCCCAATATTTTTAAAATCGAACTAACATTAGATAAACGGAAAATAAGAAGATTTAGGAGAATACAATCTTCAGCAAGATGTTTAACTTTATAAACAATAACTCCCATGCATCTTAAACAATTGTGTGGAAATTCCACAAACTGTAATTAATGTACAAATAATCCCAGTCCAAAGGCTCTAAACGTAGCTGGTGAAATTTTAAGAACAGAAGCACAGGACACCAGTGCCGGATTACCAAATAGAGCAGCAGAGGGGGCGAATCGGACATTTTGTCCAATCGTTATTTTGCTTAATTATTACTTTCTGCACTCAACGATCTAGTGTCGTCAGCGCCTGGTAAAAAAAAAACGACGACGGTCCATCCTACACGATGGTGTCGTCATTTGGTTTAATTAACACCTTCTGCGCGCCGATTCCCAGCGTCGTCAGCGTCCGGTAAGCACGTCGACGACCGCGTCGATGTCATTGCCCCCTCTGCTGCTAAGAGGTTATTTACAATGAAAATTATTTACAACTAACCGAATATTTGGTCAAGTCCGATACGATATCGTGTCCGAGGATCATGTAAATTTATCGTTATGAATCCATGTGGGGTCGACTGAGCATGACTAAAAAAGTTTCGAAAAACATTAAAGTCCATGTCACCGCCGCACCATGTCTGCCAAATATTTCGTAGCGTGTGTGTATCAACGCCGTTGAATACAGCAAGAATATTGCAGTTATCTCTGATTACTTTTGGAATCTGAGTGTATCGTTGAGTGACATATATCACGTCAGTGTTTTTATGCCTGCCTCTGGAAAATATCCTAGCTGGGTTCTTTTGATTGTCTAACATAACATCATCGTACACGACTAGATTGTTAACGTCGCCATCAATATCATCAATACCCGGTGCATCATTGATATCCGTAATAAACTCAATAACATTCTTTTTAGCGATCGCTGATGCATTCTCGTTGAAATCTTTCAACACCTCGTAGCATCGTTGATCATCTACGCTAGGAGCAACCAAATACAACTTATCCCACTTCATCCATCTCATTATTAAATTGAGTAACAATTGCGTCTTGCCGGATCCAGATGGTCCGATGATAATCATCCGGATCGAGTTTGGTAACGCTGCAACATGCTTAACTGGTTCTCTTGTTTTAGTCGCCGAAAAATCAATTATATTCATATCTCTATACATAAATTATGGATCTATATTGTGTGAAGTGTAGAGTGCGTACTGGCACAAATGATATGACAACCGTTACGACAAGAAATAACAGATCGGCGCTTACTGGTAAGTGTGTACAATGCGGTACAAAGAAATTTAGATTTATTTCTATTAGACCCGGAGATGTTTTAAAAAAAAGCGAGGAGGTGACATCGCAGCCAAATTGGCAAAACTCCCCGGAACACCGTGGGCAAAGTATCCAGGAGAAAAACACCTCCCAGGATATAACTACTGTGGCCCCGGAACACGATTAGATATTAGACTCGATGATCAAAATCAGCCCAAACCCGGTGAGTATCCAATAAACGCTATCGATAAGGCGTGTCATGCTCATGATGTTGCTTACAAAAGTAGCGATCTGCAACAGCGTCATATCGCGGATGTAAAATTAATTCACGCGCTAAATGCTATTCCTGATAAATCCGTCAAAGAAAAATTGGCCTCATGGTTGGTAAAATCGGCTATGAAAGGTAAATTAATGATTGGCGCTGGTAATTAATAACAATCATCCAAGAAAAACGATGGATTCCATCTATTATTCTCCGAGAGGATACTGGAAGGGGAAGGCCGCAATTGGTAAGCTTGCAAGCGCTGCAAAGGTAACAAAGACCACTGCGGCTAATTGGTTATCCAAACAGGCTATATGGCAAATCTATCTACCACCGCCTAAACAAATCAACTTCTCGCGCTTTGATGTCAGCGTACCTAATGAAGTTCATCAGGCTGATATACTATTTCTGCCGCATGACAACGGTTACAAATACGCGCTAACCGTAGTTGATGTTGCGAGTCGATACAAACAAGCGGAACCGTTGAAAACAAAGTCAGCAACTGAAGTAGCCGATGCGTTTGAGCGGATTTATCGAAGAGGTCCTCTGCGCTGGCCAAATCTATTACAAGTTGATCCTGGTAGTGAATTTCGCGGCGCTGTTTTATCAACGCTGAAACATCATAGCGTCGCGATACGACGAGGTCATACTGCGCTACATCGTGATCAGGCAATTGTTGAACGATTCAATCGGACTCTCGCTGAACGGTTATTTGGATATCAATACGCGAAGGAATTCATCCAAGAAAAACGATCTCGTGAATGGGTTAAAAGGTTGCCAGGTGTAATTGCAGCGTTAAATAACGAGATTACCCGAGTAATCAACATGAAGCCCAGCGACGCGATTAAATACGAGTATATACCCGGAAAATTAAAAATAAATAGCGTTTCTAAGCCGATTCTTGGCGATGTCACTGTTAGATATCTATATGAACCAGGAGAGCTTGAAGGCGGTAAAAAAAGGGCTACCGATCCTATTTGGAGTGTTACCACACATAACATATCAACGATAACACGATCAATTGGTAGACCACCGATCTATAGACTGGATTCAACTGCTCCTCAGCGCGGATTTACACGCGAGCAACTACAAGTGATACCTAACGATACTCAATTACCCCCGCGTGGTCTTAACTAGCGCCGTTGCGTCTATTACACTCAAGACAGGTCAACCTCACATTGTTTTTGACATGACCGAGACTGTTATCGATCCTATCCACGGTAAATTGGCGAGTGTCTTTATCCGAATAACGCCAACTCATTATACAATTGCAACTCGCGCAGTGATTATTCTGTTGTTGTCGTAGCGAGATTATTAATTCGGCATCAATATCAAAACGCCGCTGTTTTTTTTTATCCTGTTGGCGGTAACCCGAGAGTTTTCTATCAATGACGCTTGCATCGATGGTGACTTTGTCGCCGGCTTCGTCGGTGGCTTCGTCAATAACAATTCTTCGAAGCTGATTTATCCTTCGTACTCTGGACACTGCAAGATAGACTAGATTCGACCATTCGATGCGATTATCAACTATCCAAACAATTGTGTCCGTGATGGTTAGTCCCTGCGAGGAATGTATTGTTGTTGCGTATCCTAGCGTCCACGGGGATTTATCAGCACGTAGCGCGTCCTCGACGACGCTGATATCAACGAGCACGATATCATTCAGCACGAGAATTTGTTTTTCTGTCCGACCTGGAATTTCAACTTCAATGTTCTGCCGCCGTGTGTCCGCGGGTCTATAACATAACGGCACTGGACGCGTTGGAAACTTTTCCTTATGCAACGTAAACAACTTCCGCTGAAGTGTGTCTCTGACTATCTTTCTACTCGCTACAATCAAATCGTTTGGTCTCCATGTTTCCCAGAATTCATTTAACGGCGTTTCCGGAATCACCTCGCGAATTATTTCACATTGAATTCTATCCGGCTGTAATCTGATTAATTTCTTAACCTCGCGCAGTTGTTCATCAAGTGCTCGGTAATCAGTATCGGTTTCTTCATAATAGTCCACAAAACCCCTTAACCAATCATGTGGACCCTCGCCGACAAATGGTGGTGGTTGGCCATGGTCCCCACACATGATTACCGCTGTATTCGCGCGCAGCAACCACTCAAGAAACATTTGTAAAGTATCTAACGAAACAGTACATATCTCATCCCAGATGATAATGTCGGGAATAAATTTTTCACCCATTCGATCAGGAGTCCACTCACCGCCGCTGTATCGAAAAAAGCTGTGATAAGTAACGGCGTCAACATTTCGTTGTTTTATCTCTCGCGCTAGTCTATGGGTCGGTGTAAGCACGATTATACTTGCCCGCGTTCGAAATAATTCAATTGCCCGAGTCGTCTTTCCTGACCCGCCACAGCCGCTTAAATAAACCGTCTTGTGTCTACAAATTGGATCAGAACACGATGGTGCATTAGACCATTCTGACAATTTATCACCGCGTAAGTAGTTGTTCTCAACGGTGACATCTGCTGACGGGGAATAATCGCGTCGTATTTCATTTTTAATTCTCCATGTACCCCAACTCTCGTCCGGACTAGTAAACTCGGCTACGTTTCCTTTATACGCTACGTCAACATAAAACGAATCAACGGCTACTCTAACCGCGGTATCGGGGAATCTATTTATCATCGAGAATAAATTGATAGCGGCATATCCCAGCATAGACGCCCTCAAATGTGGATACGCCGGGCTGTCTCCATCGCTGTAGGTAACAACTGTACCCAACCTCGTTCCATTGGACAAGAAAGCTGTTTTGCAGTTCACGTATCTATTTTTTGCCACTGTGTCCTTGATTACGAAATCATATTCTGCGTCATCTATAATCAGCCGTGAGCAATATCGTTTGTAGTCGTGGTTTTTTCCACCTTGTGTGAACTTACCAATTATTCTTCTACCGAGATCTTTTGCCTCGCGGTTTCGTTGGTTAAATATCCTCCTGGACCATTCGATGATATATTCCTCGTCGGCATCAATGTTTTTTCTGGACTCGTCAATTATGCTATCTAGACGCTCCGGTTCTGGTAACCAGACTTCAGTCTGTGCCCGGTATGATATAATCGCGTCACTGACAATCAACGAAACTAGCATGCTACAATCAATCATATACCGTAGCAGCGCTATTGGCAGCCATCTCTTTTCAGCCATGTGTCTACCGATCCAAATATAGCAACAGCGATGGAGTCCTGCCGCGAATTCAAATGATACTATGCGAGCGAATCCGGTTAAATCAAAATCAGGCAGTGGTCCATTAATAGCAACACGAATCATTTCATGACTGGGGTGTCCAAATCGTCTAAAGTACTCAGCGGCGGATCCATACCCGAGAAAACTCGCTGGATAACAGGCAACCATATCAACCGAGATCATAGCGTCGCGGTTGTATTCAGTGTTCCATAGTCCACCGTGATAGTATTCCAAACAACTGGATTGTACATCCGGTAGAAATTCTCTGCGCGTTGGTCTCCACGCATTTTTCCTTGCTGCAACATGAGCTACAACCGATGGAATCGTAAAACAATTTGTTAGCAGTTGTTCATCATGCTCCTCAAATTCTATGGCGGTTTTTTTCATCCTGTTGTGAAATGCTTCAGTGCGATATAATTCACCGTTTGGTCTTACAAACTGATCAAAGGTATCCGCATCGTTTTCAGCGCTGCGAAGTAACCACATTGATACAGGGTCGTTTTTACACAAGTAGGCAATAGCATCAAATAGTTTCCTCTCCGCGAGAAAACCGTCCTTGGAGAATTGTTCTCCCAGGAATTCTTCGGGGATATACTTTACTGTTCTATCCCGTGGAAATATTGTGATCACGGGCGTCCATGCGTGTTCGTTATGATCAATAATTTTGATTGGGGCTCCCTTCGATTTATACTTCGATTCGTATAATACTTCACCGGTTATCGTTGTAACGGTTATTGGAAATCTCAGCGATGTTTCTAATCTCGCTATGTCGCTGATGGTTGCTCCACGCTCTTTTACGGTTAGTTCCCACTGGTTGATTTTGCTACGTCGTAAATCAGTCAATTTGTTTCCTCGACATGCATTTGTAAAATGCTCTATTATTCGTTCTGCTACACAATTTATCCCAGTTGACTGTTTCATCGGTTTCAGTTTTCCGATATCAGGTTTCTTATTTAACGGGTATATTCCATAAACAACTGCTGTTTCAGGATACGCTCGTTCATAGTATGGTTTGTCAATTCCGGTTAACAACCCCGGCTTGGAGTCGCGGCTGACAGTAACTGTTTTCTTGTCGCTGAGAACTGGTTCAAATTTATCACGCATGATCCAATCGCCTGATTCCACCCGGACAATGAATTTTACTCTGAAGAAATACCTTTTACCGTCAAGTTGTGATATTATCATTGCTGCGCGGTTGTCGTTCATGGTAGCATCAACAATGCCATCAATTCGAAATGTTGACCAACTGTGAGATGCGCCATCACGCTTGAATTCATTGATACAATCGCGTATTTTACTCAACAGGGTTTTATCGTTTATTAACGCTTTTGGTGTGTCCTTGAGGACTCTATCGAGATTAAACCTAATATTTTTCCGGGGCTTAATTGCTGCCAATCTCTCGAACTCATCCATATAATTAAAACAAGTATTTAAATGAAAGAATATAGTATAATGAATCACTGCAAATGGTTGATGATTGGGTCGACAACCCCGTGCAATAAATCATGTAGAGGTGAATTCTGCGGGTATCATTTACAAAGCGTTCGTAATGGTTCTCTTGGCCCCCTCCCGTGCTTGGTTTGCCACGTCGGTGTAAGAGGAAAATCAGAGTTGTGTATCAATTGTGGCGGAAAGCGATACAGGGAACTAAAACGCTATTATGACAAGCGAATTAAAAACGCCGTCATTAACCCCACCGCCGACTTCGTCATCAAAACCCCCCAAGACTACGTTGAAAGATTCATAATTAAACCAAATAATAAATTAGACAAGTAGTATTATTATACAAATGGACCAAGAATTTCAGCCGCATCCCCTGCTCGTCAATTACGAGGCATCTCGCGACGGTATTGTTAGAAATCGTAGACTGAAGAAGCCGGTTGGATGGAAAAACAATCACGGGTATTTAATGTTTACTGCTGGAGGGAAAAAATATCTCTGTCACAGAATCATCTATGAATGTTTCCACGGATTGATCAAAGATACTCTCGTTATTGATCACATTGATTCTAATTATCAAAATAATAGACTGTGTAATCTGCAAGCCATCTCTCAGAGTGAAAATAGTAAAAAAGGCCAAACTGGTAAATACTCAAAGAAAGCAAAACCCGTAAAGTCATTTGATACAACAACTCACGAGGAAAAAATATTTCAGTCGATGAATGAGGCAGGAAAATATTTTGACATTTGTATCGCCTCAATACAATTTGTTGCAGAACGAATATATCAAACAGCGATCTCAAAAAAGACGGGTCATAGAATTCGATTTTCATATATAACATCAAAGGGAGATAACTCGTTTTGTGATAGCGTCGCATGACAAGAGTTACGTCCCTTGAAGTCTAATTAATGTTGCGTCCCTTGAAGTCCAATTAATGTTGCGATTAATTAATCATTTTACGATGAAAACTAATGAAATACACGCTATTATCTAACAGCTGTATTCTTTTTTTTAATGTTTTATTTGAGTATTTGGTTTCATTTAAATGCCGTGAAACACCATTAATAAGTATTTAAGGATTCAAACGATTCAAGGGAATTCAAATTAACACACACCTTGTGACTGACGCCGCTGTATTAGTCACTTTATATACAAGATGACTCGTTATAAGCCTGGGGCTTTCGAAAGCCAATTCAACTAATCAAAACTAACCCACGCTCTTGACCCGGGCGTGTGGTTGTCTTTTGTTCACAATCATGCAACCGGGTTAATTTAATTGGGTTGCTTTTGATTGGTTGAATTGGCCGTAGAGTTCCGCCCCGCCGTTTTATGTTTGTGCTGTCTTGTACCGTCCCATCATCCATCAATCATTTCATTGTAAATATATTCATCCTTAATTAAGTACATGTAGTGATGTCCCCCAAGCATATCTTCTGGGCGGTCTACGATGACGTTTGTCACCCTAGGCCTCCCTCCCGGAGATGTATGCTTTGGGGTTCCAAGATGTGAATGTCCTTAATTAAGTATATGTATATGCCTGTAATCTGCCACAACACTCGAGTGGAGATCTACGGCATTGTACTGTCCATGTATGCCTGCAATCTGCCACAACACTCGAGTGGAGATCTACGGCACTGTACTGTCCATACAAAAAACGGGGTCAAAAATGGCCCCAATAATTTTATTAAAATTTTTGATATTAGAAATAAGATGTTTTATAAGAATAATGAATATCGAAGACATCAATAATATATTAACTGAGATTTCAAAATTAAAAAATCAAGGAATTGAATTATCTGATGGTCTCGACAGTGAAAAAATATTATCCGATTATGAGATTATTAACGAACAGTCGAAACGGGGGCGTTTTACCCTGGCCCGCGAGTATTTTTTTATAAAACGATTACAACATACGATTAATGAGAACCTGTACCACAATGACGCAAATGCATTCATTGGACTATTTACTGCCGTTGAAATAATACGAAAAAAACTCGGACGTGTTTATGAACGACGCCGGGAGATTTCTAGTAAGATCAAAAACATTAGAAGGATTATAGACGAAAACTCCGTGGAGCTCCCGATGGTACACTCGGCGGAAAATTAGAAAATTGCGGATCAATTTACAATAATGGTAGGTGAATCACTTACTACTCGGCTAGCCAGAGAGCGGCTAGCAGCGCTTAAAAAGTTTATACCGTTACGAGACAGAGTGAGAGAGAAACTTCAAACGCGACAACAAATGCAAACCGATTTTACTGTTGGAAGCGAACAGTTATTTGCCCCGGTAACTAAAGCGACTAAGGATGTTACGGCGGCAACTGTACCCGTTCTTGGTGCGCTTGAAAAGATAGCGGCAGAGACAAAACAAACAAAAAGGTCTTTAGAAACACTCCCTGCAAAAATAGCGGCTGCTACAACACGGAGGCCACCACCACTCGCTATAACCGAACCACAAGAACCTTATGTTACAATGGCCGACGAAGAAGAACCAGGCGCCACCGCAAGAGAACCAGAAGAAGAAATACCCGAAGAAACACCAGAAGAAGAAATACCGGAAGAAAAAGAGGGGAATATACCCCGTATTGTACTCAAGAAGAGCACAATAGATCAAATTAGAGGCTTCAGCAACAGGGAAGAATTAATTAATTTTACTGCCAACAATTTTGCTAAGAACATACGAGATAAGAAGCATATCAATAGCGGTTACGAGAAAAATATAAAGTCGTTAAAAGACTGGGCAAGAATAGTGTATTTAGCAAGTAAACATAAAGATGCATTACCACATCGTAGTAAATCCGATTACGACGCATTCCACAAGGAAGTTAAGAGTATAACACCAAAAAAAGGAAAAGGATACCCTGTTGGTAAAGAATCCTACGGCGTTACCTGCCCTAATAGTGTTCTCAGTGATATATCACGGCTGGAAGTACTAATCGGAGGAAAACGAGCCGGAAATAACTCTCCGGAAATAATCAATGAGGCCGCTGATATTTGCAAGCGTTTATTTGCAGGCGGTATTATGGACATTAATGCATATCGAACGCTCATAGACGAGCTCGTGGATGATTAATTGGAAAACTGGTGTTTTTAATAAGGATGATCATACACTACAACCATGATAAACCAGTACTCGTCTACGTGGTAAACTCGCGATTGCCTGTTTACCGCGCGTACTATGGAGATGGTCTCGGTAGCACCATTGCGGGGTTATTTACAAGAATGGCTCCAAAAGTAGCGCCGTTAGCCAAACAATTAGGAATGAAGGCTATTGATGTTATTCGTGATAAGGGTATTAGTGCTATTGGAGATGTTGCCGGAAAGGCGCTTTCTGCCGCGCGAGACAAACTAATGTCGTTGGTGAAATCCAGGAGAAAAAAACAGAAACCACCGGTGATGCCATCAACGACAGTGATGCCTGCAAATGTCAGTAAAGTAATAAATAACGCCGTGGAAGAAAAATTAGAGTCGTTGGCGACGACTCAGTCGTTGGCGACGACTCCGTCGTTGGCGACTTCGCCATCCGCCGATGCGGCAACCAACGCGCTCATGAACGCGATAGCGGGGAGTGGTTTAAATTCAAAGAATTTACGACGAAAAAATCGCAATTGAAAACATCAACATGATAAATAATAGAATGTTTGCGCGTACCGCTGATCCCGCGTTTGATATGGATGCCCCAGTGCGCAGGGATGATTCTGTCCGTGATTATCAATATTATTCTTATTATGCAGCGCAACCCGACCTACGATCGCGAATTGAACTTCAGGTCCAAGATACCAGTAAATACTTTCTGCCGTGTGAAGCGTTTATCGAAATTGAGGGAGAACTCGTGACAAATGCCGCCGATAATACACCATACGCAGATGACCATCGTGTTCGAGTTGGCTTCGTCAACAACGGTATCATGGCGTTATTTGAGAGCGCCAGATATCTTATTGACGGGCGAGAAATTGAATCAATAGAACGCGAGGTTGATGTTGCAACGACGATAATTGGGTTGGCGAGATACTCGGATGATTATACAAGATCGGCGGGCCCATCTATGATGTTTGCGAAGGACACCACCAATAACGCTGACCATATTCAGTACATCAACGTGCTGGCGGAAAGAGATACCGCAACTGACCCACAGGCTGAAGCAGCCAATCCAGACCGCAGAGCAAGACCAGGTGCTAATTTTAATATTATAAAAAGCACCAACAATGATTACAATCTAGGATTCGCAGCACGAGTAGGAATGTTGCAAGGACCACGCCGACAGTTTTCATGCGCGATTCCACTCCATCACATATTTGGATTCTGCAGAAATGTCAGAAAAGTTGTCTATGGGGCTAAGCATACAATCGCGCTGACGCGAAGGGGCGATGATAACAATGCAATATGGCGTGCTGCTGGCGTCGCTGCCGGTAAAGTCATTTTAACTAAAATGGCATTGTGGATGCCGGTGCTGACTCCATCAGTTACCACGGAAGCACGATTGTTAGCATTTATGGAACAGGGAGGGAAATCGTTGTTGAGTTGGCTAGCGGTAACAACTGATGCTAAAGAGGATAACGTCGCCGATACGTTTACATGGCACCTGGCATCAAAACAGGGTGTTTCAGCCCCGCGTCATATATTCATAGCGCTACAGAATAGGGAACGATTGGGCAGTCAAGAACGCAGCCATATGATATTTGATCAATTAGGAGTCAGGGATGTTTCGCTGAGAATAAACGGACAACAGGAACCATCCGAGGATATACAGCTTAATTACGGCGACAACCATATCGCACGTGTGTACCATCGATTGCTGTCGTATATGGGTCGTGATCAAAACGTCGACACTGGTTTGCAAATATCACAACTTGATTTTAAAAACCTGTATCCGATTTATTATTTTTCACTGGAACATCTTGATTTAACGAGACAATCCGTCGTTGATATACACTTCCGAGCTCGTATAGCCCCGGGTGGTGTTAATTATAGAGCGGTTGCTGTCATTCTCAGTGATAAATCAATGCTGCTAGAAGGTGTTGGTGGACGAATGAGAATCGTTGATGCGCCAGTGGAAAACATGTAATTGAAAGCACAAAACGCGTTTACAATAAATGTCGTATAGTGTCGTCAGTGTAGAGTTGACTGATGGTCAAGTCAAGAAATTACGATCAAAGTCGGCTAAACAATGCGGAACCACAATAACGCTGAAGCCGTCGCAGATGGCGGGTGGTAATCATAAGATATCGTTGACGGCGCGTCAAATAAAACATTTCAATGATGCGATGAAGAATAAAAAGGGTGTTCAAATAGATTTTTCGGCCGCAGCAATTAAAAACATGGAAAAGACCGGTGGGATATTTCCGCTGTTAGCTGCGATTCCGGCATTAATTGCCGCGGCCGCACCAGCAGTGGCTAAGGCGGCGGCGTTAGGAGCCGTTGGTACCGCGGCGGGGATGGCATTGAAGAAGGCAACCGGGAAAGGCTACAAAAAAAAACGACCCGTAGCCGGAAAGGGTCTAAGACTACCGGGAACCCCGTATTCATGGTATTCGGGAAAGGGTCTAAGACTACCGGGAACCGTTTATTAACGCAGGAGTCAATGACTCCTGAGTCAATGACTCCCATGTCTAATTTTGATTTAATAGACGCCGCAAACGCGTTAGCGATAAAAAACTTCAGAGGTGTTTTTATGAGGGATCAATTACCGGCGGCCCCAAGGAATACTGAAACCGGTATAATTAACCTCGATGGGTCCTCCGGAGCGGGAACTCATTGGGTTGCATACGCGATTGATCCGCGTGCGATCGTCTATTTTGATTCATACGGGTTAACCCCGCCGAAAGAGTTTATGCGGTATATCCGGGCGTGTTCAGCCCCGGCGTGTTCAGCCCGGGTTTTTTATTCCACGCTGCCAACACAGCAGTTAAGTGACCCACCGATATGCGGCCGTGAGGTATTGAACGTACTCGCGGCGATTTCATCATCGCGAAAACCACCTCATGTGGTTGTAAACGAATACACTAGTGGGGTCGTAGAGGCCCGGCGGGTTAATTAGAAACATCGTTTTTTTCTACAATAACGATGATTGATATTTGGGGACGACCGGTTTCGGCGCTGAAAGAATCCACGGAAACGGCCGCCGCCGACATAAAAAAACTAATTGAGGATGAAATCGCTGATATGTTAAATTTAATCAGTGTTGACCCAGGCGAAATAGTTGTATTTCAAGACCGCCAGGGTAAATTGAAATCCGGTAATGTGTCACTGAATGATGTTTTAACACGACAGCGTGATGCCGCCGAGGACACTATCGCGTTATATACCGGCGACGGACGACTCAAACCGGGTGAACATATATCGGCGGTAACATTAGTCAAAGACGGTTTTATAAGGTTGGATAGATCGGTGACCGAACTTGACGCGCAGGTGAAAAAATCTGTCACCGAGGTGAAAAAATCTATCACCGATATACAACTCACTACCGCTAGTTTTTTCGGGACCCCGGCGGTAACCGAACCAAATCTTGCAGCAATAATGGGTGCTATTTTGGATTTTGCAACGCTGTCGGGCCAATTTGTCTCGTTACGGAAAAATGTTAACAGGATCGATGACAACTTTGATAAATTCTTTGGTAAAAAAAATACCAGACCGGATGAGATTACAACAACTATAAATGATATCACTGCGTATGGACAGGAAATAAAAACAATCAAACTTGATGTTGCAGAGAACAGAAATGGTGTAGTAGTACATGAGCGGGAAATAGAAATAATCGGCGCTAATGTTGCAAGGATCATAAATAATGTAGACTCGCATGGACGGAAAATAGAAACAATCAAAACTGATGTTACAACGATCATAAATAATATGGACACGCATACACAAGAAATAGGAATAATCAAAACTGATATTGAAGCGAACAAAAAGAGTGTAGACGCGCATACACAGGAAATAGGAACAATCAAAACTGATGTTGAAGCGAACAAAAAGGGTGTGGACGCGCATACACAGGAAATAGGAACAATCAAAACCGATATTGAAGCGAACAAAAAAAATGTAGACACGTATTGGCGGGGAATAGGATTAATCAAAACTGATGTTGCAGCGAACAAAAAAGGTATAGACGTGCATACATATGAAATAGGAACAATCAAACTTGATGTTGCAGCGAACAAAAAAAGTATGACCGAGAATACACGGGAAATAGAAACAATCAAAACTAATGTTGCAACGAACAAGAATAATATAGACGCGAATTTGCGGAGAATAGAAATAATCAAAACTGATGTTGAAGCGATTAAAGACGGACTACCGAGAATAACAGAGCAACTCGAAACTAATATTGAAGCGAACAAAAAAAATGTAGACGCGTATGGAGGGGAAATAAAAACAATCAAAACTGATGTTGAAGCGATTAAGGACAGACTACCTAGAATGACAGAGCAACTCGAAAAAATGAAAACACCTCATGGGATCATCGGCAGTGGCGTATACACGGTTCAATACGGATCATTCGATTGGACTCCTACGCGTAATGCAATAGATGTCACCGCAATTGTTAAGGGTATTTATCGATTGACATTGATTTCGGCGATGCAGTTCAGTATATCATCGCCGAGTTCATCCGGGTTTAACAATACAATATCAACAATCATCGACAAGGATACAATCGAACGGTTTATAATTAAAGCCGTTGATAGAAATCTAGCCGGGGCAAACATTACATGGTATGTGGAATTTGTAGCGAATCTAAGTAATTAAAAACACTAGTTCTTTTAAAATAAAAATGACCACCAAGGAAATTGAATCAGAGGTATCACCGACGTCACATCAATATCGATTCGATACCGCAAAAGAATTCTCCGCGAACTTGAAAACGCTTTCCGAACAATACCGTGCAAAAATAAAAAAATACCGCCGAAAAATAACCGCCATCGACGCGGTCGTGTACTCGGTGTCGGGTATAGTGGCCGGTACCGGTGTTATTTTATCCACGGTGACCACGATAGCCCCGATCGCTGTTCCAATCGCTGTCTCCGCGATGACAACAGTTGCTGGAGTCGCCAACGCAATCACTAGGAAGATATCATCGTGTTTTCAGAAAAAACTCAACGAGTATACAGTAAAACATCAAATAGTATCCGACGCATACTCGAAATTATCCGGGTTGATCTCGTTATCGATTGATAATTTGTTCGTATCCGATGTTGAATTCTCCACGATGGTCCAGTTATATAGCTCCGCGATGTCAAAAATCGAGGATTTTCAACTGGAAGCCGAAACCACCTGGTTGTTGAAATTAGACACTAAAGACAACAAATAATAATAATGTCGCTGAACCCCGAAGGGTTTCAATTACTTCAGCGGATCGCGGAGAACACCACTCCGGTACAAACAAATATGATATCAATAACGTCAACGAAACCCGAATTCAGTGTGAACTTCCCGTCGCCGGTTCCAGTGAAGGAAATAGCGCTGGCAAAATTGCGAGTATATCACAGTTGGCCTAATATTCGAGCGGACGCATTTAACGGACAACAACCTAATAACTCGCTGGTTTTTGCACGGAAAAATAAACCCGATGGGACCCCAGACTGGGAGGAGGTTACAATACCAACTGGGTCATACCAAATAGAGCAAATCAATAAAGAATTTCAACGCAGAATAAAATCGATCACAGGAAAGGAATCAAAAATCGCTATTACGGTTCATGAACCGACGTTATCATCGACGATTGAAATAAGCACACCGGGGTATATGGTTGATATTTATAACAGTTCAATAAGAACCATACTAGGATGGCCTAAGAATCCACCCGCGGATTTGCACACAAATGTGCAATCGTATCATGAGATTAATCCCAGTTATCTGAATGATTTGTCTATTATAAGAAACACGTTATTACCCAGCGAGTTTATATTTCAAGACAGGAATACCATGCAATGGTTTTTTCCGTATAAGAAAACTCCTGAATTGTCAGCCAAGGTCACAGTTCGTTTAGATGATATCACTGGTGCGTTTGCCGAGATTAATCGTAATTACCAATCACAACTAGAACAGCTACGGAAAACAAAAGCACGAAAACACGTTGAGGTGTTAAATCAACTTATATCAGACATGGAATATATTAATGAGCGAATCGTTAAGACAATATCCGATAGCAGCGATGATAATAAACAAAAATTCCTAACCGGGTATAATATCACAGAAGCCGATTTACCCGATTTCAAGTTTCCAGGATACAACGCGCCTGAACTAAGAAAGTCTCTTAATGATTTTCTCAGTCCATCAACTTATATCCTCAGACACGATAACGGGGATGATGGTATGCATATTGCTCCATACAACGTAAATATCGCATCGGTGATAGCAATCAATCTAGTGTGTGATGTTATCGAAGGGAGTTACCAGGTAGATACCAATCAATCAAATCAAGCTCAACAGGGATATATCCTTTATTCATTTTCACCAACAGCCCCTCCGGGATTTTTAATCGTTGAGAATCCGATTAATCCGGTCTATATGCGATGCCATGATCGGTTTTTAACGAGAATTAATTTTAAACTCACCGATCAGTCAAATAACCTAATTGATCTACAGGAGGAGGAGTTAGTGATCACTCTGTTTGTAAGATCATTGTAAATAACTTCTTAGCAGCAGAGGGGGCAATGACATCGACGCGGTCGTCGACGTGCTTACCGGACGCTGACGACGCTGGGAATCGGCGCGCAGAAGGTGTTAATTAAACCAAATGACGACACCATCGTGTAGGATGGACCGTCGTCGTTTTTTTTTTACCAGGCGCTGACGACACTAGATCGTTGAGTGCAGAAAGTAATAATTAAGCAAAATAACGATTGGACAAAATGTCCGATTCGCCCCCTCTGCTGCTAATAGGCAGAGTAGGCACCGGCCTAAGGTGCCCGCGTCAACGGATCAAAATAATATTGATAAAACGTATTAGGAGATAATTTGCGAGGGGGACCCCAAGATCTCGACTGCCTAATGGCCTAAAGGCCTCAACAGGGTTTAATCCGGCACTGCAAGACATGTTGATATCCTAAGGAAATATTGTAATGTACGCGCGGCCTAACCTATGTAAACATGTATCCAATTCACCGCTGCCAGGAATTCATGTGTTATCAAGACCAACCGAATTTATTATTTATTGGTCAAAAGCACTTATATGTTTTAGGCAGTGAAATTCCACAGATTTTAAAATGGCTACAGAAATTAGCAAAATTGCAATTCGCAATTTGATGAACAGGAAAAAAAATTGTAGATGTGGTCACTATGTCCCTCAAGCAGTATTCTAGTCAGTCTTGAGTCATATTGTTTATTAAAGTTGGTCGCAATTCACCCACGACATTTGATAAGGGAGTTAACCATAACAACACCGGCTCACTCTTCTCAAAAGGAAACAGTTCCGCTATGTTCAATGTCCACCCAAAAAGGTAAGACAAGATTTTGAATAAAGTTTCTAGTGTTATTCTGTAGTATATGAGACAGTCACATTATCCATATCCTTTGATATTTTAGATTATCTTTACTTTCACATCGCATCATTTATTTCTGAATGTTGGTAGTATATAATTTTGAACTCTCAACAATACTTTAAATTTCTTTTTGTTGGAGGTTTTTTTGGGGGGTGGGGGTGGCTTAGTGTTTTGTATGAGCCATATTTTGTATAGACTTGCTAATGACAGCCGTAGCTTTCAGAAAGATCTTCATTACATATATATTTAAGACAGTCAAAGTTTTGATTCACTTCCAGAAAGAGGGGCAGAAGTTACAACAATATAATGGGATCGCCATGGAATGAGCGGATATCACGTCATCAGTTTGCAAGAAGAAAAGCTACGTTACAGCGAAATACTGGGATATACATGAAAAAAGGGCAGATATCACTTTGCATGAACGGTGAAACAGATCAGTTAAGCTGTTTTAAAGGGGTCACCAATATAACCAATTAAAATGTTTTTCTCCAAGAACCATATGAAAATATGCTCAGCCTATCAAATTTTCTTGTCGACTCCATAATTGCAAATGTCTTATTGTTTTTCCTAATGTGTGCATTGCATTGTATAGGAATTGGCCCATCACATGGGCACATTGGTTTTCTGAATTATGGAGTTTGATTTTGTTAGTGAAGAAGAAAACCAACTGACAACACCCACTCCCTGTGTATAGAATAATTAAAATGTATATAATGTTACAAACTCGTGTGGTTTGAAATCCGCCTCCTCGCCGATCATGACATAATTTTTTAAAATTTATCCCGTCAGCATGTTCAGTCACTGATTTAATATTTCAGCATAAAAAGAGACATTCCAAATTTGCTTCCCATGTATGATTTACGTATATATATATATATATATATATATATATATATATATATATATATATATATATATATATATATCACTGCGTGGCATACCAGAAATGGGGCTTTCAAAACTAGACCCAAGTAGACAATATACAAATCAGCAAGTAACTTCATGTAAAAGTGGTTATTGAATTATTTACAAAGTACTTCATTATTCATGAGCAACACATTTGAAAATGTCTCTTGTATGCTGAAAATGCATTTGCGATAAAATAATTATCATGGAATTGGCAAGGTGGGGGGACAATTATGAACCGTGTCACCGCATGTTAATAGAAGGTGAACAGGTGTTGTCAGCAGACTTTTATTTTTACTGACAAACGTGAGTGCATGTACCTGTGACATCTAAAGTGAATATTTTAAAGAATAAAAAAGTAACTTGTATAGGATAAATATCATTTTATATCGATTCTCCATCTCTTATATCGATATGAGTATTCGGTGTGACAAAAAGTTCGATATATCGAGGAATCGCTTCACCCCTACAAAGAACATGATTTCTTTGAAATACATCAGAGTAGACTTTAGAAGTTTAGATGTATGGTCTTTTACACAAGAAAATTACAGTGATAAGTATTAAATGTTAATTACCATAATCAAACCAGTGCAGACTGAACATAGCTGACCAAAATAAGGAAAAGGAGGAACGTTGTAATTAGTCTTTTGATCAAAATGATAATTTGCCACTGAAAATCGATTTACACGTGTTCCAGTTTCTTTGTGTGCTTAGATCTAACCGGTATATTTGTCATCAAAATGCTTAGACCTAACCGATGCGGCTTCACCTAATCCCATTATAGCCTCTTGAACATTATTTAATAGATTGCACACTACATTGCTACACTGAGCTTTGCGGAAACATATCAAATAAAAGAACTTTTTCAGATAAAACAACCTGTGTACCAAGGAGTCAGCTTTTAGACTTTTCATATATTCATACATCCCAAACTGAAAAGTATGCAAACCTTGATGCTTATTTCAACATCCCGGAGGTCCCTTGAAATTTATCATGATATTTGAAGTTCCTATTTTGAGGAATTTACTAAAAATGTCATATTGATGTATTCGGAACCAGGTGCTTATGAGTAATTCTTGATTTGAATCTTTAGCAAGGTGTGTTTGCTTTCAGCGGATACACATAATGTGTTTGCTTACAATGTATACACATCTTGTGTTAGCTTTCAATGAATACACATCATGTGTTTGCTTTCAATGGATACACATGAGTTTGCTTTCAATAGATAACACATCATGTGTTTGCTTTCAATGGATACATATCATGTGTTCGCTTGTAGTGGATACACATGTGTTTACTTACAGTGGGTATACATTATGCGTTTGCTTACAGTGACATTGCGTGTGTGATGGGTGTTGGATGTATATATAGTTAGTGCGGTGGATGGTATTTTTGTGGAGTGATGGATAGTTTGTTTGTCTATTTTTATCTTCTCGTGCATTCTTAGTTAACACAAGGCGTTTTGTAGTGTGTGTGTGTGTTTTCGTTTGTTTGTTTTTGCGTGTGCTTGTGTATATCTATTTTTTATTTGTCCCTATAAAACCCTTTATAAACTCTTTGTCCCTATAAACCCTTTTTGAGGCCACCGCATAATAACTCTTTGGTAAGTTTAACATAGAATTTCCAATACTTACCTAGACTAGCACGTATTGAGGTGAACTCAAACACTGTTACTAGGTCGCCGCACGATTGAGGTCAGACACTTGTAACACTGTTGCCACCCACCCACCCACCCCAGTCGCCAGTGCCTTGACCTCACCCATGCTAAATTTTCTTGTCCCTAGACTGCCCCACCATGTTAAATTATCTTTGTCCCTCGATTAAATATTCACTTTTCAAAACGTCCCATTGTCCCTCGTTCGCCCACCCATTACTACTGATAACGTAGCTGGGTCATCCATATACAGTTTCATACAGGTACAGTAGGTACAGTCAGTGGTTTGATAAGTGCCCAATAAATACTGACGACGCCAAAGTAATTAAAACCAAATTTAATATATCACACAATGCGTATGAAATAGCTGAACCATCAAATCTAGAAGACAGAGGTAAACAGAGAACGTCAGACACGTTGAAGTATTAATTATATTTCTACGTTCGTAGAAGGTGACATGTATCATTACGTTGGAATTGAAATTTTGTTTTCGAAAATTTCTTGCACCACAAATAAATAATCACCACGATAAGAAAGTGCCCCATTTTTGTTTGTTAATTATCAGGTCACAGTAGATTATGTTACACTGTAGGCAATTCGATGCATATAATAACTGAAAATAGATTAGTTACACAATATGAAATATATCAATATCAATAAAAGATTCCGCATGCATGTATTATCGTACTACAAAACAAGGTCAAAGTTCATTCATTATGCATGAAACTTAGAATGATTGATATGCATTCCTGTAAATGACCACAGATAGTCAATTGAGGAACAACGTAGGATTGTCAGAAGGAAATCTGCTAACAAATCCTGATACTGGTTTCATATATGAATTTGATTTGGAAACTCCATTACATCTTCAAGACTATTTCAAGGACTACCCGTTTACTTCCGATACCTTATTTCCAGACGAAAATGATGCATCTCCCTTACAAAAAAGATGGTAAGTTGGAGAGAAAGAACCAGTTTGAAAATTTATAAAATCCCAAAATGATTGATCATTCACCAGGAAAATGTTACTGTACTTTTCTGGAAATTAACCTTTTTTGCTTGTTGCTTGTTGTGGGGTTTAACGCCATTTTTCAGCACACGATAGGCTATGCATGGCGCCAGTATTAATGGTGGAGGAAGAACTTGGGAAAAGCCCGGGAAGAACCACCGACCCACGAGATGCTACTGGCAAGCTTTCTCACATACCCACATTGGGCGAATCCTAGATTCGAACCCACGCAGACAGAGGTGAGGGAAATTAACCAGGGTTGTTTTAATGTGTTTACCATTCATATGGATGATGAATGCAAATTACTACAAGTAAAAAGAACCTCAAACAAACAAAACAAAACGCCCATCCCCCAATTTAATAAAATTAAAAATGTACAATGATGTTATAGAATGAGGCACCTTCTGACATATGCATATTCGTTCTACATCTATGTTGACAGAGGAAACATTGACGAGAAGGATGATGCCAAATTATATAACACTAGTGACTGCCCCGAGGAATGCGTGTCGAACATTCAAAATACAAAATAATAAATTTGCTGGACACATCTAAGATGAGCTAACCGATGGACCAGTCAGAGAGTTATGTGACTTACGGTGAAAATTTAGAATGTTTGGAAGCAAATAAATAAAACACGTGACCAAGAAAGTATCTAATCATCATCATTTACCGAAATTAACTTTTGGAACATAATTAAAGTGGTCAACATTTGAATTTATTCAAATTGCACAATCATGATATGTACACAATGAAGAAAGTACTATTCAGTTGTTACTGTGATAAACGTTTTTCAATGGATTACATAATGACTACGTTACGGTCAAGTCAGAGTTCTGTAGTTACAGAGAAACTATAACCTCGTTGAAAGGCTGGGTTATGTTTCTAACATCAGCAAGGAAATATTCAAAATTAGGCAAGTACTATTAGGTGTTCTGGTTGTTTAAAAACTGAAATACTAAATGAGAGAGGGTACAGAGGGCCTGCCATACGAATAAGAGATAAATAAATGCAAGACGCAGGATGATGTATAAAAAACTGGAGAGATTCTATAGATCAGAGAATGAAAGAAAAAAGGTAACTAATAGCGATATCTAAAGGATGTGATAATTCTTTCAACAGTTGGAAGCCATCAGATGAGATTATTCCATTAACTGAAATCGTCAGTTCATATATAACTATTAAAAGTAGCACGAAAGCATTCATATTTTAATGATAACCAAACGTATAGAGTCTGGTAGTGAAAACATATAATAGAAAATGAGTGAAATCGAAAGTCTTTAAAACAATTTTACTTGGCATTATCCACAACATCAGAAGATGGTTTTAGTTCAAATAGGATGCTGTACAAAATTTCATTATGACTTAAGGATGCGACATAGTCTAATATACTAATCCCGTTTGTTTATTGTGTTTCGATATTGAGGCTCATAAGCTGTTCCCACTTTTTTTTGTTCCTCGTTCCATTGAAAATCGCCCATTTGTACAATATCTCCTCAGTGTACAAATATTGTTATTACGAAACATTGCTGCGTTTAATGTAGACATGAGCAAACTGTTATTACAGGTTAGTATAAGATGGCTCTGTATACATTAGGTAACATTTTACCAGTGTGTTCACAGTGCATGGTACCAAACTTAAGAGTGAAATAAATAAATCCTAACATTACAATAATAGGAGACAAATTTATGCAGAAGCATGTTCAAATGAGAACACGGAATTCTGGTAATACTCGTTATTAAACAGCGCGGCAATCATTGATATAGCGGAGACAATTTGGAGTCAAGCGAACTTAAAAGATTTTAAAATGTTAAAAACTTTATATTGAATGCGTAAAATAAAATTTCTTAGGATCACTCTCGAGTTTGTATCAATCTATAATGAAATTTTGTTTTTTCATTTTCCTAAATAGTTATAATTTGCTTAAGATATTTATTTTCAATACAAGTCTATATATTTTAATCAGAGTGTTCAGATATCTCGAAATAGTAGCTTTTGACTCATTCTTTTTCACAATTCGACCTTTGTAACGGAGTTTGAACTTAATATGCATTTTCCTCTGATATTATTAATAAGAATAAAAGAAAGAAAAGAAACACAACAAAAAAAAACACACACACACAAAAGACACAAAAATGCATATTATGACATCTAAGTGAACATACAATTATTCCATCAACAAAAAGATTGCATACTTTTGGGTTTTAAATGCCATTCAAAACTGAGATTTGAAGTGATTTTCTTTTCTACGAAACTTCTATGCCTTAAGACTGATGATGCAAGAGGGGTGTATGTTCTACTTTCGCTTATTTATTTATATATTTATTGTCTTGCCTTTTCTTTTTTGAGAAAATGCAAAAATGCGAGACACTGCTATCATAATATCGTCGTTCGCGGCTTCGGTGTGAAATAAATGTGAATTTTTTGTGTAGGTCAGTAAGTATAAAACTACAGGTAGGAACTGGACAAAACTTGCTTCAGTTAGTTTTTAGAGAGTGGGAATCTCCTTTTGTGTGTTAAAGTGAATTCTATAACACTGGTAAAGGTCTGTGGCGAATTAATTCATATAGCATAACATTAGGAGGATTTACAGAAATTGTGTAGCCAACGGAAAAGCTGTAAGCCGAGGCCGAATTAATAGACTCCATCACATGTATCGGCGCTGGATAGGAACATTCCACCCGAGGGTCATACATTTGCTTGGGTCATAATTTTGATTCAGACATGAGGTTGTTCTGAGCGTCTGACTCGAGGGTCGAAGTTCCCATCCTACGCTGAAACAGAATGATGGATTATTTTTAAAACAGTTCTGAACGAACGAGAACGAGAACGAAAATGGCTGATCCAAAATTTCAGTTATTGGAATGTGAGATAAAGAATTCTAAGGATCCAGTGTGTATTTTTTCCTATTTAGGCTTCAGAGTAAGGAGATTGTTCTAACTAGTTCTCATCTCATAGCTTTTGTATTAGTCCACATTATTTCAAATTCGCCCACAGGTATTAGTCCACATTATTTCAAATTCGCCCACAGGTATTAGTCCACATTATTTCAAATTCGCCCACAGGTATTAGTCCACATTATTTCAATTCGTCCACGGGTATTAGTCCACATTATTTCAAATTCACCCACAGGTATTAGTCCACATTATTTCAAATTCGCCCACAGGTATTAGTCCACATTATTTCAAATTCGCCCACAGGTATTAGTCCACATTATTTCAAATTCGCCCACAGGTATTAGTCCACATTATTTCAATTCGTCCACGGGTATTAGTCCACATTATTTCAAATTAGTCCACATTTCAAATTCGTGTCAACCAATTAGCACCTTGACAGTCAAAATATACCGTGCGATTTGACCAGATTGCAAACCGTACTGAAGATATCACTCTAGTACTATAAAACTGTGTACATCAGTTATTTTCGTTTCTTTGTCAGGCTGCAGACAACCATCGAACACCTTTATATGATTGTTGCACCCGGTACTCTGAATCTCCGTATGAAAAGAAAAATAGTGCTCAGCGATCCTTCTGTCAGCCCTTTTCAATACGCGCCAAACATACAGGAAGGAAGTACATAGGCAGCAGCATCTATAAAAAGCGTCCAATACTGCGCGAAGATAGGAACATATCTGACATAGACAACAGTTCGGAAATATGGAGTCGCGCCCAAAATTACTTCAAATACCACACACACTCTCTCTCTCTCTCTCTCTCTCTCTCTCTCTCTCTCTCTCTCTATATATATATATATATATATATATATATATATATATATATATATATATATATACAGGATAATGCCAACAGTGGAGGTTCTACAAATCTTTCTTCATGATTGTATTAAACTTACTTCAAGTGGAATTCAACTTGATGAATTTTTTCTGCCCGTAAGTAACAGAGAGAGAGAGAGAGAGAGAGAGAACAATTTGGTCGTACGTCTTTAAATAAGAATTTTCCAAATATTCTGATTCGAATTGTTTAATTCATTTCAGGTATAACTTGATAGCTTTTTTCTGGGGGATGGGGGGTACAGCTTTGTAAACTGAGTTTTGATTCATGACGGCCATTACCATGATCGATGTCACCTAAAGGTGGGAATGTCTTTATAACTTGTAGATTTTATTTTACCATCTTCTGAAAAATCAGGCCATCAGTAGTTAGTAAAAACATACATACATACATGCATACATACATACATACATACACCGCCCCGTTGGCCTAGTGGTTAGAGCGTCCGCCTCGAATGCGGGAGGTCGTGGGTTCAATCACCGGCCGTGTCATACCAAAGACCTATACAAATGGTGTTTACAGCTGCCTCGCTTGGCGCTCTGCGTTAAGAGGTTAGTGTTAGGACTGGTCGGCCTGGTCAGGATAATGTGACTGGGTGGGACATCATGCTACATGTCTGCGGCATGATGCCCCAGTTCTAGACATCACTTTAAACTGCCACATGCAGACATCGTAGCGATATGACTGAAAAAAATTGTTAAAAGCTACGTTAAAAATCCAAAATCACACACACACACACACACACAGAGGCACAAACACATACATACATATATCAAAACTAGTCGGGAGGCAGGACAGTCCCTTAAGAAGGCGGATGTTTATCTGTTGTGGTTCACTGCAGATGTTTACATTATGTGGATCTTTTCACGCTCGAGGCCACATCAAATTTCACAGTGAGGTCAAGGTCGATACTTGTGAAAATGTTGATGATAAATAAACCCTTCACACTTGTAATAAAATCTCGATTTTGTAGAAGGTACAAAGTCTGACTCTTTCAGATATTTGATCCTGTTCCGGAGTTAGTGAATTATTGTATAAAAAAAAATCTTTGCAATCACGCTGCTATTGGTAAGCTATTAATTCCACATAATTTATTTACATTATTTTATTTTATTTACCGTCTCAGTAATGTTATTATTAAGAAACAGTATCCAATTACACCAATTATGCATACATGTTGGCAATATCCACACACAGTATAGCACTGAAAAATAAAGCGCTTTAAACAAACAAATAAAGCCAACCATGCACACAGTTGTAATTAAATTCTGTCTCACATAAACTTATGATATATGCCCATTTTCTGAATAGAAAAACAGTTCGAATAATAATAATAATAATAATAATGATAATAATAATAATTACAGTGATAAATCCAAGAATTTGTAAATTTGACATTTTCCTAAATAACAAAGAACACTTTTTACTTCACTGCCAAAAGAAATCCGAAAGAAGGAAGTGTTCCCAATATTTTTTAGAACCAAACTGAACTTGAGATAAACGGAAAAGGAGAAAATTTAAGAGAATATAATCTTCTGAAACAACAGAAACTTTAACTTATAAATAATACCTCCAAGGCAACCTACAAAATTTCGTTGAAATTCTACAAACCGTAATACAAATGTTCTATCTAAAAACTCAAAAGTAGCTGGGTGAAATTTTAAAAACAGAAGCGCAAGACATTGTCAAGTCCATACAAACTCGCACGCTTGGTCGAAAAATCCGCAATTTGCTAAACAGAGAAAAAATGTAGGTGTGGTTACTCTGTCCCTCAAGCAGTATTTCATTCATTCACGAGTCATGTGGTTTACAAAAATTGGCCTCATTTCGCCCACGACTTTTGATAAGGGAGTTAACCATAACAACACCGGCTCACTCTTCACAAAAGGAAACAGTTCCGCTATGTTCAATGTCCACCCAAAAAGGTAAGACAACATTTTGTTTAAAGTTTCTAGTGTTATTCTGTAGTATATGAGACAGTCGCATTATCCGTATCCTTTGATATTTTAGATTATCTTTACTTTCACATCGCATCATTTATTTCTGAATGTTGGTAGTATATCATTTTGAACTCTCAACAATACAGTACGTCTTTAAATTTCCAGACCAGTTCTATTTTTTGTCGTTTTTTGTTTTGTTTAGTGTTTTGTATGAGCCATATTTTGCATAGTAGCTTTCATAAAATATTCTTTACATACATATTTAAGACAGTCAAAGTTTTATCTCACTTCGAAAAAGAGGGGCAGGAGAAGTTAAAACAATATACTGGGGTCTCTATGAATGAACGGACATCACGTCATCAGTTTGCAAGAAGAGAAGCCACGTTACAACTAAATACTGGGATAGCCATGAAAAAAGGGCAGACATCACTTTGCAAGAACAGTAAAACATACCAGTTAAGCTGTTTTAAATGGGTCACCAATATAACCAATTAAAATGTTTTGCTCCAAGAACTGTATGAAAAGACACTCAGCCTATCATATTTTCTTGGTGACTCCTTAATTTCAGTGGTCATATTGCTTTTCTTAATTCGTACATTGCATTGTATAGGAATTGGCCCTTCACATGGGCACACTGGTTTTCCAAATTAAGGAATTTCTTGTATTGTTATTTAGAGAAAAACAAAGATATAGCAAATATTAACAGATCAAATTAACATGTTCATAATGCGAAATTTTACATCCTTTTCTATTTGCCATGCACAGATATAAGATATTGCACATGCGATTTTGTGTGTGTGTTTAGATTATCAATATCTTCTGATATTTAAAAATCTATTTACTTCTCATTTGTGAAGATTGGTAGCATATAATTTTGAACTCTCAAAATTACTTCTTTTCCCATCCATTTTTTAATATACCATTTTGTATGAGCCACATTTAGTAGAGACTCTTTAATGTTAGCAACAGCTTTCAGTAACATATTGGGCAGAATATTTTAGATACAGCTATATTATAAGAGTAAAATAAATACAGTTCAAATAAATTCATTATTTGAATCAGGCCACTTTATTTATCTGTTGAAATGTTTGCATCCAATATTAAATTAAGAGATAAACAACCTGTCCATTTTCTTGGTTGTCCTTTAATTTTTGTTCTTTTTTTTTTGTATTACTTTTTTATATGAATATGTAATAGCATATATGAGAACAATTAAGTGTATTGATGATATGTCCTTTTATTTGTACCACCAGTTTAGCATGAACAAATTCTATGCTTGCTATGTTTAAAATGAAATTAAATACTGGTTATGTACATGATACTTTGCATTTAACAGATGAAGATAAATATTTTATTATTTGAATATAATATAATAGGTTTGGGGTCCATTACTGCTGAAATGGGGTTTATTTTTGTATTATTATTAATGACTTCTAAAATCAATCTTGATAACCTACATTTTGATGCACTTGGGGTGTTATTTTCATTGACTTAGTTACTTATTTTTATCCACATTGCAAAGTAATTCAGGTTTACGGCTTTATGATGTCAGACTTATGGTTGGCATCAGCTTAGGAAAACATTATGAAGAGGAAAGGTCTGATATGAAAAATCACCATTCAGAGAGACCACCTTCATGTAACATGTAATTATTCTTAAGTCATTCCTCAATTTTGTTTTATGCCAGTCTTGGTGGAAGCCCAGCGCATGTACCAATAACTTTGGCATCAATGTGCATATTCAGGTGACTATATACAGATGCACTCAACTCTGTGCTCATTTTTTCCTTTTTACTCGGCAGTTATTAAAGGCAAGCTTAACCAAAATGGAGTTTCCTGTATTTTAATGAAATTACCTGTATTAAAAGGTCATGATATGTTTGAGAGCTCAGTTTTTGTTTGCAGAAGGGTTTGCAGGTGGCAAGGACAGCTGTGACTATTATTATTATTATTATTAATCTTACAGGAATACAGCATACTTGTGCTGGCTGCTTGGAGGTGATTACAGATGCCACCTATATCCAGGCTCTCAGCTCAGACTGGCACTCCCACTGTTTCAGGTAATGCTTCTGTGGGTAACACCAAATTTGATAACCTTCTTAAACATCATGATACAAGTGCATTCAGTACCTTTATATAATACAAATGTTTGTAATTGTTTTATAAAAGAAAATTTCTTTGCTAATGCCTGATGCATATCCAAAAAGTAGATTTCAAACTCCAAAGCTGCAGTACTACTGTATATACTGACATAAACTTGTTCACATATAAGCCGACCCCTCAAACTGAATAGGTACAAAATATTAAAAAGTATATGACTCACACATAAGCCAGCCAAGAAGTCTGAGACATCACCAGATGCAACCTGTATTAGCAAAATTTGTGTGTATAACTCTCTTGGGGTTGGCATGTGTGATTTTAACATTGAAATTTTATAAGGCAATGTAATTTGTTTGAAATGTCAATAATTTTTTTTTTCGTTTTTCTGTTTTCTTATTGTTTCTGCCTAATTCACATTTGTGTATAATTTGATTGCTTTAATGTAAGCAACCTTACACCCTGTTTTACACAGCATTGTTAAAACCCTTCAGAGTTGGCCCTAATGAATAAGGATGGGCTCTAGAAACAAATAATTAATCTTGGTACATTTACAGTACCTAAATATCTGTAGCTTGAGACTTCAAATTTGAATTGTTGTCGATGAATTCACACAAGCATTAGGTAAATTGCTCAGATATCACCAGTGTATGGACCTTTCATCTTTATTTATTTCTTCTTTTGTTGGCATTATTGTAATTTTCATCACAAGTCCACTTCCCATTTTGTGCTGACTCATTTTTACAGTCAGCATACATTTTTGAACTCATTCAAAAATGTCTTTAGACTACAGATACTGTATAACCCTTTAGAAATCACGCATATTTAAATAGCAGTTATCATTAAGGCATATTGATGATTCGACAAATCAAACTCTTGAGATGGCTTTAATTACTTTCACGATTTATGTTCGTGCCATCATCAGTTTAATTTAATCATTGTTTTCACCAAACTAGGAGCATTGTTTATTTGCCTATCAATTGGAGGAGCTTACGTACACCCCATTAGAACTAGGGGCCAAACGATATATCCTTGCCACATATCCATACAATTCATTATACAGAGTCTATGATATGATACATTATTGATCAGCTTTATTGTCTTTCCATTTTTATGTCTGTCAGTGGTAGGTGGTATGCTTTTAGTTGTTGACATATTAATTGTATTTCACGGTATGCAGATTACAGACAGACACAGACTTAGCATCTATTTATGCCATTCTCATGCGTGACAAGATAACAAAATACATTCAAACAGACAACGTATTACGTGTCAGTGATTTTAGATCATTTCAGTTGATCTATATGATCAGGTGCACGACTCATCTTGGTCACCACACCCTTTATTTTGCACCCCATAAATGCGTTAAAAACATTTTATTATCAACTTAATGTCTTTATTTAAACTTGGAAGACATTACGATGTTATCTTCAAGGTAAAAGAAATAGTGCAGTTCTCTCACGCTTGGAAAATCTCATCTAGAACAAGTCAAACGTGGGAGTTGGGATGAATACCAACAAAATTAATTGTACTTCTTGCAGATGCAAAACAACTGCTGCAGAAACAGGCACTTGTTTTTATTATTGAAGAAGAAAACCTATTGATAACACCCACTCACTGTGCATAAAAAGATTAAAATGTATGTAAGGTTACAAACTGGTATGGTTTGAAATCAAATTTATTTATCCATTAGCACATTCAGTTACTGAATTCATATTTCAGCATTATAGGAGGCATTTAAAACTTGATTCCCATGTATGATTTAAGTACTTTACAGGTCACATAACAGCCATTTTTGCATAGAGTTACTCAGTTGCTGTACCAATAAGCTACAGTAAGTTCTGACTTGTGGTTATTGTTAACCCTGGACTGTAACAAACAATAACCACCAATCAGTATTCAATGCAACATATATCACTGCATGACACACAAGAAGTGGGTCTGTCAAAATTAGACCCAAGTAGACAAGATACCAATCAACAGAGTAATTTCGCATAAAAGTGTTATTAAATGATTGGCAAAGTACTTCATTATTCACGGGGAACACAATACATTACAGGGCTCAAAATTAGTGGTAGTCCGCTAGCCCGAGGCTAGCAGATTTCCTGTCAGACTAGTAACTTTCATAATGTTAATAGTCCGATGGGCTAGTATGTTTTGGTTATCAATAGTCAGCATTTGTTTACTAAGGACTTGACTTAGCAGATGTTCTGTAGAATCAAAGCAGTGGCCATTGTAAACACAGTCATAATATCTTAGCATGAGAAGATGAAGTCAATTTGTGCCTCGGAAAGATACGTTTATATAACAAGAATCCATCCAATTTTGTGCATTTCTTTTAACTGCGCAAATTATCGTCCTGTCATTAACAACGGAGGTTTGGTAATTGATCCTAATTAATCTGATAAGGAATTAAATGAAAAAATAACGTATCACACTTTATTCACTCGACCACAGTAACAAACTACAAAGCAGTATACCACAGAAAAGAACATGACAAAAGCTATTCAAAGAAATTAGTTTGCACATTTTTTTGGTTTAGGTTCTTTTTTGTGCTCGCTACCCAAACGCTCCAACAGTCATAACCAGGAAACTACATATTTTACATTTCCATCGAAATAATTATAAGAATTTGATCAGTTTATTACGATTACATTATTGCCACATCCTTTCCATACAGTTACTTTTTATATGATAATAAGAATAGTTTTTATATTTTTCCCTTACAAGAATGAACAAATAATTGAATACACATGGATATATCCAAGCAGAATGCCGTACATTTGTTGGGAATTAAAATCTATGAGCATGGGCATCTAAGATTTGAAAATTTTCTGCCTTATTATTAATTTCAACAATACATTGAGGTTCGATTAATTAGGAACAATCACCAAACTTACGACTTATGATACAGTATAATTGGAGCTGTTAAATACAACGCGCCAAGTGTCAGATGGCTTCGTTTGATGGGAACACACCTTTTCCAAGCTGAAACTAACACTGTCTTCTGATGCTAATATTTTATAACAGTGTTTACAATAGACACTGCTTTGATCATGCAGAACATCTGCTGAAGTTAAGTCTTTGTTATGGGGAGGTCATTTAATTGTGGGAGGGGGCAAAGACACATGTTTTGAAATGTGTTTCTTGCTCTGACTTTCTTATATAAAGTACATTATGCCATTCCTTTTCTTGCTTTAAATAATTCACGTCAGCTATAGTATAACATCTCATATTTCAAAACAAGGCACAATTCCCTCCTTATAAGACAGGCAAAATTTAGCATTTGATAGAAGGTGTTCAGCCACTGGGAAAAAAGCAAAAGTTGAATGAGAATGATGAGGAATAATTCTTACGATAGGGAAAAGCGTAATGAAAAACTTCAGAAGAAATGGACAAAAGACAGGGAATGGCTTAATTATGACAAGGAAAGGAATGTTATGTGGTGCAACTGGTGTATGCAGTTTGCAAAAAACAAACGCACAGAAAACATCCAGTTTTGTTGCAGGTTGTTTGAAATTTTAAATTGAATCGGTACACGTACGTGAAAGCTGTGTGACATTGCCTTGTGAACAGGACTAGTAAAGATTTGGCAGGACTAGTACATTTCTCAATACACTAGTCCTTCTGGCTACAAAAAAATTTGTGTTAAATTCGAGCCCAGCATTAGTTGCTTGATTCTCATTTTGCAGAAACATATCAAATAAAACAATCTTTTTAAAAGAAGGTTTCAGACAAAACAACCTGTGTACCAGGGAGTCATCTTTTGGAATTTTGATATAGCCATACGTCCAGAACTGAAAGTATGCAAACTTTTATGTTCATTCCAACTTCCTGGAGAGCCCTTGAAATGAATCATGACATTGAAAGTTCCTGTTTTGAGGAATTTACGAAGAATGCCATATTGGTGTGTCTGGCACAGGTGCTTATGAGTAATTCTTGATGTAAATCTTTAGTAAGTTTTATTTGCTTTTAATGGATACAAAATGTTTGCTAGAATTGAACAAAAATAAAAGTGTTTGCTGCAATGGATACACATCTGGTGTTTGCTGCAATGGATATACATCTCTTTTGCTTACAATTAGTGGTGAAACGATTCATCTATATATTGATGCTTCAATAATTTTGCTGGAATGATACACATATCGATACAAGTGAAGGAGAATCGATACAAAACTATATTTACCAGTTAGTTTAGTCTTCAGCAGTTATGAATAATTGTTATTAGTTTGCCTTAATATTTAAATATATAATTCATCTGAAACAGCAGTTGCAGTCCTTGGCACTAATTTTTGTTAGTATTGAGAATACTCACTTTGTAACAAGATAACCGGATGGGATTTCCTGATTCACAACAGAACACTTTTGACAATGATATAAATATAATGTTTAATAATGAATGACTTGAATGAGCAATTAATTATGAATAATGTATGCGTATATATAATCCAAATATTGGATTGATTAACATAAGAACACACAGATTTAATAATGAAAAATACAAATAAATTACTTTACAAAATACAAAGTCAAGGGGTGAATAATTCACAATGATTTCACAATGAAGAGATGGATATGGTTTACTCAGCTAGTAAACAATGTAGTTTTACTCATGTAGTAAAATGCAATCACTCATATAGTGACAATATGCAAACAAAAAGGGACAAATATACAAATCATCTTTACAGTCCCGAAAGATACATTGAGTTTTACGAACCCAAAAATTATCCCACAGCTAATAGATTATATGTAAGGAGATACACTCTGTCATCAGCACACTTTATTACAGCTACACGGCTGATTATTTCAGCTTCACAGCTGCTACGGTTAATTCCTGTTGTTGGCTTTACAGCTTGCACCACTTCGACCCCGATCATTCTGATAACTTTGAACGCTCCGATCAGTCTGACTACTCTGGTCACTCTAGACACTCTGGACATTACACAGCTGTACCCACTCTGTACAGCTCTACGAACCCCGGACACTCCAGACAGCTGAAAATATATCCAATACTGTGTACTATACATGACAGTGGCATAAAAACATAGCAACCTTATACACGTTAAGTTATACAGATTACATTATCGACACAATAATTACAAACCAACAGGTTCAGAAATAAACCTAACCCTGCTTGACAAGAATCCTACTGTACAATACATTTTTTTAAAAATGTAGCTTTAAATTACATGTACAGTTATAAATCCCTTGCTAAGTCGCAAACAAGAATATAAATATTTGCATTATACTGTGGAAACTAAAGCTACATAGCAAACATACAAAAATAAACGTCGTAATGCAATACTTATAACTTATATGCAAGAAATTAATAAACTTACATACCTCTACGGCTGAAGATGTGCAAGTCCTTATAGTAGATGGCTGACTGACAAGACTGTCCGTAAAGTAAAGAACTTTACCAACGGTGAGGTATTTATACAGATATAATCTGTGCACTTCGCACGTGCAGCATAGGATGAACTGAACTCACTATTTCAAAATACAACACAACATACCTAAATCACCCTCGGGTATCATTGTACGCAAAAAATGAAACTCGATTACACGTATTTAATAAATAAAAGAATTTATTCAATTCCATGACACGCTTGACTTATGCAGATTTGAACAAAGGGACATGGTTTGTAATCTGCTCCCACCCCCAATTCGATGGTAATTTATCCCAGCAGCATGTTTAGCATAGAGGATACATTGCAAACACGTTCCACATGCATAGTGAATTTAAAAGTACTTGATTCATCATTTAATAACCAATTTTATGCAAAGTTTCTGCATCGAATTTGATCTTGTCTACCTTGGTCAATTTGAAAGTTAAACTACCAGAATATCACACGGTGAAATATATTACATTCAAATCTTATTGGTGTTTACTTGTTCCAGTCAAGGTTAAATAATAACTAACAATCAGCAATCAATGTAGCTTATTCCCTGTGTGACAGACAGGAAGTACTAACAAAGCAACAGAAAATTCATTCTGAAGTCATTGATACATAAAGTACTTAAACAGAGATGCTGCCAGGGTGTATGATTGTGTGAATCATGCAAAATATGTATGAATTCACACACTTGGAGAATGGTAATGCGTGAGAACTCCCACAAATTTGTTGAAAGTCCTGCATATGAAAATGTGCTCGATGAAGTATACCATTTTTATAGTACCATTCTTGTTGCGAAATCTGTTTTTTGGGTAGGCAACAGTTTACACGCATGGGGTCTTCAAGCATGACAAAAATGGTTGTTAAACTAATTTTGATTGATACATTGTGCCCTGGAATAAGCATTATGGCAGGATTTGAACCCTCCATGAAGGAAGCTTTACAAATATGTGTATAAAATACGGGCCACCTAGGAAACACAAAATGTCTGATTCCTGGTGTGGGAAATTTGTTAATGGAGATACCATTGAGAGATTTTGAGCCCAAAAATGGTATTTTGAAATTAAATGCAGAAAGGGCAGAATTCTGACCCTAATTAAAATGCAATTTAAAAGTCGAATGCAATTTTCATATTTTCATCAGTCAGTTTAGCCCTGTGAATCATATGCTACAAATACATATATCCATATCAGCATTAAGATAAACTGAATAAATAAGGATGGGAAAAAATGAAATTAAGAAGTAAAGATATTTATCTGAAATACCCGTCCACACAAGAAGTCATAATTCACTTGACTAAAATCCCCAATACAGCATTATGGAACAGATAAGAAATATGGCATAGAAGTCAGTAAACTACTGATTCAAGAAAGTAAGTTTATGTTAGTGAATAATCCTATTTTGGAGCAGATGTATGCAAAAGATAATATTTGTAAGCTGTGGAAAATTCTGAATAACAGGCACAACAATTAGTTTCCCAACAACTTAAAGCTGATAAAGCTAGCTCTGCATATGCCCTATCAGAAGAAAGCACAGAAAAATGTTCATACACAGATAAGGAACAGAGTATGCTCAGAAATAATTAACAGATTAATACTTACACAACTAGATATGACATCTTTTAAAGATTTTGAATTTATTTGAGCTCTAAAATGGTGAAGTGTTAGGGAAATATTGAACCATAACTGTTTCCTCCTCCCCTCCTTTTATACTCTCCCCTTCGTTCTGTGACAAATGGTGAAGTCCCCTTAAGATATAATCCTGCCAGTATCTCTCCTCACATGTACATGGGGAACAAATGTGGAATTTCTCTTTCTAAGCAGAGATATTTAATGAGTGAATTTAAGGTGCTGATGGAATAAATAAAATTAACACAGAATCAGCAGCGGGGTAGATTTCAAACAGCTGAAGTTTATCACCTTGTGTTAATTATTTTTTTAAAATTATAGAATAAGATTGGGTGTTGTCAATAGTTTTCCTTCGTCACTAATGACTACAAGTACTTGTGGCCACAGCAGTCTTTTGCATATGCAGGAAGTACAGTGTGATGGATTTTGTTGGTATTCATCCTCATTCCTACGCCTGGATTTGCTCTAGATGAAATTATTTTTGCATGAGGAAATTGCTTTATTGCTTCTGTTTTGAAGATAACAATGTAATGTCTTCCAAGTTTAAGTGAGATATGAAATTGGTAATAAGATGTTTTCAAAGCATTCATGCCATGCAAAACTAAAACCTGGTGGCTAAAGTGAGTTAAATGAAGTCACCATCAAATGGCCTAAAATGCTGAATAAAACTCGCTGACAACGAACAGGTATTGTGTTTGAAAGTATTTTTGTTTTCTTGTCATTATATCTCTGTCTGTAATAACTATACTAGAAATACAACCAGTATGTCAACATACATAAAGGGGCAGCACCTACTTTCCAAAGATGGAAAGACCATCAAGTGTATCGATATGTACTGTATTGCAGGCTATGTATCAATATGTAACACAGGTGTATTGTTTCACCCCTACTTTCAGTGGATACACATCTGGTGTTTTCTTACAGTGGATATGCATCTAGTGTTTGCTTACAATGGATGGATATGTTTGATTTTAATGGATACATGTGTTTGCACAAAATGGATAAACATTTGTTTGCTTACATTGGTTACACTGTTTCCCTTTACGCTCATTTGTGCATCGTAGACCCCCACATTTTTAATTTGACCCCCAGTTTTGATACCAAAGTTTTTTACTTTACTCAGTCTGACCACCAGTTTTGACACCAAATAGAGTTTTGACTCATTGTTGCACCCCTAGGAGATACAATGGATACACATGTGTTTGCTTACAATGGATACACATCATGTGTTTGCTTACAATGGATACATATCATGTGTTTGCTTACAGTGGATACACATCATGTGTTTGCTTACGATGGATACACATCATGTGTTTGCTTACAATGGATACACGTCATGTGTTTGCTTACAATGGATATACATAATGTGTTTTCTTACAGTTGATACACATCATGTGTTTTCTTACAATGGATACACATCATGTGTTTTCTTACAATGGATACACACGTGTTTTCTTACAATGGATATACATCATGTGTTTTCTTACAATGGATACACACATGTGTTTGCTTAAAGTGGATACATATGTGTTTTCTTACAATGGATACACATCATGTGTTTTCTTACAATGGATACACACGAGTTTGCTTACAGTGGATACACATCATGTGTCTGCTTATAATGTATACACATGCATTTGCTAACAATGTATACAGATGTGTTTGCTTACAACATATACACGTGTTTGCTTAGTCATAACAATAAAGTATTCGTATAATTGATTGGCTGAGCATGTTTCCACTCTAGAGACTGGATTCCAATCAAATTTTTCTCCACCTTAAGCATGTACTTTAGATGTTGTCATTAGATTTTATAATGAGAGAGATTTTTACATTATTATTGCGTTACCTAGCATCTGATTGGCTGAACTTGTCACCTGTCTAGATTTTAAGACTTATCTAGTTTCAGTAAAACCTAGTAAATTGCTTTAAATCATCAAGATCCTGAATAACTTTGATCACAAGCAAGGAATTGTGCACATTAATTAATGCCTTTAAAAATATTTTTTATCAGTCAGAATATATTAAAATAGGTAAAATCACAATGATATAAATGTATAAAGATAATTACGGTGTATGTAGGGTATGTTCTTGCAGTGAGTCTGCTTAGCGAAATTGTTATTAAGTTAAATATAGGCCTGGTGAGCAATGTCAGGCCCATTTAGGTTCTCTTTTGTTTTCATTTAGACAAAGTGAGCAAAATCCTTAAAGCTTGCTCTCTTTTTTGAACAATTGCATATGTACTGCTAACAAGATGTTGAAATACATATGCATGGTTTTCTAATATTAATTTTAAGGAAGCTTTGTGATAACAGAATTTAAGAGTTCTAAGGCAAGATAAATTAGGGTAAAATTTGAATAAACCACATTATTCACCAACTGGAAGTGTGTCTGACATACTGTATTAAAATTTTAGATTGTATATTATTAACAGGGAATTTCTTTCATCTGTATGTGTCTTTGATGTACCTGTATTCCGGCCTTGTTTATTTGCTTTGGTGGCTTAATATAATTTATTACTTGGATGGTAGGCCTATAAATAAACATCAGATTTTGCACATTTCTATGGTTCAGTTTGACTTTTCCCTATCTCCATGGTATAATTTGATTTTTCCTTGATTACATGGTGTAATATATCAGATTTATATGTATGCCCCTGCTGTTTTCTGGGGATTATTAACAGACTTCACTACAACTAGTCTGACATGACTGAGGAGTCCAACTCCATGTGAGATTGGAGTGAGTCACTCTGTCCTTGGTGAAACAGCAAGCATACTTGCAATTAAGAAAAGCATATCATTTATTATAATGACTACCCCCCAAATAAAATGTTTATACCATTTCCACACCTAGCTTACAACTTGATTTAAATGTCAATATGAGATGGTGTTCTGATGCCAGAGTAGGCCCACATTCTGCTATTTATTTGCCAGTATCAGTTGAAGCATTTGTATTTATTCATTTTTATTTAACAAAATGTGGGTAAAGTTGTTGACATTCTCATTTTCCTCTAAATATTTACCCGTCTTTTTCTTTCAGATAAGCCCACTATAGTTTATGTTCTTTGTAATATTTGATACGCATTACTGGTAACACATCTTACATCAGTTAGCTTTATATTTTTCTTTACATGCAATATGGTTTTTGTTCATTTGTTGTATTTGCTAAGTATTCGTCTGTTGATATCATGGGATGGAACCCCGGCTGTAGAATGTCCATCATATTCCATGAAAAACGATGGAAAACGCTGGAAAATTCTAGCATGGAAAACGCTGGAGTATTTGGACTAATATTCCAGCCTCTGTCCAGGGTAGGCTGGAAAACCCTGAACAATTCTTGCATGGAAAACGCTGGACAATTCTAGCATGGAAAACGCTGGAGTATTTGGACTATTATTCCAGGCTATGTCCAGGGTAGGCTGGAAAACCCTGGACAATTCTAGCATGGAAAACGCTGGAAAATTCTAGCATGGAAAACGCTGGAGTATTTGGACTAATATTCCAGCCTATGTCCAGGGTAGGCTGGAAAACCCTGGACAATTCTAGCATGGAAAATGCTGGAAAATTCTAGCATGGAAAACGCAGGAGTATTTGGACTAATATTCCAGCCTATGTCCAGGGTAGGCTGGAAAACCCTGGACAATTCTAGCATGGAAAACGCTGGAAAATTCTAGCATGGAAAACGCTGGAGTATTTGGACTATATTCCAGGCTATGTCCAGGGTAGGCTGGAAAACCCTGGACAATTCTAGCATGGAAAATGATGGAAAACCCTGGACAATTCTAGCATGGAAAATGCTGGAGCATTTGGACTAATATTCCAGTCTTTATCCAGGGTAGGCTGGAAAACCCTGGACAACACTAAAATTTAGCTGAAAATTGTTGAAATATTTTATGAAAACGAGATTTTTAACAGTGATGCAACTTTTATTTGATGATAATTTCAAGAAGAACATGATCCAAATTACCCCAACCAACTCCTTGTATTGACTGTGATGTTAGTAACTTTTAAACAAGGAAACAAAAATTAAAAACTATACTTGTCACTGGTAGCTTAATAGGTTGTGCACTAGTATTCAGTAGACAACATAGCTTAAGTTGTCATAAATATCACTACACTTCTACTGGTGTGTCATAAAATCCAGATTACTGGCTCCTGAACATCATCCGAGTTTCTAAAAATATGTTCTCTTATTCTAGTTATAGTTTGAATTTATTCTGAAGCAATCTTAACAACAAAATCACAGAAATTCACGTTAATTTCTATCTCAATTTTAATTAAAAACATTTAAAATATTTTTTTTTACACGTGTTGTTTCATAGTTCATTCACCACATTTCTTATTTTTCTGTTGTCACCACTGGAGTCTGTGGAAGTGATGGTGCTCTTGATGGTTTAACCAAATCGCAAAGCTTCTGTCTCACCATCCCCTCCCCAATGTTATACTTCTCCTTCATGATTTCTGAAATACAAATCATTGTATATTAATGAATAGAATCAAGCAAGATTTCAAATTTAATTCAATCCCATATATAGAGAGAGAGAGAGAGAGAGAGAGGGAGGGGAGTGAGAGAATGAGAGTTATGCCTGAAACATTTCATGCAATTACAGTACTTTTACAATCCCTGAGGTTGGTAATTGTAATGAGGCACTTGGCTTGATGACTAACTTGATAGGCTTAAAAACCTGTGGTTTCCATCACAAATTAAACTGGCTACCTAACTGCTCCTGTAGCCTAAGTGGTTAGAGCGCCTGCTACGGGTGTGAGAGGTCACAGGTTTGAACCCTTAACCGAGTCATACCAAAGACTTATTAAAAAAATGGTACTATTAGCTGCCTTGCCTGGTGCTCAGCATTAACCCTTTACCTCATGCAAGCGTCTTTTGACGCCTCTACTCCATTCACATGGAAGCGCCTTTTGACGCCTGCTGTAAACATCAGCCATTTTAAGCCGGTTTTCATAGCGCCACCTTCAGGGGAAACCCACATTTAGATACTACATTCATTTCTGTGAATGACAATTACATCAGATCACGTGGTCACTGTTTATGCCCTGGTCAATATCTGCTATTTAAAGTAACTGGGTCATAATCTCCACTCTCCAAAATGGAGGTCGCGGATTTCATTCAGTACTTATGAAGTTTTCAGGATTAGAATCAGAACTATGAAAGATTCAATAACTTAGGTAAAGGCTATGATATTGATGCAGGCAGCAATTAGTTTTCATAAATTATCAAATTCAGATGACTTAGTGATGTAGATGCAGACGACAAATTGTAAATTTCAAGTATGAGAAATGGCAGCTACAATTGGTCACGCGGCCTCACTGACATGATGGTGAATGAGTCCTCTCAAGATTTTAAAGCACGTAAAAAATTCTTCAGTGAAAAATAATTATGCAGCTATAACAACCAGACTTTTAATCTTAAATTTTTCCACACATAATAGATGTGTACCAAAAATGTAAAATGGTTACAGTTGCTGTTTAACATAAAATACACTACATTGCTTAACAGTTAACAGGCAGGCCTATGCGTATGGAGTTGAATAGGTAACAGGTGCTCTATTTATAGCATGCTGCACTTTGTAATTATGCTCTATAAGGTAAACGGTTAAGAGGTTAGTGTTAGGACTGGTCAACCTGGTGTCAAGATAATGTGAATGGGTGGGAGACATTATGCTACATGTCTGTGGCATGATATCCCAGTGCTAGACATCACTATAAATTGCCACACTGCAGACATCGTAGCGATGTGACTAAACATTTGTTGAAGCTACATTACTAAACATCTGAATCACGCACACACAAACTGGCTACCATATACATGCAGTTGTGATTATACCATTTAAACTGAAAGTAGATTTACATTGTCCATTTGAATATTGCCTGTCTACACTATAATGTTTCAAGTAGTAGTTGTGTATACGTTTAAATTTCATAATAATGTTCCAGCCTTAGTTCATAAAAAAAAAATTTGTTACAATTTGGCATATATTTTGTCATAGGTTAACAAAGTTTAAAACGCATGGTTAATAATTTAAAATATACCATAAATTATTTGAATTCTGGACTGGTCTTGGAGAGGTGGCCTTGTGTGTGCTTATTATTGGCTCTTGCCCCAGTTAGTGTCTTGCCAATATATTCACCAGAGCTGTACAGCATTCTGAATATTTATTTAGCAGCTTTGTTAAAATCCAAAATTTGACATATTTCTGCCTCATGCTGGGTGTGAAAAAAAATTTAATCCAAATTTTCACCATGATGATTCATATGCACCAAGTTTCTGATATATTTACTTATCTACATACACAACTCCAGGTTACAGCTAATGTTCTAGACATTTGAATTTGAAACAAATTTGGTATTACCTCTCACTTGCTTAATTCAAAATTAAAAGATCGAAGAATTTCAATGAAGCTGTCGCCATCAAGTTGTTTACATAACTGTGCCTTGCCACTTTTTTTCTGAAATTAAAGAACACAAACTAAACAAGTATTTTTGGTGAGGAAAATTGATAATCATTTCCAACAGTTTACAACTGTACATTCTTATTAATTATACAGTAAGTTACTATTAAATATTACTGAAATGGCTGAATATAAATTGGATAGACAGAAACAAGCCATAATCTGAATTGAAGATTAATTGGAAAAGAGATCTACCGGTATATTTCCGAGTCACAGTCTAAAATTAATTAAAACAAATATAACTTATTGCTACAAATAGCACACTGTCTGGAAAATAATAACGAAAATGTAAAAAATACAAATACCAGTCAGATCATTAATAATATCAAGGGTGAATAAAATTTAAAGTGAAATTTACAATTTGGAAATGTATATTCGCAAGGCTGGCACGTACCAACTTTTTTGAAAGACAGACACGAGATGACTGGTCATTGTGCATTAGGATAAGTAAAAAATGTTGCCAATTATGTAAACAAAGCTTAAAACATAACACATACCTTTCAATATCCTTAGAAGTTTGACGTTTAATTTATCAGTCTTCAAACAGCATATAAAAAAGAAATTGTTCCATAGGATATATTTCGTAATAGCTTTCCGTAAATTTACGTCACGCGAAGTCTTTCGCAGCTAAGGTACTTGGCGGCCGTGCAAATAATTTTGCTACAACTGGACTGAGTAATGACTTACCTGCTATTTTCGCAATAATACACTCATGGTATCCCTTGAATCCACGACAAACCGCCATCACTTTCTCTCCCGTGCAATATTCCTTCATTTCTTTTCGTGGCGAGTGTACATCAGCCATACAGATTATGCCTCCCTGAATGGGACGATCATTCACCCATATAACCAGTGATATTTCTGGTTCAGTGGTCATCTTAAAATCCTGGGATATTTTATATTTTACAATTTCAATGACACTCCAATCGAAAATTGCGCCCAATATCTAGACTGGTTATCCAAAGCATTTTATGGTGCCAAATTTGGAACCCAAATTTACAGAAACGGTTTTTTTTTTTGTTTTTTCTTTTTACAGAACATTTGGTTCTAACGCATGAAATCGAAATATGCCGACTTTTTCAATGTAGTAATTGGTTAAAAAAAATAAGTTCATAATTTTATATCCCATCATAGTCAGCTTCATCAGCCATCATCATACGGAACAACCTCGGCTATTTCTGCATGACAAAAATGTGACTCCGATACGTGAAGGCGAATACTTGACAGAAAAATCAGACATTTTGTTCTCTTTTGATTTAAGATTTATCTAGAGTTAATATCTATACATCGGATACCAACGCCGCGATTTGGATATGTTGGGGAATGATTGGTTTACAGTAAAGTGGTTTTAGAAGACAAAGTTTACAATCAAGAGGCAATATCGTGTCGAGGTGTGGAACACAAATGGACAACACAAATTGGACACCCAAATATTATAGGTGAGTATGAAATAAACGGAGTCTTGACTTTATCTCGTTTGCCCAAGTATAAACTGACTATATGATTAACCGCCCAACACTATATATGTATGACTGATAATTAAATTGTAAGCAAGTATTTCAGTAAATGTGAAAAGATATACAAGGTCAAAAACAAGTTTCCTTTTGCACCAGTTTTAAAATTAGAGTAGGTATTTTTGTTTTTCAATATATATGTATATATAACTTTCAAAGCAACCTAATTTGTGGAATTTTATTTTAATAGCCATAACCTTGTAATTGTCAGTCTTGGAAATGTTAACTCCAGTGATACATGTAAGCCCAAACAGGGACTGCTCTGGTATTATGATAAAGTTGTGAATTTCTTGAGTATTTGTAGATCTAGTCCAAAAAGGTCTTTAGGTTACTGCTAAATTTTCAGACTGCTACATATATAAGTAAAATCATAACTTAAATAACTTAAGTCCTGGAAAAAGAAATTTTGAAAAATTTCACATTAATCTTAGCAAGATTAAAATGTACACAAGTTTTACCATGAAGATGATTTTTGAACAATATGTTAATGTTTTAATCAGTCTGACTGTACAGTCTGTAAACGTTTTAATGCTGTTTTTGTATTACAGGTACTGGTGTTCAGGACAAAATAGATAAGCAGTCTGAAGTTAATTCCACAAAGTCCATTCCTAAAAGCACCATGTACTGGAGGAAGAGAAAACAATGGTAATTCCAGGAGTAATAGAGAGTTTTTTTACATTTTAAATAATGTCTGCAGCTGTCTCCCACAACAATGTTTATTTGTGTGGAGATAAGCATTATTCTTTATACATTTGTTCTTACCTAGTACATTCACAGCTTAACATGGCTCATATCTTAAACACAGTTTCATTACCATATCAATAATTTAAGGAATAAACAAATTTCACTATACAACACTAAGTGGAATTTTCAGAGTTCAACAAATTCTGAGTATATGGTGAAATCATTCAGTATTTACAGACAGAATATTCAATGTACATGTTTGAACAGAACATTCGCTCTGTATGGGTTATCCAACACACCATACACAATATATGCACAATGTACACCATATTTAACCAAATCAGCCAATTACAGAAATTCCAGGAAATATCTGATCAGTATTGATTCTTGCAGAACAAGATATAATAATTTATTGTTGTGCATTGTCATACTTCAGTTTTTAATTATTTAAAATGTTAAATATAATTTTTACTTTCATTTTTCTTATAATGCCCTAAAACGTTATGAAACTTGAGTTGTTTTTCTGAAAACATCACATACATTTATGAAGTGTATGTTGTATCACATGTACTTTGTATGATTGAGTATATTATTGTGTATCAGTTACTTGTCATTTACATGCATTCATTGTGTATCATGTTTGCATTACCCATGTTTAAATGATGCATGCATTAACATTGGATTTGTCAAACTAAACTACTGTAACAGTGTAATATTAACTGTACATATTCAATTCCCACAACAAAACAATAATGTTTGAATGTTAAGATTTTAATATGAATTATACATGTTCACTAAAATTTGTATTTCTCATTACAGTGTTGTTGATCTAGGTGAATCCAGTTCTGTTGGTCTTGGATATTATGAAATTGGTGACTGTACATAATACTAATCTTCAAATATAATGAGAATATCAACAGATGAACCAACTAGATATGGTGACAGTGACATGAGTTTTTCATCTGACTCAGAAGAAAATATAGAGTTTTAATCAAGTTCAGATGATGAACAGTATCATCAGGTGAATGAAGCAACTCAGTCTTACCCATCCCATGTCACAGATCCCCCACTTTATGTCATAGCCCCATAACAAGATATATATTGTAGTGAAATCACAAAGTCTGAACATGTTATTGTCCTTGGGGCTTTGCCAACAAGACATAATTTGTCAGATGCTAAATATGTGACTTTTTGGACTTAATTCAGTTGCATCTTCCTTCAGCAAACACAGGATTGACAATTGTCAAAGATTTGAAGGAAAAATGTGAATTCAGTAAGGAGTATCTCAAATACAATTTTTATTGTGAGATCTGCAAAACATTGTACTCCGATAAAGAAAAAATGTGTGAAACTGGGGGCTGTACAGGTGTGCATAACTAATAATTATGAGCAACCATCTCTTTGGAATGATGTTGGCTCTGACAAGAAAGAAGACTTCCTTTCATCATCAAAAATAGGATCAAGTGTCTTCGAGAACCTATTATTGTTGTTAATATTGGAAATGCCATTTATGGTACTGTTCTCCCCAATCATCATGAATAGGACTAAAATGGCTCTTACCATTGCACAGCAGAATTTCATACTTATACACTGTAGTGTCAAGCTCAAGTGGTGAACAGATTTGGACATATTTATGATTTTATATGCACCAGATATTTTCTGGTCACGATTTAACTAATTTTTCAGGATATCTTTTCATACATGTATAGTTTGTGTTACACCAACATTTTTGTATAGTGATGTTCTTTTGATAATGAACATTTAATTATATATGTGGTACATACAATAAATGATGTACTACTTCAACACTTGTTTGTTTTTTTAAAGCAGGGGTCAAGTGTGTGTGTGTGTATGGTTCAGTTTGTTTATTTGACTTGTGTCCTCTATTTCTCAGTATATATTTATCATAGGTTTGAAATAATAGTTTAGTTTCAAGTTCAAAAATCTGTGTTACAGCGCAGTTTAGTCATGATTGCTCTTTCTTTAGGTAATTCAAAATAATTCTTTGTACCAATCTTGAAAATTGACTAAGTTCTTTTCCATGGTTTTCCATGCTGAAATTTGTCCCAAAAATTCTAAGTCCAAACTGTCCATCCATTTCCAGGGTTTTCCATGCTGAAATTTATCCAAACAATTCTAAGTCTAAACTGTCCATGCTTTTCCAGGGTTTTCCATGCTCAAAAAAATTCAGAGTCCAAAATGTCCATCATTTTCCAGGGTTTTCCATGCTGAAAAAAATCAAAGTCCAAAATGTCCATCGTTTTCCAGGGTTTTCCATGCTGAAAAATTTCAAAGTCCAAAATGTCCAGCATTTTCCAGGCATGTCCAGCATTTTCCATGCACAATGTCCAGGGTTTCCATGCTAAATTCTGCAGAATATTTCATTTTTCCATCGTTTTCCAGGGTTTTCCATGTTTTTCCATCGTATTCCAACCTTTTCCAGAGTATACGATGGAAAAAGTACAGCCGGGACCTAATCCCAGTATGGAAACCTCATGAAATCATCTTGACATTATGTGCCTTAATGTAGAGAGTCTTGGACCTCAAGTTGGTTTGATACAATGTAACTGTGAAGGAGTTTGATTTATAGTATCTGTTTAATTTATATCATGTTCTTTTTGTCCATGATTGTAAGTTGTAAATAGAATGTTTACATAGGCAACCTTTGTCCATGATTGTAAGTTGTAAATAGAATGTTTACATAGGCAACCTTTGTCCATGATTGTAAGTTGTAAATATAATGTTTACATAGGCATCCTTTGTCCATGATTGTAAGTTGTAAATATAATGTTTACATAGGCAACCTTTGTTCATGATTGTTAGTTGTAAATATAATGTTTAGGTTTTTCAGTTGGATTACTTCACATTCTTTCATATCAGAGGTCAAGTGAAAATGTGTATGTTACAGCACTTTTCTTCTCACAAAACAGACAATACAAGTCCAGTATTTGTTATAAGAAATTGGGTTTTATTGTGCACGAGGTTGGTAAATGGAGATAAATACATTTCTCCTGCTTTATTACACTATGCAGATACAATCAAAATGCATTTACTACAACTATAAATAATACCATCATCAGTGCATTATTGTTTTTTATGTATACATGATTCTGTTTACAGTACATTCAGTACGAATGACTTACTACCCCATATGTTTATTAATTATCCATCTAGAGAGATAGTGGACCAAATAAACCAAAACACTAGAATCAATATTTTGAGCAAAAGTAGAGAGCAGACTGACAGACACAAGCGTATGGACAGAATGATAGGCTCAGAAAAGAATATGCAGGTTGATAACCTATTAAAGGTACTAAAATACATCAACATACATTTCAGAGAAATATACAGAGTACATATAAAATAAACTGTTGCATTAACCATATTATAAATCTATTTACCTCATCATATAGGACAAAGATCAAATCACATTTTCCTTGAAGCAAAAGAATCATCAGGCACTTTTCTTACTGCAATCCCATGACCAGCACCCTTCAGAAGCTCCAATGGAATGACCGCTAATACATTGTTCAAAGAATGCAATTTCAGTTTTGCGTTAATCAAGTTTTCTTCAGTTAATAATCAAGCCAATAAACTTTGCATATTATTCTGAGACCCTGAGTGACCTTATTTTGGTGTCAAATTCTTATTTTTGCAATGTGCTGATGTGTTTTACTCATTTCACACAAAAGGTGTTAGATATCACAGCCATATGTGCTAATTTTAAATTTATCATTACTAAATTAGTATGAAACTGAAATTTGGTTATATGTGACCTGGGGAATTATACCCTTTATAATACTTGGGTCGAGCTATTGAAACAGTGTAACAAATAAAAATGATGTCAGTGTCACATTGAGAATTGTATAGATATAATTCAGTAAGGAAATGCGTACTACACAACCATGTTATAGATGATACAGAGTGTTCTAAGGAAATGTGTACTTCACAACGATGTTACTGTTCTCAATAATGATTCACATTTGATAGATATCAAAATTAGGTAACTATTAAGGCAGTGAATATGTTTGTACTGTACAATCAAGCAAAAATCTGAGGCAATGGTTTCCTTACTGGCAAAAGAGAAACTTGATTATTAATGAGTTTTGGAAGTCTAAATTAACCATTACAATACTCATATCGAACAAATCACATGTTAACTAGGTGGAATTAACTGGAAAAATTTGACAATGGTAGAAAAAAGAAATCGTGTGAATCTTTGAATGTAAATGGTATAGTTATTAGTGTGGATGAAGAAATGGCAAAAACTTTCAATGGTTTCTATGGTGAATAGTGAACTATAAAAGTGAAAGTTTGCCTCAGATTCGCAAATGAGTCCTTCAAGATTTAACTTGTCCTGCTGCTGATGGCATTACTGTAACCAAGGATGATGTTTATAATGTCTTACTAGGTCTGAATCAATTAAAAGCACATTGCCTGACTTATTGCATCCTCATGGGTGGCCCTAAGAAAGCTGCTAGCAACTGGTGCCTTAGGCGAAACATGCTATTTGGCCTCCCTCACCCAAAACTCTCCTCAAATGTGACACCTATTTAATTTCGTGCCCTAATGAACTGCCTAGTTCACTTATATATATATATATATATATATATATATATATATATATATATATATATATATATATATATATATATATATATGGATGGGCCACCCCTGTGCATTGTATGTGTAAATTAATGACAACAATTGCACAGTAAATTAAATGTCCACAGTGCCAAATATTGGGAAAGCTTTTTGTACATATGAAACTGATCATTGTCGATGATGCAGACATGGCATGAGTTGCAATGAAATGGAACCCTAATATAAACCCATCTGTCGGGGTGGGGTGGGGGGTTGTATTAAACAAAGCATATGCTGCTTACAAGAACTTTGTGACCTTAAACATTTTGTTAGAGCTCAAATCATGCCCTTACCCAGACTTGATCATCTTATAAACAAAATATTGTAATCTCACTGGGAAAAAAATATTCTAATCTGTGCAATTAGCATAGCCCTGTGTCGTTTCCTTTTTTTGGGCTATGATGGCTCAAGAATTAGTTGTGAGACCTGACTTTGTCGCCACTGAGATGACTATGCATATAATTTCAGTGGCATTGACCCCAACAGGCTCTAATAGGGAAGAGGGTTCAGTGGAATTCAATACTGTAATAGATTATAAATTTGCTTATTTAAACATGGGGTTTTGAGTGCACAGAAGATCATTACCAAAATGTTGAATGCACAGTATTTGTTCAGATAACTGGATATTTATTACTTCTACTACTTTGATGAAATCATCAGCATGAATATGTCCCCAAATTATACTGAAAAAATACAATTTGTTGCAGGTAAAAGGTATATCTGAGTTGTATCTTGAAGTACAAGAGGTGTTACTTTATTTTGTCTCTTTGCAAAACAATTCAGAACCTTTCTATTCAGTTTTTGAGACAGAAAAATAGATACAGATGCACACACATAAAGACAAAACATAGATATTTATTTTTTATTGTGTGCTTTACATTTGTCAGTAGTTTAGGGTAGAGATTTTGCCCACTTGACTATTCTTACGGCTGATAGTTGTGTCTACCTGACTTCTGTCTTTTGGTTTTTGTAAAGCTGTTTGCTTGTTTGTTCAAGACCTGGTCTTGTTTAGGAATTAATGAAGTTTTTCATATCATTAGTTTTCCAGAACATTCAGATGTGTCATAGATCAGATGACAATTATTCATAACCTATTTTAAGTTCAGACTGTGGAATCTTTTTATGTTGACCTCAGGTATAATTTGAGAGGAATTATTTATTCAAATTATTCATTGGAATTACAAAGTTCTCATTGATTTTTTTATTACTTTGAATTCATTCAAAGACATTCTTTATTATATTATTGTTATACATGAAGACTATTGGTACATCAGCACATTCAACACTATTGGTACTACAGCATCATTTAATATTGGAATTAACTCTGAACATTCTATAGTTTTGGACTTGTGATAGAAGATTTAGGATTATATGGGATTTAATTCACAATACTGTGACCTTTGAATTTTCACTTTGTATTCTAAGAAAATAAATTGTTTGTTGAATTTTACTAAACTTGTTGGTTTCACTTCTTTCTGTTAGTTTAAGACCATATACATATACTGTTAACAGAAATTGTGGGGCTAGTGAAAGATCCAAATTTTTTATTTTAAAAAAAATGTCAGACCTGTTAAAAAGTGTCCTTAACATTTAAATCGATTTTGTTTCAAAGTTTTCATTGTCCCAAGAACAAATCAAATTTCACACATTTGAGAAATCTTCATTCAAACCAGCAAGCATTCACAATGTCATCTAAAGTGGATAACTTTGTATTAAATCCTACGCAGGAAGAGTTAAAGTCTTTGTAAAAGAACATGCTGCTTGAGCTTGCCAGACTTGATCTTTTTCTTTAAGTGAACACATCTTTAATAAATCAATAGATAAAAAATATTTTGATTTAGTATTTGTTGGGAATGGAAATTTGGGATGAGAGTTCTTTAGGTTCGCTTCGTAAATTGAAATTTAGCTTCAGAAAGAAATTATGGAAATGCAAATTCAGAAAGAGGACAGGGATAGGCAGAGAGTAAAAGAAGAAATAGAGAGAAATACAAATGCAGAGAGAGGACAGGGATAGGCAGAGAGTAAAAGAAGAAATAGAGAGAAATACAAATGCAGGGATAGCCATAGAGAAAAAGAAGAAAAAGAGAGAAATGAAAATGCAGAGAGAGGACAGGGATAGACCAAGAGTAAAAGAAGAAATAGAGAGAAATACAAATGCAGAGATAGGAAAGGGATTGGACAAGAGAAGAAGAAGAAATAGAGAGAAATACAAATGCAGAGAGAGGACAGGGATATATAGGGAGAAATACAAATGCAGAGAGAGGACAGGCATATGCAGAGAGAAAAAGAAGAAATATAGAGAAATGCAAATGCAGAGAGAGGACATGGATAGGCAGAGAGAAAAAGAGGAAATATAGAGAAATACAAATGCAGAAAGAGGACAGTTATAGGCAGAGAGTAAAAGAAGAAATAGAGAGAAATACAAATGCAGGGATAGCCAGAGAGAAAAAGAGAGAAATACAAATGCAGAGAGAGGACTGATAGACAGAGAGTAAAATAAGAAATAGAGAGAAATACAAATGCTGAGATAGGAAAGGGAGTGGACAAGAGAAGAAGAAGAAATAGAGAGAAATACAAATGCAGAGAGAGGACAGGGATATGCAGAGAGAAAAAGAAGAAATAGGGAGAAATACAAATGGAGAGAGGGGACAGGGATATGCAGAGAGAAAAAGAAGAAATAGGGAGAAATACAAATGCAGAGACAGGACAGGGATAGGCCGAGAGAAAAAGAAGAAATCAAGAGAAATATAAATGCAGAGAAGACTGGGATAGGTAGAGAGAAAAAGAAGAAATTGAGAGAAATACAGATGCAGAGAGGACTGGGATAGGCAGAGAGAAAAAGAAGACATCAAGAGAAATACAAATGCAGAGAGGACTGGGATAGGCAGAGAGAAAAAGAAGAAATAGAGAGAAATACAAATCCAGAGAGAGGACAGGATAGGCCAAGACAGAAAGAAGAAATAGAGGGAAATACAAATGCAAAGAGAGGACAGGGATAGGAGGAGGGAAAAAGAAGAAATAGAGAGAAATACAATGCAGGGATAGGCTGAGAGAAAAAGAAGAAATACAAGAAACACAAATGCAGAGAGAAGACAGGGATATGCAGAGAGAAAAAGAAGAAATAGGGAGAAATACAAATGCAGAGGGAGGTCAGGGATATGCCAAGAGAAAAAGAAGAAATCAAGAGAAATGTAAATGCAGAGAGGACTGGGATAGGCAGAGAGAAAAAGAAGAAATAAAGAGAAATACAAATCCAGAGAGAGGACAGGATAGGCCAAGACAGAAAGAAGAAATAGAGGGAAATACAAACGCAAAGAGAGGACAGGGATAGGAGGAGGGAAAAAGAAGAAATAGAGAGAAATGCAGGGATAGGCTGAGAGAAAAAGAAGAAATAGCAAGAAACACAAATGCAGAGAGAAGACAGGGATATGCAGAGAGAAAAAGAAGAAATAGGGAGAAATACAAATGCAGAGGGAGGTCAGGGATATGCCAAGAGAAAAAGAAGAAAACAAGAGAAATATAAATGCAGAGAGGACTGGGATAGGCAGAGAGAAAAAGAAGAAATTGAGAGAAATACAAATGCAGAGGGAGGTCAGGGATATGCCAAGAGAAAAAGAAGAAAACAAGAGAAATATAAATGCAGAGAGGACTGGGATAGGCAGAGAGAAAAAGAAGAAATTGAGAGAAATACAAATGCAGAGAGGACTGGGATAGGCAGAGAGAAAAAGAAGAAATAGAGAGAAATACAAATGCAGAGAGAGGACAGGGATATGCAGAGAGAAAAAGAAGAAATTGAGAGAAATACAAATGCAGAGAGGACTGGGATAGGCAGAGAGAAAAAGAAGACATCAAGAGAAATACAAATGCAGAGAGGACTGGGATAGGCGGAGAGAAAAAGAAGAAATAAAGAGAAATACAAATCCAGAGAGAGGACAGGATAGGCCAAGACAAAAAGAAGAAATAGAGAGAAATACAAATGCAGAGACGGGACAAGCATTTGACAAGAGGAAAAGAAGAAATAGAGAGAAATACAATGCAGAAATAGGACAGGGATAGGACAAGAGAAAAAGAAGAAATAGAGAGAAATGCAAATGCAGAGAGAGGACAGGGATAGGCAGAGAGAAATACAAATGCAGAGATAGGACAGGGATAGGCCAAGAGAAAAAGAAGAAACCAAGAAAAATAAAAATGCAGAGAGAGGACAGGGATAGGCAGAGAGAAGGAGAAATAGAGATACAAATGCAGAGAGAGGACAGGGATAGGCAGAGAGAAAAAGAAGAAATCAAGAGAAATACAAATGCAGAGAGGACTGGGATAGACAGAGAGAAAAAGAAGAAATAGAGAGAGATAAAAATACAGAGAGAGGACAGGGATAGGCAGAGAGAAGAAGAAATAGAGAGAAATACAAATGCAGAATGAGGATTTGGTTTGTTGCTTTATGGCACAGCAACAAAGTAGGTTATTCAGTTCTGAGACAATTAGAGTAAAGTGCCTTGACAATGGAGACAGCGCATTAGCTGATCCAGGCTGGTCTGAGGTAGTATTCAAACCTGCGCCCTTTTGGTCATGAGTCCGACACGCTAGATAGATGAAAAGAATTTTGAACTGGCAGATGTATCTACCACCCCCTTTTTGTACACACAAGTTCAAGTTTTTATGTATATTTGCAAGCATATATATACATGTCAATCAAGAGTGCATCATTTATTGGTTGGTCTTAAATAATGCATGTACCAGGATTTTTTGATGTACATAAAAGCTGATAAAATAAAGGAGAGCCAATATATATATATATTCCCACCCACCCATGCACACACTGTTAAAAAAACTTAAGCAAATGCATCAAAAGTGGAGTGATGAATTGTTTCATAAGATTAAAATCAGTCTTTTGGTGGCATTAACCAGTTGAAGAATCCAAATTTTCATACATTAGCTATTTAGAATTTGTCACTGTTTTCTATAATCATCATCATGGTCATCCCTCGTTTATCCAGTACAGAAGAAAAAAAACTATTCTGACAAGGCAATACATGTGCTTTCTCCGACACTTGGTCCAGGAAAATGGTTGAACTTAATAAATGGATTTGGTAGTAGGACCTGGCAAGAAATGTATTAATAAATATATTTGGTAGTAGTACTTGGAAGGAAATATATATATTTCAGCCATCTAGTTACAGTGAGGACCCTTGCTGGTTTTTACTCTTGGAATTTGTCATAGTCTACTGAGCTATGTTAAATAGTGTTGCTTTTGTGGGGGGTGTAATGCTATTTTTGAGCACATGATAGGCTGTACATGGTTGCCAACATATTTTGTGGAGGAAAAACACACAAAGAACCACCGATCCACAGGAAGCTATAATACTGGTCATCTTTCTCACACCCTCACTGGCTGAGCCAAGACTAAAATCCATGAGCATGGAGGTGAGATGTGAGTGAACTGTAAAGGCGAATGCATTGGACCACTCTGCCCCTGTGTGTCAGATAGTGAAATTTGCTTCAAAACTGTATTATTGATAAATTTGTTAAATAGTATCCAGAACCACCAGCATTTGGGTCAGGGGGGATGTTTTTTTATTGCAGTCAAGAATTTTCACAAATTCTAATAACAGGTTATAAATTTAAATAATAACTTTGTATGAGCAGTTTAAAAAAAGAAATGTGTTGAATTTAAGCATTTTTGTTGACTTTCTTTAAACATGCTAATATATGCATGTGCATAGGAAAAATAATTTGTTCCCCCCCCCCATATTTTAGATGATGGATGGTGGGGGGGGGGGGCATTATCAGTATAAACCAGAGACTGGGCATGTCTAAACCTAATAATGATTTGTTCTCAACCCATTATGATGTGTTGCAACCAGCAAAGTCAAGGTTCAAATGTGACTCATGGAGGGTGACAGCTGGTTTTATATGATCTGTGTCACAAGTTTTTGTTTCCTTTTTAATTGTGCCTCTCAAGCAAGCACCCTGGTGAAAATGTTAATTTATACATGATCAGCTGCCCCCCCCCCACATCATAACTCCCCATTTCCATGTATCATATGTATTCACTTCAGCCAAATTTAATACCCATCTTGGTATTGAGGAATCCATCAGAGTTTAAGTGTCAGACAGCAGTTTACAAACATCAGCCTTCTATCTCATTGATTAGCAGTCTTCTATATCATTGATTAGCAGTTTAAGTGTCAGCCTTCTGTATCATTGATTAGCAGTTGAAGTGTCAGCCTTCTATATCATTGAGTAGCAGTTTAAGTGTCAGCCTTCTATATCATTGAGTAGCAGTTTAAGAGTCAGCCTTCTATATCATTGAGTGGCAGTTTAAGTGTCAGCCTTCTATATCATTGATAGCAGTTTAAGTGTCAGCCTTCTATATCATTGATAGCAGTTTAAGTGTCAGCCTTCTATTTCCTTGATTAGCAGTTTAAGTGTCAGCCTTCTATTTCCTTGATTAACAGTTTAAGTGTCAGCCTTCTATATCATTGATTAGCAGTTTAAGTGTCAGCCTTCTATATCATTGATTAGCAGTTTAAGTGTCAGCCTTCTATATCATTGATTAGCAGTTTTAAGTGTCAGCCTTCTATATCATTGAGTAGCAGTTTAAGTGTCAGCCTTCTATATCATTGAGTAGCAGTTTAAGTGTCAGCCTTCTATTTCCTTGATTAGCAGTTTAAGTGTCAGCCTTCTATATCATTGATTAGCAGTTTAAGTGTCAGCCTTCTATATCATTGAGTAGCAGTTTAAGTGTCAGCCTTCTATATCATTGAGTAGCAGTTTAAGTGTCAGCCTTCTATTTCCTTGATTAGCAGTTTAAGTGTCAGCCTTCTGTTTCCTTGATTAACAGTTTAAGTGTCAGCCTTCTATATCATTGATTAGCAGTTTAAGTGTCAGCCTTCTATATCATTGATTAGCAGTTTAAGTGTCAGCCTTCTATATCATTGATCAGCAGTTTAAGTGTCAGCCTTCTATATCATTGATTAGCAGTTTAAGTGTCAGCCTTCTATTTCCTTGATTAGCAGTTTAAGTGTCAGCCTTCTATATCATTGAGTAGCAGTTTAATTGTCAGCCTTCTATTTCCTTGATTAGCAGTTTAAGTGTCAGCCTTCTATGTCATTGAGTAGCAGTTTAAGTGTCAGCCTTCTATGTCATTGAGTAGCAGTTTAAATGTCAGCCTTCTATATCATTGATTAACAGTTTAAGTGTCAGCCTTCTATTTCCTTGATTAGCAGTTTAAGTGTCAGCCTTCTATATCATTGATTAGCAGTTTAAGTGTCAGCCTTCTATATCATTGATTAACAGTTTAAGTGTCAGCCTTCTATATCATTGATTAGCAGTTTAAGTGTCAGCCTTCTGTGTCATTGAGTAGCAGTTTAAGTGTCAGCCATCTTTGTCATTGATTGGCAGTTTAAGTGTCAGCCTTCTAATAATAATAATGAGGACTTTGTATAGCGCCTAATCTTTAGAAGCTCTAAGCGCTTTACAACATTAGACAACACCTATAAGATAAAAAACATATAATGATATGATTACAAAAGCAAAAACCATGAAATGAGAAAACATTATAAACAATTTTTTTTTTTTTAATCTTGCTGAGAATATTTAAGGTAGGAAATATTATTAGGTCTTTAAGTTTGTTCTTGCAGTCCAAAAATAAGTGAGTTTGAGAGTCCTCTTGAATGTGATCACCGTGTCTTTGTGTCTAAGTTCAGTGGGCAATTCACTCCACATTGATGGACCCTGGTATGCAAAAGAACGCTGTCCATATGACTTTGTTTTCATAGTGGGAATAATGAGTATATGATTGTCAGAAGAGGAGCATAAGTATCTTGCTGGTGTGTACACATGGGTGAGGTCGGATAGGTATGTTGAACTAGAGTCCGACAGTGAAATGTAGCACAGAGAACAAATTTTGTGTTTGATTCTGGATCGAATGGATAGCCAGTGTAGGGTACAGAGCAGTGGGTATGTGTGCTCTGATCGTGGTACTCCCAAATATGATCCGAGCAGCTATGTTTTGAACTTTCTGAAGTTTCTGAAGAGATATTGAGATGAACCAAACAGAACTGAGTTACAATAGTTCAGTCTTGAAAGTACTAATGAACACACAAGTGTTTTAGTGGCATCAACTGAAAGATATTTGCAAATTGAGCTGATGCGTCTCAGCTCAAGTTATGCAGCATTGCGTATGTTCATGACATGTTGGTGCAATGTGAGAGTACATCTCATTGATTAGCAGTTTAAATGTCAGCCTTCTACATCTATATGATTGATTAGCAGTTTAAGTGTCAGTCATCTATCTCATTGTGTAGCAGTTTAAATGTCAGTCTCTATCTCATTGATTAGCAGTTTAAGTGTCAGTCTTCTATATCATTGATTAACAGTTTATATGTCAGCCTTCTATCTCATTAACAGTTTAAGTGTCAGCCATCTATATCATTGATTAGCAGTTTAAATATCAGTCTTCTATATCACTGATTAACAGTTTTAGTTTGAGTCTTTTACATGTATATCATTAATTAGCAGTTTAAGTGTCAGCCTTCTATCTCATTGATTGGCAGTTTAAGTGTCAGTCATCTATCTCATTGATTAGCAGTTTAAGTGTTAGTCATCTATCTCATTGTGTAGCATTTTAAATGTCAGTCATCTATATCATTGATTGGCAGTTTAAATATCAGTCATTTATCTCATTGATTAGCAGTTTAAGTGTCAGTCTTCTATATCATTGATTACCAGTTTTAGTGTCAGTCTTCTATGTCTGTATGATTGATTAGCAGTTTAAGTGTCAGTCATCTATTTCATTGTGTAGCAGTTTAAGTATCAGCCTTCTATCTCATTGATTGACATTTTAAGTGTCAGTCTCACTGATTAACAGTTTTAGTGTCAGTCTTCTATATGTATATCATTGATTAGCAGTTTAAGTGTCAGCCTTCTATCTCATTGATTAACAGTTTAAGTGTCAGCCTTCTATCTCATTGATTAGCAGTTTATTTGTCAGCCTTCTATCACATTGATTAACAGTTTAAGTGTCAGCCTTCTATCTCATTGATTAACAGTTTAAATGTCAGTCATTTATCTCATTGATTAGCAGTTTAAGTGTCAGTCTTCTATATCATTGAGTAGCAGTTTAAGTGTCAGCCTTGTATATCATTAACAGTTTAAGTGTCAGCCTTCTATCTCATTGATTAGCAGTTTATTTGTCAGCCTTCTATCTCAGTGATTAACAGTTTAAGTGTCAGTCTTCTATATCATTGATTAGCAGTTTAAGTGTCAGCCTTCTATATCATTGAGTAGCAGTTTAAGTGTCAGCCTTGTATATCATTAACAGTTTAAGTGTCAGCCTTCTATATCATTGAGTAGCAGTTTAAGTGTCAGTCTTCTATATCATTGAGTAGCAGTTTAAATGTCAGTCTCTATCTCATTGATTAACAGTTTAAGTGTCAGTCTTCTATATCATTGAATTACAGTGTAAGTGTCTGCTGTCTGTATCATTAATTAACAAAGATCCACATTTATCCCATTATTGTCAGACCAACTCATGTTCATTTCTTCAGTGGTTCACCATTATATGGCCACTTTTGTTCTAATAATGTCTTAATTATTATTGCATCTTAATTGTATTTATTATGCAGCTTGATTTTCATATGACCTCGGGTGCATTTGATTGACAGAATTCTACATCATTTTATTGAGTTATGATCCTTTATCATCAGACCCACCCACTTTTGTTTCCATACAGTAACTCCCATAATCAATATTGGATTCCAGTGCAAATGTTAAAGGAGCTTGTAAGAAGCCACTGAAAAGCTCTGGACATTCTGAAACTTGTTTGTTGCTTTCCATTCTGAAAACAAACTTCATAAATAAGTTTATTATAACTAACATTTTTAGAGATATATTCTCTCATCATATGAACAGCAATATGATAAAATTTGAAGGAAAAATACCACATCAGTGTGCAATTTCAGTAGCATAATATACCCAGTACCAGTCAGCAATTTCAGTAACCTAATTTACCCAGTACCAGTCTTCAATTTCAGTAATGTAATCTACCCAGTAGTAGTCTGCAATTTCAGTAATCTAATCTACATGTTACCAGTCTGCAATTTCAGTAACCTGATCTACCAGTGTACCAGTCTGCAATTTCAGTAATCAAATTTACCCACTACCAGTGTGCAATTTCAGTAACCTGATCTACCCAGTATCTGTAAGTTTGAAGAATTTTACAAACTTTCATCTTCAAAGAAACTTGGGGAATGTGGTTGCTTAAGATAAATGGCAGCTTAATGAAGATGAATTTTAAGGCAGGTTCAGCTTAACAAGGCCAAATTTTAAGGCATATTGTTAGTATTTAAATGCAAGGTTGACAATATGATATATTGTACTGTCATTAAAGTATTGATATTTGAAGTACTTATTGCAGTATTGATAAAGCTGTTATGTATTGTATTCTCGTACTCTACACATTGTTACAGCTTTTGTGTAAAGGAAAATTGACAGCACATTCTTAAATATCATATGTACTGTACACTGAACAGCATATTGTAACATGTCATATGTACTGTACATTCAGCAACATATTCTTACATGTATATACTGTACATTCAACAACATATTTTTACATGTTGTATGTACTATACATTTAATAACATATTGTTGCTTGTCACATGTGTTGCACACTCAACGCCACATTATTACATATCACATGTACTGTACATTCAGCGTCACATTGTTACATGTTGTGTTTACTGTACACAGCAGCTTATTCTTACATGTATGTAATGTACATTTGACAGCACATTTTTACATGTCATATTTACTGTACACTCAACAGTACATTCCTCAGAAATAGCGTACATTTATTCAGGCTGAGTTGCAGGTAATACTGGTCATTTCAGAATAGACAACAATATGACTACAGTAGTTAAAATGAATTATTTGTAACCACTGATACATATAAATGTCAACAAGGAAATACTAGTCATAGTTTACTATGGGAAAAGGAAGTAAACAAGGATTCATGAGATCTATTGTAGGAAAATCTCCACACCTCATCACACACAACACTTTAAACTCCCACTCACAGATGAACTGTGGCATTGTTTAATAGCAGTATGTGGCATGTGAACTTCCCTATTCTTGTAAAGCTTCATTTTTGAATCAAGTTATGCAGCTACAAATAACAGGCAAAACTCCAAATATTTTCCCTGTATAAAACAGGCCAAGTAACATATTGGTTTGACTTAAAACAGTTTTAAAGGTCCTAAGATAATATCACTTAGCTAACTTGTGTTTATCTGACTATACATTTAAATGGACTGTTAACTTGTGTTTATCTGACTACATTTAAATGGACTGTTAACTTGTGTTTATCTGACTATACATTTAAATGGACTGTTAACTTGTGTTTATCTGACTATACATTTAAATGGACTGTTAACTTGTGTTTATCTGACTACATTTAAATGGACTGTTAACTTGTGTTTAAATGACTATACATTTAAATGGACTGTTAACTTGTGTTTATCTGACTACATTTAAATGGACTGTTAACTTGTGTTTATCTGACTATACATTTAAATGGACTGTTAACTTGTGTTTATCTGACTATACATTTAAATGGACTGTTAACTTGTGTTTATCTGACTATACATTTAAATGGACTGTTAACTTGTGTTTATCTGACTACATTTAAATGGACTGTTAACTTGTGTTTATCTGACTATACATTTAAATGGACTGTTAACTTGTGTTTATCTGACTATACATTTAAATGGACTGTTAACTTGTGTTTATCTGACTATACATTTAAATGGACTGTTAACTTGTGTTTATCTGACTACATTTAAATGGACTGTTAACTTGTGTTTATCTGACTATACATTTAAATGGACTGTTAACTTGTGTTTAAATGACTATACATTTAAATGGACAGTTAACTTGTGTTTTTCTGACTATACATTTAAATGGACTGTTAACTTGTGTTTGAATGACTATACATTTAAATGGACAGTTAACTTGTGTTTATCTGACTATACATTTAAATGGACTGTTAACTTGTGTTTATCTGACTACATTTAAATGGACAGTTAACTTGTGTTTATCTGACTATACATTTAAATGGACTGTTAACTTGTGTTTAAATGACTATACATTTAAATGGACAGTTAACTTGTGTTTGAATGAATATACATTTAAATGGACTGTTAACTTGTGTTTGAATGACTATACATTTAAATGGATTGTTAACTTGTGTTTATCTGACTATACATTTAGATGGACTGTTAACTTGTGTTTGAATGACTATACATTTAAATGGATTGTTAACTTGTGTTTATCTGACTATACATTTAGATGGACTGTCAAATTGTTTTAGTAATTTTAGCTGAATTTTAGCTTACCATGTTTGTACACATGATGCCATTCTGCCTTTAAATTGACTGCTGCAACTAAAAGTAGAAAACTTCGAAAAAAGGGCTGCTTAACAGAATTTGATGAAATATTTGACAGAAAGGATTCAAGCATTAAGGCCATTTATACAAATTATTTACTGTAAAAAACAAGTCAACAGGAATGGACCAGATTTGACAGAAAGAATCCTGGCAGGCATAAAGCGTTTTCATGAATGATCTTGGGCTGCTTAACAGAATTTGATGAAATATTTGACAGAAAGGATTCAAGCATTAAGGCCATTTATACAAATTATTTACTGTAAAAAACAAATCAACAGGAATAACCAGATTTGACAGAAAGAATCCTGGCAGGCATAAAGCGTTTTCATGAATGATCTTGGGCTGCTTAACAGAATTTGATGAAATATTTGACAGAAAGGATTCAAGCATTAAGGCCATTTATACAGATTATTTACTGTAAAAAACAAGTCAACAGGAATGGACCAGATTTGACAGAAAGAATCCTGGCAGGCATAAAGCGTTTTCATGAATGATCTTGGGCTGCTTAACAGAATTTTATAAATATTTGACAGAAAGGATTCAAGCATTAAGGCCATTTATACAAATTATTTACTGTAAAAAACAAGTCAACAGGAATGGACCAGATTTGACAGAAAGAATCCTGGCAGGCATAAAGCGTTTTTGTGAATGATCTTGGGCTGCTTAACAGAATTTGATGAAATATTTGACAGAAAGGATTCAAGCATTAAGGCCATTTATACAAATTATGTACTGTAAAAAACAAGTCAACAGGAATGGACCAGATTTGACAGAAAGAATCCTGGCAGGCATAAAGCGTTTTCATGAATGATCTTGGGCCAACATAGGTTTCTTGTTCTGATGTACTTCAGACATATTCAGACATCAGAACTGATTTTAGGGATCAATGCTCAAGGTCACTGGCAAAGAAAAACTTCTAACATTCTACATCACAGACATGGCACAAATGTTTGGATGGCTTGCACTGTCTTAGGGTAAGATAGGACCTGATAATTTTAGGATGAAAATGTTAAACATCAGTGTCTCTCAGACTGAAAAGAGATAAAGGCTTTTTGCACAAAAATTTCAGTTATATACAGAGAGATCTATTAAATACATGGCAGGCATATAATGTGCCGTTCAAGGCAGTCTTGTTAGATTATGGCATGTTCATAGGAAAGCATGTGGGACATAAGCCTGAATTCTTGTGATTGAAGAGTTCCTTTTGCAGATGAATGGTTGATGGAAACCAATATCCATACTGCAGACAATATACAGTCACAATGGACTGGACAGAAAAATACTAAATGAACATTCTTTTATCTATAGACCATATACAGTCTATATGGATTGGACAGTAAAAATAGTAATATTAACACTGCAATTATCCATAGACCATATACAGTCTCTGGATTGGACATAGAAAATACTAATTTGAACATTCTATTATCCATAGACCTTATACAGTCTCTATGGATTGGACAGAAAAAATAATGAATTTGAATACTGCATTTATCCATTGACCATATATTGGATTGGACAGAGAAAACATTAACTTAAACACTGCAATTATCCATACAGCAGACCATATACAACCTGGTTATTCAAAAATATTCTTGAGCAGCTGATTCCAAAAATAACCTTTTGGAATTTGTTTAATAAAATGTACAGATGAATGTTAATTACATGACTTTTTAACTTTGTTTTAATTCTTTTTTATTTGATAATAGATTGAAAAAGTAAACTATTTGTTTGAAGACTTGATTGCAATAAATTACATTTTTTATTTGATGACTTAATCACAGTTGATTAATAAATTACATTTTCTATTTGAAGACTTAATTACAATGAATTACAACTTTCTTGAAGACACTTCATTGTTAGGCTAGAGCAGGAAATGTCAAATTTCCTATTGGTATGGCCATTTCCTAGCTGCAATGTTGTTCATGGGGGCAAATGTTTTTATCAAAATTAAAGAACTAACTATTCAGTCTTTGAACATAATTGTGTGCGATGCTTTTGTATCTCTGTGAGATTTGGTGAAATAAATTGATTATTATCTATTCATTTGAATGTATACATTTATGGTCTAAAATTTGGTATTGCAACCAAACCAGTATAGACACAGCAAGACTAATTGGTCCATGCATACACTGAGTACTTGTTGCATTTATATGTCTTTACCCAAGACTAATTGGTCCATGCATACACTGAGTACTTGTTGCATGTCTTTAAGTATATTTAAAGAGAAATAATTGTTAGAATGAACACTTAAAGCAGCTAAGAGTTTTGAAAATCAGGATATAGAAAAAAAGAATTAACATTCAGAATTTTGGAATGATTCCATTTCCGCTCTGTCAAGAGTATTTCTGCGTTTACCATGGTATACATGTAATATTAAGAAGTAAGTATACATTTCTCAGTACACATTTTTGTGATAATATTATTTTATGTGAAAGTCCTGGCTTTCATGCTTTGTTATATCTCTCATTAATTTTCAGAAATTTTAGAATAGACCTGGGAGGTGGGATTGTAAGATAGACCCATGCAGTGGCCAATGTCAGTTGCATTTTTCTTCTCCTGATCACTTTGTAAGTAGGTATATTTTGGTTGTAGGATGGAGATCTTATTGGCTTCCATTTATTATGACCTACAGCTGGGACCACACATGTATACATACATGTACACAGTCTATATACATACATGTACACAGAGTCTAACATGGCATGACTTGGGGGTGGGTGGGGTTAAACTATACAGCATGACTTAATGCTTAGGTTAGTTGCCTCATAGACCATAACATTGTGAGAAAACATTTACAGATTGTTTAAATTTAATGTAAACTCTCCAGCTTCACCCTCACAGAGGTAGATCAATTTTTTTTTAATGTGTCACACCTACAGACCACCCCCATTCCTGTCCCATGGCTTGTAGGTAGTGTAAGGGGGTATAGGAGGAGCTGCATGATGTTAGACAAACACAAGTGCATGCACACACACACAGACACACACACACACACACACACTTTCTTTCGAAAACTTTGATGAGTTGATCAAGTTTGAAACAGTGGCATAGCAATGATGCAAACAACCCCTGCTGCCGTAGGGGGAGACAAGGGTGTGTAGGCACAGAATTTCCATCAAGCAACTTTCTTTATTGAAATGGGGTACCAAAATTAAGTTAAGAAAGGCTGGGATTTTTGCTATGCCAGTGGCTAGAGTTCAGAAATAAGAATTTATTGGTTTAGGTGTGACTCATATACCAACTGAACAGGGAATGTAAGGGTTTGATTAATAAAGCCCAGACAAAATCAATATTTATCCTCCTAAAGCCAAAGTCATCAGATGTCACTTTTGTTTCTGCAATTCAGCATTATAATGGAGTCAGACATTAGCTTACAGCAACCTGAAGATATTGTTAATGTTGTGCTGTTTGTAGAACAAGGCTTGCATCTTTAGCCACCGTCAGCTACATGCAGTCATGATGCACTTTCATGCTTTTGTGTTGTTGTTTTTTTACTTTGATGGCTAAGTATGCTTAAAAGAAGATATTTTTTATCTACTCATACTGAGTGAGTGATATTGGACTTTGATCAACAAATAATTCATTCCTGTTTTAAGATCAGTCTGGAATCATTTACACTTGTGCTCAGATATAATCTGAAGAAATTATTGATCTAAATTTCAAAGTGCTTGTCAACTTCTGAACTAATACATTGCTTTAGGAATATTGTGAACTCATTCAGATACATTCTCCAGGATTGCATTATTGCTGTACATCAGGTCAGTCAAGACTGTTGGTACAGTAGCAGCCTTAGCAAGGTGCAAAAGATGTGATTGCACCAGACCTGCAAATCAGGGTGGGGGGCAAAAATTTGAAGTTTGTTATAAACAAATTATTATTAAAGCAGATTATTTTTTATATATTGATGTTCAAAAAACAAATCTGTATTTTTCTATGAATATTTTGCAGAATTTCGTCAGTGATATAGAAATTGGATTTTGGGGGCCAATCATTGTCATCATTTTGCATTGGGCCTGCTCAGCCATAACTGATTGGTACATAAGAACATTCTATAGTTTTGGACTTGTGTAGGACATTTAAAATTATTGTTAATTGAATTCACAATGTGGTATCTTTTCCTTTTTCACTTTCTGTTATCAGGAGATAAATGTTTTGTTTTATTTTACCAAAGTTGTTGATTTTTTGCTTCTTTCTGTTACGAATGTAAAGACTGAGAGTCATAACATTAATCTGGCTATTGTAATTAAATTGGGCAACAGTACATATTAATTGGATTATTTTCTTTCTGATTAGATCAATATTGCTTTTTTTCTTTTTTTTCTTCTCTCATTTAGATGTCATTTTCTTCTAATGAGATTTTATTCTGATGGGTTGTAACCATTCCATCTTGTATGGATGGGAAATGTACATTGTGTTGGAATATCAACTGTCTTCCATTACTATAATAGCAACAAAGTTGCCATGGTTTTATTTAATACAGTTTATGAGAGGGTAGAGTCTTCTTACTTGTGGGTATGAATATACTATAAAATTATTAAATTACTGGTAACGCTGCAGTCTGTGCAGTTAATTTGAAATAGGAACCTTCAGTTGTGCACCTGAGTCTGAGGCTGGACTAACTGATACAGATATATGATACAACTTATTTGTAGTAGACATCCAAGCCAAGAGACCGATGACTTGTTTATAGTAGACATCCAGGCCAAGAGACCGATGACTTGTTTAAGTAGACATCCAAGCCAAGAGGTCGATGACTTGTTTATAGTAGACATCCAAGCCAAGAGGCCGATGACTTGTTTATAGTAGACATCCAAGCCAAGAGACTGATGACTTGTTTATAGTAGACATCCAAGCCAAGAGACCGATGACTTGTTTATAGTAGACATCCAAGCCAAGAGATTGAAAACTTGTTTAGAGTAGACATCCAAGCCAAGAGACTAATGACTTGTTTGTTGTAGACATCCAAGCCAAGAGACCAAGGACTTGTTTATAGCAGACATCCACTAAGCCAATTAAGAGACCGATGACTTGTTTATGGTAGACACCCAAGCCAAGAGACCAAGGACATGTTTCATTTGTATCATGTAATAGTATCAGTCTAATGGTTACAAAATATATACAATATAGTCCCTCTTCATAATGCTTCTCATGCAGTAAAAGTGACCTGTACTGAAAAAGTGAGGGTACCTTACACTGAGGAATGTTCAAAGAAGGCTATGTCCTAATCATTGAAACACATTTAGTATTGAATGAAGTAAAATAACATGATTTTCTTGATCTAATATCCCCTTGCTGGCTTGGGATGTAAAACAGCTTGATGCATCCTCCTGCCTGTTGTCACAGTTATCTAATTGCTTGTTTGCTATTGGATGCATAATATGATTGAGTTCCAACAGGATTTGACCTTTTTGTTTGAAGTGCAGTTTATACAGAAAGTTGTTATAATGATGTGACTATTTTGCCACTATCTTCATTTTGTGTCCATTTTTGGGGAGTTTTTGCAATATCTTTGCCTTTTATCTTTCTTCTCAAGGTGGATAATTACTTCTGGTTGGAGATGTTTGTCTTGGGATTTTGGCAATGTGTTTGCCAGTTTTGCTTGATAAATTTTGTTTGATGCTGTATTGCCAGGTTTTTTTCTATGTGCTGTTAAACCCTATCCTCTCACACACACATTTACATACATTATAAGCTAGTAATTTTAAAAAAAAGGTACAACTAAGAAGCAGTGATAAACATATTTTACCAAGTTAATGGCATCCATGGCCATAACCAAGATTTTAAAATGGACAACATTATAATTAAGGGATTTCTAGTGAGAGAGCACTTTAATGGGGTTCAAGATCTTACCTATATTATAAGGACAGTGCTTTACTGAGGGAATTTATAGTGAGGGACTAAGTAAATGAGATCCTTGAACATATGAGTGTTGTTAGAGGAATATCTTTATAATGAGTGAATTTATAATTAAATCAATTTAATGGGATTTAGGATCTTGTCTGTATTATAAGGACAGTGCTGTACTAAAGGAATTTGTAGTGAGGAACCAAATAGATGGGATTCCTGACCATATGAGGAGCAGCTTTATGATGAGTGGGATTTATAATGAGGGAGCAGAGTGATATATAAAAGTAGAAATGGTACTTAGACCGAAAATCTGTCCATCTTAAGATTTTATTGTCCATGAAATTCAAGTCTTGCTTTGGGACAAATTTTACTTTATTCTCCAAGAAAATTGGTTTTCTTTTCTTTTTACCTCTGTTATATGTCATTTAAATAATGGATACTGTGTTAATCATATCCCCCTGTGGGATCATGTATGTAAAATAGACTAATTGTGCCCTCATGCTTGCCATAAGAAGAGGTGAATGGAGATGGGATGGGCACACTGGTTAGTGTTCCAGACTCAAGACCATGGAAGTGCTGGTTCAAATCTTAAAATCGGACCAGTATGGGTTGATTATCTTCCTTGACATATTGCTTTTATTGCCTGAGCACTAAATAATCTACTGTATTTCAGTACTATAAGACACCAAATCAAACCAAATGCTGATCACGATGGAAAATTAGCTATGTGCCATATATGATGGTACTCACTTATAAGTCGGGTAAAACTGGATGGACCCAAACCTACCATTGCATATTATGCTAGCAGATCTGGATCTGTGCAGTTTATTGAGTAATCAGTAGAACAAATAATGTAGACCTGCTATGCTGGCACATGAAACTATGGCAGATCAGGGTCTATGTTGTTTGCTCTTGGATTAGGTCCAGTATCAAGGACATACAGGATGTTATCTGAACACATTATTTAGCCATTTTTTTTATCCTGTGTAGATATTGAAGGTGACAGTCAATAATTCTGTGTTTGTCACCAATACTTGTGGTAACATGCAGTCAGAACAAATATATAATTAAAACTGGACCTACAGTAAAAGAGGTTACAGGAACAACGAAAAGTTGTTATCCAAAGCCCATTATGAGGTAGTATTCTAGGATACATTTTTATGATCCATACTAATTAATGGAGATAAAAAAAATCATGAAAATTTACAAAAAGTGCACATTATAATTTCTCACTCTATCAATTTCTTCATTAAATCTCTGCTTTAATAAGAAAATTCATCCCATTTTGAGATGAAGAGTGAATTGTCTCATACAATTTTGAGTTGTAACACAGACATAGCACTGTGCAAGCTGTGGAGCCCTTAAGCAGTTCTAGATGTACATGGATGGTAGTTTGGCATTATGTAATTTGTATAGACTGTTCTCTAGTGGTATTGATGCTATTAAAAATATGTACTTGCATTGTCTTCATTAATAATATTCAGTAACTGATTCCTAATTACTAGCATATTACATTTAGCTATAAGTTGAAAACTGTATTTTTTTTATTGAAAAGATTGTATTTGTTATTTTTACATTAATTCATTGCAAACTGCAAGTCTTGGTATTCATGCAGAGGTTATTGATCAGTCTTACAAAGCAGACTGCCATGATGAGTCATCACCTTTCTCAGCAGTTTCTAGAAATAGAATGAAGGCATGTTTATTAGAACAGTATGATTACAGTAGTGGATTAATTAATGTTCACTATCTGATGGGATGATAACTGTGTGCTTGGGATGATGACTGTGTCTTATTCGTGGCATCCTGTGTCATTATATTTTGTTTCAAAAATTGTACAGCATGTCAACTGAGACAAGCCATTTGGGTACATCCATGATTATAGATTGAGAGGATTAGTGTAGGAGATTTCAGTACTGGATTACTGGAGTAAGATAATGAGAAGAGTCATTGATTACTTTGCAGAGAAGTAAGTTCAATTTAATTTTTGTCACCTAAAAGGAAAGTCAAAAATATCTTGCTAAATTTTGATATAAGATTGAACCCTATTGTAATGGTTGCATCTACCACAATGAATGGGTCTTTTGTTTGTCTCCCCATCCACGTGTACTGTGTTTATGAAACAGTGAACATTCCTCACATAAGCTTTTCAAGTTTATCACTTCCAGGTTACCTTGTTCCTATGAAAGATATTGTGTTACTTATATGCTAGCATTTTCCTTTCTTTCATACATATACTGTTGGGATTCCTTCATTTGGGAGTCCCTTACTTGCATACAAAAAGGGATCAAAAGATTGTTATGGTCAGACAACTTCAGTTTTTTTAAACTTGTATATAATCATATTTGAGGATTAAATCACTTTAGAATCTTGTAGAATCTCAACCACCAATCAAGGGTCCAGAAAGAGTTCATGCCATATTTTATACATTGTTCCTTCAGTATTAAGGATAGTAAGGGGACATTAAGGTGACCCATGATGTAATGTAGAGTTCTATACACTGAGGATGTGTGTGTTTGTGTGATTTGGATTTTTAACATCAGTCATCTCGCTACAATGTCTGCAGTGTGGCAGTTTAAAATGATGTCTAACGCTGGGGCATCATGCCATAGACATGTAGTGTCATGTCCGACCCAGTCACATTATCGGACACCAGGCCTACCAGTCCTAACACTAACCTCTTAATGCTGAGCCCCATAGTGAGTCAGCTGTAAGTATCATTTTTATAAGTATTTTGTATGACTCAGCCAGGGTTTGAACCCATGACCTCCCTCATCCAAGGCAGATGCTGAAACCACTAGGCCACCAGAGTGGTCGACTAATCAACTAATGTTAGTTTGAAACCTTGAAAATGTCTAAATAGAGCGATTTTCAGAATCCTTTATCTAAGTTTGACAATTATCAAAACAATTGTAATTTAAAATAACATTATTTTATAGTTGCTGTTTGAATTAAAATAACAAGATTCTATAGGCATGGTATTTTAATTTAAAAAAATATTCTTCTGTAGTTTGAGTATATTAATTTCCAATAACATTCTATAATTTTTGGTATTTGAATTAAAATAGCATTATTCTTTAGTTTGGTATTTGAATTAAAAGAACATTATTCCACAGTGTTATTATTTTAATTTGGTTAACATTATTCAATAAATTTGGTATTTTAATTTATTATAAAATTATTTTATAGATTTGTCATTTTAATCTAAAATAACATTATTCTATAGTTTTTGTATTTTATAATTCATGGATACAATAACTTTTCACATTTACAAATTAGGTCTTTGTTCCTTGAAACTTTAATCTCAATCACATGCATATCAGCAAGAAATGCAAATAGTTTCTTTTTTCAAATTTGTTCCTTTTATAACTGTTTTCATTTTCTCTACTAGTCATAAATCTAATGAAAATTCATGTCTGATAATTTTTTTTTAAAAAAATCTTCAGTCCATTCAGCATTTTCCTAAAGCCATAACAGATTGTGAAATGTTGGATGTCGTCGACATTACACTTCCATCTATTTTTTTTTTAAACTGCAAGGCATACTTTTTCCGGAAAATTAGGGCGTAGATACACGACACTAGCATGGTTGTTTGTCCACTGACACTATCATTTTCCAGATTCAAGATTTCTTTTAATTGTGTGAGGGTTAAACATTGTAAACCCTTTAAGCTTTAATCAATATATTTCTCACGTTCCGACATTTTGATTTTTTGTAATTCTCCCAGTAGTGAGTGCCTTGTTTTGGAATTTCAAGATTTTGCAAGTTAACCTTACAGTATTATTTTCAGGCATCATGAAACTGGCCTATATAATGCAATCTGTTTTTAAACCTATGTTATTAGGTCAGCAGTGTATTGGGGGTTGTTATTGCAAGGGACCGATTTAAAATAATGTTTATATACCTGTGTTATAAGGTCAGCAGTATATTGAGTGGTATTATTGCAAGGGACCAATTTATAGTAATCTATTTGTATACCTATGTTATAAGGTATGCAGTGTACTGAAGGGTGTTATTGCAAGGGAACAATATAAAGTAATCAGTTTTTATACTTATGCTATAAGGTCATCATTGTATTGAGGGACGTTATTGCAAGGTACCAATTTAAAGTAATCTATTTTTGTACCTGTGTTATAAGGTATGCAGTGTATTGAAGGGTGTTATTGCAAGGGAACAGTATAAAGTAATCTATTTTATAGCTATGTTATAAGATTGCAGTGTATTGAGGGTTGTTATTTCAAGGGACCAATTTAAAGTAATCTATTTTTATACCTATGTTATAAGGTATGCAGTGTATTGAAGGGTGTTATTGCAAGGGAACAATATAAAGTTATCTATTTTATAGCTATGTTATAAGGTATGCAGTGTATTGAGGGGTGTTATTTCAAGGGACCAATTTAAAGTAGTGTTTTATACCTATGTTATAAGGTTAGCAATGTATTGAGGAGTGTTATTTCAAGGGATCAATTTAAAGTAATGTTGTATACCTATATTATAAGGTCATCAGTGTATTGAGGGATGTTATTGCAAGATACTAATTTAAGGTAATCTATTTTTATACCTATGTTATAAGGTATGTAGTGTATTGAAGGGTGTTATTGCAAGAGAACAATATAAAGTAATCTATTTTTATATCTATGTTATAAGGTCTGCAGTGTATTGAGGGAAGTTATTTCAAGGGACCAATTTAAAGTAATGTTTTATACCTATGTTATAAGGTTAGCAGTGTATTGAGGGGTGTTATTTCAAGGGACCAATTTAAAGTAATGTTTTATACCTGTGTTATAAGGTCATCAGTGTATTGAGGGATGTTATTGCAAGGTACCAATTTAAAGTAATTTATTTTTATACCTATGTTATAAGGTATGCAGTGTATTGAAGGGTGTTATTGCAAGGAAACAATTTAAAGTAATCTATTTTTATATCTATGTTATAAGGTCTTCAGTGTATTGAGGGGAGTTATTTCAAGGGATCAATTTAAAGTAATCCATTGTTATACTTATGTTTTAAGGTCAGCAGTGTGTTGAGCAGTTTTATAATGGACAAGTTTAAGTTATAGCCACACCTATGTTATAATAGCAGTTTATTGTAGAGCTTTATAGGAACTAATAATGCACAGTGACTTGTTCTGTCATCAACCAGCAGGAAGTTAATATTGTTTGTAAATATCCTTTTGAGACAATGTTACAGTGTTAATTGATAATTACAACTTGTTTGGACCAAGACAATGTAACAAAAAATCTGTATCCTTTGGTGACAATGTTTATGAAAAAGAAGAAAAAAATAATTTCCTATTAAACTGGTTTTAAAATCAGAGTAGGAATGTATCTTTTTAAAATTATTTATATTTTAATGACTAGTATGTAATGGGCTAAACCAGGTCAATTAGACGCACAAATCAATTTAAGGAATTTTATGTTTAAATTTTTTTTGTTTTTTTGTTTTGTTTCTTTACTGGGGAGGGAGTGATAGGGTTGGCATAAAAAAACAGGGATGGTCTGCTGACTGTTAATTGATAACTACAAGCTGTGTGGACCAATATACCATTAATTGATAACTACAAACTATGTGGACCAAGATGGTGTTAATTAATAACGACAAGCTGTATGGAGCAAGATACCATTAATTGATAACTACAAGCAGTGTGGACCAAAGTCAGTGTTAATTGATGACTACAAACTCTTTGGATCAAGAGAATGTAATAATCTGTATCCTTTAGTAACAACATTAATTTATAACTGTGAATCAAGATACTGTTAATCAGTAACTACAACTGTGTGAATTAAGACATTGTAAATTTATAACTACAATATGTATGGACCAAGACAGTGTTATTTGATAACTACAAGTTGGGTGGATCAAGACAGTGTTATTAAATAACTACAAGCTGTGTGGACCAAGACAGTGTTAATTGATAGCTACAAGTTGTATGGGCCAAGACCATATTAAGTGATAAGGACAAGCTGTGCGGACCAAGACAATGTTAATTGATAACTAAAAGCTGTGTGAACCAAGCAGTGTTAATTGATAACTAGTACAGGCTGTGTGGACCAACCAAACAATTCTAAAATAATCTGCAGATCAGATCCATATTTTTTTGCAGTTAAGTCCTCAGAGATTTAAACTTATGCACTTTTCATCTTTTTTACATTTGTACTAAATAAAATAATAATAAAAATGGCAGATAAGCTTATATTAAGTTCTTTACAGTTGTTTGACAAACTGAAGATTGTAACTGACAGCTGTATATACTTTATTTGTTTATTTATCAAGTTCGAAAATAAAGTAACTATTACATTAGATAATATTATTTACATTTTAATACCCAGAAATGTAATTATAAGATGTTACTAAGTCATTCCCTATAAACATTCATAACAACAGAATGAGGTATATTTTTAGTTTGAGTAGAATCCCATTTCCTCAAGTAATATTTGCCTGGAATGCCTTAGATTGGTTGAACCTGTTTTTCAGACCCGGCATTACGTATGTTTGAAATGTAATCAACTGAAACTATGTATTGTTTAGACTGATACTCCAGACCCCAAGTTTTCAAGATGAGGAAAGACTATACTGTATTTTCCTTGTTGAAATGTGTGTTGTATATGTAAATATGTCCAGGTAATGAAGAGTGCTTGCTGTATATGTAAATATTACATCTATCTGTAGATATGTCTAGGTAATGAAGAGTACTGTGTATGTAAATATTACATCTATCTGTAGATGTGTATAGGTAATGAAGAGTACTGTGTATGTAAATATTACATCTATCAGTAGATATGTCCAGGTAATGAAAAGTACTGTATATGTAAATATTACATCTATCTGTAGATATGTCCAGGTAATGAAGAGTACTGTATATGTACATATTACATCTATCTTTAGATATGTCTAGGTAATGAAGAGTACTGTGTATGTAAATATTACATCTATCTGTAGATGTGTATAGGTAATGAAGAGTACTGTGTATGTAAATATTACATCTATCAGTAGATATGTCCAGGTAATGAAAAGTACTGTATATGTAAATATTACATCTATCTGTAGATATGTCCAGGTAATGAAGAGTACTGTATATGTACATATTACATCTATCTTTAGATATGTCTAGGTAATGAAGAGTACTGTGTATGTAAATATTACATATATCTGTAGATATGTCCAGGTAATGAAGAACATCTATCTGTAGATATGTCCAGGTAATGAAGAGTACTGTATATGTAAATATTACATCAATCTGTAGATATGTCCAGGTAATGAAGAGTGTATATGTAAATATTACATCTATATGTAGATATGTCAAGGTAATAAAGAGTACTGTGTATGTCAATATTACATTATGTTTATATACATGTCCAGGTAATGTAGAGTGCTGTATATGTAAAATTACATTATGTTTTTTATGTACATTCATCAAACTGAGTTACTGCTCTGGTGGCCTAGTGGTTAGAGCATCCACCTCAGATGCCGGAGGTCGTGGGTTCGATCCCAGGTCAAGTCATACCTAAGACTTATAAAAATGGTACTAATAGCTGCTTCACTTGGCACTCAGCATTAAGAGGTTAGTGTTAGGACCTGTCAGCCTGATGTCAGGAAAATGTGACTGGGTGGGACATCATGCAACATGTCTGTGGCATGATGTCCCAGTGCTAGAAATCACTTTAAACTACTACACTACAGACATCATAGCGATATGACGGAAATTTTTTAAAGGTACATTAAAAATCCAAATCACACAAACACTCACAGACACACAAACTGAGTTACTTTAGTTACATGTATTTATGTAAATATTTGAATCCAGGGTACATTGTTGTTTGCAGTTTGACTCCATTTATAAGAAGTATACACACAGTAGCCAGTAATGTGTTAAAGACCTGTTAAACCATTCAGCAAGAAATGAAGAATCATTTATGTCCACTTGATATCCTGTCACAGCTGGTATTGTTCAGAAAGCTTAAAGTCCAAAATAGTGGGACTGGTAAAAAAACTGAATTTCGGTAAGAGTCATTTGTAAAATCATAACTAAATAATAGGTCACATGCTGACATTCTGTGGACAGCTTAGCATTTGATTTCACTAACTTTGCCTAAAATTAATTTTAAGACTGTCATGTCCTAAAAGATCGGAGTGTTAATTGTGTATTGAAAGGGTTTACCTAAATTGTAGTCTTTCATGTGGATCAATTAAAATTCCTGTATGTCTGGAGTATAATATCATCACTTGTGTGATGCACCTCTATAACACTCACATAATAATTCTGGCATTGGGACAAGATGTCATGCTTTTAGTTTATCATGTTAATTTTACATTTGGAATTAAGTCTATCATAATCAGTACAGTGTTACTTTTGTTCACACAGACTACAGTAGGATTGCAGATGGCATTGTATACATTATTTTGGGTACAGCTGTACAAAATATTTTCATACAGCCGTAATAAATATTTACATAACTGTACTAAATATTTAATACAATTGTACAAAATATATACATAAAACTGTACTAAATATTTACATAACTGTACTAAATATATAATACAATTGTACAAAATATATTACATGAAACTGTACTAAACATTTTACATAAAACTCTACTAAACATTTTACATAAAACTACTAAACGTTTTACATAAAACTGTTAATTATTTTACCCTTATTATACTAAATATTTTACATAGAACTGTACTAAGCATTTTACATACAAGTGTACTCACTATTTTACATGAAACTGTACTAAACATATACAACTATTATATATTTTACATGCAACCATACAAAACATTTTATATACAATTGTACTGAATATTTTACAAACAGCTGTAATAATATTTTATGTTCAACTGTACTAAAAATAGAAGACTCACTATTTTGAAAATTATTGATCTTGCAGGTGTTCCCGATGTCGTCATTTTCTGTCCAACTGGTATTTTGAGAAAAGCGGGCAACTTTTCTGCAAACATGACTACTGGTCGCTGTATGGAGAAGCTTGCAATGGATGCTCTGAGGTTATCACTGGACCAGTTATGGTGAGTTTGAGAAGTGTATTTAAAATTACTGTTGTCTGTGCCCTTATAGGGCTTGATCTATGGCAACTGAATTAGTTGTCTGTGCCCTTATAGGGAAAGATCTATGGCAAGTGAATAAATTGTCAGTACCCATATAGGGCATGACCTATGGCAACTGTGTTAGTTGTCTGTGCTCATATAGGGCATGATCTATGGCAACTGAATTAGTTGTCTGTGCCCTTATAGGGAAAGATCTATGGCAAGTGAATAAATTGTCAGTACCCATATAGGGCATGACCTATGGCAACTGTGTTAGTTGTCTGTGCTCATATAGGGCATGATCTATGGCAACTGAATTAGTTGTCTGTGCCCTTATAGGGAAAGATCTATGGCAAGTGAATAAATTGTCAGTACCCATATAGGGCATGACCTATGGCAACTGTGTTAGTTGTCTGTGCTTATATAGGGCATAATCTGTGGCAAGTGAATTAATTGTATGTGCCCATATAATGCATGTTTACATATAAAATGCTAAATAAAATGCCGTGTACATATTTTATGCATGCCTAAGTGTGATTTTCAGCAGGAAATTAATTTCTTCATGTGTTTCATGTAGACTCAGAAGACAAAAATAAATAATTCATTACAGAAGGAATCAGTAGAATATTGACTTTAGTATGTTACTTGTGGAATCAATGTAACAATACTAAATAATCCATTTCACAGTATGAAGTATTTGACTTTGGTAAGTTACATATGAAATCAAATTAACAACAATGATTTCTCCCTTTTTTACAGATAGGATCAGAGTACTTAACGACATTGATTTCTCTATGTTTTTGCAGGTTGCTGGAGATCACAAGTATCACCCAGAGTGTTTCCAGTGTGTCCGCTGTCAGACATACATTGGAGATGGAGAATCATATGCATTGGTGGAGAGGTCCAAACTTTATTGGTGAGAACATGGATTTAGTCATCAGATTTCAGTAATTGTCATTATTATATTTTAATCAGATCTTGAAATTCAGAAAAATTATGCTGTTATGATCAGTTATTGAATAATGATGCAAATTTCTTGTGCTTTAACATGTACCAGTTGCACAGCATTATTATTTTTATGATATCCAAAGACATTATAATTTTTCTTTTCTATTATATACAGTAGTATCAAGAATTTTCACGCTGACCAATATTCATGGTTTTTGTTGTTGTCCCGTTTTCTTCCTGTGTTTTGATCAAAGGGATTAACAAAGCTACTACTGTTTGATAAATGAACATCACTACTATAATCTGGTGATGAAAAATTAGCATTTACACGTTTGTTTTATTGTCATCATTTAAAAAAGAATTATGAGTCATTTTATATTGTTTCACTGCACATGTATCAATGAGGTGTCCAGTAGCTGTAATTTACACTCACTACTTTAAATCACTATGTGAGATAAGTAAGGACAGAAAAACAAGAAAGGGCACAAGGTATTTTGGACGAAGCCACTGGTATGAACATCATATCAATCAAGTCTCATGGCATTAAAATATCCCCAAATTGCAAGATTAAACAAGTCCAGCTTTCTCAAAACCATTGATATTTAGATACGATTTTCTACTTAGTGTTGCATGAACTTCAGTTATCCATTCAGTATGGATCGGCTTCAATAATTCTCTGGCACAAAAACATGGTGTGAATATTGAACTTGTCAGTTCTTTGATTTGTGCTTATATGTTTAGTAGTATTGTTTTAAACATTCAAGTGACCACCATTTGCACTGGCATGCGTTTATTGTTTTTTATTTATTTATTTTGGGTGTTTGTAAGCACTAAATTAAATACCCACTAACATGTAAAACCATGAATAGAAGTACCCACAAAAATGTCTTTTTTGACATCACCACTAAAACTGAACCCCACAAAATAAATGTTACTACAATAGTATAATTCCAGAAAAGTAGCAGAACTTATTTTCATGCCAGAAGTTTTGTTTTCTGCCATAAATATGGATGGGACTTGTATGGTATTACATTGGTCTATCCATACCTCCATCTAGGTCATTTGTGTTTAGTATATAGGTCACTATAGCAGGACATTTATGTCATATTAACAAATTATTAGTTTGCTTCTACCAAGTTTTTAGATAAGAATTGTTTGAAACGCAAATGTTAGTAACAGACTGAGAAATTGTTCAAAACAAGAAAGGCAAGACAGATTTAATAAATGATATTCATGGAAAGAATATTCTTGCCTCTTGCAGAATATTGGTGCATCTACAGAAAAAAGTAAATTTTTTGCAGACAAGCAACCCCTGACATGTATAATATCACAACAATGGCAGATGACTGACATTCTCATACAGTGACTGGTAAACATGTCTGAACAAGCAAAGTATTCATTTCCGAAACCCAGGTATCAGCCACCTGTTTGTTGCACTGGTGCAGGACACATTCCATTTCCTACAATACAGAACACTTGGAGTTTGATATCAATGTATAAGCAGTTAACCTGTCTGCCACACCATATAATAATTTGGATAGGAATGTATTACTGGCCATATTGAAGCTGGTTCAAAATGTCTTTGATGTTGGATCTTGCTTCATTAGCAATTTTCAGACTGGGGGAAAAATCAGCCAGCCAGCAAGCCCTGGAGTAAAAGGTCTGAATTATTCAGCTTATGAACAGAGCAGCTGACCATAGAGTGACCAATGCATTGACTGCCTCTGTCAATCATGACTTGATACACCTTGATGCATGTTTATATGCCATATAGCTAAAAACACATAATGCCATGGCTTTAAGAATGACTCCACTTGGCTCCATTGCTGTTTGAAGGCAAAATTAAAGACCCAGGGATCATTCAGATCTCAACATTATCAGATCAGTCTAGGAGGCAATCTTACAAGGGAGGTGAGAAGCCAAATTTCTCTACCCCAAAGCCTCCTGCTTCTGATGCTGAATTTTCATTTCCACTGCCTTGGGCAGCCTACCAGTGGGTGCCAAACTCTAGCGACTCGGATCAGCCTAATCCCATAAGTGGATGGGTGACCATAGTCATTTATGAGGGAATTCTGATTTGTTTATCCAACCCCATCCTTTTTCTTTCTCGCTGCTTCCAGTGGAAGTTCTATAGATTGGGAGAAGGACCATATTCTTCATTAGGAGATATAGTTGCTTATTGACAAATGGATGGTGCAAATTGTGTAATTGCTACAATCAACAGGGATTTATTCATGTCTGTTTCTTATTTAAAAAGCCCACATGGCAAGTTGAGGTCTATGATAGACCCGATTCAACACAACTAATTCATTTTCAGCAAGGTTCAAGATGGAGACAGAAAAATCTATCTGAAGAGACAAGTATGCAATCAGTGTCAATCTCACATGTTTAATTTGATATCATCATTCATCTAAAGTCACAAAATTTTCTTTGGTTTGCTTACCATGAGAAAGTTTAGCAATTTTGAGTCTTGCCCTTAGGTCTCAATATCAGCTCCTGGGTCTTAACCCAAATTATGGATTTTATCTTCACTCTGTTCTGGTCAACATCTTCTGTGGCAGTGGAGGCATATCTGGACAGTTTCTTCCAAGAGCATATGGTAAGGGCAGAAGTCTAACTCCTTTGAATCATCTCTGTTTTCTAGTGAACTGGGAAAAACCTGACCTTCACCCATCCAGAAGTTTTGTCGACCTGTGTTTAGATTTTATTACCAATCTCAGTCTCATACATCTCCCTCATGTCTACTTTCTGTTGATTTTTGAACTTGTATGGTTTGTTTGGATTTCATTGAGTGTTCTTGGGTTAATCAATGTGGCAGTTGATCTTACCCAAGCCATTACAAATGACTTTGTTAACTCATTATCTCCCCTTTTTCAGTCTACTCAACCAGAAGGTCAATGTCACAAGGAATGATCATTACTGTGTCAGTGTTGCAACCACATTTGGCTCGCAGCAGGAATTCTTCTTGGGAAACTCGCTCCAGAAATGATGGTAAATACAGATGCTAATCATGCCAGGCTTTGATATAGTCATCGGTAAATGTTAACCCGTGGAATGGTGGAATGGCCTATTCATATCATCCTTCTAGAAATGAAAACTATCATCCATTGGATTTTCATTTGATTTATCTGCTTAAGTGACATCCAATGATTGACCCGTTTGCGAGAAGGTGAAACCACAACCTGCCCAATTTTGTCTAACCAGTCGTGGACCCAGAAGCTTGGGCTGTGGATGCACTGTCAATCAGATGGGAGGGGTTATGACCCTTTGCTCACCCCCACCCCCAGTGGTCTTAGTACCTAAAATAAGGGATCAGAATTACAAGATAATTCTGATAGCCACTCAGATTGTACAAGTCCTAGGTCAATGATCTGCCTAAGCTTTTGATAGACCTATCTAGGATGATTACGGCCAAAGCTTTTAGTAGGCTGGATTCAGCAGGTTACTGGTTTATGTTCATGATGTTAATGTGTTTGGATAAGTATTCTTGGAGAAACATAATTTACTTTTACATATGAAACCTAAACACTGGCAAGCAACTGATATTTGTTTTTGTACAGTGAAAAATGGTTTACTGCAGACATTGCCTGACAATATATCATATCACAACAGTGGCAGCGACTGAGTCATACTGATACAGTGAATGGTGATTTTTCTGCAAACATGCATTGTCTGACACAGGTGTAATAGCACAACACTAGTCGCTTTCATACAGTGAATGGTGGTTTACTACAAACAGGCAGAGCCTAACCCATCAGTGCTGTACACATACACTGTGTCAGTGCATGCTGTTGACTGACAGTCATTCTTATACAGTGTAAAGTAATTTGCTGCAAACTAGCATTTCCTGAGAGACATATGATATCATAACACTGGCAGCCAACTCACAGACATTCTCATATAGTGAATGGTGATTTGCTGCAAACAAGCAATGCATGTCATTTATAATAGCACAACATTGACAGGCTACTGACAGTCATTCTCATGAATTACATATGCTAGTGTACATTTAGAAAGACACTTTTGACAGACTGCCAGTAAATGACAACATCTGTAACTTGCTTTCCTGCAGATTCAGAAGAGTAGAAATAATAGGGCTGAAAATCTATCTCAGTTTAATCCTTGAATATAAACTAAATCTCCAGATGTTAAGAGTGGGCCTTTTTAAAGACCATCAGTTAATTATAGTCACTATCACCAGTCTGCAACTTTATACCTTAACTATATTGGGCCTTCACTAAGCAAATGGGTATGTTTCACCAGTCAGCATCTTTATACCTTAACTATATTGGGCCTTCACTATGCAAATGGGTATGTTTCACCAGTCAGCATCTTTATACCTTAACTATATTGGGCCTTCACTAAGCAAATGGGTACGTTTCACCAGTCTGCAACTTTATACCTTAACTATATTGGGCCTTCACTAAGCAAATGGGTATGTTTCACCAGTCAGCATCTTTATAACTGACTATATTGAGCCTACACTTAGCAAATGGGTCTTAGTTATCAGCAGCCCCTCCATAACTTGATCATGATATACATTAGTTGTTTAGTGTAAATAGCTATCTTTGCTAAACATGTATACTGTGATTTGAGGAAACTGATGCAGTGAGCAATTTTATTTTCTTCTGGCATTTCTATTGACCATAATATTTCCTGTACTATGGGTACAGATGGATACAGTAGGGACCTATATGTCATAATACATAATATTTCCTGTAATATGGGTACAGGTGGATACAGCAGGGACCTAAATGGTCCATAATACATATTATTTCCTCTAATATGGGTACAGATGGATACAGCAGGGACCTAAATTTGTCACACTACATACTATTTCCTGTAATATGGGTACAGATGGATACAGCAGAGACCTAACTGGGCCATAAGACATAATATTTCCTGTAAATTAATATGGGTATGTATGGATAAAGTAAGGACCTAAATGGGCCATAATACATAATATTTCCTGTAATATGGGTACAGATGGATACAGCAGATACCTAAGTGGGCCATAAGACATAATTTCTGTAATATGGGTACAGATGAATACATAATTATTCAGAAGAATATGTTCTACATTATTCATTCTTCCAATGATTTTGATTAAACAAGCATAGATCCTAATCTGCCAGATGGTTTTCAGCAACAGATTATCGCATGTGCCATTCACAGTTGGGCAGATTGTAGATAAATAAATACAGGATGCAAGGTTTCCTGTTAAATAAGGGTTATGTTGACTTCAAGCAGCAGTTAAATCTAATATTTCAGTGATCAATATAATTATAAATTCAGTTGCTTGTGACTTTTAGTATCATTCAGTTTGTTCAGTTCCAGTCCACCATTGATTTTTCTTTTCATCATCGTTGGGGGATTTTGTCCATCTTCATGCCAGGTCTTTCAATGCCTGATTGTTTTTCTTCTTGCACAGCATTCATATTAATGTAAACTAGCTCAAGAAATATATTTGGTTATCACAGACTGCTGATGAAATAAAGAGACTGATGATGAAAATAAAAAGACTAGCAATGATGATGAAATAAACTGACTGATGCTGAAATAAAAAGACCAGTGTTGATGATGACGTAAAAAGACTGGGGATGAATTAAGTTTGAAAAAGATATAACCACCTTTATATAACCACCTTTGAAAGCAAAGTGTTTCTTGAAAATAACTCGATTGCATGATCTGAATTCAGTCAGACCAGACCTTGAATTTAGTCGGACCAGACCTTGAATTCAGGCAGACCAGACCTTGAATTTAGTCAGACCAGACCTTGAATTCAGTCAGACCATACCTTCAATTTAGTCAGACCATACCTTCAATTTAGTCAGACCAGACCTTGAATTTAGTCAGACCAGACCTTGAATTTAGTCAGACCATACCTTGAATTCAGTCAGACCATACCTTGAATTTAGTCAGACCATACCTTGAATTTAGTCAGACTAGACCTTGAATTTAGTCAGACCAGACCTTGAATTCAGTCAGACCATGCCTTGAATTTAGTCAAACCATACCTTGAATTCAGTCAGACCATACCTTGAATTTAATCAGACCAGACCTTGAATTTAGTCAGACCAGACCTTGAATTTAATCAGACCAGACCTTGAATTCAGTCAGACCAGAGCTTGAATTCAGTCAGACCAGACCTTGAGCTCATGCATCTTAGAAACACTAATAGCAGTCTTCATTAGCAACCAATGAAAATGATAGGAATTGCTGTAATCTCTTTTGTTGTTGTTGTATGAATTTCATGCTAAAACTTGTAATTCAAAGTACCATATTACTCTGATGCAGATGTTAAAAAGTATCTCATCCAACTAAAAGTGAAAATTTAAATCAGTCGTTTGAATTTTCCAATCTGAGCAGTTCTGGTTCAGGGCTGACCAGTGTTTCTCTTTAATAAAAAGCATATTCTTTTGAGAATATTGCCAGCTTTGTTCATTGAAAGTCAATAGTTTCTGCCTGAAGTTTGTTTTCTGTTTTTAATTAAGTTCATGCAAGTACTTCATTCTTGATCATCAGTACTAATAAATGATTAGTAGAGGGGGACAAGACTGGTCTCAGTTTGTATTTACTTAGAACTAGTGTTAGAAGGGTTACAGAATAAGTTTGTTAAAAACGTCCTTTCAGATAATTATATATAGGTTACTTCTATATTTATGTTATAGCTAATGGCAGTGTATATAACTTTGTAATGGTAGCATATGTAACTGTGATGGCAGTGCATATAACAATGTGATGGCAGTGTATGTAACTATGTGATGGCAGTATATGTAACTATGTGATGGCAGTGTGTGTATGTAACTATGATGGCAGTGTATGTATGCGATGGCAGTGTATGTATGTGATGGCAGTGTATGTAACTATGGGATGGCAGTGTATGTATGTGATGGCAGTGTATGTAACTATGGGATGGCAGCATATGTATGTGATGGCAGTGTATGTAACTATGTGATGGCAGTGTATGTATGTGATGGCAGTGTATGTAACTATGTGATGGCAGTGTATGTATGTGATGGCAGTGTATGTAACTATGGGATGGCAGTGTATATATGTGATGGCAGTGTATGTAACTATGGGATAGCAGCATATGTATGTGATGGCAGTGTCTGTAACTATGGGATGGCAGCATATGTATGTGATGGCAGTGTATGTAACTATGGGATGGCAGTGTATGTATGTGATGGCAGTGTATGTAACTATGGGATGGCAGTGTATGTATGTGATGGCAGTGTATGTAACTATGGGATGGCAGCATATATGTGATGGCAGTGTATGTAACTATGGGATGGCAGTGTATGTATGTGATGGCAGTGTATGTAACTATGGGATGGCAGTGTATGTATGTGATGGCAGTGTATGTAACTATGGGATGGCAGCATATGTATGTGATGGCAGTGTATGTAACTATGTGATGGCAGTGATTAATGTGTGTGCTTAGACTCAGCAGTATATACACAAATAATGAATGCCCTCATTCCAACAAAATAGTATAATAATTTTTATGACTATTGCAAATGTACTATTCCATGCATCTGTCAGTATTTGTTCTTCTATCAATACAACTGTTGTTAAAGACTGGCCCATGTGTGATATTTCCATCAGTACAACTGTTGTCAAAAAATGTGCCCTTGTCTGATGATTCCATCAATACAATCATTGTCTAAAGATGTGCACTAGTGTGATATTTCTATCAATACAACCATTGTCTGAATGTGGGCCCTAGTATATTTCCATCAATACAACCTTTGTCTAAAGATGGGACCTTCTGTGATATTTCCATCAATACAACTTTTGTCTAAGGCTTGGCCCTAGTCTGATGATCCCCTCAGTACAATCGTTGTCTAAAGATGGGCCATAGTGTGATATTTCCATCAATATAACCTTTAGCTAAACATAGACACTAGTGTGATATTTCCATCAATATAACCGTTGTCTAAATATGGACCATAGTGTGATATTTCTGTCAATACAACCATTGTCTAAGTGTGGGCCCTAATGTGATATGTCCATCAATACAGCCTGTGTCTAAAGATTGGTCTTAGTGTGATATTTCTAGCAATACCACCGTTCTCTAAAGATGGACCCTAGTGTGATATTTCTGTATTTATTACATGGTAGAGACATTAGGTTTTCAGTCTAGCCAGCTAATTAACAAAAGTTTGCATACCAATTAACATGTACAAGCTGAAATGCACAAGCCATTACAAAGCATGGTGTAGGCAATATTAGAAAATGTCAAAAAACACATTTTTTTATTTTCAATTCATCGGGACATTAATTTCATAAAACAGACAATATAAACAAAACACTCATCTAATTCTGATCAATATGGCTTCTACGAATCTAAATGTACACAGACCCAATTTTGTACAGTTCAGGTTTATGTACAGTTTAAAGATGGGAGATGTCAAATTTCACGGCATTCAATCATTGCATCCTCTGTCTGCCAGTCAGCTGCAGCCTGTGGTGCAGTTGTCCTGGTTTGGCCTTGGCTTTTGAGATCTTGCCATGTTTCCTTTGGCCTGACTCTTTTTTTCTCTTTCCTTGTGGTGTCCATTGAAGGTCTTCCCTGGGTAGTGTAGTGGAGGGCATTTTGTACACATGTCCCATCCATCTGAATTGTCTTGCTATCATCTGCGATGGGATGGTTTCCACTCCAGCTGATCTTCAGAGTTCTTTGTTTCAGATGGTTTTGGGCCTAAAATTTCTCCTAATTCTTGGTTTGCAATGTTTCCAACCTCATTTTGATGGAAGTTGTTCTTTTCCAGCTCTTATAACCATGCAACACCCCAACAAATGTACACAGTTTGCAGTATTTACAGTCGTACAATAATTTGAATTTGGTCCCTCTTTATTAAGGTATAAAGGAAAAAGGACTGGACAACAAGGTATGCTGAAGACAAGCAATGGTATTTGCTTCTATGATATATTGATCTTTAGGAGTTTGGTTGTATCACATTATTTTAAATTTTTTTAAAATCCATATTTATGTTCATAGAGAACCATTTTTTCCCCAGTGGGCTATGCTACAGTAAGTTTATGCGACCCCTTATGACAGAAACCCCACGAAGAAGGAAGCCTCAGACAATCCAGCTTGTTGAAGTGATGCCGTCACCTGATGGGCGACGAGGAATTCAGTTTTGTCTGGAGAAGAGACTCGACCATGATGTGAAGAAAAAGGAAAGCAATGTGGTTGGGATGCAGCTCAAAGTAGCAAAGTAAGTTAGATAGGATAACAGTAATTATCAGTACAAATATTCTGTTTGGTTACAACTATAAGCTGCCATTGCAGTAATATTAATATAACTCCATCTTCACATAATGTTATTATTGATGAGGTGATTTTACAGCTTCTTGGCTGAGCTTGTGAACACTAGAGACCATGTTTCTGATTAGATTTTCATCAAATCCCATGTAAGCATGTGTCTTCTAGATCTCAGATGAGTTGGATCATGAGCAAGACCCACACAAAGTAATGGAATTACAGTTTAATCATATGGTGGCAATTGAACCTGCAACCTTGTGGTAATTAGTCCAATGCCTTAATGCTAAGTCACTCCAACCCTCTGGTAATTAGTACAATGCCTTAATACTAAAGTTACTGCATCCTCTGGTAATTAGTCCAATGCCTTAATACTAGGTCACTGCATCCTCCTGGTAATTAGTCCAATGCCTTAATACTAAGTCACTGCAACCTCCTTGTAATTAGTCTAATACTAACTCACTGCAATCTTCTGGTAATTAGTCTAATACTAAGTCACTGCAACTTTCTAGTAGTTAGTCCAATGCCTTAATACTAAGTCACTGCAACCCATTGGTAATTAGTCCATTGCCTTAATACTAAGTCACTGCAACCCATTGGTAATTAGTCCAATGCCTTAATACTAAGTCACTGCAACCCATTGGTAATTAGTCTATTGCCTTAATACTAAGTCACTGCAACCCATTGGTAATTAGTCCAATGCCTTAATACTAAGTCACTGCAACCCATTGGTAATTAGTCCATTGCCTTAATACTAAGTCACTGCAACCCATTGGTAATTAGTCTATTGCCTTAATACTAAGTCACTGCAACCCATTGGTAATTAGTCCATTGCCTTAATACTAAGTCACTGCAGCTTCCTAGCATGTAATCTCATTAATTTTCAAGCATTATGGACTTTAGTTCTTTTGATATTCAGGATGACAAATATAATATCTACTATTGTTATGTGTAGATGGCATATATTTTTTTTTTTTTTTAAAAAAAACAGAAAGAGGCAGACCTAAAATTAGAAATTGAAAAATGTTCTAGTCTAACAAGACATGAATTATATACAAGTTACATAAATTATCAAGTTTCTTATCTTATTGGAACTTTTATACAACCTGACAATATATATCAGCTGACAAATACTCAGATATGAACTTTAAATTAAATTAGAACTATTTTAAAAACAAAACACATAATTAAAATGGTAATTGCTTGTACATGATTCTGAAATCACATTAACCTGCCTGGTGGATTCTAGCAGCTGTGATTGCAGAAATCTTTTTCAAGAATCAAGCCTTCTTTTCTAAACTCAGAGGCTTCATGTGGGACGTGCTACTCACTCACTCCAGGTACTTATTATGCCCCAAGTGGTCTAAAGCGCTTTCCGTTACGGATCACTGCCATCTCACCTCTGTCTGCATGTGTTCGAGTCTCGGATTCGGCCAATGTTGGCATGTGAGAAAGCTTGCCAGTAGCTTCTCGAGGGTCGGTGGTTCTTTCCGGGCATTTCCCGGGTTCTTCCTCCACCATTAATACTGGCCGCCATGTATAGCCTATCGTGTGCTGAAAAATGGCGTTAAACCCTACAACAACAACAACAACAACTTACTATGCATAATTATTATGCATGAGCAGCTGGTACATATGGTCCCACTACAGAATTACCATACATTTCCAAAAAGAGTCAAACCATCTTTTAATATACGGTATGTGGCATACATACTCATATGAATGACAGTGGGAATTGTTTTTATTTAGAAATATTCATATCTATGATAATGATTATGACTCGGGGATGAGGGAACAGCTTACAGGGATAAGGACAGCCCTATGAATCCATGTTTAGTGCATGGAATGACTCCACGTGTTGCCAAGTATGTATACATACAGTAGTTCCCCTCTTAATGGCCACCCCTTCATCAGCTGGAAAGTGGCCATGTAAGATGGGTGGCCTTTCCAGAAGGGGACTATATTCGAAAGAAGTATGTGTATGCACCGAGAAAGCTATGTATAACGTCAAAGCATTTAATAACTTCATTTAAAAGTACCATTAATTATTAAAAGGCTTTGGTGGCCTAAGTTGTAGAGTGTCCGACTCAAATAGGGAAGGTCATGGGTTCGAACCCCAGCTGACTTATAAAAAGTGGTATAAGCAGCCGTTTGCTTGGTGCTCATCATTAAGAGGTTAGTGCTAGGACTGGTCAGCCTGGTGTCAGGATAATGTGACTGGGTGGCATATTATACTACAAGTCTGCAGCATGATGCCCCAGTGCAAAACATCACTATAAACTGCCACACTGCAGACATCTTAGTGATATGGCTGAATTGTTTTAAAAACTATGTTAAAAATCCAAATCTCACACACACAAACACAAACACACACACACACACACACACACACACACATATGCTCTCATCTTGTATTAAGAATAAACTTATTTTAAGTAAACATAAATTAATAGTTCTTATTCTTAAGCGTGAAATGCGAGTAGGGTATTTTTGGTATGTGCATTGCAAATGATACATGTTCTGTCACATGATTTTTCAGTCTTTGTCTGGTATCCTGTTTTGTTCAAGGTTAATTTCTCTCTGTGTGTTAATTCACAATCTTTATTTAGCCTATGGTGATCATGACAATTACATCTGGATGCAATCATCAAAGAAAAAAACCTCAACCAGTCTGTGGAGCCCAAAACTCAATCACATCATTGTTGACGCCATTTCCTGTAAATGTCTTCGTTAATGATATAATATTAACATTATTAACATGTACATGTACATGTACATCATTGTTGACCCCATTTCCTGTAAATGTCTTCATTAATGATATAATATTAACATTATTAACATGTACTTTAACCAACACTTCTTTCAGTTACAAAAGCCTGACTTCAAGAAACAGACATTGGTAGAGATAATCAGATTATTTCAGTTATCGTATGATTTGAATAGTGGTTCACAACACATATTAAAATAAAATTTGGATGCTTGTGAGGGGTAAATTTTACATTTTTTCTCAAATATATTGGCTGCAGATCAAATTAGACGGGTGGCCTTTCTTGATGAGTACATTTGAACAAAAACTTGTCAGTGCCAAGGTATTCTGGAAGTAAAAAGGTAGATGTGATCTGGTCAGGGGGTCTGTTTATGAGGGGGACCACTGTACTTGAAGAGCTGGGCTATGAACACTTTCTCATGAAACATGATGAATAGCCAGGAGAAATTGCTTTGTATCAATGGCGGCTTTTTTATGGCAAGATAGTAGTCCTATTTATGTGGTGTAGGAAATAAGATAAATGGCTCCAACATTAATAGAAAAAGTGTTGCATCTCTAAGCCACATGCTTTGCCTATCAATAGCATCACAACATGTGTAAATCTAGATGATGTGTGTCTGTAAAGCTAGATGATGTGTGTCAACCACAGAGATGAAGAATATCAGGTACGGTCATCAGCTTCTTGTTCCATGTAAATGCACCATTATCATCTAATTAAGGCTCTAGAATTCACATTTCTTGTTGGATCTCAACCATATTTGATGTAAAATATGTATTTCATTACGGTTTTAGTGGAGGATAATAAAAGTTACTTCAGTATTTGACAGAGTTATGGCTCTTTTGCTGTGTACGATGCACCAAAATCATCTTCCTAACGCAGAAAGTAATTATTACTCGTCGAGATTTTACATGTAGCTACATGTCAACAAGATCTCAGAAGAGCAGGTAACCACACATTTATTAAAATATTGATTGGTGCAGCCATTTGTGTAATAAATAATCACAAAAAAATCTGTAATTTGTAATACTCTTCCATAAAGTTTTGGGCAGTTTTTAACCAAATTGTTTCAAATGTTATCTCAATATTCAGCATATTTTGGTTCTTCTACAAGATATCTCTGAAATAAAGTGGCTTAATCTTTTGCAATTTTTATTTACATTTTACTTGGAAGCATCTTTTTGCTTACAGAGTGGAAGCAACATCAGAACTGGAACATGTCAACGTGGGGGACAACATATTGGAAGTCAATGGACTGGCTGTAGATGATCATTCTCCAGATGAGGTACTTAAGTGTTCCAAAAAAATTTCAGACTAGTTACTTTCACCTCAAATATTTCCATATCATATGTCATTTTGTCCATCAGTTTAATTGACACTCATTTCTGTATCCCTGCTGCTCGTGGCTGATCCATCCTAGCAACGTCATTAGCACAATTTGAGAAAAAAAACATACTACCATTGACCTAATTAGATTTTTACACTAATTTTCATTTGTGTAACTTGTTTGCATTCACACTGTTTTGACAAAACCTTAGTACCGAAAGCAGTTGAAGGAGACAAATGACATTTGGTATGTATTTTTTATGCATATTTAAATGACCATATCAGATTTTCATTTTATTATTGCAATTTTTACATTTTCTTTAACCTTTGGAACTTTTTGGCATGTATTTGGGCAATAAGTGTTTTACACACTCAGATTTAGCTTGCACAGGAAGTATGTGTAACAAGATAACTGGGTTGGATTTCAGATTTATAACAGATAACAGAACACTTTTGATGGTGATACAGATACAATGTTTAATGATGAATGACTTAAATGAGAAAAAAATTATGTTTAATACATGCGTGTATAAGATCCAAATATTGGACAGATTAACATAATCCGCAAAAGCCTACTATTGCAACAAATGAAAATGCAAATAAATGACCTTACACAGTACAAGGACAAGGGTGATTGATTCACTAATATCACACGACAAAAAAATTGAGTTTTACTCAAATAGTAAAAATGAATTCACTCAAATAGTTAAAAATGAGGTATTTTACTCAAATAGTAAATTGATGAAAACAAAGGGACAGATATACAAAATATCTTTACAGTCCCAAAACACTGGGTATTAAAAGCCCCCAAAGTTAGCTCACGGCTAAAAGATTACATGTGTGGAATTACACACTCCATCACCAGTACACTTGGCTACCAGTCACACTGATCAATCAAGCAGTCAGTATTCCAGGTAGTCACTGACCACCATTCAATTCCTTGGTCAATCAAGCAATCAGCGCCCACCACTCAGTCAGCAGCGCCCGATCACCTGGTACTCAACCAGCAACACTGTTCACTCAGCTCTTCAGCTGCTCTGGTTCAGCTTTACAGCTGCTATGGTCAACTTCTGTGGTTAGCTCTACAGCTGGTACCACATCGACTCCAATCAGCTGAAAATACATCTGACACTGTGTACTATGTATGCCATGGGCATATATGATGCGGTAAGCTATACAGATTACATTATCGGCACAATAATTACAAAACAAGAAACAGGTTCATACGTGAACCTACCCAAGAATCCTACGGTACTAAATGTTTCTGAAAAATGAAACTTGATATTGCTAATATAAATCTTTTGCTAAGTCAGAAATTAGAATAGAAAATATTTGCATTATACTACATAAGCCAAAGCTACATAGAAAATATACCAAAAAAAACATGGTAGTACAATAGTTATAACTTATACACAAGAAATGAATAATTAACTCACATACCTCTACAGCTCAAGATGTGCAAGTCCTTAAGTAGACAGCTCACTGACAAGACATTCTGTAATGTGAAGATTTTAGTCTTAGGGTGAGGCATTTATGCACAGACGATGCAGCCATACATCATCTGTGTGCTGGAAGTATTTGGTTTTACCCATTGAAAGCACTTCGCGTGTGCAGCATAGGATGAACTGAACTCACTGTTTTGAAATATTGTACAATATACATAAATCACCCTCGGATATTGTTGTATACAAAAAATGAAACCAGAGTACATGTATTGAATAAATAAAGTGATTTATGCAGTTCCGTGACAGTATGTAAACCTTGTGTAGAGTAAGTATGTAAACCTTTGTGGCCAGAACTAATCCAAAACATGTGAATAATAATGAGCATGCTTCTTTTTGAAATTAGAGTCATATGCAATTATGTTTAACTTCTGCCTGTCAGTTAAATATATCCTGATATATCTTAGTTCATGGTGGGGAGATAGGTTATTAACCTGTTGCAAATTGGTAATTAAGGACAAGGAAAAAAAGAAAGGGAAAGTCAGAAGCAAAATGAGGTAGTAGATAAACAGTCAAACTAGTCACTTGAGGTAGTCCATTACTACAAACTAACACTTACAGTGTTACTCAAAATGACAAGGTCATTGCATTAGGAAGTCATTGATAGAAGATCATTTTTGACCTTGGTGTATCATTGCACAACACAGTTTGGGAGACATAACTTTTTATATTGGTGTAATATAGCACAACATGGTCTGGAATACATCAATTCTTACATTGGTGTATCAAAGCACATAGCATAGGAGGTATCATTTTTTATATTGGAGTATAATAGTACTAAATAGTCTGACAGACCAGTTTTTACATTGGTCTGTCATAATGCAAGATAGTCTGAGAGACCAGTATTTACATTGGTCTCTCATAATACAAGATAGTCTAAGAGACCTTGTTTTTACATTGGTCTGTCATAATACAAGATAGTCTGAGAGACCAGTATTTACATTGGTCTATTATAATACAAGATAGTCTGAGAGACTGGTATTTACATTGGTCATAATATAAGATAGTCTGAGAAATCAGTATTTACATTGTCTATTATAATACAAGATAGTCTGAGAGACCAGTATTTACATTGGTCATGATATAAGATAGTCTGAGAAATCAGTATTTACATTGGTCTATTATAATGCAAGATGTCTTTGAGACCAGTTTTTACATTGGTCTGTCATAATACATAGTCTGAGCGACCTTGTTTTTACATTGGTCTGTCATAATACAAGATAGTCGGAGAGACCATTATTTACATTGGTCTATCATAATTCAAGATAGTCTGAGAGACCAGTTTTTACATTGTTCTATTATTATACAAGATAGTCTGAGAGACCAGTATTTACATTGGTTTATTATAATACAAGATAGTCTGAGAGACCGGTATTTACATTGGTTATAATATAAGATAGTCTGAGAAATCAGTATTTACATTGGTCTATTATAATGCAAGATGTCTTTGAGACCAGTTTTTACATTGGTCTATCATAATACATAGTCTGAGCGACCTTGTTTTTACATTGGTCTGTCATAATACAAGATAGTCGGAGAGACCATTATTTACATTGGTCTATCATAATACAAGATAATCTGAGAGACCAGTATTTACATTGGTCTGTCATAATACAAGATAGTTGGAGAGACCAGTTTTTACATTGGTCTGTCATAATTCAAGATAGTCTGAGAGACCAGTTTTTACATTGTTCTATTATTATACAAGATAGTCTGAGAGACCAGTATTTACATTGGTTTATTATAATACAAGATAGTCTGAGAGACCGGTATTTACATTGGTCATAATATAAGATAGTCTGAGAAAACATTATTTACATTGGTCTATTATAATGCAAGATGTCTTTGAGACCAGTATTTACACTGGTCATTGGTATGTCTAAATACAAGATAGTCCGCAAGACCAGTTTTTACATTTGTCTGTCATAATAAAAGATAGTCTGCAAGACCAGTTTTTACATTGGTCTGTCATAATAAAAGATAGTCTGCAAGACCAGTTTTTACATTGTTCTGTCATAATATAAGGTAATCTGTGAGACCAGTTTTTATATTGGTCTGTCAGAATACCATATAGTCTGAGAGACCAGTTTTTACATTGGTCTATCATAATACATCATGGCATGGGAGACATAATTTTTTACACTGTTGTATCATGGCACTGAATAGTCTGGGAGACATTGTATGGAAAATAATGTGGTTTACTTTTGTCTGTCATTAAGAAATAACACCAAAATCCTTGTACATATTACAAAGACAATGATAAAGACAATGAAAGTGTACGAGGCATTTGGGAAATCTTTTGTAATAATGACCTGCCATAAATTGGCCATACAGGCTTTAGTAAGAAAAAAGACCTGCCATAAATTGGCCATACAGGCTTTAGTAATAAAGACCTGCCATAAATTGGCCATACAGGCTTTAGTAAGAAAAAAGACCTGCCATAAATTGGCCTTACAGGCTATAGTAATAAAGACCTGCCATAAATTGGCAATACAGGCTATAGTAATAAAGACCTGCCATAAATTGGCCATACAGGCTATAATAATAAAGATCTGCCATAAATTGGCCATACAGGCTATAGTAATAAAGACCTGACATAAATTGGCCATACAGGCTATAGTAATAAAGACCTGACATAAATTGGCCATACATGCTTTAGCAATAAAGACCTGACATAAATTGGCCATACAGGCTTTCAGTTGAAGAAAACACATGTGATCTCAATAACTATGTCCTTCTGAAAAAAATCACTTACCAAAATGTATTTTGTTTGTTGTTTTCAGTTCTCTGGAAATTGGATGAATTTGTAAATATTCATTTAGCTATTACTTTGTGGACAGTGACCTGGTCCTTTTTCCTTTGGTCTTCTATGTGGACAGTGACCTGGTCCTTTTTCCTTTGGTCTTCTATGTGGTCAGTGACAAGGTCTTTTTTTCTTTGGTTTTCTATGTTTACAGTGACGGTCCTTTTTCATTTGGTCTTCTATGTGGACAGTGACAGGGTCCTTTTTCCTTTGGTCTTCTATGTGGTCATTGACAGTGTCCTTTTTCCTTTGGTCTTCTATGTAAAAGCCCTTAAGTCAGATTCCAGTAAGAGCACCACATGAAATTGTATATAAAGACCCATAATTGGGAATATATATTCAACTAAGAGTACCACAAGAAGATGCATGCTATCCTGTAAAGTGATTGTGAATTGCTTGCATCCTTTGTTATGTATAAAGTTGAGTACTCTCATATTTCACAAACTGTTATCCTTAATTGGGACGGAATAGTCATCAGAAGAGCAAATTGTTTTAACTTTTAGACTTTGTTGCTCTTTTCATATACTGTGTGTTCGTTTTGTGACAAACATAACAGAAGCCCTATATTTATTTTTTTGCTGGTCATAGACCAGAAGAGCTTATTTGATGGCCAGTTGTCCATTTCTCATCCATATCTCTGTTAGCTCAAGTTTGCTAATGCCACATGTCTTAAACCATTTGGAGGATTGCATTCATTCACCTCGTGGTCTAGTTGGTACAAATGTTTACATTCATACATCCCATTGTCTAGTTGGTACAAATGTTTGCATTCATTCATCCCATTGTCTAGTTGGTACAGATGTTTGCATTCATTCATCCCATTGTCTAGTTGGTACAGATGTTTACATTCATTTATCCCATTGTCTAGTTGGTACAAATGTTTACATTCATTCATCCCATTGTCTAGTTGGTACAAATGTTTACATTCATTCATCCCATTGTCTAGTTGGTACAAATGTTTACATTCATTTATCCCATTGTCTAGTTGGTACAAATGTTTACATTCATACATCCCATTGTCTAGTTGGTACAAATGTTTATATTCATACATCCCATTGTCTATTTGGTACAAATGTTTGCATTCATTCATCCCATTGTCTAGTTGGTACAAATGTTTGCATTCATACATCCCATTGTCTAGTTGGTACAAATGTTTATATTCATACATCCCATTGTCTATTTGGTACAAATGTTTGCATTCATTCATCCCATTGTCTAGTTGGTACAAATGTTTGCATTCATTCATCCCATTGTCTAGTTGGTACAAATGTTTACATTCATTCATCCAATTGTCTAGTTGGTACAAATGTTTGCTTTCATTCATCCCATTGTCTAGTTGGTACAAATGTTTGCATTCATACATCCCATTGTCTAGTTGGTACAAATGTTTGCATTCATTCATCCCATTGTTTAGTTGGTACAGATGTGTACATTCATACATCCCATTGTCTAGTTGGTACAAATGTTTGCATTCATTCATCCCATTGTCTAGTTGGTACAGATGTGTACATTCATACATCCCATTGTCTAGTTGGTACAAATGTTTACATTCATTCATCCAATTGTCTAGTTGGTACAAATGTTTGCTTTCATTCATCCCATTGTCTAGTTGGTACAAATGTTTGCATTCATACATCCCATTGTCTAGTTGGTACAAATGTTTGCATTCATTCATCCCATTGTCTAGTTGGTACAGATGTGTACATTCATACATCCCTTTGTCTAGTTGGTACAAATGTTTACATTCATACATCCCGTTGTCTAGTTGGTACAGATGTGTACATTCATACATCCCTTTGTCTAGTTGGTACAAATGTTTACATTCATACATCCCGTTGTCTAGTTGGTACAGATGTGTACATTCATACATCCCTTTGTCTAGTTGGTACAAATGTTTGCATTCATTCATCCCATTGTCTAGTTGGTACAGATGTGTACATTCATACATCCCTTTGTCTAGTTGGTACAAATGTTTGCATTCATACATCCCATTGTCTAGTTGGTACAGATGTGTACATTCATTCATCCCTTTGTCTAGTTGGTACAAATGTTTGCATTCATTCATCCCATTGTATAGTTGGTCCTGTACAAAATTTGTGCCAGTAAGACATCCAGTATGCAGCGACTTTATTGAGAATCTTCTTATCATTACTTCTCCTGAATGGAATAACACAGATTAACGTTGATTTTTTAAAGAAATTTCTGTATTTTGTTGGTCCTGATTGAAAATACTACACATCTTACGTCCAGAATGGAATCAACCGCAGCAACCTTAAAAATCTTCCATTGCTGATCCTTCTGAATGGAAAGTCATAGCAGCATGGGATTTTCATCAAAAGACTTCTTATGGAGCCTGATTGGTCCTATGAAAATGATGCCAATCTGACCAACCATGTTGGCCAGCTTGAAAATCCTTTATAATCAAGAGACGTTTTAGGATGTCTTATTCGTCCTAAATGAAAGTGGGATTGATCTGCCTTCTAAGATGGCCATTGTGGCAGCCATATTGAAAATCTTGGTATCCCTACTCCTGTTGGGTGGATAGTCATAATGACATGGATTTTTATCAAGACTTATTATGATTATTGGTCCTAATTGAAAATGGTGTTGATCTGACATCCAGTATGGCCACCATGTTAGCCATCTTGAAAATGTTGTCGCTATTCCTCTGCAGGATTCTTGTTTCCATATAATGCTTACTAAGTAGATGATACAGTACAACCACCGTTATTCATTAGTCATGATAGAACACTACAGTATGTTTGAAGGTCAAGAATTAATAAACATTTATTGTATGATTTGTCTTATATTCATAGTGTGTGCCTGAGCATAGGCTGTGTTGTTTTAAACAGGAGAACAGGTTATTGTTCACATAGGGAATCAAATCTTTCTTCCCAAGTAGGATAATTTGGATGTTCAGCATTCCCTCAACTTATTACCTATTCTCCTAATGTTAATGTAATCAGGGAAGGTATTGAAAGGAGAAAAATGTTATATGGTAATTTATGTTTCTCATAGAATACTTACCCAATGGCATTCCTAAAAGACCCTCCCAATCACCCAGCTATGCAAGCATTCTTGGCAGTTTGCTCAGCTTAAAACTGGTGACACCTAGTAGTGGCCAAGGGAAATAATGAGCAAGAATTAATGCCCTTCATCTATATAATATAGCAGAAAAGATTAACTTTCATCTTTTAGTAAGGCAAATTCAGAAGGTAGCAGGCTTACATCCTTGATGTTAATGTGTCCATGTAAGTACATATTCTTGAAGAAACAAACATTAAATCATAGTGCATTATGTTTTCTTTAGATCAAATCATTGTTGGCTGATACCAATGAGCAACTGAGGTTAACTATTGAAAGGGATCCATCCCCTATCCGTCATCCTACAGACTCAGAGTCAGATGAAAGCCCTATAAGAAGGGGGTCTAAAGAGGGCCTTTTGAGAAGAGGTTCTGATGATGAGAGTCCCTCAAAATCCTCTTCTGATGAGGTGGAGGTTGATGGTGTCAGAGTCAGACTGAGACCTAAAGATCTTCTCAACACACACAGGTAAGCTAAATAGGCTTCAGTAGTGCAGTGGTAATTTATTCGCTTGCACTCTTGTGTGCTATGATTAAGTGTGTCCCTTGGAGTACCAGATATAAGAATAACTGGTAGCCCAGCAAGGGCCAATGGTCTCTCCATTAAATACATTACCAGATATAAGAATAACTGGTAACCCAGCAAGGGCCAGTAGTCCCTCCATTGTATACATTACCTGATCATGTTACAATGTGATAACTTTCTTTGCTGCTTCTGTATCCAGCTCTCCCAGAAAGACAGAAAACTATTTCTGTCTATAAATGACAGCATATTGACAATGGGACAAAACTCTTACAAGCAAGTCCCTTTAATCAAGTTAAATTCTTTAACAAGTTTAATCATCCACACTTTTTTCAGCCGTACAGTAATTCATAGTGTTGCTACATTTGCAAATTCCAGTGAATTTGTTAATATTTTTGATGAATCCCAGCTCAATCCTTGATTAAACTTTTTACATGTTATTTTTCTGACTTTTAAGAAGAAAAAAATATTTCTTTGTGTATGAGGAAAAAAAATGTATATGAAATTTCCCCAGAATGATAGTAAACATTTTACACATTATTTTTCGTACTTTTAAGAAGAAAATAGTTAATTTTGTATGTGTGAGAGAGAAAAACACCTGCATATTAAATTTTGGGAGCCTTGCCACAATCACGCTATATCTAAATGTGTGTTATATAGAACGTGCTATAGTGGGGTCACACTCTTGTGTTTGTATGTGTGTGTATATACTGGTAGATATATATAAAATTTATGAATAGAGATAAACAGTTCTATTAATATTTTATTTTTATTATGTATAATGCACATTTAAGTAAGATAAAATAAATATATAAATATGACAAAAAAATCAAAATAAAAAATAATATAATATATCTTGATTTATTATTGATAGATGTTCAGTATTTCATCAGAACTCAATTTATATATGGTGTGCATAATACTTATGATCAAAGTATTTTATAAATAATTAATCATTATGTATTGAGTAATAATTTAAAAACGTACTTTCATTTTTAAAAAATTAGTTAACATATCGTTATGATATTGGTTTGTACTTTCACTAGTGAAGTTATTCTGTAAATTAGAATAACATAAAATATTCTTAACTAATTGTGAAAAGGGGACATAATTTTAAAAAAATAATGAATGTCGTATAGTGTTTTGGAATTTATACCTTTTGGATATACCGTATTAAGACGGTGAATCCAATAGGTTTCCTTTAGCAGACGTTCCACCTCAGAATCAGCTATAACAATAGGTTGAAAGTAGAAATCTTGCAAAGTATGGGAACTCTTGTTAAAATGTGTGGCAACATGAGATGAAAATGATTGATCGATATGTCTGACCTATGTAGCTCATACATTTTAGATATTTGTTGACTAGTTTGTCCAATACATTGGATGCCACATTTTTTGCATGTGATCAAATAAATAACATTTGATGTTGCACAATTAGTATCACAACGCATATTAAAAGTTTCTTTCGTATTATTACTATTGAAAGAAGTATTTTCATTAATAAAAGAACAGTGCAAACATCTAGGTCTATTACATTTTGTTGAAGATCCTGTTTTATGTGATGTTTTTTCTAATTTAGATTTTTAGTCCTTTTATAAGCAAGTGTGGGTTTGCTTTCGTGTAGCAATTTAATACTTGCTTTACATGATAATTTTAATAAATTCCAATATTTATTGATAATCTTACCTATATTAGGCAAACTTGGATTATATTCAATAACAAAAGGAATGATATCTTCATTTCTGTTTATGATTTTACATTGTAAAGATTCAAGTTTTGTAAGAGAAGATACTTTTTGGAAAGCAGTATTAATGATGTCAATAGGGTAATTTCTGTTTAAAAAATGCTGACCTAAGTCTGTCAAAGATGATTTAAAAACTGTATCATCCAAAATAATTCTTATCTTTTTGCTTCACTATATTGTATCCCATTTTTACATGATTTAGGATGGCATGAAGAATATTCAACATATTGATGAATATTCGTGTTTTTAGCATAAACCATGGTAGTGATGTCATTATTTTCATTTTTCTTTAGATATGTTTGTAAAATGTTTTCTTCTAGGACTGCTGTTTAAGGTTTCTTGTTTAGTTGCTTCAATATAAAAATTGAGATAAATATCTTGTCCACTAGAAGGTGTAAATTATGACTCTTTTTATTGAAGAAAGGGCTTATTTTATAGATGAAAATTACTTTTATATTGTGAATATGTACATGATTATAAGAAAAATTCTTTTAATTTTAGCGATCTTGTGTATTTGAAAAATGCTTCTGCGAACTTAATATTATCATGCACTTTGGTTCTTGGACAATATGATAACCCCTTACCTAGAAGAATGTAATCACTATTAGTTAGAATTCACTTGGAAAGGTTTAACACAGTTTCTTTTCTTCTTTTGATTTCCTTTTTTCTTTTCTTTTCTTTCCTCCATCTGTTTTTGTTTTGTATTCTAATAAATCTCGTATTCTTTCTTCTGTTTGTGCTCTCTGCAGCAGATCCTTGAGGGTTTCCATTAGTCTTTGTATTGTTGCTCTTAGGGCTATGTTGGATTCCTGTGTAATTTTCTTCATTCCATTGTTTACTGCATCTGCATAGGTTACCTTTTGTGTGCCTGGGGATATTAAGTTTTTTGCATGATCATTTTTGGAATTGTTTTGAATGGGTCTATTATTTTTTTCTGTGTGATTTGGTTAATAGGTAATTTTTGCTGTTGGCAATGCTTGTTCATTTCGTTTTCATTTCTTGGTTGTTTTTTATTCCGTGTGTGATTCTTAGTTGCTGCACGTTTAGTTTTGACATTGATGAAGTTAATTTCCTCTGCTGATTTATTCGGTTGTTGATTATCTCCTTTTGATTTCTCTATAGTAATTTTTGATGCTGATGTTTCTCTTTGTCCTGGAAAATTGTTTTTCTCTCTCTGTAAATTCTGTAACTTTTTAAGTTGACTTGATAATAGTTCATTTTTTTTAAGATTCTGTTTTTTTGAAGAGCTCTTCATCAAAAATGCCAGTATTGCCTTTTATCAAAGTTTTTAGTTCATCTCTATGTTCTTCTAGTTCTTTGCCCACTCTCCTCTGGTATTATTCTTTTAGTCTATCACATATTTCCAAAGATACTTTTTCCAATAGGGAGTCAATAGATTCTTGAAACTTCTTTGATGCTGTGTCATTCCCAGTATGAATTTTTAAGTTTAAACATAATCCCTTTGGCACAAGATTGTTTTCCAGACAATTTTCAAGAAAGCATTAATGTAACCAATTCTGTTTCTCCGCTAATGTTTCTATTGCCATTTTAAGTAAGTCATTCTATTGCTAAACCGTGGATCATATGTTGATGCCATGGCGTTGTCCAGGTTTTCTTGATAAATTATCAAATAAACACCACATCTATGTGTTGGTGTTGTTTATTTTATTATATATATATATATATATACACACACACACACACACACACACACACACACACACACACACACACACACATACATTATGACCCCGCTATAGCACAGTTCGTTATACCATGAATTCAGACATAACACGGTCGTGGTGTGGCTCCAGAAATTTAATATACATGTATTTTTCTCATACACGAAAAAAAAATCTTTCTTAAAAGTACCAAAAAATGTATTAAGTTTATTATCATTTTGGGGAAGAGATCATGTATGAATAATACAAGATGATTGTGCCGTGGCTCCTGAAATTTTATATGTATTTTTCTCGTACATGAAAAAGTAGTTTTTTCTTTTTACAAGTATGAAAAATAACGTGTAAAAAGTTTATTCTTTGATCGTGTAGGGCTTCACCAATGTCGTAGACTTGGATTTTTTCCTTATTGGCAGCAAAATATACCTTCTGGCAGTATTTTTTTTATTGGTGACATTGTTGGCTGTTTAAACTTGTATATAAAACCATTGGTTTGGAGTGGAGAAATTCATAGGCCCCATGAAAGGAAGCTGCAAACTGGGTAAAAAATGCACTGAAATTTATCAATTTTTGCATGAACAAATTCTTTCTCCATACTGACAAACCATCTAAACCGTGCATTGTTATATCATAATCCGCTTATCTTGACATCTAGCAATGAGTACTGTATGTTGTGAGATATCCACTTTTTTGTTGTTGACATTTCTGGTAACGGAGATCAACTGGACGAGGCATTATCTCATAATCTATCTTTCATCAGATTTTCGGCTGCTCGCTAGTAATTAATATATTTACAAAGACTGACATTTGTATGTGAATGGTAAGTAAAATTCCTCTTCTTTTCACTCAGAATTAAATCCTTCAGAACACTCACATTTTCTGTAATAATCTCTGTCATCAGACCAGAACACCTGCGTCTCTATTGTCCGTTGACCATTCGTTAAATTTCTGATGCATGCATGGAAGGCAGCATCACACTGCTACCAGAAATGTAAAACAACAACCATCCCACATCTGTCTTATTGGTTTATTCAATAGGCAGGGAGGAACAGTAACTAGAATAGACCAAACGATGACCAATTCCTTTTTAAAAATGTATCCAGATAAAATAGTTTGCTGAAATTTCAAAGGAAACAGTTTACCTTTGAAGCACCAGTTGTTGAGAACGTACTCAGCAAATGGAAAAAAAATCAGTCTCAACCATGCAATACAATTTTTGATGTTGCCGCCACAATAAGAAATGGGCATTTGTTTGGTTCTCCAAAGCTGTCCCTTAGTGGTGACTTCAATAACACATCATCAAAGAAAGCTGACTACAGTCTTCAATAAAAACAGAGAATTTTTCTTTAAAGGAAGTCAGTACCAAACTTAAATAAAAGTAATAGAATCTGATGGATGTTTGCATTTCCCAACATGACTGGAACATGTTAATTGTGCCGTGAAAGCTTCCTTTTTGCAGAAAAAAAATTATGCTTACGAACACTTCCAACGGTGGCTTAAAACACAAACTAACTTTTACTGACTTGGGATGTACTGAAAAGTAAATGTGCTTCATCATTTGTTACGTGATTGTGCTGTTTTTCCACTGAGTTCAGACCAATATGGCCAGTGACAAAATTATTGAATAATTTGGCCAAGTAGGGGAACTGAAACCTGTGAGTGTTCGACCAGCCATATATGTCTTCTCGTGGCAACAGATGGCTGGTCAGATACATTTCAAGCATTGCGTCAACGGCGTCATCCACGTGGGTTGTTTCATTGACAGTACATACAGGTTCATCACAGGCCACAGAAAACAAATCCCAGAGATGCGACATTGATGATCCAGTGGCTTTTGTTTCAGTTTCAGTTTTTCTTTTTTTGGTCAGTGGTTCCTCCTGCTATAATGCATTCTGCTCTAAGCTATTCTTTGGATCTGGTCACAAGTAAGTCTTCGCTGAATAGGCAGTGTTTGAATCGTGGATCCAAGATGGTAGCCAAGACAAGCTTCTTGTTGCTAGCAACGTCAGCAAAGCATGTGTTCAGTGACGTCAACGTATCACGGTGCATTGTCTGAATACCTTGACTCGCTTCATGCTCTCAAGCCAGCAACATTCAGAGCTTTTTCAGCATAGGAAGAATGATGGATACTGATGTTTGGCTATCACTTACTTCCTTGGTAATGTCCGCAAATGGGCCTAACATGTCCACAATATTGTTAATCAAGACCCACTGTTGGGCTGTAAGGCTAGACAGGTCATAGAGAGTAGCGTAAGTCCCGAAGACTTGTTCATATAACGAAACCAACATGTTGTATGTAGAATTCCAGTGTGTCTGGACATCCTGGACGAGTGTTTTATGGGCAACACCAAATGTTTCCTGCTGCTCTTTGAATTGCTGTTGTGCCAGGAAGGAGTGCCGGAACTTGCTGACTATGGATCGCGAGATCGCCTAAACATCTTTGTCAGCTTGTTGTGACAGAATACCATCAATGAAAACGAGCTGCAGCATGTGTGCAAAACAGCTGATGCTATTGATTTCAGCCAAATGCATTGCTTTAACCATGTTTGCACCTCCGTCACGCAAAAAGACATGGATATGAGTTTCGGGAATGTTGTGTTCCTCGCATAATTTGTCCACTTTGCTCACAAATTATTCTTCTCTGTGTGATTCATGGAGAGGCATTGCTGCTAAAAGCACCTGTTTCCGCTGAAAGTTTTCCATCAGCCAGTGTGCCATAAGACTCAACAAGGCTACGCCAACGGATGGGTATGACCACGCATCAGAAGTCAAACTAGGGTCAGATTGGGCAGAAACTGAATCATGCACCTTGCTTTGTATCGCCTTATGCATGTCAGGTATCACAGATGTGGAAAAGTACCTCCGACTTGGAATTTTGTAGCATGGTTCTGCCTTGGCCATCAGACATCGAAATCCAATGTCTTCAACAACGGAAAAAGGTTGCATATCTACTGCCATGAACTCTGGAATAGCTTTGTGCCAACTAATAGCTCTTGGGTTGTCAGATGCAAATGGCTGCTTCCGGTCCAGCATGACATCAATAGTCAGAGAACAAGTAGTTGCTGCAGCTGCTGAGGTTAACTGTGCAGCATTCTTTTCTTTTTCATCTGCCAGAAACAGGCCATATTCAGTGATGTGCTTGTAGCACAAGTGCTGGACAAGATTTATGTCGTATAGTTTTTAGACTCATTTCCACCTCTGGAAATGCATACTTTGCAAAGTGTGCAATTTGTTTTGGACTTGTCAACTGCATTTACTTTGAAGTAATTCCAGACTAGAGTGTTTCTAGTTCGACATTATGCAAAGGCTTGGTAGTATATTTAATAGTGTACAGTTGCTAGTCAGTATTAATAATCCAATTGATTTGCACCCTTGAAACAATGTTTTAAATCAAGTAAGTCACTACTAAGTTGTCCATGTGGATGGATGGATGCAAGCACTATGCTGCGAGTCATGTGCTGAAGCCGCTCAGCAGCTGGGGTATCCAGGGGTAACATCACTGGCTCTGGCATGCCAATATCAATGCAGCATAATATTTGTATGTCAACATTCAGCTGCTTCAGCATGCAACTGCTATTCATTGATTAGAAGCATTGCAGGACTAGTTGAAGAACAGATTAACTGTAGTGAGTCATAGTTTCGTAGTAGTTGGAAATTTCGCTATCTAATCTGCCTAGCTATCTGTTAATGTGTATGCTGGAAGTTCAACAGCCACACAAGGCCTCATTGGCTGGTTGGCTGCTGTGATTTGGACGAGTGCATGAATGGTATTGATAATTTGTTGTTTGCAGACAATCAGCGATAGTTTACAGCAAGTGTGTTACAATAATTAACTTTTAAGAATATATTGTCCTTCAATTAACCCCCAAATCAAATGTTTATTCCTTAATTTCCATTATTTAATTCTGATTTAAAAATCAAGCCATGTCAAGGTGAATGTTATGATTGAATTTATATTTTGGAAATTTGTTTACATTGGCACCAATTATTTCTCCCGATACCGATTGTACTATGCTTTTTCTTTTGTTTGCAGACAAAGTCATATTAGACGAAGAAGTAAATCCCCATCACCCACTCCATCCCCACGACAGAAAAGTATAGACTTAAGTCGTGCCCAGTCATTCAGATCTCAACCACAAACCCACCGTGTCTTCCGATCTAGTGATCTGATTCATGGAGAAGTCCTTGGGAAGGGGTTCTATGGTCAGGCCCGTAAAGTAACACACAAAGTCACAAATGAAGTTATGGTGCTGAAAGAGTTGTACAGATTTGATGAAGATGCAATGAAAAGCTTTCTGAAAGAGGTAGGACTGAGACCAAAATACATCATGCTCACATAACTCACAAACCCGCTTATCATGTGGATCCCATTTATTTATCGTATAAAAAGGCTAAAAATAGTTTCCACTTTCATTCACACTTAAAACTCAGTCAAGGTTATTAAATCAAAGCTCAGCATATTTTCTATTCTATCATTGAAAACAGTATGTTAATATGGAGTTGACAGCATATTAATATTGAGTTGACAGCATGTTAATTTGGAGTTGACAGCATGTTAATATGGAGTGACAGCATGTTAATTTGGAGTTGACAGCATGTTAATATGGAGTGACAGCATGTTAATATGGAGTTGACAGCATATTAATATGGAGTGACAGCATGTTAATTTGGAATTAACAGCATATTAATATGGAGTTGACAGCATGTTAATATGGAGTGACAGCGTGTTAATATGGAGTTGACAGCATATTAATATGGAGTTGACAGCATGTTAATATGGAGCTGACAGCATGTTAATATGGAGTGACAGCATGTTAATTTGGAATTAACAGCATGTTAATTTGGAGTTGACAGCATGAAATTTGTCACTTTTAATAACAAATTATATTATGTGTAATATCTGTTTTAACAAAAAATATTTTCTTACTAAATACAAAATACAGTAAGATGTAACTTAAACATTTGCAGTTAGCTTTCACTTGCTGCCACCATCAACCCTGGCTTACCTTCATCAGCCCTGGCTTTCAATAGTTGTCAGCATCTTTCTTGAGAAAACAATTCTTGCATATTGTTTACAAAAATTCCTGTTGATTTCACTCATTCTGTTGTTTATCCAGCTAATGAATATTTGACAACCAGTAAAGTAATTTCATACCGTTATGGATGTATGTAGCTTATATGTTTGTGTGTCTTTACAGGTTTCTGTTTTAAGAAGTCTTGACCACCCAAATTTGCTCAAACTTATTGGAGTTCTTTACAAAGATAAAAAGCTCAATCTGGTCACAGGTAAGCTGGCACACTCATGTGATAGTATTGAGGTTCATTGTCTCCTTTATATTTAAATCTGTAATATATTAACTATCTGGTGGCATGTAAGCTGGTGCACTTGCAGGTAGATGTTGCTAGTGTTGAGGCTTATTGCCTTTATTTTTTTTTCTTATCTGTGAAATGTTAACATTCTCCTTACATTGAACACATCTATTATAATTTCCATGTTTTGCACAGTTTATCACTCTTAGAGTAGAATTAGCTTGCTTACCTAATTATAAAGCTACTGAAATTTTCATTGTGTCATAATTTCTTCTTAAATCTTTATGTATTTCAATTGTGCATCAGACTATTGCAAGATAATTAATAGCCTGATAGCAATTGCATATTGTTGCTTGCCTTGGAAAATCACCAGTCTTGCCACTTCTTGCCATGGCGAATTCCCAATCTTGCCATTACATATCCCTTAAAATACCATGTTCTTGACGATGATCCAAAGGGTAGAAATCTAAAATCTGTTACATCTATCTTGTATCCACAAGCTACAAATAATTGTATAATGTTTTGGCTCATTAAGATTTAAAAATGTAATTGCAATAATTGTACATTTTACATTTGTTCCCATCACAGTTGCTTCAGGGCCCAGATATCAACTACAGGTGAGGATGTCATGACAAAATGGTGATTGTCAGACAGATGTAATGCATTATAAACTTTTGTGTCACTGTAAAGTATTTGAGCCCAGATTATTATGTGCAAGGGCATTGAACCATGGAAATTTACTTGTACAGTGGAAACCCGCTATAACGCGATGATCGGGGTCCATAAAATCGGATCGCGTTAAAAGCGGGGTCGCGTTAATGCGGGGTTTTACAATATTTAACTTTTTTTCCGAGAACATATACGTGTATACATGTACAATGATCAAAAGTCGGCTTATCATCAGATGAATATTAACTGGAATGCATTAATTAAGATATATTCAAAATAATCGATGGCTAATATATTTATAGGTTATTACTGTGCATTAAAAACATTTACTAATTTTTATTTGTTTGAACGATAATACAGATTGACCGATAATACCAGACTATCGCTATATCATGAAAAGTGTATCAACACCGTATGCTACCGTGCCGTCGTGGCATGCAGTTCATCCATAATGGATGTAATTTCATTGAAAATCGTACAGATTTAAAATATTCAATAATTTTGTAATAGTCTGAATTCATCGTGTAAAATATAGGATGAACAAAATATTGAAACCATTTACTTGCCGTCTGATATCGTACGGTCATTGCATGCAGCTATTCCCGGGTCTACATACGGTGTCTGTACAAATTTCATACCGCTAAAATTTTATCATATGCGACAACTGCAAGAATAATTAACAATCAACGCATGATTTCAGCGTGCAAATAACTTTTATTTCAGATTTTGTGAACATCAAAAGAAACATGTGAAAACTGCTAAATTAATCGTTACGCAAAGTGCAAAGTCAGTGTGGTTCCAAATTTAAATTTCATCATTTCTTGAAAAATATATCCAATGACGTTTGCTTCTTTGCCGCGAACTGTTGGGTTCTAGCAAAGTCAAGAATGTTTCTTAATTGAAGGACTTTGATGCTGTCAACATCTTGTGTTTCCAGCCACCTTAAACTTGCTTCTAAATGTACTACTGCCTCAGACACTTTTGGTGGGGGAGTTGGGGTGCCATCGTCATCGTTATCATTATCGTCACTGGTTTCAGGTTCTGATTGTGCAGCTTCATTCTTCCTGCTGACATTTGTAACAATTTCGTCGTCTGATATGTGTTCGTATATAGGGCAGATGTCATCTACTGAATACCAGTTAAGGATATCATGATGACTGTGCTCGTATTTTTTGAGTGCTTCTTCTGCTAAACGTACGTCGTCTTCAGTGAATCCTGTAAATTCAAGCTCATCGTCACTATCATTTTGTGTCGAGGGTGTAAAAGCTGGCCCAAGACCCTTTATCCAGCATCGTTCAATGCAGCATGCAGTGATAGCATCCCAGGCTTTACCTCCAAGGTGACATACTTCTTTTAAGTTGAGTAATGCCAATGACGTGTCGACGGATGCGTTATTATCTGCTACCATTCCCTTTATCATTTCACGGCGATAATTTTGGTTAAATACGGAAATTATGCCTTGGTCAAGTGGCTGGATTTCTGACGTAGTGTTTTTCGGGAGGTACGAAACTTTGATCTTGCCATCACTGCTGACAAGATTTTCCGCTGGGGGGTGGGCAGGGCAATTATCCAGCAGGAGGAGAGCTTTTTCCTCCAGCTTGAGTTTTCGTAAATGAGCCCGAACATCTGGAACGAATGTTTTGTGAAACCAGTCGTCAAATATGGAGCTATTCATCCAAGCATTCTTGCTGTTAGTGTACTGAAATGGAAGTGCCTTCATATTTACATGATGAAAACATCTGGGAGCTTTCGATTTTCCAATCATCAGAGGTCTGACTTTGTGGCTGCCAGACTTGTTAACACAAAATAAGAGAGTCACTCTGTCCTTCCTCTTCTTGAAATCTCGTTTGTGACTGTCAGTCTTGGTTGCAAGGGTGCGATCGGGTAACATTTTATAACATAAACCAGTCTCATCGCAGTTGTAAACTTGGTCGGCTGTGTAGCAACCGTCCTCCAGCAACTTTTTAAGCCCAATCGGGTAGGAATTGGCAGCCTCTTTGTCAGCGGAGCGGATTTCCCCAGACACAAGAACTTGGCTGATAGCGTGCCTTTTCTTGAATCTGTCTAGCCAGCCATTACTCGCCTTAAATTTGGAATCATCTCCATTTATACGGCGATCAAATTTCTCTGCTTGGGCTTTCAGAATTGGGCCAGAAATTGGAACACCTTCTGAGCGAGCTTGTACAAACCATTGGTACAAAGCTGAATCTAGGACATTGTCATTAGCTAACTTAACCCTTTTACGCTGTAAACCAGTTTCCTCTTCAAGAATGTTGGGTAGACTACGGAGCTTTCCTTCATCTGTTTTCCACCCTCGCAAAGTGGACTCGCTGATTCCTAGATCTCTGGCAAGCTGAGTTTGTTGTTTGCCCTTCTTTAGTTGATCTAGGGCATACAGTTTCTCTTTAGCAGAAAACGACTTGCGTTTTTGAACTTGCTTTTCCATAACAGTAAAATATTTTTTTATATAAGCAAACAACGTACACAGATAAAGCTCGATAACTAAGTAATGAAGGCCTGCAATGGTTACGAATCACTTTTTATATAAAACAAAATTAAGCTGAACGGATGTACAATTTCATACCCTTTTAATTTACAGATAATAAAGTGGATATTATTTACTTTCAACTGTTTGTTGTTTGATCACACCGCCAAGCACAGCATACATGTTGGCGGCTTTCGTCCTTTGATGTTTATTAAATTGTGCGACTCTTGTATCAACCACAGCTTTGTCTGCTGCTTGGCTGTGATTGCAGTTAAATAAGAAGCCCATGTCGGCTATTGTTTGAGCAACGACTGTATACAGAATTCATTGAAGACAATCACAAAGACGATTTACTGGCTTTACTCATGGTTCCGTAATAAGTAACACTTCCGATAATGTTTACTTCGGCTTAACAATTCAAAAACCTAATGAAACCAGTTTTCTCTTCTAGAGTAGAATACGGAGCTTCACCACAACCTGTTCAAATTGATAAATTTCAGAAGCCAAGCGTTGTACACACTATTTCTCGTACGTTATATATATCGTATTATTTTAGAATTCATACACGATCACTTCTCCAAAATCACTTAAAGAACCTGGATAAATTGTTAAGTTTCAATCGTTTATTATTAAAAGTCATACGCGAATTCTTCCACCAAATTATAGTAAACGTTTTACACATTATTTCTCGTACGTTAAACAAATATTTTCACGGTCCGATAAAAATACACGTAAATGAATTTCAAATTTCAGGAACCATGCCACAATCATATTATTTTAAAAGTCACAACTAATCTCATGCCCAAAATGAAGTTAATTTCTTGTTTTGTTTTTTTTTACTTTTCTCCAAATTTTTTTTCTCCATGTGTGAATGAATATACGAAATTTCGGGAGCCATGCTACGACCGCGTTATATCCGAATTCGCGTTATGGCAGGGCGCGTTATAGCGGGGTTCCACTGTAGTTTGAAATAAGCACACAATTATGTGCAAGAGCATTGAACCATGGAAATTTACTTGTTGTTTGAAATAGGCACACAGATCATTATGTGAAAGGGCATTGAACCATGAAAATTTACTTGTAGTTTGAAATAAGCACACAGATTATTATGTGTAAGGGCATTGAACCATGGAAATTAAGCTGTACCATAAAATGCAGGCACATGGATTATTATGTGCAAGGGCAAACCATGAAAATTTACTTGTAGTTTGAAATAGGCACACAGATTATTTGCAAGGAATTGAACCATGAACTTTTACTTGTAATTTGAAATAGGCACACAGATTATTATGTTCAAGGGCATTGAACCATGGAAATTTACTTGTAGTTTGAAATAGGCACACAGATTATTATGCGCAAGTGTGTTCAGCCATGGAAATTTAGCTGTAGCATGAAATACAGGCACACAGATTTTCAAACCATTTATGACATGAATTTGTTTTTCATTTTGTTTTATATATCTTTCGTCATTTTACATTTTACATTTGTGCTCTTGATTCCTTCCGTTTGCATTTATCATTTCATTTGCATTCATTTTGAATTTTATTTGCATTCATTCTGCATTCCGTTGGCATAATGTTTCAATTTCAGCAGTGAAATTACCCATTTCAGGGTCTCCACAACATTCTAGTCAGACATCAGGGACTAAATAAGTATCAAAAGAATAGGCAATTGAGAGAAAAATACATTTTCAGACGTTTTGTAATTGACAGACATGGGCAGAGGGGACACAATTTCAGATGCATTGATTTTTTGGTGTGCTACAAAGGGCATTGTTCTTTCCATATCTCAGGTGTTTTGGTAAATGTCAGACATGGGCAGAGGGGACCCAGTTTCAGAATGCAGGGATTTGGTGGGGTGCTACAAAGGGCATTAGTCATTACATCTCCTGAGATGTTTTGGTAATTTACAGGCTTAGGCAGAGGGGAATTGTTTTTAAATGCAGGGATTTGATGGGGTGCTTCAAGGGGCTTTGCTTTTTCCATATCTCAGTATAAGATTGCAAGTAGATTTTGGCATTGCATAAGCGATAATTAAATGCATTAAAACAATTTGGAGTATTATCGATGCCTTTCAGTACAATTTCTAGATATTAAAGTAATTCTGACTTCTGGCTTGATGATGTCTCTCATGGAGATTATTTGTCCATACATCAGTCTGATGTCAGAGTTGCGTTAGATAATTTTTTCAGTCAGTGTTGTTCATGGAGTCACATTACTTGGTATAAAAAGTTTTATGAATACGATATCCATCTGTGAAGGTTATGGTTTGCACTCTGGTCATACTGCCAGTCAGTTTCCTTGTCACATCATCTAATGCCTAATTAAAGGTTATCTACATTACTTATTATTCTCATCTAATGCCTAATTAAAGGTTATCTGCATTACTTATTATCCTCATCTAATGCCTAATTAAAGGTTATCTGCATTACTTTTGTCCTCATATAATTCCATATTAAAGGTTATCAGCATTACTTTTGTCCTCATATAATTCCATATTAAAGGTTATCTGCATTACTTTTGTCCTCATATAATTCCTAATTAATGGTTATCTGCATTACTTTTGTCCTCGTATAATTCCTAATTAAAGGTTATCTGCATTAATTTTGTCCTCATATAATACCTAATTAAAGGTTATCTGCATTACTTTTGTCCTCATAATTCCTAATTAAAGGTTGTCTGCATTACTTTTGTCCTCATATAATTCCTAATTAAAGGTTGTCTGCATTACTTTTGTCCTCATATAATTCCTAATTAAAGGTTATCTGCATTACTTTTGTCCTCATATAATTCCTAATTAAATGTTATCTGCATTACTTTTGTCCTCATATAATTCCTAATTAAAGGTTATCTGCATTACTTTTGTCCTCATATAATTCCATATTAAAGGTTGTCTGCATTACTTTTGTCCTCATATAATTCCTAATTAAAGGTTATCTGCATTACTTTTGTCCTCATATATATAATTCCATATTAAAGGTTATCTGCATTACCTTTGTCCTCATATAATTCCTAATTAAAGGTTATCTGCATTACTTTTGTCCTCGTCCAAGATGTTATTTAAAAATAATAGTATACAGTATGTTGATAGAAGCAAATTTCCTTACAGTGTTGAAATTGTGGGAATGATAAAATGATGCATTGTGAAATTGTGATTGTTTTCATGGTGGTTTTGTATCAAAATACACACCCTGTTTAGCAGTAATTCATACAGCATCATTTAAAATATAATTTCAGCTTATCTGGATTTTCAATGGAAGAACTGACACAGTAATGTTGACATATATTTTTTCATGATCACATGTTATCTACATTGCATTTCTGTGAACAAAACTGTAAAAGATGTCATAATAAAATGTGTTTAAAAATTCAGCAAATTGAGAGCAATCAGTTGAAGCAAAATAGTATTTTAAGTTTTAATTTAAACAGCATTATTTACAGTTAAACAAAGGACTAGTGATATAGTCTTGATAAATATGGTAGGCAGATTTGGCATAAGGTTGTTAATAATGCCCAGCTCTATGTACAATATATATATATATATATATATATATATATATATATATATATATATATATATATATATATATACACACAGTTTGAATATCCTATCATTTTGTTCTCATTGTTTGTAGAGTATATCAGAGGTGGCACATTGAAGGACCTTCTTCATGACATGGCGAATCCATTGTCATGGAAACAGAGAGTAAACTTTGCCAAAGACATCTCTTCTGGAATGGTGAGTAAATTTTATCTTACTGATAAACACATACAACTGAACAGTGCAGACCCAGACTGTCATCACATAATGCCCATAGACCTAGAGTGCCATCACATAATGCTCATAGACCTAGAGTGCCATTACATAATGCACATAGGCCTAGAGTGCCATCACATAATGCTCATAGACCTAGAGTGCCATTACATAATGCACATAGGCCTAGAGTGCCATCACTTAATGCCCATAGACCTAGAGTGCCATCACATAATGCCCATAGACCTAGAGTGCCATTACATAATGCACATAGGCTTAGAGTGCCATCACATAATGCCCATATACCTGGAGGCCATTGCATAATGCCCATAAACCTAGAGTGCCATCACATAATGCCCATATACCTGGAGGCCATTGCATAATGCCCATATACCTAGAGTGCCATCACATAATGCCCATAGGCCTAGAGTGCCATCACATAATGCCCATAGGCCTACACTGCCATCACATAATGCCCATAGACCTAGAGTGCCATCACATAATGCCCATAGACCTAGAGTGCCATCACATAATGCCCATAGACCTAGAGTGCCATCACATAATGCCCATAGACCTAGAGTACTATCACATAATGCCAGTAGACCCAGAATAACCAGTGGCCATAGACTCAGCCATCACATAATGCCCATCAAACTAGAGTACCATCACATGATATCCATAGACCCAGACTGCCACTACCAAAATGCCCAGACCTAGAATACCTTCACATAATACACAATATTGACCCATACTTTTATTACCAAGAGACATAGATGGCCATCATCACATAATGTTGATAGACACAGACTGCCAATGCACAATGATCATGAACTCAGAATTCTTACACATATGGTCCATGTACCCAGCATGAATTTCCACCAGATTTGTATTACATTATTTATCAGTGAACAGGGTGATTGCTCTCTGAAATTGATTTTCGTAGTCAAAGATCTTGACTTGAGTTTATAGCTGTGCTGGCTTGTAAAAAGTTCAAGTATTAACAATCATCATCAGGTCCATTTTATTGATATTTCTGAAGGATACTTTGTATGATGCAATTTTGTAGTATGGCTTTAAAAACATTTTTAATTATGGATTAAACCAAACACAGAACATGGATATATGTGTGTGTGTGTATATATATATATATATATATATATATATATATATATATATTGATGATATCGGAGTAAAATTAAAAACTTAGCATATTTGTATGTCTTGATAGTATCAGAGACAAGTTCATTGATCAAACTTAGCATGTGGTTATTTCTTGATGGTATCAGAAATGAGTTAAATTATATTCTGTCCATGATATCAGGTTCATGGTTAAAGGCCATGACAAAACTTTCTGTACTGCACTTATTTTCCAAATAGGTAAATTAAAACCTAAGATAATGTACTTGTTACCAAATTTGTTTTGTTGTAGTTTCGCAAGAAGATCTGGGATGGTTTCAATACACCACAATTTAAAATTATTAAAGAATGGGAAAAGTAGACCTCTTATAAGTTCCTACAAAATCTGTTCAACTTGTTGAGCATCATTACATTCGGGGGACTCTTGTTATCACAGAAAGAAGGGAATGGTGTCTCCCAAAGACATGTATAGTAAAGAGTAAAAAATGTGTATGTCAGTAGAGTCTAAAATCTGATGTTTGGAAGGGAATACTGTAATGTTTCTTAGTGAATAAAAATTGTTAAAGTTTCATTATTCAAATTTTGTTGGCTGCATGCTAAATTAAGTTTCAATGAATTATTAAATTTATTGTAGAAAAAGGCAGGGAAGAATAGAATACTTACTAATAGATGCTGTACTAATTGTTCTGCTTCTTTTAATGCATGTAGATATGAGAGATAAGTGCATCTTAAATGGTGACAATTTTCTGTCAGAATAAGGATTTAGTGTTAATGACATTGATTTTTATAGCATATGGATTTAATGTTGATGCCATGACAGTAATGGCATTAAGGTGGAGTGTTGATGCCATGACAGTAATGGCATGGATATTTAGTATTAATGCCTTGACAGTAATGGCATAAAGATTTAGTATTAATAATTAATGTAACAGTAATGGCATAAAGATTAAGTATTAATTCCATGACAGTAATGGCATAAAGATTAGGTGTTAATGCCATTGCATTGAATTAAACTCTTGAAATACCCACTTTATAACCATACACACACTTACTATGCATAAAAGACATGCTTATTCAGACATTAGCCTCAAGAACCATTCTTATCCTCATCCCCAAAATGAGAAAAACCCTGGAACATAGATTGGAAACTGTTAGGGTTCCCACAATATAGCCATGTACATACTTACTGAGCATGCAAATAATAATTTCACACACTCAGCTGACATTTTCCCTTGGGGTAGTTCTTAATTTGAATGACTATCCAAATGCCTCATACATCAAGATGGAAGTCAAAGTAGGGAAGTGCAGGGAGATGTGTTTTGCAATTACATTCTTGTTTATGCTTGTATTGCTTTTTATGATCATGGGATACTACATTTAGTTGTCCATTATTATATCAGTACCATTTTGAGTTGTTATTATGATCCTATTTTAAGATACATGTCTGTTAATACATATATATTTCGCTTTTTCAGTCATATCTTCATTCCATGGACATCATTCATCGAGATCTCAATTCACAGAACTGTTTTGTGAAAGAGGTAGCTTTGAGAAACTTGTCACTATATCTGTAACAATTATCCCTGTGCTTTGTAAGAACCACTTGGATACGGTAATGTTCTTGCCAGTCCATACATATGTACAGGCACACAGCAACCATACATATATGCATAATGTTCTTGATAGTCCATACATATGTACAGGCATACAGGAACCATACATATATGCATAATGTTCTTGATAGTCCATACATATGTACAGGCATACAGGAACCATACATCTGTGTGTAATGTTATTGACAGTCCATACATACGTACAGGCATACAGGAACCATACATATGTGTGTAATGTTCTTGACAGTCCATACCTTTGTACAGGCATACAGGAGTCATACATGTGTGTGTCATGTCCTTGACAGTCCATACCTATGTACAGGCATACAGGAGTCATACATTTGTGCATAATGTTCTTGATAGTCTATACATATGTACATGCATACAGGAACCATACATATGTGTAATGTTCTTGACAGTCCATACCTATGTACAGGCATACAGGAGTCATACATATGTGTGTAATGTTCTTGACAGTCCATACATATATACAGGCATACAGGAACCATACATATGTGTGTAATGTTGTTGATAGTCCATAACTATGTACAGGCATACAGGAGTCATACATATGTGCATAATGGTCTTGATAGTCAATACATATGTACAGGCACACAGCAACCATATATATGTGTAATGTTCTTGACAGTCCATACATATGTACAGGCACAGAGCAACCATACATATATGTGTAATGTTCTTGACAGTCCATACATATGTACAGGCATGTAAGAGTTTAACGTTGTTTTTTCTGAGTTTATCTTGGTATAAACTGTCAGTTGCCGATTCACACAGCAAATAATGCCCAAAGGGCGTTATGTAAGCTGTTTGAGTCAGCAACTGACAGTTTATACCACGATAAACTCAGAAAAAACAACGTTAAACTCTTATAATTGAAATTTCAATTATTCGTTATCTTTTTATTTTGCATCATTAAAAAATAGAAATCTTAATTGAGTGTTGTAATACATGTTTGGGTTTTTTCTGTTACGTAGCTATATGTAGCACTTGAGATTGTCCTGCTTGATCGTAATAAGGTCATCATAATACCAGTCCTTCAACCAATGGAAGCCAAATTTATTCAGTTATTTTAATTAAAAAAATGCAAGAATGTTGTTTTCCTTTAATGCTTACTTCATTGTTTGCCTTCACTGGCAGTGTTCATCTTAAGCTGTACACGTGACTCCATTTATAGAAGTGGAAAAGTAGTTCTCCTTACAGTTCATACAGAAATGAACGCAATTCATTTTGATCATGTGGTAACATTCTGACCAATGGAAATGTTACTTTCCTGTACCAGCTACTGCCATTGCAATTATGTAGCAACCATACATATATGTGTAATGTTCTTGACAGTCCATACATATGTACAGGCACGCAGCAACCATACATATGTGCATAATGTTCTTGATAGTCCATACATGTGTACAGACATACAGGAACCAGACATATGTGTAATGTTATTGACAGTCCATACCTATGTACAGGCCTACAGGAGTCATACATATATGCATAATGTTCTTGACAGTCCATACATATGCACATTCATATGGCAACCATACATATATGTGTAATGTTCTTGACAGTCCATACATATGCACATTCATATGGCAACCATACATATATGTGTAATGTTCTTGACAATCCATACATATGCACATTCATATGGCAACTATACATATATGTGTAATGTTCTTGACAATCCATACATATGTACAGGCGTATGGCAACCATACGTATGTTTGTAATGTTCTTGACAATCCATACATATGCATATTCATATGGCAACCATACATATATGCATAATGTTCTTGACAGTCTATACATGTGTACAAGCATACAGCGACCATACATGTATGTGTAATGTTCTTGACAGTCCATACATACGTACAGGCATACAGGAACTATACATATATGTGTAATGTTCTTGACAGTCCATACATGTGTACAGGCATATGGCAACCATACATATGTGCATAATGTTCTTGACAGTCTATACATATGCACAGGCATACAGCAACCATACATATGTGTAATGTTCTTGACAGTCCATACATATGTACAGGCAAACAGGAATCATACATATATGTTTAATGTTCTTGGCAATCCAGCGAGATATGTATTATATATATATTGAGCTGTTAGATATATTCAGCCTGGACTTGTCGTTAAGACATACATTGTATTATTGAAATTGGAGTTAGATGTCAAAAGACTAGACTTTCCTAAATAGATGTCAAATATTTTTTGGACAAATGTATGAAGTTAACAAACCCTATGTGATCTCGATACTAATCGCTACAACAAAATCATATGATTCGAGTATTAATACTAATTGCTACAACAAAAACATATGGTATATGTATCAAAAATAATTACAACAAAATAGTATAATACAAGTATCAATAATAATTACAACAAAATCAGATAATAGGGGTATCAATAAAAATCATTACAACAAAGTCATATGATACAAGTATCAATAATAATCACTGTAATAAAATCATATAATTGAGGTATCAATATTAATTACTCATACAAAGTCATATGATACAAGTATCAATAATAATCACTACTACAAAATCATATGATACATTTATGAATAATGATCACTGTAACATAATCATATGATACGAGTATATTGAAACAGTATTGTTTAAGTATTATTATTACATTAATTTCAGGATTTAACAGTTGTTGTAGCAGACTTTGGATTAGCAAGAGTTATACCAGAGAGAGATTTTCACATGGAAAAATCACAGTCAGCATCTAACAAAAAATCCAGTCATCAAAAGTCCCGCCGCAAAAAAAGATACACTGTCGTAGGAAATCCCTACTGGATGGCTCCAGAAATGTTAAATGGTCAAACTTATGATGAGAAAGTGGATTTGTTTTCATTTGGAATTGTTCTGTGTGAGGTAAGCACTGACATGTGGAAAACTTGTTTAAAGGAACAGGGATGCAGAAACTTTCTCAATATCAAGTTGTCCATGAACAAATAAATTAAAAAATTTACTTGTCTGTATAAAAGACCCACTTGTTCATATTTTCACACAGTATGGAACTGACATGTAAAATATACTGGATGTTTCAGCTTGTCTTATATTTTTAACTTTTATGGTCAAGGTCAACAAATCAAATATGAATGAATTTGTGGTCCATAAGTGCTGAATCAATATTAGGCTCTGAAAGGATGAATATGAATTTAGCCCTGGGTATTTTATCCTTGACATTTTTCAGTCGGACGTCAAATATACTGTTGATGAAATCTACAATGCAGTTCTGTTGATTTGATTGAATCACACAGAGAAATTCATAGCTAGGGTGAGATTTTCTCGGCTTTGCTATGGCATTAAACAGCTTATTGTAATGATCAGTTTGGCTCACATTATATTTATTGATCACTCTGTCTAAATCACCCTCAGCTTCTGTTTTCTCAGATTTGGCCTTTTCATTATCAAATTTTAATTAACATATATTGTTCTTTTCACTTTCTTGATGTGTTAACAGTGTCTTTTCTTGTGATAACCAGGCCTGCAAACAGTCCTCTGGTTTTGTTTGCAGTTGAAGGGTATCTATCATGTATATTACATGATGTGATTGTTTGATCTTAGTTGGCCTCAAGCCAAAAATCCCATGCAGCCAAGAATCTTTGAACTCCTGTTTTCATTGTTAATTGTATTCAATGTCATAATTTTAGTTTTAGCCTGTTTTGTTGACTTTTAATTCAACTTTTCACCATTCATCCGTAGCTTTATAAGAAAATTTTAGATCCAGATGCACACAATGGAAAATTCATCATAGTCATTCATAATGGTTTCAAGGAGTCAAGCAGTTGGTTCAAAACAACCAATTCCTTGGGGAAGCCCTATCCTCCAGCCAATGAAATTTGTTCTGATGTAGCCATCAAAAGATAACACCTCAACCAATACTATCTGGTTTTGTTGGTTGTATCTATAGAAGCTGCCGCTGGTTTCAGTCTAGATCAATAAATTGCAGCATACACTATGTAAATATGCCATGCACCCTATGGTAATCACTGGTATTAGTATCAGTGGCGCTTGTGTAATCATTACTGAGACAAAACAGGAACTACTGCCCTTTCAAGTTACAGACCACAATTTATTTGTCCATGGACAAGTAAACTCGCAAAAGTTGCTCATTCATAAGAACAAATTTCTAATTGGGAAAACATGGACAATGGATTTCTGCACCCCTTAGGAATATGTAAAAATTAATACAATTAATAGCTGTCTGTGAAAGTTATTAAAAACAGTCTGTAAGCTGTTGAAATTGAATGCTTCTAGCATTCTGCATTGACCATTTGTATGGAATGTAATGAAGCCAAAATAATATGACATGGAGTAATTTATTTTTATCCAATCTTGACTTGGAGTAATTTATTTATGTCCAGTCTTGACATGGAGTAATTTATTTTTATCCAGTCTTGACTTGGAGTAATTTATTTATGTCCAGCCTTGACATGGAGTAATTTATTTTTATCCAGTCTTGACTTGGAGTAATTTATTTATGTCCAGTCTTGACATGGAGTAATTTATTTTTATCCAATCTTGACTTGGAGTAATTTATTTATGTCCAGTCTTGACATGGAGTAATTTATTTATGTCCAGTCATGACATGGAGTAATTTATTTATGTCCAGTCTTGACATGGAGTAATTTATTTATATCCTATCTTGACATGAAATAATTTATTTATGTCCAGTCTTGACATGGAGTAATTTATTTATATCCAATCTTGACATGAAATAATTTATTTATGTCCAGTCTTGACATGGAGTAATTTATTTTTATCCAATCTTGACTTGGAGTAATTTATTTATGTCCAGTCTTGACATGGAGTAATTTATTTTTATCCAATCTTGACTTGGAGTAATTTATTTATGTCCAGTCTTGACATGAAATAATTTATTTATATCCAAAATATTTTGACTTTGAGTAATTTTGTTGTATCTAAATATTATGAGATGGAGTAGTTTTATTTGTATCCAGAATTGAAGTTATTGTCATAGTCATAAATAATAAGCTTATAAGATTGTAGTATTGCTTGAAATCATCTTTTTGTCCCATTATTCCTACAGTGGATTTGACATCTTGTTCCACTTCAGATTATTGGTAGGGTTTTTGGTGATCCTGACTACCTGCCCAGGACTGCAGACTTTGGTCTCAACGTGGAACTCTACAGCAAGAAGTTCTGCAAAGACTGCCCCCCTCCATTTTTCAAGATTGCTGTTTTATGCTGCCAGTTCATTCCAGAGAAAAGGTATGCACATCAGGACCTAAGATTATGAAAACATTTCCCAAATTCTACTCATACTGAAATCAAACTTCATATGTCTGATCAGCTGACATTAAAGAACTGAACTATAGATATTAGCTTAAAAAATAACCGTAAATGTGAGTTGATTGGCCAACATTAAAAAACTAACCAATTAGATATCAGCATATTGAATTAAATGTGTGTTGATTAACTAACATCAAATAACTGAAAATCAGATTTCAGAATTTTTAGTTAAGTATGAGAATGTTTCATTATCATGGTTGGGATTTGTCATCTTCGGAGTGGTAATTTTACATCGGATTGAAAGGCTTATATTGAATCATGAACAGAGAAATTACAACAAAGTAAACTTCCCTCTATCCAATAGAATTCATGTGAATATGTTTTATTATCTCATTTTGTGTCATTTTTGTAAATATGATGATATAGTAGTCATTTGTTTGCCAGCTACTGTAACATCATTATCAAACATGTTAACATTCAGTGTTCAGGTTTTTGAAAGTCAAATATCTTCTGCATTAGTTAGTTGCTGCATTCAAGTAAAGCACTTCACTTCATCTTTGACAATATCAGCATAGGCCCAAAGTGTATTCTGTGGTATGCTAGGAGTTTTGTTGTCTTTAATACTATCAGTGTAGGCCTTGAGTAGATTCTGTGATATGCTAAAAGTTCCTGTCTTTGACAATATCAGCATAGGCCTAAAGTGTATTCTGTGATATGCTAGGAGTTCCTGCCTTTGATACTATCAGTGTAGGCTTCGAGTATATCCTGTGATATGCTAGGAGTTTCTATCTTTGATACTTTCAGCATAGGCCTAAAGTATATTCTGTGAGATGGTAGGAGTTTCTGTCTTTGATACTATCAGCATAGGCCTAAAGTATATTCTGTGAGATGGTAGGAGTTTCTGTCTTTGATACTATCAGCATAGGCCTAAAGTATATTCTGTGAGATGGTAGGAGTTTCTGTCTTTGATACTATCAGCATAAGCCTAAAGTATATTCTGTGAGATGCTAGAAGTTCCTGTCTATGACAATACCCACACAGTTCATTGAAATGTATGTACAGTTTATCAATGTGTACTAATTCAGTTTATTTGCTCAAGTAAACCCACGGTTCACTTAAGTGTATCCACATAATTCACTCAAATTTACCCAGTGTTTGTACTATATAAACCCAGACCAACAAATCAACTTGACATTAGTACTTTAACTTCATAAAATTGTACATTCCTCCAAGACTTCTTCTCAGAAAATCCATCTGTGTACAGAGTCTTTTATTCCATCTCGACCATACTTTGTATGGTATATAAACTCTCGTTTATGTCAGTATCTTACACTTCATAAAAATTTCCCTTTTCTTTCAGGCCATCTTTCGAGAAAATCCATCTGTGGACAGAAAGTCTGTTGTTCCATTTGGACCATGGTCTCTTAGTTCCATTGGAATTACAAGGTGACCCAGTACAATTTTATCGTGACATGAAAGAAGAACTGTTCACCTCGTTCAAAAAAAAGAAACGGATGTGGGCACCACAGGAGCCAGACAGTAGTGATGATGAATACGCAAGTGGTAGTGAATCACCAGTGAAAGAATCGACAGACCAGTTACCACATGAATGTAATGGATCTCAAAATAATGACATAGATGTTGAAATAAATGAAAGAAAATCATCAGTGACACAAAATAGCCCAGGAACGACACGACGGACCAGCTTGATTACAATATCAGAAAAAAGTGAGAAAAATGTGCCTTCATGTAATGCATCAGATCAGAATCATTCTTCCTAGCCAATGTATCCTAAATCCCAAAAATATCAACATGCATCTTGTTGGTCATGATTTAAAAGATATTTATTTTTGTTATAAAATTATATACAGTGTACAGTCATTTATAAACATTTCATTTTTCATTTCATATCTGTCAGTGTTATCGCACAAATAAATATAACATCCTTTCCAATCCCATCGTATATAAACCTTTTACAACACAATGGCTTCATTGCATTGCTGCTGGATTCCCAGCAGTGCTGGGTTTCAAAGACGGAGCATTTACAGAGTTGTTTGCATTTATTTGGAATTTAGAAATCAGTGTTGATGTTTGAATATTTAATCATCAGCCTGCAGTTCTTGAATTTTATCACCACTGTCAAACAGCCAATATTAAACACTGGTAGTATTCTTAATAGCATAGGTTTGGTATAATGTAACATTGATAGCTCCAGATCTCCACTTTACATGGGTCTGGTAAAATGGATCATTGATTGTTCCATGGGATCTCCAACATACATGAGTCTGCTGAAATGGATCATTGATTGCTTTTACTGACAAACAGAGCTTCAGTTGACCTTTATAATAGAAAGATAGCAAAACATTTCCTGCCATCATAGATTTTATATTGACATACTGTATGTAATCTTTCAAGACAAAATTCTCGTTAGCTTGAAAGCATAACATGTTTTCTTAAACAGATGACAATGCAGGAAATGTATTTCATTCAGCCAATGAAACTATCATTGTTCACACAAAACATGATGTCATCTCATCAGTCAATCAGATCACATTTCCTTATTTTGGTAGAACCTTTTTGACAGGTTAATTTTGTTTTTACCAAAACCCTCATTTGGCAAAGATCTCATGGAACCATTTCAGAGGTCTGGTTGAACAAGACTAAATAACAATGTTGGGGTACCATCATAGTGATAAAGTCTTTTGCCACTTGGCTGAGGATGATTGGAAGCAATGTCACTAACCTCTTGATTTAAGTATCAATCAGGCAAGTGAAGTAACTGCTACATTATCATATTGACTCTTATCATACCCAGCTCAAGGCGGACCAGAGTAGATTCATTGTGTTGAGTTGCAAGAACAGATAGTTTCTAATGTCATTCACCCTGCATGGTTTAATTACCCGATTCTTTTTATGCCTCACCAAAAAATATGTTAGAGACATAAAATATGTCCATCTGTCAGGTTTTGAGTTTAGGTCAGTTTTTTTTCACTGTAGTAGGGCATTCATGTTCTGTGAAAACATTTCTACTTGCATCTTTGTCGTCAGTATGCAAATGTTGGTCATACTAAACTGTGTGGCAACTGAAAATCTATGGAAATTAAACTATTTTTTTACGCCTCACCAAAAAATATGTTAGAGACACATAAAATATGTCCATCTGTCAGGTTTTGAGTTTAGGTCAGTTTTTTTTCACTGTAGTGGGGCATTCATGTTCTGTGAAAACATTTCTACTTGCATCTTTGTCGTCAGTATGCAAATGTTGGTCATACTAAACTGTGTGGCAACTGAAAATCTATGGAAATTAAACATTTTATACTGTATAGGCTTTTGTATGATGTATATCTAACCGTGACAATAATGACTCGGATCTGCTATCTTATAACTTACTGGCATATCTGAATCAATTCATGAATAAATTTATTATACCTTTATGGCTATAAATATTTTCAGTTTGCTACTTGCCCTGCAAGACAAGTGACATGGAAGTCGTACCTGAACTGTTACAACTTTATTCATTCTATCTTCACTGTATATAAAACTGAAATTAGTTAGTCATTCGTCCAATCACATGAGCATCTTAAAAAGTGTGACTTGCAATTCCTCATTTATCACTTATAAATACAGCAGAACTTTGATTATCTGTATGGGTGCATGACCGAGACCTTGACGGTAATGATAACAGATGGATAATAGAATATGTACATTAAAAGTATTATACTATAGACCGGGTCATCAAGAAATCATAATATTTATATATGTACATGTACCTGTTTTATAATTTTGATGTACGATGCCCTGATGGTTAACAGAGACTGACAATTATTAGGGTGTCAGATAATCAAAATTCTACTGTATGAGCAAATGAGTGCAATGTTCAAACCTCTGACTTTGATGTTTTGTATTTTGACCTAGGATTTTCTCCCCTCTTTTTTTCAAGTACAAAAGGTTCCTGGACTTTGAATTGTGAAACTTGTAGAGTTATTTTTCATCTTTCTTACTAGCCTGCCCCTGACCTAAAATCTCATTACTCACAAAGTTATCATGGGCATGATAATTTAAAATCTAAGTTGAGGAAAAAGTGAAGAATTTAGAGCCTTGTCCAACTTCATTTACAGTTGTGTATGTATTATATGTGGATAAAAATACAGGATGTCAAATAATTCTTTTGTAGCTTTATCAAGTCATTATGATTTACCTTAAATCTGGGAACCCTGCTGGCTTATGGGTAAACATGGTAGACATACATGTAAGAAAAGGCCAGTGTTTGCTGGCTTATTGGTTAACATGCTGGACATGCATGTGAGAAAAGTCAAAGAGTCAAACCTTGCCCAGGTCAGTTCATGTCAGCCGCTGTGATGTTTCTCATGGAAGGGCACTTATTCCCATTGTCTGAGCATTATATAGCCTTTCATATGTTGATGTGCTGTTAGAAACTAAACAGAGATGTTACCAAATCATCATATAAAGTTGCATTGTTTTTACATGAGGACAACTGAATCATAAAAAAGATATATTGACTCACTTGTCATTGTGATATTAATGTCTCAGATGTGTGCAATAATAGTTCTGCTCATGGATAAGTGCATTTTTTAAAATGTTTTGTGTATCGAACTGTCATAAGTAATTTCATAGTCTTAATGATTTGTTACAGGGATAGTTTTATTGTTGTCATATTATATTCAACATAATAATCTATACACTTACAGACTTAATTGCTTTTACCTTGACAATAATCCATACATTTATGGGACTTAATTGCTTTGAATTTACAATAATCCATATACATATGGGGATTAATAGATGTACCTTCACAATATTCTATATACTTATGGGATTATAGATGTCTCTTCACAATAGCCCATATACTTATAGCGATTAGTTGATGTAGCTTCACAATAGTCCATATATTTATGGGGATTAATGGATGTACCTTCACAATAGTCCATGTACTTATAGGGATTAATTGATGTACCTTAACAATAGTCCATATACTTGTGCCTAATTGTTTCACCTTGACAACACTGTACATAAAATACTGCAGGTTCTAAACTGTCCTTCTTGTGAGCCATTCTTACATTATTTAAAACAATTGACCTAATTTTGTTGGTACGTGTAGCTCATGTGTACATGATCAGACAAGGTTAAGGTTTTGTATCCAGTGTTCAGAACTATTGCGTATTTGTTGAGTCCATGTTAGACATAGTAATTACTTGCTACCTTGGGTAGTAATTATTTCCCCCATTAGACATGGTAATTACTTCCCATGTTAGACAGTAATTACTTCCCACATTAGACACAGTAATTACTTACCTTGTTAGACAGTAATTACTTCCAACATTAGACATAGTAATTATTTCCCATGTTAGACAGTAATTACTTCCCATGTTAGACATAGTAATTACTTTACAGGACTCACAGTACTAATTATATGGAAAAATGGGAACCAGCCTGGAAATGCGTGAACCTAAATAGAGTATGTATGGCTGACCAGGATTGGTTAATAATGTTAAGTTATGCTTTTGGAAAAAGAATCTTGTGAGAGCCTATCCTAGTTGTAATTGAAAAAAATAGAGACTTTGTTTTATTGATGGAGTTTCAGTTCATTAACAGTCTTGAGTTTGGAACACTCATTAAAATTAGCACATGACTCTTTGGTGCAGAATTGAAAGCACATGGTTCAAGCACATACAGGTTCAGAAGATGCCATGGATCATGTCCTTTCCTCTACAAAGAAGCTGACATCCAGGTTTCATCTCGTCTTACATGACAGCTGATGCAGTTTGTCTCATAGTTTCTATGTAATTATTGTACATATATATTGAAATGTATGTAACATATATAATTTTTTTATGTTTTCTTATTTTTTTCAAGGTGCTTCTTCAACAAATGTAGTTATTGCTTCATTTGATTTTAATTCTGTTCATATTCCAAAAATCATAGAATATCATAAGCTTGCATATTACCTCCCTTTGAATAATTGTCCACCATATTGCATCTAATCTACCTACAGAAACTATAACACAGAGATTGATTCCTTAAAATATATCAGAAATTTCAAGCAGTGAAAGATGAAAGATTGATGGGTCTCAAAGTTATCTGTTTCAATTGAAAATGATTAACAGCTCCATGGAGACAATAAAAATGTTTATGTATTTTTTCATCAAGAAATTAAACACTATTTCTGACACAGGCTTATTCTTCATCAATTTTGCCAGAGCTTATTTCATTTGTCATGTTTCTGACAAAATCGTAAATGCGCCATTTCATTGTCAGTGCTATATTTGTCATGTGAATCCGCCTTAAGGTTTGCACAGTGTACTTAAGTGTAGAAAATAACACTCAATAATCTAAACTTTTTAATATGTTGTTTTGATATGACTATGTGTGATGGTTTCATTATTTTAATTGCTTGTTCATATTACACTGAGTTGATTCCCTTAAAGCATTGAAACATGAAATGGACACATTTTTTTTTTTTGAAGTTAAAGATTGAAAGTTGTACACATTTTTTTTTTTTGAAGTTAAAGATTGAAAGTTGTACACATTTTTTTTTTTTGAAGTTAAAGATTGAAAGTTAAGATTAGAACATAATTTATGTTCATCACCTGGAAAACCTTGGAACTTTTTGTCTAATTTAGAATGCATGGAGAAAGAGGAAAAGAAAGATACAACTTGTACCATATGGTATAGGCAATTACCATATGGTGTAGGCATGTACCATATGGTGTAGTTATCTACTGTATGGTTCAGACATGTACCATATAGTTTAGGCATGTACCATGTTGTATAGGCATATACCATATGGAATGGGCATGTACATTTTGGTGTAGGCATGTACCATATGGTGTAGGCATGTACCATATGGTGTAGGTATGTACCATATGCTTTTGGCATGTACAGTATTATGTTCTCTGTATGATATTGCATACTTTTACCAGAATATCATGGCTCAAAAATGCATTTTTGTCATATTATTTGTTGTGAAGTTTTGGATTTATGTTCAAGTCCTATTTTTTGCATGTGAACATCAATCATCTATTAATGTCTGCATATTTATACATTATGACATTTTATAGACTATTTGACTTTTGTAAATAATTCTGGAAGTCAAGAATGGCAGTAATGAAAATATCTTAAATTCTGTTCAACTATTGACAGTCATTTGTTATGTAATATCTTCTTTTTGTTATGCCATCCCTTCTGTTTTAAGAAATGTTTAAATGTGATAATTTCTTTTTGTTATGCTATCGCTTCTGTTCAGGTAAATTTCCTTTTGTTATTCCACCCCTGCTCTTAAACTGATTTTTTAATGTGATAAAATTTTTGGAAAAAATACTTTAAGTTAGTAGGGGCCCCGAGTGGCTGAGTGGTCTAAAGCGCTCTCCGTTATGGATCACTGCCATCTCACCTCTGTCTACGTGGGTTCAAATCTCTGATTCAGCTAATGTGAGAAAGCTTGCCAGTAGCTTCTCATGGGTCGGTGGTTTTTTCCGGCATTTTCCCGGGTTCTTACTCCACCATTAATACTGGCCGCCAGGTATAGCCTATTGTGTGCTGACAAATGGCGTTAAACCTTACAACAACAACAACCCTACAACAACAACAACAACTTAAGTTGTAACATAACTTCTGTCTGAAGATATTGTATGGAAGTGCTAACGGTTTAAATGTACATACATTACTATATATTATTCTTCACATTGTATAATCCAGGATGTGAGATCACTCAGTGCACAAACTATTTCATATGATACCAATGCATATATTGTTGATAAATAGCAATGTGCTGTCAAGGAAACATTTGGCAAGTATATGGTGATAATACTATATTGTCTGTTAGTACAAAGTTTTGTCAAGTATCGAGAATATATAGGTAGTACTCTTTAACTGATCAAAGAAATGCTTGTACTGAAAAAGCATGTATCAGTGAAAGCACGATGCCAGGTTGAATTGCTGTACAATACAGTAGAATGTATAATGGGTGATATCTCGATGAACATTGAATGGTCTCATTCTTTCACTCCCTGCATTCTCATAAAATAAAATAAAAATTTTGTAAAGATTATTTTCCCCATTTTGATATCTTGTCAGTCCAGTCATTCGCTGAAATCGCCAGCATATGCAAAATTATTGTTTAAATTTTTATATATTTTTTCCTTTTTTCACACTATGACTAAACTGGCTTAAACAGGGCAAGATGATTTAGCTACTAATTTCGAACTGCATAAAACAATTAACACCTGATTCTTTCAGCAGAGTCAGTTGATCTCAGTGTTTGAAAGTTGTCAGCATGGATTATCTATGTGTGATTAGAAGCAGTGCTAAAAGAATTAAAGAAATTAATTGATTGTGGTTGTATTACTGAAGCGTTCAGTTGGTATAAAACAAGGTTGGTTTGGTTTTAGTGTTTAAAGTTTGTTAAGTGCCTAAGTATGCATTATTTCAGAAATGCCAAAATCTAAGCTTCCGTAATGAACATTAGAGAAAGAAGGAAACATCCTGATTGTCTAACCATACAGTTTACTTACATAATGATATAATATTTCAAAGTTACTGTTACTCATTATCCACAACAGCAGCAATTACATGTCAACTTTAAAAAAATTAGCCATTGTGAAATTGCTAATTTTTGGGGCTGGGCTGTTATTTTGGATATCAATTTAAGAACTAAAAGAAAATTAGAAGAAAATAATGTGTGGGGTAAGTTATAGACGTACATATTCTTTGTTTGGACTGATTGAGGTCTGTGATAATTTAAAGGCCTTTTTAAATTTTGGAATATTGATTTGTAATATCTTCATGTAAGCAATGTCCCCATCTGTACATGTAATGCATACCTGTCATAACACACCGACACAGTCATGTTTTTTTTAAAAAAAGATGATTTTCAGGAATCTAAGCCACAAAGATTTTTCAACAATAAAAAACTTATTTTTCTTGATCACCATAATAGGTGCATGTAATCTGTTATGAATAGTAAACAGTCCAGCTGACATCAAGAAATTTAAAGTTAAGGTGGTCAGAGATAAACAACCACCTTTCAGAAATTACTTAATTGGCTGACAATAGCTGGGGTGATGTGTTGTGCCATATTCTGCTGTGGGCAAGTCCAGTTATCTAATTTGCATAGGTAAAGTAAACAAAGTAGAACAACCTGATTCATCTGAAATTAAGTACATCAAAGAGACGTGCTAAAGAACTTACTTTTACACATCACTGAATTGAATGAAAATATTCAAGCCAACTTAATAAAGTTTATGATCGGCTGGAACGTTTCTTTGAAATTGCAATTTAATCCATGCATAAATGCAAAATAAAGAATGTGATTATTTCAGTTGTGAGAATAGTGTTCAGATGTGATTCATTTTTTAAGAGTTTGATTCTGACAGAAACACGCTATCAGCAAAGCAAAAATAATTTTCAAAACAAGGAATATGGCTTTGTCAAGAACGGTAGCAAGTGGGAATATTCAATTCTTTGCACATACTGCAAACAGCTCAAATGAAGTAGGCCTATATGATATCCGTTGAATTAGAAGTATGCTGCATATATAGCATATTTGACATTTTGAATTAAATGTTCTCTTTATTGTTATTCGTTATCTTAATTTTGTTAAAATAATAACCATTAAATGACCAATGCTTTTCAGGATGCTTAGAGCCATTACATTAGAAGACAACAATAAGCACACACTCGTGTTTGCACCTTTGATTTTTGTTGATAAAGCTTTCACACCTGTATGTAACAGAGGCATTTATTACTGCTGTATTACCTGTAAAGCCCCCAGTGAAATTTTCATTCCTAAATGTGATATATATTAGAGACAAGCGTATCTTGTGAAACTGCATCTGATACAGTTTTGACAATGCTAGCATTATGGCAAAGATGAACACTAATGACACTTGCATTACCTTCAAACCCCCTACTAAATAACTGAAAGCAGCAAAGACTGCATCAAATTAACCATATATATGGATAAAGACAGAAAGTTTATGTATGATTTTATTTAATATCAGTTTGGTTTTGATTATGTGAGTGTTAGCAGGTGTATGTGTATGGCCTTGATATTTGACAATGCTATTCCTACAAACTATATCTTTCTTTCTAATCCGCTCCAGTGACCTCGTGGTTAAAGCTGCCTCATATGTGGGAGGTCGTGGGTTCTATCCCTGGCTGAGTCATGCCAAAGACTTACAAAAATGGTACTAGCAGCTGCCTCGCTAGGTGTTCAGCATTATGAGGTTAGTGTTAGGACTAGTCTGCCTGGTTTCAGGATAATATGACTGGGTGGGACATCATGCTACATGTCTGTGGCCTGATGCCCCAGTGCTAGACATCACTATAATCTGCCACACTGCAGACATTGTAGTGATATGACTGAAATTTTTTTAAAGCTACATTAAAAATCCAAATCACACACACACACTTTCTAAGTGTATTAAATGCCTTTAAAAATAAAATAGACAAGTTAATTGTTTTTATTCAGTTTTGAATTTAAAATAATTTTCTATAGGTTTATACGAAAAGATAGCTTGTACCTTATTGGACAAGATGGCTTTTTGTGGTCATGTGCACTGACCCCCACCCCCCACCCCTTGGAACCTCAAAACACTTTTTGAGTCTCAGAAACTCCCCAACACTGTCAGGGAATATGGCAGATGTGATAACAACTTCACATAAGCATGATCACCATCTGTACATGTAATGTCTTCACATAAGCACGGTCACCATCTGTACATGTAATGTCTACACCTAAGCATGGTCACCATCTGTACATGTAATGTCTACACCTAAGCATGGTCACCATCTGTACATGTAATGTCTACACCTAAGCATGGTCACCATCTGTACATGTAATGTTTGCACATAAGCACAGTCACCATTTGTACATGTGATTTCTGTACATAAGCATGGTCACCATCTGTACATGTAATGTCTACACCTAAGCATGGTCACCATCTGTACATGTAATATCTGCACATAAGCACGGTTGCCATTTGTACATGTAATGTCTGCCCATAAGGATGGTCACCATTGGTACATATACAACAATATGATCACTTGGACATGGTCAAGAATGCTTAGCATCGCATTGTAATTTTATAAACAATGAGTAGTAGCAGGATGGACCCTGGCTCTTTATCAGTTGAATATAAATTTAAAATTTTCATATCCAGATCTGAGTCGTTTTACTGTATGTTATGTGGCCTTTTGGCATTCTTTACAGAATTTGTTTAATTTTTGTGATTTTCATAAAAATGACAAGAAAATGGCATTTACTGACGATTTTAACTCAACACACAGACATGCACAGTTGATCTATGATGCATTTCAGAAACATAGGGAATGAATGAATCCAGTAGCAAATTTTGTTTATCTTATTTTAATCTCAAAATATGTGATCACTTTAGACTGAGTAAAAAAAAATGTATTCTTGTGTTTATTTTTCATTTTGATTGTTGTATTTTAATTTGAATCGTGATGCTTGGCTTGCATGCTTATTCATGAGTAAAAAATCATGCTGCGGTACATAGTCAGCTTCCATAATTATTATTAATATAGAATTAATTGTGTCACATAAATGAGATACAAAGGATGTTAATTGATCTCTAGTACAAACATTCTGTTTTTGAAGAATTTATTTCTTATCTATTTGTACAAGTATAATTTTGCAATTGGATCTTTACAGAAAATCATCTTTGGACCTTTCTTGATTTTTTGGGTAATAATTTCAATAACATTAACAATAATGGACCAGTTATTCTGACAGATCAGTTATTTATCTGTCTTTATATATCTGTCTTGAATTTTTATTATACACCTTGTCAATGTTTATATTTCTGTACAGTTTTTAAATACCTAAAATATGTATAAACGTGATCAAATATATTGTTTCATTATAGTGTCATTGTTACAGATATATACTGTGACATATTGACATTTTTATAAGCATTTTGTACCAGCTAATTTGTCATACCAGAACTGTTTTGTTTTCAGATTAAACTGTTAACTATAGGTTGACGTTCTTTTTCTTCAAGTCAGTAAGTCATAATAGATTGTGTTCATTGCAATTTTAGACTTGAATTTGAACCTTATCTGACATCAACAGTCTAACAATTTTCCCATTTTAATACAGATACATCCTTCAGGTTGGTGGTTCATTGTCTGCAAAGTCTTTTTATGGTGGAGGAAAAAGGTAAAAGAAACAAAACACCATCCTGTGAAGGGGACTACTTACACTTCAAATTCTCGAGTCCAGGATCATAACTGGTACCATAAGGATACAAAGCTGTTGCACTACCAGTGGGCTCTCACCCACTGTATGGAGCAAATGTTGAAATTGGCTGCAAAAATACTTGTTCCATGCTTTTCTAAGCTATTTGTCATACTGGGCATGCCATCTCGTGGTTTCAAGGGTGATTATACTTTCATTATCATTGGGTTAAATAAACAACAAACTTAACATGTTTGTTAGAATTTTCCCTAACTCAGAGCACACACATCTTAAACATCTTATAGTTTGAAATTTTGCCAAAAGTTTCAAACTCATAGAGGCGCCCCGAGTGGTCGAGTGGTCTAAAGTGCTGTCCATTACAGATCACTGCCATCTCACATCTGTCTGCGTGGGTTCGAGTCTCAGATTTGGCTCATGTGGGTATGTGAGAAAGTTTGCCAGTAGCTTCTCGTGGGTTGGTGGTTCTTTCTGCGGGTTTTTCAGGTTCTTCCTCCACCATTAATATTGGCCGCCATGTATAGCCTATCGTGTGCTGAAAAATGGCATTAAACCCAACAACAACAACAAACTCAAAGATATTTATGCACTGAGTAATGGAAAATTCTAATAATCATGAGTTATCCAGAGCAAGGAAGCAACCAAGTCAGTTGTAACTTAATATGTAATCTCAGAAACACAACTTTTAGCTAGTATTAAATTGAAACACATGTAATTGACAGACTCCATAATGATGTTTGTTGAACTTCATTATGTGTGTAAACATTAGGTGCAAAAGAGATTGATATGGTAAATCTATTTCACAGTAGAACCAAAGGATATAATAATACAGACCCATTGAATTTTAAGATCTGTGATGATCAGATTAGTCAGACTCGGCTCGATTTCATCTATTCAGACTGCTGTGTTCCAAACATTTGGTAGCAACAGTTGCCTGGCCCATTCACCACTAAGATTTTCACTACAGACATTGTTAGAAATAAGTGCCTGGTCCATTCATCACTATCCCTTTCACCTCAAGAACACACCCTGTTTACCAGATTACATAAATTGCCAGTGACATCGTAAATCAGTGCCAAAAAAAAATGCGCTTACATGTGGTGTTTGAAGGAGGCTAGAGACATAGAGAATATGATGGAGATTGAATCAGTTTGATTTCAGCTTTCACAATTTCTTTTGCAAGATTTATCTACCTTATTACCCATCCTTCTGACTTTGGTTCCCACAACATAACTTTACCATGGATTGTATAATTTTCAAGTTAATTTGGCCTTTGGCCTTAAACTGGTCTGATCTTGAAAATGTTCAGTTTCTGGCATTCCATGACATCATTCATAGGAGTTACGCCCAAAATCACCCCTGACAATTGATTTTGTGCCATATTACTAACCATGGAATGTTAAATTTCACCCAAATTCAATGAGGCCTACATGAGTTAGTTTCCAGCATTCTGTATCATTATTAATAGGGTTAGGTTTACAGCATTCTATATCATTATTAATAGCGTTAGGTTTCGAGCATTCTATATCATTATTAATAAGGTTAGGTTTCCAGCATTCTATATCATTATTAATAAGGTTAGGTTTCCAGCATTCTATATCATTATTAATGGGGTTAGGTTTCCAGCATTCTGTATCATTTTAAAAACCACAACTTTGGTATCTGCAACATTATTACCAGTGACTGTTAGATTTCAGAAAAAGTTTGGTGTAGCTTTGTACTGAACAGACTGTAAACAAGCTTGATCTTTAGTATACCAGTCACATAGAGGAGTTACGGCCCCTGATTTTCCATCATTCAAACTTTGGTTACTGAAGCTTAACTAGACAAGGGATATATAATTTTAACTCACTTTTAATGTACATTTACATTGACAAAATGTCAAATTAGTTTGATTTCTATCTTTCCATGATATGTACAGGAGTTATGTCCCTGATTTTCTGTCCTGCCAATGGGTTTCCACAGGTAGTTAGTGTATTTTGAGAGTCCTAACACACTTGTTAAATTTACACTAGTAAGATCTTTTCTTTATGAGCATTGCCCACGCAGAACCAAAAAAGAAATGATGATACTACCAGATAAATTCAAACTACATCATCATAATATGCTGATTAATCACAGTTATTAAGCTGTTGAATGGGTATGTGGTCTTAAACTAAGTAACAGAGAAGAGCATTATTAATTCCCAAGTAATCCTAAGTTTTAACACAAGTACAAATGTACAACGTTCCAGTTGAATTCCAGAGGTATTCCCATTAAATTCCAATATGAAAAGTGTTGGCGTGCCTGTAGTCTCTGATGTGTTAATGAGACAGTAGCCTGGATTGTGATGATGTGCTAACAGTTTTTTGATGCATCATAATAATATAATCGAAAAATTTCCTCGGCTGATTTCACTATAACTCCACATTAATGCTCCTGTCCAAGAATATTATTGATGATCACTTTGCATTTGCAGTGAATAATACTTTGAATAAATAAATCCAACCAAATGAAAAGCTGAGTACAACAGTAAGATTGATTTTGCTTCAAGATGTTACGGCAAGAGTGAGTAATTTCTCGAGTAAACAACAATATACACAAAAATTAAGACATAGCAATAGCCCATGAAGTCAGCTTCCTCTCTAAAGCATTTAGAGCTGTCAACAAGTTTAGGAAGTTCCAAGTGAAACACTCTGTCACAGACTCCGATTCAAATAAACATGTTTACCTCCAAATATAATGATCTGAATATTTAACCTATGCGTTTTGAGAAATGTTGCTTATGTTTTATGTTGTTACATTGTAGTAAACTAAACTGTTCTTAGAGATATGATATAAAGTTTTCACGAGTTTAAGATAAAATAAAAAATTTCGTTATCAGGGATAATTTATGGATGTTTTGGATAGAGTAAAAGTATCATCCAAACCAGTTCTATTATAAATTAACATTCAATAAAATAAAAATGTTCATTTGAAGTTGTGGTTGCATTTGAAACTGGCATATGATAGAAAAATTTCTACTTGTGGACATTTTTACACCATTGTTTTGCGAAGGACTTAATTTTCTTTCCTCATGTGTAGTGAATCGTCCTGGCACTGAATGAATTATTTCATGATAATGCTCAAGTATAGTCTCTTTCCAGTGTCTACATGAAACAGCTCGTTTGTTCCTATCATTTGCAAATAAATAACCAGTAAACATTTAACTGAAAGGGTTCTGGACAAAATAGGATACAAACAATTCAAGAATACCTGTGAATCTTTATAAATGCTAGAGCTGCTTAAACTTTAAAATCATTGTCAGATATTGTGAATTTTAGTGTTGCATGAACAATTGGAAAATTTCTTATCGAGAGCTTCAGATGAACTTAAGACGTCACACTGTTTAACAGAAAAATGGAATTAGATATTTCATTTGATTTTTAACATTATCATAAGTGTGTCCCTTATATTTATGTGGAATGACTTCTTATTTTGTGTTTTTTGTTTTGTATTGTTTTTAAATTTTGTTTTGTTTTTCTAATTTTCATCATCTTTTCAGTTGGACTATGGCATCGTCTGTCATTGTGCATTTTCAATTTCTTCGCTGTGTAACTAGCAGGAAAATGATGATTTTGAAATGAAATACCTCTATATGAAGTTGAAGATTATACAATACAATTATAAAGATCACGTAGAAGTCGATTAAAGTGTACATCTTATAGGTGGCTTTGATGAAGTGACCGCTACAACAACGTTAAACAAGAACAAACTTTAAATTGAAGGAACTATAAAGAATTCTGCTCATAAAATGGGCTCTGACTTTGTTAGTTAATATGCAAGAGTCATGTATCGATGTAGCAAGTGCGTTTTACACATTAAATGAAAAGATCGATATAATAATGTAACTGATTTTAGGATCATCCAAAAGAAACGTCTGAGAGACAACCTAACTACACAATAGACCCTTCTGTTGTAGAAATGCGAAGAACAAGTACCCAAGATTATAGAAACGCACGCTTTGGAAACTTCAGATCCGCAACATAGAAATGGATGAGCACAATTTAAATCTGAAATAGAAGCATTAATTGGGTGAAATTTAAAAAGTACAAAATCAGCCTGCATATCAAAGACAAAAACAATCACAAGTGCTAATTTACTCCACAAGGAAAAATAGAGATGAGAAAGAGTAATCTATTAAAACTGCCACATCAAAAATTGGAGCTTTTAAGTAGAACTCGAACGTCATGACCAAGATACCTGAAGAAAAAATACACTCCTGGAGGATACATTGTGGTGAAATAAATATATTACGAAATGAACTATACACAGTTTAAATTATGTGGTCGGAACTAATTTGGCAGTACTGAAATATTTGAAAATATTTCCAAGTTCAACATGACCAAAATAAAAGAATTAAACATCCTCTCAGAGAAAGTTGAAACTGTTTTTACAAACGCTGGAACAATTATTGATATAAGTAAAGCGACAACGCTGGCAATATCAGCATTTTCTTTGTTTGCTGCTGATGCTGTGAAAGTGTTATTCGACCTTTTCCAAGGGAGTCGCTTTTGATAATATTGACAACGATCTGTTAGTTGTCCAGCAAGGCATTGACAGCATCACCCGGTGTTACTAGTAGACTGATAACACTAGACAACAAATTTTTACAAAAGTCATGTTACTGAAATAAAATTAGTCAATTCTTATCAATTTTTATGTGCTGAACACGAATATGACAGTCAAATTGCAAAATTGGCTCTAGTTTTTTGTAATCTGCAAGAAATTAATGTTTACATAACGAAATGCATTCCAATAGTGAAAGGTCAACTGTAATAGCCTACCTATAAAAAATCAAGTCATTGACTACATCTTAGATTTCTTCGCCTGTCTCTTGTACAGCTGTTCGGGAGCATCTCTGAGGAGTGTCCAGCAGTAGTCAGCCAGCATTGTAGTGGACCATTTTCCCTGGTATCTTTGTTCCATTGTTGCGATATCTTGATGAAAACGTTCGCCGTGTTCATCACTAACAATACCACAGTTGCTAGGAAAGAAATCCAAATGGGAATGAAGGAAGTGAATCTTTAGAGACATATTGCAGCCAAGTTTCTTATACTTCATCAACATGTCTTCTACTAGTTCCTTATAGTTTTCTGCCCTAACATTTCCGAGGAAGTTTGTAGAAACTAGGCGAAAAGCATTCCATGCTTGTTTCGCGTCACCTTCCAGCAAGTTGTTGAACCGGTCATCTTTGAAAAGCTCTCGAATCTGAGGACCCACAAAAACTCCCTCTTTAATCTTTGCTTCGCTGAGTCGAGGGAATTTTTCATGCAGGTATCGGAATGCTGGCAAAGTCCAGTCAATGGCTTTCACGAAGTTCTTCATCAAACCTAGTTTGATGTGAAGGGGTGGTAGCAAGATTTTCTGAGCCTCAACCAGAGCTGGGTGTTGGATATTCTTCTCTCCAATGGCTACATTCTGCCTGTGAGTCCATTCCTTCCTCATGTAGTGCATTTCCCTTGCTCGGCTATCCCACTCGCATAAGAAACACATGTATTTTGTATATCCTTGCTGCAGTCCCATTAAAAGGGCAACTACCTTCAAATCACCACAGAGGTGCCAGCTGTACTTGTTATACTCAATGGAATTCAGTAGCTGCCTTAAGTTATCGTATGTCTCTTTCATGTGGACAGCATACGCTACTGGAATAGATGGAAGAATGTTTCCATTGTGCAAAAGCACAGCCTTGAGACTCAGTTTCGAAGAGTCCACAAATAGTCTCCATTCTTGTGGGTCATGAGTGATTTTTAAAGCATTCATGAGGCCCTCAATATCGGAACAGAATATCAGATTACTTTCCTTTCTGAAGAAAGGCTCCAATTGCTGGTGGCGCTTTCAATATGCAGTAATTGTGACATCTTCTTCTAGAAGATTCCATTGTTGGAGTCTTGATCCTAGCAATTCTGCCTTGTTCTTTGATAAGTCCAAATCACGAATCAGGTCATTTAGTTCTTCCTGTGTTATTCTGTGTGGGGTTGATGATGCACCACAGTGAAAATCTGGATCACTGCATGCTGATGGACCAGGAGAAGAACAGGTCGACTCACCTTTGTCTTCGTCAGATGAATCAAGAGAATATTCTGCTGGAGGTTCTGGAATAGGAAGTCCCTCACCATGTGGAACTGGTCTCAATGCAGACGGAATGTTTGGGTAGACTATTCTCGACTTCTTTCGCTTCGTTATTCCGCCGGAAAGAGGAGGAACCAAGCAGAAGTAACAGTCATTTAGGTGGTTGCTTGGCTCTCTCCACACCATTGGGACTGCAAACGGCATTGATGACCTTTTGCAATTCAACCACTGTGAAAGCTGTGTTGTACATGTAGCACAGCATATATGCGGAGCCCAAGGCTTGTCTTGGTCACCAACCTTGCATCCGAAGTAAAGATGATATGCCTTCTTCACTTGAGAATTGATACTTTTCTTCTGGTTGGCAAATGTCACTTCCCCACAAATATAGCAAAAATTGTCCGCGGTATTAACACACTTTCGAGGCATTACTGTTCTTTATTGTACGTAAATGGATAAAATAATAAGTTTTATGTAACAGTAGCTTGAACTGTCTCGCACAACGTCTAAAATATTTTAAATGCTGAACCTATCTGATTGGGCTTTATATAGTACACTGCTTACGTCAGCTTAAGCAGCCGCCTGGCATTAGTATAATAGGCCTACACATGTATAGTACACTGCTGACGTCAACTTACTTCAGCAGCCGCATGGCATTAGTATTGTATTGCATCAGAAAATGATGCAATCAACTGTGGATGATGTGAGCATGATGGTATTATGCAATGTTACATCATTATTCCGGATGTTGCTGCAGTCCTACTGGAGAAATTTACACAGTGAAACATAGAAAATGAGGTATATGAATATCTTCAAAACGAGAGCCAATACAAATTTTTCACGGTTATATTCGTGTTCGGCACACCAAAATACTACAGATTAGGGCCTTTTCAAGTCAGTAATGATTTCACTGTTGACCAGTGTAACTTGGTTATTTATGAGTTCTGACCGAAATGCATCTTGTATAGCTGTACACTTTATATTTATTTCATATTACATAAATGGTTTTCTCACTTGCATTCTGTGATCATAAGTGTTGATACGGCATCACAGAGGATACAAGAGCGCTAAACTAGGTCAAGAAGAAATTGGACCGCTGTTACAGTTCTACAGCTGTACTGACGGTAGAATTTAACCGATATTTCAAAAATGTACAAAATTTCGACCCTTTTCAATGCATGACTAATTTCATATTTGTCAATTGCTATTCCTATTAAAAATCTTCGAGTGTATTGTACATCTTGCTGAATACAAATTTCTGTATTTACTCATATTAAATAGTTACTTACTCCTGTCATGTATGTCTTTTAGCGATGTTGACAATCAGCAGATCAAGATTTGTAATCTTGAGTACCATTATGTACCATCCAGACTTGTAAAAGAATACAAATGGGTTTCACCAAGGTATGTATGTATGTATGTATGTATGTATGTATGTATGCATGTATGTATGTATGTATGTATGTATGTATGCATGTATGTATGTATGTATGTATGTATGCATGCATGCATGTATGTATGTATGTATGTATGTATGTATGTATGTATGTATGTATGTATGCATGTATGTATGTATGTAGATCCATCCACGACTTGACCAAATCATCTCATCTAGGGAGGTAGAGTGATCAATCCGCAACTCATCGACCTTGATTACGCAAGGGATTTCCCATACATTAAGGGACCGACCGTTTAACTTTCAGTGAAGATTGTGAACTGGGGTAGGGCTGGAATTTTTTTTCGAGTGAGGATTTTTTTGTTCCTTTACCTTAAAATAATTAATGTGTTTTAAAACTACTATAATGGATACGATAAGTTCTTTGTTTTTTTTTTAAAATTATTTAAAGAATAGATTTATTTTGGCAAAGTCCCAGCTCGCCCCTTCTCTCAAATTAATGGCCTATCCTTAAGTATGGGCGCGACAGGAGAACGCCTTTATAAGGAAGAGGAAACTCGAGTATACCTGGAGGAAACCACTGTGTCTTCGTAGAAAAGTCGGACCCTTCAGAAGTGTTACCTTTGCGCCGTTTCCTGGTCTCGAACTAGCGACACTTTCGTATGCGGTCTAACGCGCTACCCGTAGTTGGTGAAGTCTTGCCATTATTAGCTTCTTACAGCATGACAATGACAACAAGCCCCAGCCCCATACATTCACCTAGTGCTTGAAACTTTTCACTGTTGTCTTGAATTTTATTTACAGTGAAACAGTGGATCACAATGTTGAACTCTTTCGCACGCACGTGAGTCAGTGTCGATGTCCAATGAGGAAAAGGGACAGAGTTTTGTCACCAGCGTAGTTATTCAGAGAGTCATATTAAAAAAATAAAAAACATTGATAAAAATATTTGACAATAAATGTCTCAGGATTGACCCTTGAGGAACTCGAATTTGAATTTCATTCCAGCCAATCGCCTGCATCTTAATTTGCTGCTTCCCATTTGCCAGGTAAGATACAGGGTAAATCTGACATACCGTATGCCTGATGCATGCAAATGAGAACATCACGAGAAAGACGGTCCAAGACCAAATATAAATACACCAGAACTTCGCCTATATAGTTATTATTGTCAACAGCCTTCTTCTCTTCTTCAAGCAAGCATAAAAGAGTGGACTGGCATCCATGACCGTTTAGAAAGAAAAACAACTATACTAACTGGGTCTCAATCGATTTTGCAGTGTGGATATGATATGTAGAATGCAAACGGGTTTAAAGCTACTTTTATCAAGAAGAGTCTTATTTTTGAAAATACCTGGGCTTCTTTCAGAAGACCAGGAAAAATGTTCGACTGTAGCGTCTTGTTTATTAGATTTGTAACATGGTCAACAAGGCTTTGTGTCCCAGCGTAACACAAATTGATCTCCCACCCTACCCTCCATCCCCATTCCCAGTAACGAAACAATCATATGTCAGGTTTTGCATGCTAATGTTCCTTCATAAATTACAGCTTGTTTCATTCTAAAGCGTCATCAATTAGATGCTTTTAGGGCCATGGTCATCGGACTTAAATGGAACGGATGTTACTAAAAGTGGACGCGACTTTTTGTGCAACATAGAAATGCCAAGAAAGCAGAAGATTGACTACTAAACACATAAGGTATATTTTATATTTAAACAATCATCTTGACAAAACTAACTCTTGTGCTGTGACTTTGTACGGGTTCGGAATATTCGATTATTGAGGGTAGTTGATACACTTTGTTACACATGGACGATTTATGAAGTTGACTGGCGACCCTTGTCCAGCGAAAATTTGACTATGGCATTTTGACGCATTTGATCTGAAAAAGGCTTAAACGTTAAAACTACGTGCTACCTAAAATCATGCTTCGTTGATGGAATCAACTGAGTTTACGACAGAAGGGGAGAAAAATGGAATTATACATTTTACCTTATCACTCATAATGTTTACTTTATGAATTACACCCCGAAAAATATTTATCTATGATAATGTAATCCTATAATGACGCTGTCTCCAGTCTGTGATCAAACATATTTAGATTGCAATATCAGAGAGAGAGAGAGAGAGAGAGAGAGAGAGAGATGGGACTTTCTTAGAGATCAAAATAAACATAAAGACTTGGAAGACACTGAGAATTGTTCTTATGTATCGTACTAGGCAGCATAGGACAAATGATAAACGAAATGACACTGCGACAAAAAAAAAAAAAAAAAAAAAGAACATGAATGAACGAGACGAAAATCTGTATTATCATTTGAGAAAGCTCGAGAGCACATTTTTAAACAATCTATTTAGCAAATAACACGTAATGGTATACATTGAAATTTATGCATTTATCACGCTATCCGGGATAGAAATATTCATAGAAAACATTAAATTCGGAAAAGACGAAAATGAATCAACGCGATAAACAATCAAACAAAATCACAATTTTTAACCCCCGACATACGGATGAAATCTATATACTATTTAGTATAATTGTCCCTATTCAGTTTGACATAGTTTGTCAATATTTTTCAGGTGTAGACAAAAACAAAGTCATTATAAAACAATATGGTAATGTCACAGAAAAAAAGGCAAAGTAATAGCCAGGTAAATTTAGAGTGGGCTTTTGGAAAGTTGTGCATTTTCAAGACAGATTTGCTTTAGCGAGTGAAATAATTATAGTTGTTTCTTTAGCTGCAGAATGTAATCGAGAGGCAGTCAAATTTATATTTCAAACTGTCGCAAAATCTATCGTAGATACGGTGAACATTTCTGGTTAACATGATCCGTGTGACAAAATGATGCTGACTGGCTCTGTCCAAACACCAAAACTCGGTCAAGCGTACTTGTATCAATGACAATATTGATGAATCAGGAATATGATCGCATCAGCAGTCGATAATGAATTACTTTATTTATGTTATCTTGGCAACGTCTTCCCTGGCCAAGGGTCCTCGATCCATTTTATTTCATGTCGATGTGATACGAAGACAATCGACGACACTTGGCTGGCGATAATGTCTTGGTAAATAATACAGCTGGTGTAAATAACAGCGTGGGAAAAGATGCTCATAAACGAAAAACAAATACAAATAGGAGCTGATCGTACAAAAACTGATATAAATCTGTTGTCGTTTCAAATCAGACGACATTCGCTTAACATGTATATCATCTTGGTGGTGGTGGTAGAAATGGTGTAGTGGCTTAAACGGTATTTAATAGGAAAAATAAGGGACTCTAAAAGCGCCCTCGATTTATCTAAAAACATATTTCTTCGCCTTACCGGGGCCATGTATACTCTAGGTAATTCTTTATTAATACGATTGAAACTGACATGAAGCTGTCTCTTTGTGTAGACGTTTTTCAGTAATAAGGTGTTTTCGTAGGCCCTAGGCACAGTGCCTCCGGTATCTATTGGATAATACGAACCAGAGATCCACGCTACGATCCATCTGGCATCCAGCTCGATCGCATTGTCAAACTAATACAGTAGTACAGTAACTTTGACATCGCATTTTCTTTTCGCAAATTGCATTTCGCTTAAGATGCAATTATTGCTAGTGCATGTATTAATATTGATAACCTTCCCTCCATTGTCGATTTATCCAAAAATCTGTCCAGAGTGTAACACCTGTGCTAAATCTACAATTGGTGTCTGTTTTTATATGTATATGGTGAATTTTCTTTACAAAATATTATTAAGAAGATTTATATAGGAATATATGTATACAAAATATGATGGATCATACCAATTTTCTCTTTCTTTATTGAAAATGTATGTAAAGTAAAGACATAAACCACTTATTTTCACAATCTAACCTTCCCTGCTCAATGATCTGTAGACCCCCTTAGACACCCCAGGTTATACATGTAGGTAATTGCCTCGTTTTTGTTAAAGCCTTCAACAGGAAATAGAATGAAAAGTTAACACTAAAAGCTGAAGAAGGAAATAAGGTAGAAACCAAAAAATGACGAGGTATTATGAATTAATTGATGCCACGTTTCAAGATAACTGCCTAACTTAATTCGGAAAAAATGCCATGCCTCCGTTACAGTAAATGTTCGGAATCAAGTACGCTACCCTGACATTACCTGGCAAAAATCCCAGGTGTTTTTAAATAGTACAGTTCAAACGGTCTGGTTTTTCCATTCAACTGGTTTTCATATCAACATCATCAATGCCGAAAGAAGGAAACGCATGCATTTTGAGATCGTTCCTGTTTTACTGAGATATTTTAGTACAAGGTAGGGATGAATCTGAGTTGTTTTTAGTTCAATTTAAAAAGCGTAATTGATGTAATTTTTACAGGTCTCAGAAATCAGTCTGCGCCATTTTTATTATGTTGTCACTCCTGTTGTTGTTGTTGTTGGACTCAGGTCACTAAGACTTGTCAGAGACATCTGATCTTACTGCTCCTTATGTTTAGTTTGTTAGCCTGTCTCCTAGTAGTAAATGCTTCGGAGGGTGATAGGTGCAGGTCAGCACCAGCCCGCGCTTGGTGGTACACACCCAATCTTCGGTGGTAAACCGTATGCTACCCCCACACCCAATTCACCACCCAGTTACACCAGGAGGGGCATCCGGTGGTGGATGACCCACTGTATTTCGGGTGGTTTAATTATGTAATTTTAGTTTTATATTTTGTTTTGTATCCCAGATTCATGTATAAAGTTAATTATATTTATATATATGAGATATTACAGTTGGAGTTGTTATTAAAAACACTGCGTATGTCACCGGGGGTTCCAATCTTATTTTGCTCCATTTTTAGTTTGGTTCTTTCTTTCTTTAGTTTGTGGGAAGTGTTGAATATATGTGTAAGGTCTTCTGGAACCCGTCGGTGGTAGCAGTTTGGGTTGTGGGGTTGGGATCATATGTACTGCCCAAAGCTGCAGGCCAATTTAGTTTTTCCTATGTAGATTCTAGTTATGTTTTTATTTTTTATCAGTGTTGTTGATTTTTGGTGGTTTCTTATTCCTGCTAATATCTATTAGAATGGAGTATAATTTCCTGCTTTTGGTGTTTTGGCTTCAGCATTCCTGTCATTTGCTATCAATAAAGTTTTTCCTAATGCTTTGGAGTTCGCTGACATTGTAATTAATGGCTATGTGAGTTGGTTCATTTAGCTTTTGCTTCGCTATTTGGTCAGCTAACTCATTTCCTTGAATGTCAATGTGGGATGGTATCCACATGAATTCGATTTGTTGTTTGTTGTTATATAATTCTTTAATTGATACCTATGTTTGCCTGAGGAAATTTTCTCTTGATTTAGTGTTATTTTAGTATAGATGATATGAGGCTCAGCGAGACACTTATAATCACTGCTTTAGGTCTGTTGTTGTCCTTGATGCATCTGAGGGCTTCGAGAATGGTCCAGAATTCCGATGTGTAAATAGAACAGTAGTTAGGTAGCCTTTTACCCACTTTATTGCTCAGTTCGGGTATTAGCACTGCTGCTGTTCTGGGGGGCTCTGATATTTTGGATCCATCAGTGTATATTTTAATTGAATTAGGGTATTTTGTCATAATTTATGTTGTGATAATTGCTTTAAGTTTGAGTTCTTGATCGTTTTTATTGCCAAATTCCGTGTTCTGTGTGTTGATTGGTTGTTTGATATTAGTCCATGGCGTTGTCATAGTTTGTTGTTATTTCGGCCTGAAAATCGTCAATTGGTAGTCTTTTAATCAGATGGTTTATACGTTTTCCTGCATTGATGGTAGACACTCGTTTACTACTGAATGGCTTGTTGCATTTATTGATTGATATACGGGTGGGTTGTGTAGTAAGGTGGAAAGTTACTCTAGCTGCACATCTTAGGATTAACTCCTGCCTTCGTAGGCGTAGGGGCAGTTCTCCAATTAGTATGTGGAGTTCAGCTAGGGATACAGACGGCAGAGCGCCGGTGCAGGTGATTAGCGCTTTTCTTTGTATCAAATCTAATTTGTTTAGGTGTCTATGTGGAGCCGAATTATATATTTGACACCCGTAGTCCAATTGTGACCTTATTAATGCCCTGTATAGTGTTAAGAGTGTTTCTTGATTGAATCTCCATGTGGTTCCTTAAGGTTTTTTAGTAGGTCTATGTCTTTTTTGCGTCTATTTACTAGGCCGTTTATGTGATGTCCCCAGTTAAGTTCTTCGTCATCATACATGCCCAGAAATCGTGCTACTTTTACGAATTTAATAATTTTATTTTGAATGGTAAGCTTGGGGTATTTTAATTTATAACTAAGTTTGGTTATAAAAGGACTGCAATAGTTTTTTTTTCATGTGATAGTTTAAATCCCCATTTATCTGCCCATATCCCTATATTATTTAAACTATCTTGGATTTCACTGATGACTTTGTGACTTGTGGGTTAACTGCTCTCCATAGTCCACTATCGTCCGCAAATTGTGACGTTTCAACTAGGTTTGAAGTTAGGTTTTGATCCAAGTCAATAATCTTAATGTTGAAGAGTGTGGGGCTGAGTACGCTTCCTTGTGGGGTACCATTTTCTAGAGGGTATATATCAGAGCAAATTTCCCCAACTCTAGTTATAATTCTGCGGTCAGTTAAGAAGTTCTCGATGAAGTTGAACAATCGTCCAGTGATTCCGAAGTGGTTTAGTTTGGCTAATAAGCCCTTTGTCCAAACGAGGTCGAAGGCTTTTTCAAAGTCTATGAATACTGCAATTAGGTTTCTGTCTATCTTTCGTTTGGAGTTAAATGCTATTTTAATTGCTGCTTCCAATCATAGAAGTTGGTCCGTAGTGGACCTTTCATTCTAAATCCGCATTGGTTTTTGAATATTAAGTTGTTACTTTCCAAGTGATATTTAAGTCGATTGGTTATTATTGTTTCCATAATTTTGCACATATTATTAGTCAGGGGGATGGGTCTGTAAGACTTGTTGTCATTAGGGTCCTTACCTTGTTTAGGGATGGGAATTACATGGCATGTTTCCATTTATCAGGTAGCTTGCCTACACCCCATATCTTGTTAAGCAGCTTTATTATAGTGTACGTAATGTTTTCAGGCAAGTTTTTATATATAATATAACCTATTTGATCTTCACCTGGCGATGTTTTCTTTTTTATCCCAATGCTTTCTCCCATTCATATAATGTTATTTCGCTATTTAGGTTGGGTTCTTTATGGCCTAGATCTTTAAAAAGGTGTTTTTGTGTTTTTTCTTCTTTATCTCTGTGTTGTTGGAAGGCTGGTGTGTGGGTTTGATTGCTACTCATAGCTGAAAAATAAAATGGTTGGCTAGTTTGTCTACCTTTTCCTTATTTGTGAGTGCATCTGCTATTTTGGGAGTGGTATGAATTGTTTTTCCTCTAATTGATTTGATCTTATCCCAAACTTGCTTAGAGCTGGTCCTAATATTGATTTTTGAGCAGTAATCAAGATTTTTCTCTAGCCAGCTTGATTGTTTTTTTTTTTTTAAAAAAGTTTCTTTCATTTTCCTTATAAGTTGCAAAGTCTATCTAATTGCCTGATCGTTTAAATTTTTTAAATGCCTGTCTTTTTTCTTTATGAGCCTGCTTGCATATATGGTTCCACCAGGGTACTGTTTCTTTAGTTTGTGTACCACTGGTTTTAGGTATGATGGTAGTTGCTGCTATTTGTATAGTTTTAATTATATTTTCATAAAAACTATTTATATCCTCATTTTCTAAGCTAATGGTGTTTATTTTTGTTAGTTCTTCCCTAAACGTTCCCCAGTCAGCACTGTCGCATTTCCATCGTGGGTGTTTTTTGATGGGGTTATGTTGGACTGTCATCTGCAGAGTGATTCATATTAGATTCGGCAGCCCATGCCTCAACGAACCCGCCTTTTTTGTCTGTCCTAATACCCCCCCCCCCCCAGCTCGTTGTGAGCATTAAAGTCACCTCAGAAGACAATATGATCTTCTAATTCGTGTTTAGTAATTTGTCTATAGTTGGCCAAATTGGATACATCAGCGTTTCCACCCGGGCCCTATATATTAAAGATTTGAATACTACCCCTTCCTGTTTGAACTATTAGGGACTGAATTTCAAATGCCCCACTGTTACCTGGTGTTGTTGTTATGGCAACTGGGATTATATTTTTATTGCGATTTTTAAAGCAACCTGGGGAGTAACCTGGTATTTTTGGTAGTTGTTTAGTTTATCAGATATCTTGCTTTCCTGGATGCAAATGATATCGGGCTTTGGAACTTGATCTTATAGTTTTATTTTTAGTTTATTAATGTTGCTTGTTACACCTATTGAGTTCCATTGCCATATTATTAAGTTGCGTTAACTTGTACTATTCATGATGGTCTGTGGTCATTTAAGTTGTTTCGGGGGTGGGGGGTTAAGGCATTTTGGCTAGCATTTGTTGGATCTTTTCGATTACTTGCTCTCGATTTTATTTGTTTGAGTAAAAGCAGTTTATGGTGTCTGTTAGTATTTCTTTATCTGTTCTACTGGGGGTTCTGTTTTGGTTCCATTATTCGAGTTTGTGTTTACCTTATCTGTTAAGGTGGTGTTTGGATACCTTAGTCCTGTTTGAGTGTTGTTAATCCCTTAGCCTTGGGTTTGTCTGTGTTTTGCACTTTTCATTGGGTTAATGTTTTATCTGTTAAATTTTATATCCTGCCTGTTTCTAAGGTTGCCTAGTTGTGTCAGTTTGTTAGCCGCATGGTTGGGCATATATCTGGTGTTCATTAGTTTTTGCCATCCCTCATGGAGTAGGGGCATTCAGGGGATTATGGTTTATGCTGACCTAGCAGTTTGTGCATTTTGGTGTGGCCCTTCGGTTCTGTTCCTTATGGTTACCTCCGCATTGTTTACATAGTTTGCTGAATTTGCACTTGGACGCATAGGGCCCCCAATGCTGACAGTTGCTGTAGAACTTGGGTTTGTTAATATATGGTTCTAGGCGAAGGCATATTCCATATGGGCCTAATCGTACCATGTTAGAGAGCGGCCTTTTAGATTCTAAGACCGCTGTATTGGTCTCCTGCCTTTTGTTATTTTTTAATTTATATGCCCTATCAATGGGTGCTCCACTATCATTGAGTTGTTTAGTGAATGTTTGATTGTCCATCCATTTGTTTGGTCCTTTTAACTTCAGGACTGATTTGAATTTAGTGGTGTCTATTTGGGGGGTGGGTGGGTGGGGAGTTTTCAGTTTTTGTTTTTCTGTTTTTGTCAAGTGGGGTTTGGGTCCTGATGAGGGGGTTAGGATGTTGAGATTTTTTGCCTATTCTGTTGTGTCTTTCCGCTTTTATTTTGATATTATTTATTTCCTCTAATTCTAAGAATTTAGCGAATGTAATGTTGGGTCCTGGCCGAAGTGTCTCTCTTGCGGGTAGAAGCTGTTATCTGTGAGGCTTGTCTATTTCTGGGGACTTTTCTTTTTTTTTTCTGTGGGCTTTTCTTTTTCTGGGGTTGTAACCTGGTCTTGACACGGTTGCTCTTTTTCTTTTTTGGGGTTCGTTTGCCTTTTTTTCGAATGGCTTTTGTCGTGGGGAGATTTTTTTTTGGGGGGGGGGGGCATTAGGATCCCATTTTAAGAGGGAGCGAATGATGACACCTGCAACAAAACCGGTACCTACAGGTTTCAGAATGATTTGCTGTTTGGTTTTAGTGTTGATGCGAGGATCGACCAGTTGCGTCAAGGCTACATTGTTTCTCTCAACAAAGAGTTTGGTTTGATGAGGAATGTGAATGATGCCTTGCAGTAATTGACGTGCTGTCACCGTAAACGATTGTAAGACTTCCTCGAGACTTATTCTAAGACACAAGCACGTATTTGTGTATTTTGTTCTCAACTGATGCTGTACAAGGCATGGCTCAATTTGACGGCAAGATGAGACTGAAATGGACGTGATGTTGACGCTGTGTGAGACAGACCCAAAGTGTCCGTGTTTTTTATTGATTTTTTTGTTAAGTCGACCACAAGGACGTGTACACGACAGGTCCTCCGTCTTGGCACCAGCTGTGAAACAGATGGGTACGAAATCGCAAATAATCGGGGGTGGGTGGGTTTTAAATCTACGAGTAAATAGGCGTGTGGGGTTTAAGTGGCATCGTCGTACGCATGAATCAGCCAAGGAGTTCCTAACTGTTTGGCTAAGACTTGCGCTTGCGATTTATCTCTAGGGCTTTTAAACAAGACCACGTAATGAGCATTGAGAATGATGGTGCGATGGGCTTTACTTTGTTGAAACAAGTTTTAAGTAAGGTAAATGACACTGGCATTACAATGATGCCCTTTGCGAGTAAACCACAGTTTAATTTCATCTTCGTCTTCTCTTAGCATGTCGTAGAAAATGACCAGAAGGGTTTGACTGGGGTCAGACACGATCGCGTCGTCTTCGCCAGGAATGCCTTCCACAAACACAATGGAATCGCCTTGACTTTCTCGCAAGAGGCTATACGTCGATTGCCACTCTTTGTAACACCAAGCGATCCGTTGAGGTGGACGATTGATCAAATTATGTTTATGATCGATCAAACGTTTAATAAATTAGGTTTTGCCTGAACCGTTAGGTCCGGCAATTAACATGTTAAAGGGATGAGAAGATACAAAGCCTCAATTGTCACGTTCGTCGATGACTTTAAAAAAGGAGGAGGAGGGAGCAGAGACAGTAGAGGTAGTCATAGTGCAAGCAATGTCACTTTTGACACGAAGATAGACAAGACAAGAGTTTTCATACTTTTTCAGGATACGTTTAGTACAGCGATAAAAAACACATCAAAACGATCAAAGTGGAATATAAACAAGTCACTGTACAACATGATTTTGGTACCCAATGTGTCCTAGGGACATTGTGTAAAGCCTCTACATTGGGTACAGTCACACAGGTGTCCTCACGTAATTGTCTTTCGGGAATGTCTATGACAGTCCTGTCCTCAAGGGTGTTGTCATTGGTGACGGGTTCTTCTCCTAGCACTGTCGCTAACGCAGGTTTGAAAGTTACTTTTTTGCCTGTATGTTTGAATTGAGGATCACGTCTCTTGGGCATAATTGGCCACTTCTTTGGTACAAGCCTCAAAACCCCAACTTTTTCAGTCACGTACATCTGTTGTGTAAGTCACAAGTTACACACACGTCGTAGTTAATATTTTCAGTACCTAAAAGTTGACGAATTTTTTTCTCCCGTATAGGTCGAGAAGTATCTAGATGAAAACGCTTGGTTTTTAATCAAATGAGTCTCTCGTGGACAATTAAAGGGACCATTTCGTGTTTTATTTAGTAGTAAGTACTGTTCGTAAAGAGTCCACAAGGAATCGGCTGGTAAACGAAATCCCAGAAAGGAAGTCACCAAGACACACACCACACGGCGACCCCAATTCAATGGATACAGTTCCCGTAATAATTGTTGGTAATCCTCCTCTGTCTGAATAGTGTCATCGATTTCCTTTCACGGAATCTGTTGTATCACGAATGACGGAGGTCTTGAGATGGTAGCAAGTTTTTATACCCTCTTTGGTGTAAGGTAATAAGTGTACTTTTTTGAACAGCATCGGTTTTTAGATCCGTACCAAAATTGTTTAGTCACTAACTCACGCACCACACGTCGCACAGAAGTTTTCTCTTAAACCATGATTTCTTGGTGTAAAAGATTTTGGTAATACTCTAACTCGACTGTTGGAATTATGTGTATTAGGATCAGCTTGTGAGCAGAATGAGTGGCATCCAAAACTTCATGAATCTCACGCGATTCAAAAATGTCTGACCAATGGAAAACTTTGAAATGAATCTCCACTTGAAAATCACCAAACTTAAATGATGTCTGTATGAAAGGATTCATCTCTCTGGCTCGATCTTGGTAGTGACAATGAACTATTGGTCTTGCACGTTGTCCTTTTTAATATGCTGACCAACATCGACGTGTCTGTACGGCAAAGTGTTATGGTTTGGAGACCGTACTCGCTTCTGGTACACGATTTGATAAACTTTTTCCAAAGGCCGACTGATGATTTGACGTGTGGGTAAACGTACAATCTTGTGCGGTTCGTAGATGGTCACTTTGACGTTTCCATCCTGTCCAGATTGCAAAGTTCACCACTCGACTGATGCGATAATTGAGAGTCGATCTTTTTCACATTGCACTCGGTGTGCACTTCTCTTTGTATTCGTAGCTTTAACCTTGAAGCTAGAGTGTCCCGGGGGAGTCTGTAATGTATTTTCCCATTGAGGCTAGGGTATACGATTACACTACTATGATTCGAAACTATATCAGACATTAACTTTACAAGTGTGATTTAATATATCCTCGATTTTTTTATCCAAACCTTGTTTTGGATATAACTACCCTTGAAGTTAAACCTAAATCTAATATTGATCCGTCCAATGTTAGCTTGAATACACCAGACGTCATCGTCAATAAGATTTATTTTGTCAGTGAATATTACTTGCTTGAATAAACCAGACCTCAATAAGATTTCTTTTGTCAGTGAATAGTTTTAGCTTGAATACATCAGACCCCAATAAGATTTATTGTGTCAGTGAATAGTATTTGCTTGAATAAACCTATCCTCAGTAAGATTTATTGTCAGTAAATATTATTTGCTTGAATACAGTAGACGTCAATAAGATTTATTTTTTTCAGTGAATATTATTTGCTCGTCATTGATGTCGTTGCTATAGATTGTTCATTCATGTTTTTGTTACTTAATTGGTTCACAAATGCAAATCCATAACTTTTAAAAAGAGCAGATTCCATATGACATTGTCACTAAATAAGCCAAAGGGATCTCTTTACCGAGCGACTTCAGCTCTGCTAAGAATCCCGCTAGAAATCACGTTTTCTTTCTCCTTATTTCCAAGGACTTCTCGACAGCAATCGTTGTCTACAGAAAATTCCAACGCGTCCAGACAATACATAGTTTTCATCTAATCAATGCCTGACCACAAATATCACAACTACATATTTACATCACAACTTCATAATTGCATGCCAACCTCATAACTGCATGGCTTATCCAAATATATTTCTTTAAAGTAGTGCCAGTATTGCACGCCGTCAAAATATATAATTCAAACATTATACACTGGGAACTATTTTTCCTATTCTAACGTAGGTCAGTCAAATTATGATTTTAAATCTCATTTCGCCTGTAACTCTACACCATATTTACCATCAACGCAACAATAAAAGGCGTCTCCAGATAATGGAACAGTTCTCTCTCAATTATTATATACAGTTTATCAGTCCCTGTCACAAATACTTCGCATGGAGACACACAATCAATCCACACATTTAGGTGCTAATATGGACTACTTTGCTAAAGGCCAACTTATGCGGCTCTAACATGAACTCAAAAAACACTGACTGTACTATATATATATATATATATATATATATATATATATATATATATATTGGTTTTTAATTAGACGAAACATTTTTGTCTAGCTCAGGACTGGTTATTGCAGTTAAAATTTCTTATAAGTCCAGACTCACCTACCCTTATCAGCCTGGTCCGGCAGTATTATATATCACACTATATGTATATACTAAATGTGACATATAGCTCTAAAACATAATATCTGACCATTGGATCGCGGCACTAAATCGAGTTTTCCCCACGCTTAGCCCTGCGCGATGACGATATTTCCTCGACGCCAAGTGCGGGGTTGAAAACGATTTTACTCCGCAGGCCACCCTTGTGCTCTAGAGCATTATCATCATAGTCATCGTCATCGTCATTGATTATTATTATTATTATTATTATTATTAGTAGTAGTAGTATTAGTATTGTAATAGACTCCGAATTAACCAGTTCTGCACCATAATGGGGTTGGGGTGGATTTTACTACTGTATGTGAATTCTCCATATGTTATTAGAGATGTTTCTTTTAAGATATTAGTGATGCATGTTTAGCTCATTGGACCTAGGGCAGTGCAGGAGCATGTAGTTGTGGCAAATTAGTTGCTTTGTGGTTACATGAAATTTTACGTATAACTGCTCCCTATTTTCGATAATGCGCCACTTCATAGGCATGTTCTCAGACTTCCTGCGGTCCATGGAGTCAGATTATACTGAATTACTAGTTAGGTAATCCCATATTTATTATGTATGTTGGAAATCTCTGTCAATACATTTTAGCTATTACCATGTTGATCATTATATTACACTAGGCTTGTCAAGGTTTGACATTTTACATTCAGCACCGTTTCTTGCACAAATTACATGCTTGTGTTACCTCATTTAATACCAGATGTGTTTCTCCATCATGTGGCCGCTTGATGTGAGCGTCACGACACATGTAGTAAATATGAAGTTTCAGGTTGTTCGTGTTTCGCGGTAAACGAACTTTTCAACGATCGAGTCAAGTTCTTATGGACGCCATCATTATTCGTTTGTGACCCATGACCTCGATGGTTAGATATTACAGGTATGTGATTCACATACATTTACACTTAGATGAAGTCACAGTGAACTTATTGCCGAAAGTAATATCTTAAATATACCGACTTTATATAAAAACTGTTAGATTTATTGAGTAATGTAATTTGTGTTGTGCATAGTAGCAACCTCCCCAGCAACCGCAATTCTTTTAGTATCATTATACCCTGTCATTGGTTTGCCACAGTTTATCCATTCAAGAACTGTTGTTTTACTACTGAAAACTATATAGAAATATTAGGATACAGAGTTTTTGTCTCAGAGTTTTGTACAGAATAAGATACAAGATATGAGAATATTTTATATGTTGGAATATATTGAACCTTATTCATATGTGATCGATATCGCAAGTTTTGCGATAGACTGAGGTTTGCCAGTTTGCCACATCTGATTCGTTGGCGGATTCGGTCTGCCAATTCTGATTGGTTCAGTACAGTCACGTGGTATAAAACCGATGGCTATATATTGGAGTGGAAGACAGTACTTGTCAGATAACTGCAGAGCGCGGTAAACTTCAAAACGATAATAACATCTGTGAAGTCCAATACTCCTTTTAGGTAATGACATATATAAATTGCTAAATAATAATAATAATAGTATAGGACTGACAAAGTAATAATAATACTCTGAATTATGTGGACATTAATTAGGTAAAAAGCTAGTAAAATAAGCAATACCTGGAATATTTAAACGTCCGTGTTTTTAACAATATGCAGAGACAAGCAATCTGGAAAATTACGTAGAAATGTTGAGTAAGTAAATTAATCTTCAGAATTATCGTGCAGTTATCTCCCACCACATTGGTAACCTGGGTTAAACGAATACAAAGCAAATCTTCAACTCTCGTCTGTTAGGGTCACTCTATGATTTCCAATTTTTATTTAATTTATTTAACATTGAAACGGACTATTATGTGCTGAGACATTTTATTGAAAAGATCCTGGAACAAGACATCGGAGATTAATGTCAGTATCAAATTGTTACAATACAAGAGTGCAAGCAACGAGTGTTTCAGGAGTATATTTGTCTTATTCCAAATGAATATTGTGTACTGGTAACAGTTTTCCAGTTTCTTAGCTATGTTACTTTCATTAAACATTTTTGGTTGACTTTACTGTTGAGTGGAATTTCTTCAATTAACCCTCCCTAGCAGACAGGAATTAGAGGTCGCTTACAAATTGGTGTCAGAAGTGGGATGCTCTATTTTTAACAGCATCCAGTGATTCGGACCCAACCTAGCTTCGATTTGTGGTGGAACTGTTTTTGTGAATATAGTTGAACCAGTTTATATTGGTTGTGTTGTTGCACCTTGAATTTGTTTTATCTGAAATTTTCGAGCAGAGTTGTATTATGATCTGTAGTTGATAAAGGATAATGGCTTCTTCCCCTGACCCTGAGATCAGCTTTAATGGTGTACAAGAACAAGAACTGAATGAGTCTGGACAAGGTGATGCCGTCCATGACAGCCAAATAGATGATGAATTCACTGATACGGCTGAGAAAGAGGAATTGACTCCAGATGAGAGAGATGATTTTCATGACGCTGAAGAATATGATGATATGTTGAGAGGGCGCAAAGGACGGGATGGGCCACATTCAGAAAGACCAATGGTTATGATTGGTGGATATCCTGGTCCAGTGCCGGGACGATTTTATATGAAACCTGATCATTTCAGTGGAGATGAAGATTGGGATGAATATATATCACATTTTGAAAGTTGTGCAAAACTCGGTCGATGGAGTCTTGAAGAAAAAGTCCTTACACTGGCTGCTTGTCTCCGCGGTGTTGCAAGAACATTTTACGTCAGTCTCACCACAACGGAGAAGAGTTCTTATGCAACGCTCATAAGAAAGCTTCAGCAACGGTTTGGAAATTCCCAGCCTCAGAGTAAATGGTTGGCACTTCTGGAATCAAGAGCACGCAAGAGCGACGAGTCCATTGTAGCATTGGGTGGTGATCTAAGACAGCTGGCCCAGAAGGCATATTCAAACTTAGACGCTAAGTCTCAAGAAATGCTTGCAATGAATCAGCTTTTCAGAATACTTCCATACTAGATGAAATGCCGTTGCATTGATAAGGAGTGTAAGACTGTAGCTGAAGCAGTCGAAGTTGTGCAGAGGTATGAATCTCTGCTAGGTGATGAAGTCACTAAAAAGAAATCCAGTGTTCGGTTGACCAATGGAAGTTCTAGCTCTGATTCTAAAAACATAGGCAGTATCCAGGAAACCCTTCAACAAGATGTTGAACGTCTTGACCGTCTAGAAAAGAAGGGATTGAATCCATCTGGCCTTTGACAGATCTTTCTCAAACCATCAGCAAGGAAACAAAGCTTGCTTCTTGTGCAAGTCTCCGGACCATTTAATCCGGAAGTGTCCCCTATACAACAAAAACAAGGCTGAAAATGGTGGTTATAGGCGTGTTCAAAGAAACCGAGATGTACCAAATGATAATAAGTTCAACCAACAAAAGCAGAGAAACGATTCTCCGTTAGCTGTCTAGGCCAACAGTTGACGGATCTTGATGGGCCTAGTCAAAACAAAGCCAAGGATTTGAGTACAGTTGATGTCAGAATTGGTCAAGTAGGTGACAAGTTAAATAAATGGGACAATGGTCTTTATGCAGCTGGACATATCTGTGGAACTCAAAGTCAGTTTCTTATTGATAGTGGTTCTACATCTACACTGTTGTCATACAGAGTCTTTAAGAAAATAGAAGCAGATAACAGACCTCAGTTGAAGGAACAAGCAATAACTGTACGAGACATCAATGGTAATCGTTTACACGTGTATGGTCTAATAGATGTAGACATTAAAATGGATGAAAAGACATTCAACCATCAGTTTCTTATCTGTGATGTTACTGAAGAAGGTATCATAGGCCAAGACTTTCTCCTAAAATTTGTTGATAAAATTGACTATAAAGGTCTTAGATTCATAACTGGGAACGGTGACATACGTTGTTGGTTTGGTGGAGAAGCTGAAATGATAAGTCGAGTCACCGTAAGAAGGACGACACAACTGCAAGCAAACACCGTTACGTGGGTTCCAATTCATGTCCTAAGGTCAGAATTCCTAGCTGAAGATGGCATTTTAGAAGTGTCACACAGGGTTAGTGAGACGCAGAGAGTATGTCTGCTCAGTGGAATCATCAATACAAGAGCTGATGACAAATACATTCAAGTAATTAACTTTGGTGACTCTGAAACTATCTTAAATGTGAACACTGATATAGGCATCTGTGAGTCCTATTATGAACAGAATCAACCTATTCATATATGTGCCAGCATAACAAATAAACCTGGCATCCCTGCAGTAGATCAGCTGCCAGACCATCTAAAAGATATGTTTGAGAGAAGTTCTACTGAACTTGAACCAGATGAAAAAGAGGCCTTTGCAAAACTGTTGCTGAAATATCAAAATATATTTTCGAAGACTCCTGAAGATCTTGGCAAGACGGACAGAGTACAACATCGGATAAATACAGGACAAGCTCTGCCGGTACGACAACCTCCTAGGAGACAACCAATTGGCCATCGTGAGGCAGAGAAATCTGAACTGGAAAAGATGTTGCAGCTAGGTATCATTGAACCATCAAACAGTGCTTGGGCCTCGCCCATCGTCCTCGTCACCAAGAAGGATGGAAGTACTAGATTCTGTGTCGACTATAGGAAACTTAATCACCTAACTGTGAAGGACGCCTACCCTCTTCCTAGGGTTGATGACTCTTTAGACTCATTGTCTGGTTCAAAATGGTTCTGTAGTATGGATTTAAATTCTGGGTATAGGCATGACTCCTGAGGATAGAGAAAAGACAGCGTTTGCTACAAGTTTTGGCCTTTATCAGTTCCTGGTTATGCCCTTCGGGTTATCCAATGCGCCATCTACTTTTGAACGTTTGATGGAAAGTGTTTTGAGAGGATTACAGTGGAGTGAATGCCTTCTTTACATGGATGATATAATAACCCCTGCATCAACCATCAGGCAATGCCTAGAAAGGCTAGAACACGTTTTTCAACGACTGCAAGAAGCGAATCTCAAGTTAAAACCTTCCAAATGTGTTTTCTTTAAAAGGAAAATAAAGTTTCTTGGACACATCGTGTCTGAGGAAGGAGTTCAAACGGACCCTGACAAAATTGATGCAGTTTGTAACTGGCCCATCCCAAGAAATGTTAAACATGTTCGAAGCTTTTTGGGACTGTGCTCATACTACAGACGCTTTGTCAAAGACTTTGGAAAAATTGCACGCCCCTTGCACAGGCTGTGTGAGAAACGAGTACCCTTTCTCTGGAACGAAGAGTGTCAAGAAGCCTTTGAAAGGTTGAAGCAGGTTCTGACGACTGCTCCTGTCCTAGCATATCCCTGTGCAAACAAACGTTTCATTCTGGACACTGATGCAAGCAACACTGCTGTTGGTGCAGTCCTGTCACAGAAGTATGATCAAACAGAAAGAGTCATAGCTTATATAAGTAAGACTATGAACGTTCATGAGAGGTCATACTGAGTGACAAGGAAAGAATTACTTGCTGTTATTACGGCTCTAAGAAACTTTCATTCATATTTATATGGACAAGAAATATTTTTGAGAACGGATAATGCAGCTATTAGCTGGATTAAGAACTTGCGTAACCCTACTGGACAAGTTGCAAGGTGGCTTCAGGAACTGGGCACATACGATATCAGTGTATCACATCGCCCTGGCCAGAAACATTCCAACGCTGATGCAATGTCGAGAAATCCATGTGTCACCTGTAGGAGGCAAGAGGAAGTTCAAAGAGACGTTGATTCAGATGAAGACAGTGAGCACAAAGTGATTGAATTTAAACCAGTGTCAACACAGTGTGAGGAAGAAACTGATAAGAAAGTGGGTTGTTCAGACACAACAGAGCAAGTTATATCCAGAGCTATTACAAGAAATCAAACTGCTGATAAAGAGTCTACTTTCTCCGCAAACCAGGAGTTGCTCTGTGGATGGGAACCAACAGAGGTTAGAAATCGGCAGCTAGAGGACCCAAATATTGCACCGATAATGGTAGTCGTGGATGAAGGGTGCGCTCGTCCGGAATGGCAACGTATATCTGAAAATTCTTCCTCACTGAAAACGTTATGGCGACAATGGGATCGACTTGAGTTACATGGTAGAATGCTATACAGAAGATGGTTTGATGACACCAAAGTTTGTTCCAAGCTGCAGCTGATAGTGCCAGAGGCACTCAAATGTGATGTTCTCAAATGCTTCCATGACATTCCAACTGCTGGTCATCTTTGTGCTCAAAAGGTATTGGGAATAATTAAACAGCACTTCTACTGGCCTGCAATGAAAAAGTATGTTGAAGATTACTGTAAGAGGTGTGACAAGTGTGCCGCACGTAAACCTTCCAATAAGCGGAATCGTGCACCCTTGGGACAATATCTAGTTGGTGAACCTATGGAAAAGGTTGCCCTTGATATCTTAGGACCACTTCCCTGTACAAAGAATGGTAACAAGTACATAATGACACTTTGTGACTGTTTCACAAAATGGACAGAGGCCATACCTCTGCCAGATCAAGAAGCACTAACAGTAACCAAAGCCTTTGTCAACGAATTTGTCTGCAGGTTTGGCACTCCACTCCAGCTCCATTCAGATCAGGGTAGATGCTTCGAATCAAAGATTTTTCGCGGCATGTGTGACTTCTTATCCATCAATAAAACAAGAACAACACCACTAAGACCTCAAGCAAATGGCCTTGTGGAAAGATTTAATAGAACACTTGCTACCATGCTTACAATGTATTGTGAAAAGGATCAAAATAACTGGGACTGGTATCTGCCGCAAGTAATGATGGCATACAGAGCATCGACACACTCAAGTACTTGCAAAAGCCCAAATTTGATGATGTTGGGTAGAGAAGTTACACTGCCGATGTTAGCTGTTATTGGGGAACCTGTCCATGAAAATGTTGTAAAGAGAATGCATGCCGATGATTACACTGAGGAACTGCAGGAGAAAATGAAACAAGCTCACAAACTTGCACGGAAATACCTAAAACAAAATGCTATTTACCAGAAAAGACATTATGATATAAAGGCAAAAGAAAGGTCATTTAAGGTGGGTCAACCTGTTTGGCTTCATGATCCTGTGCGTAAAGTAGGTGTATGCCAAAAGATGACATCACCCTGTAAGGGTCCCTACCTTATTATTAAGAAAATTGATGACATAACTTATATGGTGAAGAAATTTCAAAAACAACCAGCTAAAGCATACCATATTGATAGGCTGATGTTGTATCGAGGACAGCACCTACCACGATGGATTTCCAATTGGGACAAGAGACTGAAAGAGTTGTAGAAAGTTTCTGTTCAGTTGTATTCTTCCTTCCTTTTTATTTTCTTGATCACCTACCCTGAGGTAGTGTTCAGTTTTATAGGGTTTCTGAGGATGACGTAGTGGATGAAAGATTTCCATACTGTGAGAGGGGAGGCAGGCCACATGGGACAGGCGACGCCGGAACGCCAGTGTCTGTTTTAATAGGTAGCTACCGCGAGTCATATGGGTTGTTTAAAGCTCTGGCCTGATCAACCAGAGTTGAGCTTCCTGGGATTGGGAATAAGATTATTCTCATGATTTTGTGGATTCCTCCTGCGAACTCTCGAAAACATCTATGATTACTCTATAAAGGGGAACACTCTTGCAGTAGTTACTTTTAAAAAGTAAAAAAAAAATAATTTAAAAAATTTTTTTTATTCCAGTATGGTAGGCAACACCGTGTGGTGAGAGATACTTCACACCCGCAAACGTATAGCAAGACAGGGCTGTTTACAATGATTCCTTCTATTGTCCTTCCAGAATGAAGTGCTGGCTATGTACAGCTGAATTTTCCAACAAGAGAGATCTCAAGGCCCACTTAGCTGGACCGCCACACGATCGTATGCGTGTCATATGCCCATGGTGTCATCTGGAGGAAAAGTGTTTTAAGAAAATAAACGATCTGAAGAAGCATGCCTGTAGGCAGCATAGACTGGACATTAAAGGGCTGCCTGAGGATTATTTTGGTGAACCGAATGTGTTTTATCTAGCACTCCATCCAAAGGACTATGTGTGGATTGTACGACCATCAGATTATCATAGTCAGCCTGCTAAAATGGCACGTTGGGCGATTTCGAATTGGTTGAACAGGTGCAGGCGCCCCAGCCGTTCAAGGAATGAATGGATTGATGGATGGGTGTCTTGCACAATGGATGCGAGTCGGCACGATAACCCTCATAAGAGGCCTCGGTTGGAAGAACCCGAGCCCTATTCACCTACCACACCAGCTGTTGGAGATGAATATGCTCAGTTTGACTCGGTGCAACTGGGGAATGGCAATACTAGGGCATATTTCTTTTCTGAAGGTCAGGGATTTTCAACCTGGTACGAGGTTAACCTCTCTGACAACATATTAAAAGAAAGGCGTTACTTCGAGAGTCTGTCAAGGAAGATCATGGTGCCACTGGACCCTAATCGCAACAGGCCCAGCTCTGGAGGGTTTGAGGTGAAGGACGAGTCCATTAGGGAAAAACTATGCCAGAAATTAGGGATTCCTTCCAGCTTTGTAACTAGTCTCTACAGGAAGACCATATCTGCTTCAGAAACTGTACCAGATTATCCTTGCCCAGTTCCAGCAGCAGATGCAGTCATGAACACTCAACTCGCCATGCCTGAATCAAACAATTACTCCACTGAAGATCAACCTTCAACTCCCCTGACATCAGAGAAGTCAGTGCGAGTCTTGTCGCAAATATCTGAAGCTAGACTATCAGGGTGCACATATGACTAGAGCCTGTCTAGATGTGTACAGTTGCCTTCACGAGGTCCACCAAACCATAATATAGAACCAGAAAATATTTCACCGGACATGATGATGGAGTTACCAGACCAAGCCACCGGATCTCCAAGTGTGACCCTCTCCAGTCTGAACATCACAAGTCAGCCATTGGTCCCTAAGATAACTGCAGAGACTCCACTAGATCTGTCAACTTTATCTTCTAAAGTTGTTACATCTTCTCCAAAGAAGTCTCCAATGTCCAAAAATCAAAATAGGGCGAGGAAATGACTGAAGACTGGGTGCATGCCCCTGTTTCCACCAGCAAGGAGAGATTGGGATAAAGAAGAGGTAGTAGAATTTCCGCTGGCCCAGTGTCAATTCGTTGGCCACCTAGGTCATGGAAGAAGATGTCTGCCGACAGGAAGTTGCTCAGTGTTGAGTATGCTGCCATGATCTTGGAAGCAACTTTGACTCCAGGCCACATCCCTGATATAGACCGGGGGGATCTCATAGACCGCTACAGTCCACTTGTGCTTCCAGGGACAAGTTTCGTTCTTACCAGCCACCCGTTCCGGAAGTGCCGGTACTACAACTATGAAGTTCTCCGTATCATTGCTGTAGGGCAGGACATAGCTGACTGTTCCAGGTTTCTTGATATTCTAGAAGAAAGTGCCAAATGCAGATATAAGAGTTTGGACTATATCCTATCAATAATAGAAAAGGCAAATGTAGGGTTACGGCTGGAACCTTGAAGAAAAGAAAAACGTAATGCATAAATTCAGGAGAATTAGAAGTTTTTAACATGGGGGTAGTGTAATAGACTCCGGATTAACCAGTTCTGCACCATAATGGGGTTGGGGTGGATTTTACTACTGTATGTGAATTCTCCATATGTTATTAGAGATGTTTCTTTTAAAATATTAGTGATGCATGTTTAGCTCATTGGACCTAGGGCAGTGCAGGAGCATGTAGTTGTGGCAAATTAGTTGCTTTGTGGTTACACGAATTTTTACGTATAACTGCTCCCTATTTTCGATAATGCGCCACTTCATAGGCATGTTCTCAGACTTCCTGCGGTCCATGGAGTCAGATTATACTGAATTACTAGTTAGGTAATCCCATATTTATTATGTATGTTGGAAATCTCTATCAATACATTTTAGCTATTACCATGTTGATCATTATATTACACTAGGCTTGTCAAGGTTTGACATTTTACATTCAGCACCGTTTCTTGCACAAATTACATGCTTGTGTTACCTCATTTAATACCAGATGTGTTTCTCCATCATGTGGCCGCTTGATGTGAGCGTCACGACACATGTAGTAAATATGAAGTTTCAGGTTGTTCGTGTTTCGCGGTAAACGAACTTTTCAACGATCGAGTCAAGTTCTTATGGACGCCATCTTTATTCGTTTGTGACCCATGACCTCGATGGTTAGATATTACAGGTATGTGATTCACATACATTTACACTTAGATGAAGTCACAGTGAACTTATTGCCGAAAGTAATATCTTAAATATACCGACTTTATATAAAAACTGTTAGATTTATTGAGTAATGTAATTTGTGTTGTGCATAGTAGCAACCTCCCCAGCAACCGCAATTCTTTTAGTATCATTATACCCTGTCATTGGTTTGCCACAGTTTATCCATTCAAGAACTGTTGTTTTACTACTGAAAACTATATAGAAATATTAGGATACAGAGTTTTTGTCTCAGAGTTTTGTACAGAATAAGATACAAGATATGAGAATATTTTATATGTTGGAATATATTGAACCTTATTCATATGTGATCGATATCGCAAGTTTTGCGATAGACTGAGGTTTGCCAGTTTGCCACATCTGATTCGTTGGCGGATTCGGTCTGCCAATTCTGATTGGTTCAGTACAGTCACGTGGTATAAAACCGATGGCTATATATTGGAGTGGAAGACAGTACTTGTCAGATAACTGCAGAGCGCGGTAAACTTCAAAACGATAATAACATCTATGAAGTCCAATACTCCTTTTAGGTAATGACATATATAAATTGCTAAATAATAATAATAGTATAGGACTGACAAAGTAATAATAATACTCTGAATTATGTGGACATTAATTAGGTAAAAAGCTAGTAAAATAAGCAATACCTCGAATATTTAAACGTCCGTGTTTTTAACAATATGCAGAGACAAGCATTCTGGATAATTACGTAGAAATGTTGAGTAAGTAAATTAATCTTCAGAATTATCGTGCAGTTATCTCCCACCACATTGGTAACCTGGGTTAAACGAATACAAAGCAAATCTTCAACTCTCGTCTGTTAGGGTCACTCTATGATTTCCAATTATTATTTAATTTATTTAACATTGAAACGGACTATTATGTGCTGAGACATTTTATTGAAAAGATCCTGGAACAAGACATCGGAGATTAATGTCAGTATCAAATTGTTACAATACAAGAGTGCAAGCAACGAGTGTTTCAGGAGTATATTTGTCTTATTCCAAATGAATATTGTGTACTGGTAACAGATTTCCAGTTTCTTAGCTATGTTACTTTCATTAAACATTTTTGGTTGACTTTACTGTTGAGTGGAATTTCTTCAATTAACCCTCCCTAGCAGACAGGAATTAGAGGTCGCTTACAGTATATTAGCAGTGTGCTGCTGTTGTTAGCCTTATGTGCAGGAAATCATGACTGCGCGGAGGATATAATTTGAAATTTAAAAGTCTGGTCAATGGAGTAGATTTCTTTCCGAAATTTATAGCGTAAGAGAATTTACAATGCATGAAAAGATCGCCTATTGTATAATCGGCCATATTTCTTCTATAACTGGCGTCTTTATTGTATTTAAGAAAACGGGGATTATTTGTACTGTCTTTAATGTGCATTTAATATTAAAATAATTTCAGATACAATGGCAGACAGAGAAACAAGTGAGGCAAGATCCAGACTATCAATGATCCTCATGAAACTATTCTATCAAATCGGGATCAACAAAAAGATGAGAAGGAGGAGACGGTACAGCTTCATACAGTATGAGGAACTAGATATGTTCATAGACGGTACAGCTACAAGTATATTCGGAAGTCAGACTGAGGGATCTACCACACCGGGTCTGAGATCAGATATTGACCAAGTAGTTTACGTTGTGAATACACTTGCTGTTAGAGACGCGCAAGATGCTGTGCCTGGAATAAATAATTTTCTGATGGTAGCAGATGATAACACCTATCCCGGGTACTACAAGTTACAGTTGCTGCATCCTTCGTCACTGGAGCCTCTACATGTGGGAAACGTTGTGGAGTTAAAGGAAGAAAATGATATATCCGCTATAGACTGTAACCAGCGCGTTGTTTTGAAGCCTTCGAGTTTTACTTATGACGAGGTTGATGAAGTTCACGGGCCGGCTATAACACACTCAAGCGGAGGACCACTGAGCCAGGATTATATCAAGGCTATTAGAGTGAACAGCTGGTTACAAGAAGCAAAGTCATGGTTAATGAGGCGAAGACACAACAACTGGATCAAATCAACTGAGTTTGATCACTTCCTTACCAAAGAAGCCTTCCTTGTCCCAGTTGGTAATCCACTCAGCGTACAACAACATTTAGAGTGGAGAATCTCATTTACCGCACTGGAAAGGGATCTGATGTGGAGACTTAGTAATACACAAATAGCTTGTTATATTTTAATGAAAATGATCAATAAATCTTTCATTACACCGGCGGTTGGGGAATGTCTTTCAAGTTATCATTGCAAAACTGCGTTGTTCCATTTGATAGACAATACAGACAGGAAGTTTTGGAAACCAAACAATTTGTTAAGTTGTTTGAATCTAATGCTGAAAACACTTTCGTCATGGGTAGAATCTGGATTTTGCCCAAACTATTTCATAACTAATGAAAATATGTTTCTGGGCAAAGTGCAAGGCACATTGAGGAGGCGATTGCACATTTTATTGGTTTATCTAATAGACCAGGACTTCAGATACCTTACTCAGATTGAATTTGATGGACTTGGACAAGCATTCTCTGAGGTCTGTAGTAAACAACATATACAACCAGATATATTACATGCAATCTTAGATGCGGTCCAAAGTAGAAATGGCAGGGATTTACATGCATTGACGTTCATGGATGTTACACTGCTTGAAATATGTTATCAGTATAAACATATCCTACAGTCTCGTAACTCAGATATGCTGCATACACTAATACAGGGATACCAGGGTTGTAGCACAGTTTTGCAAGACGCTTTATCTGTACTTATTGCACTTATCTGTAGTCACTTCGGTTCTCAACTGGCTTCTTCGTGCATTGCAGCAAACCGTATGCTTTGTAGATGTATGGAGTTGGCACACCTGTTTCTTCAGATTGGGGCAGGGTCTGACGTCACTACCGGAAGACTCAAACTAGCTGGATTCTATCTCAGATTAGGATATGCATCTCAAGCTGAAGAAGTACTGACCGCTGTGGAGCAGGACCTCAGACATTATGTATCGGACATTTCACCAGTGACTTTACAGCACCTTCTAGATGAGACATGTCAGAAGATTGTGTCTGAGGAAATGAAAACGGATCTAATCTTTAAGAGTTGTCTAGCTCTATCTGTGATATATCTACCGTCAGAAATCCACTGCATTCCACCTCCTCTCTGTTATGAGATGTTCTGGTCAGTAGGTGCTGACCATGGACTCAGAGATCATAAACTCTGGCTGGAGGTGGACGCCAGACCCTGCCTGTATTTCTTACAGCACCAGACATACTCGGCCCTGGGGAAGAATAGACAAAGACTGGAGGCATTCCAGAATCTTGCCGTGGCAATAGAAGAGGAGAGAATAACTCACCCGGAGACCAACCTCAATCTCATGGCCTTCTGTCTAAGACAAGAGGGGCAGACATACATTGCTTTAGAGTGCCTTCAAGAATCTCTTCAAATTAAACCCGAACAAAACTCGGCAATATGGCAGATCTGTAATATATTAAACGAAATATGCAACAATCAAAAATAGTATCCTAACGGTTCTGTTTTGGGGGACAATATTACAAAATCAGCTATAAAGCAGTTTCCAATTTAATATCTGCATGCGTATTGCAATACATTTTTGAATGGCAAAATATCTATACTAGAACATCATGTGATAAATGGACGGTCTAAATTGTCTGCACTAGAACCTTGCGTGACCATTGGATGGTCTATTATTCGGATTGTGATACCAATGTTTAATCCATAAAAGTATAACCGAGAAGGGAGAAAAGGAAAATGTAATTGCTTATTCATGTGAGACAGAAAAAGGTACTGTGTGATAAATATGCATCCTAGATCACTTCTCAGTACCTTCTTAAGAATGTGAGTAATGGGAAGAAAGGAGATTTACAACTGCAGAAGAACGAACTACTACTGCTACTACTACTACTATTACTAATAATGATAATATAAATAATAATAATTAATAGTCAGAAGAAGAAGAAGAATTTCAACAATTATATTGCCTTAACATTTATCAATGTTTATCTCTCACATTAGTATTTTATATGCCCACTTAATTTTATATATCCAGTAAAAGAAGCTCAAGAGACTGGGGAGGCAGTACTTTCAGCAGTAATTGTAAGACGACCATTGTACATATATAAATATGTGAATTCCAGCTGTGGTCTTGATCAATGTAAATAACATAAAAGTATCTTTTTTAATACTAGACATGTTTGAGAGCCGTCGTCAAAGAGAATTAAATCCAGGTCAGTGGACGGGCTTGTTCCGATTGTCATGCTTTTCGTTTAAGTTGCATTAATGTGCATTCCGTTTTGCTTACGCCAAAGTGATATATATATATATATATATATATATATATATATATATATATATATATATATATATATATATATATATATATATTTTGTGTGTGTGTGTGTGACTTTTATTTAAATTATTTTTTATGGAACCTAGAGACTTACCAGATGGAGAGCCATATCATTCATAACATAAACATCATAAAAAGAAAAAGTACATAATATTAATCCTTGATAAACACTACCTAGAGTAAAACTCAGATTAGAAGTATATTTACCCGTACAATCAAGCCCTAATATGTTAGTGAGATATGATGCAAACCAAGTACGATAAATTGGCAAATATAACACTCGGGTTATCTAAGTTTTTCCCTACCACTCACTCACAAACAACGCACAGAGTTTGAAATAGTAAAGAAGTGTAATGTTGATTATATAGTTATGTTTAACATTCCAGCTAAATTTTTCGAAGTTTTAAGACGATATAATAACAAGAATCCAAGATCAACATAATAAAATCAGCATCTTCAATTTAAAGACCATACTAATTTATGAAGGGCGGCAATGTTGTTCTGTTTGAAGAAGACCTGTGAGCTGATTTTGTTAATGATTACAAAATAATGATTCTTCTGTATAATTAATACATAATTACAATACAGACTATCATTTGGAATATCTTTGTGACTCATTACTCGAAACATTTGAATTGATAACACATTTAGGACCTTAGGAATTCGCTTATCATACTGTAAGTTATTGTGAATTCTTTTACTTGTGTTTTTGATTAGTTTTGACATGCATCCTCTCCAGATTAATTTGGACATGAATCTTCTCCAGATAATTTAGACAAAAATCTTCTCCATGTTAATTTGGACATGAATCTTCTCCAGGTCAACTTGGACATAAATCTCCAGGTTAATTTGGACATAAAGTTTATCCAGGTTAATTTGGACACGAATCTTCTCCAGGTTAATTTAGACATTTTCTCCAGGTCAGGTTGGACATAAATCTTCTCCAGGTTAATTTCTTAATACATCTTCACCAGGTTAATTTTGACATTCGCTTTTGTACAAAATAGTTTCCTTCTCGACAACATTGTCAGGGGTTCAGTAGGTTTTGAAAGATTAGAGCAAAATTTAGGATACTATCCAGCCACACCCAAATATCGCATCAGATGCGTTTTGCTAATATGCACTGGGAATTGAGAGAAATCCTTGACCTTTTCTTTTACATATTTAACTTGACCTTGTCAGACATTATATCTTAAAATGCTACATAAGCAAGGAAAAACTCTCTTTTAGCTAAATTAGCCGTCCGACATATATCACTGAGTCGAATGGTAGGATACTTCGCATTTACTTCTCCTTTTGCATATTCTCCGAATGTAATTTGATAGGTAATGTATTTGATGGAGGAAACCAATTTGTGTTCCGAGGATGGGACGGACCTGCAGAAGTTTCACCTCTGCTTCTTTTCCTGGGCTCGAACCAGAGATATGTTGGTCTGCGGCCTAGGGCAGTTTACATTTATATTCAATATACTTCTGTAACAACAAGCCTCCCCCTCCCGTAACATTTACCTTTGTAAGATAAAATAACACTTCTAGTGGATGAATTTAGTGTTTTCTTACATTTTGCTTGCAGTGAAATATTCAGTCAGAATGTTGGATTCGTTAACACGTGCGTCAATCTGAGTGTCAGATTCCTGTGAGGAAAATGAAAGTGTTGTCATTGCAATGTAATTTAAAATCACAATGCAATTTTGAAAGAATTTGAAAGTACAATTCAGAGGCTTCCAGTACAGCTACTCATGTTGCATCTTAATTTGCTGCTTATGATTTGATTTGGTCTAAATTGAGTGTGTCTAAATTGATTTGGTCTAAATTGAGTGTCTAAATTGATTTGGTCTAAATTGAGTGTATCTAAATTGATTTGGTTTAAATTGAGTGTGTCTAAATTGATTTGGTCTAAATTGTGCGTGTTTCAATTGATTTGGTCTAAATTGAATCTGGTCTAAATTGATTGGGTCTAAATCGAGTTGGTCTAAATTGAGCCTGTCTAAATTGAGTGGGTCCAAATTGATTTGGTCTAAATCAAGTGGGTCTAAATTGATTTGGTCGAAATCGAGGTGTCTAAATTGATTTGATTTGGGGAAATAGATCTCCTGTGCAGCATGCTAACTGGTGTGCAGTTACTTTTTATTAAAATATCTCTGCCTGAGCGTCCTTCAGACAATCAGGAAAAGTAATTGACTGTATGACTGTATTACTTAGAATTGTCAAATGGGCACCAAGAATTGATGCCATGGTGTTTAACAGTTTGACCGGAAGCCTATCATTCGTTTGAAAAAAGGCGTTAAACGCACAACAACAACCTTATCACTTACACGTTCACATATACACGTACATTATGTTACTTTATGAGTGATTCGGTAACATTTACACTCAGAACAATAGCCAACCAGGATCATGTAATCTTAAAATGTCACCATCTTCAGTCTCTGTTTGAATGGATCTAGATTACAATTTCAGAGAGAGAGAGAGAGAATGAGAGCACATTTGTACCGTTTTAAGTACCGACATAAGGATGAACTCCAGAAATTACTTAGTATAATTGTCCTTATTCAGTTTGAGATTATTTGCCAATATATTTCAGTTATAAGCAAACGTTAAGTCATTCTAGACCAACATACGAACGTCTCAGAAGAATATTCAGTGTAACTTCCATATATCTTTAAAGAGGACTGTTGGAGTAAATCTGAAAACAGTTTTGATTTGGCAAGTGAAATAGCGAAAGTTTTTCCTTAGCTGCAGAACGTTATCTAGAAGCAGTCAAATTTATATTCCAAAACAAGATCCGTGCGAAAAATATTCTGCTGACTGGCCTTGTACACACAGCAGCACTGCACTGTACAACGTACGTGTGCAGATGACGTTATTGATAAGACATGAGTATAATTTTGAATAAATGACATGCTCCATTTACAGATAATTTTCAGAATGACATTAGCTACCTTGACATTACCTGGCAAAAATCCCAGGTGTTTTTAAATAGCACTAATCAAAAGATCTGGTTTTTCCACTCATTTGGTTTCCATATCAAGATCAACATTGCGGTATGAAGAAAACACGTATTTGGGATCCCTTCTGTTTAACGGGACAATAGACGAAAAAGGTACGGATCACCTGTAGGTGTATGTGAATTTTAAGATGTATCCTTTTAAAAATCACAATTACAAACATTGTTACGAGCCTCCGAAATCAGTGGACGCCATTTAGAAAGATCCATTTATATTATGTTGTCGTTCGTTCCTATTTTTTATTTTTGCTGTTGTACTAGAGGCTTAGTTGTTCATGATTAACGTTAGCAACATTGGTAAGGATTATAAATGAATTGTACCTGCCGAGATCATTTTAGTAGTATACATAACGATGTAAACATTCATACATAATAGGTTTTACTGGTCTCTGACATCAGTCGACGCCATTTCCAAAGAGTCGTTGTAATTAACTTTTACCTCATCCTCGTCTTTGTCGATGATGCTTGATATGGTAAATATTGTGATCATTGTTCCTTTTGAAACATCTTCTAACAAGTCCACAAAACCATAGTAAACCGACGGCCCAAGTAAGTCACGATGCTGTATTCCAGAATTAACTAAATGGGGGGGGGGGAGGGGGGGCTAAATGAAAGCCAAATAAATAATGGGGACAAAAATGCCTGTATAAGAAGACTTCAGACGAACATAAAGCCTTGAACATGTAAGTTTCAGGATAGGTCAAGGTTTCGTTAGATAACAATTTGTTTATCAATATTATTCCGTGTTTATATTAGGTTCATAGGAGCTTTACTTGGTTCTACAGACATACACATGTGCTTTTTTATTTATATTTTGATTTGGCAATCCACGATTAGGATATGTTTTCTGAGAGTTATTGACCCTTTAAAATGGTGTAAAGAAAATAATGGACTTTCCATCGGTAATTATTAAATCGATCAGCTACCGATGGGATCATGATCTTTTTGCTGCTGTTCTTGTTGTAGTTGTTGCTCACGGTTTTGATTTTTGTTCGGAGGTGTAGGTCTTTTCTTCTCTTTCGGTTCAGTTTGCATGTAAGTTAAGATATCCACGATTTTCCCCAATTGTTATCAATGCGGCACAGTTGACAGCAAACTCTTCTAACCGCGCTTCTCGATATCGCATTATGTAGAGCTTAGCTCACGGTATTTGGCATTGTGTAGCTCCAAGTCAACAACGAACGAACCTAACACCTGTGCAAGCTTTTATCCCTGCCGAAGTATATAGGGCACAGTCCAGGACGAACTTAATTACCGCACTGTAAACACTTATTGATGTGTCATTATGTATGCGCAGAAACGACTCTGAACTTGCCGAGCTGCATTATAAGCATTTATTGATGTGGCATTACGTAGAGCTCATTCGAAAACGAACTTGTGTAATTAGGTGTGACTCTTTCGTCCTCTTTGTCCACTTCAACTGAAATTTCCAAAGAGGGCTATACTAATGTTAAACGTTTGCAAGGATTGAAAACAGCTATATACTGCATGCGTGCTTTTTAAAAGTACAGGAGATCATACTGAAAGTTCTTAACTTTATGGCTTGTTTTTTACATAGTTTTGTGCAATAATACAACTGCGTTCTTGAAATAACGTAACCTTCCTATTACTCAGCAGAAAATATTCATCCACAGAATATCAATGAGGGATGCATTTAGCCAACTACATTTTTATTTACATTGTCAGAATAGGTGTTGTTCATTTACGATAGGTGTTAGTTTGTCACAATGGGTACTGAATACGTGTTCGTCAGTCAGAATCTAAACTAGTCAGACACAATATGTAAGTGTCAGTCAAAAATAGTTATTGCCCAGTCTGAACAGGTGTTTTCCTAAAAGAATTGACATTTGTCAGTTACCATAGTTGTTAGTCAGAATAGGTATAAGTCAGTCAGAATAGCTGTTGTTCAGTCAGTACAGGTTTCGTCGGCAACTAAACATGAGCGATTTATTGGGACATATTAGAATTTAATATTGTGAGTCTCTATTGGGCCCTATGGGAACTCAATATTAGCAAGGATGCGGTAATATTAGCAAGGATGCGGTTTTATGGGGCCTTACAGGATTCTCAAATGGATGGGTCGGCAAGAGAACCTATAGGAAGTAATAAAACGGTCTATATGGGTTGGTACTAGGTCTTATTAGAAAATTCAAGTTTAAGAGGCTTGAAAATGATTTGGGGCAAATTGGAATTTAACATGGACGTATCATCAATGGAATACATTGGATTTTAAAATGGGATGAGACACTATAGCTAACTATGGCAATTTGACACGGGGATGGGATCATGTGGCCATATATAGGAATTGAACATGTGGGTGGGTTAGTATGCCTTTACATTTAACATTGACAATTAGCTCCAAACAGGAATCTTAGATTACAGGTTTACAGCCACGCATCGGTATATACATTAACAGTTCATAATCACTGTGAGAATGTAGCACTAGCTGTTACAAACATATGATGAAATGTAATGTTAATGGTTTCTGCACGCCCAAAAGTAAAATAGCAAATCAGGGAGGTTGGTAGCCCTATTGTAGGTTAAGATGCATGGGCCGGTATAGGGGTCTTTGGAATTTGAACACTGAGCTGACTATGGTGGTCACTGGAACTTTAACAATGCTGACCACTTTGGAGTCTATTGATATTGAACTTTATATATGGGGAGGATCAAGATTGGATGACTATGACGAAAAATTAAAGAAAAAAAGCAGGGAGGAAAGGATGAAGAAGAAAAAACATAATTACAGACAACCACTTATTTTGCGACCAAAAAGGTACGCCCTTACAATCCTAGACAAATTGCAATCAAATAATCACACATACAAAAAAGTGAACAAGTGCTCAAGGGGATAGGAAATAATCACAGCCAAAGTCTAACTGACAAAAATCCACACACAGGAAAAACTCTTGTGCAAGGGCAATGTAAGGTAAAGGGAAGGACAATACCTATTCTGACTGACTAACACCTGTTATGACGGGCAACACTTATCCTGACTGACCAACACCTATTCTGATTGAAAACCGAAAACAAAATAGACAGGTAGTAGGGAATGTGCAGTTATACAATTAAAAGTAATACTTTTCCCATATCTGAAATGACACCATATACTACACGCTACGTAGATACAGTTGTGTCTGGCCCGTAACACAAAGCTCGAATAAATATAAATATTATTGGATATAAAAATGTTAATAGACTGTTTAATATTTATAAGACTAAAATTTGACCCAAACTGTACATTTGCGTATTAAATTATATTAAATTACTGTTCGATGAACACTAGTTACATGTAATAAAAACTTTACAACAGAAAATGGTTGAAATAAAACAGTAAGTTAGGACTTCGAAATGTTAGGATATTTTGTTTTCTCCCCTGACGTTAAAAAGAATAAGAACCTGACTTGTACAACCCGTATATCTTTTTTTTTATCTTTAATTAAACTAATGGTATAATAATATAATTAATCAGTAAAGAAGGCCTTATACACTCTGGTGTAAAATCCCAAAAAAGTAGTATCCAAATTTGCTATCAATGTATGCAATATCACAATTTATTATCAGCTAAAATAGTTGTTGAGCAATTGTTAAATGTATAGCATTTGAAAGAAATAATATCGTTGCCGATTTTATAACTTTACCCCAGTAGTTTAAATGAAGAGGTAATTGGACACTACACAACTTCAGAATAGTTTTAAACAGCAAGATAAAAATAAAATACAATTCGAGTGGACTGAAAAAAGTTAACATATTCCATTACCTTAATGAAAGTCTGACACAACAAATCCTGGTTGATTAGCACCTTTTAGTATATATTCTGAAAGTCATCCTGATTGTCCTGTGGAATGCTCAAGACTACTTCATCTCGACGATTTTTATCAATCGTTTGATAAACAGATGAATTATAAATATATATTTATTACAGTTGGTATGAGCATTTATATTCATTAAAATTGTTCCAGACTTCATACATATTTTCATTTATAGTTCATTGTACCGGACTAATATGTTTGGATCTTTGAGAGATGTGACTGTTTGCTTGATTCCTTTAGGCATTTCTTTAACCATTTCTATATCATTTTAAGTGATATACGTCAACAGTCCAGTTTACAAAGTGCTCTTCATTCTATCTTTTATTTATTTACTATTTTATCGCTGTAACTTTCGTATATATAAAAGGGAGACAATGTATGACGGTGAGAATGTATTTATATACGTGATTAACCTTTTCATATAATGATGCCAAAATAATAATAGCTGCCTGAAAATCAGCGTCATTTTCGTAAACCGGTTTCAATGGAAATTTGTTTCGAACTACTTGCTTCTGCAAAGTATACGTCTGTTCAGTTAATCATACCATTAATTCGCTGTATTTCATTCTATTTTGTTTATATTATTTGGTTCCATAATTGAGTGACTGTGTAGGCAAGTGAACTTTGAATATGATAGAGTATATTTCTAACAGACTGCTCATCTGTCTTATTCTATTGTTTTGTTCTATTTTAATATTTTATTTCTTACCGAATAGGGAAGTAATTAATTCTACTGTCATTGTAGAGATCAAATAAATATTTTCCAACTATATTATTCAAGCATCAGCATATATATCTGAAAGTAAACTCAAATTACATTCTAACATGAACATTAAAAGGAAGTTGTCGGATATAGGGGTCTGAAAATAACGCGATATAATCCAAAAGCTTCATATTGCCTATTTCTGACCCATACAAAAATAATATTCTGACCACGATCGAAATTACACAATTTTCTAAATACTTTCAATCCTTTGAATAGGTAGTGAACTAGCAGAGAGTAACTTATAAGCATTAGAGCTGTTTCTCAGAAACAGATTTATATTTCGTATTCCAGTTAAATAAATTTTGAAAATCTTATTAAGTTTGTTTTTTTAATCAGTTTTTACGTTCTCAGACTCTTGATAACTTGCATATAAGAACAGAACGAATTTACAAAGAAACAGGCTTAAATTCGGAATGTCTGGTGGACTTTGTTATTCGAATTGCCTCTAATAAAGTGAACTTTGCTAAATTACGTGTTCTGCTTATGACGTCATGCTTAACACTGCTGATATTCATGTGTGTGTATACATGTATATATATATATATATATATATATATATATATATATATATATATATATATATATATATATATATATATATATATATATACTACCAATGCGGGTATTTAATTTTTCGTTGTTTTTAATGTTTTTCATTACATAAAAATGTATGTTTGCATTTGACTATCATGACCAGTTACATGTCAGTGCCAAAAATAAAAAAAGAAATTTCAATCTCAATCTTGCTTGCTAAATTATTTAATCTACGTTCTTTTTCGTATTAGATAGGTACTTATCTCTTGTAAACTGATTACATTTAATTATATCTGCATCATTGTTGACTGAAGCTTTGAAGAAGCAGTTTGTAACGATAAACCATCTAGCCATGGGCGTCCGCATATAGGGCAAAGGGGAGGGGTTGTTGCCCCATTTCACCTCTAATCAAGCATGTTTTGGCACACATCTGTCAAATTTAATAGCTGACCATTACACCTTTGTTCCAAAACAATAATAATTTGCAGGCGCCCAGGAGTATTAATGATATAATTTAAATCGCTCACTTACTTTTCAGCTGTGTACGGACTATACTGATTAGTCTGAAGAAGATTTTTGAGATATGGGCAGGAGAACCTGATCTCTATAACCAGGCTAAAAACTCCTTTCCTTTCTATTTTGTATAACACTTTGATTTCATTTTCAACTGAGTAGAGTGAAGATTAGCTCATGCAATTTCACAAGCCTTTAACAACTTATATTTGAAATTAGAAACATAGTCAAAAAGATTAATTAATTTCTTAATCTACATCTGAAATAAGTTTCACTTTAGCAATTTCAATGGTCCACGGACAGTATGCCAAAAACCTAGTACAAAGGGACTAAATTCTAAAGATTGTTGAACTGATTCCCTAACAGCAAACCACAGCAAATGAATATCTTCGTTCCAATCGTTTCAGGTATCAAAACAATATGACAGAAACATATCTTTCAAAAGTTGATGAAATCTTTATTAAGCCCCATGGCTTTCATAGTAATAAGCAAATGACTTAAATTGCTGGATGTTTAATGTATGCATAAGCTTGCTGGAAAATTCCAGACATAAAATTTGACCCTTGATCAGATTGAATAGATTTAGGAAGGCCAACTTGTGTAGGAAAAAGGAAAAAACCTTATCAAAGCTTTTGTTTAAAGAAACTTGTCCAAGCTTTTAATATGGTTTTTGATTTAATCTTCCTCATAGTCTACCATTTTTATACTAAATTGTTTGTCAAATGTAGGAAAATCTTGCTGATGAGCCTTGGATATCTTCTAATTGGGTTCTCCTGCCATTTGAAAAGTGTGACAAGATTTACGTTATTTAAAAACATCTATTTTAGTTTTTGGCCCAACAAAACTTATTCAAGATCTTGTGATCTCTAAATAACCAGCCAAAGGAGACGTAGGGATAACAATTTGATATCTCACTGACCATCTGTCACTAATGGGTACCTCATGTGGTCTCCATTTCCTATTAATAAAATATCAAACAGGTACTTCTTTGGATTCGATTTTGCTAATAGTCTTCTGAAATAAACAGGAAATCTCAGCATCTTGTTCCTGTTCGGCAATTGGTGAATGTCGCTTGTCATCCTGATCAGAAGAAAGAGAATGAGTAACAAAAATAGGATCACTCCGATTGACACCTTTTGAGCAATCCAAACCAAGAGCAAAAGTGACTTTATCTAAAGCCCGACTAATAAATATGTCAGCTAAAGGAGTATTTTCCTTATCAATATCATTGTCAATAGTTTAACATATAATCATTAAGAAAACATAACAGCTAATACAAATATATCCTCTTAGCCAAAGTCACCAGCGACATCCCGTCAGAAACTGCTGTACAGCTAAGGTTGCTCCCAGAAGGTGGACAGCTTCCTGACATAACTCTACTATGATAAACTCGACGTAATTGGATTTCTAACTTCAGGCACATTGCTATACTCAGTGATATGAAATAGCTATGGCTGAAAGATAAACCAGCCTCCGGTAACGAAAACACAGTTTCGTCCATATATAATGCATCAACAATTACTAAACACAATTCCGTAAAATATAAATCACCTGTGTATTCAGGTGAGAACAATTACATATGTATTTTAAGTTTTAAACGTGTCTCTGAAATCAACTGACACCATTTTAGAGAGATTTACTGTTCTCTGCGGATGGTTTTTTTTTTGTGTGTGTCTCCAATCATACTGAAGAAGAGTACATTGATTTAATATTGTAGTAATGTTTTTATATTCACCAGTTTGTCACATCTTCCAACATGATCATAAATGCAAACCACGCCGAGAGCCTTACTGCAGCAATAAAAGTATATGAAGACTTTAAGAAACCTTAAAACTTGAAACATGTCGACTTAGCGATCGAACACAATTCTGTATACTGTTGATTCAGCTTTAACCATAGTCCTTGTGGGTTTTTTGTGCTTCTTGTTGATATCCTCCTCATCGTCAGCATCGTTATCATTCTCGATATCAGCGATTATTATTATTATTATTATTATTATTATTATTGTTAATATTAGTATAGTTTCAGTGCATCTGGTCGATGTGCGTTGCTATTGTTGACTGCCTTCTGTGCGACAAATTGTACCTGCTTTGAGGGTGTATTTTACAATAGTGCAAAGTCTGACAATAAGACCGGTTTCTTTCGAAAATTTTAAACAACCTTTATAATGCATGAAAGGTTCTCATACAACATAATCTATCATATTTTTTCTTAAACTGACACTTTTTAAAATTAATAAAATATATGCATATTACTTTGTATGATTTCTTTAATATTGGTTTCGTATTCCTTTTTATAATCAGATACAATGACAGACAGAGAGTCAAGTGAGGCGAGGTCCAACATCTCCCTGATACTCATGAAACTGTTGCATCAAATCGGAATCAGCAAAAAGATGAGAAGAAGGAGACGGTACTGCTGCCTACAAGACGAGGAATTATGGACGTTCATACACGGTGCAAAGACAAGTATATTCGGAAGTCAGATTGAGGGCTCTACTACACAGGGTCTGAGATCAGACATTGACTATGTACTTTACCTCGAGAATACACTTGCTGTTAGAGATATACAAGAGGCTGTGCCCGGAATAGGTAACTTTCTGATGGTGTCAGATGATAACACCTATCCCGGGTACTATAAGCTACAGATGCTGCATCCTTCCTCACTGGAACCTCTATATGCAGGAAACGCTGGAGAGCTAAAAGATGATCACACTATGTCTTCTATAGACCGTAATCAGCGACTTGTGTTAAATTCTTCAAGTTTAATTCATCACGTGGTTGATGAAATTCATGGACCCGCTATAACTCGAACGTGCAAAAGAACATGGAGCCAGGATTATGTCATGGCTATTAGAGTGAACAGCTGGTCACAAATAGCCATATATTGGTTAATGAGGCGCCGGCAAAACAATTGGATCACAGCAAATGAGTTTGATTATTTTCTTACCAAAGAAGCCTTCCTTGTCCCAGTAGGGAATCCACTCAGCCAGGAACGACATTTAGAGTGGAGAATTTCCTTTACAGCCATTGAGAGAGAATTAATGTGGAGACTGAATAATACACAAGTGGCCTGTTATATTCTGATGAAAAATGTCAATAAATGTTTCATTACACCAATGGTTGGGGAATGTCTTTCAAGTTATCATTGCAAAACGGTTTTGTTCCATTTGATAGACAGTACAGACAGGAAGTTTTGGAAACCAAACAATTTGTTAAGTTGTTTGAATCTAATGCTGAAAACACTTTCGTCATGGGTTGAATCTGGGGTTTGCCCAAACTATTTCATAACTAATGAAAATATGTTTCTGGGCAAAGTGCAAGGCACATTGAGAAGGCGATTACACAATTTATTGGTTTATCTAATAGACCAGGACTTCAAGTACCTTACTCAGATTGGATGTGACGGACTTGGACAAGCATTAACTGATGCTTGTAGTAAACAGATACATTCAGATACATTGTGTGTAATCTTGGATGCGGACCAAAGTAGAAAGGACAAGGATTTACATGCATGGACGTTCATGGAGGTTACACTATTTAGAATATGTTCTCACTATAAAACTCTGCTACAGTCCAGTAACACGGCTATGCTGTATACACTAATACAGGGATACCAGAGTTGTAGCACAGTTCTGCAAGACGCATTGTCTGTATTGATTGCACTTCTCTGTAGTCACTTTGGCTCCCAACTGGCATCTTCATGTATTGAAACAAACCGTATGCTTTGTAGAGATATGGAGATAGCACACATGTTCCTTCGGATTGGAACAGGGTCAGACGTCGCTACTGGCAGACTCAAGCTAGCAGCATTCTATCTCAAATCAGGATATGCATCTCTGGCTGAAGAAGTACTGACAGCTGTGGAGAAGGACTTTATGCATGATGTATCGGACATATCACCTTTGGCTTTACACCACCTTCAAGATAAAACTTGTCAGAAGCTTCTGTCCGAGGAAATGACAACTGATCAAATCTTTAGGAATAGCATAGCTCTATCTGTGATATATCTACCATCAGAAATCCACTGCACTCCACCTCCCCTCTGTTATGAGCTGTTCTGGTCCGCGAATGCTGACACGGGCCTCAGAGATCAAAAAACGCACTACTGGTATGACTGGCTTGTGGTGGACGCCAGACCATGCCTGTACTTCTTACAGCACCAGACCTACTTGGCCCTGGGAATGAACAGACAAAGATGGATGGCACTCCAGAACCTTTCCTGGTCAATACTTCAGGAGAGTATTAGGCATGGAGATACCTGTCTAAACCTGCTGGCCTACTGTCTAAGACAAGAGGGGCTGACACCTATTGCTTTAGAGTGCCTTCAACAATCTCTACAGATCAATCACGAAAGGAACTCGGCAGTATGGCAAATATGTGATATAATGAGCCAAACCTACAACACTCAAATGGTGTTATAACGCTAGTGTTTGAGGTGAATACATTAAAAACATGTTTGAGAAAATCAAATATATCGCAGTCCTCAATTCAATAACTGCATTTGTAACGCAGTAGAGTTTGGAATTGCAAAATATCTGCACTAGAAACTCATGTGACAGACATGGATGGTCTTATAAACAGATTGAGATAACTTGGATTAGTTCATCTAATTTTAGCTGTGAGAGAAAACTATTTGTATAAGCTTTTATTTTCCTACGTTAATACCCGATATATTTCATCGTGTGGTACTAACAACATGATGTTTTAACGAACGGCGAAGCCACGAGTTAATAGTAATTCGGTATTAACATACGAAAATAATCTTTTCTTGTTATTATATACCAAACATGCTCCAAAATCGAAGTTTAGAAGATTGAACTCGCTCTTCGGCAAAACACGCACACACCCATCCCTTTTCGTAAATTTACATTACTTTCAAAGTCTGATCATACAAAATAAATATACGTGACTTAAGAAAACGGTAGTATTGGGTTGACCAAATCTATCGCAGTGAATTACATTTTTGTCATTTTGTAAAGTATTTTGCCCCATCTGAAGTCCGATTTAGCAACGTGTCACAGCGGGTTTGTAGTTGTTTTCAAGGAAATAAGGGGAAATAACTTCAGGGGGACGCGAACGGCATCTGGTAATTTGTTTGTTTTTTTTTTTTTGTTTTTTTTTTTGCTCTATCAAAGATTAATTTTCGTTTCTGAAATGTAAAGCAGTTTCTATTTATTTCTTTTAGCTCACTAAGTACTCTTTTGCGTTGTTATAGATACAACTTTTGTAGGCAAACACGATCAAACGTGGCATGGCATGATGGGAATTCGTATATTTTCAAATGTGAAAAAAAAATTAAGGATATATTTTACACATGCGGAAATAAAAAAATATGAAAATTATTTCCCCATTTTGTCTCTATATTTCACACTTAAGTACATAATATATAATGTTGAAGAGTAAAAACACGAGGCAAATCTAAATGTCGATGTCGTATAAGAAAGAAGAAGGTATTATGTGATAAATGTGCATCAGATCTCTTATTTCTGTCCGCCTGCATATATCATGTCATTTTAGCACGTAATATTGCTAATAATATTCACTTCTTAAGTGTGTAAGAAAAAAGGAAAAAGGAGCGTTACAAGTATCGATATTTGACATGTAAAATTTCCCATGTAAGACAGGAGGAACTGGCATAATTAGTCTTAAAGTACCTTCCTCACAAATCAAACCAGAACACAGCGCGCCAAATATGACAAATTTTATGTTAAACTACACATGCATCTATTTTTCAATGGTGTTGAACTGTTAGTGTTGCTGGTGACAGCAGTATGAATATGTGTTGGGAAAATCATATACATTGAACGTTTTCCATTCAATAGCTACATATGTATTGGAAGAATGGCAAAAGCAGATTGTTTTAGTTAGTTTAGTTTAGTTTATTTAGTTCGTGAAATTCAGTACAACATAATAATATCGATGACATGAAAAACCAAAAATAATAGATCCACTTTGTAGAGTAGCCATCTCTATCAATGAAAGCAATACTTACGAACAATAAGTCTATATCAGAGAGTGTTCTGTCTAATCAGTTTCCATTTTTACGTTACATTACTTTTTATCCACATATAACTAGTCATATTATAATGTCATAATTTAAAACTTTCCTTTCTAACAGGTATGGTACATAAAGGAGAAACGAGAGTACTGGTAATAACTCTTAATACATTTCTTTCTTATACTGTAAATACTATTATATTGTTTTAACATTTATTCTGCAAACAAACTTCATAACCTTTGCCAAAATGTGTCCTGACGAGTTCCAAAATGTCTGACTTTTTAAACCAATATGCCGGATATTTGTTCAGTCATTAATAAGAGAAAAAGTAGTGTTTTATACCACAATAAGCAAACTGCTTTTATTCATTCAGATAATGTAAGGATTTCCACTTCTTAGCTACTGTAAAGTTGACAAAGTCATCTCTGTGCGTTAAATACTTCTCTGACTGTCATAGAAATCTGATGAATATTACCGTGATTCTTTGAGTAACAAATATCCAAGATTTTGGGATTGCTCTCATGACTTAAAAGACCCAAAGAACAATGAGCCATGCATGAAGATCAGCTGTTATGACTTTATGGTCACAAACTAAGGAATAGAAAAAGCAAAATCAACAAGTGTTGTAAAACTGAAGAAACAATTTAGTTATCAAAGTTATAAATAAAAATGTGAGAGAAACTTGCACTATTAAGTAGTGAATCCAAACTAGTCCGTAAGAAGGTCTATGAAAGTCCTAAATGAATGAAAAGTTCCTTATAAATTTCAAAACCGAAAATGTAATGGTCCTCCAGAAACCGTGAAGTTGCCAAAATGGCGTTGTCAGAAATTCCTTCGGATAATTTATAAAAGTTATAACAGTTCCAGATTAATATTATAGTCCAAATAATGTGCACTTTCTATTCAACTGAACAATCCAAACGTTTTTCCTCTCAAATAATATCTAAGTACAACATGAAACACACCTGCAGACTTACAACAAGAACACAATATGTATGAATGACTCCAAAATCCGAATGAAACTGATTGCTTAATTCTCTCTATATATACACCGTACATTGCGACTATATTTCGTAATAGACCCCACATGACAGAACACACTATTCATTTTGCATTCACTTGCTTTATTCATGTGACCTAGCCCAACCAATGGGAAGTTATAGAATTATTCTAGAAACGTCAAGACCCCATCAGCCTCTGAGTAATTAAGCGAAATGTGTCATTTAAGTCTCATTATTAAAATTATTATTAATAATTGTCAACACATACGTAAGCATCTATTTATAGATCTTATGTAACTACTACACTTTTAAGATATTCAGGTCACGTAGGCAAAATTAACTAAAAATGTTCTTTACAGTTTACAGCTATGAATAAATGTTATTTTAAAAAATGATTAAATCATGTGCCAGGAGTTACAAAATATACAGATACACATAAGACCATCTGAGCATCTTGACTATTAGAGTAGTATGCAAAACTTTCATTTTAGCAAACACTGTTGGCATTTTCTGCAGAAGAACGAAATTTAATTAAATAAAGACATCTTACTTTGGGTAAAAATATATATATGGTCCCACGACCATATACAGCAGATTTGTAGGCCCTTAAACATGTATAGGACCCATCCATTATGACATCTAGTATATCACTAGCGTGTGAAAATGGGAATTGTATGTGGAAAGTGAACAGATGGAAAGCATACAACGGGTAAACTCCATATGTTTGTTCTAATCCCATTACCTGTATAGTACTGCATGTGTTAAAAACCCACTACCTGTGTAGTTAAGTGTTCTAATCACACTATATGTACAGTACAGTATATGTTCGAATCAGACTACTTGTATAGTATAGAAAAACTTTTAATTAGACATATAAAACTATTATAATTTCTCCATTTTTATTTTCACCCTCAATATTATATACCATTCACAATATTCAAATCCATTTAAAAGGCACATTTTCCATGAAAGCAAATATAAAAACGGAAACTTTGTCAAAATTATAAATGATATTTATGTTATTCGATTCAAGCAGTATATATTTAGCACAGCCCCCTTGTACCTAATAACCAACCTTATGCCAGGTTTAGGACAAAATGTTAGAAAAAACGTTCATGTTTCCAGCAGTAAACATAGAAACATAATTGGTTGCATTGAAATCAGTAGGCATTTGTAACTTCTATGTCAACCTATTACAGATGGAAATCAGTTCGTATTTATCTCTTCTAGTTGTACTCATTACGAAAACGACTGCTCCGATGGCCTAGTGGTTAGAGTGTCGCGGGTTCGAACCCCTGCCGAGTCATACCAAAGACTTGTAAAAATGGTACTAGCGACTGCCTCGATAGGCGCTCAGCATTAAAGGGTTAGTGTTAGGACTGGTCGGCCTGGTGTCACTATAATGTGACTGGGTGGGAAATGATGCTATATGTCTGCGGCATGATGCTCCAGTGCTAGGCATCACTACAAACTGCAACACTGCAGACATCGTAGCGATATGACTGAAAAAAATTGTTAAAAGCTACATTAAAAGTCTAAATAACACACACACACACACACACACACACACACTACGAATACTGATTTCAACGAGTGATGATACTAACAATTTAGTATTATAACGGAATGAATGCATTAGAATAGCGAATATGACATTCCCTGCAAGAGCATACTCACAAAATAATAAACACATTAGAATAGCGAATTTGACATTCCCTGCAAGAGCATATTCACAAAAATGAACACATTAGAAATAGCGAATTTGACATTCCTTGCAAGAGCATATTCACAAAAAATGAACACATTAGAAAAATAGCGAATATGACATTCCCCGCAAGAGCATATTCACAAAAATGAAAACATTAGAATAGCGAATTTGACATTCCTTGCAAGAGCATATTCACAAGAATGAAAACATTAGAATAGCGAATATGACATTCCCCTGCAAGAGCATATTCACAAACAAATGAACACATTTGAATAGTGGATTTAACATTCCCCGCATTTCACAGAATTGAAACAGTAATTATCCGCTCGATCTAACGAAGACCGCTAGAGCATCCGCCTCCGATGCAAGAGGACGCGGGTTCGAACCCCGGCCGAGTCATAACTAAAACTTTCAAAAAATTGTAGAAGCAGCTGCCTCGCTTGGCTCTTGGCATTAAGAGGTTAGTGTTATGACTGGTGTCAGGGTAATGTGACTAAGTGGGACATCATGCTACATGTCTACGGCATGATGCCAGAGTGTTAGCCATCACTATAAACTGTTACACTGCATACATCATAGCGATATGACTGAACTTTTTTTTAAAGATACGTTAACAATCCAAAACACACACACACACACACACACAGACACACACCGCTTTGCCATGATACTGCAAATACGAAATATTCGTTGCGATGCAATAATGTGGATTGGGGAAAAATGGATAATTTCGTTGGGGATACAATTTTGTTGGATTACACTCTTTTACCATCACATCTAACATGGCAATACTATTTCTGGATGTATTTAATTTCTTAGATGGATCTTGTGCAAAATAAAAAAGAAAACGTGTTTCCATTTTAAAATTAAGTAGTATCTTTATTATTCTTCTGATCCGTTCCCATGATTATAATGTGTTTCTAGAACTTTAATAAACCTGTTTTATCACCCATTTGTCACTTCAAGTGAGAAGGCATAAAGGAGTATTAAATAAAACACCATGTAAAACAAAACACAAGTTAACGAACGCTTTGCATTGCTTCGCTCATCAGATCGATTAGGCGTTGGATTCATCGTGTGAATAAAATACCATTTTAGCTAGCTTCTTGCCGTCCAGTGTTCATACAGTATATGTTAGCTTCGATACACCAGACCCAAATAAAATTTAGTTTGGCAGTGAAGACTATGTGCTGTCCGGTTTTTCAATATTTGTTTATTTTTGCAGTTCTTGCTGTTGTTGTTGGTTCCTTGTATGTGTGGTTGTTATTTAATATTTTTACATATTTAGAATGCAAAAATATTAACAAGGGTCATTTACATACGCCACCGTAAACTGTTTGTACGTGTGGTGAAATTACTACTTAGTACAGTGTCATCCATTTTCTTTATCGTTTCCTTCTTCTATCTATCCAAATTATAATGAGCTAGTATATTAAAAGCCTGCACTGTAAACATGTTCTGGACTTTGAGCGTAAGAAACTATTTATTGACATAATTGCAAGCAGATAAATATAATAAATACATATTTTTAATCGTTTTTACAAACCATTTGTGAAAACACTGCTTCAAAATGTTCTTCACATTCGTATGAACATAGAACTTTAGTTATCTGTGTATATCACCATTGTGAAATAACGTTTTGGAGAAGAGCGTACTTATTTTAACGAAGCATGGATGATAAATGTGAAGCAAAGTTATATTCTATTTCAAAACGTATGAAAAGCATTCTTTTGCCAAAAAATAATTTTTTTCTTCTATTGGCCACAGTAACGATTATATTTTTAGAAATATTTCCTATTAATAAGTTGTAAATGAAAATTAACTTCCCACTATTGATCTGGAGAGAGAAGTCACTCATCCGGTCTTATGGACCCTTGTTCGGTCCTTGTTGTTTTTTCTCCATGCTATTGGAAGCATATGTATGCCTGACTCTGAATTTCACTAAAAGTTGTTGGTTATTGTTTCTTCACATTTTTCTTTAAATAATTTTTGTGTTTGTAATTTGTGGGAGGGAGCGATTCTTTCATATGCATGCACACAGACAGACCGACAGACAGACATACACACACACTTTGGTTTATTTTCGTTTTGATTTTTCAGTGAATTATTATGATCTCTTCCGGACTGATTTGAGGTTTATCTGTCAAGACTCTAGAGACATTGGTGCCACAGATCATGGAACCATTTGATTCTTACCGATATCTGTAATAACCAATGTTGGTATAGCGAATACCTCATCAGCCTCAATGGGGACTTTGCGGTCAACCTCACAGTATCCGATGTAAAATATAATCACATCACATTACTACTCTAATCTCCAGTCCGAATTCCATTCCTGCAAACGAGTAAAGACTCGCGCTGTATAGAACCTTGCTCAGAGTGCCATAACCATGAACACGGTATCTAGGCGTCACACGATTCATGAAAAGGAAACTAACAGTAATTTGATTCAAATATATTGATCTTATTATCACCACGTAAATCACATTGCCCAAAAGCATCGGTGACTTTCATGGGTCGGCTTAAAATAGATTTGTGCAAATTTTCATTGATAATGTTGTTGGCTAAATTTAGGGGAGACACTTTAAAGATTAGGTTAATACGTTTTCGTAAGCTGTACTTCCAATTTCTTTCTTCTATTTGATTCAAAATATCGACAAATCGGGAAGTTAAGACTGTGTTCAATGTAAAAAGTCAAAAAATGACGTTTAAAGAAGGTCGGGTTTAGACGTAAGTAAATATTTTCTCGTATAAAGATAGAGCATGACTGGAATAATATTACACATAGTTGTGTAGTGGACGCGCTTGATTCGCGCTTTGGGTTAAAAAAACAAACCCACATCTGTAACAGGTTGGATAAAGTCGAGTGTAAGTTCCAAAATTAAGAAACGATGGCGTCCTTCTCTTGATTGAATGGGATATGAATAAGAGTGTCTGTTGTTGTTGTTTTTTTTTTTGTTTTTTGTTTTTTTTATTTTTTTTATGTCCCGGCTCTTTCACAGGCACTGTAAGATTTAATATAATATCAGCCCGGCATTAGGCTTCTCACTTCAATAAAAATGCAATTATACAGGTTCTGTTAACTGTCAAAACTTATTCTCCTGTTCGTTTATACCATACTAACCCTTATTACAACTATTGAACTTGTGGTATGGCTCTCCATCTGTCATGTATTGTCTGTCTTGTGTCAGCCAACAATTGTAATGCATACATTCTCAAAACCCAATTGACTAAAGATAAGGCAGAGCAGGAATATTCATCATAGGACCTTGCACTCACTGCTCGCTAACCGTACAAATGATGTCAATCAACCATCAAATATTATAACTGATGCAAAAATTAGACGTACTGTCAAACAACTTCTTCAAAAACTGCGCTCAAGATAATTTGACTATGTTTAATAGATTCCTGGACTACAGTGCTTTCCAGTTTATGCAAAATCATGTTTATTCTTGCCCTAAAATTAATTTTCTTTCCATATACTTTTCAACTAATTTATTCGGACATTTAAAGACCACAAAATGTGTGTTCTTTAAGAACATATGTCCTTTATATAGAAATACAAAGTAGTTCAGATCTAAGCTAATAGTATACACAATGCACGCAAGTAAAATATTGTAACGCTGTGTTTATTTTTATTTATGGTGTTAAATAAGATACGACAATAACATCTTAAGAGCATCTACATCGTTTTGATGACCGGACATTAAGATGCTTCACCCTCGCATGGTCCAAACTGAACAAAGTGCACAGTCTCGGGATCGATTCCTGCTCTGAAAAATAAAAACAAAGTGGTTATAGTGGGTCACTAAGTCAGCACACTACTCACTCATGTCGCGATTTGTAAATTGGGTTATAACAGAGTTCTTATTATTAAAGAAATGTACACAATGTCGGAATTAGGACCTTGCAATAACCATCGTCTTTCCACACGTAACATGTTTAAAAACTTTGCCATATATATTTGTAATGACAGACATTTATCGCACAGGAACAGTTGTTGTTTTTGTAGGGTTTAACGCCATTTTTCAGCACACGATAGACTATACATGGCGGCCAGTATTAATGGTGGAGGAAGAAAACAGGAAATCCCCGGAAAGAACCACCGACCCTCGACAAGCTACTGGCAAGCTTTCTCACATACCCACATTGGCCGAATCCGAAACTCGAACCTACGCAGACAGAGTTGAGAGGGCAGTGATCCGTAACGGAGAGCGCTTTTGACCACTCGGCCACTCGGGGCCCCCCACAAGAACAGCCGTATAAATATACATTCGTTGTAAGTTATATAAATAGGTAAATTATGTTAGTTTTAATCGGGGATTAGTTTCAGTTTAAATCGATCTATTCGGAGTGATTCATAACAATTATAATAATAACGTATGGATGGATGGTTAACCAAGTAAATGACAATAACAAAAGAGCGGTATGATACTTACAAGCATACTTTGCATTGCATGACGCATGCATTGTCGTACGTCTTCCCGTCGGAGGCACAGACCGGCATGTTTATTTTGGGACACAGGCATGGGCAGTTTGATCGGTCGTCCGCCGGTGTCAAGGCACTTACTCCTGATCGACGAGGAGAAACAGAAGAATATTATTTTTGTTGACTTTTTTTTAGCAATATATTCGTTTAGAGCGAGTTTTGTAGTTACCCACCCCATTTAGCCACCCCCAGGCGATATCAGCTCGGGTGCTTCCAACTACTCTCCCAGACCAGGTGCTGAGTCGGTGTGTCTTAGGACGTCTTTTCTAGTTACATGCCCAGGAAGGACAGGACGGCTGATTCAAGTTACCCTCCCAGAACAGACCACATTTCATGCGAATGTTTGTCCCCGATAAAGGCACTTAAGTCTTATTTTCGCGGCATAATATAACCAATAATTTGATTAAATTACCGTTAAACAAACCAACGACCGAGTAACCTCTTTCTTAAAATTGGCCTTTTACTATAGATTGTTCATTTTTGTGCATATTATTGATATTAGCACAAAATAACCAAAAAATAAAAGCTGAATGTTTAGTCAAAGAAAAAAACTTATTTAAAACTTTATTGTTTTCTATGAAGCGGACGATAAATGCCTCATTTGGATCCGAATGTCTTGTATACGAACCCCAGTTCCGGCAAATAAAGATTAAATGCAATTAAGACTGCAACAGCAAAGAACTGAGTTCGAGTCCCGTACAAGTACCATGTCACGTTTGCTAAGCCCAAGCTATAGAGCCATGTATAAGCTATTATCTACTGTCTTGGAAATATTACTGCGGCCATGTGTTTGATGTCAAAAGAGTTCCGCAGGCTAGTGTTAATCTCTTCCGCCATGTTACCATGACCAGTTAGAAGACCGGGAAACTTAAGTTGGCAAAGGCTACCGCTCGCATCATTTGACAAAGGTTTCCCGCTTCACACCTATGTATTACAGCTTAGTCCTAAGATCAGAGGGAAGCTCGCGGGTGGGGAACAAGGCGTGTTCTCATCCGTCCCTACCATGACAGACAGCGAGAGGGACATTTTCCACTAAGTTTGACTAGATCGGTCCACAGCGATATCCAATCAGAACATGAGACAGAGGGCGTGATTAAAATTCGACGCGAATTATACATTCGAACTTGTAAATGAAAAGTCAGTCTCGCCTAGGAAGATTGCTGAGCAATATAAGGTTACTCCGAGAGAGCCACTCGTAATTTGGCGGTGAAACTTAGAAGTATATTCTCAGGACAGAAAAAGCTTCGAAAGGGTCAGTCATTTATTTGCAGAGTATTACGGCATCATAATTGTAATTATTTGTAGTATGTATACTTAATTACTACCATCTTTTAGTATGTAGAATTACCATTGTAGAGTTTCATTTACATGCGTATTTGAGAAATGGGCTTGAGTTTTACGTAAAGAATTATGTAGATTGTTAGCATGTGGTCAGAACTAATTTTGTAATTCGCTATTATGTTACTTCATTGTAAAAAAAAACCAATACATTTATTAATGCGTGATGTTAGAATTTACGCATCCTTGAATTGTGAATTTGGGAAATGGATGAAGTATGTAAGATTAGTTACAATAGATGTAACTATCAAAGTATGGATATTTGAATATTTGTGTACTTTGTATGAGTTTTTAGTTAAAGAAATGCATCGGCTTATTGTGATATTGTTTAGTATAATATGATTAGGAATATATATTGATGTTACAGAATTTATTGATGTCTGTATGAGAAGTAATTGATTACGTGCTGCATTATGACGTATGTTTTACCATTCAAGAACGTATGTGTATCTCGATATGGATGAATGCGTGACCGAAGCAATTTAATAGCCGTTATCTGGTTATCGGCTGTGTGTAGGTCTAAGAAAAAATCTTGTACCATCCTTGTGTTTCAACAGGAAGTTTTTTGGGGGACACATAACTTCGGGTTTGGCTCAGTCCCGAGTCTTCAAGAGTTGGAGACGAAATTGAGACTTGCTGAAACAGTCGAATTCGACGGCAGTCTATTCGTGGAGAGAATGTGCAGGAGGAGGAAAACGAGTCTAGAGGATACGATGGAGGAGGAGGAGAAGGAGTATAGAAAAGTCGAGTAGAAGGAGAAGGAATTTTGAGAAAGTTGTAGAGGAAGAGGAGAAAGAATTGTGAGAAATAGGAGAGAGAATGAGTAGAATACAAGGACAGGTGGAAATCGATCTCACACTGATAATCAAGTGATGCAATAGGTTATTAAATGGTTGAGCAGAATGATTGTAACTGGGAATTTGAAAGATTTCATTATTGAATTGTTATTAAATTGTTATTCATTGAACTTAACCGTTTTGTATATTTAACCATCTAACCGTCGGCAATGCTGACTGGGGGCTCGGAGTTTTACATCTATTTTTCACTAAATTTAACTTCCAACCGAAATCGAGCATTGGTGGGACTTCTATTATAGTTTAATTAAAATATTGGAGCACCCATCCCCAACCGATTTATTCGTTGGGTTTACAGATTTTAGATGGAGCGCTCTGCCAGGGACACAACAAAATGATAAATTAAGGAATATTACAATGATGCTAGGGAAATAACAAAAGGCTACTATCTGGTTCCTATAGAAATAAAAAAAGGGATTTGTTACCTGAATTCTATAGAAATAACAATACAGAGGGATATTAACAGGATCCTTGGATCTATTTTAACGAATCTAAGAGTCATCGATTGTCACAGAAAAATATAATTCATCCACGACGTACATCAAGGAACATTGTTCAATCTCAAAACAATTGATTCCGCTGGGTTCTGAAAAACATTTTACAACACTTGCACGAGGCTAGTTCATTGCTTTTATCAGGACAACGACGAAGAGGACACAAAAACATGGAAATTAAACCTGACACATAATAAATACATATTCCAGCAAAGGTACAAAAATATTCCAGTCATTGTTCTTTTCAAGAAACTTTACGTTTCTGCATCAAAGCATTCTAGACAAAGTTTTAATTATTTGCGCAACAAGACTCTGATTAGGCAATTTTGTTAAATCTTATAAAGGCAATAAGAACACGAGATAAATTTAAGTGAGATCCAAACTTCCAAGGATTGACAAAACTGGTTCTTTTAAGTGTTTTCTTTGCCCTTTGATTTTGAAGATGACCACGACATAAGTATGTATCAAATAAATGTAAACCATGTGATCGTGACCTAATTAACTCCTAATTTGCAAACGTCAAACCAGGATGGTACGCATTGTAAAGTTCATATATTTCATGTGATACATACAGTTAGTCAATGTAGTGTATGCTTTAAACTGCAAAAGAACGTGTGGATGGAACTGAAATAAGTATACCCATTAGAATCGCGGAGCATTTTCAGACATACAGTAACAGAAGTAGTAAAGTGGGGCACATTAGGGACAATGGGACTTAGCATTAAAAAGACCCCTGGGTCAGATTAGGGACAATGGAAATTTAACATGGAGAGAAATCGTGGGTCACTTTAGGGACAATGGGAATTTAACATAGAGTTTGGGTCTGTCTAGGGACAAGGGAAATTAACATGGGGAATAGAGTTTGGGCTTTTGGGATTTTTTTTTTTTTTTTAAATTTTTTTAAATTTAAATTTAAATTTAAATTTAAATTTAAATTTAAAAAAAGGGGTAGGCAATGGAAAGGCTATCTCTTTTCGAGAAATATGGCTGGCCCTGAAAAGGGCCTTTGGGTTTATGTTAATGTATTCATTAACATAAATGGTACCGCATTGGTCTTCTTCTTGTCCTTAGGCTACGTCTCACTGTTGGTCCGTAAATCAGCACTCTTTTCAGGCATCCTTGTCTTTCTACGTAGATCCTACGTATCCACAGGCTGGTGTTTGTCCTGTGGACAACGGTCCACTTGGATCGGACATACATGGGTATGTCCGTCCGGAACATCATGGAAGACACAAGCGTAGAAGATTGAACATCGGTCCACATCTTGAAGCGACGAGAACAAGTGAATCAATGCACTGAACTGCGCTTATTTATAGGTAGAGGCAGGATTGAAACGGATTGAGTTCATTCACCAATCCAAACACGCGTTACAAAATTCAGTCAGCCCGCATCCAATCCGAAGAGAATAGTCTGTGACGTCAGCTGGTCTATATAGATTCGCTAGCGCTTGTGTGCAGTCAATCTATGCGACAGTGATTCAACATGACGGAAACTCAGAAAACGATCCATTGGGGTGCACCAGCAGGGGAGACTGCCCAAGGGAACCCGGACTTACTTTCAGAAGAGGTACATTGGGATTTTGTGGATTTTCTTACCTCGCAAGAATTTGTTCCGGAACCTTCGTTACCTTCTTCATTACCGCAAGTGGAGAATTTTAGACAGAGACAGAAAGAAGAATTGGAGAAATTTATGCAACGACAAAAGGAAGCGGAACAAGCTTTTCTCCTACAGCAACAGCAACAGCAACAAGAAGAGGTAAGAAAAAAACAACAGCAACAACAGCAAGAAGAAGTAGCAGCAAAGAAACAAGAGGGTGAAAATCAAACGGCTACGGTACTGTTGGACATTTTAGCGGAGTTAAGAGGTCTGAAACAAATGTATCAGACTTCTTTATCACGACCGAAGAGAATACGACCTTCCCGAGCTAAACACGCCAACCCTGTGACTAAGCCTGTCGTACCACCCTTAGTGATTTCAACCCAATCATCAGAAGTAGGCCTTGGCCGTGGCAAAGGCTTAAGGCAGTTAAAGTTGATTGGTTAAACTCACCCCTACACCAAAATAAAAAGGCCCTTTTCAGGGCCACCCACATTTCTCGAAAAGAAATACAATTTCAATTTGCCAATAACTCAAAAATAAACCCCACCCATTTTACCCTTATAGTACGTGTCTGTGTACGAGTGCGTGAGTGTAGCTTCTTATTTTAAAATCAAAACTCAAAGACACTTACCTTATATCATTCATGTATTCTTTTATCCATTTTTTACAATCCAATTCACAATTCACCACAGAACACTTTAATTAAAAGTTCATTGACTTCTTCTTTCTCCTTGTTTAGTCTCTCTGTTTTTTGAATTTCTTCACCGTTTTTTCCTCATTTTCTTCCCTTCTTCTTTTCTTCTCCTGTTTCTTTGCTTCTTTTAAATAGAATTGTCTTCTTTCTTCCTCTTCTTCCTCTGAAGAATCCCTCTTTTCTTTCGAAGAATCCCTCTCTTCTTCCGAAGAATCCCTCTCTTCTTCTGAAGAATCCTTCTTTTCTTCTGACTCCTCTTGTTTCTTTTTTGGGCAATCTGGAGACCAATGTCCTTTTTCTTTACAATAATAACAGGTATCTTGACTTTTGTCTTTTTTAGCCCCTGTTTTTTTTCTTTTTTGACGGTCTGGACACTCTGAAGACCAATGCCCTTTCTTCTGACAGATATAGCAAGTATCCTGACTCTTATCTCGAAAGGAAGGAGAGTAGTCCGTCGGCTGGTCTGAAGAGAATTTTCTAATGACCCCTCGCAAAGCTCTGACGAAACGTTCCATCTGGGTAGTCTCTTCCATCCTTCTCCTCGGTTTGAGAGTGAAATGAATAGTGAAAGGACAAGACACACCCTTTTTATATACGCTGGTTTGCCATGACTATAAATTAGTCTATGGTGTTTGAACTTCAGTCATTTGACGTTTTGCACTCAAGATGAAACGATCATATTCATTCGAGAAGAAAGAAGAAGAAGAAAGTAAGAGGCAGAAACGTGATCTATCGCCTCGTACCAGGGACGAAATCTTGGCACAAATTCATGCCAGTGATTTTGAAGAGGACATGAGTGAACCAGAATCCGAACCCTCTAAACCAAGTTCACCACCCTTAGTCAACCCTGAAAAGTACTATTCCATTCGAGAGACGGAAAAGCGCTCCTCTAGAAAATTTAGAACCACGGCTTACACCTACACGGTGAAGTTTAAAGATTTCAAGGCCGACGTACCCTTGGAGAAAGCAGAAGGGTTTATCACCGGTATGTGGGATTCTTTGCTCACCGCACTCAAGCGACAATGTCAACCCAAAGAAGACGATCGCTTGACACTATCCATAGATCACGATGGTTTGAAATCCCCTGTTTGGATCGAGTTTAGCAGACCCACAGAACTAACCCCTTCCAAAGTCATGGACAAGATTCAACACGTACAACAATCTAATGACCAGTTTGACATCACCGATGGTAAAGCCACACTGAAAATGGCTCACGTCTCTCTTCCTCAAGGGACAGGACGCAAAAAGGTCCTACTGGTGAACGACCTTCGCAACACCAAAAAGAGTCTCGTCCGAATTAACAACCCTCAAGACCAGATGTGCTTAGCCCGTGCCATCATGGTGGGACGAACCTATGCCAACAAGAACGACACGGTAGAATGGAAAAGAACCTGGGAGAACATTCGAAAATCGAACCGAACCAAACAACGAAACGAAGCAGAACTCCTGTTGCAACAAGCTGGCCTGTCCAAAGACACACCCTGTGGCATTCCTGAGATGCAAAAATTGCAAGATGCCCTAGCTGCACGCTACACCTTGAAAGTGCACCCTCAAGAAATGCGCGGGTCTCTGTTGTTTCGAGGCCAGGATTTTAAGGACGGAAAATACATTCACCTTTATTATCACGATGACCATTTCGATACCATTACCAGTATCACCGGATTCCTGGGATACAGTTATTATTGTGAGAAATGTGATTATGGTTATAACAATCGAGAGCAACACAAGCATTGTGGATTGAAATGCCCAGGATGTTTGGCCTCTCCACCCTGTCTGAGCGAAGAACCAGTGCCTTGTTCGACTTGTCTGCGCACGTTTGTCAGCCCTGCCTGTTACCAGCAACATTTGAAAACACAAGGTTCACAGAAGAAATGTGCTTGTCAACTCCTGAGATTGTGCCCTACGTGTGGACAAGGCATACTTACCAACAATGCCAAGGCACACGTATGTCGAGGAAAGAAAAAATGTCACATTTGTCACCACATCGTGGACTTGGAACACGAATGTTACGTGCAAAAATACCAACCCCCACCAGAGAAAGAGGACGGTCACAAGAAGAAAGGCAATTTCATCTTTTTCGATTTCGAATGCATGCAAGAGACTGGCATTCACATCCCTAATTTCTGCGTGGCTCATCGAGCGTGCGAGAAGTGCATTCAAGAACCTATCTTCAGTCATTGCCCTCACTGCAGCAAGATTCCTGGAGGACGTGAAAAATCTTTCGGGGACCAAACACGCTAGCCGATTTTGCCCAATGGGTCTTAGACCCCATCGACAAGACGTGGAGCCAAGAGGACATCGAACGTTACGGAGATTGTCATCGTCATGCCACGGTGATGGCTCACAATTTCTCCGGATACGATGGACAGTTTCTTTTGAGGTACTATGCGGAACAAGGCACCGAGCGTCCTAAAGTCACTTTGAACGGAGCCAAAATCATTTTCATGCAAATGGGACAAGTACAGTTTAAAGATTCGATGAGTTACTTGGCCATGCCTTTGAGTCGAATGCCTAAAACGTTTGGAATGACAGAAATGGCTAAAGGGTACTTTCCACACTTTTTCAATACGGAAGCCAATCAACATGCCGTTCTACCCCATTTACCTGAGGCTCACTATTACGACCCCGACAACATGCGTACCGAACAACGAGAAGATTTCTACGCTTGGTACCAGGCTCATGCCTCTGACCCCTTCGACTTTCAGGAAGAAATGTTAAAGTATTGTCGTTCCGACGTGGACATTTTACGACGTTGCTGTGGAAAATTTCGAGAACTGTTCATGGAACACGGAGGGGTCGATCCTTTGAAAGAAGCTTGCACCATTGCCAAAGCGTGTTCCTTAGTGTACCGCCAACGATTCATGCCTGAAAACACCGTGGCTGTCATCAGTCCTCAAACGACCCACTATGTCAAGCGTCAATACTCGGTCAAAGCCCTACGTTGGTTACATTACTTGTGCGACAAGGAAGACAAATGGATTCAGCATGCCCGCAACGGAGGAGGTGAAAAGACCATCGGAACGTATTCGGTCGATGGCTGGGACTTAGAAAACCCCAAGATCGTGTACGAGTTTAACGGTTGCTTATTTCACGGATGTCCCGTTTGTTACCCTGACCGTGACACTAAAAATCAGTTTTTGCAACGAACCATGGAAGACTTGTACCAGGACACTTGTCAGCGACGCCTAAAGTTAGAACAGCAAGGATACCAAGTGGTGGAAATGTGGGAACACGAGTACGATCACCGTTTGAAAACCGATCCCGAGTTTAAACGCCTCGTGGAAAGTTACCAGTTCATGGACCCGCTGAACCCGAGGGATAGTTTGTACGGAGGAAGGACCAATGCCACCTGTTTGCTGTACCAAGCCGACGAAGAGAAAGGAGAAGAAATCAAATACTTGGACGTGTGTTCGCTGTATCCCTACGTGTGCAAATATTGTCGCTTTCCTGTAGGGCACCCGCAATTGTTCACGGAACACATCGACCTGAAAAACATTCGACAATGCGAAGGCTTGATCAAGTGTAAAGTTTTGCCTCCCACGAACCTATACCATCCCGTCTTACCTCACCATTGTCAAGGCAAACTGATGTTTCCCTTGTGCCGTACTTGTGCCGAAACGTGCAACCAGGACCAACCTTGCCATCACAGCCAGGAAGAACGTGCCTTGACGGGAACCTGGGTCAGCGTGGAATTGTTCAAAGCTCTGGACATGGGATACCAACTGTTAGAAGTGTACGAAATTTGCCACTTTCCCAAGACACAACAGTACCACAAGGGTGACCCTACTCAGAAAGGCATTTTCGCCGACTACGTGGATGCCTTTTTGAAACTGAAACAAGAAGCCAGCGGCTATCCTTCCTGGTGTCACACTCCCGAAGACCAAATACAATTCAAAGAGAAATACTACGCACAAGAAGGCATCTCTTTAGACCACATCGAAAAAAACGAAGGCAGGCGATCGTTTGCCAAAGTGATGTTAAATTGCTTGTGGGGTAAAATGGCACAACGACCGTGTTTACCCAAGACGGAATATTTGACAGAACCTTCCCGCTACTTCCAGATGATTCACGACAAAACCAAATACATGAAACACGTGGACGTCGTTCGAGAGGATTTGATCTTGGTCAATTACGAAGAAGATCTGGACTTTGTACAAGACGACCCTTTTGGAAATGTCATCATTGCGGCTTACGTGACAGCTCATGCTCGCTTAAAATTGTACGAAGCTTTAGAACTGTTAGAAGAACGCGTCCTGTACTTTGACACGGACAGTTGCATTTACATCCATCACCCGATTCAACAGCACCCTGACATCGAAGGAGACCGTTTAGGAGCCTGGACAGACGAGCATCCCGACGACAAGATTCTAAGTTTCGTCAGTGGTGGTCCCAAAAATTACGGCTACGAATACCTGGACAAACAAGGAGAAGTGCACACGACGTGCAAAGTGAAAGGACTGACTCTGAATCATCGTACCAGTCGAGTGGTCAACTTTGGGGTATTGAAAGAAGCCTTGCAATCGGGAGAGGATGGAAACTTTAAAGTGACCACCTATCAACCGAACAAGATTGTACGTTTACCCACTCACCACATCGTCAGTCGACCCTTGGAAAAAGTCTATCAAATTGTATACCAGAAGCGAGTGCGACTTCCCAATCACTTCACCTTACCGTACGGTCACGTCGGTATTGGTCTGCATATGAAAAGGAACCCTAGGAAAGATCGATAGTTCATTGTTCATTGAAGTAATTTACCATGTCGTTGACGAAGAAGAAACCAGATTGGTTAGGAGTCAAATGTTGGACATCACCGAGACCAGGGTTTTGAGGCTTGGATACAAGAGGTGGCCCAGTATGCACGAGAGTTATTCAAGGAAAAAAGTTACTTTTCAACCTGTGTTAGTGACGGTGCCAGAAGAACCCGTCACCCAGGACAGGACTGTCGTGGACAGGCCTGAAAGACCCTTTCGAGAGGACACTTGTGTGACCTTACCCCTACTATAGAACTGGTTAGAACTTTACCCAAAACATGTTGTACAGACACTTGTGTTTATTCCACGTTCATGGTTATCATGTGCCTTTTATTCTTGTACTTAAGCCTTTGGCTTTTATGCATTTTTGTCTTTCGCATTCATGTTTGAAACATTCAATAAACGTGTTCTGAAAAAGTATATAAACTCTTGTCTTGTTTGTTTTTCGTGTCACAATTGACATTTCTCACACCATGGCTACCTCTGCTGTCTTTGCTCCCTCTTCCTCTATTGTCAAAGTCATCGACGAACACTTAGATCGTGCCAGTTGGGAGGCTTTGTATCTTCGCCATCCCTTTAACATGCTCATTGCTGGACCTAGCGGTTCAGGCAAAACCGAATTCGTCAAACGTTTGATCGAACATAAACATCATTTGATCGATCGACCCCCTCAACGAATCGTGTGGTGTTACAAAGAGTGGCAATCGGCGTACAGCCTCTTGCGAGAAAGTCAAGGCGACTCCATCGTGTTTGTGGAAGGCATTCCTAAAGAAGACGACGGCATCATCTCTGACTCCCGTCTAACCCATTTGGTCACTTTCGACGACATGTTAGGAGAAGACGAAGAAGAAATTAAACTGTGGTTCACGCGCAAAGGGCATCACCGTAATGCCAGTGTCGTTTACATCACCCAAAATTTGTTTCAACAAAGTAAAGCCCATCGCACCATCAGTCTCAATGCGCATTACGTGGTCTTGTTTAAAAGCCCTCGAGATAAATCGCAAGTGCAAGTCTTAGCCAAACAGTTAGGAACGCCTTGGCTGACTCAGGCGTACGACGATGCCACTCAAACTCCACACGCCTATTTACTCGTCGATTTGAAACCTACGACTCCCGAGGATTTGCGATTTCGTACCCACTTGTTTCACCACTGGTGCCAAGACGGAGGGCCTGTCCTGTACACGTCTCCGTCCTCGACTTCATTTCACTCCCCATAAAAAAATCTATAAAAACCTCAGACCCTTTTTCGTCTGTCTCACTCTCAGTGCGAACATGACGTACCTTCAGTCGCATCTTCCCGTCAAATTGATTCGTGCCTTGTATGGCATCAGTCGAGAAAAAGATCCACAAACACGAGCTCGTGTCTTAGAAGCTAGTCTCAAAGAAGTCTTACGATGGTTCACCGTGACGGCACGTCAATTACTCCAAGGAATCATTCAGATTCCTCATCAAACCAAACGCTTTTTCGATCGAAACAAAGTTGCTTTGGTCCAACTGGCCGATCCCCGCATCGACACTCAAACCAAAAAACAAATCATTTTGAAACCTGGAGGGAGCGGTACTCTAGGAGGGGTCATCATTCGCTCACTCTTAAGATGGGATCCTAATGCCCCCAAAGTTATACCCAAGACAAAAGTCCAACGAAGCCCCAAGAAGAACTTCTCCAGTGGCAGGACCCTCCTCTGACCAGACACCACCACCCCGGAAAAAGAAAAGAAGCCCCCAGAAAAAGAAAAGTCCACAGAAAACTAGCCGCAAGAGAGGCACTTCGGCCAGGACGCAACCTTACACTCGCAAACCACGACCTGCCACGGCAGTGACTGCGTCTCCGGCAGCTTCACGTTTGTCCACTTCTCCGTTAATGACACCCAGAACTGAAGAGTACTTGGAGACGTTGATCACACCAAGAACTTCTCCGTTGATGACCCCCAAAAGAACTTTCCCAGTGGCAGGACCTTCCAATTTAGTGGCAGTGGCTGCTGCTCACAAAGTACCTTCTCCCAAAATCAAAGTTCAAGAAAGATCGGACATGTTACAAAGTTTACTGGATTTGTCCAAGCAAGAACTGGCTCGATTTAGTCCGTTACGTACCCCTGCACGACGTGTCATGCCTGTCCTCAAACTAATACGACGTAAAGACAATCAGTGGCGACGCGTTCCAGTATAAAAAAGGCCTGTGACCAAGTCGGGTATCAGTGTTTTTTGGTGCTCCTGAAGACTCAAAGATGTCACCCTCCAGAAAACCCCAAGGAAAGAAAAGGAAAGGACTGCCACCACGTTTAGCCAAACATGGGGACATGTTATCTGTCCTGTCCAAAGCTTCTCCACCCCTACGAAAAAAACTCATTCAAACAGCCTCCAAAGAGGTCATCGATACCGTGAGCGAATGTTGTTTGAACGTTTTGAAAGGCACGATCCCTTTGTCCAAGCACCAGAAACAATGCTTAGGCAAACATCGTCACGTTCTTCGCCAAATGGTTCAAAAGAAAATTCCCATTCGTCAAAAAAAGAAGATGTTAGTGCAACGTGGAGGTATTTTACCTCTCTTGTTAGGCCCCATACTGAAAGGAGTCTTGGGAACCATGTTGGGAGGACTGGTGGGAGGAAGATAAAAAGGCCTCGGAAGTTCCAAGATCTCAGAATCGACCCCTGACAACCCCATGGAAGGACGAAAACTAGCTTTAGTGCCTTACAAACGATGGATGGAATACCATCGGTGGCAAGAACAACACACCCCGCATTTACCTCCCAATCCCAATTTGAGCGAGATGTCCCAGTTACAACACGAATTGCAGTCCTTGATGGATCGCCAAGGTTTGTCCGAAAAAGAAAAATCGCAAAAGTACGGTCAACTCTTGCAACGACTGCAACTCTTTCACCAGAAAGCTTTAGACGAAACAGCTCTACCCACTCTGAAAGATTTTAAGACCTTGATGAAAAGTCCAGCACCAGTACCAGTACCAGTACCAGTACCACCAGTACCCGTGACCAAGACAGAAAAAGGAGAAGAAGAGGAAGGGTTTCAAACTCCATTAGAAAAAGTACGCAAGTTAACAACACCACCTACCTCCAGAATTGGATGGATTAAAGAGATGATGGCCACCCCTTCTTCCTCACAAGAGAAAAAGAAAGTGAAGACAGAAGTGAAGACAGAAGTGAAACAAGAACCGATATCCCCCGCTCAGACATCCTTCTCCTCTTCGACACCTATTGCTGGCCGCACACGCAAAGCTTTGCAATCCAAGAAAGTACCCCAAGAGAAAAAGAGTAGCATCCTCCAAGAGTGGGTGTCTTATTAATACACCAACCAACACAAAAAAATGGAAAAAGTCTTAGCCAGCATTTACTACGATCCCTCCCATCCTGCAGGTTACGCAGGAGTTCAAAAATTGTATCGTGCTGCCAAAACGCGACTGAAAAGTCTCCGTTTACCTCAAGTGCAACGATGGTTACAAGAACAAGCTACCTACACTTTACACAAACCCATTCGACGCAAGTTTGCCAGAAGTCGCACCCGAGTGGAAGGCATCGATCATCAATGGCAAGCCGATTTAGCCGATGTCTCTCATTTGGCCAGCTACAATCGTGGCTACAAATATTTGTTTTGTGTCATCGACGTCTTTTCCAAATTTGCTTGGGTCGTACCCTTGACTTCCAAATCGAGCAGCGAGTTAACGCGAGCCCTGCAACGGGTGTTGAAACAAAGCGGTCGTCACCCTCTTCGATGGCAAACGGACAAAGGCACCGAATTTCTGAACCAAGCTTTCCAAAAAGAATTAAAGAAACGTGACATTCATTTTTTTACCAACGAGAATCCCGAAACCAAAGCCAGCATCGTGGAACGTTTTCAACGCACTTTGAAAGAACGCATGTGGAAATATTTTACGCATCACCACACTCTGAAGTACATCGACATCTTACCGCACCTGCCGCAAGCGTACAACCAATCTTACCATCGAAGCATCGGACGTGCCCCGCAAGAAGTGACTCCAGACAACGAAGTGTTGGTGTTTGAGCGCCTGTTTGTACGTTCCCGACGAGGGCTGTCCCCAAGAAAAGTGGAGAGTTGGCCGTAGGAGATTGGGTGCGCATTGGCAAAACCAAACGCACATTCGACAAAGGTTACTTACCTTAACTGGACGACCGAATTGTTTAGCGTCACTGGACGAGTGCATGGCCGTCATCCTGCCGTCTATAAATTGGAAGACATGAACGGAGAAGTACTCAAAGGAACGTTTTATTTGCCCGAGTTACAACGTGTCACCAAAAAAGAAGACGACGTGTACGACATCGAAAGCATTCTCGAACGCAGAACCCGTAAAGTGGGCAAACGACGTGTCAAAGAAGTCAAAGTACGTTGGAAAGGATATCCACCCAGTTTTGATTCTTGGATCGACGCTTCGCAAGTCATCGACTATAAAAAGAAATGACCATCATGCCCTTTCACACAGCAGACGCAGCTACGTCGACCACTCCTCCTTCACCTAGTTCTTCTGTGCAAGATTTACAAAAACAACCCTTGTGGGTGTGGTGTGGAGAACGTGTGCCTAAAACGCAAATCGTCTTTTTCTGCCAAATCTTCGTGGTGTATTGTGTCATCGGGGCAGCCATCGCCAATTTGAGTTTGCAACAAGGAGACAAACAATTGTGGACCATTTTATTGAGCAGTTGCATCGGTTACCTGCTTCCTAATCCCTCCCTGAAATTCACCTCGAACGGGAACCCCGGGAACCTTGTGTCCAGTGCCAGTGCCAGTCACCACTTCAATCACAACCAGAACCCCATTTTAGACGGAGACACGCCTCTGAAGTCCAGTAACCCCTCGGACAGCCACAGAACTCTGGAATTATGAGTCACCAAAACCAATTTTACTTAACCTTACCCAGTGACAGTTCCATGGAGGTGTTTCCCAAGAACACGTTGTGCTGTTACACGGCCAAATTACCTCAAGCCATCCAGTTAGATCACGAAGCCCATTGGGAAGTGGCTTTAGTAGAAATGATTCACCCGACCCAAGTCCTCAATGTCCTTCCCAATCAAAATGTTTTTGATGTGGAAGTTCATGACGAGCAAATGCAACAGTGGATGGATAGCAATGTCAAATATGACAAGAAAACCCGTACACAAAAGTACACCACCTATCACTTGTTCATTCCCCCAGGCTATTATTTTAGTGGTCAACATTTGGTCAGCACCATAACCTCCAGGTTTAATGTCGTGTTTCTGAAAGCTTTGGAGCATGTCAACAAAAATGTCACCATGGAGTACCACAAAGCAGCTCGTCGCTTCTTGATGAAATTTGAACGGAGTAAAATCCTGTCCATTTTATTTTGTCCTGAATTGTTTGACATGTTGGGCGGAGACATGGACATGAGAAAGACCATGATCAAGAAAAACGAATTACCCATCGTTTACGACAACGAGTCTTTTAGCAAGTTATTTCGTGCCCCGGTAGAACTGAACCAAGGACTGAATTTGATGTTCGTGTATTCCGATGTGGTGGAGTACAACGTGGTGGGACACACCTCCGTACCGTTACTGCGTGTCATTCCTTTCAAAGTGGATTCTGCCACGAACACTGACGAGGAAGGTGGAAACACTTACCACGTCCACCGCGAATTTGTCCATCCTCACTATTTGCCTGTCAGTAAGTCGTATTTGGACACGGTCAACATTGCTATAAAAGGAGATCTGGGACAAAATATTCCATTCACCAAAGGAAAAGTCACGGTGAAACTCCATTTTCGAAAACGGTTCTCTCACGACTCTTAAGTCATGTATCCAGTGTACCGAGGGGTTGCTCGACAGCGAGGACACGGCTTAGGAGATATGTTAAAATCGGCCTTTCGTTCGGTGGCCCCGGTGTTGAAACCGATGGTGACACGCGGATTGCACGCCTTGAAAGATGCGGCACTGACGCAAGGCAAAGAATTTCTCCAAAATGTCATCATCGACAAACAAAACCCTAAAGAAGCCTTCATGAGGGCAGGCAAAAATGTCTTGCTGCAAACGGGCAAAGACATTTTAGGCCAACGAGAAACACCTATAAATGCCCTGCACGGTACCGAGTCAGGCATTCAGCAAGGACAAGGCAGAAAGAGACGACGAAGAAAACACCCTTTCACCAGACTTCAAGCGAGAAAGGCCAAGAAAAGAAGAACCGTTCGAGACTTAGACGTTTTCGATTATTGAGAAAAGAGACAAAAAAATGATGCACCGAGAATCTTGCGCTTGTTCCAAGACGGAACTGGATCTGTTTGCCATGCCCCCCACAATGATGACGATGCAAGAATCCCAGTGGGTGGAATTTCACCCCGTCTCCTCACTGACCGATTCCGCTCCCATCGAGTTTGAAATCAAAGGACAGCCCGAAGATTACATCGATCTGAATAGCAGTTACTTGTACCTGAAAGTCAAAATTCTAGATAAGACTGGAGGTGCTATAGACGATGAAGCAGTAGCTCCCGTCAACAATTTCATGCATTCCTTGTTCAGTGGAGTGGACTTGTATTTGAATAACAAACTGGTCAGTAGCAGCATGGATACTTACCCTTATCGTGCCTACCTGGAAAATCTCTTGACGTACGGAATAGACGCCAAGAACACTCATCTCAATGCCTGTGTGGTATGGGAAGCTGACGAACCTACCAAGTTTGAAATATTGGAAACTGATGAAAAGAAAGACAACAATGATGGATTTGTAGAACGAAGAAAGAGAATCACGGGAGCCGACACAAGTTTAGAACTGATGGATCGTTTGCATTTGGACATGTGGTTGCAAGAAAAGTATTTGCTGAACGGGGTGGATGTCCGCCTGAGACTGAATCGTAGCAGTGCCGCTTTCCATTTGATGGCTGATAGTGACGGTTACAAAACCAAAATCCTAGAAGCCAGACTCTACGTACGCCGTGTGGAAGTGTTACCTAAAGTGGGAAACGACATCAGTCAGACGTTGAGCAGAACGACCGCCAAGTATCCCATACGACGCGTGGAAGTGAAAACCTTCACCATTCCCAAGGGACAGCGATCCATGATCGAAGATCATCTGTTCCAAGGACAGTTACCCAAACGTTTGATCGTTGGTATCGTCGAGAATACAGCCTTCAACGGAGCTGCCGAAAAAAATCCTTTCTACTTTCAACACTTTGGCGTGTCCAAAATCGAAGTCAGTCGCGATGGCAAGACCTTGTGTACCCGACCTTTCGAACCTGACTTTAAAAAGAAGAATTACTTGAGATCGTACTTGTCCTTGTACGAAGCCACCGGACAGTTAGGAACCAATACCAGTCACGGTATTACGTACGAGGATTATGCAGGAGGCTACGCTTTGTGGGCTTTCGATTTCACTCCAGACCAAGGCAGCGACGAGGGACATTTCCACCCTATAAAATCCGGCCAGATTCGTGTGGAAATTCAGTTTAAAGACCGAGACCCTGATGAAACGGTGAACGTCATCCTGTATGCAGAATTCGATAATACCATAGAAATCAACAGTTTGAGAGAAGTCATCCTAGATTACTAGAAACCATGGAAGACTGTTATCCCTCTTTACCTAGTGGAGAAACTTTTAGTGTTGCATTGTTGTTAAAAAATGTTAGAGTTGTTGTTTAGTGTTAAGTGATTTGTGAATAAAAAATGTTGTGTTTTGAAAAAATTGTTTGATGTTATATTGTTGGATTATTGTTAAAAAATGTTAGAGTTGTTGTTTAGTGTTAAGTGATTTTTGAATGAAAATTGCTGTGTTCTGAAAAAAATGCCTTTGTCTTTTGTTTAGCTATAAGAATGTTGGATTGATGCTCTTTCATTTCTTACTATTCCTCTCATGACACTCACTAAACGTTGCGACTCAAAAACCGTGTGGGGGATGTTTTCCTTCACGTCCGCGCTTTGACTTTAAGAACCGGGTTGTTTCCAGTCTAACCATCCATTGTCGACTCATCCTCCTAAGAAGATGTGCTCCAAACTAGCTAAACTCAACGAAGCCTACGTGAATTTGCATAGGGTCAGACACAGTCTGATACCGAAGCCAGAAGAAATAGAGAATGTGAGAATGTTAAAAATCACTGAAGACCTGATAGAAGAGCTCTTCAGAGAAGAAATGAACATGGAAAAAGAAGAATGGGCAGAGAAGTACAGACTTCAGAGACAGCAGCAACAACAACAACAAGAGCAGCAGCAGCAACCTGAACCTGACAGAGGCTTTGTCGATTGTCGTATCGACACCAAAGAGTTCTTCTTCCCTTTCCGAAGAAGCAGACCTATTGCCAGAAAGTCTATCCTCAGAGGACATCGCATTCTTAGAAACTAAAAAGAATGCCATAGCAAACAAAAAAAACCCAGCCCTTTTCAGGGCTACCCAATACTCTAGAAAAGAAATAACAATCGATTTGCCAATGTGTGTAGGTAGAGTAGTGTGAAAATAAACACTAACTCTTTTTTAAAAAAAAATGTGAGGGTATGTGTTTGTGTGTTTGTGTTTGTAAGTGGTTAAGTAAGTTGGTATGGATAGTAGATTAAAATGATGTCTCTTTTTTTTTTTTTGGTGTTTGAGGTGTAAATTTGGGGTTAGATTGGATTGCTTTGCGTATGTGGATAGTCTATTGAAGTGATTTATAAAAAAATTTAAAATAGTGATGGGTAGCATAAAAAGTGAGTGAGTGTTTCTTTTAGGTCCACGCGTTGTTGTTTTTTGGTGATGATGTAGGTAAGATCAATTTTATGTTTTTAGGGGATGTTTTCCTTCACGTCCGCGCTTTCACTATAAATTGAAACTCGTTCGGCAGTCCAGCTACCCTTGTTGATTGATCAACACCAAAAATGAACACGAGACTGGAGAAACTGTTGGAACTTCATGTGCATCTGGAATATGCCAGGCGCATATTAAATGAACTGGCCGCGGAAGCCATTGTGGAGGAGGGAAGTATAAGAGAGGAGGAGGAAAGAAGAAACAAAGAAGAGGAGGAGAGAAGATATAAAGAAGAAGAGGAAAGAAGATACAAAGAGAAGGAGAGAAGATACAAAGAAGAGGAGGAGGAGGAAAAGGAGGGAAGAAGAAGAAATTTCAGAATCCCAGAGAGCGAAAATTGGGATTCTGAAGCGACATATCCTGCCTCTGCTCTCTCCCCCAAAAAGGTAAAAAGTAACTGGGGGACAAGATGTGTATGCGGCGCCAGGCCTGGAAGGTGCCACCATTAACCAGGTGTCCATGAAGTTCCAATAAAAAAAACAGCCCTTTTCAGGGCTACCCAATACTCTAGAAAAGAAATAACGATCGATTTGCCAATGTGTGTAGGTAGAGTAGTGTGATTATAAACACTAACTCTTTTTTAAGATAGTGTGAGGGTATGTGTTTGTGTGTTGGTGCTTGTAAGAGCTAAGGTATGTTTGTGGGAATAGTAGATTATGGGTTTCTTTATTGTTTCTTAGCGTAGGTGAAGAGTATAGTTAGGGTTCTGTAAGCGCTCACGTACGATTGTGTGGATAGTAGATTATGGATTAGTTTATTGTTCTTAGCGTATGTGGAGAGTATAGTTTGGGTTTTGTAACCGCTCACGTACGATTGTGTGGATAGTAGATTATGGATTTGTTTATTGTTTCTTAGCGTATGTGTTTGTGTGTTTGTGTTTGTGTGTTTGTGTTTGTGTTTGTACCCGCTACGATTGTGTGAATAGTAGATTATGGATTTGTTTATTGTTCTTAGCGTATGTGAAGAGTATAGTTTGGGTTTTGTAAGCGCTCACATAAGACTGTGTGGATAGTAGATTATGGATTTTGTTTATTGTTTCTTAGCGTATGTGGAGAGTATAGTTTGGGTTTTTATTATATGAAATGAGAAAGTATAGTTTGGGTTTTATTATATGAAATGAAAAAGTAGGGGGATGTTTTCCTTCACGTCCGCGCTTTTCGTATAAGAACCCACAGTATTCGTCGTTCAAACCATTCTGCAAAGAATAAAAAAAGAAGATAGCTTCTAACCAAATGGACAAAATGGAAAAATTGCAAAACGTCCTCGACAATTTAGGAATGATAGAGCAAATGTTGGTTAACCTAAACGAGGATCACTATTCTTATAGTCCCCATCGAGTGAAGATGGAGATAAACAATTTACGAAAAATGAAGGTAATCATCAGTGATCTGTTGAAAGAAATAAAGGAGGAGAAGGAGGATGAAGAGGAAAGGATAAGGATGAGAGCATGGAATGAAAAAATTGAAAAAGAAGAAGAAAATGAAAAGAGGAAGAAAGAAGAGGAGGAAGAGAAGAAGAAAGAAGAGCAGGAGAAAAAAAAAGAAAGAACAGAAGAGAAAGAGTGTTGGAGATAAAATAAGAACTTGGTGGAGAAAAAGAAGAAACTAGAAGCAGAAGAAGAAGAAGAAAACCCAAAGGCCCTTTTCAGGGCCAGCCATATTTCTCGAAAAGAGATAGCCTTTCCATTGCCTACCCCTTTTTTTAAATTTAAATTTAAATTTAAATTTAAAAAAAAAAAAAAAAAAAAATCCCAAAAGCCCAAACTCTATTCCCCATGTTAATTTCCCTTGTCCCTAGACAGACCCAAACTCTATGTTAAATTCCCATTGTTCCTAAAGTGACCCACGATTTCTCTCCATGTTAAATTTCCATTGTCCCTAATCTGACCCAGGGGTCTTTTTAATGCTAAGTCCCATTGTCCCTAATGTGCCCCACTTTACTACTAACAGAAAGAAATAAAAAATACGTCTACAAAGATATGTAGTAGCTCATACAAAGTAGCTGACACACTTAAAATGGCATTTTATGGTGGCGCTCTATAGTTTCGTATTTTGCATGCACATTTCAAAAAAGTGCTAGCTCCACTTGGTCATTTTCACTTCCTGAACTTCAGAGGTCTATTGTATAAAAAAGAGCTGATAACTTTTTTACTTTTTATATTTCTGGTAATTCATTCATTGCACTTTCAGAGCTGGTATTGTCTAGTCTGGCAAAATGCATTTTCCCTATTTTAATAGCTGCTATGGATAGTGTACTTTAGACTTATTCAGTCTAATTTTTTTTAGCAGTGTGCTTAGATCATGTATAATTTCCAAAAGTATAATATCCAAAGATATGTCAGCCAAATCAAATTAATATTGCATAGAGTTATGCTCACATTCTTTCCACTGTGTATGTTTTAAATGCAAACAACTTCACCTTACATGTGTGATTCTCTCAAAAGTACATAATAACTGGTGAGTGCCCCTTTTAAGAGAACGTAGGTACTATCATTGTATGAATTAGTTTGATTATATGGCTGAAACATTTAAGTCGCAAGCATCAAAACAGTCCTTTTGAACAATTCTCCTATCCTTCCACATACATAACAGTATTAATTAGTGTCAGAGTCTAACATGTCCAGCCCCCCTCCTGATAAAAAGTGAACCATTTTAAAAATGGACATTATATTTTGTCAGCATATCAACCAAATGCTGAAAGATAGGAACATGAAACTAGCCAGAATTATTCATGAGATGTCAAAAATACATTTTACAGTCTGAAAAGGGATGGAACAGATGAGATTCATAAAGGGCAAAGGTCAAAGAATAAAATATGTGCCTATTGTTTAATATGGACGATGCGAATTTGCCTTTTCTTCTTTTAGATTTAATTTCATTGCAAATGAATTAAAAGTAACATTTTCACTATATGGTTCTTTTACTTAAAGCAGCAGTTTTAAATTTAAGTTGACTATATTCCTATATTTTAAGACTTTTAATTTCCGCATAATTAAGGTTATACTCATAAAAACATGCCTCATGGCAAATTATGTAAGCTAGAGCAGAATGTGCATAATTAGTTTATTTTCATGCTTAACTTCAATATAAAATTTTAAAGAAAAAGAATTTCCCCGGCTTTCCAAATTGGTATACTGGCTATTTAAAAAAGACCTTGTATATCTTAAGTTTAGTTCAAATAACCTTTAATTTCCTTTATTTTGGTGTATGATTGATGGTTGTAATATGGGTTATAGAGCATACAGCTTGGCTTTACTCCAGATATGCACGTCACAAAAGACTGCTAGCTCCACTTGGTCATTTTCACTTCCTGAAATTTAGAGGTATATTGTATCAAAAAGAGCACATAAATTATTTTTAAATTTTATATATTTGGAAATCCATTAATTGCACTTTCAGAAGCTGGTATTGTCTAGTGAAGAGGTTCATAGACATGCTGCATACATTTTGGCTGACATTTATCAAACGCCTAAAATGATGAATCTACTTAAAATAACTCTAGATGCTGAAAATATCTGACGTAGATTACAGTCTGACGTAGATTACAATCCAGTAGTTAATCAAGGAGAAGAATGTTTTCCACTAAGAAGCGTGCTCAAAATTAGCCAAGCCATCCACCAGGAATAAAAGTTATCTTTTAGAGTAACGCGTGGACAGGATTATAAATTCAAAATCAATCTGTCCACTAATACCCATCACGTATGACGTTATGGACTTGATATAATATGAATACTAAATGAAATGTGTTCTGCTACACGTACGCATTCTTGGATAAATATACATGTCTCTACCATCACAAAAATAATGTACATGTTTCCATGGTCTCTATATGATCGTGTAACTGAGTTCCATTAGAGATACTGGTGTTTTGCTCTTTCTATGCATGGATGTATATATATATATATATATATATATATATATATATATATATATATATATATATATATATATATATATATATATATATATATATGTGTGTGTGTGTGTGTGTGGATGTATGTATGGATGTATGTATGTACGTATTCACATTTTTAACACAGGCGCTGTCGTTTCTGAAAAGTGACCACTTTATCACACTATACATACGTTGGTGAGATAATAATAATAATAATAATAATAATAATAAGATAATGTGCAGTTTGTTCGTCGTTGTGTTTAGAGTCAAATAAAAATTATCCAGAAAACATGAAACAGAACATAAATACTGTAGACCTGCAAAGATTCGATGCACTTGCTCCCCAAGTACAATAGATAGATCCCGAGGCAGTCATCAGCAGTCATATTTGTAGTATATTGGCAGATTCACCGCTGAGTTTATATAGTGTGAGGAAGTTGAAATAACTTCATTGAATTTCAAAATACTATTACAAATCATGCATAAATAAACAGAAGGCAAATCAGGATTTATGTTAGTATCAATATTTGAAATATATAGGTTGATTTTGCTTCATGGTGCCTCGTTCAAAATGGTCAATGTTCGTGCTTGCATATAGGAGAAACTGCCAGGCGCCCATCGTCCATATAAAAAGGGGCAGAATATCGTCTGCTAGAGACGTTACCGGGATGCATCTATAATGCCACCAGCGAAATGCACAATGACACATTTTTTAATTCAGAATTTATTCAACCAGTTTTTAAAAAAAAGTCATAACAACCCAAGCCGTATTTATAATGGGCTTTTTAGGGGGAGGATGTTCGTTGAATTTTATGCAGTGGTTGGTGGGAGTGGCGGTGTTGAGCAGGGTTTTGTGTGGATGAGGCCGTGGGCTTAAAAGGGTTAATAAGCTGCATGTTAATTCAATTTTGTGTGAATGTAATGAAAATCTCAAGAACACCGTAGAACAATTGTGATCTACAATATGTAATATCATGCGATACATATCTTCGATACAGGGAGCCGAGTGGCCGAGATGTCTAAAGCGCTCACCGTTACGGATCACTGCGGTCTTACGTCTGCCTGAGTGGGATCGAGTCTCGGGCTTGGCCATAATGTGTATGTGAGTAAGCTTGCTGGTAGATTCTCGTGGGTGGGTGGTTCCTTCAGGGGTTATCCCCGGGTTCTTCCTCCGCCATTTATATCTTGTGCTGAAAACGGCGTTAAACCTTTTAACAATAATGATATAACAACATCTTCCGATACAATGAAGATGAATCCTTAAACCTTGTTTTTCCAGGTGGATTTGGTTTGATTACTTGATGCACAATACATTTATACTGAGTGAGAGAGACATTGAGAGCTTGATACCTTGTACGTGGCATCGTAATCTGTAATTTCACTACACCTGCGCAGCTGCGCGATGTATATTTTTTCATTTCGTTTAGTAATAGCTTAGTTCAGAAGGTTCCATTTGTGTGTTTGCTTACTACAAACATAATTCTCTAACTATACATCCATGTCCGACATACTATGATTACAGGAGTATCCGGGGGATATATTTTGACGGCAACCATCCAATAATTTTACATTATACAGTGTATTTACACGAGAGAATGTCAACGTTGTATGTGTCAAAATGCCACAAGTATTCTAGCGACATTATAATTCAAATAGTTGTATCAATCGCGTGAGCTAAAATAAATATTTGTATATGTGAGTTCCAAGTTCTTTTGGTCCTACTCTTTTACAATCTGTATTTTGTGTTACTCTTTTCAACCTGTGTATCAATCAAGAGCCTGGGATAAAAAGCGAATCTTCAAATACAAAGACAGGAAAATACGTTGTACTCCGTACATGATGTTTGCATACCGCATATTAATATTTAGCAACGAAAAATAAAGAAACCGAACCGAAATCTCTCTTTGTCACCCACTTGATTTATTAAGTCAGAATATATGTTTGTATAAGTTTATTTGCACGTTGTTGGATCCTACTCTTTTACAACCTATATTTGGTCTTACTCTTTTTAACCCGTTTTGGTCCTACTCTTTCTCAACGTGCATTTGGTCTCACTCTTTGTCAACTTGTGTTTGGTCTTACTCTTTTTTAGCTTTTATTTTGGTCTTACTCTTTCTCAACCTGTAGTTGGTCCTACCGATTCTCAGATTGCGTTTGGTCTAATCTTTAACATCTTGTATTTGGTCTTACTTTTTAACTTCTTGTATTTGGTCTTACTCGTTAACATCTGGTATTTGGATTTACTTTTTATCATCTTTTATTTGGTCTTACTCTTTAACATCTTGTATTCGGTCTAGCTCTTTGACATCTTTTATTTTGGTCTTTCTCTTTAACATATTGTATTTGGTCTTTCTCTTTAACATCTTGTATTTGGTCTTACTCTTTAACATCTTGTGTTTGGTCTTACTCTTTATCATCTTGTATTTGGTGTTACTTTTTAACATCTTGTATTTGGTCTTACTCTTTTTCAGCCTCTGTTTGGTATTACTACTTTCCAATTTTTGTTTCGTATTACTCCTTTCCAATTGCTGTTTGGTCTTATTCTTTTCCAACTTGTATTTGGTCCTACTCTATCTCAACTTGCTTTTGGTCTTACTCATTTTGATTTTGTGTTTGGTTTTACACTTTGTCAGCCTGAATTTGGTCTTACACTTTTCCAATTTTTTGTTCGGCCTTACTCTTTTTAAACCTATATTTGATCCTACTCTCCTTCAACTTGAGTTTGGTAATCTTCGTTTTCAACTTGTTTTGGTTGTAATCTTATTTAACTTGTGTTTTGTCTTAATCCTTTTCAACATGTATTTGTTCGTACTATCGATGACTAGTTCTTTTATGTAGTTTTACTGATGGAAATGAATGGCATTACCATTGTTCATTCATCCTACAAACAAGACGATAATAAAAAGAAGAACAGACAAAAACACATAATTGATCCAATAAATAAATTGGAGGAAGACAAGAGATATTCTACATATAAATTAGATCAATACAAATATGATTGTTGAATTTTAGGCAAGATGTAAAGAGTGTTAGAATTAGAATTACAACCAGGTGGAGAACTTAAGGAGAAAAAGTAACAATAATGTGTCATCTTGAATAAAAAGAATTGTCTCAGCACTCATGCCAAAGTTAAAGAAACGCCGTGGTTCGAAAATAACAACACTAAGTGGTATTATGAAAATCCTTTTATAAATGTAGAGATGCAATCGAAGCCAAGTTTAAAGAATCTTTTGAACTCGCAACTTTAATTAACTAAACGTAATTGGAAAAGTTCAATTTGCTCATTAATTGCATGTGATCTGCTACTGTTCAGTCTTACAAAATTTAAAATCTATAACAGTCCAGGATCAATTGATTTCTAAAATTCTTTTGGAAAAACATAAGTTTCTTTCTTCTTAGTATATAAATTTTAATTTCATACGGGCGAATTATCTGCTTCTCAGAAATATGGCTTTTTAACGTGTATTCAAAGAGGCAATGGGGATACATTATTACTAAAAAACTGGAGACCTACATATTTGATCAATGCTACGTACACACGCCCATCTGTAATTATTGCGATAAAATTAAAAACATTTCACCAAAACGTGTACACCAGATCGAACGAGTTTAATTTCAGGTCGATATATAAGGGATATATAGGGGAAATGAAAGAACTGTTTAAGATATAATGCAACATGTAGAAGAAAATAATAATATTTCTGTTCTTCTTCTCTTTGTGGACTTGGACAAAGCTTCCAATTTCGTAAAGAGGATTGTTGCACTCTAAATAAATCGCTTGATTATTTGATATCCTAGTCCATTAGAAACTATTTTTGTAGAAAGAATACCAAATATCTTTAAACGTCTTGCGGGATAATCAAATCAGATTATAAGATAACATAACTAGTCTCTATTCAAGAAGATCCAAGATGAGGATTCAAAATGGTTAACACTAAAATATGCATCATGAATTACGGAGACATGTTTTGCATACAGCTAGGTGAAAACACTTATTAATTCAAAAATTTCAGACAATATGAAATATTTTTGCTTCCGGAATGAATTTATGAAAATGCTTTATGCTGTTTTGGACGAGTGCTTTATTCCTTTGATTAAAAGTTGAAGAAAATAACATGCAGTAATCTTAATAATCATTTCTAGCTGTGGCAGTGTCGCTAAATGTGAATATTTAAGTTGTAGGGCTCCTAATTTTCTGTAAACGTCGGTACAGTTGTTGAGATTTGTCATGCAACAAACAGTTTCTTAGTTTTAATTCTTTCAGACAATTTATGTGAATGAAACTTTTACCAAAATGAGGGTGCTCTCTAGAATATCTTAGAGAACAAACATAAGAAATTTCAGATACTATCTTATATATACCATCAATGCCATTGCCGCTATGACTAATCACTTAGGCAAAGAGTTGTGTAAAATATTAGTTGAATTTTATCTCCGCTCAGATAAATGTCTTTGTATCACAAAACTCACTATAAACGGAGAAAACACGTATTCATTGATACATGTGTGTACAAAGTGTTTTTGTATTAAATAAATAGTTTCAATTGGAAATACTGCTTGTAATCTTCTTTTACACAAAATTCGAGAAAACAAGTTATGTTCTTTTGTTGAGAAACAGAAAAATCAATCTTTCCTTTATTCCAAATATATTCCATGCAGTTAAAATGTTTCAGATACAATTTGTTCGGGTGGCTGAAACATAAATGCTCACACCTTGCATATTTAACTACACTGTAACAGATACCATATTATGAACACAGAAACAGTTACTTATGTCTTGCGAATATAGGGGTGATTAAGTCAATGCAAAGAAGGTTAATAATATATTGTCAGAGTTGTGTGTGGAGAGATGCATCAAATATCACTATGGAGAAAGACTATTCTGGTACAAAATTAGGGATATTCACTTCTTTCCTCTTTTGATCTGTACACGGTGTTTTTAATATCAGTCACTCTCTAATGATCTATGGTACAGTTTGTGCTAAGCTGTTTAGATATATGTTTCATTTGCCACTTTAGTCGTGTGTCCAAAAGCGCATTTACATATTAACGACAACATTTCTTAAATTTTCTGTACACACCTTTTTACTGTTTCACCAATACACCACACATCTCATATTTCCCTTATCACATGAAATAGTTTGCTTAATGTTTAACATTCAACCTATTGCAAGGATGTTACTGTGTCTGAAATCATTAGAAAATAACACAGCTAATAACCATTAAATTAGTATTCAAGACACCAAAGATTGACACTGTTCGGTAATTTTTCTCTCTCTCTCTCTCTCTCTCTCAGAGTTCCTTACGGTATTATTTGGTTTTTAATCTGTAACCAAAGTGCACGTTCCAAACGCTTCAGAATAATTTTTGTTTCAAATGACTTTAATGTTCTCTAGAATTCATTCATACAGAAACTGAACGTCTATTTAAACAAACAACGAACGCACTAATTTATCATGCCCTGTTTCCAGTATGTGTGTTTCCTAATACCTCAGTTTTCATTTTACTATGTCATTCATTTTGCAACCCCGTTGTTCCGAATCGTACTGAAAACAATGAATAAACGTAATGAAAGTCTAGTTAGGTGTTTCATATCAGACGGGACCTCTGTGTTTGGGACTTAACAATGCTACTGAAATTATGCTTTACATAAAAAATTATTTTATCTAGCAACTGATACGTGTCAGTTTCCTTCAAATACACACTAGTTTCCACATTTTCTTAACCTTTCCAAACTTTTGTCCTCTGGTGTATTGCTACATTGATAATTTTAGAATTTACTTTTTTTTAATTAATTTATGAATGGTCGATCTTAAGGAACAAAAAACGATAATCAAAACAACTCCTTTAGTTCTTCCGAATGAGTCCAACTAAAGAAAATATCAGCAATACGCTTAACATATAAAACTGGTATATGTTGAGCTAAAAGAGCTATTTTTTCCACATACACCTATATAAATATTTGCATAATATGGAGCAAACTGCTTCCCAATAGCAGTACCGTTTGCTTGGAGATATATTTGTCACTAACAACAAATTATTTCATCTTTCTAGTAAATTTAACATTTCATCATCCGTTCGTTTTATTTTCGGATTATCAAGCATGATCTTACGGCAAGCAGCCAATCATATTCGATGTAAGTATAAATTATATCAATATCTGTTTTATCCAGGATACAGTTTTTAGTATAAATGCTTCTGTATTTTTAGCGTATAACATCCTTATCTGAGCCAAAGGGTTTAAATACAAATCTATCCATTGGCTTTCACAGGTGTGTCTAGGTTTCAAGCTCCCACAGGTGTGTCAATGTGTCAGGCTTCCACAGGTGTGTCAAATTTAGGAAGATAATCAAAGTACTTTAGTATTTAATTATTAGGAAACAAGTAGTTGAATTCAATTTTATTCAAAAACAGACCTTCAAAGCATTTATAAGTTCATGTCTCAATCACGATGATGTATCTTTATCAATTAGCTTGGAAAAAGGTCCATAATGTTTCATAAAACTTAAATATCGTTCTCCTTCAAAACTATGCTAGTAACGGTTCATGGCAGCTGAGGCATTATTTTTATCAGCTGTCTTTGTTACAAATAAAGATTTGTTTTCAGAGAAATCTTGCAAACCCCAAATTTCTGATTTAGATAGGTTTGAATTCCTAATAAAATCGTAAGGAATGCTTTTTTTTTTTTTTTTTTTTTTTTTTTTTGCTCTAGCAAATGTGAAAGTTTCTGGCCTGGATCTTTTACAATTTCTGAATTCCGAAGATTTGTTACTCTAAAATTAGTAGAATCCGGTGATATTCTTTCACTTAAGTCTTCACTGAGTGGGACAGGTACAAATAAATTAATTGTATGTTTAACCTGGCTATCTCGTTCATTAGAGTAGTATTCCTATAAGTTAGTTAGATCCCAGGAGCACATATATTATAATTGAACTGATTCATTTTCTTCTTAACTTCGTAAGTTCCGTGATATTTAATCTGAAGAAAAATTTGAAGAATGAGCGAGACAGACAGAACTTCACTACTACCAAACTCAAAGGTTCTGTACAATGTAGTTCTGTCAGACCGTAATTTCACTTTTGACTTGAATTGTCGCACAAGGCTCGTTCATTGCTTTCATCAGAACAACGACGAAGAGGACACACAAAAAACATGGAAAGTTAACCTGAGACATAACAAATACATATTCCAGCAAAGGTACAAAAATATTCCAGTCATTTTTCATATGAAGAAACTTTACGTTTCTGCATCAAAGCATGCAAGACAAAGTTTTAATTATTTGCGCAACAAGACTCAGAAGCTTTCTGATTAGGCAATTTTGTTAAATCTTATAAAGGCAATAAGAACACGAGAGAAACGTAAGTGAGAATCAGTCTTCCAAATAATGACAAAACTGGTTCTTTTAAGCGTTTTCTTTGCCCTTTCATTTCGAAGATGACCACGACATAAGTATGTACCAAATGCATGTAAGCCATGTGATCGTGACCTAATTAACTCCTATTTTGCAAACGTCAAACCAGGATGGTACGCATTTTAGGGTTAATATATTGCATGTGATACATACCGTTGGTCTATGCAGTGTATGGTTTAAGCTGCAAAAGAACGTTTGGATGGAACTGAAATAATTATACCCATTGGAATCTCGGAGCATTTTCAGACATACAGTAACAGAAAGAAATAAAAAATATGTCTACAAAGATCTGTAGTCTCTCATACAAAGTAGCTGACATACTTAAAAAGGCATTTTATAGTGGCGATCTATAGTTTCGTATTTTGCATATGCACCTTTCAAAAAAGTGCGAGCTCCACTTCGTCATTTTCACTTCCTGAACTTCAGAGGTATATTGTATAAAAAAGAGCTGATAACTTTTTTACATTTTTTATATTTGGTAATTCATTCATTGCACTTTCAGAAGCTGGTATTGTCTAGTTTGGCAAAATTAAATTTACCTATTTTAATAGCTGCTATGGATAGTGTACTTTAGACTTATTCAGGCTGATTATTTTTATCACAAGGGAGCAGTTATTTTAGTTATCAGTGTGCTTAGATCATGTACAATTTCCAAAAATACAATATGCAAAGAAATGTCAGCCACATTACATTAAAGTATCATAGAGGTATGCCAACACTCGCTCCACTGTTCATGATTTAAATGCAAACAACTTAACCTTGAATGCGTCACTCTCTCAAAAGTACATAATAACTGGTGAGCGCCCCCTATGCCAGAATGGTCTCTGCTAACTTTTGTTATATTCTGCTGAGCAATTTGCGAGAAGTCACCTTATGATTTTTCTATTTTAGTTTAGTATTTGTTGGTTTAAAGCCATTTTTCAGGACAAGATAGCCTATAAATGGCGTCCAGTATATTTGATGGCGAAGAGTCCCAAAAAGCCCAGGAACCTTTCTGGTATACCCACATTGGGCCGAGCAGAGACTTAAGCTGTTTTATAGCAAATGGGAATCATATGAGCACAGACTGATGTATTGTTACACAAATGACGTTCTGTCACATGTGGTTGAATTCTGTGGAACTGTTTAAGCATTAATTCCAATGTTGTCTGTAATGCGCATAATTCATGCAATCAAGATTAAATGTGCTACCGAGACGATTCTGAAACGATAGCAGTAGATCATTACCAGAACATAAAGTAGAGCGGATGCATCTAATCAAACCCATCTTAGCTTTTTTTGCCAATAAACTGTTTATTGCATTCAATATACACCGTTACCATAAATGTTGATGATTAAAACAAGGTCGATACAAATATTCAATCCAATCGTACTCCAGCAATACATTCGGATCACCGCAAGTATTTCTGGAAACATACACAACCCTAGGATATATGGCGGCGAAGTACTTTGCAGAAAATTAATAGTTTTTGTTCGCCGTAAATTTCTTCGCAACAAAAGAAATCAAACATCTTAAATACAGATCTGTTATCCATTTGGGTTCCCTCGACTATTTTGACGATTGTATTGATCTTAGGATTGTCTAAGAAATTGCGACTGAACTAACATTTATAAGGTTAGCAAAAACGCTTTGAAGCGGCATCTATCGGCATGCATTCGTTGCTGCATACGCTGGATTCATAATGTACGCGACAGTTTTGATGGTTGGGGCCCTCTGGCAGAGTATGAAATCTCTCAATCAACTCATAAATTTGAGAGACCACAGCTAACAATTACATGCTTCTCGGTGTAATTAACGCATATATTTGAACCATAAATGCAGGTTCTACCACAACTATACCTAATGAGTATGCATACAATTCTTGGACACGTAACGATATATTGCATTATGTATGGCTCCCTGTCTTGTCCTTGACTGTCAATTTTAGAGGAAACACTTATTCAGTGAAGTGGTTCATAGACAAGCTGCAGACATTTTGGCAGACATTTATCAAACGTCTAAACTGATGAATCTACATAAAATAACTCTAGATGTTGAAAATATCTGATGTAGATTCCAGTCCAGTAGTTAATCAAGGAGATGAATCTTTTCCACTAAGGTGCGTGCTCAACATGTGCCAAGGCATCTACCATGAATAAAGGTTATCCTCTATAGTAATGCATGGACAGGATTATAAATTCAAAATCAACCTGTCCACAAATGTTCTTCAAGTAAAAAGTTATGGATTTGATATGATATGAATACTAAATGAAATGTGTTCTGCTACACGTACGCATTCTTGGATAAATATAATGTCTCTCCCATCACAAAAAGCATGCACATGCTCCATCGTCTGTATATGATCGTGTAACTCAGTTCCATTAGAACTACTATATATATATATTGTTAACGAAAGCGCCATCGTCTCTGAAAAGTGACCACTGTTTCATCACACCATATTTACGTTGGTGACATGATGATAATAATAATAATAATAATAATAATAAGAATAATAATGTGCAGTTTGTTCTTATATGTGTTGGGAGTCTAATACAAATTGTCCACTAAACACGAAAGAGAACATAAATACTGTAGACTTGCACAAAATCGATGCACGTGCCCTCCCAGTACCATATACAGATCCTGAAGCAGTCATCAGCAGCCATTTTTTGTATACTGGCAGATTAACCGCTCAGTTTATATAGTGTTAGGAAGTTGAAATAAGTTCGTTTAATTTCAAGATACTATTACAAAGCATGCATAAATAAACAGAAGGCAAATCAGGATTTCTGTTAGTATCAATATTTGAAAGATATAGAGGGATTTTGCTTCATGGTGAATCATTCAAAATGGTCAATGTTGGTGCTTGCATATAGGAGAAACCTGCAGGTTGCCCATCGTCCAGATAAAATGGGCAGAATATCGTCTGCTAGTGACGTTATCTGGAAACATCTATAATGCCACCAGCGAAATGCACAATGACCCTTTTTTAATTCAGAATTTATTCAACCACAGTTTTTAAAGAAATCATAACAACCCATGCCGCATTTATTATGGGCTTTATAAGGGGAGGGTGTTCGGTGAATTGGCTGCAGTGGTTGGTGGGAGTGGTGATGTTGAGCAGGGATTTCGTGTGGATGGGACCGTGGGCTTAAGAGGGTTAAGAAGCTGCACGTTAATTCATTTTTGTATGAATGTAATGAAAATCTCAAGAACACCGTAGAACAATTGAAACCTACAATATGTAATATCATGCGACACCTCTCTTCCGATACAGGGGCCCGAAGTGGCTGAATTGTCTAAAGCACTCACCGTTACGGATCACTGCGTCTCACCTCTGTCTGCGTGGGATCGAGTCTCGGGCTTAGCCAGTGTGTCTCAGTGAGAAAGCTTGCCGGTAGCTTCTCGTGGGTCGGTGGTTAATTCAGGAGTTATCCCCGATTTCTTCCTCCGTCATTTATATCTTGTGCTGAAAATGGCGTTAAACCTTACAACAATAATAATATAACATCTTCCGATACAATGAAACTGAAGCCTTAAAGCTTGTTTTTCCAGGTGGATCTGGTTTGATTACTTAATGCACAATACATTTATATTGAGTGAGAGAGATAATGAGTGCTTGATACCTTCTACGTGGCATCGCAATCTGTAATTTCACTACACCTGCGCAGCTGCGCGATGTGTACTTTATTCATTATTTCTTTTACTAACAGCTTAGTTGAAAAGATTCAATTTGTTTGTTTGCTTACTAGAAACATAGAATTATCTAACTATACATCCATGTCCGACATACCATGATTACAGGAGTAACCGTGGGATATATTTTGATGGCAACCATCCCATAATTTTACATTATACACGTGTTTACACGAGAGAATGTCAACGTTGCACGTGTAGACTTTTTCAAATAGTATCAAAGTTTGTGTAAGCCCATGTCTCAAAACTGCTGAAAGGAATATAACGAAACTTACTGAAATTAAAGTGAAGCAAAGGTTGAAACTTTCCTTATATAATATGCCGAAAAAGACGGAAAGTGATACAAGGAAAGCAGAGTTTGATAAAGTGTTGTTTGGAAATAATACCAAACTACATAAAAGTATGACACAATATCAGTTTCGTCTCGCTTACCTATGTCGCGGTAACTTTCAGCCTGGGGAGACATTTGTTCGGAAGTTCGAGAAATCTGTGTCCCACGTTTGAGGAAACCTTTGTCCGACGTTATCTAAAGTTCAGCATGTTCAATACACACTGATTTTCCGCAGAATTTGCTCCCTCTTTCAAAATGAAAATAGTGCATTGAAAGTCGAATTATAGGACTACCACAAGTATTCTAGCCACATTATAATTTAAATAGTTGTATCAATCACGTGAGTTAAAATAAATATTTGTATATGTCAGTTCCAAGTTCTTTTGGTCCTACTGTTTTACAATCAGTATTTTGTCTTACTCTTTTTCAACCTGTGATACAATCAAGAGAATATGAGAAAAAGCGACTCTTTAAATATAAACACAGGAAAATACGTTGTACGCCGTACATGATGTTTGCATACCGCATATTAAAATTTAGCAACGAAAAATAAAGAAACCGAACTGAAATCTCTCTCTGTCTCCCACTTGATTTATTAAGTCAAAATAGATATTTGTATAAGTTTATTTACCCGTTGTTGGGTCCTACTCTTTTACAACCTATATTTGTTCTTACTCTTTTTAATCCGTTTTGGTCCTACTCTTTCTCAACGTGCGTTTGGTCTCACTCTTTCTCAACTTGTGTTTGGTCTTACTCTTTTACAGCTTTTATTTTGGTCTTACTCTTTTTCAACCTGTAGTAGGTCCAACCGATTCCCAGCTTGCGTTTGGTCTTACTCTTTAACATCTTGTATTTGGTCTTACTTTTTAACTTCTTGTATTTGGTCTTACTCGTTATCATCTGGTATTTGGTTTTACGTTTAATCATCTTGCATTTGGTCTTACTCTTTAACATTTTGTCTTTGGTCTTACTCATTAACATCTTGTATTTGGACTTACTCTTTAATATCTTCTATTTGGTCTTACTCTTTAGAATCTTGTATTAGGTCTTACTCTTAAACATATAGTATTTGGTCTTTCTCTTTAACAGCTTGTATTTGGTCTTTCTCTTTTACATCTTGTATTTGGTCTTACTCTTTATCATCTTGTATTTGGTTTTACTTTTTAACATCTTGTATCTGGTCTTACTCTTTTTCAGCCTCTGTTTGGTATAACTCCTTTCCGATTATTGTTTAGTCTTTTCCTTTTCCAACTTGTATTTGGTCCTACTCAATCTCAACTTGCCGTTGGTCTTACTCGTTTTGATTTTGTGTTTGGTCTTACACTTTCTCAGCCTGAATATGGTCTTACACTTTTCCAATGTTTTGATCGGCCTTTATCTATTTAAAGCTTTGTTTGATCTTAGTCTTCTTCAACTTGCGTTTGGTCTTCTTGGTTTTCAACTTGTTTTGGTTGTAATCTTATTAAACTTGTGTTTTGTCTCAATCCTTTCCAACATGTATTTGTTCGTACTATCGATGACCAGTTCTTTTGTGAAGTTTTACTGATGGAAATGAAAGGAATTACAATTGCTTATTCATCCTACAAACAAGACGATAACGAAAAGAAGAACAGACAAAAAACACATAATTGATCCAATAAATAAATTGGAGGAAGACAAGAAATATTCTACATATAAATTAGATCAATACAAATCTGATTGTTGAATTCTAGACAAGATGTAAAGAGTGTTAGAATTAGAATTACAAGCACGTGGATAACGGAAGGAGAAAAAGTAACAATAATGTGTCATCTTGAATAATAAGAATTGTCTCAACACTCATGCCAAAGCTAAAGAAACGCTGTTGTTCGAAAATAATATAACACTAAGTGGTATTATGAAAATCCTTTTATAAATGTAGAGGGGCAAACGAAGCCAAGTTGAAACAGTCTTTTAAACTCGCAAATTTAATTAACTAAACGTAATTGGAAAAGTTCAATTTGGTCATTAATTGCATGTGATAAGCTACTGTTCAGTCTTCGAAAAATTTAAAATGTATAAGAATCCAGGCTCCATTGATTTCTAAAATTCTGTTGGAAAAATTTAGGTTTATTTCTTCTTAGGTAATTAAATTTTAATTTCATACAGGCGAATTATATGCTTAACAGAAATATGGATTTTTAACGTGTATTCAAAGAGGCAATGCAGATACATTATTACTAAAACAAATTGGGGACCTATATCTTTGACCAATGCTACCTACACACTCTCATCTGTAATTATTAGTAATCAAAAATTAAAAACATTTAACCCAAACGTGTACACCAGATCGAACGCGTTTAATTTCAGGTCGATATATAATGGAAAATGTAAAATCTGTTTAAGATATAATGCAACATGTAGAAGAAAATAATAATATTTCTGGTCTTCTTCTCTTTGTGGACTTGGACAAAGCTTCCAATTTCGTAAAGAGGATTGTTGCACTCTAAATAAATCGCTTGATTATTCGATATCCTAGTCCACTAGAAACTATTTTGAAAAAAGAATACCAAATATTTTTAAACGTCTTGCGAGATAATCAAATCAAATTATCAGATAACATGACTAGTCTATATTCAAGAATATCCAAAAGGAGGATTCAAAATGGTTAACACTAAAATAGGCATCATCATCTACGCAGATATATTTTGCATACAGCTATGTGAACACACTTATTAATTCAAAAATTTCAGAGAATATGAAATATTTTTGCTTCCGGAATGAATTTATGAAAATGCTTTATACTGTTTTCGACGGGTGCTTTATTCCTTTCATTAAAAGTTGAAGAAAATAACATGCCGGAATCTTAACAATCATTTCTAGCTGTGGCAGTGTCGCTAAATGTGAACATTTAAGTTGTAGCGCACCTAATTTTAGATACACATCGGTACAGATGGGGAGAATTGTCATGTAACAGTTTCTTAGCTTTAATTCTTTTATACGGTTTATATAAAACAAACTTTTACCAATATGAGGGTGCTATCTAGAATATCTTAGAGAACAAACATAAGGAACGTCAGATACTATCTTATATATACCATCAATGCCATTGCCGCTATGACTAATCACTTTGGCAAAGAGTTGTGTAAAATATTCATTGAATTTTATCTCCGCTCAGATAAAAGTCTTTGTATCACAAAACTCACTATAAACGGAGAAAACAAGTATTCATTGATACATGTGTGTACAAAGTGTTTTTGTATTAAATAGTTTCAATTGAACAATGCTGCTTGTAATCTTCTTTTACACAACATTCGAGAAGACAAGTTACGTTCTTTTGTTGAGAAACAGAAAGATCACTCTTTCTTTTATTCCAAATATTCTCCATGCAGTTAAAATGTTTTAGATACAATTTGTTCGGGTGGCTGAAACATAAATGCTCACACGTTGCACATTTAACTACAATGCAACAGATACCATATTATGAACACAGAAACAAAATAATCCTGATATGCAACATAGTGACGAAGCCAATCTTGTTAGCGTTCTTTCGTATCCGAATTATTATTTAAATTATTTAACAGGACCCCTTAATATGGAGCAGTTAGGTATAAAGATAACTAAATATCGGACTACTGCTCGCGAACATCTCCATCAATGTTTTGCCAGTAACGCTTAGCGGAGTTACTTATGTCTTGCGAAGATAGAGGTGATTAAGCCAATGGAAAGAAGGATCAATAATATATTGTCAGATCCATAAATGTGTTCAGAGGTAATGAATCTCGCATATATATATATATATATATATATATATATATATATATATATATATATATATATATATATATATACTAGACAGAAATGGATTTGGAACGGAATATGGAGAGATGCATCAAAATAAGAAGTGAAATTAACTATGGAGAAAGACTATTCTGGTACAAAATTAGGGATATTTACTTCTTTATTTACTTCTTTCCTCTTTTGATCTGTACACGTTGTTTTAATGTCAATCACTCTCTAATGATCTATGGTAATGTTTGTGCTAAACTGTTTAGATACATGTTTCATTTGCCACTTTAGTCGTGTGTCCGAAAACGACTTTACATATTAAGGAGAACATTTCTTCAATTTTCTGTACACACCTTTTTACTGTCTAACCAATACACCAAACATTACATATTTCCCTTATCACATGAAATACTTTGCTTAATGTTTAACATTCTTCCTATTGCAAGGATGTTACTATGTCTGAAATCATTAGAAAATCACACAGCTTAGAACCATGAAATTCTTATTCAAGACACCAAAGATTGACACTGTTCCGTAAATTGGCTCTCTCTCCCTCTCTCTCTCTCTCTAAGAGTTCCTTATCATATTATTTCGTTGTTAATTTGTAACCAAAGTGCACGTTCCAAACGCTTCAGAATCTGTTTTGTTTCAAATGACTCAGATGTTCTCTAGAATTTTTTCATTCAGATTCTGAACGTCTACTTATACAAACAACGAACGCACTAATTTCTCATGCCTGTTTCCAGTATGTGTGTTTCCTAATACCTCAGTTTTCATTTTACTATGTCATTCATTTTGCAACCCCGTTTTTCCGAATCGTACTGAAAGCAATGAATAAACGTAATGAAAGTCTAGTTAGGTGTTTCATATCAGACGGGACCTCTGTGTTTGGGACTTAACAATGCTACTGAAATTATGCTTTACATAAAAAAATATTTTATCTAGCAACTGATACGTGTCAGTTTCCTTCAAATACACACTAGTTTCCACATTTTCTTAACCTTTCCAAACTTTTGTCCTCTGGTATATTGCTACATTGATAATTTAAATATTTACGTTTTTTAATTAATTTATGAATGGTAGATTCTAATTAAGGAACAAAAGACGAAAATGAAAACAACTCCTTTAGTTCTTCCGAATGAGTCCAGCTGAAGAAAATATCAGCAATACGCTTAACATAGAAAACTGGTATATGTTGAGCTAAATTGACTATTTTTTCCACGTACATCTACATAAATATTTGCATAACATGGAATCAACTACTTACCAATAGCAGTACCGTTTGCTTGGAGATATATTTGTCATTAACAACAAAATATTTCATCTTTCTAGTAAATTTAACATTTCATCATCCGTTCGTTTATTTTTCGGATTTTCAAGCCTGATCTTACGGCAAGCAGCCAATCCTTTTCGATGTAAGTATAAATTGTATCAATATCTGTTTTATACAGGATACAGTTTTTAGCATAAAAGCCTCTGTATTTTTTGCGTCTAGCATCTTATCTGAGCCAAAGGGTTTAAATATAAATCTATCCATTCGGCAATACGATGCATCTCTCTTGAACAACTTCAAACAATGAGCTTGCCTGGAGAAACGTGCTTTGGTCTCGTCTTGGCTTTCACAGGTGTGTCTAGGTGTCCAGCTTCTACAGGTGTGTCAATGTGTCAGGCTTCCACAGGTGTGTCAAATTTAGGAAGACGATCAAACTACTTTGGCATTTAATTATTACGAGACAAGTAGTTGAATTCAATTGTATTCAAAACAGACCTTGAAAGCATTTATCAGTTCATGTCTCACTCACAATGCTATATCTTTATCAATTACCTTGGAAAAAGGTCCATAATGTTCCAGAAAACTTCCCTATCGTTCTCCTTCATAACTATGCTAGTAACGGTTCATGGGAGGTGAGGCATTATTTTTATTAGCTTTCTTTGTTACGAATAGAAATAAGTTTTCAGAGAAATCTTGCAAACCCTAAATTTCTGATTTAGATAGGTTTGAATTCCAAATAAAATCGTAAGGGATGCTTTTATTTCTTATGTCAGAAATGCATTCTCTGCAACCTCTGGTATACAAGCTGGCTACAAACTGAATTAATTTCTAAAATTTGGATTCAAGTGTCTACTTGTTTTTTTTTTAAGTTGCCAAATTGGTGAAATTAAATTGACTGAGAAACGCTTTTTTTTCCGTAGTCCGTATAAAACTGAGACCTTTTGAAAGAAACGTATTCTCCATAGAGGTCAGACTGCAACATTTGCAAAACTTATTCCACGAAAGTGCATGGTTCAGCAACAGTCTCATCCGTCCAATTTATGATTTTAATCCCTGTACGGAACTTGGAGTCTTCAAACTTAGGGATGAAATCAATGGTTTTGTCCAAGTTCATGTGTTCATCTGAGAAAAGCTTCAGGAAGTAATTTAACAGCTGAATGAAGATTTTGCATTGCGAACAGCTTAAAATAAGTGTTCATATTCAAATAATAACTGTTTAAGTTCATATTTTTGCTCTTGCAAATGTGAAAGTTTCTGGTCCAGATCTTTCACAATTTTCTGAATTCCGAAGATTTGTCACTCTAATATTAGTAGAATCCGATGATATTCTTTCACTTAAGTCTTCAATGTGTGGGACAGGTACAACTAAATTAATTGTATGTTTAACCTGGCTGTCTCGTTCATTATAGTAGTATTCCTATAAATTAGTTAGATCCCAGGAGCACATATATTATCATTGAACTGATTCATTTTCTTCTTAACTTTGTAAGTTCCGTGATATTTAATCTGAAGAAAAATTTGAAGAATGAGCGAGAGAGACAGAACTTCACTATTACCAAACTCAAAGGTTCTGTACAATGCAGTTCTGTCAGACCGTAATTTCACTTTTGACTTGAATTGTCGCACAAGGCTCGTTCATTGCTTTCATCAGAACAACGACGAAGAGGACACACAAAAAACATGGAAAGTTAACCTGAGACATAACAAATACATATTCCAGCAAAGGTACAAAAATATTCCAGTCATTGTTCTTTTCAAGAAACTTTACGTTTCTGCATCAAAGCATGCAAGACAAAGTTTTAATTATTTGCGCAACAAGACTCAGAAGCTTTCTGATTAGGCAAATTTGTTAAATCTTATAAAGGCAATAAGAACACTAGAGAAACGTAAGTGAGATCCAGACTTCCAAATATTGACAAAACTGGTTCTTTTAAGCGTTTTCTTTGCCCTTTCATTTCGAAGATGACCACGGCATAAGTATGTACCAAATGCATGTAAGCCATGTGATCGTGACCTAATTAACTCCTATTTTGCAAACGTCAAACCAGGATGGTACGCATTTTAGGGTTAATATATTGCATGTGATACATGCAGTTGGTCTATGCAGTGTATGGTTTAAGCTGCAAAAGAACGTTTGGATGGAACTGAAATAATTATACCCATTGGAATCTCGGAGCATTTTCAGACATACAGTAACAGAAAGAAATAAAAAATATGTCTACAAAGATCTGTAGTCTCTCATACAAAGTAGCTGACATACTTAAAAAGGCATTTTATAGTGGCGATCTATAGTTTCGTATTTTGCATATGCACCTTTCAAAAAAGTGCGAGCTCCACTTCGTCATTTTCACTTCCTGAACTTCAGAGGTATATTGTATAAAAAAGAGCTGATAACTTTTTTACATTTTTTATATTTGGTAATTCATTCATTGCACTTTCAGAAGCTGGTATTGTCTAGTTTGGCAAAATTAAATTTACCTATTTTAATAGCTGCTATGGATAGTGTACTTTAGACTTATTCAGGCTGATTATTTTTATCACAAGGGAGCAGTCATTTTAGTTATCAGTGTGCTTAGATCATGTACAATTTCCAAAAATACAATATGCAAAGAAATGTCAGCCACATTACATTAAAGTATCATAGAGGTATGCCAACATTCGCTCCACTGTTCATGATTTAAATGCAAACAACTTCACCTTGAATGCGTCACTCTCTCAAAAGTACATAATAACTGGTGAGCGCCCCCTATGCCAGAATGGCCTCTGCTAACTTTTGTTATATTCTGCTGAGCAATTTGCGAGAAGTCACCTTATGATTTTCTATTTTAGTTTAGTATTTGTTGGTTTAAAGCCATTTTTCAGCACAAGATAGGCTATAAATGGTGTCCAGTATGTTTGATGGTGAAGAGTCCCAAAAAGCCCAGGAAGTTTTCTGGTACACTCACGATGGGCAGACATTTATCAAACGTCTAAACTGATGAATCTACATAAAATAACTCTAGATGTTGAAAATATCTGATGTAGATTCCAGTCCAGTAGTTAATCAAGGAGATGAATCTTTTCCACTAAGGTGCGTGCTCAACATGTGCCAAGGCATCTACCATGAATAAAGGTTATCCTCTATAGTAATGCATGGACAGGATTATAAATTCAAAATCAACCTGTCCACAAATGTTCTTCAAGTAAAAAAGTATGGATTTGATATGATATGAATACTAAATGAAATGTGTTCTGCTACACGTACGCATTCTTGGATAAATATGCATGTCTCTCCTAAAAAGCATGCACATGCTCCATCGTCTGTATATGATCGTGTAACTCAGTTCCATTAGAGCTACTGCTGTTTTCCTCTTTATATATATATATATATATATATATATATATATATATATATATATATATATATATATATATATATATAGTTAAAGAAAGCGCCATCGTCTCTGAAAAGTGACCACTTTATCACACTATACATACGTTGGTGAGATAATAATAATAATAATAATAATAATAAGATAATGTACAGTTTGTTCGTCGTTGTGCTTAGAGTCTAATAAAAATTATCCAGAAAATATGAAACATAAATACTGTAGACCTGCAAAGATTCGATGCACTTGCTCCCCAAGTACAATAGATAGATCCCGAAGCAGTCATCAGCAGCCATATTTGTACTATATTGGCAGATTCACCGCTGAGTTTATATAGTGTGAGGAAGTTGAAATAACTTCATTGAATTTCAAAATACTATTACAAATCATGCATAAATAAACAGAAGGCAAATCAGGATTTATGTTAGTATCAATATTTGAAATATATAGGTTGATTTTGCTTCATGGTGCCTCGTTCAAAATGGTCAATGTTGGTGCTTGCATATAGGAGAGATGATGTTGTTGTTGTTGTTGTCGTGGGGTTTAACGCGATTTCTCAGCACACGATATGCTATGTATGGTAGCCAGTATTAATGGTGGAGGAAGAACCCGGGAAAACCCCGGGAAGAACCACCGACCCACGAGAACTTACTGGCAAGCTATCTCACATACCCACATTGGTCGAATCCGAGACTCGAAACCACGTAGACAGAGGTGAGATCGCAGTGATCCGTAACGGAGAGCGCGTTAGACCACTCGGCCACTCGGGGCCCCTTGATGAAAAGATGATAATTATAATAATAATAATAATAATAATAATAATAATAATGATAATAATAATAAAGCGCAGTTTGTTCGTCCTTGTTTTTAGAGTCAATACAAATTGTCCAGTAAACAAGAAACAGAACATAAATACTGTAGACTTGCACAAAATCGATGCACGTGCCCTCCCAGTACAATAGACAGATCCCGAAGCAGTCATCAGCAGCCATATATGTGGTATACTGGCAGAGTAACCGCTCAGTTTATATAGTGTTAGGAAGTTGAAATAAGTTCGTTGAATTTCAAGATACTATTACAAAGCATGCATAAATAAACAGAAGGCAAATCAGGATTTACGTTAGTATCAATATTTGAAAGATATTGAGGGATTTTGCTTCATGGTGTATCGTTCAAAATGGTCAATGTTGGTGCTTGCATATAGAAGAAACTTCCAGGTTGCCCATCGACCAGATAAAATGGGGAGAATATCGTCTGCTAGTGACATTATTGGGATGCATCTATAATGCCACCAGCGAAATACACAATGACACATTTTTAGTTCAGAATGTATTCAACCACATTTTTTAAAAGGTCATAACAACCCAAGCCGTATTTATTACAGGCTTTTCAAGGGGAGGGTTTATGTTGAATTTTCTGCAGTGGTGGGTGGGAGTGGCGGTGTTGAGCAGGGTTTCGTGTGGATGGGGCAGTGGGCTTCAGAGGGTTAATAAGCTGCACGTTAATTCATTTTTGTGTGAATGTAATGAAAATCTCAAGAACACAGTAAAACAATTGAAACCTACAATATGTAATATCATGCGACACCTCTCTTCCGATACAGGGGCCCCGAGTGTCTGAATTGTCAAAAGCGCTCACCATTACGGATCACTGCGTCTCACCTCTATCTGCGTGGGATCGAGTCTCGGGCTTGGCCAATGTGTCACAGTGAGAAAGCTTGCCGGTAACTTTTGGCGGGTCGGTGATTCCTTCAGGGGTTATCCCCGGGTTCTTTATCCGCCATTTATATCTCGTGCTAAAAATGGCGTTAAACCTTATAACAATAATAATATAACATTATCTTCCGATACAATGACACCAAATCCTTAAACCTTGTTTTTCCACGTGGATCTGGTTTGATTACTTAAATGTACAATGAATTTATATTGAGTGAGAGAGGCATTGGCTGCTTGATACCTGATACGTGACATCGAAATCTGTAATTTCAATACACCTGCGTAGCTGCGCGATGTGTACTTTATTCATAATTTCTTTTAGTAATAGGTTAGTTACAAAAATTCCACTTGTATGTTTGCTTGCTACTGCATAAACGTATGACACAATATCAATTTCGTCTCGCTTGCCTACGTCGCTGTAACTTTCAGCCTGGGGAAACATTTGTTCGCAATTTCGAGAAATTTGTGTCCCATGTTTGAGGAAGCCATTGTCCGACGTTATCGAAAGTTCAGCATGTTCAATACACACTGATTTTCCGCAGAATTTGCTCCCTCTTTAAAAATGAAAATCATGCAATGAAAGTCGAATTATAGGACTACCACAAGTATTCTAGCGACATTATAATTTAAATAGTATCAATCACGTGAGTTAAAATAAATATTTGTATACGTTAGTTCCATGTTCTTTTGGTCCTACTCTTTGACAATCTGTTTTTTTTGTCTTACTATTTTTCAACCAATATATCAGCCAAGAGAATGTGAGAAAGAGCGACTCTTTAAATAAAAACACAGGAAAATACGTTGTACGCGGTACATGATGTTTACATACCGCATATTAAAAGTTAGCAACAAAAAATAAAGAAACCGAACCGTAATTGCTCTGTCACCCACTTGATTTATTAAGTGAAAATATATATTTGTATAAGTTTATTTGCACGTTGTTGGGTACTACTCTTTTAGAAGCTATATTTGGTTTTACTCTTTTTAACACGTTTTGGTCCTACTCTTTCTCAACGTGCGTTTGGTCTCACTCTTTGTCAACTTGTATTTGGTCTTACCCTTTTTCAGCTTTTATTTTGGTCTAACTTTTTTTCAACCTGTAGTTGTTCCTACCGATTCTCAGATTGCGTTTGGTCTTACTCTTTAACATCTTGTATTTGGTCTTACTTTTTAACTTCTTTTATTTAGTCTTCCTCTTTAACATCTGGTATTTGGATTTACATTTTATGATCTTGCCATTATATTACTCTTTAACATCTTGTATTTGGTCTAACTCTTTAACATCTTGTATTTGGTCATTCTCTTTAACATCTTGTATCTGGTCTTACTCATTAACATCTTGTATTCGGTCTTGCTCTTTAATATCTTATATTTGGTCTTACTCTAAAATCTTGTATTTTGTTTTACTCTTTAACATCTTGTATTAGGTCTTACTCTTTAACATCTTGTATTTGGTCTTACTCTTTTACATCTTGTATTTGGTCTTACTCTTTATCATCTTGTATTTGGTACTACGTTTTAACATCTTGTATTTGGTCTTACTCTTTTTCAACCTCTGTTTAGTATTACTCTTTTCCAATTGTTGTTTGGACTTATTCTTTTCCAACTTCTATTTGGTCCTACTCAATCTCAACTTGCATTTGGTCTTACTCGTTTTGATTTTGTGTTTGGTCTTACACTTTGTCAGCCTGAATTTGGTCTTTCACTTTTCCAATGTTTTGTTTGGCCTTACCTTTTTATAAACCTATATTTGATCCTACTCTTCTTCTACTTGGGTTTGGTCTTTTTCGTTTTCAACTTGTTTTGGTTGTAATCTTAATAAACTTGTGTTTTGTCTTAATCCTTTTCAACATGTATTTGTTCGTACTATCGATGACCAGTATTTTTATGAAGTTTTACCGATGGAAATGAAAGACATTACCATTGCTTATTCATCATACAAACAAGACGATAATGAAAAGAAGAACATACAAAAAACACATAATTGATCCAATAAATAAATTGGAGGAAGACAAGAGATATTCTACATATAAATCAGATCAATACAAATAAGATTGTTGAATTCTAGACAAGACGTTAGAATTAGAATTACAACCACGTGGATAACGGAAGAAGAAAAAGTAACAATAATGTATCATCTTGAATAAAAAGAAATGTCTCAACACTCATGCCAAAGTTAAAGAAACGTCGTGGTTCGAAAATGACATAACAATAAGTGGTATTATGAAAATCCTTTTATAAATGTAGAGACGCAAACGAAGCCACGTTTAAAAATTCTTTTGAACTCACAACTTTAATTAACTAAACATAATTGAGAAAGTTCAATTAGGTCATTAATTGCATGTGATGAGCTGCTGTTCAGTCTTACAAAATGCAAAATCTATAACAGTCCAAGCTCCATTGATTTCTAACATTATTTAGGAAAAATTTAAGTTTATTTCTTCTTAGGTATATAAATTTTAATTTCATACGGGCGAATTTTCTGCTTCTCAGAAATATGGATTTTTAACGTGTATTCAAAGAGGCAATGGCGATACATTATTACTAAAAAACTGGAGACCTATATCTTTGATCATTGCTACCAAAACATACTCTCATCTGTAATTATTGCGAACAAATTAAAAACATTTAACCCAAACGTGTACACCAGATCGAACGAGTTTAATTTCAGGTCGTTATATAGGGGATATATAAGGGAAATGTAAAAACTGTTTAAGATATAATGCAACATGTAGAAGAAAATAATACTATTTCTGGTCTTCTTCTCTTTGTGGACTTGGACAAAGCTTCCAATTTCGTAAAGAGGATTGTTGCACTGATATCCTAGTCCATGAGAAACTATTTTGAAAAAGAATACCAAATATTTTTAAACGTCTTGCGGGATAATCAAATCAAATTATAAGATAACATGGATAGTCTCTATTCAAGAATATCCAAGTATATATACTAGACAGAACGGACTTTGGAGCGATGCATCAGAATAAGTGAAATTAACTATGGCGAAATGCTATTCTGGTACAAAATTAGGGATATTTACTTCTTTCCTCTTTTGGTCTGTACACGGTGTTTTTAATGTCTATCACTCTCTAATGATTTATGGTACAGTTTTTTTAAACTGTTTAAATACGTGTTTCATTTGTCACTTTAGTCGTCTGTCCAAAAACGCATTTACATATTAAAGAGAACATTTCTTAAATTTTCTGTACACACTTTTTTACTCCTTTAACCAATACACCACCCACCTCATATTTCCCTTTTCACAGGAAATAGGTTGCTTAATGTTTAACATTCTTCCTATTACAGGGGTTTTACTATGTCTGAAATCATTAGAAAATCACACAGCTTAGAACCATTAAATTCTTATTCAAGACACCAAAGACTGGCACTGTTCGGTAATTTGGCTCTCTCTCTAAGAGTTCCTTATGATATTATTTCGTTGTTAAGCTGTAACCAAAGTGTACGTTCCAAACGCTTCAGAATCTGTTTTGTTTCAAATGACTTTAATGTTCTCTAGAATTCATTCATACAGAGACTGAACGTCTATTTAAACAAACAACGAACGCACTAATTTATCATGCCCTGTTTCCAGTATGTGTGTTTCCTAATACCTTAGTTTTCATTTTACTATGTCATTCATTTTTGCAACCCCGTTTTTCCGAATTGTACGAAAAACAATGAATAAACATAATGAAAGTCTAGTTGGGTGTTGCATATCAAGAGGGACCTCTGTGTTTGGGACTTAACAATGATACTGAATGTATGATTTACATTAAAAAATATTTTATCTAGCGACTGATACATGTCAGTTTCCTTCAAATATACACTAGTTTCCACATTCTCTACCTTTGTAAAATTTTGTCCTCAGATATATTGCTACATTGATAATTTTAGTATTTAAATTTTTTAATTAATTTATGAATGGTGGATCTTAATTAAAGAAAAAGAGACGAAAATGAAAACAACTCCTTTAGTTCTTCCGAATGAGTCCAACTAAAGAAAATATCAGCAATACGCTTAACATAGCAAACTGCTATACGCTGAGCTAAAAGAATTACTTTTCCTTATACACCTATATAAATATTTGCATAATATGGAACAAATTACTTCCCAATAGCATTACCGTTTCCATGGAGATATATTTGTCATTAACAACAAAATATTTCATCTTTCTAGTAAATTTAACATTTCATCATCTGTTCGTTTTATTTTTGGATTATCAAGCATGATTTTACTGCAAGCAGCCAATCATTTTCGATGTAAGTATAAATGTTATCAATATCTGTTTTATCCAGGATACAGTTTTTAGCATAAAAGCTTCTGTATTTTTAGCGTATAGCATCTTTGTCTGAGCCAAAGGGTTTAAATACAAATCTATCCATTCGGTAACACTTGCACAACATGAAACAATGCCCTTGCCTGGAAAAACTTGGTTTGGTCACGTCCTGGCTTTCACAGGTGTGCCTATGTGTTGAGCTTCCACAGGTGTGTCAAGGTGTCAATCTTCAAAATTTAGGAAGACGATCAAACTACTTTGGTAATGAATTATTAGGAAACAAATAGTCGAATTTAATTTTGTCCAACACTCACCTTCAAAGGATTTATCAGTTCATGTCTCACCCTTTATCAATTAGCTTGGAAAAAGGTCCATAATGTTCTAGAAAACTTAAATATCGTTCTGCTTCCAAACTATGCTAGTAATGGTTCATGGCAGCTGAGGCATTATTTTCATCAGCTTTCTTTGTTACAAATAAAGATTTGTTTTCAGAGAAATCTTGCAATACCCAAATTTCTGATTTAGATAGGTTTGAATTCCTAATAAAATCGTAAGTAATGTTTTTATTTCTTATGTCAGAAATGCAATTATCTGCAACCACTTGTATATAAGATGGCTACAAACTGAATTATTTTTTTAAATTTGGATTCAAGTGTCTGCTTGTTTTTTAAGTTGCCAAACTTAAATTAAATTTACCGACAAAGGCTTTTATAACTCACATTCAAAGTGTCTTTTTTCCGTAGCCCGTATAACACTGAGACCTTTTGAGAAAAACGAATTTCTCCACAGAAGTCAGACTACAATATTTGCAATGATTTTGCGACGAAAGTGCATAGTTCAGTAACAGTCTCATCCGTCCAATTTATGATTTTAGTCCTGTACGGAACTTGGAGTCTTCAAACGTATTGATCAAATCAATGGTTTTATCGAAATTCCTCTGTTCATCAAAGGAAGGTCTCAGAAATTAATTGAACAGCTTCATTCTTTGCTTTTCGAACAGCTGAAAATAAGTGATTCAAATAATAACTGTTTAAGTTCATTTCTTTCCTGCTCTTGCAGATGTGAAAGTTTCTGCCCTGAATCAATCATAATTTTTGAATTCCGAAGATTTGTCTCTCAAATATTAGTAGAATCCGATGATATTCTTTCACTTACGTCTTCACTGAGTGGAACAGGTACAACTAAACTAATTGTATGTTTACCCTGGCTGTCTCTTTCAATATAGTGGTACTCATATAATTGATTAAGATCCTAGGTGCACAAATATTATAATTTAACTCATACATTTTCGTTTTAGCTTTGTAAGGGCCGTAATATCTAATCTGAAGAAACATTTGAACAATACGCGAGAGAGACATAGGTCCACTATTATCAAACTCAAAGGTTCTCTACAATGTAGTTCTGTCAAACCGTAATTTCCTTTTTGACTTGATGTGCTGAATGAAAAATTCAAGCATAATAGGCTGGAAAGTTCTAGACCTTAAATGTGATCCATGACCCGATTATAATAAAACTTTATCAAAGGTTTTACGATTATTTTAGATTTAAAATTCCTCAAAGGAATTGCCTCTGGAAACCTTGTTGACACACACATAATGGTCAACAGGTATTGGGTATCTGACTTGGTCTTAGGTAACGACCAACACAATCTACCATTATTCTACTAAAGGGTTCGTCAAATGCAGGAATATGTTGTAGACGAACCTTATGTATTTTCTGATTGGGTTTTTGCTACCATTTGACAGGTATGACAAAATCTACAGTATTTACAAGCATCCCATTTGATGTTTGGCCAAAAGAAGTGAGTCAAGATCTTATGAAAGGTCTTAGTAATCCCTAAATGACCAGACAAAGGATTTCGTGGCCCATACTATTTCCTGTGTGTAAGGTTTTGGAACTCTAGTTTGATAGTTCACTGAGCACTCATCAGCAGCAGGTACCGCAGGAGGTCTCCATTTTCTCATAAGAATTCCATTTGTAATGAAATAACAGAACGGTAACTTCCGTGGCTTCAGTTTTACTAATGGCCCTTTGAAACAAACAGAAGATCTCATGATCTTTTTCCTGTTCGATGACAAGTAATTGTCGTTCTTCATCCTGATTAGGATAAAGTTAATGAGTAGTTAAAGAGGAGCACTATGATCAATACCTTTTCATCGATCCACACAAGGAGTGAAAGTGACCTCATCAAAAGCCTATACATGTGTCAGCTAAAGGAATAATTTTCTAATCAACACCATTCTCAAGAGCTTTCTTTGTCATAGCTCTGGTAACTGAACAAGCTGGGAAGAAATTGGGGAATTTATTTTCAATTTAATCGACTTCCTAATCAAAGCAATGCTTGTCAGTTACAAGTGGATTAACCACAACCTTGACTCCAGCTAGTTCGTTGCCTAGTAATAAACGAATGCCCTCAACAGGTTAAACAGTCACTGTGCCATCCCGTCACGTGTCGGATGACAAACTTACACAATGGAGAGGAACATTAACAAAGTTGCACTTTCCTCCCTGAATATAAACAATCTCAGCAGAAAAAGTCTTCTCAGAAAAGGACCAGTAACCTGGGAATAAAAGACTGAAAAGCTCCGGTGTCCCATAAAAATTAAATAGGGATAGGATTAGCCGTATCACCCACAAGTAATATAGAACCCTTCTATATGAATGGTTCATAATTCTCCATAATAAAATCAGACTGGGGTTTATTAGACCCAACAAATGTATTGCTTTCAATACATGACCGTGACAATGCCCTCTTAGAAATAAGAGCATTTGGAATAGGTCTGTCTTGATTTAAATGCCTATTTTTCAATTTGTCGCAATCAGAAATAACGTGTCCTTTCTTCTTAAAATAGGTGCGTATGGGAAGAGACAAGCATATTTGGTCAAACATATCTGAAGCTTGATACTTAAAGGTTGTGCCAGTTAGAGATTTGGATGGGTTTGTATAAGGCTGAAATACTTTTCTGCCAGAAAACTGTTGAGTGGAAGTCTTAGATACAATAGTAACTTTGCGAGTTTAAGAATACTCAACAGCAGTCAAATAGCATTTTCCGATTTTATGCACGTCAAGATAAGTCTTAATTCACAATGGATACAGTTCTTGAACTCTTCAAGTAATACAAATTGTTTGAGGTTTTCAAATTCTTGATCAACTTTCTTAGCTAAGCACCATCTATCAAATAATTTTTCTTTTTCTCTAGCAAATTAGACATGAGTTTGTCCAGCTTTATTTTAATTTCTGAATTTTTGCCGATAAGCTTCAGGGACTAACTTATAACCCTTTATGATGCATTCCTTAATCACATCATAGTCACCACTTTGGTGAAATGACAGTGAACAGTAAATATCACTAGGTTTACCAGTAAATATAGATCATAATTAATGAGTCCAATTCTTCCTTGGACATTGCAAATTCTCAGCAACTTTTTCAAAATAAGGAAAATATTTGTCTACATATTTTTCTCTAAAATGAGCAATCACCTGATATCCTTTGCAACATCGAAACTTAAATTTATATTTGAAGTGGGAATGTGCTTTTCACTTCCTAGCTCCAATACTTTCATTCTAAATTGATAAGCCCTCTCTTTCTCTCTTTTTTCCTTTTGCATTTGTTATTTTCGTAATTGAATTTGTTTGTCTTTCTCTTTATTTCTGTCTCATTCTCTTTTCTTTCTCATACTGTAACCACGCGCTTGTTTTTCTTGTAACTGCATTTGTCTTTCTTTTTCTTCCTTATCTAATTGCATTTGCATCTGTATATAGTCTTTCTGTAATATCATTGTTCTTTCTATTTTCCAATTTCATTTGTTCTTTCACTTTCTCCAATTGCAACTTCATTTGTTTTTCTTCTGTATCTTTCTGAAGTTCCACATTCCTCAACTCCAATTCCATTTTGCCTTTTACTTATAATTTCTTTACTTTTATATCAGTCTGATACAGACGTACCGATACAAATTAAAGAACTTTTATCCAAAACATTTTTTCTAGAAAGTACTGGACCACACTATGTTTTATTTCTTGCTTCGTTAAGGAAGCCTTAATCTAAGAAAGATCATAATTTCTGGCAAGTTGAATTGATTCATCTCTTTTTAAAAGGTCTAATTGGTCGTGGTAGGACTTGAAAGAAAGACTTCAACATTTGATGACATTTTAGAAATAACATGCTGATTTCACACAAGATTTTAAATGCTGGGGAATTCAAATTTTAAAAACCCAAAGTTTTCTGAACTTTTTTAGCCAAAATTCAAAGATGCCAGGACGAGGCCCCAATTCTTGTGTTACGTGTTTAGGCTCTAATAAACAGTAACAAAAAAACGAGTGAAAACAACAAGCTTTGAGAAAATAAACAAATAAGTTATTTCCCTGGAAAAACACAATAAAAAATGAAAAAAAATAAGAACTTAGGGTTTGAAGAATCAAATCCAAAAATAATCCAAGAATAATCCACGAATTAAATTTTAGAAGTCCGAATAATAAAATGTTCTAATGAATTCAAGTTCGAGTGCCCTTGAAAAATTAAAAATAGAAGGCGATGACGTACACTTTAGCCTTGATTTTGCTCTATCGTCTACAGTTCTTTATTATTCCACAGTCAATAATATTCCTGTATTTGAATTTCCGAATAAAATTTAAATAAATGTCTTTGTCTGAATGAGCACACAAATATTTCGAACAAAAAGAATTAATCTTTCAGAATCAGAATAATTTGAATAAAGTTAAAATATCACTCCAAACAATCACAACAAAAGGAATATCTTTACGTCCCAGAATGTAGAAGCCCAACTGCCATATTTCTCTATAAACACATGTCATACAATAAATTGAGACCAAAAACAGATTCCCGGACGAGGGTCACTAGATCACATTCTAGAATGGTTTAGAAGGTATCTACAAATCTAATGGCACGCAATCCAGTACACCCTCGATTACACTATTTCCATCACACGTTAAAAATTAATTTAAAAAAGAACTTATTTACTTGATTCTTAATCAAGGCCAGTAATTAGGTCAACACAAGATACAAAGTCCGATGTTGATAGCTAACAGTCAAGTCAAACTAATTTCTGAAAAATATCAAATTCCTAGTAAACAAAATTACATTACCTTGACATAACGAAATTAAAACTAAAACTATTTTAAAACTTACAAACAATTAAATTAAACCAAATATAAATTCAATCAAATATACATAACACATGTCATCTTCCATATTGCCGAGACAAGGATTTGATTCTTTGAGGCTCATCTGTCAAGACTCTAAGGACATTGGTTCCATGGATATAACCATTTGATTCTTACCGAAATATATAATAACCAATGTTGGTATAACGAATACCTCATCAGCCAGAATGGGGACTTTGCGGTCAACCTCACAGTATCCGATGTAAAATATAATCACATCATTGACTACTCTAATCTCCAGTCCGAATTCCATTCCTGCAAACGAGTAAAGACTCGGGCTGTATAGAACCTCGCTTAGAGTGCCATAACCGTGAACACGGTATCTCCGCGTCACACATTTCAAGAAAAGGAAACTAACAATAATTTGATTCAAAAAATTGATCGTATTATCTCCACGTAAATTACATTGCCCAAAAGCATCGGTGACTTTTATGGGTCGGCTTAAAATAGATTTGTGCAAATTTTCATTGATAATGTTGTTGGCTAAATTTAGGGGAGACACTTTAAAGATTAGGTTAATACGTTTTCGTAAGCTTTACTTCCAATTTCTTTCTTCTATTTGATTCAAAATATCGACAAATCGGGAAGTAAAGGCTGTGTTCAATGTAAACAGTAAACAAATGACGTTTAAAGAATTCCAGGTTTAGACGTAAGTAAATATTTCCTCGTATAAAGATAGAGCATGACTGGAATAATATTACACATAGTTGGGTAGTGGACGCGCTTGATTCGCGCTTTGGGTTAAAATAAACACATCTTTACCAGGTTGAATAAAGTCGAGTGTAAGTACCAAAATTAATAAATGATGGCGTCCTTCTCTTTATTTGATGGGATATGAATACGATCTTAATTTTATTTTATTTTATTTTTATTTTTATTTTATTTTTGTTATTTTTTTGTATTACCTCCTCTTTCACAGGCACTGTAAGAGTTAATATAATATCAGCCCGGCATTAGGCTTCTCACTTCAATAAAAATGCAATTATACAGGTTCTGTTAACTGTCAAAACTTATTCTCCTGTTCGTTTATACCATATTGACCGCTTTACTACTAGTGAACTTGTGACATGTCTCTCCATCCGTCATGTATTGTCGGTCTTCCGTCTGCCAACTATTGTAATGCATACATTCTCAAAACCCAACTGACTGAAGATACGGCAGAGCAGAAATATTCATCGTGCTATACACTCACTGCTAGCTAACCGTACAAATGATGTCAATCAACCATCAAATATTATAGCTGATGCAAAACTTAGACTTACTGTCAAACAACTTCTTCAAAAACTGCGCTCAAGATAATTTGACTATGTTTAACAGATTCCGGGACTAAAGTGCATTCCAGTTTATGCAAAATCATGTTTATTTTTGCCCTAAAACTAATTTTCATTCCATATACTTTTCAGCTAATTTATTTGGACAGTTAAAGACCACAAAATGTGTGTCATTTAAGAACATATGTCCTTTATATAGAAATATAAAGTAGTTCAGAGCTAAGCTAATAGTATACACAATGCACGCAAGTACAATATTGTAACGCTGCGTTTATTTTTATTTATGGTGTTAAATAAGATAAGACAATATCATCTTAAGAGCATCTACAGCGTTTTGATGACGTGGGCATTAAGATGCTTCACCTTCGCATGATCCAAAATTAACAACTTTCACACTCTCGGGATCGTTTCCGGCTCTGGAAAATAAAAACAAAGAAATTATAGTGGGTCAGTAAGTCTGCAAACTACTTACTCATGTCGCGATTTGTAAATTGGATTATAATAAGAGTTCTTATTGTTAAAGAAATGTACACAATGTCGGAATTAGGACCTTGCAATGACCATTGTCTTTCCACACGTAACATGTTTCAAAACTTTGCCATATATATTTGTAATGACAGACATTTATCACACAGGATTAGTTATTGTTGTAGGGATTAACGCCATTTTTCAGCACACGATAGGCTATACATGGCGGCCAGTATTAATGGTGGAGGAAGAACCCAGGAAAAGCTACTGGCAAGCTTTCTCCCATACCCACATTGGCCGAATCCGAAACTCGAACCTACACAGACAGAGGTGAGATGGCAGAGAGCGCTTTAGACCACTCGGCCACTCGGGGCCCCCCGCAAGAACAGGCGTGTAAATATATGTTCGTTGGAAGTTATATAAATAGGTAGGTAAATTATGTTAGTCTTAATCGGGGATTGGTTTCAGTTTAAATCGATATATTCGGAGTGATTCATAACAATTAGAATAATAACGTATGGAAGGATGGTTAACCAAGTAAATGGCAATAACAAAAGAGCGGTACGATACTTACAAGCATACTTTGCATCGCATGACGCATTCACTGTTGTATGTCTTCCCGTCGGAGGCACATAACGGCATGTAAATTTTGGAACACGTGCATCGGCATTTTGATCGGTGGTCCGCCGGTGTCAAGGCACTTACTCCTGATCGACGAGGAGAAACAGAAGAATATTATTTTTGTTGACTTTTTTAAAGCAATATATTGTTTAGAGCGAGTTTTGAAGTTACCCACCCCACTTAGCCACCCCCAGGTGATATCAGATCGGCTGCTCCCTACTACTCTTCCAGACCAGGTGCTGAGTCGGTGTGTCTTAGGACGTCTTTTCTAGTTACATGCCCAGGAAGGACAGGACGGCTGCTTCAAGTTACCCGCCCAGAACAGACCACGTTTCATGCGAATGTTTGTCCTCGATAAAGACACTTAAGTCTTATTTTCGCGGCATGATATAACCAATAATTTGATTAAATTACCGTTAAACAAACCAACGACCGAGTAACCTCTTTCTTAAAATTGGCTTTTTACTATAGATTGCTCATTTTTGTGCATATTATTGATAGCACAAAATAACCAAAAAATAAAAGCCGAATGTTTAGTCAAAGAAAAAACTTATTTAAAACATTATTTTTTTCTATGAAGCGGTGAGAAATGCCTCATTTACATCCGAATGTCTTGTATACGAACCTCAGTTCCGGCTAATAAAGATTCAATGCAATTAAGACTGCAACAACAAAGAACTGAGTTCGAGTCTCCTACAAGTACCATGTCACGTTTGCTAAGCCCCAGCTATAGAGTCATGTATAAGCTATTATCTACTGTCTTGGATATATTATTGGGGCCATGTGTTTGATGTCAAAAGATTTCCACAGGCTAGTGTTAACTTCTTCCGCAATGTTACCGTGACCAGTCAGAAGACCGGGAAACTTGAGTTGGCAAAGGCTACCGCACGCATCATTTGACAAAGGTTTCCCGCTTCACACCTATGTATTACAGCTTAGTCCTAAGATCAGAGGGATGCTCCTGGGTGGGGAACAAGGCGTGTTCTCCTACGTCCCTACCATGACAGACAGCGAGAGGGACATTTTCCACTAAGTTTGACTAGATCGGTCCACAGCGATATCCAATCAGAACATGAGATAGAGGGCGTGATTAAAATTCGACGCGAATTATACATTCGAACTTGTAAATGAAAAGTCAGTCTCGCCTAGGAAGATTACCGAGCAATATAAGGTTACTCCGAGAGAGCCACTCGTAATTTGGCGGTAAAACTTAGAGGCATATTTTCAACACAGAAAAAGCTTCGAAAGGGTCAGTCATTTATTTGCAGAGTATTACGGCATCATAATTGTAATTATTTGTAGTATGTATACTTAATTACTACCATCTTTTAGTATGTAGAATTACCTTTGTAAAGTTTCATTTTCATGCGTATTTGAGAAAATGGGCTTGAGTTTTACGTAAAGAATTATGTTGATTGTTAGCATGTGGTCAGAACTAATTTTGTAATTCGCTAGTATGTTACTTCATTGTAATAAAAACCCAATACATTTATTAATGCGTGATGTTAGAATTTACGCATGCTCGAATTGTGAATTTGGGAAATGGATGAAGTATGTAAGATTAGTTACTATAGATGTATGCATATATCAAAGCATGGATATTTGAATATTTGTGTACTTTGTATAAGTTTTAAGCTAAAGAAATTCATCGGCTTATTGTGATATTGTTTAGTATAACATGATTAGGAATATATATTGATGTGTCGGAATTATTGATGTGTGTATGAGAAGTAATTGATTACGTGCTGCATTATGACGTATGTTTTACCATACAAGAACGTATGTGTATCTCGAGCTCATGTGGATACCGTCGCACATTGGAATCTCTGGCAAAGAAACAGCAGACAAAGTTGCAAAAACTAAACTAGGAGATCAAAACTCTATCAAGCTTAACTATAGCTCTACAGAAGCAATAAGCTTCGCACAAACATATATAGACCAAACATGGCAAGATTTTTGGAACTCCTCCACAAAGGTAGAAAGCACCATGAAACCTCCAAAAATGTAGATAGGAACATACAGCTACCTAAGGGTACATATTTAGAACAGAAAACCATAAACAGGATAATAACTGGAAAAACTAAACTAGCAAGCAGTTTTGGAAGGTTTATAAGACACACACCAACAACCATTAACTGCTTTACTGCCACACCACCGAAGATCTACACCACGTATTCAATATATGCTCAAAATATAAACCCGCTCGGAAAATATTTATCAAAAACCAAAAAGAGATTGGATCACCACACACATACCCAGAGTTACTTATGGACTCTAATAAAAATAAACAATCAACATATGAAAACATAAATCAATTCATAGACTCAGCAATTGATACGGACCGTAAGATAATCTCTCTCTCTCTCTCTCTCTCTCTCTCTCTCTCTCTCTCTCTCTCTCTCTCTCTCTCTCTCTCTCTATATATATATATATATATATATATATATATATATATATATATCCTGAGATGATCAGTTTAACTGTCGGTTGTACCATCATAGATTGAGAGATAGAGAGAAAGAGAGGCAACTTAGAAAGGAGACACATAAGAGCAGGGAAAGGTGGAGGGATTACGATAAAAGTGTATAATGTTTACTTCATTTATAAAGTATTGATTAAGTAGTAAATAATAATTTTTTTCTCTCATTATATCATTATATTCCTGTTTTATATTTGGCGAAAATTGACAATCCATCTCGAACTAGATCTGGAGAATATAAAAGCAATATGAGCCATTTGCGAATCACGCACACTGATATACCCATACTATTTTCATATCACATTGCCTTATGCCAAAGCCATGTTATAAACACACACACACATACATACATACATACATACATACATACATACATGCGCATACGCACGCACGCACACATAGTAATGAGGAAAGTGACAAGCGGATGCGGAAAGAGTGCAATCGTTTTGAAGTGACTGAAAATATTTTAAATGAATACAAATTTAAGTCGCTGAGTCTTTCGAGAAAGAGAGAATGGAAGAGAATGACGTACCAAAAAGAAATGTGCAGAGAACCAGTAGCTGTATGCCGGTCATTTCTGTCTCTCCACTTACGATGGAAGGTCTGTCATAACACCATGACATGCCTTCTCTTAAGATCTATCCCATATTTCACACATAGTAGAGAGATGATTGGCAAAGTTTGAGATCTATCCCATATTTCATGCATAGTAGAGAGAGGAATGGCAATGTTTGAGAGGAATTGTATTCCCCAGAGACAGACATACAGACCGATAGACAGTTCATCAGCAGATAAGAAAACGAATTGAAGATATAGTTAAGAAGGATAGTGGGACGCTATGCATGAATCAATCAATCAGTCAAACATTGCAGCAATAACTGAATTGATCGCTATCAGATACATATAAAAATATAAAAACAACTCTAAACTACGCATTTCTTTCCATCGTTTTAAATTGTCAATACTTATGACAATAAGTATGCGACTCGGCTATATATATTTACATCTGAGAAATACGATGAAGTCTTCTGCGTTGTAACGTTGTGCCCATGTTCATTCCATTGTAGTGCAAGGGAAATTATTTCCTCAGGATAACCTTTCACTTTCATTGATACTCAGGACAAGACTGAAACAACTGAATTTTCCAAAAACCTTTACAAAGTCGACGGATACGTTACTCCTGATAAGGGCAAAAACAGAAAGGATAGTTCCTAACAAAGATTAATATATCTTATAATGAATATGAACAACAAAATTAGTCAGTAATATGTAAAGACGTACCTGACTGGATATAATGCATGAGACAGACGACGAAAATAAATGCACCTTTCTTCATTTTTAACTGACTAGCCGCTACGGGAACACTGCTTGGTCTGGCTAGTCCCTATTCTAATCTAGCTTATATACACGATTTCTTGGCGTTAGATTGTACTGGTGGATAAATACATATACAAACAACTTCTGTTTAATGGATTACTGTCAAAAAGAAAATCTATCCACAATATATACCTGTTTATCGGTACGTCCATACTTCATTGTGTTCTTCTATCAAACAAAAACAAAAGATTTTCAGCTTATTCAGCTGACGATGTAGCGGAAGGGAGAATATTTATTTTCTAAGGCTCAACAGCAACCGATTTATTCATTGGGTTTACAGATTTTAGATGGAGCGCTCTGCCAGGGACACAAGAAAATGATACATTAAGGAATATTACAATGATGCTAGGGAAATAACAAAAGGCTACTATCTGGTTCCTACAGAAATAAAAAAAGGGATTTGTTACCTAAATTCTATAGAAATAACAATACAGAGGGATATTAACAGGATGCTAGGATTTGTTTTAACGAATCTAAGAGTCATCGATTGTCACAGAAAAATATAATCCATCCACGACGTACATCAAGGAACATTGTTCAATCCCAAAACAATTGATTCCGCTGGGTTCTGAAAAAACATTTTACAAGACGAGGCTCGTTCACTGCTTTTATCAGGACAACGACGAAGAGGACACAAAAAACATGGAAATTAAACCTGACACATAATAAATACATATTCCAGCAAAGGTACAAAAATGTTCCAGTCATTGTTCTTTTCAAGAAACTTTACGTTTCTGCATCAAAGCATGCTACAAAGTTTTAATTGTTTGCGCAACAAGACTATGATTAGGCAATTTTGTTAAATCTTATAAAGGCATTAAGAAGACGAGATAAACTTAAGTGAGATCCAAACTTCCAACTATTGACAAAACTGGTTCTTTTAAGTGTTTTCTTTGCCCTTTGATTTTGAAGATGACCACGACATAAGTATGTACCAAATGCATGTAAGCCATGTGATCGTGATCTAATTAACTCCTATTTTGCAAACATCAAACCAGGATGATACGCATTTTAGAGTTAATATACTGCATGTGATACACAGAGTTGGTTTATGTAGTGTACGATATAAACTGCAAAAGAACTTATGGATGGATCTAAAATAATTATACCCATAAAAGGGTCAAATAATTGCCTATTGATTAGTATGCACGATGCGAATTTGCTTTTTCTTCTTTTAGTTTTAATTTCATTGCAAATGAATGAAAAGAAAGTTTCACTATATGGTTCTTTTACTTAAAGCAGCAGTTTTAAATTTAAGTTGACTCTATTCATATATTCTAAGACTTTCAATTTCGTCATAATTAAGGTTACTACTCACAAAAAATGGCAGGTAAAAGGGGCAGAATATTGTCTGATAGTGATATTACCGGGAGGCATCTATGATACCACCAGCGAAATGAACAATGACACATTCTTTAATTCAGAATTTATTCAACCACAGTTTTTAAAAACAGTCATAACAACCCAATCCGTATTTATTATGGGCTTTTTAGGGGAGGGTGTTCGTTGAGTTTTATGCAGTGGTGAGTGGGAGTGGTGATGTTGAGCAGGGATTTCGTGTGGACTGGGCCGTGGGCTTAAGAGGGTTAATAAGCTGCATGTTAATTCATTTTTATATGAATGTAATGAAACTCTCAAGAACACCGTAGAACAATTCAAACCTACAATATGTAATATCATGAGACAACTCTCTTCCGATACAGGGGCCCCAAGTGTCTGAACGGATCACTGCGTCTCACCTCTGTCCAATGTGTCACAGTGTAATTGGTCTTACTCTTTAACATCTTGTATTTGGTTTAGCTCTTTAACATCTTGTAAACGGTCTTTCCCTCTAACATCTTCTATTTGGCCTTACTCATTAACATCTTGTATTTGGTATTGCTCTTTAACATCTTGAACTTGGTCTTACTCTTTAAAATTTTGTATTTGGTCTTACTATTTATCATCTTGTATTAGGTCTTACTCTTTCACATCTTGTATTAGGTCTTACTCTTTATCATATTGTATTTGGTTTTACTTTTTAACATCTTGTATTTGGTCTTACTCTTTTTCAGCCTCGTTTTGGTATTACTCCTTTCCAATTGTTGTTTGGTCTTATTCTTTTCCAACTTGTATTTGGTCCTACTCTATCTCAACTTGTGTTTGGTCGTACTCATTTTGATTTTGTGTTTGCTCTTACATTTTCTTAGCCTGAATTTGGTCTTGCACTTTTCCAATGTTTTGTTCAGCCTTACTATTTTTAAACCTATATTTGATCCTACTCTACTTCAACTTGCGTTTGGTCTTCTTCGTTTTCAACTTGTTTTGGTTGTAACCTTAATAAACTTGTGTTTTGCCTTAATCCTTTTCAACATGTATGTGTTCGTACTATCGATCACTAGTTCTTTTATGTTGTTTTACTGATGGAAATGAATGGCATTACCATTGTTCATTCATCCTACAAACAAGACGATAATGAAAAGAAGAACAGACAAAAAGCACATAATTGATCCAATAAATAAATTAGAGGAAGACAAGAGATATTCTATACATAAATTAGATCAATACAAATATGATTGTTGAATTTTAGGCAAGATGTAAAGAGTGTTAGAATTAGAATTACAGCCACGTGGAGAACTTAAGGAGAAAAAGTAGCAATAATGTGTCATCTTGAATAAAAAGAATTGTCTCAACACTCATGCCAAAGATGAAGAAACGCGGTGGTTCGAAAATAAAATAACACTAAGTGGTATTATGAAAATCCTTTTATAAATGTAGAGACGCAAACGAAGCTAAGTTTAAAGAATTTTTTGAACTCACAACTTTAATTCACTAAACGTAATTGGAAAAGTTCAATTTGGTCATTAATTGCATGTGATGTGCTACTGTTACGTCTAAGAAAAATGAAAAATCTATAACAGTCCAGGCTCCATTGATTTCTAAAATTCTTTCGGAAAAATTTAGGTTTATTTCTTCTTAGGTATATAAATTTTAATTTCATACGGGCGAATTATCTGCTTCTCAGAAATACGGATTTTTAACGTGTATTCAAAGAGGCAATGGGGATACGTTATTGCAAAAAAACTGGAGACCTATATCGTTGATCACTGCTGCCTACACACTCTCATCTGTAATTATTGTGAAGAAATTAAAAACATTTAACCCAAACGTATACACCAGATCGAACGAGTTTAATTTGAGGTCGGTATATAGGGGATACATAGGGTAAAATGTAAAAACTGTTTAAGATATAATGCAACATGTAGAAGAAAATAATAATATTTCTGGTCTTCTTCTCTTTGTGGACTTGGACAAAGATTCCAGTTTCGTAAAGAGGATTGTTGCACTCTAAATAAATCGCTTTAGTATGTAATATTCTAGTCCATTAGAAATTATTTTGAAAAAAGAACACCAGAGATTTTTAAACGTCTTGCGGGATAATCAAATCAAATTATAAGATAACATAAATAGTCTCTATTCAAGAATGTCCAAGATGAGGATTCAAAATGGTTAACACTAAAATATGCATGATGAATTACAGAGATATATTTTGCATACAGCTATGTGAACACACTTATTAATTCAAAAATTTCAGACAATATAAAATATTTTTGCTTCCGGAATGAAGTTATGAAAATGCTTTATACTGTTTTGGACTTGTGCTTCATTCCTTTGATTAAAAGTTGAAGAAAATAACATGCCGGAATCTTAACAATCATTTCTAGCTGTGGCAGTGTCGCTAAATGCGAATATTTAAGTTGTAGGGCACATAATTTTCTATGAACATCAGTACAGTTGTGGAGATTTGTCATGCAACAAACAGTTTCTTAGTTTTAATTCTTTTAGATAATCTATGTGAATGAAACTTTTACCAAAATGAGGGTGCTATCTAGAATATCTAAGAGAACAAACATAAGAAACTTCAGATAATATCTTATATAGACCATCAATGGCATTGCCGCAATGACTAATCACTTAGGCAAAGAGTTGTATAAAATATTCATTGAATTTTATCTCCGCTCAAATAAATGTCTTTGTATCACAAAACTCACTATAAACGGAGAAAACAAGTATTCATTGATACATGTGTGTACAAAGTGTTTTTCTATTAAATAATTTCAATTGAACAATTCTGTTTGTAATCTTCTTTTACACAAAACTCGAGAACACAAGTTATGTTCTTTTGTTAAAAACAGAGAAATCACTCTTTCCTTTATTGTAGTTAAATGTTTTAGATACAATTTGTTTGGATGGCTGAAACATAAATGCTCACACCTTGCACATTTAACTACACTGTAACAGATGGCATATTATGAACACAGAAACAAAATAATCCTGATATGCATCATAGTGACGAAGCCAATCTTGTTAGCGTTCTTTCGTATCCGAATTATTATTTAAATTATTGAACGAAATATCAGACTACTGCTCGCGAACACCTCCATCAATTGCCAGTAACGCTTAGCGGAGTTACTTATGTCTTGCGAATATAGGGGTGATTAAGTCAATGGAAAGAAGGTTAATAATATATTGTCAGAGAGCATAAACATGTTTAGAGGTATGTAATATCGCATATATATATATATATATATATATATATATATATATATATATATATATATATATATATATATATATATATACTACTCAGAGAAGAATTTGGAGCTGTGTGTGGAGAGATGCATCAAATATCACTATGGAGAAAGACTATTCTGGTACAAAGTTAGGGATATTCACTTCTTTCCTCTTTTGATCTGTACACGGTGTTTTTAATATCAATCACTCTCTAATGATCTATGGTACAGTTTGTGCTAAGCTGTTTAGATACATGTTTCATTTGCCACTTTAGTCGTGTGTCCAAAAACGCATTTACATATTAACGACAACATTTCTTAAATGTTCTGTACACACCTTTTTACTGTTTCACCAATACACCACACATCTCATATTTCCTTTATCACATGAAATAGTTTGCTTAATGTTTAACATTCTACCTATTGCAAGGATGTTACTATGTCTCAAATCATTAGAAAATAACACAGCTAATAACCATTAAATTAGTATTCAAGACACCAAGGATTGACACTGTTCGGTAATTTCTCTCTCTCTCTCTCTCTCTCTCTCTCTCTCTCTCTCAGAGTTCCTTACAGTATTATTTGGTTTTTAATCTGTAACCAAAGTGCACATGCCAAACGCTTCAGAATCTTTTTTGTTTCAAATGACTTTAATGTTCTCTAGAATTCATTCATACAGAGACTGAACGTCTATTTAAACAAACAACGAACGCACTAATTTATCATGCCCTGTTTCCAGTATGTGTGTTTCCTAATACCTCAGTTTTCATTTTACTATGTCATTCATTTTTGCAACCCCGTTGTTCCGAATCGTACTGAAAGCAATGAATAAACGTAATGAAAGTCTAGTTAGGTGTTTCATATCAGACGGGACCTCTTTGTTTGGGACTTAACAGTGCTACTGAAATTATGCTTTACATAAACAAAATATTTTATCTAGCAACTGATACGTGTCAGTTTCCTTCAAATATACACTAGTTTCCACATTTTCTTAACCTTTCCAAACTTTTGTCCTCTGGTGTATTGCTACATTGATAATTGTAGAATTTACTTTTTTTAATTAATTTATGAATGGTCGATCTTAATTAAGGAACAAAAGACGAAAATCAAAGCAGCTCCTTTAACTCTTCCGAATGAGTCCAACTAAAGAAAATATCAGCAATACGCTTATCATATAAAACCGGTATATGTTGAGCTAAAATAATTATTTTTTCCACATACACCTATTTAAATATTTGCATAATATGGAGTCAACTGCTTTCCAATAGCAGTACCGTTTGCTTGGAGATATATTTGTCATTAACAATAAATTATTTCATCTTTCTAGTAAATTTAACATTTCATCATCCGTTCGTTTCATTTTCGGATTATCAAGCATGGTCTTACGGCAAGCAGCCAATCATTTTCAATGTAAGTATAAATTATATCAATATCTGTTTTATCCAGAATACATTTTTTAGCATACAAGGTTCTGTATTTTTAGCGTATAGCATCTTTGTCTGAGCCAAAGGGTTTAAATACAAATCTATCCATTCGGCAATACGATCCGTCTCACTTGAATAACTTGAAACAATGAGCTTGCCTAGAGAAACTTGTTTTGGTCTCGTCTTGGCTTTCACAGGTGTGTCTAGGTTTCAAGCTTCCACAGGTGTGTCAATGTATCAGGCTTCCACAGGTGTGTCAAATTTAGGAAGACAATCAAAGTACTTTGGCATTTAATTATTAGAAAACAAGTAGTTGAATTCAATTTTATTCAAAACAGACCTTCAAAGCATTTATAAGTTCATGTCTCACTCACAATGCTGTATCTTTATCAATTAGTTTGGATAAATGTCAATAACGTTCCAGAAAACGTAAATATCGTTCTCCTTCAAAAATATGCTAGTAACGGTTCATGTCAGCTGTGGCATTATTTTTATCAGCTTTCTTTGTTACAAATAAAGATTTGTTTTCAGAGAAATCTTGCAAACCCCAAATTTCTGATTTAGATAGGTTTGAATTCCTAATAAAATCGTAAGTCATGTTTTTATTTCTTGTGTCAGAAGTGCAATTATCTGCAACCACTTGTATATAAGATGGCTACAAACTGAATTATTTTTTTAAATTTGGATTCAAGTGTCCGCTTGTTTTTTAAATTGCCAAACTGGTTAAATTAAATTTACCGACAAAGTCTTTTATAACTCACATTCAAAGTGTCTTTTTTCCGTAGTCCGTATAACACTGAGACCTTTTGAGAAAAAGGAATTTCTCCACAGAAGTCAGACTGCAATATTTGCAATGATTTTGCGACGAAAGAGCATAGTTCAGTAACAGTCTCATCCGTCCAATTTATGATTTTAGTCCCTGTACGGAACTTGGAGTCTTCAAACGTATTGATCAAATCAATGGTTTTGTCGAAATTCCTGTGTTCATCAAAGGAAGGTCTCAGAAATTAATTGAACAGCTTCATTCTTTGCTTTTCGAACAGGTGAAAAGAAGTGATTCAAATAATAACTGTTTAAGTTGATTTCTTTCCTGCTCTTGCAGATGTGAAAGTTTCTGCCCTGGATCATTCATAATTTTTGAATTCCGAAGATTTGTCTCTCAAATATTAGTAGAATCCGATGATGTTCTTTCACTTACGTCTTCACTGAGTGGAACAGGTACAACTAAACTAATTGTATGTTTAACCTGGCTGTCTCTTTCAATATAGTGGTACTCATATAATTAATTAAGATCCTAGGAGCACAAATATTATAATTTAACTCATACATTTTCGTTTTAGCTTTGTAAGGGTCGTAATATCTAATCTGAAGAAACATTTGAACAATAAGCGAGAGAGACATAGGTCCACTATTACCAAACTCAAAGGTTCTCTAAAATGTAGTTCTGTCAAACCGTAATTTCCCTTTTGACTTGAATTGCTGAATGCAAAATTCAAGCATAATAGGCTGGAAAGTTCTAGACCTTAAATGTGATCCATGACCCGATTATAATAAAACTTTATCAAAGGTTTTACGATTATTTTAGATTTAAAATTCCTCAAAGGAATTGCCTCTGGAAACCTTGTTGACACACACATAATGGTTAACAGGTATTGGGTATCTGACTTGGTCTTAGGTAACGACCAACACCATCTACCATTATTCTACTAAAGGGTTCGTCAAATGCAGGAATATGTTGTAGATGAGCCTTATGTATTTTCTGATTGGGTTTTTGCTACCATTTGACAGGTATGACAAAATCTACAGTATTTACAAGCATCCCATTTGATGTTTGGCCAATAGAAGTGAGTCAAGATCTTGTGAAAGGTCTTAGTAATCCCTAAATGACCAGATAAAGGAGTTTCGTGGGCCATACTATTTCCTGTCTGTAAGGTTTTGGAACTCTAGTTTGATAGTTCACTGAGCACTCATCAGCAGCAGGTACCGCAGGAGGTCTCCATTTTCCCATAAGAATTCCATTTTTAATGAAATAACAGAACGGTAACTTCCGTGGCTTCAGTTTTACTAATGGCCCTTTGAAACAAACAGGAGATCTCGTGATCTTTTTCCTGTTCGATGACAAGTAATTGTCGTTCGTCATCCTGATTAGGATAAACTTAATGAGTAGTTAAAGAGGATCACTATGATCAATACCTTTTCATCGATCCACACAAGGAGTGAAAGTGACCTCATCAAAAGCCTGTACATGTGTCAGCTAAAGGAATAATTTTCTTATCAACATCATTCTCAAGAGCTTTCTTTGTCAAAGCTCTGGTAACTGAACAAGCTGGGAAGAAATTGGGGAATTTATTTTCAATTTAATCGACTTCCTAATCAAAGCAAGGCTTGTCAGTTACAAGTGGATTAACCACAACCTTGACTCCAGCTATTTCGTTGCGTAGTAATAAATGAATGCCCTCAACAGGTTAAACAGTCACTGTGTCATCCCGTCACGTGTCGGATGACAAATTTACACAATGGAGAGGAACATTAACAAAGTTGCACTTTCCTCCCTGAATATAAACAATCTCAGCAGAAAAAGACTTCTCAGAAAAGGACCAGTAACCTGGGAATAAAAGACTGAAAAGCTCCTGTGTCCCATAAAAATTAAATAGGGATAGGATTGGCCGTATCACCCACAAGTAATATAGAACCCTTCTATATGAATGGTTCATAATTCTCCATAATAAAATCAGACTGGGGTTTATTAGACCCAACAAATGTATTGCTTTCAATACATGACCGTGACAATGCCCTCTTAGAAATAAGAGCATTTGGAATAGGTCTGTCTTGATTTAAATGCCTATTTTTCAATTTGTCGCAATCAGAAATAACGTGTCCTTTCTTCTTAAAATAGGTGCGCATAGGAAGAGACAAGCATGTTTGGTCAAACATATCTGAAGCTTGATACTTAAAGGTTGTGCCAGTTAGAGATTTGGATGGGTTTGTATAAGGCTGAAATACTTTTCTGCCAGAAAATTGTTGAGTGGAAGTCTTAGATACAATAGTAACTTTGCGAGTTTAAGAATACTCACCAGCAGTCAAATAGCATTTTCCGAGGTTCCGATTTTATGCACGTCAAGATAAGTCTTAATTCACAATGGATACAGTTCTTGAACTCTTCAAGTATTACAAATTGTTTGAGGTTTTCAAATTCTTGATCAACTTTCTTGGCTAAGCACCATCTATCAAATAATTTTTCTTTTTCTCTAGCAAATTAGACATGAGTTTGTCCAGCTTTATTTTAATTTCTGAATTTTTTGCCGATAAACTTCAGGGACTAACTTATAACCCTTTATGATGCATTCCTTAATCACATCATAGTCACCACTTTGGTGAACTGACAGTGAACAGTAAATATCACTAGCTTTACCAATAGGTATAGATCGTAATTAATGAGTCCAGTTCTTCCTTGGACATTGCAAATTCTCAGCAACTTTTTCAAAATAAGGAAAATATTTGTCTACATCTTTTTCTCTACAAAGAGCAATAAGCTGATATTCTTTGCAACATCGAAACTTAAATTTATATTTGAAGTGGGAATGTGCTTTTCACTTCCTAGCTCCACTACTTTCATTCTAAATTGATAATCCCTCTCTTTCTCTCTTTTTTCCTTTTACATTTGTTATTTTCGTAATTGAATTTGTTTGTCTTTCTCTTTTATTTCTGTCTCATTCTCTTTTCTTTCTCATACTGTAACCACGCGCTTGTTGTTCTTGTAACTGCATTTGTCTTTCTTTTTCTTCCTTATCTAATTGCATTTGCATCTGTATATAGTCTTTCTGTAATATCATTGTTCTTTCTATTTTCCAATTTCATTTGTTCTTTCACTTTCTCCAATTGCAACTTCATTAATTTTGTTATGTATCTTTCTGAAGTTCCACATTCCTCAACTCCAATTCCATTTTGCCTTTTACTTATAATTTCTTTACTTTTATATCAGTCTGATACAGACGTACCGATCGAAATTAAAGCACTTTTACTCAAAACATTTTTTCTAGAAAGTACTGGACCACACTATGTTTTATTTCTTGCTTCGTCAAGGAAGCCTTAATCTAAGAAAGATCATAATTTCTGGCAAGTTGAATTGATTCATCTCTTTTTAAAAGGTCTAATTGGTCGTGGTATGACTTGAAAGAAAGACTTCAACATTTGATGACATTTTAGAAATAACATGCCGATTTCACACAAGATTTTAAATGCTGGGGAATTCAAATTTTAAAAACCCAAAGTCTTCTGAACTTTTTTAGCAAAAATTCAAAGATGCCAGGACGAGGCCCTAATTTTTGTGTTACGTGTTTAGGCTCTAATAAACAGTAACAAAAAACGAGTGAAAACAACAAGCTTTGAGAAAATAAACAAATAAGTTATTTCCCTGGAAAAACACAATAAAATATGAAAAAATAAGAACTTAGGGTTTGAAAAATCAAATCCAAAAATAATCCAAGAATAATCCACGAATTAAATTTCAGAAGTCCGAATAATAAAATGTACTAATGAGTTCAAGTTCGAGTGCCCTTGAAAAATCAAAAATGGAAGGCGATGACGTACACTTTAGCCTTGATTTTGCTCTATCATCTACAGTTCTTTATTATTCCACAGTCAATAATATTCCTGTATTTGAATTTCCGAATAAAATTTAAATAAATGTCTTTGTCTGAATGAGCACACAAATATTTCGAACAAAAAGAATTAATCTTTCAGAATCAGAATAATTTGAATAAAAGTTAAAATATCACTCCAAACAATCACAACAAAAGGAATATCTTTACGTCCCAGAATGTAGAAGCCCAACTGCCATATTTCTCTATAAACACATGTCATACAATAAATTGAGACCAAAAACAGATTCCCGGACAAGGGTCACTAGATCACATTCTAGAATGGTTTAGAAGGTATCTACAAATCTAATGGCACGCAATCCAGTACACCCTCGATTACACCATTTCCATCACACGTTAAAAATTAATTTGAAAAAGAACTTATTTACTTGATTCTTAATCAAGGCCAGTAATTAGGTCAACACAAGATACAAAGTTCGGTGTTGATAGCTAACAGTCAAGTCAAACTAATTTCTGAAAAATATCAAATTCCTAGCAAACAAAATTACATTACCTTGACATAACGAAATTAAAACAAAAACGATTTTAAAACTTACAAACAATTATATTAAACCAAATATAAATTCAATCAAATATACATAACACATGTCATCTTCCATATTTCCGAGACAACGATTTGATTATTTTAGGTTCATCTGTCAAGACTCTAAGGACATTGGTGCCATGGATATAACCATTTGATTCTTACCGAAATATATAATAACCAATGTTGGTATAACGAATACCTCATCAGCCAGAATGGGGACTTTGCGGTCAACCTCACAGTATCCGATGTAAAATATAATCACATCATTGACTACTCTAATCTCCAGTCCGAATTCCATTCCTGCAAACGAGTAAAGACTCGGGCTGTATAGAACCTCGCTTAGAGTGCCATAACCGTGAACACGGTATCTCGGCGTGACACATTTCAAGAAAAGGAAACTAACAATAATTTGATTCAAATAAATTGATCGTATTATCTCCACGTAAATCACATTGCCCAAAAGCATCGGTGACTTTTATGGGTCGGCTTAAAATAGATTTGTGCAAATTTTCATTGATAATGTTGTTGGCTAAATTTAGGGGAGACACTTTAAAGATTAGGTTAATACGTTTTCGTAAGCTTTACTTCCAATTTCTTTCTTCTATTTGATTCAAAATATCGACAAATCGGGAAGTAAAGGCTGTGTTCAATGTAAACAGTAAACAAATGACGTTTAAAGAATTCCAGGTTTAGTCGTAAGTAAATATTTCCTTGTATAAAGATAGAGCATGACTGGAATAATATTACACATAGTTGTGTAGTGGACTAAAAAAACCCACATCTTTAATAGGTTGAATAAAGTCGAGTGTAAGTACCAAAATTAATAAACGATGGCGTCCTTCTCTTTATTTGATGGGATATTAATACGATTTTAATTTTATTTTATTTTATTTTATTTTTATTTTATTTTTGTTATTTTTTTGTATTACCGGCTCTTTCACAGGCACTGTAAGATTTAATATAATATCAGCCCGGCATTAGGCTTCTCACTTCAATAAAAATGCAATTATACAGGTTCTGTTAACTGTCAAAACTTATTCTCCTGTTCGTTTATACCATATTGACCCCTATTACTACTAGTGAACTTGTGGCATGGCTTTCCATCCGTCATGTATTGTCGGTCTTGCGTCTGCCAACAATTGTAATGCATACATTCTCAAAACCCAATTGACTGAAGATACGGCAGAGCAGAAATATTCATCGTGCTGTACACTCACTGCTAGCTAACCGTACAAATGATGTCAATCAACCATCAAATATTACAGCTAATGCAAAAATTAGACGTACTGTCAAACAACTTCTTCAAAAACTGCGCTCAAGATAATTTGACTATGTTTAATAGATTCCGGGACTAAAGTGCATTCCAGTTTATGCAAAATCATGTTTATTTTTGCCCTAAAACTAATTTTCATTCCATATACTTTTCAACTAATTTATTTGGACAGTTAAAGACCACAAAATGTGTGTCATTTAAGAACATATGTCCTTTATATAGAAATATAAAGTAGTTCAGATCTAAGCTAATAGTATACACAATGCACGCAAGTACAATATTGTAACGCTGCGTTTATTTTTATTTATGGTGTTAAATAAGATAAGACAATATCATCTTAAGAGCATCTACAGCGTTTTGATGACGTGGGCATTAAGATGCTTCACCGGCGCATGGTTCAAAATGAACAACTTTCACACTCTCGGGATCGATTCCGGCTCTGGAAAATAAAAACAACGTAATGATAGTGGGTCAATAAGTCTGCAAACTACTTACTCATGTCGCGATTTTTGTAAATTGGGTTATAATAAGAGTTCTTATTGTTAAAGAAATGTACACAATGTCGGAATTAGGACCTTGCAATAACCATTGTCTTTCCACACGTAACATGTTTCAAAACTTTGCCATATATATTTGTAATGACCGACATTTATCACACATGATTAGTTATTGTTGTAGGGATTAACGCCATTTTTCAGCACACGATAGACTATACATGGCGGCCAGTATTAATGGTGGAGGAAGAACCCAGGAAAAAGCTACTGGCAAGCTTTCTCCCATACCCACATTGGCCGAATCCGAAACTCGAACCTACACAGACAGAGGTGAGATGGCAGAGAGCGCTTTAGACCACTGGGCCACTCGGGGCCCCCCGCAAGAACAGGCGTGTAAATATATGTTCGTTAGAAGTTATATAAATAGGTAGGTAAATTATGTTAGTCTTAATCGGGGATTGGTTTCAGTTTAAATCGATATATTCGGAGTGATTCATAACAATTAGAATAATAACGTATGGAAGGATGGTTAACCAAGTAAATGGCAATAACAAAAGAGCGGTACGATACTTACAAGCAGACATTGCATCGCATGACGCATTCACTGTCGTATGTCTTCCCGTCGGAGGCACATAACGGCATGTAAATTTTGGAACACGTGCATTGGCAGTTTGATCGGTCGTCCGCCGGTGTCAAGGCACTTACTCCTGATCGACGAGGAGAAACAGGACAATATTATTTTTGTTGACTTTTTTAAAGCAATATATTGTTTAGAGCGAGTTTTGAAGTTACCCACCCCACTTAGCCACCCCCAGGCGATATCAGTTCGGCTGCTCCCTACTACTCTTCCAGACCAGGTGCTGAGTCGGTGTGTCTTAGGACGTCTTTTCTAGTTACATGCCCAGGAAGGACAGGACGGCTGATTCAAGTTACCCGCCCAGAACAGACCACGTTTCATGCGAATGTTTGTCCTCGATCAAGACACTTAAGTCTTATTTTCGCGGCATGATATAACCAATAATTTGATTAAATTACCGTTAAACAAACCAACGACCGAGTAACCTCTTTCTTAAAATTGGCTTTTTACTATAGATTGCTCATTTTTGTGCATATTATTGATAGCACAAAATAACCAAAAAATAAAAGCCGAATGTTTAGTCAAAGAAAAAACTTATTTAAAACATTATTTTTTTCTATGAAGCGGTGAGAAATGCCTCATTTACATCCGAATGTCTTGTATACGAACCTCAGTTCCGGCTAATAAAGATTCAATGCAATTAAGACTGCAACAACAAAGAACTGAGTTCGAGTCTCCTACAAGTACCATGTCACGTTTGCTAAGCCCCAGCTATAGAGTCATGTATAAGCTATTATCTACTGTCTTGGATATATTATTGGGGCCATGTGTTTGATGTCAAAAGATTTCCACAGGCTAGTGTTAACTTCTTCCGCAATGTTACCGTGACCAGTCAGAAGACCGGGAAACTTGAGTTGGCAAAGGCTACCGCACGCATCATTTGACAAAGGTTTCCCGCTTCACACCTATGTATTACAGCTTAGTCCTAAGATCAGAGGGATGCTCCTGGGTGGGGAACAAGGCGTGTTCTCCTACGTCCCTACCATGACAGACAGCGAGAGGGACATTTTCCACTAAGTTTGACTAGATCGGTCCACAGCGATATCCAATCAGAACATGAGATAGAGGGCGTGATTAAAATTCGACGCGAATTATACATTCGAACTTGTAAATGAAAAGTCAGTCTCGCCTAGGAAGATTACCGAGCAATATAAGGTTACTCCGAGAGAGCCACTCGTAATTTGGCGGTAAAACTTAGAGGCATATTTTCAACACAGAAAAAGCTTCGAAAGGGTCAGTCATTTATTTGCAGAGTATTACGGCATCATAATTGTAATTATTTGTAGTATGTATACTTAATTACTACCATCTTTTAGTATGTAGAATTACCTTTGTAAAGTTTCATTTTCATGCGTATTTGAGAAAATGGGCTTGAGTTTTACGTAAAGAATTATGTTGATTGTTAGCATGTGGTCAGAACTAATTTTGTAATTCGCTAGTATGTTACTTCATTGTAATAAAAACCCAATACATTTATTAATGCGTGATGTTAGAATTTACGCATGCTCGAATTGTGAATTTGGGAAATGGATGAAGTATGTAAGATTAGTTACTATAGATGTATGCATATATCAAAGCATGGATATTTGAATATTTGTGTACTTTGTATAAGTTTTAAGCTAAAGAAATTCATCGGCTTATTGTGATATTGTTTAGTATAACATGATTAGGAATATATATTGATGTGTCGGAATTATTGATGTGTGTATGAGAAGTAATTGATTACGTGCTGCATTATGACGTATGTTTTACCATACAAGAACGTATGTGTATCTCGAGCTCATGTGGATACCGTCGCACATTGGAATCTCTGGCAAAGAAACAGCAGACAAAGTTGCAAAAACTAAACTAGGAGATCAAAACTCTATCAAGCTTAACTATAGCTCTACAGAAGCAATAAGCTTCGCACAAACATATATAGACCAAACATGGCAAGATTTTTGGAACTCCTCCACAAAGGTAGAAAGCACCATGAAACCTCCAAAAATGTAGATAGGAACATACAGCTACCTAAGGGTACATATTTAGAACAGAAAACCATAAACAGGATAATAACTGGAAAAACTAAACTAGCAAGCAGTTTTGGAAGGTTTATAAGACACACACCAACAACCATTAACTGCTTTACTGCCACACCACCGAAGATCTACACCACGTATTCAATATATGCTCAAAATATAAACCCGCTCGGAAAATATTTATCAAAAACCAAAAAGAGATTGGATCACCACACACATACCCAGAGTTACTTATGGACTCTAATAAAAATAAACAATCAACATATGAAAACATAAATCAATTCATAGACTCAGCAATTGATACGGACCGTAAGATAATCTCTCTCTCTCTCTCTCTCTCTCTCTCTCTCTCTCTCCTCTCTCTCTCTCTCTCTCTCTCTCTCTCTCTCTCTCTCTCTCTCTCTCTCTATATATATATATATATATATATATCCTGAGATGATCAGTTTAACTGTCGGTTGTACCATCATAGATTGAGAGATAGAGAGAAAGAGAGGCAACTTAGAAAGGAGACACATAAGAGCAGGGAAAGGTGGAGGGATTACGATAAAAGTGTATAATGTTTACTTCATTTATAAAGTATTGATTAAGTAGTAAATAATAATTTTTTTCTCTCATTATATCATTATATTCCTGTTTTATATTTGGCGAAAATTGACAATCCATCTCGAACTAGATCTGGAGAATATAAAAGCAATATGAGCCATTTGCGAATCACGCACACTGATATACCCATACTATTTTCATATCACATTGCCTTATGCCAAAGCCATGTTATAAACACACACACACATACATACATACATACATACATACATACATACATACATGCGCATACGCACGCACGCACACATAGTAATGAGGAAAGTGACAAGCGGATGCGGAAAGAGTGCAATCGTTTTGAAGTGACTGAAAATATTTTAAATGAATACAAATTTAAGTCGCTGAGTCTTTCGAGAAAGAGAGAATGGAAGAGAATGACGTACCAAAAAGAAATGTGCAGAGAACCAGTAGCTGTATGCCGGTCATTTCTGTCTCTCCACTTACGATGGAAGGTCTGTCATAACACCATGACATGCCTTCTCTTAAGATCTATCCCATATTTCACACATAGTAGAGAGATGATTGGCAAAGTTTGAGATCTATCCCATATTTCATGCATAGTAGAGAGAGGAATGGCAATGTTTGAGAGGAATTGTATTCCCCAGAGACAGACATACAGACCGATAGACAGTTCATCAGCAGATAAGAAAACGAATTGAAGATATAGTTAAGAAGGATAGTGGGACGCTATGCATGAATCAATCAATCAGTCAAACATTGCAGCAATAACTGAATTGATCGCTATCAGATACATATAAAAATATAAAAACAACTCTAAACTACGCATTTCTTTCCATCGTTTTAAATTGTCAATACTTATGACAATAAGTATGCGACTCGGCTATATATATTTACATCTGAGAAATACGATGAAGTCTTCTGCGTTGTAACGTTGTGCCCATGTTCATTCCATTGTAGTGCAAGGGAAATTATTTCCTCAGGATAACCTTTCACTTTCATTGATACTCAGGACAAGACTGAAACAACTGAATTTTCCAAAAACCTTTACAAAGTCGACGGATACGTTACTCCTGATAAGGGCAAAAACAGAAAGGATAGTTCCTAACAAAGATTAATATATCTTATAATGAATATGAACAACAAAATTAGTCAGTAATATGTAAAGACGTACCTGACTGGATATAATGCATGAGACAGACGACGAAAATAAATGCACCTTTCTTCATTTTTAACTGACTAGCCGCTACGGGAACACTGCTTGGTCTGGCTAGTCCCTATTCTAATCTAGCTTATATACACGATTTCTTGGCGTTAGATTGTACTGGTGGATAAATACATATACAAACAACTTCTGTTTAATGGATTACTGTCAAAAAGAAAATCTATCCACAATATATACCTGTTTATCGGTACGTCCATACTTCATTGTGTTCTTCTATCAAACAAAAACAAAAGATTTTCAGCTTATTCAGCTGACGATGTAGCGGAAGGGAGAATATTTATTTTCTAAGGCTCAACAGCAACCGATTTATTCATTGGGTTTACAGATTTTAGATGGAGCGCTCTGCCAGGGACACAAGAAAATGATACATTAAGGAATATTACAATGATGCTAGGGAAATAACAAAAGGCTACTATCTGGTTCCTACAGAAATAAAAAAAGGGATTTGTTACCTAAATTCTATAGAAATAACAATACAGAGGGATATTAACAGGATGCTAGGATTTGTTTTAACGAATCTAAGAGTCATCGATTGTCACAGAAAAATATAATCCATCCACGACGTACATCAAGGAACATTGTTCAATCCCAAAACAATTGATTCCGCTGGGTTCTGAAAAAACATTTTACAAGACGAGGCTCGTTCACTGCTTTTATCAGGACAACGACGAAGAGGACACAAAAAACATGGAAATTAAACCTGACACATAATAAATACATATTCCAGCAAAGGTACAAAAATGTTCCAGTCATTGTTCTTTTCAAGAAACTTTACGTTTCTGCATCAAAGCATGCTACAAAGTTTTAATTGTTTGCGCAACAAGACTATGATTAGGCAATTTTGTTAAATCTTATAAAGGCATTAAGAAGACGAGATAAACTTAAGTGAGATCCAAACTTCCAACTATTGACAAAACTGGTTCTTTTAAGTGTTTTCTTTGCCCTTTGATTTTGAAGATGACCACGACATAAGTATGTACCAAATGCATGTAAGCCATGTGATCGTGATCTAATTAACTCCTATTTTGCAAACATCAAACCAGGATGATACGCATTTTAGAGTTAATATACTGCATGTGATACACAGAGTTGGTTTATGTAGTGTACGATATAAACTGCAAAAGAACTTATGGATGGATCTAAAATAATTATACCCATAAAAGGGTCAAATAATTGCCTATTGATTAGTATGCACGATGCGAATTTGCTTTTTCTTCTTTTAGTTTTAATTTCATTGCAAATGAATGAAAAGAAAGTTTCACTATATGGTTCTTTTACTTAAAGCAGCAGTTTTAAATTTAAGTTGACTCTATTCATATATTCTAAGACTTTCAATTTCGTCATAATTAAGGTTACTACTCACAAAAAATGGCAGGTAAAAGGGGCAGAATATTGTCTGATAGTGATATTACCGGGAGGCATCTATGATACCACCAGCGAAATGAACAATGACACATTCTTTAATTCAGAATTTATTCAACCACAGTTTTTAAAAACAGTCATAACAACCCAATCCGTATTTATTATGGGCTTTTTAGGGGAGGGTGTTCGTTGAGTTTTATGCAGTGGTGAGTGGGAGTGGTGATGTTGAGCAGGGATTTCGTGTGGACTGGGCCGTGGGCTTAAGAGGGTTAATAAGCTGCATGTTAATTCATTTTTATATGAATGTAATGAAACTCTCAAGAACACCGTAGAACAATTCAAACCTACAATATGTAATATCATGAGACAACTCTCTTCCGATACAGGGGCCCCAAGTGTCTGAACGGATCACTGCGTCTCACCTCTGTCCAATGTGTCACAGTGTAATTGGTCTTACTCTTTAACATCTTGTATTTGGTTTAGCTCTTTAACATCTTGTAAACGGTCTTTCCCTCTAACATCTTCTATTTGGCCTTACTCATTAACATCTTGTATTTGGTATTGCTCTTTAACATCTTGAACTTGGTCTTACTCTTTAAAATTTTGTATTTGGTCTTACTATTTATCATCTTGTATTAGGTCTTACTCTTTCACATCTTGTATTAGGTCTTACTCTTTATCATATTGTATTTGGTTTTACTTTTTAACATCTTGTATTTGGTCTTACTCTTTTTCAGCCTCGTTTTGGTATTACTCCTTTCCAATTGTTGTTTGGTCTTATTCTTTTCCAACTTGTATTTGGTCCTACTCTATCTCAACTTGTGTTTGGTCGTACTCATTTTGATTTTGTGTTTGCTCTTACATTTTCTTAGCCTGAATTTGGTCTTGCACTTTTCCAATGTTTTGTTCAGCCTTACTATTTTTAAACCTATATTTGATCCTACTCTACTTCAACTTGCGTTTGGTCTTCTTCGTTTTCAACTTGTTTTGGTTGTAACCTTAATAAACTTGTGTTTTGCCTTAATCCTTTTCAACATGTATGTGTTCGTACTATCGATCACTAGTTCTTTTATGTTGTTTTACTGATGGAAATGAATGGCATTACCATTGTTCATTCATCCTACAAACAAGACGATAATGAAAAGAAGAACAGACAAAAAGCACATAATTGATCCAATAAATAAATTAGAGGAAGACAAGAGATATTCTATACATAAATTAGATCAATACAAATATGATTGTTGAATTTTAGGCAAGATGTAAAGAGTGTTAGAATTAGAATTACAGCCACGTGGAGAACTTAAGGAGAAAAAGTAGCAATAATGTGTCATCTTGAATAAAAAGAATTGTCTCAACACTCATGCCAAAGATGAAGAAACGCGGTGGTTCGAAAATAAAATAACACTAAGTGGTATTATGAAAATCCTTTTATAAATGTAGAGACGCAAACGAAGCTAAGTTTAAAGAATTTTTTGAACTCACAACTTTAATTCACTAAACGTAATTGGAAAAGTTCAATTTGGTCATTAATTGCATGTGATGTGCTACTGTTACGTCTAAGAAAAATGAAAAATCTATAACAGTCCAGGCTCCATTGATTTCTAAAATTCTTTCGGAAAAATTTAGGTTTATTTCTTCTTAGGTATATAAATTTTAATTTCATACGGGCGAATTATCTGCTTCTCAGAAATACGGATTTTTAACGTGTATTCAAAGAGGCAATGGGGATACGTTATTGCAAAAAAACTGGAGACCTATATCGTTGATCACTGCTGCCTACACACTCTCATCTGTAATTATTGTGAAGAAATTAAAAACATTTAACCCAAACGTATACACCAGATCGAACGAGTTTAATTTGAGGTCGGTATATAGGGGATACATAGGGTAAAATGTAAAAACTGTTTAAGATATAATGCAACATGTAGAAGAAAATAATAATATTTCTGGTCTTCTTCTCTTTGTGGACTTGGACAAAGATTCCAGTTTCGTAAAGAGGATTGTTGCACTCTAAATAAATCGCTTTAGTATGTAATATTCTAGTCCATTAGAAATTATTTTGAAAAAAGAACACCAGAGATTTTTAAACGTCTTGCGGGATAATCAAATCAAATTATAAGATAACATAAATAGTCTCTATTCAAGAATGTCCAAGATGAGGATTCAAAATGGTTAACACTAAAATATGCATGATGAATTACAGAGATATATTTTGCATACAGCTATGTGAACACACTTATTAATTCAAAAATTTCAGACAATATAAAATATTTTTGCTTCCGGAATGAAGTTATGAAAATGCTTTATACTGTTTTGGACTTGTGCTTCATTCCTTTGATTAAAAGTTGAAGAAAATAACATGCCGGAATCTTAACAATCATTTCTAGCTGTGGCAGTGTCGCTAAATGCGAATATTTAAGTTGTAGGGCACATAATTTTCTATGAACATCAGTACAGTTGTGGAGATTTGTCATGCAACAAACAGTTTCTTAGTTTTAATTCTTTTAGATAATCTATGTGAATGAAACTTTTACCAAAATGAGGGTGCTATCTAGAATATCTAAGAGAACAAACATAAGAAACTTCAGATAATATCTTATATAGACCATCAATGGCATTGCCGCAATGACTAATCACTTAGGCAAAGAGTTGTATAAAATATTCATTGAATTTTATCTCCGCTCAAATAAATGTCTTTGTATCACAAAACTCACTATAAACGGAGAAAACAAGTATTCATTGATACATGTGTGTACAAAGTGTTTTTCTATTAAATAATTTCAATTGAACAATTCTGTTTGTAATCTTCTTTTACACAAAACTCGAGAACACAAGTTATGTTCTTTTGTTAAAAACAGAGAAATCACTCTTTCCTTTATTGTAGTTAAATGTTTTAGATACAATTTGTTTGGATGGCTGAAACATAAATGCTCACACCTTGCACATTTAACTACACTGTAACAGATGGCATATTATGAACACAGAAACAAAATAATCCTGATATGCATCATAGTGACGAAGCCAATCTTGTTAGCGTTCTTTCGTATCCGAATTATTATTTAAATTATTGAACGAAATATCAGACTACTGCTCGCGAACACCTCCATCAATTGCCAGTAACGCTTAGCGGAGTTACTTATGTCTTGCGAATATAGGGGTGATTAAGTCAATGGAAAGAAGGTTAATAATATATTGTCAGAGAGCATAAACATGTTTAGAGGTATGTAATATCGCATATATATATATATATATATATATATATATATATATATATATATATATATATATATATATATATATATATATATATATATATATACTACTCAGAGAAGAATTTGGAGCTGTGTGTGGAGAGATGCATCAAATATCACTATGGAGAAAGACTATTCTGGTACAAAGTTAGGGATATTCACTTCTTTCCTCTTTTGATCTGTACACGGTGTTTTTAATATCAATCACTCTCTAATGATCTATGGTACAGTTTGTGCTAAGCTGTTTAGATACATGTTTCATTTGCCACTTTAGTCGTGTGTCCAAAAACGCATTTACATATTAACGACAACATTTCTTAAATGTTCTGTACACACCTTTTTACTGTTTCACCAATACACCACACATCTCATATTTCCTTTATCACATGAAATAGTTTGCTTAATGTTTAACATTCTACCTATTGCAAGGATGTTACTATGTCTCAAATCATTAGAAAATAACACAGCTAATAACCATTAAATTAGTATTCAAGACACCAAGGATTGACACTGTTCGGTAATTTCTCTCTCTCTCTCTCTCTCTCTCTCTCTCTCTCTCAGAGTTCCTTACAGTATTATTTGGTTTTTAATCTGTAACCAAAGTGCACATGCCAAACGCTTCAGAATCTTTTTTGTTTCAAATGACTTTAATGTTCTCTAGAATTCATTCATACAGAGACTGAACGTCTATTTAAACAAACAACGAACGCACTAATTTATCATGCCCTGTTTCCAGTATGTGTGTTTCCTAATACCTCAGTTTTCATTTTACTATGTCATTCATTTTTGCAACCCCGTTGTTCCGAATCGTACTGAAAGCAATGAATAAACGTAATGAAAGTCTAGTTAGGTGTTTCATATCAGACGGGACCTCTTTGTTTGGGACTTAACAGTGCTACTGAAATTATGCTTTACATAAACAAAATATTTTATCTAGCAACTGATACGTGTCAGTTTCCTTCAAATATACACTAGTTTCCACATTTTCTTAACCTTTCCAAACTTTTGTCCTCTGGTGTATTGCTACATTGATAATTGTAGAATTTACTTTTTTTAATTAATTTATGAATGGTCGATCTTAATTAAGGAACAAAAGACGAAAATCAAAGCAGCTCCTTTAACTCTTCCGAATGAGTCCAACTAAAGAAAATATCAGCAATACGCTTATCATATAAAACCGGTATATGTTGAGCTAAAATAATTATTTTTTCCACATACACCTATTTAAATATTTGCATAATATGGAGTCAACTGCTTTCCAATAGCAGTACCGTTTGCTTGGAGATATATTTGTCATTAACAATAAATTATTTCATCTTTCTAGTAAATTTAACATTTCATCATCCGTTCGTTTCATTTTCGGATTATCAAGCATGGTCTTACGGCAAGCAGCCAATCATTTTCAATGTAAGTATAAATTATATCAATATCTGTTTTATCCAGAATACATTTTTTAGCATACAAGGTTCTGTATTTTTAGCGTATAGCATCTTTGTCTGAGCCAAAGGGTTTAAATACAAATCTATCCATTCGGCAATACGATCCGTCTCACTTGAATAACTTGAAACAATGAGCTTGCCTAGAGAAACTTGTTTTGGTCTCGTCTTGGCTTTCACAGGTGTGTCTAGGTTTCAAGCTTCCACAGGTGTGTCAATGTATCAGGCTTCCACAAGTGTGTCAAATTTAGGAAGACAATCAAAGTACTTTGGCATTTAATTATTAGAAAACAAGTAGTTGAATTCAATTTTATTCAAAACAGACCTTCAAAGCATTTATAAGTTCATGTCTCACTCACAATGCTGTATCTTTATCAATTAGTTTGGATAAATGTCAATAACGTTCCAGAAAACGTAAATATCGTTCTCCTTCAAAAATATGCTAGTAACGGTTCATGTCAGCTGTGGCATTATTTTTATCAGCTTTCTTTGTTACAAATAAAGATTTGTTTTCAGAGAAATCTTGCAAACCCCAAATTTCTGATTTAGATAGGTTTGAATTCCTAATAAAATCGTAAGTCATGTTTTTATTTCTTGTGTCAGAAGTGCAATTATCTGCAACCACTTGTATATAAGATGGCTACAAACTGAATTATTTTTTAAAATTTGGATTCAAGTGTCCGCTTGTTTTTTAAATTGCCAAACTGGTTAAATTAAATTTACCGACAAAGTCTTTTATAACTCACATTCAAAGTGTCTTTTTTCCGTAGTCCGTATAACACTGAGACCTTTTGAGAAAAAGGAATTTCTCCACAGAAGTCAGACTGCAATATTTGCAATGATTTTGCGACGAAAGAGCATAGTTCAGTAACAGTCTCATCCGTCCAATTTATGATTTTAGTCCCTGTACGGAACTTGGAGTCTTCAAACGTATTGATCAAATCAATGGTTTTGTCGAAATTCCTGTGTTCATCAAAGGAAGGTCTCAGAAATTAATTGAACAGCTTCATTCTTTGCTTTTCGAACAGGTGAAAAGAAGTGATTCAAATAATAACTGTTTAAGTTGATTTCTTTCCTGCTCTTGCAGATGTGAAAGTTTCTGCCCTGGATCATTCATAATTTTTGAATTCCGAAGATTTGTCTCTCAAATATTAGTAGAATCCGATGATGTTCTTTCACTTACGTCTTCACTGAGTGGAACAGGTACAACTAAACTAATTGTATGTTTAACCTGGCTGTCTCTTTCAATATAGTGGTACTCATATAATTAATTAAGATCCTAGGAGCACAAATATTATAATTTAACTCATACATTTTCGTTTTAGCTTTGTAAGGGTCGTAATATCTAATCTGAAGAAACATTTGAACAATAAGCGAGAGAGACATAGGTCCACTATTACCAAACTCAAAGGTTCTCTAAAATGTAGTTCTGTCAAACCGTAATTTCCCTTTTGACTTGAATTGCTGAATGCAAAATTCAAGCATAATAGGCTGGAAAGTTCTAGACCTTAAATGTGATCCATGACCCGATTATAATAAAACTTTATCAAAGGTTTTACGATTATTTTAGATTTAAAATTCCTCAAAGGAATTGCCTCTGGAAACCTTGTTGACACACACATAATGGTTAACAGGTATTGGGTATCTGACTTGGTCTTAGGTAACGACCAACACCATCTACCATTATTCTACTAAAGGGTTCGTCAAATGCAGGAATATGTTGTAGATGAGCCTTATGTATTTTCTGATTGGGTTTTTGCTACCATTTGACAGGTATGACAAAATCTACAGTATTTACAAGCATCCCATTTGATGTTTGGCCAATAGAAGTGAGTCAAGATCTTGTGAAAGGTCTTAGTAATCCCTAAATGACCAGATAAAGGAGTTTCGTGGGCCATACTATTTCCTGTCTGTAAGGTTTTGGAACTCTAGTTTGATAGTTCACTGAGCACTCATCAGCAGCAGGTACCGCAGGAGGTCTCCATTTTCCCATAAGAATTCCATTTTTAATGAAATAACAGAACGGTAACTTCCGTGGCTTCAGTTTTACTAATGGCCCTTTGAAACAAACAGGAGATCTCGTGATCTTTTTCCTGTTCGATGACAAGTAATTGTCGTTCGTCATCCTGATTAGGATAAACTTAATGAGTAGTTAAAGAGGATCACTATGATCAATACCTTTTCATCGATCCACACAAGGAGTGAAAGTGACCTCATCAAAAGCCTGTACATGTGTCAGCTAAAGGAATAATTTTCTTATCAACATCATTCTCAAGAGCTTTCTTTGTCAAAGCTCTGGTAACTGAACAAGCTGGGAAGAAATTGGGGAATTTATTTTCAATTTAATCGACTTCCTAATCAAAGCAAGGCTTGTCAGTTACAAGTGGATTAACCACAACCTTGACTCCAGCTATTTCGTTGCGTAGTAATAAATGAATGCCCTCAACAGGTTAAACAGTCACTGTGTCATCCCGTCACGTGTCGGATGACAAATTTACACAATGGAGAGGAACATTAACAAAGTTGCACTTTCCTCCCTGAATATAAACAATCTCAGCAGAAAAAGACTTCTCAGAAAAGGACCAGTAACCTGGGAATAAAAGACTGAAAAGCTCCTGTGTCCCATAAAAATTAAATAGGGATAGGATTGGCCGTATCACCCACAAGTAATATAGAACCCTTCTATATGAATGGTTCATAATTCTCCATAATAAAATCAGACTGGGGTTTATTAGACCCAACAAATGTATTGCTTTCAATACATGACCGTGACAATGCCCTCTTAGAAATAAGAGCATTTGGAATAGGTCTGTCTTGATTTAAATGCCTATTTTTCAATTTGTCGCAATCAGAAATAACGTGTCCTTTCTTCTTAAAATAGGTGCGCATAGGAAGAGACAAGCATGTTTGGTCAAACATATCTGAAGCTTGATACTTAAAGGTTGTGCCAGTTAGAGATTTGGATGGGTTTGTATAAGGCTGAAATACTTTTCTGCCAGAAAATTGTTGAGTGGAAGTCTTAGATACAATAGTAACTTTGCGAGTTTAAGAATACTCACCAGCAGTCAAATAGCATTTTCCGAGGTTCCGATTTTATGCACGTCAAGATAAGTCTTAATTCACAATGGATACAGTTCTTGAACTCTTCAAGTATTACAAATTGTTTGAGGTTTTCAAATTCTTGATCAACTTTCTTGGCTAAGCACCATCTATCAAATAATTTTTCTTTTTCTCTAGCAAATTAGACATGAGTTTGTCCAGCTTTATTTTAATTTCTGAATTTTTTGCCGATAAACTTCAGGGACTAACTTATAACCCTTTATGATGCATTCCTTAATCACATCATAGTCACCACTTTGGTGAACTGACAGTGAACAGTAAATATCACTAGCTTTACCAATAGGTATAGATCGTAATTAATGAGTCCAGTTCTTCCTTGGACATTGCAAATTCTCAGCAACTTTTTCAAAATAAGGAAAATATTTGTCTACATCTTTTTCTCTACAAAGAGCAATAAGCTGATATTCTTTGCAACATCGAAACTTAAATTTATATTTGAAGTGGGAATGTGCTTTTCACTTCCTAGCTCCACTACTTTCATTCTAAATTGATAATCCCTCTCTTTCTCTCTTTTTTCCTTTTACATTTGTTATTTTCGTAATTGAATTTGTTTGTCTTTCTCTTTTATTTCTGTCTCATTCTCTTTTCTTTCTCATACTGTAACCACGCGCTTGTTGTTCTTGTAACTGCATTTGTCTTTCTTTTTCTTCCTTATCTAATTGCATTTGCATCTGTATATAGTCTTTCTGTAATATCATTGTTCTTTCTATTTTCCAATTTCATTTGTTCTTTCACTTTCTCCAATTGCAACTTCATTAATTTTGTTATGTATCTTTCTGAAGTTCCACATTCCTCAACTCCAATTCCATTTTGCCTTTTACTTATAATTTCTTTACTTTTATATCAGTCTGATACAGACGTACCGATCGAAATTAAAGCACTTTTACTCAAAACATTTTTTCTAGAAAGTACTGGACCACACTATGTTTTATTTCTTGCTTCGTCAAGGAAGCCTTAATCTAAGAAAGATCATAATTTCTGGCAAGTTGAATTGATTCATCTCTTTTTAAAAGGTCTAATTGGTCGTGGTATGACTTGAAAGAAAGACTTCAACATTTGATGACATTTTAGAAATAACATGCCGATTTCACACAAGATTTTAAATGCTGGGGAATTCAAATTTTAAAAACCCAAAGTCTTCTGAACTTTTTTAGCAAAAATTCAAAGATGCCAGGACGAGGCCCTAATTTTTGTGTTACGTGTTTAGGCTCTAATAAACAGTAACAAAAAACGAGTGAAAACAACAAGCTTTGAGAAAATAAACAAATAAGTTATTTCCCTGGAAAAACACAATAAAATATGAAAAAATAAGAACTTAGGGTTTGAAAAATCAAATCCAAAAATAATCCAAGAATAATCCACGAATTAAATTTCAGAAGTCCGAATAATAAAATGTACTAATGAGTTCAAGTTCGAGTGCCCTTGAAAAATCAAAAATGGAAGGCGATGACGTACACTTTAGCCTTGATTTTGCTCTATCATCTACAGTTCTTTATTATTCCACAGTCAATAATATTCCTGTATTTGAATTTCCGAATAAAATTTAAATAAATGTCTTTGTCTGAATGAGCACACAAATATTTCGAACAAAAAGAATTAATCTTTCAGAATCAGAATAATTTGAATAAAAGTTAAAATATCACTCCAAACAATCACAACAAAAGGAATATCTTTACGTCCCAGAATGTAGAAGCCCAACTGCCATATTTCTCTATAAACACATGTCATACAATAAATTGAGACCAAAAACAGATTCCCGGACAAGGGTCACTAGATCACATTCTAGAATGGTTTAGAAGGTATCTACAAATCTAATGGCACGCAATCCAGTACACCCTCGATTACACCATTTCCATCACACGTTAAAAATTAATTTGAAAAAGAACTTATTTACTTGATTCTTAATCAAGGCCAGTAATTAGGTCAACACAAGATACAAAGTTCGGTGTTGATAGCTAACAGTCAAGTCAAACTAATTTCTGAAAAATATCAAATTCCTAGCAAACAAAATTACATTACCTTGACATAACGAAATTAAAACAAAAACGATTTTAAAACTTACAAACAATTATATTAAACCAAATATAAATTCAATCAAATATACATAACACATGTCATCTTCCATATTTCCGAGACAACGATTTGATTATTTTAGGTTCATCTGTCAAGACTCTAAGGACATTGGTGCCATGGATATAACCATTTGATTCTTACCGAAATATATAATAACCAATGTTGGTATAACGAATACCTCATCAGCCAGAATGGGGACTTTGCGGTCAACCTCACAGTATCCGATGTAAAATATAATCACATCATTGACTACTCTAATCTCCAGTCCGAATTCCATTCCTGCAAACGAGTAAAGACTCGGGCTGTATAGAACCTCGCTTAGAGTGCCATAACCGTGAACACGGTATCTCGGCGTGACACATTTCAAGAAAAGGAAACTAACAATAATTTGATTCAAATAAATTGATCGTATTATCTCCACGTAAATCACATTGCCCAAAAGCATCGGTGACTTTTATGGGTCGGCTTAAAATAGATTTGTGCAAATTTTCATTGATAATGTTGTTGGCTAAATTTAGGGGAGACACTTTAAAGATTAGGTTAATACGTTTTCGTAAGCTTTACTTCCAATTTCTTTCTTCTATTTGATTCAAAATATCGACAAATCGGGAAGTAAAGGCTGTGTTCAATGTAAACAGTAAACAAATGACGTTTAAAGAATTCCAGGTTTAGTCGTAAGTAAATATTTCCTTGTATAAAGATAGAGCATGACTGGAATAATATTACACATAGTTGTGTAGTGGACTAAAAAAACCCACATCTTTAATAGGTTGAATAAAGTCGAGTGTAAGTACCAAAATTAATAAACGATGGCGTCCTTCTCTTTATTTGATGGGATATTAATACGATTTTAATTTTATTTTATTTTATTTTATTTTTATTTTATTTTTGTTATTTTTTTGTATTACCGGCTCTTTCACAGGCACTGTAAGATTTAATATAATATCAGCCCGGCATTAGGCTTCTCACTTCAATAAAAATGCAATTATACAGGTTCTGTTAACTGTCAAAACTTATTCTCCTGTTCGTTTATACCATATTGACCCCTATTACTACTAGTGAACTTGTGGCATGGCTTTCCATCCGTCATGTATTGTCGGTCTTGCGTCTGCCAACAATTGTAATGCATACATTCTCAAAACCCAATTGACTGAAGATACGGCAGAGCAGAAATATTCATCGTGCTGTACACTCACTGCTAGCTAACCGTACAAATGATGTCAATCAACCATCAAATATTACAGCTAATGCAAAAATTAGACGTACTGTCAAACAACTTCTTCAAAAACTGCGCTCAAGATAATTTGACTATGTTTAATAGATTCCGGGACTAAAGTGCATTCCAGTTTATGCAAAATCATGTTTATTTTTGCCCTAAAACTAATTTTCATTCCATATACTTTTCAACTAATTTATTTGGACAGTTAAAGACCACAAAATGTGTGTCATTTAAGAACATATGTCCTTTATATAGAAATATAAAGTAGTTCAGATCTAAGCTAATAGTATACACAATGCACGCAAGTACAATATTGTAACGCTGCGTTTATTTTTATTTATGGTGTTAAATAAGATAAGACAATATCATCTTAAGAGCATCTACAGCGTTTTGATGACGTGGGCATTAAGATGCTTCACCGTCGCATGGTTCAAAATGAACAACTTTCACACTCTCGGGATCGATTCCGGCTCTGGAAAATAAAAACAACGTAATGATAGTGGGTCAATAAGTCTGCAAACTACTTACTCATGTCGCGATTTTTGTAAATTGGGTTATAATAAGAGTTCTTATTGTTAAAGAAATGTACACAATGTCGGAATTAGGACCTTGCAATAACCATTGTCTTTCCACACGTAACATGTTTCAAAACTTTGCCATATATATTTGTAATGACCGACATTTATCACACATGATTAGTTATTGTTGTAGGGATTAACGCCATTTTTCAGCACACGATAGACTATACATGGCGGCCAGTATTAATGGTGGAGGAAGAACCCAGGAAAAAGCTACTGGCAAGCTTTCTCCCATACCCACATTGGCCGAATCCGAAACTCGAACCTACACAGACAGAGGTGAGATGGCAGAGAGCGCTTTAGACCACTGGGCCACTCGGGGCCCCCCGCAAGAACAGGCGTGTAAATATATGTTCGTTAGAAGTTATATAAATAGGTAGGTAAATTATGTTAGTCTTAATCGGGGATTGGTTTCAGTTTAAATCGATATATTCGGAGTGATTCATAACAATTAGAATAATAACGTATGGAAGGATGGTTAACCAAGTAAATGGCAATAACAAAAGAGCGGTACGATACTTACAAGCAGACATTGCATCGCATGACGCATTCACTGTCGTATGTCTTCCCGTCGGAGGCACATAACGGCATGTAAATTTTGGAACACGTGCATTGGCAGTTTGATCGGTCGTCCGCCGGTGTCAAGGCACTTACTCCTGATCGACGAGGAGAAACAGGACAATATTATTTTTGTTGACTTTTTTAAAGCAATATATTGTTTAGAGCGAGTTTTGAAGTTACCCACCCCACTTAGCCACCCCCAGGCGATATCAGTTCGGCTGCTCCCTACTACTCTTCCAGACCAGGTGCTGAGTCGGTGTGTCTTAGGACGTCTTTTCTAGTTACATGCCCAGGAAGGACAGGACGGCTGATTCAAGTTACCCGCCCAGAACAGACCACGTTTCATGCGAATGTTTGTCCTCGATCAAGACACTTAAGTCTTATTTTCGCGGCATGATATAACCAATAATTTGATTAAATTACCGTTAAACAAACCAACGACCGAGTAACCTCTTTCTTAAAATTGGCTTTTTACTATAGATTGCTCATTTTTGTGCATATTATTGATAGCACAAAATAACCAAAAAATAAAAGCCGAATGTTTAGTCAAAGAAAAAACTTATTTAAAACATTATTTTTTTCTATGAAGCGGTGAGAAATGCCTCATTTACATCCGAATGTCTTGTATACGAACCTCAGTTCCGGCTAATAAAGATTCAATGCAATTAAGACTGCAACAACAAAGAACTGAGTTCGAGTCTCCTACAAGTACCATGTCACGTTTGCTAAGCCCCAGCTATAGAGTCATGTATAAGCTATTATCTACTGTCTTGGATATATTATTGGGGCCATGTGTTTGATGTCAAAAGATTTCCACAGGCTAGTGTTAACTTCTTCCGCAATGTTACCGTGACCAGTCAGAAGACCGGGAAACTTGAGTTGGCAAAGGCTACCGCACGCATCATTTGACAAAGGTTTCCCGCTTCACACCTATGTATTACAGCTTAGTCCTAAGATCAGAGGGATGCTCCTGGGTGGGGAACAAGGCGTGTTCTCCTACGTCCCTACCATGACAGATCGGTCCACAGCGATATCCAATCAGAACATGAGATAGAGGGCGTGATTAAAATTCGACGCGAATTATACATTCGAACTTGTAAATGAAAAGTCAGTCTCGCCTAGGAAGATTACTGAGCAATATAAGGTTACTCCGAGAGAGCCACTCGTAATTTGGCGGTAAAACTTAGAGGCATATTTTCAACACAGAAAAAGCTTCGAAAGGGTCAGTCATTTATTTGCAGAGTATTACGGCATCATAATTGTAATTATCTGTAGTATGTATACTTAATTACTACCATCTTTTAGTATGTAGAATTACCTTTGTAAAGTTTCATTTGCATGAGTATTTGAGAAAATGGGCTTGAGTTTTACGTAAAGAATTATGTTGATTGTTAGCATGTGGTCAGAACTAATTTTGTAATTCGCTAGTATGTTACTTCATTGTAATAAAAACCCAATACATTTATTAATGCGTGATGTTAGAATTTACGCATGCTTGAATTGTGAATTTGGGAAATGGATGAAGTATGTAAGATTAGTTACTATAGATGTATGCATATATCAAAGCATGGATATTTGAATATTTGTGTACTTTGTATAAGTTTTAAGCTAAAGAAATGAATCGGCTTATTGTGATATTGTTTAGTATAACATGATTAGGAATATATATTGATGTGTCGGAATTATTGATGTGTGTATGAGAAGTAATTGATTACGTGCTGCATTATGACGTATGTTTTACCATACAAGAACGTATGTGTATCTCGAGCTCATGTGGATACCGTCGCACATTGGAATCTCTGGCAAAGAAACAGCAGACAAAGTTGCAAAAACTAAACTAGGAGATCAAAACTATATCAAGCTTAACTATAGCTCTACAGAAGCAATAAGCTTCGCACAAACATATATAGACCAAACATGGCAAGATTTTTGGAACTCCTCCACAAAGGTAGAAAGCACCATGAAACCTCCAAAAATGTAGATAGGAACATACAGCTACCTAAGGGTACATATTTAGAACAGAAAACCATAAACAGGATAATAACTGGAAAAACTAAACTAGCAAGCAGTTTTGGAAGGTTTATAAGACACACACCAACAACCATTAACTGCTTTACTGCCACACCACCGAAGATCTACACCACGTATTCAATATATGCTCAAAATATAAACCCGCTCGGAAAATATTTATCAAAAACCAAAAAGAGATTGGATCACCACACACATACCCAGAGTAACTTATGGACTCTAATAAAAATAAACAATCAACATATGAAAACATAAATCAATTCATAGACTCAGCAATTGATACGGACCATAAGATAATCTCTCTCTCTCTCTCTCTTTCTCTCTCTCTCTCTCTCTCTCTGTCTCTCTCTGTCTCTGTATATATATATATATATATATATATATATATATATATATATATATATATATCCTGAGATGATCAGTTTAACTGTCGGTTGTACCATCATAGATTGAGAGATAGAGAGAAAGAGAGGCAACTTAGAAAGGAGACACATAAAAGCAGGGAAAGGTGGAGGGATTACGATAAAAGTGTATAATGTTTACTTCATTTATAAAGTATTGATTAAGTAGTAAATAATAATTTTTTTCTCTCATTATATCATTATATTCCTGTTTTATATTTGGCGAAAATTGACAATCCATCTCGAACTAGATCTGGAGAATATAAAAGCAATATGAGCCATTTGCGAATCACGCACACTGATATACCCATACTATTTTCATATCACATTGCCTTATGCCAAAGCCATGTTATAAACACACACACACATACATACATACATACATACATACATACATACATACGCATACGCACGCACGCACACATATTAATGAGGAAAGTGATAAGCGGATGCGGAAAGAGTGCAATCGTTTTGAAGTGACTGAAAATATTTTAAATGAATACAAATTTAAGTCGCTGAGTCTTTCGAGAAAGAGAGAATGGAAGAGAATGACGTACCAAAAAGAAATGTGCAGAGAACCAGTAGCTGTATGCCGGTCATTTCTGTCTCTCCACTTACGATGGAAGGTCTGTCATAACACCATGACATGCCTTCTCTTAAGATCTATCCCATATTTCACACATAGTAGAGAGATGATTGGCAAAGTTTGAGATCTATCCCATATTTCATGCATAGTAGAGAGAGGAATGGCAATGTTTGAGAGGAATTGTATTCCCCAGAGACAGACATACAGACCGATAGACAGTTCATCAGCAGATAAGAAAACGAATTGAAGATATAGTTAAGAAGGATAGTGGGACGCTATGCATGAATCAATCAATCAGTCAAACATTGCAGCAATAACTGAATTGATAGCTATCAGATACATATAAAAATATAAAAACAACTCTAAACTACGCATTTCTTTCCATCGTTTTAAATTGTCAATACTTATGACAATAAGTATGCGACTCGGCTATATATATTTACATCTGAGAAATACGATGAAGTCTTCTGCGTTGTAACGTTGTGCCCATGTTCATTCCATTGTAGTGCAAGGGAAATTATTTCCTCAGGATAACCTTTCACTTTCATTGATACTCAGGACAAGACTGAAACAACTGAATTTTCCAAAAACCTTTACAAAGTCGACGGATACGTTACTCCTGATAAGGGCAAAAACAGAAAGGATAGTTCCTAACAAAGATTAATATATCTTATAATGAATATGAACAACAAAATTAGTCAGTAATATGTAAAGACGTACCTGACTGGATATAATGCATGAGACAGACGACGAAAATAAATGCACCTTTCTTCATTTTTAACTGACTAGCCGCTACGGGAACACTGCTTGGTCTGGCTAGTCCCTATTCTAATCTAGCTTATATACACGATTTCTTGGCGTTAGATTGTACTGGTGGATAAATACATATACAAACAACTTCTGTTTAATGGATTACTGTCAAAAAGGAAATCTATCCACAATATATACCTGTTTATCGGTACGTCCATACTTCATTGTGTTCTTCTATCAAACAAAAACAAAAGATTTTCAGCTTATTCAGCTGACGATGTAGCGGAAGGGAGAATATTTATTTTCTAAGGCTCAACAGCAACCGATTTATTCATTGGGTTTACAGATTTTAGATGGAGCGCTCTGCCAGGGACACAAGAAAATGATACATTAAGGAATATTACAATGATGCTAGGGAAATAACAAAAGGCTACTATCTGGTTCCTACAGAAATAAAAAAAGGGATTTGTTACCTAAATTCTATAGAAATAACAATACAGAGGGATATTAACAGGATGCTAGGATTTGTTTTAACGAATCTAAGAGTCATCGATTGTCACAGAAAAATATAATCCATCCACGACGTACATCAAGGAACATTGTTCAATCCCAAAACAATTGATTCCGCTGGGTTCTGAAAAAACATTTTACAAGACGAGGCTCGTTCACTGCTTTTATCAGGACAACGACGAAGAGGACACAAAAAACATGGAAATTAAACCTGACACATAATAAATACATATTCCAGCAAAGGTACAAAAATGTTCCAGTCATAGTTCTTTTAATTATTTGCGCAACAAGACTATGATTAGGCAATTTTGTTAAATCTTATAAAGGCATTAAGAAGACGAGATAAACTTAAGTGAGATCCAAACTTCCAACTATTGACAAAACTGGTTCTTTTAAGTGTTTTCTTTGCCCTTTGATTTTGAAGATGACCACGACATAAGTATGTACCAAATGCATGTAAGCCATGTGATCGTGATCTAATTAACTCCTATTTTGCAAACATCAAACCAGGATGATACGCATTTTAGAGTTAATATACTGCATGTGATACACAGAGTTGGTTTATGTAGTGTACGATATAAACTGCAAAAGAACTTGTGGATGGATCGAAAATAATTATACCCATAAAAGGGTCAAATAATTGCCTATTGATTAGTATGCACGATGCGAATTTGCTTTTTCTTCTTTTAGTTTTAATTTCATTGCAAATGAATGAAAAGAAAGTTTCACTATATGGTTCTTTTACTTAAAGCAGCAGTTTTAAATTTAAGTTGACTCTATTCATATATTCTAAGACTTTCAATTTCGTCATAATTAAGGTTACTACTCACAAATAATGGCAGGTAAAAGGGGCAGAATATTGTCTGATAGTGATATTACCGGGAGGCATCTATAATACCACCAGCGAAATGAACAATGACACATTCTTTAATTCAGAATTTATTCAACCACAGTTTTTAAAAACAGTCATAACAACCCAATCCGTATTTATTATGGGCTTTTTAGGGGAGGGTGTTCGTTGAGTTTTATGCAGTGGTGAGTGGGAGTGGTGATGTTGAGCAGGGATTTCGTGTGGACTGGGCCGTGGGCTTAAGAGGGTTAATAAGCTGCACGTTAATTCATTTTTATATGAATGTAATGAAACTCTCAAGAACACCGTAGAACAATTCAAACCTACAATATGTAATATCATGAGACAACTCTCTTCCGATACAGGGGCCCCAAGTGTCTGAACGGATCACTGCGTCTCCCCTCTGTCCAATGTGTCACAGTGTAATTGGTCTTACTCTTTAACATCTTGTATTTGGTTTAGCTCTTTAACATCTTGTAAACGGTATTTCCCTCTAACATCTTCTATTTGGCCTTAGTCATTAACATCTTGTATTTGGTATTGCTCTTTAACATCTTGAACTTGGTCTTACTCTTTAAAATTTTGTATTTGGTCTTACTATTTATCATCTTGTATTAGGTCTTACTCTTTATCATATTGTATTTGGTGTTACTTTTTAAAATTTTGTATTTGGTCTTACTCTTTATCATCTTATATTAGGTCTTACTCTTTCACATTTTGTATTAGGTCTTACTCTTTATCATATTGTATTTGGTGTTACTTTTTAAAATTTTGTATTTGGTCTTACTCTTTATCATCTTGTATTAGGTCTTACTCTTTCACATCTTGTATTAGGTCTTACTCTTTATCATATTGTATTTGGTTTTACTTTTTAACATCTTGTATTTGGTCTTACTCTTTTTCAGCCTCGTTTTGGTATTACTCCTTTCCAATTGTTGTTTGCTCTTATTCTTTTCCAACTTGTATTTGGTCCTACTCTATCTCAACTTGTGTTTGGTCGTACTCATTTTGATTTTGTGTTTGCTCTTACATTTTCTTAGCCTGAATTTGATCTTGCACTTTTCCAATGTTTTGTTCAGCCTTACTATTTTTAAACCTATATTTGATCCTACTCTACTTCAACTTGCGTTTGGTCTTCTTCGTTTTCAACTTGTTTTGGTTGTAACCTTAATAAACTTGTGTTTTGTCTTAATCCTTTTCAACATGTATGTGTTCGTACTATCGATCACTAGTTCTTTTATGTTGTTTTACTGATGGAAATGAATGGCATTACCATTGTTCATTCATCCTACAAACAAGACGATAATGAAAAGAAGAACAGACAAAAAGCACATAATTGATCCAATAAATAAATTAGAGGAAGACAAGAGATATTCTATACATAAATTAGATCAATACAAATATGATTGTTGAATTTTAGGCAAGATGTAAAGAGTGTTAGAATTAGAATTACAGCCACGTGGAGAACTTAAGGAGAAAAAGTAACAATAATGTGTCATCTTGAATAAAAAGAATTGTCTCAACACTCATGCCAAAGATGAAGAAACGCGGTGGTTCGAAAATAAAATAACACTAAGTGGTATTATGAAAATCCTTTTATAAACGTAGAGACGCAAACGAAGCTAAGTTTAAAGAATTCTTTGAACTCACAACTTAAATTTACTAAACGTAATTGGAAAAGTTCAATTTGGTCATTAATTGCATGTGATGTGCTACTGTTACGTCTAAGAAAAATGAAAAATCTATAACAGTCCAGGCTCCATTGATTTCTAAAATTCTTTCGGAAAAATTTAGGTTTATTTCTTCTTAGGTATATAAATTTTAATTTCATACGGGCGAATTATCTGCTTCTCAGAAATACGGATTTTTAACGTGTATTCAAAGAGGCAATGGGGATACGTTATTGCAAAAAAACTGGAGACCTATATCGTTGATCACTGCTGCCTACACACTCTCATCTGTAATTATTGTGAAGAAATTAAAAACATTTAACCCAAACGTATACACCAGATCGAACGAGTTTAATTTGAGGTCGGTATATAGGGGATATATAGGGTAAAATGTAAAAACTGTTTAAGATATAATGCAACATGTAGAAGAAAATAATAATATTTCTGGTCTTCTTCTCTTTGTGGACTTGGACAAAGCTTCCAGTTTCGTAAAGAGGATTGTTGCACTCTAAATAAATCGCTTTTGCATGTAATATTCCAGTCCATTAGAAATTATTTTGAAAAAAGAACACCAAATATTTTTAAACTTCTTGCGAGATAAATCAAATCAAATTATAAGATAACATAAATAGTCTCTACTCAAGAATATCCAAGATGAGGATTCAAAATGGTTAACACTAAAATATGCATCATGAATTACAGAGATATATTTTGCATATAGCTATGTGAACACACTTATTAATTCCAAAATTTCAGACAATATAAAATATTTTTGCTTCCGGAATGAAGTTATGAAAATGCTTTATGCTGTTTTGGACTACTGCTTTATTCCTTTGAATAAAAGTTGAAGAAAATAACATGCCGGAATCTTAACAATCATTTCTGGCTGTGGCAGTGTCGCTAAATGCGAATATTTAAGTTGTAGGGCACCTAATTTTCTATAAACATCGGTACAGTTGTGGGGATTTGTCATGCAACAAACAGTTTCTTAGTTTTAATTCTTTTAGACAATCTATGTGAATGAAACTTTTACCAAAATGAGGATGCTATCTAGAATATCTAAGAGAACAAACATAAGAAACTTCAGATAATATCTTATATAGACCATCAATGGCATTGCCGCAATGACTAATCACTTAGGCAAAGAGTTGTGTAAAATATTCATTGAATTTTATCTCCGCTCAAATAAATGTCTTTGTATCACAAAACTCACTATAAACGGAGAAAACAAGTATTCATTGATACATGTGTGTACAAAGTGTTTTTGTATTAAATAATTTCAATTAAACAATCCTGCTTGTAATCTTCTTTTACACAAAACTCGAGAACACAAGTTATGTTCTTTTGTTGAAAACAGAGAAATCACTCTTTCCTTTATTGCAGCTAAATGTTTTAGATACAATTTGTTTGGATGGCTGAAACATAAATGCTCACACCTTGCACATTTAACTACACTGTAACAGATATCATATTATGAAAACAGAAACAAAAGAATCCTGATACGCATCATAGTGACGAAGCCAATCTTGTTAGCGTTCTTTCGTATCCGAATTATTATTTAAATTATTGAACAGGACCTCTTAATATGGGGCAGTTATGTATAAAGATAACGAAATATCAGACTACTGCTCGCGAACATCTCCATCAATTGCCAGTAACGCTTAGCGGAGTTACTTATGTCTTGCGAATATAGGGGTGATTAAGTCAATGGAAAGAAGGTTAATAATAAATTGTCAGAGAGCATAAACATGTTTAGAGGTATTTAATATCGCATCTCTCTCTCTCTCTCTCTCTCTCTCTCTCTCTCTATATATATATATATATATATATATATATATATATATATATATATATATATATATATATATACTACACAGAGAAGAATTTGGAGTTGTGTGTGGAGAGATGCATCAAATATCACTATGGAGAAAGACTATTCTGGTACAAAATTAGGGATATTCACTTCTTTCCTCTTTTGATCTGTACACGGTGTTTTTAATATCAATCACTCTCTAATGATCTATGGTACAGTTTGTGCTAAGCTGTTTAGATACATGTTTCATTTGCCACTTTAGTCGTGTGTCCAAAAGCGCATTCGCGTATAACGACAACATTTCTTATTATTTTCTAAACTTTGGATTCAAGTGTCTGCTTGTTTTGTTTTTAAGTTGCCAAATTGGTGAAACTAAATTTACTGACAAACGTTTTATCCGTAGTCGGTATAAAACTGAGACCTTTAGAAAGAATCGTTCTCTCCATAGAAGTCAGACTGCAACTGCAACATTTGCAAAACTTATTCCACGAAAGTGCTAAGTTCAGCAACAGTCTCATCCGTCCAATTCATGATTTTAATCCCTTTACGGAACTTGGAGTCTTCAAACTTAGGGATCAAATCAATGGTTTTGTCCAAGTTCATATGTTCATCAGAGGAAAGTTTCAGAAAGTAATTTAACAGCTGAATGAAGATCATACATTGCGAACAGCTGAAAATAAGTGTCCATATTCAAATAATAACTGTTTAAGTTCTTTTTTTTGTGCTCTTGCAAATGTGAAAGTTGATTTGTCACTCTACTATTAATATATTCCGATGATATTCTTTCACTTAAGTCATCAATGTGTGGGACAGGTACAAATAAATTCATCGTATCTTTAACCTGGCTATCTCTTTCATTATGGTGGTATTCCTATAATTTCGTTAGATCCCAGGAGCACAAATATTATAATTTTACTGATTCATTTTCATCTTAACTTTGCATGGGCCGTGATATCTAATCTGAAGAAAAGTTTGAAGAATGAGTGAGAGAGACAGACCTCCACAATTACCAAACTCAAAAGTTCTCTACAATGTAGTTGTGTAAAACTGTAATTTCACTTTTGGCTTGAATTGTCGCACAAGGCTCGTTCATTGCCTTTATCAGGACAACGACGAAGAGAACACAAAAAATCATGGAGAGTAAACCTGAGACATAACACATGCATATTCCAGCAAAGGTACAAAACTATTCCAGTCGTTGTTCATTTCAAGAAACTTTACGTTTCTGCATCAAAGCATGCAAGACAAAGTTTTAATTATTTGCGCAACAAGACTCAGAAGCTTTCTGATCAGGTAATTTTGTTAATCTTATAAAGACAATAAGAACACAAGAGAAAGGTAAGTGAGATCCAGACTTCCAAATATTGACAAAACTGGTTCTTTTAAGCGTGTTCTTTCCCCTTTCATTTCAAAGATGACCACGATATAAGTATGTACCAAATGCATGTAAGTGTAAGCCATGTGATCGTGACCTAATTAACTCCTATTTTGCAAACGTCAAACCAGGATGGTACGCATTTTAGTGTTAATATACTGCATGTGATACATCCAGTTGGTCTATATAGTGTACGGTTTAAGCTGCAATAGAACATGTGGATGGAACTGAAATAAGTATACCCATTAGTATCGCGGAGCATTTTCAGACATGCAATAACAGAAACAAATAAAGAATACGTCTACGTAGATCTGTAGTCGCTCACACAAAGCAGTTGACACACTTAAAATTGCATTTTATGGTGGCGCTCTATAGTTTGATAGTTTGCACCTTTCAAAAGAGTGCTAGCTCCACTTCGAAATTTTCACTTCCTAAACTTCAGAGGTATATTGTATAAAAAAGAGCCGATAACTTTTTTTTACTTTTTGTATTCTTGGTAATACATTCATTGCACTTTCATAAGCTGGTTTTGTTTAGTCTGGCAATATGCATTTTCCCTATTTTAATAGCTGCTATTGAGTGTGTACTTTAGACTTATTCCGTCTGATTTTTTAGCAGTGTGCTTAGATCATGTACAATTTCCAAAAGTACCATATCCAAAGATATGTCAGCCAAATTACCTTAATGTAGCATAGAGTTATGCTAACATTCTCTACACTGTGCATGTTTTAAATGCAAACCACTTCACCTTACATGCGCCATTCTCTCAAAAGTACATAATAACTGGTGAGCGCCCCTTTAAGAGAACATAGGTACAATAATTGTACGATTTATTTTGATTGTATGGCTGAAACATTTAAGCCACAAGCATCAAAATAGTCCTTTTGAATAATTCTCCTGTACTTCCACATACAGAACAGTATTTATTAGTGTCAGAGTCTCTAACAAGTCCAGCACCCCTCCCATGATAAAAAGTGCGCTATTTTAAAAATGCACATTACGTTCTGTCAGCATAGCATCCAAATGCTGAAAGACAGGAACATGAATCTAGCCAGAATTATTCACGAGTTGTCAACAACATATTTTACAGTTTGAAAAGGGATGGAACAGATGATGTTCATAAAGGTCAAAGGTCAAAGGGTAAAATATTTGCCTATTGTTCAATATGGAAGAAGCTAAGTTGATTTTTCTTCTTTAAGTTTTTAATTTCATTGCAAATGAATGAAAAGAAACATTTTCACTATAGAGTTCTTTTACTGAAAGCTTCCGTTTTAAATTTAAATTGACTCTATTCCTATATTCTAAGACTTTTAATTTCCCCATAATTAAGGTTACTACTCACAAAAACTGCCAGGTAAAATGGGCAGAATATCGTCTGATAGTGACATTGCCGGGAAGCATCTATGATACTACCAGCGAAATGAACAATGACACATTCTTTAATTCAGAATTTTTTCAACCACAGTTTTCAAAAACAGTCATAACAACCCAATCCGTATTTATTATGGGCTTTTTAGGGGGAGGGTGTTCGTTGAGTTTTATGCAGTGGTGGGTGGGAGTGGTGATGTTGAGCAGGGATTTCGTGTGGACTGGGCCGTGGGCTTAAGAGGGTTAATAAGCTGCACGTTAATTCATTTTTGTACTAATGTAATGAAAATCTCAAGAACACCGTAGAACAATTGAAACCTACAATATGTAATATCATGAGACAACTCTCTTCCGATACAGGGGCCCCAAGTGTCTCAATTGTCTAAAGCGCTGACCGTTACGGATCACTGCGTCTCACCTCTGTCCAATGTGTCACAGTGCGAAAGCTTGCCGGTAGCTTCTCGTGGGTCGCTGGTGTACTTCAGGGGTTATCCCCGGGTTCATCCTCCGCCATTTATATCTTGTGCTGAAAATGGCGTTAAACCTTATAACAATAGTAATATAACAACATCTTCCGATACAATCCTTAAACCTTCTTTATCCAGGTGGATCTGGTTTGATTATTTAAATGCACAATGAATTTATATTGAGTGAGAGAGACATTGACTGCTTGATACCTGATACGTAGCATCGTAATCTGTAATTTCAATACACCTGCGTAGCTGCGAGATGTGTACATTATTCATTAATTCTTTTAGTAATAGGTTAGTTCAAAAGATTCCACTTGTATGTTTGCTTGCTACAAATATAGGATTATCTAACTATACATCCATGTCCGACATACCATGATTACAGGAGTAACCTGGAGATATATTTTGACTCTTGGCAAGCATCCAATAATTTTACATCATACAACGTGTTTACACGAGAGGCTGTCACGTTGTATGTGCAGACATTTTTGTCTTCAAATTTCCAGTTATTTTACGTTAAAAAGCTTATTCTCTAGTTAATTATAATTTTAAACATATTCTTTTTCCAAATAGGATCAAAGCCCATATCTCGCAAACTTACTGCAATTAAAGTGAAGTGAAGGTTGAAACTTTTCTTCCATAATATGCCGAAAAAGACGGAAAGTGATACAAGGAAAGTAGAGTTTGATAAAGCCTTGTTTGCAAAATAATAGCAAACTGCTTAAAAGTATGACACAATATCAATTTCGTCTCGCTTGCCTTTGTCGCGGTAACTTTCAGCTTGGGGAAACATTTGTTCGGAATTCGAACGAGTTTAATTTCAGGTCGTTATATAGGGGATATATAGGGGAAATGTAAAAACTGTTTAAGATATAATGCAACATGTAGAAGAAAATAATAATATTTCTGGTCTTCTTCTCTTTGTGGACTTGGACAAAGATTCCAGTTTCGTAAAGAGGATTGTTGCACTCTAAATAAATCGCTTTAGTATGTAATATTCTAGTCCATTAGAAATTATTTTGAAAAAAGAACACCAGAGATTTTTAAACGTCTTGCGGGATAATCAAATCAAATTATAAGATAACATAAATAGTCTCTATTCAAGAATGTCCAAGATGAGGATTCAAAATGGTTAACACTAAAATATGCATGATGAATTACAGAGATATATTTTGCATACAGCTATGTGAACACACTTATTAATTCAAAAATTTCAGACAATATAAAATATTTTTGCTTCCGGAATGAAGTTATGAAAATGCTTTATACTGTTTTGGACTTGTGCTTCATTCCTTTGATTAAAAGTTGAAGAAAATAACATGCCGGAATCTTAACAATCATTTCTAGCTGTGGCAGTGTCGCTAAATGCGAATATTTAAGTTGTAGGGCACATAATTTTCTATGAACATCAGTACAGTTGTGGAGATTTGTCATGCAACAAACAGTTTCTTAGTTTTAATTCTTTTAGATAATCTATGTGAATGAAACTTTTACCAAAATGAGGGTGCTATCTAGAATATCTAAGAGAACAAACATAAGAAACTTCAGATAATATCTTATATAGACCATCAATGGCATTGCCGCAATGACTAATCACTTAGGCAAAGAGTTGTATAAAATATTCATTGAATTTTATCTCCGCTCAAATAAATGTCTTTGTATCACAAAACTCACTATAAACGGAGAAAACAAGTATTCATTGATACATGTGTGTACAAAGTGATTTTGTATTAAATAATTTCAACTGAACAATTCTGTTTGTAATCTTCTTTTACACAAAACTCGAGAACACAAGTTATGTTCTTTTGTTAAAAACAGAGAAATCACTCTTTCCTTTATTGCAGTTAAATGTTTTAGATACAATTTGTTTGGATGGCTGAAACATAAATGCTCACACCTTGCACATTTAACTACACTGTAACAGATGGCATATTATGAACACAGAAACAAAATAATCCTGATATGCATCATAGTGACGAAGCCAATCTTGTTAGCGTTCTTTCGTATCCGAATTATTATTTAAATTATCGAACAGGACCACTTAATATGGGGCAGTTATGTATAAAGATAACGAAATATCAGACTACTGCTCGCGGACATCTCCATCAATTGCCAGTAACGCTTAGCGGAGTTACTTATGTCTTGCGAATATAGGGGTGATTAAGTCAATGGAAAGAAGGTTAATAATATATTGTCAGAGAGCATAAACATGTTTAGAGGTATGTAATATCGCATATATATATATATATATATATATATATATATATATATATATATATATATATATATATATATATATATATATATATATTTATATATATTTATATATATATATATATATATATATATATATATACTACTCAGAGAAGAATTTGGAGCTGTGTGTGGAGAGATGTATCAAATATCACTATGGAGAAAGACTATTCTGGTACAAAGTTAGGGATATTCACTTCTTTCCTCTTTTGATCTGTACACGGTGTTTTTAATATCAATCACTCTCTAATGATCTATGGTACAGTTTGTGCTAAGCTGTTTAGATACATGTTTCATTTGCCACTTTAGTCGTGTGTCCAAAAACGCATTTACATATTAACGACAACATTTCTTAAATGTTCTGTACACACCTTTTTACTGTTTCACCAATACACCACACATCTCATATTTCCTTTATCACATGAAATAGTTTGCTTAATGTTTAACATTCTACCTATTGCAAGGATGTTACTATGTCTCAAATCATTAGAAAATAACACAGCTAATAACCATTAAATTAGTATTCAAGACACCAAAGATTGACACTGTTCGGTAATTTCTCTCTCTCTCTCTCTCTCTCTCTCTCTCTCTCTCTCTCTCTCAGAGTTCCTTACAGTATTATTTGGTTTTTAATCTGTAACCAAAGTGCACATTCCAAACGCTTCAGAATCTTTTTTGTTTCAAATGACTTTAATGTTCTCTAGAATTCATTCATGCAGAGACTGAACGTCTATTTAAACAAACAACGAACGCACTAATTTATCATGCCCTGTTTCCAGTATGTGTGTTTCCTAATACCTCAGTTTTCATTTTACTATGTCATTCATTTTTGCAACCCCGTTGTTCCGAATCGTACTGAAAGCAATGAATAAACGTAATGAAAGTCTAATTAGGTGTTTCATATCAGACGGGACCTCTTTGTTTGGGACTTAACAGTGCTACTGAAATTATGCTTTACATAAAAAAATATTTTATCTAGCAACTGATACGTGTCAGTTTCCTTCAAATATACACTAGTTTCCACATTTTCTTAACCTTTCCAAACTTTTGTCCTCTGGTGTATTGCTACATTGATAATTTTAGAATTTACTTTTTTTAATTAATTTATGAATGGTCGATCTTAATTAAGGAACAAAAGACGAAAATCAAAGCAGCTCCTTTAACTCTTCCGAATGAGTCCAACTAAAGAAAATATCAGCAATACGCTTATCATATAAAACCGGTATATGTTGAGCTAAAATAATTATTTTTTCCACATACACCTATTTAAATATTTGCATAATATGGAGTCAACTGCTTTCCAATAGCAGTACCGTTTGCTTGGAGATATATTTGTCATTAACAATAAATTATTTCATCTTTCTAGTAAATTTAACATTTCATCATCCGTTCGTTTCATTTTCGGATTATCAAGCATGGTCTTACGGCAAGCAGCCAATCATTTTCAATGTAAGTATAAATTATATCAATATCTGTTTTATCCAGAATACATTTTTTAGCATACAAGGTTCTGTATTTTTAGCGTATAGCATCTTTGTCTGAGCCAAAGGGTTTAAATACAAATCTATCCATTCGGCAATACGATCCGTCTCACTTGAATAACTTGAAACAATGAGCTTGCCTAGAGAAACTTGTTTTGGTCTCGTCTTGGCTTTCACAGGTGTGTCTAGGTTTCAAGCTTCCACAGGTGTGTCAATGTATCAGGCTTCCACAGGTGTGTCAAATTTAGGAAGACAATCAAAGTACTTTGGCATTTAATTATTAGAAAACAAGTAGTTGAATTCAATTTTATTCAAAACAGACCTTCAAAGCATTTATAAGTTCATGTCTCACTCACAATGCTGTATCTTTATCAATTAGTTTGGATAAATGTCAATAACGTTCCAGAAAACGTAAATATCGTTCTCCTTCAAAAATATGCTAGTAACGGTTCATGTCAGCTGTGGCATTATTTTTTATCAGCTTTCTAAGTTACAAATAAAGATTTGTTTTCAGAGAAATCTTGCAATACCCAAATTTCTGATTTAGATAGGTTTGAATTCCTAATAAAATCGTAAGTCATGTTTTTATTTCTTGTGTCAGAAGTGCAATTATCTGCAACCACTTGTATATAAGATGGCTACAAACTGAATTATTTTTTAAAATTTGGATTCAAGTGTCCGCTTGTTTTTTAAATTGCCAAACTGGTTAAATTAAATTTACCGACAAAGTCTTTTATAACTCACATTCAAAGTGTCTTTTTCCGTAGTCCGTATAACACTGAGACCTTTTGAGAAAAAGGAATTTCTCCACAGAAGTCAGACTGCAATATTTGCAATGATTTTGCGACGAAAGAGCATAGTTCAGTAACAGTCTCATCCGTCCAATTTATGATTTTAGTCCCTGTACGGAACTTGGAGTCTTCAAACGTATTGATCAAATCAATGGTTTTGTCGAAATTCCTGTGTTCATCAAAGGAAGGTCTCAGAAATTAATTGAACAGCTTCATTCTTTGCTTTTCGAACAGGTGAAAAGAAGTGATTCAAATAATAACTGTTTAAGTTGATTTCTTTCCTGCTCTTGCAGATGTGAAAGTTTCTGCCCTGGATCATTCATAATTTTTGAATTCCGAAGATTTGTCTCTCAAATATTAGTAGAATCCGATGATGTTCTTTCACTTACGTCTTCACTGAGTGGAACAGGTACAACTAAACTAATTGTATGTTTAACCTGGCTGTCTCTTTCAATATAGTGGTACTCATATAATTAATTAAGATCCTAGGAGCACAAATATTATAATTTAACTCATACATTTTCGTTTTAGCTTTGTAAGGGTCGTAATATCTAATCTGAAGAAACATTTGAACAATAAGCGAGAGAGACATAGGTCCACTATTACCAAACTCAAAGGTTCTCTAAAATGTAGTTCTGTCAAACCGTAATTTCCCTTTTGACTTGAATTGCTGAATGCAAAATTCAAGCATAATAGGCTGGAAAGTTCTAGACCTTAAATGTGATCCATGACCCGATTATAATAAAACTTTATCAAAGGTTTTACGATTATTTTAGATTTAAAATTCCTCAAAGGAATTGCCTCTGGAAACCTTGTTGACACACACATAATGGTTAACAGGTATTGGGTATCTGACTTGGTCTTAGGTAACGACCAACACCATCTACCATTATTCTACTAAAGGGTTCGTCAAATGCAGGAATATGTTGTAGATGAGCCTTATGTATTTTCTGATTGGGTTTTTGCTACCATTTGACAGGTATGACAAAATCTACAGTATTTACAAGCATCCCATTTGATGTTTGGCCAATAGAAGTGAGTCAAGATCTTGTGAAAGGTCTTAGTAATCCCTAAATGACCAGATAAAGGAGTTTCGTGGGCCATACTATTTCCTGTCTGTAAGGTTTTGGAACTCTAGTTTGATAGTTCACTGAGCACTCATCAGCAGCAGGTACCGCAGGAGGTCTCCATTTTCCCATAAGAATTCCATTTTTAATGAAATAACAGAACGGTAACTTCCGTGGCTTCAGTTTTACTAATGGCCCTTTGAAACAAACAGGAGATCTCGTGATCTTTTTCCTGTTCGATGACAAGTAATTGTCGTTCGTCATCCTGATTAGGATAAACTTAATGAGTAGTTAAAGAGGATCACTATGATCAATACCTTTTCATCGATCCACACAAGGAGTGAAAGTGACCTCATCAAAAGCCTGTACATGTGTCAGCTAAAGGAATAATTTTCTTATCAACATCATTCTCAAGAGCTTTCTTTGTCAAAGCTCTGGTAACTGAACAAGCTGGGAAGAAATTGGGGAATTTATTTTCAATTTAATCGACTTCCTAATCAAAGCAAGGCTTGTCAGTTACAAGTGGATTAACCACAACCTTGACTCCAGCTATTTCGTTGCGTAGTAATAAATGAATGCCCTCAACAGGTTAAACAGTCACTGTGTCATCCCGTCACGTGTCGGATGACAAATTTACACAATGGAGAGGAACATTAACAAAGTTGCACTTTCCTCCCTGAATATAAACAATCTCAGCAGAAAAAGACTTCTCAGAAAAGGACCAGTAACCTGGGAATAAAAGACTCTGAGAAGCTCCTGTGTCCCATAAAAATTAAATAGGGATAGGATTGGCCGTATCACCCACAAGTAATATAGAACCCTTCTATATGAATGGTTCATAATTCTCCATAATAAAATCAGACTGGGGTTTATTAGACCCAACAAATGTATTGCTTTCAATACATGACCGTGACAATGCCCTCTTAGAAATAAGAGCATTTGGAATAGGTCTGTCTTGATTTAAATGCCTATTTTTCAATTTGTCGCAATCAGAAATAACGTGTCCTTTCTTCTTAAAATAGGTGCGCATAGGAAGAGACAAGCATGTTTGGTCAAACATATCTGAAGCTTGATACTTAAAGGTTGTGCCAGTTAGAGATTTGGATGGGTTTGTATAAGGCTGAAATACTTTTCTGCCAGAAAATTGTTGAGTGGAAGTCTTAGATACAATAGTAACTTTGCGAGTTTAAGAATACTCACCAGCAGTCAAATAGCATTTTCCGAGGTTCCGATTTTATGCACGTCAAGATAAGTCTTAATTCACAATGGATACAGTTCTTGAACTCTTCAAGTAATACAAATTGTTTGAGGTTTTCAAATTCTTGATCAACTTTCTTGGCTAAGCACCATCTATCAAATAATTTTTCTTTTTCTCTAGCAAATTAGACATGAGTTTGTCCAGCTTTATTTTAATTTCTGAATTTTTTGCCGATAAATTTCAGGGACTAACTTATAACCCTTTATGATACATTCCTTAATCACGTCATAGTCACCACTTTGGTGAACTGACAGTGAACAGTAAATATCACTAGCTTTACCAATAGGTATAGATCGTAATTAATGAGTCCAGTTCTTCCTTGGACATTGCAAATTCTCAGCAACTTTTTCAAAATAAGGAAAATATTTGTCTACATCTTTTTCTCTACAAAGAGCAATAAGCTGATATTCTTTGCAACATCGAAACTTAAATTTATATTTGAAGTGGGAATGTGCTTTTCACTTCCTAGCTCCAATACTTTCATTCTAAATTGATAATCCCTCTCTTTCTCTCTTTTTTCCTTTTGCATTTGTTATTTTCGTAATTGAATTTGTCTGTCTTTCTCTTTTATTTCTGTCTCATTCTCTTTTCTTTCTCATACTGTAACCACGCGCTTGTTGTTCTTGTAACTGCATTTGTCTTTCTTTTTCTTCCTTATCTAACTGCATTTGCATCTGTATATAGTCTTTCTGTAATATCATTGTTCTTTCTATTTTCCAATTTCATTTGTTCTTTCACTTTCTCCAATTGCAACTTCATTTGTTTTTGTTATGTATCTTTCTGAAGTTCCACATTCCTCAACTCCAATTCCATTTTGCCTTTTACTTATAATTTCTTTACTTTTATATCAGTCTGATACAGACGTTCCGATCGAAATTAAAGCACTTTTACTCAAAACATTTTTTCTAGAAAGTACTGGACCACACTATGTTTTATTTCTTGCTTCGTCAAGGAAGCCTTAATCTAAGAAAGATCATAATTTCTGGCAAGTTGAATTGATTCATCTCTTTTTAAAAGGTCTAATTGGTCGTGGTATGACTTGAAAGAAAGACTTCAACATTTGATGACATTTTAGAAATAACATGCCGATTTCACACAAGATTTTAAATGCTGGGGAATTCAAATTTTAAAAACCCAAAATCTTCTGAACTTTTTTAGCAAAAATTCAAAGATGCCAGGACGAGGCCCTAATTCTTGTGTTACGTGTTTAGGCTCTAATAAACAGTAACAAAAAACGAGTGAAAACAACAAGCTTTGAGAAAATAAACAAATAAGTTATTTCCCTGGAAAAACACAATAAAATATGAAAAAATAAGAACTTAGGGTTTGAAAAATCAAATCCAAAAATAATCCAAGAATAATCCACGAATTAAATTTCAGAAGTCCGAATAATGAAATGTTCTAATGAATTCAAGTTCGAGTGCCCTTGAAAAATCAAAAATGGAAGGCGATGACGTACACTTTAGCCTTGATTTTGCTCTATCATCTACAGTTCTTTATTATTCCACAGTCAATAATATTCCTGTATTTGAATTTCCGAATAAAATTTAAATAAATGTCTTTGTCTGAATGAGCACACAAATATTTCGAACAAAAAGAATTAATCTTTCAGAATCAGAATAATTTGAATAAAAGTTAAAATATCACTCCAAACAATCACAACAAAAGGAATATCTTTACGTCCCAGAATGTAGAAGCCCAACTGCCATATTTCTCTATAAACACATGTCATACAATAAATTGAGACCAAAAACAGATTCCCGGACAAGGGTCACTAGATCACATTCTAGAATGGTTTAGAAGGTATCTACAAATCTAATGGCACGCAATCCAGTACACCTTCGATTACACTATTTCCATCACACGTTAAAAATTAATTTGAAAAAGAACTTATTTACTTGATTCTTAATCAAGGCCAGTAATTAGGTCAACACAAGATACAAAGTTCGGTGTTGATAGCTAACAGTCAAGTCAAACTAATTTCTGAAAAATATCAAATTCCTAGCAAACAAACTTACATTACCTTGACATAACGAAATTAAAACAAAAACGATTTTAAAACTTACAAACAATTAAATTAAACCAAATATAAATTCAATCAAATATACATAACACATGTCATCTTCCATATTTCCGAGACAACGATTTGATTCTTTGAGGTTCATCTGTCAAGACTCTAAGGACATTGGTGCCATGGATATAACCATTTGATTCTTACCGAAATATATAATAACCAATGTTGGTATAACGAATACCTCATCAGCCAGAATGGGGACTTTGCGGTCAACCTCACAGTATCCGATGTAAAATATAATCACATCATTGACTACTCTAATCTCCAGTCCGAATTCCATTCCTGCAAACGAGTAAAGACTCAGGCTGTATAGAACCTCGCTTAGAGTGCCATAACCGTGAACACGGTATCTCGGCGTGACACATTTCATGAAAAGGAAACTAACAATAATTTGATTCAAATAAATTGATCGTATTATCTCCACGTAAATCACATTGCCCAAAAGCATCGGTGACTTTTATGGGTCGGCTTAAAATAGATTTGTGCAAATTTTCATTGATAATGTTGTTGGCTAAATTTAGGGGAGACACTTTAAAGATTAGGTTAATACGTTTTCGTAAGCTTTACTTCCAATTTCTTTCTTCTATTTGATTCAAAATATCGACAAATCGGGAAGTAAAGGCTGTGTTCAATGTAAACAGTAAACAAATGACGTTTAAAGAATTCCAGGTTTAGTCGTAAGTAAATATTTCCTTGTATAAAGATAGAGCATGACTGGAATAATATTACACATAGTTGTGTAGTGGACTAAAAAAAAACCACATCTTTAATAGGTTGAATAAAGTCGAGTGTAAGTACCAAAATTAATAAACGATGGCGTCCTTCTCTTTATTTGCTGGGATATTAATACGATTTTAATTTTATTTTATTTTATTTTATTTTTATTTTATTTTTGTTATTTTTTTGTATTACCGGCTCTTTCACAGGCACTGTAAGATTTAATATAATATCAGCCCGGCATTAGGCTTCTCACTTCAATAAAAATGCAATTATACAGGTTCTGTTAACTGTCAAAACTTATTCTCCTGTTCGTTTATACCATATTGACCCCTATTACTACTAGTGAACTTGTGGCATGGCTTTCCATCCGTCATGTATTGTCGGTCTTGCGTCTGCCAACAATTGTAATGCATACATTCTCAAAACCCAATTGACTGAAGATACGGCAGAGCAGAAATATTCATCGTGCTGTACACTCACTGCTAGCTAACCGTACAAATGATGTCAATCAACCATCAAATATTACAGCTAATGCAAAAATTAGACGTACTGTCAAACAACTTCTTCAAAAACTGCGCTCAAGATAATTTGACTATGTTTAATAGATTCCGGGACTAAAGTGCATTCCAGTTTATGCAAAATCATGTTTATTTTTGCCCTAAAACTAATTTTCATTCCATATACTTTTCAACTAATTTATTTGGACAGTTAAAGACCACAAAATGTGTGTCATTTAAGAACATATGTCCTTTATATAGAAATATAAAGTAGTTCAGATCTAAGCTAATAGTATACACAATGCACGCAAGTACAATATTGTAACGCTGCGTTTATTTTTATTTATGGTGTTAAATAAGATAAGACAATATCATCTTAAGAGCATCTACAGCGTTTTGATGACGTGGGCATTAAGATGCTTCACCGTCGCATGGTTCAAAATGAACAACTTTCACACTCTCGGGATCGATTCCGGCTCTGGAAAATAAAAACAACGTAATGATAGTGGGTCAATAAGTCTGCAAACTACTTACTCATGTCGCGATTTTTGTAAATTGGGTTATAATAAGAGTTCTTATTGTTAAAGAAATGTACACAATGTCGGAATTAGGACCTTGCAATAACCATTGTCTTTCCACACGTAACATGTTTCAAAACTTTGCCATATATATTTGTAATGACAGACATTTATCACACAGCATTAGTTATTGTTGTAGGGATTAACGCCATTTTTCAGCACACGATAGACTATACATGGCGGCCAGTATTAATGGTGCAGGAAGAACCCAGGAAAAGCTACTGGCAAGCTTTCTCCCATACCCACATTGGCCGAATCCGAAACTCGAACCTACACAGACAGAGGTGAGATGGCAGAGAGCGCTTTAGACCACTGGGCCACTCGGGGCCCCCCGCAAGAACAGGCGTGTAAATATATGTTCGTTAGAAGTTATATAAATAGGTAGGTAAATTATGTTAGTCTTAATCGGGGATTGGTTTCAGTTTAAATCGATATATTCGGAGTGATTCATAACAATTAGAATAATAACGTATGGAAGGATGGTTAACCAAGTAAATGGCAATAACAAAAGAGCGGTACGATACTTACAAGCATACTTTGCATCGCATGACGCATTCACTGTCGTATGTCTTCCCGTCGGAGGCACATAACGGCATGTAAATTTTGGAACACGTGCAATGGCAGTTTGATGGGTCGTCCGCCGGTGTCAAGGCACTTACTCCTGATCGACGAGGAGAAACAGGACAATATTATTTTTGTTGACTTTTTTAAAGCAATATATTGTTTAGAGCGAGTTTTGAAGTTACCCACCCCACTTAGCCACCCCCAGGCGATATCAGTTCGGCTGCTCCCTACTACTCTTCCAGACCAGGTGCTGAGTCGGTGTGTCTTAGGACGTCTTTTCTAGTTACATGCCCAGGAAGGACAGGACGGCTGATTCAAGTTACCCGCCCAGAACAGACCACGTTTCATGCGAATGTTTGTCCTCGATAAAGACACTTAAGTCTTATTTTCGCGGCATGATATAACCAATAATTTGATTAAATTACCGTTAAACAAACCAACGACCGAGTAACCTCTTTCTTAAAATTGGCTTTTTACTATAGATTGCTCATTTTTGTGCATATTATTGATAGCACAAAATAACCAAAAAATAAAAGCCGAATGTTTAGTCAAAGAAAAAACTTATTTAAAACATTATTTTTTTCTATGAAGCGGTGAGAAATGCCTCATTTACATCCGAATGTCTTGTATACGAACCTCAGTTCCGGCTAATAAAGATTCAATGCAATTAAGACTGCAACAACAAAGAACTGAGTTCGAGTCTCCTACAAGTACCATGTCACGTTTGCTAAGCCCCAGCTATAGAGTCATGTATAAGCTATTATCTACTGTCTTGGATATATTATTGGGGCCATGTGTTTGATGTCAAAAGATTTCCACAGGCTAGTGTTAACTTCTTCCGCAATGTTACCGTGACCAGTCAGAAGACCGGGAAACTTGAGTTGGCAAAGGCTACCGCACGCATCATTTGACAAAGGTTTCCCGCTTCACACCTATGTATTACAGCTTAGTCCTAAGATCAGAGGGATGCTCCTGGGTGGGGAACAAGGCGTGTTCTCCTACGTCCCTACCATGACAGATCGGTCCACAGCGATATCCAATCAGAACATGAGATAGAGGGCGTGATTAAAATTCGACGCGAATTATACATTCGAACTTGTAAATGAAAAGTCAGTCTCGCCTAGGAAGATTACTGAGCAATATAAGGTTACTCCGAGAGAGCCACTCGTAATTTGGCGGTAAAACTTAGAGGCATATTTTCAACACAGAAAAAGCTTCGAAAGGGTCAGTCATTTATTTGCAGAGTATTACGGCATCATAATTGTAATTATCTGTAGTATGTATACTTAATTACTACCATCTTTTAGTATGTAGAATTACCTTTGTAAAGTTTCATTTGCATGAGTATTTGAGAAAATGGGCTTGAGTTTTACGTAAAGAATTATGTTGATTGTTAGCATGTGGTCAGAACTAATTTTGTAATTCGCTAGTATGTTACTTCATTGTAATAAAAACCCAATACATTTATTAATGCGTGATGTTAGAATTTACGCATGCTTGAATTGTGAATTTGGGAAATGGATGAAGTATGTAAGATTAGTTACTATAGATGTACGCATATATCAAAGCATGGATATTTGAATATTTGTGTACTTTGTATAAGTTTTAAGCTAAAGAAATGCATCGGCTTATTGTGATATTGCTTAGTATAACATGATTAGGAATATATATTGATGTGTCGGAATTATTGATGTGTGTATGAGAAGTAATTGATTACGTGCTGCATTATGACGTATGTTTTACCATACAAGAACGTATGTGTATCTCGAGCTCATGTGGATACCGTCGCACATTGGAATCTCTGGCAAAGAAACAGCAGACAAAGTTGCAAAAACTAAACTAGGAGATCAAAACTCTATCAAGCTTAACTATAGCTCTACAGAAGCAATAAGCTTCGCACAAACATATATAGACCAAACATGGCAAGATTTTTGGAACTCCTCCACAAAGGTAGAAAGCACCATGAAACCTCCAAAAATGTAGATAGGAACATACAGCTACCTAAGGGTACATATTTAGAACAGAAAACCATAAACAGGATAATAACTGGAAAAACTAAACTAGCAAGCAGTTTTGGAAGGTTTATAAGACACACACCAACAACCATTAACTGCTTTACTGCCACACCACCGAAGATCTACACCACGTATTCAATATATGCTCAAAATATAAACCCGCTCGGAAAATATTTATCAAAAACCAAAAAGAGATTGGATCACCACACACATACCCAGAGTTACTTATGGACTCTAATAAAAATAAACAATCAACATATGAAAACATAAATCAATTCATAGACTCAGCAATTGATACGGACCATAAGATAATCTCTCTCTCTCTCTCTCTTTCTCTCTCTCTCTCTCTCTCTCTGTATATATATATATATATATATATATATATATATATATATATATATATATATATATATATATATATATATATATCCTGAGATGATCAGTTTAACTGTCGGTTGTACCATCATAGATTGAGAGATAGAGAGAAAGAGAGGCAACTTAGAAAGGAGACACATAAAAGCAGGGAAAGGTGGAGGGATTACGATAAAAGTGTATAATGTTTACTTCATTTATAAAGTATTGATTAAGTAGTAAATAATAATTTTTTCTCTCATTATATCATTATATTCCTGTTTTATATTTGGCGAAAATTGACAATTCATCTCGAACTAGATCTGGAGAATATAAAAGCAATATGAGCCATTTGCGAATCACGCACACTGATATACCCATACTATTTTCATATCACATTGCCTTATGCCAAAGCCATGTTATAAACACACACACACATACATACATACATACGCATACGCACGCACGCACACGTATTAATGAGGAAAGTGACAAGCGGATGCGGAAAGAGTGCAATCGTTTTGAAGTGACTGAAAATATTTTAAATGAATACAAATTTAAGTCGCTGAGTCTTTCGAGAAAGAGAGAATGGAAGAGAATGACGTACCAAAAAGAAATGTGCAGAGAACCAGTAGCTGTATGCCGGTCATTTCTGTCTCTCCACTTACGATGGAAGGTCTGTCATAACACCAAGATATGCCTTCTCTTAAGATCTATCCCATATTTCACACATAGTAGAGAGATGATTGGCAAAGTTTGAGATCTATCCCATATTTCATGCATAGTAGAGAGAGGAATGGCAATGTTTGAGAGGAATTGTATTCCCCAGAGACAGACATACAGACCTATAGACAGTTCATCAGCAGATAAGAAAACGAATTGTAGATATAGTTAAGAAGGATAGTGGGACGCTATGCATGAATCAATCAATCAGTCAAACATTGCAGCAATAACTGAATTGATCGCTATCAGATACATATAAAAATATAAAAACAAATCTAAACTACGCATTTCTTTCCATCGTTTTAAATTGTCAATACTTATGACAATAAGTATGCGACTCGGCTATATATATTTACATCTGAGAAATACGATGAAGTCTTCTGCGTTGTAACGTTGTGCCCATGTGCATTCCATTGTAGTGCAAGGGAAATTATTTCCTCAGGATAACCTTTCACTTTCATTGAGACTCAGGACAAGACTGAAACAACTGAATTTTCCAAAAACCTTTACAAAGTCGACGGATACGTTACTCCTGATAAGGGCAAAAACAGAAAGGATAGTTCCTAACAAAGATTAATATATCTTATAATGAATATGAACAACAAAATTAGTCAGTAATATGTAAAGACGTACCTGACTGGATATAATGCATGAGACAGACGACGAAAATAAATGCACCTTTCTTCATTTTTAACTGACTAGCCGCTACGGGAACACTGCTTGGTCTGGCTAGTCCCTATTCTAATCTAGCTTATATACACGATTTCTTGGCGTTAGATTGTACTGGTGGATAAATACATATACAAACAACTTCTGTTTAATGGATTACTGTCAAAAAGGAAATCTATCCACAATATATACCTGTTTATCGGTCCGTCCATACTTCATTATGTTCTTCTATCAAACAAAAACAAAGATTATCAGCTTATTCAGCTGACGATGTAGCGGAAGGGAGAATATTTATTTTCTAAGGCTCAACAGCAACCGATTTGTTCATTGGGTTTACAGATTTTAGATGGAGCGCTCTGCCAGGGACACAACAAAATGATACATTAAGGAATATTACAATGATGCTAGGGAAATAACAAAAGGCTACAATCTGGTTCCTACAGAAATAAAAAAAGGGATTTGTTACCTAAATTCTATAGAAATAACAATACAGAGGGATATTAACAGGATGCTAGGATTTGTTTTAACGAATCTAAGAGTCATCGATTGTCACAGAAAAATATAATCCATCCACGACGTACATCAAGGAACATTGTTCAATCCCAAAACAATTGATTCCGCTGGGTTCTGAAAAAACATTTTACAAGACGAGGCTCGTTCACTGCTTTTATCAGGACAACGACGAAGAGGACACAAAAAACATGGAAATTAAACCTGACACATAATAAATACATATTCATGCAAAGGTACAAAAATGTTCCAGTCATAGTTCTTTTCAAGAAACTTTACGTTTCTGCATCAAAGCATGCTACAAAGTTTTAATTATTTGCGCAACAAGACTATGATTAGGCAATTTTGTTAAATCTTATAAAGGCATTAAGAAGACGAGATAAACTTAAGTGAGATCCAAACTTCCAACTATTGACAAAACTGGTTCTTTTAAGTGTTTTCTTTGCCCTTTGATTTTGAAGATGACCACGACATAAGTATGTACCAAATGCATGTAAGCCATGTGATCGTGATCTAATTAACTCCTATTTTGCAAACATCAAACCAGGATGATACGCATTTTAGAGTTAATATACTGCATGTGATACACAGAGTTGGTTTATGTAGTGTACGATATAAACTGCAAAAGAACTTGTGGATGGATCTAAAATAATTATACCCATAAAAGGGTCAAATAATTGCCTATTGATTAGTATGCACGATGCGAATTTGCTTTTTCTTCTTTTAGTTTTAATTTCATTGCAAATGAATGAAAAGAAACAGTTTCACTATATGGTTCTTTTACTTAAAGCAGCAGTTTTAAATTTAAGTTGACTCTATTCATATATTCTAAGACTTTCAATTTCGTCATAATTAAGGTTACTACTCACAAAAAATGGCAGGTAAAAGGGGCAGAATATTGTCTGATAGTGATATTACCGGGAGGCATCTATAATACCACCAGCGAAATGAACAATGACACATTCTTTAATTCAGAATTTATTCAACCACAGTTTTTAAAAACAGTCATAACAACCCAATCCGTATTTATTATGGGCTTTTTAGGGGAGGGTGTTCGTTGAGTTTTATGCAGTGGTGAGTGGGAGTGGTGATGTTGAGCAGGGATTTCGTGTGGACTGGGCCGTGGGCTTAAGAGGGTTAATAAGCTGCACGTTAATTCATTTTTATATGAATGTAATGAAACTCTCAAGAACACCGTAGAACAATTCAAACCTACAATATGTAATATCATGAGACAACTCTCTTCCGATACAGGGGCCCCAAGTGTCTGAACGGATCACTGCGTCTCCCCTCTGTCCAATGTGTCACAGTGTAATTGGTCTTACTCTTTAACATCTTGTATTTGGTTTAGCTCTTTAACATCTTGTAAACGGTCTTTCCCTCTAACATCTTCTATTTGGCCTTACTCATTAACATCTTGTATTTGGTATTGCTCTTTAACATCTTGAACTTGGTCTTACTCTTTAAAATTTTGTATTTGGTCTTACTATTTATCATCTTGTATTAGGTCTTACTCTTTCACATCTTGTATTAGGTCTTACTCTTTATCATATTGTATTTGGTGTTACTTTTTAAAATTTTGTATTTGGTCTTACTCTTTATCATCTTATATTAGGTCTTACTCTTTCACATTTTGTATTAGGTCTTACTCTTTATCATATTGTATTTGGTGTTACTTTTTAAAATTTTGTATTTGGTCTTACTCTTTATCATCTTGTATTAGGTCTTACTCTTTCACATCTTGTATTAGGTCTTACTCTTTATCATATTGTATTTCGTTTTACTTTTTAACATCTTGTATTTGGTCTTACTCTTTTTCAGCCTCGTTTTGGTATTACTCCTTTCCAATTGTTGTTTGGTCTTATTCTTTTCCAACTTGTATTTGGTCCTACTCTATCTCAACTTGTGTTTGGTCGTACTCATTTTGATTTTGTGTTTGCTCTTACATTTTCTTAGCCTGAATTTGGTCTTGCACTTTTCCAATGTTTTGTTCAGCCTTTTTAAACCTATATTTGATCCTACTCTACTTCAACTTGCGTTTGGTCTTCTTCGTTTTCAACTTGTTTTGGTTGTAACCTTAATAAACATGTGTTTTGCCTTAATCCTTTTCAACATGTATGTGTTCGTACTATCGATCACTAGTTCTTTTATGTTGTTTTACTGATGGAAATGAATGGCATTACCATTGTTCATTCATCCTACAAACAAGACGATAATGAAAAGAAGAACAGACAAAAAGCACATAATTGATCCAATAAATAAATTAGAGGAAGACAAGAGATATTCTATACATAAATTAGATCAATACAAATATGATTGTTGAATTTTAGGCAAGATGTAAAGAGTGTTAGAATTAGAATTACAGCCACGTGGAGAACTTAAGGAGAAAAAGTAACAATAATGTGTCATCTTGAATAAAAAGAATTGTCTCAACACTCATGCCAAAGATGAAGAAACGCGGTGGTTCGAAAATAAAATAACACTAAGTGGTATTATGAAAATCCTTTTATAAATGTAGAGACGCAAACGAAGCTAAGTTTAAAGAATTTTTTGAACTCACAACTTTAATTAACTAAACGTAATTGGAAAAGTTCAATTTGGTCATTAATTGCATGTGATGTGCTACTGTTACGTCTAAGAAAAATGAAAAATATATAACAGTCCAGGCTCCATTGATTTCTAAAATTCTTTCGGAAAAATTTAGGTTTATTTCTTCTTAGGTATATAAATTTTAATTTCATACGGGCGAATTATCTGCTTCTCAGAAATACGGATTTTTAACGTGTATTCAAAGAGGCAATGGGGATACGTTATTGCAAAAAAACTGGAGACCTATATCGTTGATCACTGCTGCCTACACACTCTCATCTGTAATTATTGTGAAGAAATTAAAAACATTTAACCCAAACGTATACACCAGATCGAACGAGTTTAATTTGAGGTCATTATATAGGGGATATATAGGGTAAAATGTAAAAACTGTTTAAGATATAATGCAACATGTAGAAGAAAATAATAATATTTCTGGTCTTCTTCTCTTTGTGGACTTGGACAAAGCTTCCAATTTCGTAAAGAGGATTGTTGCACTCTAAATAAATCGCTTTTGCATGTAATATTCTAGTCCATTAGAAATTATTTTGAAAAAAGAACACCAAATATTTTTAAACTTCTTGCGAGATAAATCAAATCAAATTATAAGATAACATAAATAGTCTCTATTCAAGAATATCCAAGATGAGGATTCAAAATGGTTAACACTAAAATATGCATCATGAATTACAGAGATATATTTTGCATACAGCTATGTGAACACACTTATTAATTCAAAAATTTCAGACAATATAAAATAAATTTTTGCTTCCGGAATGAAGTTATGAAAATGCTTTATGCTGTTTTGGACTACTGCTTTATTCCTTTGAATAAAAGTTGAAGAAAATAACATGCTGGAATCTTAACAATCATTTCTAGCTGTGGCAGTGTCGCTAAATGCGAATATTTAAGTTGTAGGGCACCTAATTTTCTATAAACATCGGTACAGTTGTGGGGATTTGTCATGCAACAAACAGTTTCTTAGTTTTAATTCTTTTAGACAATCTATGTGAATGAAACTTTTACCAAAATGAGGGCGCTATCTAGAATATCTAAGAGAACAAACATAAGAAACTTCAGATAATATCTTATATAGACCATCAATGGTATTGCCGCAATGACTAATCACTTAGGCAAAGAGTTGTGTCAAATATTCATTGAATTTTATCTCCGCTCAAATAAATGTCTTTGTATCACAAAACTCACTATAAACGGAGAAAACAAGTATTCATTGATACATGTGTGTACAAAGTGTTTTTGTATTAAATAATTTCAATTGAACAATCCTGCTTGTAATCTTCTTTTACACAAAACTCGAGAACACATGTTCTTTTGTTAAAAACAGAGAAATCACTCTTTCCTTTATTGCAGTTAAATGTTTTGGATACAATTTATTTGGATGGCTGAAACATAATTGCTCACACCTTGCACATTTAACTACACTGTAACAGATACCATATTATGAAAACAGAAACAAAATAATCCTGATATGCATCATAGTGACGAAGCCAATCTTGTTAGCGTTCTTTCGTATCCGAATTATTATTTAAATTATTGAACAGGACCTCTTAATATGGGGCAGTTATGTATAAAGATAACGAAATATCAGACTACTGCTCGCGAACACCTCCATCAATTGCCAGTAACGCTTAGCGGAGTTACTTATGTCTTGCGAATATAGGGGTGATTAAGTCAATGGAGAGAAGGTTAATAATATATTGTCAGAGAGCATAAACATGTTTAGAGGTATTTAATATCGCATATCTCTCTCTCTCTCTCTCTCTCTCTCTCTCTCTCTCTCTCTCTCTCTCTCTATATATATATATATATATATATATATATATATATATATATATATATATATATATATGTATATACTACACAGAGAAGAATTTGGAGTTGTGTGTGGAGAGATGCATCAAATATCACTATGGAGAAAGACTATTCTGGTACAAAGTTAGGGATATTCACTTCTTTCCTCTTTTGATCTGTGCACGGTGTTTTTAATATCAATCACTCTCTAATGATCTATGGTACAGTTTGTGCTAAGCTGTTTAGATACATGTTTCATTTGCCACTTTAGTCGTGTGTCCAAAAGCGCATTCGCATATAACGACAACATTTCTTAAATTTTCTGTACACACCTTTTTACTGTTTCACCAATACACCACACATCTCATATTTCCCTTGTCACATGAAATAGTTTGCTTAATGTTTAACATTCTACCTATTGCAAGGATGTTACTATGTCTCAAATCATTAGAAAATAACGCAGCTAATAACCATTAAATTAGTATTCAAGACACCAAAGATTGATTGACACTGTCTCTCTCTCTCTCTCTCTCTCTCTCCCTCTCTCTCTCTCTCTCTCTCTCAGAGTTCCTTACAGTATTATTTGGTTTTTAATCTGTAACCAAAGTGCAGATTCCAAACGCTTCAGAATCTTTTTTGTTTCAAATGACTTTAATGTTCTCTAGAATTCATTCATACAGAGACTGAACGTCTATTTAAACAAACAACGAACGCACTAATTTATCATGCCCTGTTTCCAGTATGTGTGTTTCCTAATACCTCAGTTTTCATTTTACTATGTCATTCATTTTTGCAACCCCGTTGTTCAGAATCGTACTGAAAGCAATGAATAAACGTAATGAAAGTCTAATTAGGTGTTTCATATCAGACGGGACCTCTTTGTTTGGGACTTAACAGTCCTACTGAAATTATGCTTTACATAAAAAAAAAAATTTTATCTAGCAACTGATACGTGTCAGTTTCCTTCAAATATACACTAGTTTCCACATTTTCTTAACCTTTCCAAACTTTTGTCCTCTGGTGTATTGCTACATTGATAATTTTAGAATTTACTTTTTTTAATTAATTTATGAATGGTCGATCTTAATTAAGGAACAAAAGACGAAAATCAAAGCAGTTCCTTTAACTCTTCCGAATGAGTCCAACTAAAGAAAATATCAGCAATACGCTTAACATATAAAACCGGTATATGTTGAGCTAAAATAATTATTTTTTCCACATACACCTATTTAAATATTTGCATAATATGAAGTCAACTGCTTTCCAATAGCAGTACCGTTTGCTTGGAGATATATTTGTCATTAACAACAAATTATTTCATCTTTCTAGTAAATTTAACATTTCATCATCCGTTCGTTTCATTTTCGGATTTTCAAGCCTGATCTTACGGCAAGCAGCCAATCCTTTTCGATGTAAGTATAAATTATATCAATATCTGTTTTATCCAGAATACATTTTTTAGCATAAAAGCCTCTGTATTTTTTGCGTCTAGCATCTTTATCTGAGCCAAAGAGTTTATATACAAATCTGTGCATTCGGCAATACGATCCGTCTCACTTGAATAACTTGAAACAATGAGCTTGCCTAGAGAAACTTGTTTTGGTCTCGTCTTGGCTTTCACAGGTGTGTCTAGGTTTCAAGCTTCCACACGTGTGTCAATGTATCGGGCTTCCACAGGTGTGTCAAATTTAGGAAGACAATCAAAGTACTTTGGCATTTAATTATTAGAAAACAAGTAGTTGAATTCAATTTTATTCAAAACAGACCTTCAAAGCATTTATAAGTTCATGTCTCACTCACAATGCTGTATCTTTATCAATTAGTTTAAATAAATGTCAATAACGTTCCAGAAAACGTAAATATCGTTCTCCTTCAAAACTATGCTAGTAACGGTTCATGTCAGCTGTGGCATTATTTTTATCAGCTTTCTAAGTTACAAATAAAGATTTGTTTTCAGAGAAATCTTGCAAACCAAAACTTCTGATTTAGATAGGTTTGAATTCCTAATAAAATCGTAAGGAATGCTTTTATTTTCTTATGTCAGAAATGCAATTCTCTGCAACCTCTGGTATATAAGCGGGCTACAAACTGAATTATTTTCTAAACGTTAGATTCAAGTGTCTGCTTGTTTTGTTTTTAAGTTGCCAAATTGGTGAAACTAAATTTACTGACAAACGCTTTTTTTCCGTAGTCCGTATTAAACTGAGACCTTTAGAAAGAATCGTATTCTCCATAGAAGTCCGACTGCAACTGCAACATTTGCAAAACTTATTCCACGAAAGTGCAAGGTTCAGCAACAGTCTCATCCGTCCAATTCATGATTTTAATCCCTTTACGGAACTTGGAGTCTTCAAATTTGGGGATCAAATCAATGGTTTTGTCCAAGTTCATATGTTCATCAGAGGAAAGTTTCAGAAAGTAATTTAACAGCTGAATGAAGATTATGCATTGCGAACAGCTGAAAATAAGTGTCCATATTCAAATAATAACTGTTTAAGTTCTTTTTTGTGCTCTTGCAAATGTGAAAGTTGATTTGTCACTCTACTATTAATATATTCCGATGATATTCTTTCACTTAAGTCATCAATGTGTGGGACAGGTACAAATAAATTAATCGTATCTTTAACCTGGCTATCTCTTTCATTATGGTGGTATTCCTATAATTTCGTTAGATCCCAGGAGCACAAATATTATAATTTTACTGATTCATTTTCTTCTTAACTTTGCATGGGCCGTGATATCTAATCTGAAGAAAATTTTGAAGAATGGGTGAGAGAGACAGACCTCCACAATTACCAAACTCAAAAGTTCTCTACAATGTAGTTGTGTGAAACTGTAATTTCACTTTTGGCTTGAATTGTCGCACAAGGCTCGTTCATTGCCTTTATCAGGACAACGACGAAGATAACACAAAAGATCATGGAGAGTAAACCTGAGACATAACACATGCATATTCCAGCAAAGGTACAAAACTATTCCAGTCGTTGTTCATTTCAAGAAACTTTACGTTTCTGCATCAAAGCATGCAAGACAAAGTTTTAATTATTTGCGCAACAAGACTCAGAAGCTTTCTGATTAGGTAATTTTGTTAATCTTATAAAGGCAATAAGAACACAGGAGAAAGGTAAGTGAGATCCCGACTTCCAAATATTGACAAATCTGGTTCTTTTAAGCGTGTTCTTTCCCCTTTCATTTCAAAGATGACCACGACATAAGTATGTACCAAATGCATGTAAGTGTAAGCCATGTGATCGTGACCTAATTAACTCCTATTTTACAAACGTCAAACCAGGATGGTACGCATTTTACTGTTAATATACTGCATGTGATACACAGAGTTGGTCTATGTAGTGTACGGTATAAACTGCAATAGAACATGTGGATGGAACTGAAATAAGTATACCCATTAGTATCGCGGAGCATTTTCAGACATACAATAACAGAAACAAATAAAGAATACGTCTACGTAGATCTGTAGTCGCTCACACAAAGCAGTTGACACACTTAAAATTGCATTTTATGGTGGCGCTCTATAGTTTGATAGTTTGCACCTTTCAAAAGAGTGCTAGCTCCACTTCGAAATTTTCACTTCCTAAACTTCAAAGGTATATTGTATAAAAAAGAGCCGATAACTTTTTTTTACTTTTTATATTCTTGGTAATACATTCATTGCACTTTCATAAGCTGGTTTTGTTTAGTCTGGCAATATGCATTTTCCCTATTTTAATAGCTGCTATTGAGTGTGTACTTTAGACTTATTCCGTCTGATTTTTTTAGCAGTGTGCTTAGATCATGTACAATTTCCAAAAGTACCATATCCAAAGATATGTCAGCCAAATTACCTTAATGTAGCATAGAGTTATGCTAACATTCTCTCCACTGTGCATGTTTTAAATGCAAACCACTTCACCTTACATGCGCCATTCTCTCAAAAGTACATAATAACTGGTGAGCGCCCCTTTAAGAGAACATAGGTACAATAATTGTATGATTTATTTTGATTGTATGGCTGAAACATTTAAGCCACAAGCATCAAAACAGTCCTTTTGAATAATTCTCCTGTACTTCCACATACAGAACAGAATTTATTAGTGTCAGAGTCTCTAACAAGTCCAGCACCCCTCCCATGATAAAAAGTGCGCTATTTTAAAAATGCACATTACGTTTTGTCAGCATAGCATGCAAATGCCGAAAGACAGGAACATGAATCTAGCCAAAATTATTCACGAGTTGTCAACAATACATTTTACAGTTTGAAAAGGGATGGAACAGATGATGTTCATAAAGGTCACAGGTCAAAGGGTAAAATATTTGTCTATTGTTCAATATGGAAGAAGCTAAGTTGATTTTTCTTCTTTAAGTTTTTAATTTCATTGCAAATGAATGAAAAGAAACATTTTCACTATAGAGTTCTTTTACTGAAAGCAGCAGTTTTAAATTTAAGTTGACTCTATTCATATATTCTAAGACTTTTAATTTCCCCATAATTAAGGTTACTACTCACAAAAACTGCCAGGTAAAATGGGCAGAATATCGTCTGATAGTGACATTACCGGGAGGCATCTATGATACCACCAGCGAAATGAACAATTACACATTCTTTAATTCAGAATTTTTTCAACCACAGTTTTTAAAAACAGTCATAAGAACTCAATCCGTATTTATTATGGTCTTTTTAGGGGAGGGTGTTCGTTGAGTTTTATGCAGTGGTGGGTGGAAGTGGTGATGTTGAGCAGGGATTTCGTGTGGACTGGGCCGTGGGCTTACGAGGGTTAATAAGCTGCACGTTAATTCATTTTTGTACGAATGTAATGAAAATCTCAAGAACACCGTAGAACAATTGAAACCTACAATATGTAATATCATGAGACAACTCTCTTCCGATACAGGGGCCCCAAGTGTCTGAATTGTCTAAAGCGCTGACCGTTACGGATCACTGCGTCTCACCTCTGTCCAATGTGTCACAGTGCGAAAGCTTGCCGGTAGCTTCTCGTGGGTCGCTGGTGTACTTCAGGGGTTATCCCCGGGTTCATCCTCCGCCATTTATATCTTGTGCTGAAAATGGCGTTAAACCTTATAACAATAGTAATATAACAACATCTTCCGATACAATCCTTAAACCTTCTTTATCCAGGTGGATCTGGTTTGATTATTTAAATGCACAATGAATTTATATTGAGTGAGAGAGACATTGATTGCTTGATACTTGGTACGTGGCATCGAAATCTGTAATTTCAATACACCTGCGTAGCTGCGAGATGTGTACATTATTCATTAATTCTTTTAGTAATAGGTTAGTTCAAAAGATTCCATTTGAATGTTTGCTTGCTACAGATATAGGATTATCTAACTATACATCCATGTCCGACATACCATGATTACAGGAGTAACCTGGAGATATATTTTGACTCTTGGCAAGCATCCAATAATTTTACATCATACAATGTGTTTACACGAGAGGCTGTCACGTTGTTTGTGCAGACATTTTTGTTTTCAAATTTCCAGTTATTTTACGTTAAAAAACTTATTCTCTATTTAATTATAATTCTAAACATATTCTTTTTCCAAATAGGATCAAAGCCCATATCTCGCAAACTTACTGCAATTAAAGTGAAGTAAAGGTTGAAACTTTTCTTCCATAATATGCCGAAAAAGACGGACAGTGATACAAGGAAAGCAGAGTTTGATAAAGTCTTGTTTGCAAAATAATAGCAAACTGCTTAAAAGTATGACACAATATCAATTTCGTCTCGCTTGCCTTCGTCGCGGTAACTTTCAGCTCGGGGAAACATTTGTTCGGAATTCGAACGAGTTTAATTTCAGGTCGTTATATAGGGGATATATAGGGGAAATGTAAAAACTGTTTAAGATATAATGCAACATGTAGAAGAAAATAATAATATTTCTGGTCTTCTTCTCTTTGTGGACTTGGACAAAGCTTCCAATTTCGTAAAGAGGATTGTTGCACTCTAAATAAATCGCTTTAGCATGTAATATTCTAGTCCATTAGAAATTATTTTGAAAAAAGAACACCAAATATTTTTAAACGTCTTGCGGGATAATCAAATCAAATTATAAGATAACATAAATAGTCTCTATTCAAGAATATCCAAGATGAGGATTCAAAATGGTTAACACTAAAATATGCATCATGAATTACAGAGATATATTTTGCATACAGCTATGTGAACACACTTATTAATTCAAAAATTTCAGACAATATAAAATATTTTTGCTTCCGGAATGAAGTTATGAAAATGCTTTATACTGTTTTGGACTTGTGCTTTATTCCTTTGATTAAAAGTTGAAGAAAATAACATGCCGGAATCTTAACAATCATTTCTAGCTGTGGCAGTGTCGCTAAATGTGAATATTTAAGTTGTAGGGCACCTAATTTTCTGTAAACATCGGTACAGTTGTGGAGATTTGTCATGCAACGAACAGTTTCTTAGTTTTAATTCTTTTAGACAATCTATGTGAATGAAACTTTTACCAAAATGAGGGTGCTATCTAGAATATCTAAGAGAACAAACATAAGAAACTTCAGATAATATCTTATATAGACCATCAATGGCATTGCCGCAATGACTAATCACTTAGGCAAAGAGTTGTGTCAAATATTCATTGAATTTTATCTCCGCTCAAATAAATGTCTTTGTATCGCAAAACTCACTATAAACGGAGAAAACAAGTATTCATTGATATATGTGTGTACAAAGTGATTTTGTACTAAATAATTTCAATTGAACAATTCTGTTTGTAATCTTCCTTTACACAAAACTCGAGAACACAAGTTATGTTCTTTTGTTAAAAACAGAGAAATCACTCTTTCCTTTATTGCAGTTAAATGTTTTAGATACAATTTGTTTGGATGGCTGAAACATAAATGCTCACACCTTGCACATTTAACTACACTGTAACAGATGCCATATTATGAACACAGAAACAAAATAATCCTGATATGCATCATAGTGACGAAGCCAATCTTGTTAGCGTTCTTTCGTATCAGAATTATTATTTAAATTATTGCACAGGACCTCTTAATATGGGGCAGTTATGTATAAAGATAACGAAATATCAGACTACTGCTCGCGAACATCTCCATCAATTGCCAGTAACGCTTAGCGGAGTTACTTATGTCTTGCGAATATAGAGGTGATTAAGTCAATGGAAAGAAGGTTAATAATATATTGTCAGAGAGCATAAACATGTTTAGAGGTATTTCATATCGCATATATATATATATATATATATATATAGATATATATATATATATATATATATATATATATATATATATATATATATATATATATATATATATATATATATATATATATATATATACTACACAGAGAAGAATATGGAGTTGTGTGTGGAGAGATGCATCAAATATCACTATGGAGAAAGACTATTCTGGTACAAAATTAGGATATTCACTTCTTTCCTCTTTTGATCTGTACACGGTGTTTTTAATATCAATCACTCTCTAATGATCTATGGTACAGTTTGTGCTAAGCTGTTTAGATACATATTTCATTTGCCACTTTAGTCGTGTGTCCAAAAGCACATTTACATATAACGACAACATTTCTTAAATTTTCTGTACACACCTTTTTACTGTTTCACCAATACACCACACATCTCATATTTTCCTTATCACATGAAATAGTTTGCTTAATGTTTAACATTCTACCTATTGCAAGGATGTTACTATGTCTCAAATCATTAGAAAATAACACAGCTAATAACCATTAAATTAGTATTCAAGACACCAAAGATTGACTCTCTCTCTCTCTCTCTCTCTCTCTCTCTCTCTCTCTCTCTCTCTCTCAGAGTTCCTTACAGTATTATTTGGTTTTTAATCTGTAACCAAAGTGCACGTTCCAAACGCTTCAGAATCTTTTTTGTTTCAAATGACTTTAATGTTCTCTAGAATTCATTCATACAGAGACTGAACGTCTATTTAAACAAACAACGAACGCACTAATTTATCATGCCCTGTTTCCTGTATGTGTGTTTCCTAATACCTCAGTTTTCATTTTACTATGTCATTCATTTTGCAACCCCGTTGTTCAGAATCGTACTGAAAGCAATGAATAAACGTAATGAAAGTCTAGTTAGGTGTTTCATATCAGACGGGACCTCTGTGTTTGGGACTTAACAATGCTACTGAAATTATGCTTTACATAAAAAAATATTTTATCTAGCAACTGATACGTGTCAGTTTCCTTCAAATATACACTAGTTTCCACATTTTCTTAACCTTTCCAAACTTTTGTCCTCTGGTGTATTGCTAGATTGATAATTTTAGAATTTACTTTTTTAAAATTAATTTATGAATGGTCGATCTTAATTAAGGAACAAAAGACGAAAATCAAAGCAGCTCCTTTAACTCTTCCGAATGAGTCCAACCAAAGAAAATATCAGCAATACGCTTAACATATAAAACCGGTATATGCTGAGCTAAAATAATTATTTTTTCCACATACACCTGTTTAAATATTTGCATAATATGGAGTCAATTGCTTTCCAATAGCAGTACCGTTTGCTTGGAGATATATTTGTCATTAACAATAAATTATTTCATCTTTCTAGTAAATTTAACGTTTCATCATCCGTTCGTTTTATTTTCGGATTATCAAGCATGGTCTTACGGCAAGCAGTCAATCATTTTCGATGTAAGTATAAATTATATCAATATCTGTTTTATCCAGGATACATTTTTTAGCATACAAGGTTCTGTATTTTTAGCGTATAGCATCTTTGTCTGAGCCAAAGGGTTTAAATACAAATCTATCCATTCGGCAATACGATCCGTCTCGCTTGAATAACTTGAAACAATGAGCTTGCCTAGAGAAACTTGTGTTGGTCTTGTCTTGGCTTTCACAGGTGTGTCTAGGTTTCAAGCTTCCACACGTGTGTCAATGTATCAGGCATCCACAGGTGTGTCAAATTTAGGAAGACAATCAAAGTACTTTGGCATTTAATTATTAGAAAACAAGTAGTTGAATTCAATTTTATTCAAAACAGACCTTCAAAGCATTTATAAGTTCATGTCTCACTCACAATGCTGTATCTTTATCAATTAGTTTGGATAAATGTCAATAACGTTCCAGAAAACGTAAATATCGTTCTCCTTCAAAAATATGCTAGTAACGGTTCATGTCAGCTGTGGCATTATTTTTATCAGCTTTCTTTGTTACAAATAAAGATTTGTTTTCAGAGAAATCTTGCAAACCCCAAATTTCTGATTTAGATAGGTTTGAATTCCTAATAAAATCGTAAGGAATGCTTTTATTTTCTTATGTCAGAAATGCAATTCTCTGCAACCTCTGGTATATAAGCGGGCTACAAACTGAATTATTTTCTAAACTTTAGATTCAAGTGTCTGCTTGTTTTGTTTTTAAGTTGCCAAATTGGTGAAACTAAATTTACTGACAAACGCTTTTTTCTGTAGTCCGTATAAAACTGAGACCTTTAGAAAGAATCGTATTCTCCATAGAAGTCAGACTGCAACTGCAACATTTGCAAAACTTATTCCACGAAAGTGCAAGGTTCAGCAACAGTCTCATCCGTCCAATTCATGATTTTAATCCCTTTACGGAACTTGGAGTCTTCAAACTTGGGGATCAAATCAATGGTTTTGTCCAAGTTCATATGTTCATCAGAGGAAAGTTTCAGAAAGTAATTTAACAGCTGAATGAAGATTATGCATTGCGAACAGCTGAAAATAAGTGTCCATATTCAAATAATAACTGTTTAAGTTCTTTTTTTGTGCTCTTGCAAATGTGAAAGTTGATTTGTCACTCTACTATTAATATATTCCGATGATATTCTTTCACTTAAGTCATCAATGTGTGGGACAGGTACAAATAAATTAATCGTATCTTTAACCTGGCTATCTCTTTCATTATGGTGGTATTCCTATAATTTCGTTAGATCCCAGGAGCACAAATATTATAATTTTACTGATTCATTTTCTTCTTAACTTTGCATGGGCCGTGATATCTAATCTGAAGAAAATTTTGAAGAATGAGTGAGAGAGACAGACCTCCACAATTACCAAACTCAAAAGTTCTCTACAATGTAGTTGTGTAAAACTGTAATTTCACTTTTGGCTTGAATTGTCGCACAAGGCTCGTTCATTGCCTTTATCAGGACAACGACGAAGAGAACACAAAAAATCATGGAGAGTAAACCTGAGACATAACACATGCATATTCCAGCAAAGGTACAAAACTATTCCAGTCGTTGTTCATTTCAAGAAACTTTACGTTTCTGCATCAAAGCATGCAAGACAAAGTTTTAATTATTTGCGCAACAAGACTCAGAAGCTTTCTGATTAGGTAATTTTGTTAATCTTATAAAGACAATAAGAACACAAGAGAAAGGTAAGTGAGATCCCGACTTCCAAGTATTGACAAAACTGGTTCTTTTAAGCGTGTTCTTTCCCCTTTCATTTCAAAGATGACCACGACATAAGTATGTACCAAATGCATGTAAGTGTAAGCCATGTGATCGTGACCTAATTAACTCCTATTTTACAAACGTCAAACCAGGATGGTACGCATTTTAGTGTTAATATACTGCATGTGATACACAGAGTTGGTCTATGTAGTGTACGGTATAAACTGCAATAGAACATGTGGATGGAACTGAAATAAGTATACCCATTAGTATCGCGGAGCATTTTCAGACATACAATAACAGAAACAAATAAAGAATACGTCTACGTAGATCTGTAGTCGCTCACACAAAGCAGTTGACACACTTAAAATTGCATTTTATGGTGGCGCTCTATAGTTTGAGAGTTTGCACCTTTCAAAAGAGTGCTAGCTCCACTTCGAAATTTTCACTTCCTAAACTTCAGAGGTATATTGTATAAAAAAGAGCCGATAACGTTTTTTTACTTTTTATATTCTTGGTAATACATTCATTGCACTTTCATAAGCTGGTTTTGTTTAGTCTGGCAATATGCATTTTCCCTATTTTAATAGCTGCTATTGAGTGTGTACTTTAGACTTATTCCGTCTGATTTTTTTAGCAGTGTGCTTAGATCATGTACAATTTCCAAAAGTACTATATCCAAAGATATGTCAGCCAAATTACCTTAATGTAGCATAGAGTTATGCTAACATTCTCTCCACTGTGCATGTTTTAAATGCAAACCACTTCATCTTACATGAGCCATTCTCTCTAAAGTACATAATAACTGGTGAGCGTCCCTTTAAGAGAACATAGGTACAATAATTGTATGATTTATTTTGATTGTATGGCTGAAACATTTAAGCCACAAGCATCAAAACAGTCCTTTTGAATAATTCTCCTGTACTTCCACATACAGAACAGAATTTATTAGTGTCAGAGTCTCTAACAAGTCCAGCACCCCTCCCATGATAAAAAGTGCGCTATTTTAAAAATGCACATTACGTTTTGTCAGCATATCATCCAAATGCTGAAAGACAGGAACATGAATCTAGCCAGAATTATTCACGAGTTGTCAACAATACATTTTACAGTTTGAAAAGGGATGGAACAGATGATGTTCATAAAGGTCAAAGGTCAAAGGGTAAAATATTTGCCTATTGTTCAATATGGAAGAAGCTAAGTTGATTTTTCTTCTTTAAGTTTTTAATTTCATTGCAAATGAATGAAAAGAAACATTTTCACTATAGAGTTCTTTTACTGAAAGCGACCGTTTTAAATTTAAATTGACTCTATTCCTATATTCTAAGACTTTTAATTTCCCCATAATTAAGGTTACTACTCACAAAAACTGCCAGGTAAAATGGGCAGAATATCGTCTGATAGTGACATTACCGGGAGGCATCTATGATACCACCAGCGAAATGAACAATTACACATTCTTTAATTCAGAATTTTTTCAACCACAGTTTCTAAAAACAGTCATAACAACCCAATCCGTATTTATTATGGGCTTTTTAGGGGGAGGGTGTTCGTTGAGTTTTATGCAGTGGTGGGTGGGAGTGGTGATGTTGAGCAGGGATGTCGTGTGGTCTGGGCCGTGGGCTTGAGAGGGTTAATACGCTGCACGTTAATTCATTTTTGTATGAATGTAATGAAAATCTCAAGAACACCGTAGAACAATTGAAACCTACAATATGTAATATCATGAGACAACTCTCTTCCGATACAGGGGCCCCAAGTGTCTGAATTGTCTAAAGCGCTGACCGTTACGGATCAATGCGTCTCACCTCTGTCCAATGTGTCACAGTGCGAAAGCTTGCCGGTAGCTTCTCGTGGGTCGCTGGTGTACTTCAGGGGTTATCCCCGGGTTCATCCTCCGCCATTTATATCTTGTGCTGAAAATGGCGTTAAACCTTATAACAATAGTAATATAACAACATCTTCCGATACAATCCTTAAACCTTGTTTATCCAGGTGGATCTGGTTTGATTATTTAAATGCACAATGAGTTTATATTGAGTGAGAAAGACATTGATTGCTTGATACTTGGTACGTGGCATCGAAATCTGTAATTTCAATACACCTGCGTAGCTGCGAGATGTGTACATTATTCATTAATTCTTTTAGTAATAGGTTAGTTCAAAAGATTCCACTTGTATGTTTGCTTGCTACAAATATAGGATTATCTAACTATACATCCATGTCCGACATACCATGATTACAGGAGTAACCTGGAGATATATTTTGACTCTTGGCAAGCATCCAATAATTTTACATCATACAATGTGTTTACACGAGAGGCTGTCACGTTGTATGTGCAGACATTTTTGTTTTCAAATTTCCAGTTATTTTACGTTAAAAAACTTATTCTCTATTTAATTATAATTCTAAACATATTCTTTTTCCAAATAGGATCAAAGCCCATATCTCGCAAACTTACTGCAATTAAAGTGAAGTAAAGGTTGAAACTTTTCTTCCATAATATGCCGAAAAAGACGGAAGGTGATACAAGGAAAGCAGAGTTTGATAAAGTCTTGTTTGCAAAATAATAGCAAACTGCTTAAAAGTATGACACAATATCAATTTCGTCTCGCTTGCCTTCGTCGCGGTAACTTTCAGCTCGGGGAAACATTTGTTCGGAATTCGAACGAGTTTAATTTCAGGTCGTTATATAGGGGATATATAGGGGAAATGTAAAAACTGTTTAAGATATAATGCAACATGTAGAAGAAAATAATAATATTTCTGGTCTTCTTCTCTTTGTGGACTTGGACAAAGCTTCCAATTTCGTAAAGAGGATTGTTGCACTCTAAATAAATCGCTTTAGCATGTAATATTCTAGTCCATTAGAAATTATTTTGAAAAAAGAACACCAAATATTTTTAAACGTCTTGCGGGATAATCAAATCAAATTATAAGATAACATAAATAGTCTCTATTCAAGAATATCCAAGATGAGGATTCAAAATGGTTAACACTAAAATATGCATCATGAATTACAGAGATATATTTTGCATACAGCTATGTGAACACACTTATTAATTCAAAAATTTCAGACAATATAAAATATTTTTGCTTCCGGAATGAAGTTATGAAAATGCTTTATACTGTTTTGGACTTGTGCTTTATTCCTTTGATTAAAAGTTGAAGAAAATAACATGCCGGAATCTTAACAATCATTTCTAGCTGTGGCAGTGTCGCTAAATGTGAATATTTAAGTTGTAGGGCACCTAATTTTCTGTAAACATCGGTACAGTTGTGGAGATTTGTCATGCAACGAACAGTTTCTTAGTTTTAATTCTTTTAGACAATCTATGTGAATGAAACTTTTACCAAAATGAGGGTGCTATCTAGAATATCTAAGAGAACAAACATAAGAAACTTCAGATAATATCTTATATAGACCATCAATGGCATTGCCGCAATGACTAATCACTTAGGCAAAGAGTTGTGTCAAATATTCATTGAATTTTATCTCCGCTCAAATAAATGTCTTTGTATCGCAAAACTCACTATAAACGGAGAAAACAAGTATTCATTGATATATGTGTGTACAAAGTGATTTTGTACTAAATAATTTCAATTGAACAATTCTGTTTGTAATCTTCCTTTACACAAAACTCGAGAACACAAGTTATGTTCTTTTGTTAAAAACAGAGAAATCACTCTTTCCTTTATTGCAGTTAAATGTTTTAGATACAATTTGTTTGGATGGCTGAAACATAAATGCTCACACCTTGCACATTTAACTACACTGTAACAGATGCCATATTATGAACACAGAAACAAAATAATCCTGATATGCATCATAGTGACGAAGCCAATCTTGTTAGCGTTCTTTCGTATCAGAATTATTATTTAAATTATTGCACAGGACCTCTTAATATGGGGCAGTTATGTATAAAGATAACGAAATATCAGACTACTGCTCGCGAACATCTCCATCAATTGCCAGTAACGCTTAGCGGAGTTACTTATGTCTTGCGAATATAGAGGTGATTAAGTCAATGGAAAGAAGGTTAATAATATATTGTCAGAGAGCATAAACATGTTTAGAGGTATTTCATATCGCATATATATATATATATATATAGATAGATATATATATATATATATATATATATATATATATATATATATATACTACACAGAGAAGAATATGGAGTTGTGTGTGGAGAGATGCATCAAATATCACTATGGAGAAAGACTATTCTGGTACAAAATTAGGATATTCACTTCTTTCCTCTTTTGATCTGTACACGGTGTTTTTAATATCAATCACTCTCTAATGATCTATGGTACAGTTTGTGCTAAGCTGTTTAGATACATATTTCATTTGCCACTTTAGTCGTGTGTCCAAAAGCACATTTACATATAACGACAACATTTCTTAAATTTTCTGTACACACCTTTTTACTGTTTCACCAATACACCACACATCTCATATTTTCCTTATCACATGAAATAGTTTGCTTAATGTTTAACATTCTACCTATTGCAAGGATGTTACTATGTCTCAAATCATTAGAAAATAACACAGCTAATAACCATTAAATTAGTATTCAAGACACCAAAGATTGACTCTCTCTCTCTCTCTCTCTCTCTCTCTCTCTCTCTCTCTCTCTCTCAGAGTTCCTTACAGTATTATTTGGTTTTTAATCTGTAACCAAAGTGCACGTTCCAAACGCTTCAGAATCTTTTTTGTTTCAAATGACTTTAATGTTCTCTAGAATTCATTCATACAGAGACTGAACGTCTATTTAAACAAACAACGAACGCACTAATTTATCATGCCCTGTTTCCTGTATGTGTGTTTCCTAATACCTCAGTTTTCATTTTACTATGTCATTCATTTTGCAACCCCGTTGTTCAGAATCGTACTGAAAGCAATGAATAAACGTAATGAAAGTCTAGTTAGGTGTTTCATATCAGACGGGACCTCTGTGTTTGGGACTTAACAATGCTACTGAAATTATGCTTTACATAAAAAAATATTTTATCTAGCAACTGATACGTGTCAGTTTCCTTCAAATATACACTAGTTTCCACATTTTCTTAACCTTTCCAAACTTTTGTCCTCTGGTGTATTGCTAGATTGATAATTTTAGAATTTACTTTTTTAAAATTAATTTATGAATGGTCGATCTTAATTAAGGAACAAAAGACGAAAATCAAAGCAGCTCCTTTAACTCTTCCGAATGAGTCCAACCAAAGAAAATATCAGCAATACGCTTAACATATAAAACCGGTATATGCTGAGCTAAAATAATTATTTTTTCCACATACACCTGTTTAAATATTTGCATAATATGGAGTCAATTGCTTTCCAATAGCAGTACCGTTTGCTTGGAGATATATTTGTCATTAACAATAAATTATTTCATCTTTCTAGTAAATTTAACGTTTCATCATCCGTTCGTTTTATTTTCGGATTATCAAGCATGGTCTTACGGCAAGCAGTCAATCATTTTCGATGTAAGTATAAATTATATCAATATCTGTTTTATCCAGGATACATTTTTTAGCATACAAGGTTCTGTATTTTTAGCGTATAGCATCTTTGTCTGAGCCAAAGGGTTTAAATACAAATCTATCCATTCGGCAATACGATCCGTCTCGCTTGAATAACTTGAAACAATGAGCTTGCCTAGAGAAACTTGTGTTGGTCTTGTCTTGGCTTTCACAGGTGTGTCTAGGTTTCAAGCTTCCACACGTGTGTCAATGTATCAGGCATCCACAGGTGTGTCAAATTTAGGAAGACAATCAAAGTACTTTGGCATTTAATTATTAGAAAACAAGTAGTTGAATTCAATTTTATTCAAAACAGACCTTCAAAGCATTTATAAGTTCATGTCTCACTCACAATGCTGTATCTTTATCAATTAGTTTGGATAAATGTCAATAACGTTCCAGAAAACGTAAATATCGTTCTCCTTCAAAAATATGCTAGTAACGGTTCATGTCAGCTGTGGCATTATTTTTATCAGCTTTCTTTGTTACAAATAAAGATTTGTTTTCAGAGAAATCTTGCAAACCCCAAATTTCTGATTTAGATAGGTTTGAATTCCTAATAAAATCGTAAGGAATGCTTTTATTTTCTTATGTCAGAAATGCAATTCTCTGCAACCTCTGGTATATAAGCGGGCTACAAACTGAATTATTTTCTAAACTTTAGATTCAAGTGTCTGCTTGTTTTGTTTTTAAGTTGCCAAATTGGTGAAACTAAATTTACTGACAAACGCTTTTTTCTGTAGTCCGTATAAAACTGAGACCTTTAGAAAGAATCGTATTCTCCATAGAAGTCAGACTGCAACTGCAACATTTGCAAAACTTATTCCACGAAAGTGCAAGGTTCAGCAACAGTCTCATCCGTCCAATTCATGATTTTAATCCCTTTACGGAACTTGGAGTCTTCAAACTTGGGGATCAAATCAATGGTTTTGTCCAAGTTCATATGTTCATCAGAGGAAAGTTTCAGAAAGTAATTTAACAGCTGAATGAAGATTATGCATTGCGAACAGCTGAAAATAAGTGTCCATATTCAAATAATAACTGTTTAAGTTCTTTTTTTGTGCTCTTGCAAATGTGAAAGTTGATTTGTCACTCTACTATTAATATATTCCGATGATATTCTTTCACTTAAGTCATCAATGTGTGGGACAGGTACAAATAAATTAATCGTATCTTTAACCTGGCTATCTCTTTCATTATGGTGGTATTCCTATAATTTCGTTAGATCCCAGGAGCACAAATATTATAATTTTACTGATTCATTTTCTTCTTAACTTTGCATGGGCCGTGATATCTAATCTGAAGAAAATTTTGAAGAATGAGTGAGAGAGACAGACCTCCACAATTACCAAACTCAAAAGTTCTCTACAATGTAGTTGTGTAAAACTGTAATTTCACTTTTGGCTTGAATTGTCGCACAAGGCTCGTTCATTGCCTTTATCAGGACAACGACGAAGAGAACACAAAAAATCATGGAGAGTAAACCTGAGACATAACACATGCATATTCCAGCAAAGGTACAAAACTATTCCAGTCGTTGTTCATTTCAAGAAACTTTACGTTTCTGCATCAAAGCATGCAAGACAAAGTTTTAATTATTTGCGCAACAAGACTCAGAAGCTTTCTGATTAGGTAATTTTGTTAATCTTATAAAGACAATAAGAACACAAGAGAAAGGTAAGTGAGATCCCGACTTCCAAGTATTGACAAAACTGGTTCTTTTAAGCGTGTTCTTTCCCCTTTCATTTCAAAGATGACCACGACATAAGTATGTACCAAATGCATGTAAGTGTAAGCCATGTGATCGTGACCTAATTAACTCCTATTTTACAAACGTCAAACCAGGATGGTACGCATTTTAGTGTTAATATACTGCATGTGATACACAGAGTTGGTCTATGTAGTGTACGGTATAAACTGCAATAGAACATGTGGATGGAACTGAAATAAGTATACCCATTAGTATCGCGGAGCATTTTCAGACATACAATAACAGAAACAAATAAAGAATACGTCTACGTAGATCTGTAGTCGCTCACACAAAGCAGTTGACACACTTAAAATTGCATTTTATGGTGGCGCTCTATAGTTTGAGAGTTTGCACCTTTCAAAAGAGTGCTAGCTCCACTTCGAAATTTTCACTTCCTAAACTTCAGAGGTATATTGTATAAAAAAGAGCCGATAACGTTTTTTTACTTTTTATATTCTTGGTAATACATTCATTGCACTTTCATAAGCTGGTTTTGTTTAGTCTGGCAATATGCATTTTCCCTATTTTAATAGCTGCTATTGAGTGTGTACTTTAGACTTATTCCGTCTGATTTTTTTAGCAGTGTGCTTAGATCATGTACAATTTCCAAAAGTACTATATCCAAAGATATGTCAGCCAAATTACCTTAATGTAGCATAGAGTTATGCTAACATTCTCTCCACTGTGCATGTTTTAAATGCAAACCACTTCATCTTACATGAGCCATTCTCTCTAAAGTACATAATAACTGGTGAGCGTCCCTTTAAGAGAACATAGGTACAATAATTGTATGATTTATTTTGATTGTATGGCTGAAACATTTAAGCCACAAGCATCAAAACAGTCCTTTTGAATAATTCTCCTGTACTTCCACATACAGAACAGAATTTATTAGTGTCAGAGTCTCTAACAAGTCCAGCACCCCTCCCATGATAAAAAGTGCGCTATTTTAAAAATGCACATTACGTTTTGTCAGCATATCATCCAAATGCTGAAAGACAGGAACATGAATCTAGCCAGAATTATTCACGAGTTGTCAACAATACATTTTACAGTTTGAAAAGGGATGGAACAGATGATGTTCATAAAGGTCAAAGGTCAAAGGGTAAAATATTTGCCTATTGTTCAATATGGAAGAAGCTAAGTTGATTTTTCTTCTTTAAGTTTTTAATTTCATTGCAAATGAATGAAAAGAAACATTTTCACTATAGAGTTCTTTTACTGAAAGCGACCGTTTTAAATTTAAATTGACTCTATTCCTATATTCTAAGACTTTTAATTTCCCCATAATTAAGGTTACTACTCACAAAAACTGCCAGGTAAAATGGGCAGAATATCGTCTGATAGTGACATTACCGGGAGGCATCTATGATACCACCAGCGAAATGAACAATTACACATTCTTTAATTCAGAATTTTTTCAACCACAGTTTCTAAAAACAGTCATAACAACCCAATCCGTATTTATTATGGGCTTTTTAGGGGGAGGGTGTTCGTTGAGTTTTATGCAGTGGTGGGTGGGAGTGGTGATGTTGAGCAGGGATGTCGTGTGGTCTGGGCCGTGGGCTTGAGAGGGTTAATACGCTGCACGTTAATTCATTTTTGTATGAATGTAATGAAAATCTCAAGAACACCGTAGAACAATTGAAACCTACAATATGTAATATCATGAGACAACTCTCTTCCGATACAGGGGCCCCAAGTGTCTGAATTGTCTAAAGCGCTGACCGTTACGGATCACTGCGTCTCACCTCTGTCCAATGTGTCACAGTGCGAAAGCTTGCCGGTAGCTTCTCGTGGGTCGCTGGTGTACTTCAGGGGTTATCCCCGGGTTCATCCTCCGCCATTTATATCTTGTGCTGAAAATGGCGTTAAACCTTATAACAATAGTAATATAACAACATCTTCCGATACAATCCTTAAACCTTGTTTATCCAGGTGGATCTGGTTTGATTATTTAAATGCACAATGAGTTTATATTGAGTGAGAAAGACATTGATTGCTTGATACTTGGTACGTGGCATCGAAATCTGTAATTTCAATACACCTGCGTAGCTGCGAGATGTGTACATTATTCATTAATTCTTTTAGTAATAGGTTAGTTCAAAAGATTCCACTTGTATGTTTGCTTGCTACAAATATAGGATTATCTAACTATACATCCATGTCCGACATACCATGATTACAGGAGTAACCTGGAGATATATTTTGACTCTTGGCAAGCATCCAATAATTTTACATCATACAATGTGTTTACACGAGAGGCTGTCACGTTGTATGTGCAGACATTTTTGTTTTCAAATTTCCAGTTATTTTACGTTAAAAAACTTATTCTCTATTTAATTATAATTCTAAACATATTCTTTTTCCAAATAGGATCAAAGCCCATATCTCGCAAACTTACTGCAATTAAAGTGAAGTAAAGGTTGAAACTTTTCTTCCATAATATGCCGAAAAAGACGGAAGGTGATACAAGGAAAGCAGAGTTTGATAAAGTCTTGTTTGCAAAATAATAGCAAACTGCTTAAAAGTATGACACAATATCAATTTCGTCTCGCTTGCCTTCGTCGCGGTAACTTTCAGCTCGGGGAAACATTTGTTCGGAATTCGAACGAGTTTAATTTCAGGTCGTTATATAGGGGATATATAGGGGAAATGTAAAAACTGTTTAAGATATAATGCAACATGTAGAAGAAAATAATAATATTTCTGGTCTTCTTCTCTTTGTGGACTTGGACAAAGCTTCCAATTTCGTAAAGAGGATTGTTGCACTCTAAATAAATCGCTTTAGCATGTAATATTCTAGTCCATTAGAAATTATTTTGAAAAAAGAACACCAAATATTTTTAAACGTCTTGCGGGATAATCAAATCAAATTATAAGATAACATAAATAGTCTCTATTCAAGAATATCCAAGATGAGGATTCAAAATGGTTAACACTAAAATATGCATCATGAATTACAGAGATATATTTTGCATACAGCTATGTGAACACACTTATTAATTCAAAAATTTCAGACAATATAAAATATTTTTGCTTCCGGAATGAAGTTATGAAAATACTTTATACTGTTTTGGACTTGTGCTTTATTCCTTTGATTAAAAGTTGAAGAAAATAACATGCCGGAATCTTAACAATCATTTCTAGCTGTGGCAGTGTCGCTAAATGTGAATATTTAAGTTGTAGGGCACCTAATTTTCTGTAAACATCGGTACAGTTGTGGAGATTTGTCATGCAACGAACAGTTTCTTAGTTTTAATTCTTTTAGACAATCTATGTGAATGAAACTTTTACCAAAATGAGGGTGCTATCTAGAATATCTAAGAGAACAAACATAAGAAACTTCAGATAATATCTTATATAGACCATCAATGGCATTGCCGCAATGACTAATCACTTAGGCAAAGAGTTGTGTCAAATATTCATTGAATTTTATCTCCGCTCAAATAAATGTCTTTGTATCGCAAAACTCACTATAAACGGAGAAAACAAGTATTCATTGATATATGTGTGTACAAAGTGATTTTGTACTAAATAATTTCAATTGAACAATTCTGTTTGTAATCTTCCTTTACACAAAACTCGAGAACACAAGTTATGTTCTTTTGTTAAAAACAGAGAAATCACTCTTTCCTTTATTGCAGTTAAATGTTTTAGATACAATTTGTTTGGATGGCTGAAACATAAATGCTCACACCTTGCACATTTAACTACACTGTAACAGATGCCATATTATGAACACAGAAACAAAATAATCCTGATATGCATCATAGTGACGAAGCCAATCTTGTTAGCGTTCTTTCGTATCAGAATTATTATTTAAATTATTGCACAGGACCTCTTAATATGGGGCAGTTATGTATAAAGATAACGAAATATCAGACTACTGCTCGCGAACATCTCCATCAATTGCCAGTAACGCTTAGCGGAGTTACTTATGTCTTGCGAATATAGAGGTGATTAAGTCAATGGAAAGAAGGTTAATAATATATTGTCAGAGAGCATAAACATGTTTAGAGGTATTTCATATCGCATATATATATATATATATATATATATATATATATATATACTACACAGAGAAGAATATGGAGTTGTGTGTGGAGAGATGCATCAAATATCACTATGGAGAAAGACTATTCTGGTACAAAATTAGGATATTCACTTCTTTCCTCTTTTGATCTGTACACGGTGTTTTTAATATCAATCACTCTCTAATGATCTATGGTACAGTTTGTGCTAAGCTGTTTAGATACATATTTCATTTGCCACTTTAGTCGTGTGTCCAAAAGCACATTTACATATAACGACAACATTTCTTAAATTTTCTGTACACACCTTTTTACTGTTTCACCAATACACCACACATCTCATATTTTCCTTATCACATGAAATAGTTTGCTTAATGTTTAACATTCTACCTATTGCAAGGATGTTACTATGTCTCAAATCATTAGAAAATAACACAGCTAATAACCATTAAATTAGTATTCAAGACACCAAAGATTGACTCTCTCTCTCTCTCTCTCTCTCTCTCTCTCTCTCTCTCTCTCTCTCTCAGAGTTCCTTACAGTATTATTTGGTTTTTAATCTGTAACCAAAGTGCACGTTCCAAACGCTTCAGAATCTTTTTTGTTTCAAATGACTTTAATGTTCTCTAGAATTCATTCATACAGAGACTGAACGTCTATTTAAACAAACAACGAACGCACTAATTTATCATGCCCTGTTTCCTGTATGTGTGTTTCCTAATACCTCAGTTTTCATTTTACTATGTCATTCATTTTGCAACCCCGTTGTTCAGAATCGTACTGAAAGCAATGAATAAACGTAATGAAAGTCTAGTTAGGTGTTTCATATCAGACGGGACCTCTGTGTTTGGGACTTAACAATGCTACTGAAATTATGCTTTACATAAAAAAATATTTTATCTAGCAACTGATACGTGTCAGTTTCCTTCAAATATACACTAGTTTCCACATTTTCTTAACCTTTCCAAACTTTTGTCCTCTGGTGTATTGCTAGATTGATAATTTTAGAATTTACTTTTTTAAAATTAATTTATGAATGGTCGATCTTAATTAAGGAACAAAAGACGAAAATCAAAGCAGCTCCTTTAACTCTTCCGAATGAGTCCAACCAAAGAAAATATCAGCAATACGCTTAACATATAAAACCGGTATATGCTGAGCTAAAATAATTATTTTTTCCACATACACCTGTTTAAATATTTGCATAATATGGAGTCAATTGCTTTCCAATAGCAGTACCGTTTGCTTGGAGATATATTTGTCATTAACAATAAATTATTTCATCTTTCTAGTAAATTTAACGTTTCATCATCCGTTCGTTTTATTTTCGGATTATCAAGCATGGTCTTACGGCAAGCAGTCAATCATTTTCGATGTAAGTATAAATTATATCAATATCTGTTTTATCCAGGATACATTTTTTAGCATACAAGGTTCTGTATTTTTAGCGTATAGCATCTTTGTCTGAGCCAAAGGGTTTAAATACAAATCTATCCATTCGGCAATACGATCCGTCTCGCTTGAATAACTTGAAACAATGAGCTTGCCTAGAGAAACTTGTGTTGGTCTTGTCTTGGCTTTCACAGGTGTGTCTAGGTTTCAAGCTTCCACACGTGTGTCAATGTATCAGGCATCCACAGGTGTGTCAAATTTAGGAAGACAATCAAAGTACTTTGGCATTTAATTATTAGAAAACAAGTAGTTGAATTCAATTTTATTCAAAACAGACCTTCAAAGCATTTATAAGTTCATGTCTCACTCACAATGCTGTATCTTTATCAATTAGTTTGGATAAATGTCAATAACGTTCCAGAAAACGTAAATATCGTTCTCCTTCAAAAATATGCTAGTAACGGTTCATGTCAGCTGTGGCATTATTTTTATCAGCTTTCTTTGTTACAAATAAAGATTTGTTTTCAGAGAAATCTTGCAAACCCCAAATTTCTGATTTAGATAGGTTTGAATTCCTAATAAAATCGTAAGGAATGCTTTTATTTTCTTATGTCAGAAATGCAATTCTCTGCAACCTCTGGTATATAAGCGGGCTACAAACTGAATTATTTTCTAAACTTTAGATTCAAGTGTCTGCTTGTTTTGTTTTTAAGTTGCCAAATTGGTGAAACTAAATTTACTGACAAACGCTTTTTTCTGTAGTCCGTATAAAACTGAGACCTTTAGAAAGAATCGTATTCTCCATAGAAGTCAGACTGCAACTGCAACATTTGCAAAACTTATTCCACGAAAGTGCAAGGTTCAGCAACAGTCTCATCCGTCCAATTCATGATTTTAATCCCTTTACGGAACTTGGAGTCTTCAAACTTGGGGATCAAATCAATGGTTTTGTCCAAGTTCATATGTTCATCAGAGGAAAGTTTCAGAAAGTAATTTAACAGCTGAATGAAGATTATGCATTGCGAACAGCTGAAAATAAGTGTCCATATTCAAATAATAACTGTTTAAGTTCTTTTTTTGTGCTCTTGCAAATGTGAAAGTTGATTTGTCACTCTACTATTAATATATTCCGATGATATTCTTTCACTTAAGTCATCAATGTGTGGGACAGGTACAAATAAATTAATCGTATCTTTAACCTGGCTATCTCTTTCATTATGGTGGTATTCCTATAATTTCGTTAGATCCCAGGAGCACAAATATTATAATTTTACTGATTCATTTTCTTCTTAACTTTGCATGGGCCGTGATATCTAATCTGAAGAAAATTTTGAAGAATGAGTGAGAGAGACAGACCTCCACAATTACCAAACTCAAAAGTTCTCTACAATGTAGTTGTGTAAAACTGTAATTTCACTTTTGGCTTGAATTGTCGCACAAGGCTCGTTCATTGCCTTTATCAGGACAACGACGAAGAGAACACAAAAAATCATGGAGAGTAAACCTGAGACATAACACATGCATATTCCAGCAAAGGTACAAAACTATTCCAGTCGTTGTTCATTTCAAGAAACTTTACGTTTCTGCATCAAAGCATGCAAGACAAAGTTTTAATTATTTGCGCAACAAGACTCAGAAGCTTTCTGATTAGGTAATTTTGTTAATCTTATAAAGACAATAAGAACACAAGAGAAAGGTAAGTGAGATCCCGACTTCCAAGTATTGACAAAACTGGTTCTTTTAAGCGTGTTCTTTCCCCTTTCATTTCAAAGATGACCACGACATAAGTATGTACCAAATGCATGTAAGTGTAAGCCATGTGATCGTGACCTAATTAACTCCTATTTTACAAACGTCAAACCAGGATGGTACGCATTTTAGTGTTAATATACTGCATGTGATACACAGAGTTGGTCTATGTAGTGTACGGTATAAACTGCAATAGAACATGTGGATGGAACTGAAATAAGTATACCCATTAGTATCGCGGAGCATTTTCAGACATACAATAACAGAAACAAATAAAGAATACGTCTACGTAGATCTGTAGTCGCTCACACAAAGCAGTTGACACACTTAAAATTGCATTTTATGGTGGCGCTCTATAGTTTGAGAGTTTGCACCTTTCAAAAGAGTGCTAGCTCCACTTCGAAATTTTCACTTCCTAAACTTCAGAGGTATATTGTATAAAAAAGAGCCGATAACGTTTTTTTACTTTTTATATTCTTGGTAATACATTCATTGCACTTTCATAAGCTGGTTTTGTTTAGTCTGGCAATATGCATTTTCCCTATTTTAATAGCTGCTATTGAGTGTGTACTTTAGACTTATTCCGTCTGATTTTTTTAGCAGTGTGCTTAGATCATGTACAATTTCCAAAAGTACTATATCCAAAGATATGTCAGCCAAATTACCTTAATGTAGCATAGAGTTATGCTAACATTCTCTCCACTGTGCATGTTTTAAATGCAAACCACTTCATCTTACATGAGCCATTCTCTCTAAAGTACATAATAACTGGTGAGCGTCCCTTTAAGAGAACATAGGTACAATAATTGTATGATTTATTTTGATTGTATGGCTGAAACATTTAAGCCACAAGCATCAAAACAGTCCTTTTGAATAATTCTCCTGTACTTCCACATACAGAACAGAATTTATTAGTGTCAGAGTCTCTAACAAGTCCAGCACCCCTCCCATGATAAAAAGTGCGCTATTTTAAAAATGCACATTACGTTTTGTCAGCATATCATCCAAATGCTGAAAGACAGGAACATGAATCTAGCCAGAATTATTCACGAGTTGTCAACAATACATTTTACAGTTTGAAAAGGGATGGAACAGATGATGTTCATAAAGGTCAAAGGTCAAAGGGTAAAATATTTGCCTATTGTTCAATATGGAAGAAGCTAAGTTGATTTTTCTTCTTTAAGTTTTTAATTTCATTGCAAATGAATGAAAAGAAACATTTTCACTATAGAGTTCTTTTACTGAAAGCGACCGTTTTAAATTTAAATTGACTCTATTCCTATATTCTAAGACTTTTAATTTCCCCATAATTAAGGTTACTACTCACAAAAACTGCCAGGTAAAATGGGCAGAATATCGTCTGATAGTGACATTACCGGGAGGCATCTATGATACCACCAGCGAAATGAACAATTACACATTCTTTAATTCAGAATTTTTTCAACCACAGTTTCTAAAAACAGTCATAACAACCCAATCCGTATTTATTATGGGCTTTTTAGGGGGAGGGTGTTCGTTGAGTTTTATGCAGTGGTGGGTGGGAGTGGTGATGTTGAGCAGGGATGTCGTGTGGTCTGGGCCGTGGGCTTGAGAGGGTTAATACGCTGCACGTTAATTCATTTTTGTATGAATGTAATGAAAATCTCAAGAACACCGTAGAACAATTGAAACCTACAATATGTAATATCATGAGACAACTCTCTTCCGATACAGGGGCCCCAAGTGTCTGAATTGTCTAAAGCGCTGACCGTTACGGATCACTGCGTCTCACCTCTGTCCAATGTGTCACAGTGCGAAAGCTTGCCGGTAGCTTCTCGTGGGTCGCTGGTGTACTTCAGGGGTTATCCCCGGGTTCATCCTCCGCCATTTATATCTTGTGCTGAAAATGGCGTTAAACCTTATAACAATAGTAATATAACAACATCTTCCGATACAATCCTTAAACCTTGTTTATCCAGGTGGATCTGGTTTGATTATTTAAATGCACAATGAGTTTATATTGAGTGAGAAAGACATTGATTGCTTGATACTTGGTACGTGGCATCGAAATCTGTAATTTCAATACACCTGCGTAGCTGCGAGATGTGTACATTATTCATTAATTCTTTTAGTAATAGGTTAGTTCAAAAGATTCCACTTGTATGTTTGCTTGCTACAAATATAGGATTATCTAACTATACATCCATGTCCGACATACCATGATTACAGGAGTAACCTGGAGATATATTTTGACTCTTGGCAAGCATCCAATAATTTTACATCATACAATGTGTTTACACGAGAGGCTGTCACGTTGTATGTGCAGACATTTTTGTTTTCAAATTTCCAGTTATTTTACGTTAAAAAACTTATTCTCTATTTAATTATAATTCTAAACATATTCTTTTTCCAAATAGGATCAAAGCCCATATCTCGCAAACTTACTGCAATTAAAGTGAAGTAAAGGTTGAAACTTTTCTTCCATAATATGCCGAAAAAGACGGAAGGTGATACAAGGAAAGCAGAGTTTGATAAAGTCTTGTTTGCAAAATAATAGCAAACTGCTTAAAAGTATGACACAATATCAATTTCGTCTCGCTTGCCTTCGTCGCGGTAACTTTCAGCTCGGGGAAACATTTGTTCGGAATTCGAACGAGTTTAATTTCAGGTCGTTATATAGGGGATATATAGGGGAAATGTAAAAACTGTTTAAGATATAATGCAACATGTAGAAGAAAATAATAATATTTCTGGTCTTCTTCTCTTTGTGGACTTGGACAAAGCTTCCAATTTCGTAAAGAGGATTGTTGCACTCTAAATAAATCGCTTTAGCATGTAATATTCTAGTCCATTAGAAATTATTTTGAAAAAAGAACACCAAATATTTTTAAACGTCTTGCGGGATAATCAAATCAAATTATAAGATAACATAAATAGTCTCTATTCAAGAATATCCAAGATGAGGATTCAAAATGGTTAACACTAAAATATGCATCATGAATTACAGAGATATATTTTGCATACAGCTATGTGAACACACTTATTAATTCAAAAATTTCAGACAATATAAAATATTTTTGCTTCCGGAATGAAGTTATGAAAATACTTTATACTGTTTTGGACTTGTGCTTTATTCCTTTGATTAAAAGTTGAAGAAAATAACATGCCGGAATCTTAACAATCATTTCTAGCTGTGGCAGTGTCGCTAAATGTGAATATTTAAGTTGTAGGGCACCTAATTTTCTGTAAACATCGGTACAGTTGTGGAGATTTGTCATGCAACGAACAGTTTCTTAGTTTTAATTCTTTTAGACAATCTATGTGAATGAAACTTTTACCAAAATGAGGGTGCTATCTAGAATATCTAAGAGAACAAACATAAGAAACTTCAGATAATATCTTATATAGACCATCAATGGCATTGCCGCAATGACTAATCACTTAGGCAAAGAGTTGTGTCAAATATTCATTGAATTTTATCTCCGCTCAAATAAATGTCTTTGTATCGCAAAACTCACTATAAACGGAGAAAACAAGTATTCATTGATATATGTGTGTACAAAGTGATTTTGTACTAAATAATTTCAATTGAACAATTCTGTTTGTAATCTTCCTTTACACAAAACTCGAGAACACAAGTTATGTTCTTTTGTTAAAAACAGAGAAATCACTCTTTCCTTTATTGCAGTTAAATGTTTTAGATACAATTTGTTTGGATGGCTGAAACATAAATGCTCACACCTTGCACATTTAACTACACTGTAACAGATGCCATATTATGAACACAGAAACAAAATAATCCTGATATGCATCATAGTGACGAAGCCAATCTTGTTAGCGTTCTTTCGTATCAGAATTATTATTTAAATTATTGCACAGGACCTCTTAATATGGGGCAGTTATGTATAAAGATAACGAAATATCAGACTACTGCTCGCGAACATCTCCATCAATTGCCAGTAACGCTTAGCGGAGTTACTTATGTCTTGCGAATATAGAGGTGATTAAGTCAATGGAAAGAAGGTTAATAATATATTGTCAGAGAGCATAAACATGTTTAGAGGTATTTCATATCGCATATATATATATATATATATATATATATATATATATATATATATATATATATATATATATATATATATATACTACACAGAGAAGAATATGGAGTTGTGTGTGGAGAGATGCATCAAATATCACTATGGAGAAAGACTATTCTGGTACAAAATTAGGATATTCACTTCTTTCCTCTTTTGATCTGTACACGGTGTTTTTAATATCAATCACTCTCTAATGATCTATGGTACAGTTTGTGCTAAGCTGTTTAGATACATATTTCATTTGCCACTTTAGTCGTGTGTCCAAAAGCACATTTACATATAACGACAACATTTCTTAAATTTTCTGTACACACCTTTTTACTGTTTCACCAATACACCACACATCTCATATTTTCCTTATCACATGAAATAGTTTGCTTAATGTTTAACATTCTACCTATTGCAAGGATGTTACTATGTCTCAAATCATTAGAAAATAACACAGCTAATAACCATTAAATTAGTATTCAAGACACCAAAGATTGACTCTCTCTCTCTCTCTCTCTCTCTCTCTCTCTCTCAGAGTTCCTTACAGTATTATTTGGTTTTTAATCTGTAACCAAAGTGCACGTTCCAAACGCTTCAGAATCTTTTTTGTTTCAAATGACTTTAATGTTCTCTAGAATTCATTCATACAGAGACTGAACGTCTATTTAAACAAACAACGAACGCACTAATTTATCATGCCCTGTTTCCTGTATGTGTTTCCTAATACCTCAGTTTTCATTTTACTATGTCATTCATTTTGCAACCCCGTTGTTCAGAATCGTACTGAAAGCAATGAATAAACGTAATGAAAGTCTAGTTAGGTGTTTCATATCAGACGGGACCTCTGTGTTTGGGACTTAACAATGTTACTGAAATTATGCTTTACATAAAAAAATATTTTATCTAGCAACTGATACGTGTCAGTTTCCTTCAAATATACACTAGTTTCCACATTTTCTTAACCTTTCCAAACTTTTGTCCTCTGGTGTATTGCTAGATTGATAATTTTAGAATTTACTTTTTTAAAATTAATTTATGAATGGTCGATCTTAATTAAGGAACAAAAGACGAAAATCAAAGCAGCTCCTTTAACTCTTCCGAATGAGTCCAACCAAAGAAAATATCAGCAATACGCTTAACATATAAAACCGGTATATGCTGAGCTAAAATAATTATTTTTTCCACATACACCTGTTTAAATATTTGCATAATATGGAGTCAATTGCTTTCCAATAGCAGTACCGTTTGCTTGGAGATATATTTGTCATTAACAATAAATTATTTCATCTTTCTAGTAAATTTAACGTTTCATCATCCGTTCGTTTTATTTTCGGATTATCAAGCATGGTCTTACGGCAAGCAGTCAATCATTTTCGATGTAAGTATAAATTATATCAATATCTGTTTTATCCAGGATACATTTTTTAGCATACAAGGTTCTGTATTTTTAGCGTATAGCATCTTTGTCTGAGCCAAAGGGTTTAAATACAAATCTATCCATTCGGCAATACGATCCGTCTCGCTTGAATAACTTGAAACAATGAGCTTGCCTAGAGAAACTTGTGTTGGTCTTGTCTTGGCTTTCACAGGTGTGTCTAGGTTTCAAGCTTCCACACGTGTGTCAATGTATCAGGCATCCACAGGTGTGTCAAATTTAGGAAGACAATCAAAGTACTTTGGCATTTAATTATTAGAAAACAAGTAGTTGAATTCAATTTTATTCAAAACAGACCTTCAAAGCATTTATAAGTTCATGTCTCACTCACAATGCTGTATCTTTATCAATTAGTTTGGATAAATGTCAATAACGTTCCAGAAAACGTAAATATCGTTCTCCTTCAAAAATATGCTAGTAACGGTTCATGTCAGCTGTGGCATTATTTTTATCAGCTTTCTTTGTTACAAATAAAGATTTGTTTTCAGAGAAATCTTGCAAACCCCAAATTTCTGATTTAGATAGGTTTGAATTCCTAATAAAATCGTAAGGAATGCTTTTATTTTCTTATGTCAGAAATGCAATTCTCTGCAACCTCTGGTATATAAGCGGGCTACAAACTGAATTATTTTCTAAACTTTAGATTCAAGTGTCTGCTTGTTTTGTTTTTAAGTTGCCAAATTGGTGAAACTAAATTTACTGACAAACGCTTTTTTCTGTAGTCCGTATAAAACTGAGACCTTTAGAAAGAATCGTATTCTCCATAGAAGTCAGACTGCAACTGCAACATTTGCAAAACTTATTCCACGAAAGTGCAAGGTTCAGCAACAGTCTCATCCGTCCAATTCATGATTTTAATCCCTTTACGGAACTTGGAGTCTTCAAACTTGGGGATCAAATCAATGGTTTTGTCCAAGTTCATATGTTCATCAGAGGAAAGTTTCAGAAAGTAATTTAACAGCTGAATGAAGATTATGCATTGCGAACAGCTGAAAATAAGTGTCCATATTCAAATAATAATTGTTTAAGTTCTTTTTTTGTGCTCTTGCAAATGTGAAAGTTGATTTGTCACTCTACTATTAATATATTCCGATGATATTCTTTCACTTAAGTCATCAATGTGTGGGACAGGTACAAATAAATTAATCGTATCTTTAACCTGGCTATCTCTTTCATTATGGTGGTATTCCTATAATTTCGTTAGATCCCAGGAGCACAAATATTATAATTTTACTGATTCATTTTCTTCTTAACTTTGCATGGGCCGTGATATCTAATCTGAAGAAAATTTTGAAGAATGAGTGAGAGAGACAGACCTCCACAATTACCAAACTCAAAAGTTCTCTACAATGTAGTTGTGTAAAACTGTAATTTCACTTTTGGCTTGAATTGTCGCACAAGGCTCGTTCATTGCCTTTATCAGGACAACGACGAAGAGAACACAAAAAATCATGGAGAGTAAACCTGAGACATAACACATGCATATTCCAGCAAAGGTACAAAACTATTCCAGTCGTTGTTCATTTCAAGAAACTTTACGTTTCTGCATCAAAGCATGCAAGACAAAGTTTTAATTATTTGCGCAACAAGACTCAGAAGCTTTCTGATTAGGTAATTTTGTTAATCTTATAAAGACAATAAGAACACAAGAGAAAGGTAAGTGAGATCCCGACTTCCAAGTATTGACAAAACTGGTTCTTTTAAGCGTGTTCTTTCCCCTTTCATTTCAAAGATGACCACGACATAAGTATGTACCAAATGCATGTAAGTGTAAGCCATGTGATCGTGACCTAATTAACTCCTATTTTACAAACGTCAAACCAGGATGGTACGCATTTTAGTGTTAATATACTGCATGTGATACACAGAGTTGGTCTATGTAGTGTACGGTATAAACTGCAATAGAACATGTGGATGGAACTGAAATAAGTATACCCATTAGTATCGCGGAGCATTTTCAGACATACAATAACAGAAACAAATAAAGAATACGTCTACGTAGATCTGTAGTCGCTCACACAAAGCAGTTGACACACTTAAAATTGCATTTTATGGTGGCGCTCTATAGTTTGAGAGTTTGCACCTTTCAAAAGAGTGCTAGCTCCACTTCGAAATTTTCACTTCCTAAACTTCAGAGGTATATTGTATAAAAAAGAGCCGATAACGTTTTTTTACTTTTTATATTCTTGGTAATACATTCATTGCACTTTCATAAGCTGGTTTTGTTTAGTCTGGCAATATGCATTTTCCCTATTTTAATAGCTGCTATTGAGTGTGTACTTTAGACTTATTCCGTCTGATTTTTTTAGCAGTGTGCTTAGATCATGTACAATTTCCAAAAGTACTATATCCAAAGATATGTCAGCCAAATTACCTTAATGTAGCATAGAGTTATGCTAACATTCTCTCCACTGTGCATGTTTTAAATGCAAACCACTTCATCTTACATGAGCCATTCTCTCTAAAGTACATAATAACTGGTGAGCGTCCCTTTAAGAGAACATAGGTACAATAATTGTATGATTTATTTTGATTGTATGGCTGAAACATTTAAGCCACAAGCATCAAAACAGTCCTTTTGAATAATTCTCCTGTACTTCCACATACAGAACAGAATTTATTAGTGTCAGAGTCTCTAACAAGTCCAGCACCCCTCCCATGATAAAAAGTGCGCTATTTTAAAAATGCACATTACGTTTTGTCAGCATATCATCCAAATGCTGAAAGACAGGAACATGAATCTAGCCAGAATTATTCACGAGTTGTCAACAATACATTTTACAGTTTGAAAAGGGATGGAACAGATGATGTTCATAAAGGTCAAAGGTCAAAGGGTAAAATATTTGCCTATTGTTCAATATGGAAGAAGCTAAGTTGATTTTTCTTCTTTAAGTTTTTAATTTCATTGCAAATGAATGAAAAGAAACATTTTCACTATAGAGTTCTTTTACTGAAAGCGACCGTTTTAAATTTAAATTGACTCTATTCCTATATTCTAAGACTTTTAATTTCCCCATAATTAAGGTTACTACTCACAAAAACTGCCAGGTAAAATGGGCAGAATATCGTCTGATAGTGACATTACCGGGAGGCATCTATGATACCACCAGCGAAATGAACAATTACACATTCTTTAATTCAGAATTTTTTCAACCACAGTTTCTAAAAACAGTCATAACAACCCAATCCGTATTTATTATGGGCTTTTTAGGGGGAGGGTGTTCGTTGAGTTTTATGCAGTGGTGGGTGGGAGTGGTGATGTTGAGCAGGGATGTCGTGTGGTCTGGGCCGTGGGCTTGAGAGGGTTAATACGCTGCACGTTAATTCATTTTTGTATGAATGTAATGAAAATCTCAAGAACACCGTAGAACAATTGAAACCTACAATATGTAATATCATGAGACAACTCTCTTCCGATACAGGGGCCCCAAGTGTCTGAATTGTCTAAAGCGCTGACCGTTACGGATCACTGCGTCTCACCTCTGTCCAATGTGTCACAGTGCGAAAGCTTGCCGGTAGCTTCTCGTGGGTCGCTGGTGTACTTCAGGGGTTATCCCCGGGTTCATCCTCCGCCATTTATATCTTGTGCTGAAAATGGCGTTAAACCTTATAACAATAGTAATATAACAACATCTTCCGATACAATCCTTAAACCTTGTTTATCCAGGTGGATCTGGTTTGATTATTTAAATGCACAATGAGTTTATATTGAGTGAGAAAGACATTGATTGCTTGATACTTGGTACGTGGCATCGTAATCTGTAATTTCAATACACCTGCGTAGCTGCGAGATGTGTACATTATTCATTAATTCTTTTAGTAATAGGTTAGTTCAAAAGATTCCACTTGTATGTTTGCTTGCTACAAATATAGGATTATCTAACTATACATCCATGTCCGACATACCATGATTACAGGAGTAACCTGGAGATATATTTTGACTCTTGGCAAGCATCCAATAATTTTACATCATACAATGTGTTTACACGAGAGGCTGTCACGTTGTATGTGCAGACATTTTTGTTTTCAAATTTCCAGTTATTTTACGTTAAAAAACTTATTCTCTATTTAATTATAATTCTAAACATATTCTTTTTCCAAATAGGATCAAAGCCCATATCTCGCAAACTTACTGCAATTAAAGTGAAGTAAAGGTTGAAACTTTTCTTCCATAATATGCCGAAAAAGACGGAAGGTGATACAAGGAAAGCAGAGTTTGATAAAGTCTTGTTTGCAAAATAATAGCAAACTGCTTAAAAGTATGACACAATATCAATTTCGTCTCGCTTGCCTTCGTCGCGGTAACTTTCAGCTCGGGGAAACATTTGTTCGGAATTCGAACGAGTTTAATTTCAGGTCGTTATATAGGGGATATATAGGGGAAATGTAAAAACTGTTTAAGATATAATGCAACATGTAGAAGAAAATAATAATATTTCTGGTCTTCTTCTCTTTGTGGACTTGGACAAAGCTTCCAATTTCGTAAAGAGGATTGTTGCACTCTAAATAAATCGCTTTAGCATGTAATATTCTAGTCCATTAGAAATTATTTTGAAAAAAGAACACCAAATATTTTTAAACGTCTTGCGGGATAATCAAATCAAATTATAAGATAACATAAATAGTCTCTATTCAAGAATATCCAAGATGAGGATTCAAAATGGTTAACACTAAAATATGCATCATGAATTACAGAGATATATTTTGCATACAGCTATGTGAACACACTTATTAATTCAAAAATTTCAGACAATATAAAATATTTTTGCTTCCGGAATGAAGTTATGAAAATGCTTTATACTGTTTTGGACTTGTGCTTTATTCCTTTGATTAAAAGTTGAAGAAAATAACATGCCGGAATCTTAACAATCATTTCTAGCTGTGGCAGTGTCGCTAAATGTGAAAATTTAAGTTGTAGGGCACCTAATTTTCTGTAAACATCGGTACAGTTGTGGAGATTTGTCATGCAACAAACAGTTTCTTAGTTTTAATTCTTTTAGACAATCTATGTGAATGAAACTTTTACCAAAATGAGGGTGCTATCTAGAATATCTAAGAGAACAAACATAAGAAACTTCAGATAATATCTTATATAGACCATCAATGGCATTGCCGCAATGACTAATCACTTAGGCAAAGAGTTGTGTCAAATATTCATTGAATTTTATCTCCGCTCAAATAAATGTCTTTGTATCACAAAACTCACTATAAACGGAGAAAACAAGTATTCATTGATACATGTGTGTACAAAGTGATTTTGTACTAAATAATTTCAATTGAACAATTCTGTTTGTAATCTTCCTTTACACAAAACTCGAGAACACAAGTTATGTTCTTTTGTTAAAAACAGAGAAGTCACTCTTTCCTTTATTGCAGTTAAATGTTTTAGATACAATTTGTTTGGATGGCTGAAACATAAATGCTCACACCTTGCACATTTAACAACACTGTAACAGATGCCATATTATGAACACAGAAACAAAATAATCCTGATATGCATCATAGTGACGAAGCCAATCTTGTTAGCGTTCTTTCGTATCAGAATTATTATTTAAATTATTGCACAGGACCTCTTAATATGGGGCAGTTATGTATAAAGATAACGAAATATCAGACTACTGCTCGCGAACATCTCCATCAATTGCCAGTAACGCTTAGCGGAGTTACTTATGTCTTGCGAATATAGGGGTGATTAAGTCAATGGAAGGAAGGTTAATAATATATTGTCAGAGAGCATAAACATGTTTAGAGGTATGTAATATCGCATATATATATATATATATATATATATATATATATATATATATATATATATATATATATATATATATATATATATATATATATATACTACACAGAGAAGAATATGGAGTTGTGTGTGGAGAGATGCATCAAATATTACTATGGAGAAAGACTATTCTGGTACAAAATTAGGATATTCACTTCTTTCCTCTTTTGATCTGTACACGGTGTTTTTAATATCAATCACTCTCTAATGATCTATGGCACAGTTTGTGCTAGGCTGTTTAGATACATATTTCATTTGCCACTCTAGTCGTGTGTCCAAAAGCACATTTACATATAACGACAACATTTCTTAAATTTTCTGTACACACCTTTTTACTGTTTCACCAATACACCACACATCTCATATTTTCCTTATCACATGAAATAGTTTGCTTAATGTTTAACATTCTACCTATTGCAAGGATGTTACTATGTCTGAAATCATTAGAAAATAACACAGCTAATAACCATTAAATTAGTATTCAAGACACCAAAGATTGACTCTCTCTCTCTCTCTCTCTCTCTCTCTCTCTCTCTCTCTCTCTCTCAGAGTTCCTTACAGTATTATTTGGTTTTTAATCTGTAACCAAAGTGCACGTTCCAAACGCTTCAGAATCTTTTTTGTTTCAAATGACTTTAATGTTCTCTAGAATTCATTCATACAGAGACTGAACGTCTATTTAAACAAACAACGAACGCACTAATTTATCATGCCCTGTTTCCTGTATGTGTGTTTCCTAATACCTCAGTTTTCATTTTACTATGTCATTCATTTTGCAACCCAGTTGTTCAGAATCGTACTGAAAGCAATGAATAAACGTAATGAAAGTCTAGTTAGGTGTTTCATATCAGACGGGACCTCTGTGTTTGGGACTTAACAATGTTACTGAAATTATGCTTTACATAAAAAAATATTTTATCTAGCAACTGATACGTGTCAGTTTCCTTCAAATATACACTAGTTTCCACATTTTCTTAACCTTTCCAAACTTTTGTCCTCTGGTGTATTGCTAGATTGATAATTTTAGAATTTACTTTTTTAAAATTAATTTATGAATGGTCGATCTTAATTAAGGAACAAAAGACGAAAATCAAAGCAGCTCCTTTAACTCTTCCGAATGAGCCCAACCAAAGAAAATATCAGCAATACGCTTAACATATAAAACCGGTATATGCTGAGCTAAAATAATTATTTTTTCCACATACACCTGTTTAAATATTTGCATAATATGGAGTCAATTGCTTTCCAATAGCAGTACCGTTTGCTTGGAGATATATTTGTCATTAACAATAAATTATTTCATCTTTCTAGTAAATTTAACGTTTCATCATCCGTTCGTTTTATTTTCGGATTATCAAGCATGGTCTTACGGCAAGCAGTCAATCATTTTCGATGTAAGTATAAATTATATCAATATCTGTTTTATCCAGGATACATTTTTTAGCATACAAGGTTCTGTATTTTTAGCGTATAGCATCTTTGTCTGAGCCAAAGGGTTTAAATACAAATCTATCCATTCGGCAATACGATCCGTCTCACTTGAATAACTTGAAACAATGAGCTTGCCTAGAGAAACTTGTTTTGGTCTCGTCTTGGCTTTCACAGGTGTGTCTAGGTTTCAAGCTTCCAAAGGTGTGTCAATGTATCGGGCTTCCACAGGTGTGTCAAATTTAGGAAGACAATCAAAGTACTTTGGCATTTAATTATTAGAAAACAAGTAGTTGAATTCAATTTTATTCAAACAGACCTTCAAAGCATTTATAAGTTCATGTCTCACTCACAATGCTGTATCTTTATCAATTAGTTTGGATAAATGTCAATAACGTTCCAGAAAACGTAAATATCGTTCTCCTTCAAAAATATGCTAGTAACGGTTCATGTCAGCTGTGGCATTATTTTTATCAGCTTTCTTTGTTACAAATAAAGATTTGTTTTCAGAGAAATCTTGCAAACCCCAAATTTCTGATTTAGATAGGTTTGAATTCCTAATAAAATCGTAAGGAATGCTTTTATTTTCTTATGTCAGAAATGCAATTCTCTGCAACCTCTGGTATATAAGCGGGCTACAAACTGAATTATTTTCTAAACTTTAGATTCAAGTGTCTGCTTGTTTTGTTTTTAAGTTGCCAAATTGGTGAAACTAAATTTACTGACAAACGCTTTTTTCTGTAGTCCGTATAAAACTGAGACCTTTAGAAAGAATCGTATTCTCCATAGAAGTCAGACTGCAACTGCAACATTTGCAAAACTTATTCCACGAAAGTGCAAGGTTCAGCAACAGTCTCATCCGTCCAATTCATGATTTTAATCCCTTTACGGAACTTGGAGTCTTCAAACTTGGGGATCAAATCAATGGTTTTGTCCAAGTTCATATGTTCATCAGAGGAAAGTTTCAGAAAGTAATTTAACAGCTGAATGAAGATTATGCATTGCGAACAGCTGAAAATAAGTGTCCATATTCAAATAATAACTGTTTAAGTTCTTTTTTTGTGCTCTTGCAAATGTGAAAGTTGATTTGTCACTCTACTATTAATATATTCCGATGATATTCTTTCACTTAAGTCATCAATGTGTGGGACAGGTACAAATAAATTAATCGTATCTTTAACCTGGCTATCTCTTTCATTATGGTGGTATTCCTATAATTTCGTTAGATCCCAGGAGCACAAATATTATAATTTTACTGATTCATTTTCTTCTTAACTTTGCATGGGCCGTGATATCTAATCTGAAGAAAATTTTGAAGAATGAGTGAGAGAGACAGACCTCCACAATTACCAAACTCAAAAGTTCTCTACAATGTAGTTGTGTAAAACTGTAATTTCACTTTTGGCTTGAATTGTCGCACAAGGCTCGTTCATTGCCTTTATCAGGACAACGACGAAGAGAACACAAAAAATCATGGAGAGTAAACCTGAGACATAACACATGCATATTCCAGCAAAGGTACAAAACTATTCCAGTCGTTGTTCATTTCAAGAAACTTTACGTTTCTGCATCAAAGCATGCAAGACAAAGTTTTAATTATTTGCGCAACAAGACTCAGAAGCTTTCTGATTAGGTAATTTTGTTAATCTTATAAAGACAATAAGAACACAAGAGAAAGGTAAGTGAGATCCCGACTTCCAAGTATTGACAAAACTGGTTCTTTTAAGCGTGTTCTTTCCCCTTTCATTTCAAAGATGACCACGACATAAGTATGTACCAAATGCATGTAAGTGTAAGCCATGTGATCGTGACCTAATTAACTCCTATTTTACAAACGTCAAACCAGGATGGTACGCATTTTAGTGTTAATATACTGCATGTGATACACAGAGTTGGTCTATGTAGTGTACGGTATAAACTGCAATAGAACATGTGGATGGAACTGAAATAAGTATACCCATTAGTATCGAGGAGCATTTTCAGACATACAATAACAGAAACAAATAAAGAATACGTCTACGTAGATCTGTAGTCGCTCACACAAAGCAGTTGACACACTTAAAATTGCATTTTATGGTGGCGCTCTATAGTTTGAGAGTTTGCACCTTTCAAAAGAGTGCTAGCTCCACTTCGAAATTTTCACTTCCTAAACTTCAGAGGTATATTGTATAAAAAAGAGCCGATAACGTTTTTTTACTTTTTATATTCTTGGTAATACATTCATTGCACTTTCATAAGCTGGTTTTGTTTAGTCTGGCAATATGCATTTTCCCTATTTTAATAGCTGCTATTGAGTGTGTACTTTAGACTTATTCCGTCTGATTTTTTTAGCAGTGTGCTTAGATCATGTACAATTTCCAAAAGTACTATATCCAAAGATATGTCAGCCAAATTACCTTAATGTAGCATAGAGTTATGCTAACATTCTCTCCACTGTGCATGTTTTAAATGCAAACCACTTCATCTTACATGAGCCATTCTCTCTAAAGTACATAATAACTGGTGAGCGTCCCTTTAAGAGAACATAGGTACAATAATTGTATGATTTATTTTGATTGTATGGCTGAAACATTTAAGCCACAAGCATCAAAACAGTCCTTTTGAATAATTCTCCTGTACTTCCACATACAGAACAGTATTTATTAGTGTCAGAGTCTCTAACAAGTCCAGCACCCCTCCCATGATAAAAAGTGCGCTATTTTAAAAATGCACATTACGTTTTGTCAGCATATCATCCAAATGCTGAAAGACAGGAACATGAATCTAGCCAGAATTATTCACGAGTTGTCAACAATACATTTTACAGTTTGAAAAGGGATGGAACAGATGATGTTCATAAAGGTCAAAGGTCAAAGGGTAAAATATTTGCCTATTGTTCAATATGGAAGAAGCTAAGTTGATTTTTCTTCTTTAAGTTTTTAATTTCATTGCAAATGAATGAAAAGAAACATTTTCACTATGGAGTTCTTTTACTGAAAGCGACCGTTTTAAATTTAAATTGACTCTATTCCTATATTCTAAGACTTTTAATTTCCCCATAATTAAGGTTACTACTCACAAAAACTGCCAGGTAAAATGGGCAGAATATCGTCTGATAGTGACATTACCGGGAGGCATCTATGATACCACCAGCGAAATGAACAATTACACATTCTTTAATTCAGAATTTTTTCAACCACAGTTTCTAAAAACAGTCATAACAACCCAATCCGTATTTATTATGGGCTTTTTAGGGGGAGGGTGTTCGTTGAGTTTTATGCAGTGGTGGGTGGGAGTGGTGATGTTGAGCAGGGATTTCGTGTGGTCTGGGCCGTGGGCTTGAGAGGGTTAATAAGCTGCACGTTAATTCATTTTTGTATGAATGTAATGAAAATCTCAAGAACACCGTAGAACAATTGAAACCTACAATATGTAATATCATGAGACAACTCTCTTCCGATACAGGGGCCCCAAGTGTCTGAATTGTCTAAAGCGCTGACCGTTACGGATCACTGCGTCTCACCTCTGTCCAATGTGTCACAGTGCGGAAGCTTGCCGGTAGCTTCTCGTGGGTCGCTGGTGTACTTCAGGGGTTATCCCCGGGTTCATCCTCCGCCATTTATATCTTGTGCTGAAAATGGCGTTAAACCTTATAACAATAGTAATATAACAACATCTTCCGATACAATCCTTAAACCTTGTTTATCCAGGTGGATCTGGTTTGATTATTTAAATGCACAATGAATTTATACTGAGTGAGAGAGACATTGATTGCTTGATACCTGGTAGGTGGCATCGTAATATGTAATTTCAATACACTTGCGTAGCTGCGAGATGTGTACATTATTCATTAATTCTTTTAGTAATAGGTTAGTTCAAAAGATTCCACTTGTATGTTTGCTTGCTACAAATATAGGATTATCTAACTATACATCCATGTCCGACATACCATGATTACAGGAGTAACCTGGAGATATATTTTGACTCTTGGCAAGCATCCAATAATTTTACATCATACAATGTGTTTACACGAGAGGCTGTCATGTTGTATGTGCCGACATTTTTGTCTTCAAATTTCCAGTTATTTTACGTTAAAAAACTTATTCTCTAGTTAATTATGATTCTAAACATATTCTTTTTCCAAATAGGATCAAAGCCCATATCTCGCAAACTTACTGCAATTAAAGTGAAGTAAAGGTTGAAATTTTTCTTCCATAATATGCCGAAAAAGACGGAAAGTGGTACAAGGAAAGTAGAGTTTGATAAAGTCTTGTTTGCAAAATAATAGCAAACTGCTTAAAAGTATGACACAATATCAATTTCGTCTCGCTTGCCTTCGTCGCGGTAACTTTCAGCTCGGGGAAATATTTGTTCGGAATTTCGAGAAATCTGTGTCCCGCGTTTAAGGAAACCTGTGTGAGACATTAGCTAAAGTTCAGCATGTTCAATATACACTGATTTTCTGCAGAATTTTCTCCCTCTTTCAAAATGAAAATCATGCATTAAAAGTCGAATTATAGGACTACCACAAGTATTCTAGCGACATTATAATTTAAATAGTTGTATCAATCACGTGAGTTAAAATAAATATTTGTATACGTTGGTTCCAACATCTTTAGGTCCTACTCTTTTACAATCTTTATTTTTTCTTACTCTTTTTCAACCTGTGTATCAATCAAGAGAATGTGAGAAAGAGCGACTCTTTAAATAAAAACACAGGAAAGTACGTTGTAAGCCGTACATGATGTTTGTATACCGCATATTAAAATTTAGCAACAAAAAAATAAAGAAACCGAACCGAAATCTCTCTCTGTCACCCTCTTGATTTATTAAGTCAAAATAGATATTTGTATACGTTTATTTGCACGTTATTCGGTCCTACTCTTTTACAAGCTATATTTGGTTTTACTCTTTTTAACACGTTTTGGTCCTACTCTTTCTCAACGTGCGTTTGGTCTCACTCTTTGTCACCTTGTGTTTGGTCTCACTCTTTTTCAGCTTTTATTTTGGTCTTACTCCTTTTCAACCAGTAGTTGGTCCTACCGATTCTCAGCTTGCGTTTGGTCTTACTCTTTAACATCTTGTATTTGGTCTTACAATTTAACTTCTTTTATTTGGTCTTCCTCTTTAACATCTGGTATTTGGATTTACATTTTATGATCTTGTCATTGGTCTTACTCTTTAACATCTTGTATTTGGTTTAGCTCTTTAACATCTTGTAAATGGTCTTTCCCTCTAACATCTTCTATTTTGTCTTACTCATTAACATCTTGTATTTGGTATTGCTCTTTAACATCTTGAACTTGGTCTTACTCTTTAAAATGTTGTATTTGGTCTTACTCTTTATCATCTTGTATTAGGTCTTACTCTTTCACATCTTGTATTAGGTCTTACTCTTTATCATATTGTATTTGGTGTTACTTTTTAAAATTTTGTATTTGGTCTTATTCTTTATCATCTTGTATTAGGTCTTACTCTTTCACGTCTTGTATTGGGTCTTACTCTTTATCATATTGTATTTGGTGTTACTTTTTAAAATGTTGTATTTGGTCTTACTCTTTATCATCTTATATTAGGTCTTACTCTTTTACATCTTGTATTTGGTCTTACTCTTTATCATCTTGTATTCGGTTTTACATTTTAACATCTTGTATTTGGTCTTACTCTTTTTCAGCCTCGTTTTGATATTACTCCTTTCCAATTGTTGTTTGCTCTTATTCTCTTCCAACTTGTATTTGGTCCTACTCTATCTCAACTTGTGTTTGGTCGTACTCATTTTGATTTTGTGTTTGGTCTTACATTTCCTTAGCCTGAATTTGGTCTTGCACTTTTCCAATGTTTTGTTCGGCCTTACTCTTTTTAAACCTATATTTGATTCTACTCTACTTGAACTTGCGTTTGGTCTTCTTCGTTTTCAACTTGTTTTGGTTGTAATCTTAATAAACTTGTGTTTTGTCTTAATCCTTTTCAACATGTATGTGTTCGTACTATCGATGACTAGTTCTTTTATGTAGTTTTACTGATGGAAATGAATGGCATTACCATTGTTTATTCATCCTACAAACAAGACGATAATGAAATGAAGAACAGACAAAAAGCACATACGTGATCCAATAAATAAATTGGAGGAAGACAAGAGATATTCTACACATAAATTAGATCAATACAAATATGATTGTTGAATTTTAGACAAGATGTAAAGAGTGTTAGAATTAGAATTACAACCACGTGGAGAACTTAAGGAGAAAAAGTAACAGTAATGTGTCATCTTGAATAAAAAGAATTGTCTCAATACTCATGCCAAAGTTAAAGAAACGCCGTGGTTCGAAAATAACATAACACTAAGTGGTATCATGAAAATCCTTTTATAAATGTAGAGACGCAAACGAAGCTAAGTTTAAAGAATGTTTTGAACTCACAACTTTAATTAACTAAACGTAATTGGAAAAGTTCAATTTGGTCATTAACTGCATGTGATCTGCTACTGTTCAGTCTAAGAAAAATTAAAAATCTATAACAGTCCAGGCTCCATTGATTTCTAAAATTCTGTCGGAGTAATTTAGGTTTATTTCTTCTTAGGTTGTTGCTGTTGTTGTGGGGTTTAACGCCATTTTTCAGCACATGGTAGGCTATACATGGCGGCCAGTATTAATGGTGGAGGAAGAACCCGGGAAAACCCCAGAAAGAACCACCGACCCACGAGAAGCTACTGGCAAGCTTTCTCACATACCCACATTGGCTGAATCCGAGACTCGAACCGCCGCAGACAGAGGTGAGATGGCAGTGATCCGTAACGAAGAGCGCTTTAGACCACTTGGCCACTCGGGGCCCCTTTCTTCTTAGGTATATAAATTTTAATATCATACGGGCGAATTATCTGCTTCTCAGAAATAAGGATTTTTAACGTGTATTCAAAGAGGCAATGGGGATACATTATTACCAAAAACCTGGAGACCTATATCGTTGATCACTGCTACCTACACACTCTCATCTGTAATTATTGCGAACAAATTAAAAACATTTAACCCAAACGTGTACACCAGATTGAGCGAGTTTAATTTCAGGTCGTTATATAGGGGATATATAGGGGAAATGTAAGAACTGTTTAAGATATAATGCAACATGTAGAAGAAAATAATAATATTTCTGGTCTTCTTCTCTTTGTGGACTTGGACAAAGCTTCCAATTTCGTAAAGAGGATTGTTGCACTCTAAATAAATCGCTTTAGTATGTAATATTCTAGTCCATTAGAAATTATTTTGAAAAAGAACAAAAAATATTTTTAAACGTCTTGCGGGATAATCAAATCAAATTATAAGATAACATAAATAGTCTCTATTCAAGAATATCCAAGATGAGGATTCAAAATGGTTAACACTAAAATATGCATCATGAGTTACAGAGATATATTTTGCATAATTCAAAACTTTCAGACAATACGAAATATTTATGATTCCGGAATGAAGTTATGAAAATGCTTTATGCTGTTGTGGACTTGTGCTTTATTCCTTTGATTAAAAGTTGAAGAAAATAACATGCCGGAATCTTAACAATCATTTCTAGCTGTGGCAGTGTCGCTAAATGCGAATATTTAAGTTGTAGGGCACCTAATTTTCTGTAAACATCGGTACAGTTGTGGGGATTTGTCATGCAACAAACAGTTTCTTAGTTTTAATTCTTTTAGACAATCTATGTGAATGAAACTTTTACCAAAATGAGGGTGCTATCTAGAATATCTAAGAAAACAAACATAAGAAACTTCAGATAATATCTTATATAGACCATTAATGGCATTGCCGCAATGACTAATCACTTAGGCAAAGAGTTGTGTAAAATATTCATTGAATTTTATCTCCGCTCAAATGAATGTCTTTGTATAATAAAACTAACTATAAACGGAGAAAACAAGTATTCATTGATACATGTGTGTACAAAGTGTTTTTGTATTAAATAATTTCAATTGAACAATCCTGCTTGTAATCTTCTTTTACACAAAACTCGAGAACACAAGTTATGTTCTTTTGTTGAAAACAGAGAAATCACTCTTTCCTTTATTGCAGTTAAATGTTTTAGATACAATTTGTTTGGATGGCTGAAACATAAATGCTCACACCTTGCACATTTAACTACACTGTAACAGATACCATATTATGAAAACAGAAACAAAAGAATCCTGATACGCATCACAGTGACGAAGCCAATCTTGTTAGCGTTCTTTCGTATCCGAATTATTATTTAAATTATTGAACAGGACCTCTTAATATGGGGCAGTTATGTATAAAGATAACGAAATATCAGACTACTGCTCGCGAACACCTCCATCAATTGCCAGTAACGCTTAGCGGAGTTACTTATGTCTTGCGAATATAGGGGTGATTAAGTCAATGGAAAGAAGGTTAATAATATATTGTCAGAGAGCATAAACATGTTTAGAGGTATGTAATATCGCATGCATATATATATATATATATATATATATATATATATATATATATATATATATATATATATATATATATATATATACTACACAGAGAAGAATTTGGAGCTGTGTGTGGAGAGATGCATCAAATACCACTATGGAGAAAGACTATTCTGGTACAAAATTAGGGATATTCACTTCTTTCCTCTTTTGATCTGTACACGGTGTTTTTAATATCAATCATTCTCTAATGATCTATGGTACAGTTTGTGCTAAGCTGTTTAGACATATGTTTCATTTGCCACTTTAGTCGTGTGTCCAAAAGCGCATTTACATATTAACGACAACATTTCTTAAATTTTCTGTACACACCTTTTTACTGTTTCACCAATGCACCACACATCTCATATTTCCCTTATCACATGAAATAGTTTGCTTAATCTTTAACATTCTACCTATTGCAAGGATATTACTATGTCTGAAATCATTAGAAAATAAACAGCTAATGACCATTAAATTAGTATTGAAGACACCAAAGATTGACACTGTTCGGTAATTTCTCTCTCTCCCTCTCTCTCTCTCTCTCTCTCTCTCTCTCTCTCTCTCAGAGTTCCTTACGGTATTATTTGGTTTTTAATCTGTAACCAAAGTGCACGTTCCAAACGCTTCAGAATCTTTCTTGCTTCAAATGACTTTAATGTTCTCTAGAATTCATTCATACAGAGACTGAACGTCTGTTTAAACAAACAACGAACGCACTAATTTATCATGCCCTGTTTCCTGTATGTGTGTTTCCTAATACCTTAGTTTTCATTTTGCTATGTCATTCATTTTGCAACCCCGTTGTTCAGAATCGTACTGAAAGCAATGAATAAACGTAATGAAAGTCTAGTTAGGTGTTTCATATCAGACGGGACCTCTATGTTTGGGACTTAACAATGCTACTGGAATTATGCTTTACATAAAAAAATATTTTATCTAGCAACTGATACGTTTCAGTTCCCTTCAAATATACACTAGTTTCCACATTTTCTTAACCTTTCCAAACTTTTGTCCTCTGCTGTATTGCTACATTGATAATTTTAGAATTTACTTTTTTTAATTAATTTATGAATGGTCGATCTTAATTAAGGAACAAAAGACGGAACTCAAAGCAACTCCTTTAGTTCTTCAGAATGAGTCCAACTAAAGAAAATATCATCAATACGCTTAACATATAAAATCGTTATATATTGAGCTAAAATAATTATTTTTTCACATACACCTATTTAAATATTTGCATAATATGGAGTCAGCTACTTCCCAATAGCAGTACCGTTTGCTTGGAGATATATTTGTCATTAACAATAAATTATTTCATCTTTCTAGTAAATTTAACATTTCATCATCCGTTCGTTTCATTTTCGGATTATCAAGCATGGTCTTACGGAAAGCAGCCAATCATTTTCGATGTAAGTATAAATTATATCAATATCTGTTTTATCCAGGATACATTTTTTAGCAAAAATCCTTCTGTATTTTTAAAGTATAGCATCTTTGTCTGAGCCAAAGGGTTTAAATACAATCTATCCATTCGGCAATACGATCCGTCTCACTTGAATAACTTGAAACGATGAGCTTGCCTAGAGAAACTTGTTTTGGTCTCGTCTTGGCTTTCACAGGTGTGTCTAGGTTTCAAGCTTCCACAGGTGTGTCAATGTATCAGGCTTCGACAGGTGTGTCAAATTTAGGAAGACAATCAAAGTACTTTGGCATTTGATTATCAGAAAACAAGTAGTTGAATTCAATTTTATTCAAAACAGACCTTCAAAGCATTTATAAGTTCATGTCTCACTCACAATGCTGTATCTTTATCAATTAGCTTGGAAAAAGGTCCATAATGTTCCAGAAAACTTAAATATTGTTCTCCTTCAAAACTATGCTAGTAACGGTTCATGGCAGCTGAGGCATTATTTTTATTAGCTTTCTTTGTTACAAATAAAGATTTGTTTTCAGAGAAATCTTGCAAAACCCAAATTTCTGATTTAGATAGGTTTGAATTCCTAATCAAATCGTAAGGAATGCTTTTATTTTCTTATGTCAGAAATGCAATTCTCTGCAACCTCTTGTATACGAGCTGGCTACAAACTGAATTATTTTCTAAACTTTGGATTCAAGTGTCTGCTTGTTTTGTTTTTAAGTTGCCAAATTGGTGAAATTAAATTTACTGACAAACGCGTTTTTCCGTATTCCTTATAAAACTGAGACCTTTTGAAAGAAACGTATTCTCCATAGAAGTCAGACTGCAACATTTGCAAAACTTATTATCCACCAAAGTGCAAGGTTCAGCAACAGTCTCATCCGTCCAATGTATCATTTTAATCCCTATACGGAACTTTGAATCTTCAAACTTAGGGATCAAATCAATGGTTTTGTCCAAGTTCATGTGTTCATCAGAGGAAAGTTTCAGAAAACAATTTGACAGCTGACTGAAGATTTCGCATTGCGAACAGCTGAAAATAAGTGTTCATATTCAAATAATAACTGTTTAAGTTCATTTCTTTCTTGCTGTTACAAATGTGAAAGTTTCTGGCCTGGATCTTTCTCAATTTCTTAATTCCGAAGATTTGTCTCTCAAATATTAGTAGAATCCGATGATATTCTTTCACTTAAGTCTTCACGGAGTGGAACAGGTACAACTAAACTAGTTGTATGTTTAACCTGGCTATCTCATGCATTATAGTGGTATTCCTATGAATTAGTTAGATCCCAGGGAATACAAATATTATAATTTAACTGATTCATTTTCTTCTTGACTTTGTAAGGGCCGTGATATTGAATCTGAATAAAAATTTGAAGAATGAGTGACAGAGACAGAACTTCACTATTACCAAACTCAAAGGTTCTCTACAATGCAGTTTTGTTAAACCGTAAATTCACTTTTGACTTGAATTGTCGCACAAGGCTCGTTCATTGCTTTTATCAGGACAATGACGAAGAGGACACACCAAAAACATGGAAAGTAAACATGTGACATCACAAATACATATTCCAGCAAAGGTATACAAATATTAGAGTCATTGTTCATTTCAAGAATCTTTACGTTTCTGGATCAAAACATGCAAGACAAAGTTTTAATTATTTGCACAACAAGACTCAGAAGCTTTCTGATTGGCAATTTTGTTAAATCTTATAAAGGCAATAAAAACACGAGATAAACTTAAGTGAGATCCAAACCTCCAACTATTGATAAAACTGGTTATTTTAACCGTTTCCTTTGCCCTTTCATTTCGAAGATGACCACGACATAAGTATGTACCTAATACATGTAAGTGTAAGCCATGTGATCGTGACCTAATTAACTCCTATTTTGCAAACGTCAAACCAGGATGGTACGCATTTTAGGTTTAATATATTGCATGTGATACATCCAGTTGGTCTATATAGTGTACGGTTTAAGCTGCAATGGAACATGTGGATGGAACTGAAGTAAGTATACCCATTAGTATCGCGGAGCATTTTTAGGCATAAGTAACAGAAAGAAATAAAGAATACGTCTACGTAGATCTGTAGTCGCTCATACAAAGTAGTTGACATACTTAAAAAGGCATTTCATAATGGCGATCTATAGTTTCGTATTTTGCATATGCACCTTTCAAAAAAGTGCTAGCTCCACTTCGTCATTTTCACTTCCTGAACTTCATAGGTATATTGTATAAACAAAGAGCTGATAATTTGTTTACTTTTTATATTTTTGGTAATTCATTCATTGCACTATCAGAAACTGGTATTGTCTAGTCTGACAAAATGTAATTTTCCTTACTTTAATAGCTGCTATGGATAGAGTACTTTAGACTTATTCAGTCTGATTTTTGAGCAGTGTACTTAGATCATGTACAATTTCCAAAAGTACAACATCCAAAGATATGTCAGCTAAATTACATTAATGTAGCATAGAGTCATGCTTACATTCTCTACACTGTGCATGTTTCAAATGCAAACAACTTCACCTTACATGAGCCATTCTGTCAAAAGTACACAATAACTGGCGAGCGCCCCCTTTAAGAGAACATAGGTACAATAATTGTATGATTTATTTTGATTGTATGGCTGAAACATTTAAGCCACAAGCATCAAAACAGTCCTTTTGAATAATTCTCCTATACTTCCACATACAGAACAGTATTTATTAGTGTCAGATTCTCTAACAAGTCCAGCACGCACACACACACACACACATACACACACAAACGTGATAAAAAGTGAGCTATTTTAAAAATGTACATTACATTTTGTCAGCATAGCAACCAAATGCTGAAAGACAGGAACATGAATCTAGCCAGAATTATTCACGAGATGTCAACAATACATTTTACAGTTTGAAAAGGGATGGAACAGATGATGTTCATAAAGGTCAAAGGGTAAAATATTTGCCTATTGTTTAATATGGAAAAAGCTAAATTGCTTTTTCTTCTTTTAGCTTTTAATTTCATTGCAAATGATTGAAAATAAACATTTTCCCTATAGAGTTCTTTTACTGAAAGCAACAGTTTTAAAATTAAGTTGACTATATTCGTATATTCTAAGACTTTAATTTTCCCCATAATTAAGGTTACTTCTCACAAAAACATGCCTCGTGGCAAATTCCGTAACCAAGAGCAGAATGAGCATAATTAGTTTATTTTCATGCATAACTTCAACATAACATTTTAAAGAGAAGGATTTTCAGCATCTTTCCAAACTGGTTATACTGGCTATTTAAAAAAGACCTTTGATTTCCTTTATTTTGGTGTATGATTGATGGGTGTACTATGGGTTATATAGTATACAGCTTGGGCTTACTCCAGATATTCACCTCTCAAAAGACTGCTAGCTCCACTTGGTCATTTTCACTTCCTGAACTTCAGTGGTATATTGTATAAAAAGAGCAGATAACTTTTTTTTACATTTTATATATTTGGTAATTCATTCATTGCACTTTTAGAAGCTGGTAAAGTCTAGTCTGGCAAAATTGATTTTCCCTATTTTATTAGCTGCTATGGAGAGTGTACTTAGACTTATTCAGGCTGATTTTTGTATCACAAGGAAGCAGTCATTTTAGTTAGCAGTGTGCTTAGATCATGTACAATTTCCAAAATTACAATATGCAAAGAAGTGTTAGCCACATTACATTAAAGTATCATAGAGGTATGCCAACATTCGCTCCACTGTGCATGATTTAAATGCAAACAACTTCACCTTGAATGTGTCACTCTCTCAAAAGTACATAATAACTGGTGAGCGCCCCCATGCCAGAATGGTCTCTGCTAACTTTTGTTATATTCTGTTGAGCAATTTTCGAGAAGTCACCTTATGATTTTTCTATTTTAGTTTTCTATTTGTTGGTTTAAAGCCATTTTTCAGCACAAGATAGGCTATAAATGGCGTCCAGTATGTTTGATGGTGAAGATTCCCGAAAAGCCCAGGAAGCGCTCTGGTATACCCACGTTGGGCCAAGCAGAGACTTGAGCTGTTTTATAGTAAATGGGAATCATCTGAACACAGACTGACGTATTGTTACACAAATGGAATTCTGTCACATGTGGTTGAATTCTGTGGAACTGATAAAGCATTAATTCCAATGTTGTCTGTAATGCGCATAATTCATGCAATCAAGATAAAATGTGCTACCGAGACGATTCTGAAACGATAGCAGTAGATCATTACTAGAACATAAAAGTAGAGCGGATGCATCTAATCAAACCCATCTTAGCTTTTGTTTGCCAATAAACTGTTTATTGCATTCAATATACACCGTTACCATAAATGTTGATGATTAAAACAAGGTCGATACAAATATTCAAACCAATCGTACTCCAGCAATGCATTCGGATCATCGCAAGTATTTCTGGAAACATACACAAGCCTAGGATATATGGCAGCGAAGTACTTTGCAGAAAATTAATAGTTTTTGTTCGCCGTAAATTTCTTCGCACCAAAAGAAATCAAACATCTTAAATATAGATGTGTTATCCATTTGGGTCCCCTCGACTATTTTTGGCCATTGTATTGATCTTAGGATTGTCTAATAAATTGCGACTGAACTAACATTTATAAGGTTTGCAAAAATGCTTTGAAGCGGCACTTACCGGCATGCATTCGTTGCTTCATACGCTGGATTCATAATGTACGCGACAGTTTTGATGGTTGGAGCCCTCTGGCAGAGTACGAAATCACTCCATCAACATAAGTTTGAGAGACCACAGTGTCTTTAATGTTTTGAACCGAAAACGCAGGTTCTCTCACAACTATACTTAAGGAGTATGCTTACAATTCTTGGACACGTAACGATATATTGCATTCTTTATATTTCCCTGTCTTGTCCCTGACTGTCAATTTTAGAGGAAACAGTTATTCGATGAAGAGGTTCATAGACAAGCTGCGGAAACTTTGACAGACATATCAAACGTCTAAAATGATGAATCTACATAACAAAACTCTAGACGTTGAAAATAACTGCTGTAGATTCCAGTCCAGTAGTTAATCAAGGAGATGAATCTTTTCCACTAAGATGCGTACTCAAAATTAGCCAAGGCATCTACCATGAATAAAGGTTATCCTTCATAGTAATGCGTGGACAGGATTATAAATTCAAAATCAACCTGTCCACTAATGTTCTTCAAATAAAATATTCTGGATTTGATATGATATAAATACTAACTGAAATGTGTTCTGCTACACGTACGCATTCTTGGATAAATTTACATGTCTCTACCATCACAAAAAGCATGTACATACTCCATCGTCTGTATATGATCGTGTAACTGAATTCCATAAGAGCTACTGGTGTTTTGCTCTTTCTATATATATATATATATATATATATATATATATATATATATATATATATATATATATATATATATATATATATATATATATATGATTTGTTGTTGTTGTTGTGGGGTTTAACGCGATTTTTCAGCACACGATAGGCTATACATGGCGGCCAGTATTAATGGTGGAGGAAGAACCCGGGAAAACCCCGGGAAGAGCCACATACCCACGAGAAGCTACTGGCAAGCTTTCTCACATACCCACATTAGTCGAATCCGAGACTTGAACCCATGTAGACAGAGGTGAAATGGCAGTGATCCGTAACGGAGAGAGCTTTAGACCACTCGGCCACTCGGGGCCCAGGTGAGTTAATAATAATAATGATAATAATAATAATATTAATAATAATAATAACGTGCAGTTTGTTCGCATTTGTGTTGGGAGTCTAAAAAAAAAGTCATAACAACCCAATCTATATTTATTATAGGCTTTTCAAGGGGAGGGTGTTTGTTGAATTTTCTGCAGTGGTGGGTGGGACTGGCGGTGTTGAGCAGGGTTTCGTGTGGATGGGACCGTGGGCTTAAGAGGGTTAATAAGCTGCACGTTAATTCATTTTTGTGTGAATGTAATGAAAATCTCAAGAACACCGTAGAACAACTGAGATCTACAATATGTAATATCATGCGATACATATCTGCCGATACAGGGGACCCGAGTGGCAGAGTTGCCTAAAGTTCTCACCGTTACGGATCACTGTTTCTCACCTCTGTCTGCGTGGGATCGAGTCTTGTGCTTGGCCAGTGTGTCTAAGTAAGAAAGCTTGCCGGTAGCTTCTCGTGGGTCGGTGGTTCTTTCATGGGCTATCCCCGGGTTGTTCCTCCGCCATTTATATATTGTGCTGAAAATGGCGTTAAACCTTGTAACAATACTAATGTAACAACATCTTCCGATACACCAAATCTTTAAACCTTGTTTTTCCAGGTGGATCTGGTTTGATTACTTAAATGCACAATGAATTTATATTGAGTGAGACAGACATTGACTGCTTGATACCTGGTACGTGGCATCGTAATCTGTAATTTCAATACACCTGCGTAGCTGCGCGATGTGTACTTTATTCATTAATTCTTTTAGTAATAGGTTATTTTAAAAGATTCCACTTGTATGTTTGCTTGCTACAAATATAGGATTATCTAACTATACATCCATGTCAAACATACCATGATTACAGGAGTAACCGGAGATATCTTTTGCCTCTTGGCAAGCATCCAATAATTTTACATCATACACTGTTTTTACACGAGAGGCTGTCACGTTATATGTGCAGACATTTGTGTCTTCAAATTTCCAGTTATTTTACCTTAAAAGTCTTATTCTCTAGTTAATTATAATTCTAAACATATACTTTTTCCAAATAGTATCAAAGTTCCAAATAGTATCAAGCCCATATCTCGCAAATTGCTGAAAGGAATATAGCGAAACTTACTGCAATTAAAGTGAAGTAAAGGTTGAAACTTTCCTTCCATAATATGCCGACAAAGACGGAAAGTGGTACAAGGAAAGTAGAGTTTGATAAAGTCTTGTTTGGAAAATAATAGCAAAATTCAAGCATAATAGGCTGGAAAGTTTTAGACCTTAAATATGACCCAGGACCCGATTGGACAGACTTGAGAAAGCTAAATTGAGTATATATAAATATAAAACTTTATCAAAGGTTTTACGATTATATTAGATTTAAAATTCCTCAGAGGAGTTGCCTCTGGATACCTTGTTGACGCACACATAATGGTCAACAGGTATTGGTTATCTGACTTAGTCTTAGGTAAGGACCAACACAATCTGCCATAATTCTACTAAAGGGTTCGTCAAATGCAGGAATAGGTTGCGGATGAGCCTTATGTATTTTCTGATTGGATTTTTGCTACCATTTGACAAGTATGACAAAATCTACAGAATTTACAAGCATCCTATTTGATGTTTGGTCAATAGAAATGATTCAAGATCTTGTGAAAGATCTTAGTAATCCCTAAATGACCAGACAGAGGAGTTTCGTGGGCCGTACCATTTCCTGTCTGTAAGGTTTTGGAACTACAGTTTGATAGTTCACTGACCACGCATGACCAGCAGGTACCGCAGGAGGTCTCCATTTTCTCATAAGAATTCCATTTTTAATGAAATAACAGAACGGTAACTTCCGTGGCTTTAGTTTTACTGATGGTCCTTTGAAACAAACAGGAGATCTCATGATTTTTTTCCTGTTCGATGACAAGTAATTGTCGTTCGTCATCCTGATTAGGATAAACTTAATGAGTAGTTAAAGAGGAGCACTATGATCAATACCTTTTGATCGATCCACACAAGGAGTGAAAGCGACCTCATCAAAAGCCTGTACATGTGTCAGCTAAAGGAATAATTTTCTTATCAACATCATTCTCAAGAGCTTTCTTTGTCATAGCTCTGGTAACTGAACAAGCTGGGAAGAAATCGGGGAATACTTTTTTAATTTAATCGACTTCCTAATCAAAGCAAGGATTGACAGTTACAAGTGGATTAACCAAAACCTTGACTCCAGCTAGTTCGTTGCCTAGTAATAAATGAATGCCCTTAACGGGTTAAACAGTCACTGTGCCGACCGTCACGTGTCGGATGACAAATTTACACAATGGAGAGGAACATTAACAAAGTTACACTTTCCTCCCTGAATATAAATAATCTCACCAGAAGAAAACTTCTCAGAAAAGGGCCAATAACCTGGCAATAAAAGACTCTAAAAAGCTCCTGTGTCCCATAAAAATTAAATAGGGATAGGATTGGCCGAATCACCCACAAGTGATATAGAACCCTTCATGGTTCATAATTCTCCATAATAAAATCAGGCTGGGGTTTATTAGACCCAACAAATGTATTGCTTTCAATACATGACCGTGACAATGCCCTCTTAGAAATAAGAGCATTTGGAATAGGTCTGTCTTGATTTAAATGCCTATTTTTCAATTTGTCGCAATCAGAAATAACGTGTCCTTTCTTCTTACAATAGGTACTCATAGGAAGAGACAAGCATGTTTGGTCAAGCATATCTGAAGCTTGATATTTAAAAGTTGTGCCAGTTAGAGATTTGGATGGGTTTGTATAAGGCTGAAATATTTTTCCGCCAGAAGGCTGTTGAGTGGAAGTCTTAGGTACAATAGTAACTTTACGAGTCAAAGAATACTCAACAGCAGTCAAATAGCATTTTCCGAGGTTCCGACTTTATGCACGTCAAGTCTTAATTTCACAATGGATACAGTGCTTGAACTCTTCAAGTAATACAAATTGTTTGAGGTTTTCAAATTCTTGATCAACTTTTATGGCTAAGCACCATCTATCAAATAATTGTTCTTTTTCTCTAGCAAATTCGACATGAGTTTGTCCAGCTTTATTTTAGTTTCTGAATTTTTGCCGATAAGCTTCAGGGACTAACTTATAACTCTTTATGATCCATACCTTAACCACATCATAGTCACCACTTAGGTGAACTGACAGTGAACAGTAAATATCGCTAGCTTTACCAATAAGTATAGATTGTACTAACTGAGTCCGATTCGTCCTTGGACATTGCAAATTTTCAGCAACTTTTTCAAAATAAGGAAAATATTTGTCTACATCTTTTTCTCTAAAAAGGGCAATAAGCTAATATTCTTTGCAACATCGAAACTTAAATTTATATTTGAAGTGAGAATGTGCTTTTCACTTCCAGCTCCATTTCTTTCATTCTAAATTGATAAACCATCTCTTTCTCTCTTTTTTACTTTTTCCTTTGTTATTTTCGTAATTGCATTTGTTTATCTTTCTCTTTTAGGTCTCTCTCATTCTCTTTTCTTTCTCATATTGTAACCACGCTTGTTTTTCTTGTAAATGCATTTTTTTTTCTTTTTCTTCCTTATCTAATTGCATTTGCATCTGTATATATTCTTTCTGTAATATTATTGTTCTTTCTCTTTTCCAATTTCATTTGTTCTCTCTCTTTCTCCAATTGCAACTTCATTTGTTTTTGTTTTTTATCTTTCTGAAGTTCCACATTCCTCAACTCCAATTCAATTTTATATTTTACTTATAATTCCTTTACTTTTATATAGTCTGATACAGACTTACTGATCGAAACCAAAGCTTTTTTATCCAAAACATTTTTTCTAGAAAGTACTGGACCACACTATTTTTTATTTCTTGCTTCGTTAAGGAAACCTTAACCTAAGAAAGATCATAATTTCCGGCAAGTTGAATTGATTCATCTCTTTTTAAAAGGTCTAATTGGTCCTGGGTATGACTTGAAATAAAGACTTCAACATTTGATGACATTTTAGAAATAACATGCCGATTTCACACAAGATTTTAAATGCCGGGGGAATTCAAATTTTAAAAAACCAAAGTTTTCTGAACTATTTTAGCCAAAATTCAAACGTCCCAGGACGATGCCCCAATTCTTATGTTACGTGTTTAGTCTCTAATAAACAGTAACAAAAGAAGGAGTGAAAAACACAATAAAAAATAAAAAAATAAGAACTTAGGGTTTGAAGAATCAAATCCAAAAATAATCCAAGAATAATCCACGAATTAAATTTTAGAAGTCCGAATAATGAAATGTTCTAATGAATTCAAGTTCGAGTGCCCTTGAAAAATCAAAAATGGAAGGCGATGACGTACACTTTAGCCTTGATTTTGCTATATCGTCTACAGTTCTTTATTATTCCACAGTCAATAATATTCCTGTATTTGAATTTCCGAATAAAATTTAAATAAATGTCTTTGTCTGAATGAGCACACAAATATTTCGAACAAAAAGAATTAATCTTTCAGAATCAGAATAATTTGAATAAAAGTTAAAATATCACTCCAAACAATCACAACAAAAGGAACATCTTTACGTCCCAGAATATAGAAGCTCAACTGCCATATTTCTCTATAAACACATGTCATACAATAAATTGAGACCGAAAACAGATTCCCGGACGAGGGTCACTAGATCACATTCTAGAATGGTGTAGAAGGTATCTACATATCTAATGGCACGCAATCCAGTACACCCTCGATTACACTATTTCCATCACACGTTAAAAATTAATTTAAAAAAAGAACTTATTTACTTGATTCTTAATCAAGGCCAGTAATTAGGTCAACACAAGATACAAAGTTCGGTGTTGATAGCTAACAGTCAGGTCAAACTAATTTATGAAAAATATCAAATTCCTAGTAAACAAAATTAGATTACTCTCACATAACGAAAATAAAACTAAAACGATTTTAAAACTTACAAACAATTAAATTAAACCAAATATAATATTCTATCAAATATACATAACACATGTCATCTTCCATATTTCCGAGACAACGATTTGATGATTTGAGGTTCATTTGTCAAGACTCTAAGGACATTGGTGTCATGGATATAACCATTTGATTCTTACCGAAATATATAATACCCAATGTTGGGATAACGAATACCTCATCAGTCAGAATGTGAAATTTGCGGTTAGCCTCTAAATATCCGATGTAACATAGAATCACATCATTGGCTACTCTAATCTCCAGTCCGAATTCCATTCCTGCAAACAACTAAAGACTCGCGCTGTCTAGAACCTCGCTCAGAGTGCCATAACCGTGGACACGGTATCTCGCCGTCACACATTTCAAGAAAAGGAAACTAACAATAATTTGATTCAAATATATTGATCATATTATCTCCACGTAAGTCAGATAGTCTACGCAAAAGCATCGGTGACTTGTATGGGTCGGCTTAAAATAGATTTGTGCAAATTTTCATTGATACGGTTGTTGGTTAAATTTAGGGGAGACACTTCAAAAATTAGTTTAATACATTTTCGTAAGCTTTACGTCCATTTCGTTCTACTTCTTGATCAAAATATCAACAAATAGGAAGGTTAAGATTGTGTTCAATGTAAAAAGTCCAAAAATTACCATTAAAGAAGGTCAGGCTTAGACTATATAAATATATCCTCGTCTAAAGATAGAGCATGACTGGAATAATATTACACATAGTTGTGTAGTGGACCCACTTGATTCACGCTTTGGACTAAAAAAAAACAACAGGATCGCACATCTGTAACAGGTTGAATAAAGTCGAGTGTAAGTTCCGAAATTAATTATCGATGGCGTCCTTCTCTTGACTTAATGGGAGGTGAATAAGAGTTTCTGCCTTTTGTTGTATTCCTAGCTCTTTCACATGCACTGTCAGATTTAATATAATATCAACCCAGCAGTACGCTTCTCACTTCAATAAAAATGTAATTATACAGGTTATGTTAACTGTCAAAAGTTATTCTGCTGTGGTTTATACCATATTGACCCCTATTACTACTAGTGAACTTGTGGTGTGGCTCTCCAATCGTTGTGCATTGTCGGTCTTGTGTCCGCCAACGATTGTAATGCATAAATTCTCGAAACCCACTTGACTGAAGATAAGACAGTGCAGAAACGTTCATCGTGCTATACACTGCTTGCTAACCGTACAAATGATGTCAATCGAATATCAAATATGACAGCTGATGCAAAAATTAGACGTACTGTCAAAAACTGCACTCAACATAATTTGACTATATTTAATAGATTCCTGCAGTACAGTGCTTTCCAGTTTGTACAAAAGCATGTTTTTTTTTCCTGCCCTACAATTAGTTTTCTTTTCTTATACTTTACAACTTATTTGTTTGGACATTTAAAGACCCTAAAATGTTTGTCCTTTAAGTACCTATGTCCTTTATATACAAATACAAAGTAGTTCAGAGCTAAGCTAATAGTATACACAATGCACGCATGAAAAATATTGTAACGCTGTGTTTATTTTTATTTATGGTGTTAAATAAGATACGACAAAACCATATTCTCAAGGGAATCTATAGCATTTTGATGACCAGGGCATTAAGGTGCTGGACCCTCGCATGGTCCCAAATGAACAAATTTCACACTCTCGGGATCGAGACCTGCTCTGGAAAATAAAAACAAAGTGATTATAGTGGGTCACTTAGTCAACAAACTACTTACTCATGTCGCGATTTGTAAATTTGGTTATGACAGAGTTCTTATTATTAAAGAAATGTGCACAATGTCGGAATTAGAACCTTGCGATAACCATTATCTTTCGACACTCCACATGTTGCAAAACTTTGCCATATATTTTTTTACCGATAGACATTTATCAACACGGGAACAGGCGTGTAGATATATGTTCGTTGGTAGTTCTATAAGTAGGAAGTAAAATTTGTGAGCCTAACTTGGGGATTAGTTTCAATTTATATCGATCTATTCGGAGTGATTCATAACAAATATTACAATAACGCATAGATTGATGGTTAACCAAGTAAAAGGCAATAACAATAGAGCAGTATTATACTTACAAACATAATGTGCATTTCATGTCGCATTCATTGCCGTACGTCTTCCCGTCGGAGGCACAGAACGGCATGTAATATCTCGGGCACAGGCATGGACAGTGTGATACGACGTCCGCCGGTACAAAGGCACTTACTCCTGATCGACGAGGAAAAAAGAATATTATTTTTGTTGACTTTGTTGAAAGCGATATATCCGTTTTAAGCTAGTTTTATGGTTATCCTCCCTACTTAGCCACCGCCAGGTGAGACCAGGTCGGCTGCTCCCAACTACTCTCCCAAAGCAAGTGCTGAGTCTTAGGACGTCTTTTCTAGTTACATGCCCAGGGAGGACAGGACGGCTTCTTCAAGTTACCCGCACAGAACAGACCACATTTCATGCGAAAGTTTATCCCCGATAAAGGCACTTAAAATCAATAATGTGATTAGAGTACCGTTAAACAAACCAACGACCGAGTAACCTCTTTCTTAAAATTTGCCTTCTACTATAGATTGCTCATTTTTGTGCATATTATTGATATTAGCACAAAATAACCAAAAAATAAAAGCCGAATTTTCAGTCAAAGAAAAGTGTTTCTATCACTACACCGTGAGAGGAATTTTTTTTCAGAGACCGGTTAAACTCGCATCATCTAGACACTCCTGATTTTATGGACATACATACTCCTTCATTTCCAAAATGTTCATTGTTTAAATGCTGCCGTTGCAATCAATGTCGGCTTTATGTATTTATATTAATTTTGCGCATAGATTAAAACTGTCGAATTGTTTTTATTTCTTTCTACGAAGCGGCGACAAATGCCTCCTTTGCATCCAAACGTATCTCAGTTCCGGCAAATAAAGATTAAATGCAATTCAGACTGCAACACCAAAGAACGGAGTTCGAGACCCGCACAAGAACCTTGTCACGTTTGTTAAGCCCCAGCTATAAAGTCATGTATAAGCTATAATCTACTGACTTGGAAATATTACTGCAGCCATGCGTTTGATGTCAAAAGATTTCCGCAGGCTAGTGTTAATCTCTTGCGCAATGTTACCGTGACCAGTCAGAAGACCGGAAAACTTGAGTTGGCAAAGGCTACCGATCGCATCATTTGACAAAGGCGTGCCGTACCACACCTATATGTCACAGCTGAGTCCTAAGATCACAGGGAAGCCCGCGGGGTGAACAAGGCGTGTTCTCATCCGTCCCCACCATGACAGACAGCGAGATGGAAAGTGTCCGTTAAGTTTGAATGGATCGGTCTACAGCGATATCCAATCAGAAATTGAGATAGAGTGCGTGATCACAATTCGGCGCGAATTATACCTTCGAACTTTTAAATGAAAAGTCAGTCTCACCTAGGAATATTGCTGAGCAATATAGGGTTACTCCGAGAGAACCACTCGTAAATTGGCGGTAAAACTTAGAGGTATATACTCAGGAAAGAAAAAGTAAGTTATTTGCTCGATTTTTGCAGAATATTACTGCATCATAATTGTAATTATTTGTAGTATGTATACTTAATTACTACCATCGTTTAGTATGTAGACTTACATTTGTAGTGTTTCATTTACATGCGTATTTGAGAAATGGGCTTGAGTTTTACGTAAATAATTATGTAGATTGCTAACTTGTGGTCAGAATTAATTTTGTAATTCGCTATTAGGTTACCTCGTAGTAAACAAATACATTTATTAATGCATTATGTTAGAATTTGCACCTGCTTGAATTGTCAATTTGGAAAATGGGTGAAGTATATAAGATTAGTTACTATGGATGTATGCATATATCAGAGCATGACTATTTGAGTGTTGTGTACTTTGTATGAGTTGCAAGGTAAAGAAATGCGTCTGATTATTGTGATATTATTTAGTATAACAGGATTAGGAATTTATTGATGTATGTATAAGAAGTAATTGATACCGTGCTGTATTATGACGTCTTACCAAACGTATAGGTACCTCGATGTGAATGAATGCGTGACCGAAGCAATTTAATAGCCGTTATCGTATGATGGGCTGTGTGTATTGTGAGATGAGAGGGTTAAGGAAAAATATTTTACCGAATGTGTCTTCGCATGAAGCTTTTTAGCGGACACAGAACTTCGGGTTCTATTGAGTCTCAAACCTTCTAGAGGTGGAGATGGAATGGAGACTAGCTGAAACAGTCGAAGTCGACGGAAGTCTAGTCGATGGAGAGATGGTAGAGGAGGAGTAAAATGAATCTAGAGAAGAAAATGGAGGAGGAGGAGGAGGAGAAGGAGTATAGAACAGTCGAGGAGAAGGAGAACGAATTTGGAGAAAGTCGGGGAGGAATAGGTGAAGGGATTGGGAGAAATAGGAGAAACAATACCACAGATAAATATAATACATGGATAGGTGGAAATTGATCTCACACTGATAATCAAGTGATGTAACAGGCTATTCAATGGTCGAGCGGAAGGATTGTATTTGGGAATTTGATTATTGAATTGTTATTAAATTGTTATTCATTGAACTTCAACCGTTTTGTATATTTAACCATCTAACCGTCGGCATTGCTGACTGGGGCTTTACATATCTTTCACTAAACTTAACTTCCAACCAAAATCGAGGATTGGTGGGACTTCTATTATAGTTTAATTAAAATATTGGAGCACCCAACCCCAACCATAAAACCCCCTCAAATGCCACACAATTGAATAGAAAGAAGCACAAAATATATCACGATGTATGTGACCACCAGCGCTGTCATTGCGTACTGACTGTGGGACAGTGGGAAAGGATACCAAACTACATAAATAAAGAGCTGCAGTGGAAACTCTGACTCATATCTTCTGATTCGCAGTCCAACACACACACACACACACACAATGCTTGACATGTCCGACCCAAAAAGTGCCCTCTGCTACTACATTCATAGTACTCAGTTTAGATTTACCGTCGAATTTTTTCAGGTCCCTCAAACTCAAAGACTTCAGAGAGAGACAAACATACAGACAGAGAATGTATAATATGTACTCTGTGTCTTGGATATGACGCAAGATGCATAAATCTATCACAGAAAAAACACATATAACAATTAGTGTATCCGAAATACAGGGTATATATTTTATTTATAACACATGCAAAAGCATATACTCATATTTATAATGTTTATTTTTTATGAGCCTTTATTTTACAGGAAATAATTGAATCATTACAAGTTATTGACGGTTGATCCAAGCCCTTTTTAATGTTGGACTTAATATTGCCACGGGCCATAAAATTCTCTCTCTCTCTCTCTCTCTCTCTCTCTCTCTCTCCTGAGATGATCAGTTTAACTGTCGGTTGTACCATCACAGATCGAGAGATACAGAGAAAGAGTGGCAACTTAAAAAGGAGAGACAGAAAAGCAAGGAAAGGTGGAGGAATTACGATAAAATTGTATAATGTTTACTTCGTTTATGAACTATTGATTAAGTAGTAAACAAGGATTCGTTTTCTCTCATTATTTTCCTGTTTTATATTTGACTAAAACTGACAATCCTTCTCGAACTGGGTCTGGAGAATATAGAAGCAATGATTTTCAGTAGAAACCATAATTATATGCACCATTTGCGAATAATACTTTGATATATCCACAGCATTGTCATATCACATTGCCTTATACCAAAGCCATGTTATATACACATACATACATACATACATACATACGAAGTCCTATAAATCATTCTTAATGAGAGCCTCATGAATATTACTGTATCGCGAAAACGAGGCTAAGCTAGGTAGATCGAGTTGTTCAAGTCAAGATTGTTGGAATAGCATCAGGTTTTAAGCAACGTCTGTTGAGTGTCCATCTATAGTCCTGTTGCTTAAAGTGTATGGAACAGACAACTGTATTTGTGATAATCTAACAAAAGAAAAACTAAACTGTGAGTTAATTGCAATAATTAGTTGTCAAAAAAATTACTTCAGCACAGGCCATTGAAATTATATCACTGTAAATAAAAATACCAGAATATTCAAGAAAAAAGGAGGAAAAAATCATATATATATATATATATATATATATATATATATATATATATATATATATATATATACTTCCCTTTTGAGGGATTCTCTGACCTGACATTAACTTACTACAATAATAGAATTTCAATGGCTTGTGATTTAAGTGTGCATTTTTACTTACATTTACACACATCAATATATTTTATCAATAGTTTCGTTAATTCTTATCCAGTCTCTCTCTCTCTCTCTCTCTCTCTCTCTCAATTTCATTCAACTTGTCCTCTCATCATGTTCATTGTACTGGTGCTATCTTTCTTCTCTATCGTGGTCGTTTTCATTCTACTAATTTTTTTCTCAACGAGATAATAAAGTTCACTTTTTCTGTAATTACTACTCGTACATAAATTCATAATATCTGTTTTAAATGCGCTGCGTGGAGATACGCCAAGTTTTCGATTACCCTGTTTTGTGGACTGAGACTAGGCAAAACATTTGTAGAAACCTACAAATGAAACACACATACATATACTCATTTGCTTCATCGACAGATTTTTTTGCGCTTGGATTTCTCTTTATTATATCATTCAGTTGCAAGAAAATACAAACACACCAACAATCATCCAGTTTCTTACCTTAAAATTCAGCCCCTCATCACGACGTATTGTACCAATCCATTTTACGAAGCTCCATCTTCTTCACTGATGGAATATGGTTTAAGCTTAAATCTATGTAATTCTAGCATTGCCATTGCACAACAGAACATAACAATTTTCGTCACGATTATTTCCTTTGCCAGTATCAATTGTAGCAGCCATGGTTGCGAGATAAAATGAAGCTGGTGCCTAGCTTAGCCTCGTTTTGGATTGGATGACCCAGGATCACATGAATACATCCTGATAATGGTTTATTACCACGATATCTAAGCATTTCCGAGAACCTTTGATGTCATTCACAAAACACCTATTTGGGGGGAGGAGTGTGTGTGTGTGTGTGTGAAAATCTGTAAATCAATCCATATAGCATTATAGAGGAGAAAACGGCAATTAGAGGAAATTATTAATATACTTGTACCCTAATTCTTTTCTAGCGCTTTCGCACACTCGTCATGAGAATGTTCTTCAGCTAGGTACATTACGCATTTTCTAATAAACAATTTGACGTCGTTGTTCTACAGACTTACGTCATCGTTGATAAGGAGATATGTAAACAGCTTGTCTGTATCCATATGCAATACATAAAAGCAAGTGTAAAAGACTGACTCGAAACAAGCATGATGGAAGAAACTAAATTCAGCCAATCGGACAGCAAAACTCCGTCACAAAATAATGACGTTAAATTTGTGAAAATCAATCGCAAAATCCATCAAAACAGGCCCTGTGTGGTGTGCCATGCCATGTTAAGTTTGTCTATTCAAGCTAAAACAAATTATAATTATGTAATATTCGAACTTCACTTCAAACTGTTGGGTTATTTTTTTCCTTAGCGTGATTAGTTGCATACGCATTTGTCTCTGATGAAATTTGTCTTCGTGAATGTTCCATATAAAAGACGTATGTTTCAAAAGGACAGTATTTCTGGACAATGTACAAAACAATGGTGTCGTTAATGAAGTTTTGCTATTACCCCTCGTAACCATAACCACAAGGATTGTTCCATATACATAGCGTACATTGATAAACTTGTTTGCTTATTATCTTGCAACCCAAATATGGGTAAGGTATACCATAAAAACAGATAATACCGTTTCGTGTACTCCCTCACTACACCCGGTCCTTAGAAAATATTCCTGTAAAAGATTCGATTGGGAGTGGGGGCTTCCTGTGCGATGGTAATTCTGGTGCATTTTGTAAGCCTGGCGGTACATCAGTGTGTTCCCTTCTTCATGATTGGGTCATTATGAGAGATAAATAGGTTCATCTTGGATTATCTTTGGCTGATCACTTCAGTTTAATCCTGGGATAAGATTAGAGAATTGCACATTTGCCTTGACGTAGTTTTGTGTGAATAAATATTAAGAATTTACTTTCAGACAGGTTTACTGAGTACTATAGGTAGCAAATCATTAGTACACGAATAGGTATAGTCACAGAACATTATAATGGTACATTACTTGGGACCTTTCTGGGGACCTTGCACACCACATCCCTCCCTACCCAATAATTGTGTGATATATCCTTCCTCCCTTCCAAGTAAGAGAGACATGCATTTCTACATGCATCGCCTATCGCGAATATGGCGTCAATTAACCTACGACCTTCTGTGACCTTTCTAATCTATCGTAATAGTCCATGAGCCATGAAATGTACTAGCTTTCCTACGAGTTTCGTGATATGCCAATTGGCAAACAGGTGCTTATTGTCATGTACATGAACTACAGTTTAATACAAACTGACAATGTCGGACATTTAAATCCAGGCATTTCCGGATGATGTTACCATCGTCGGTCATAACACGTGGTCATATTGAAAGACTTAACTCTTGGCGATATAGGGTGTTGGTAAATATAAATAAAACCATCTCAGGAAAATATTATGAAACCTACGTCTATAGAAAGAGCTGACAAACCTTTAAGCCAGATTCGAGATTCGTTAATAATGAAAATTGCACATTTTGGTTCATTTGAACAGGATTGAATGCCACTATGCCCCCCTCCCGTAAAATTATATATATATATATATATATATATATATATATATATATATATATATATATATATATATATATATAAATATTGATGGGAAAAGTGACAAGCGAATGTTGAAAGAGTGCAATCGTTTTGAACTGACTGAACATATTTTAAATGATTACAAATTTAAGTCGCTGAATAGATCATAAGTCTTTCGAGAAAGAGAGAAAGTAAGAGAATTACTTACCAAGCAGAAATGTGCAAAGAACCAGTAAGGGTGTGCCGGTCATTTCTGTCTCTCAACTTACGATGGAAGATCTGTCATAACACCGTGACATGCCTTATCTTAAGGTCTATCCCATATTTCATACATAGTAGAGAGAGGATTGGCAAAGTTTGAAATGAATGGTGTTCCACAGAGACTTACACAGACAGACATACAGACAAATATACAGTTCATCAGAAGAAAAGAAGAAAACTAATTCAATGTTAAGTTAAGAAGGATAGTGGGGCGGTGGGCATGAATCAATCAATCAGTCAAAGATTACAGCAATAGCTAAATTGATCACTATCTGATACATATAAAAATATAAAAACAACTCTAAACTATGCATTTCTTTCCATTGCTTTAAATTGTCAATACTTATGACATAAAGCCTGTGAATCGACTATAAATCTTTACAACTGAAAGATACGATAATGTCTTCCGCGTTGTAATGATGTGCCAATGTGCAGTCTATTGTAGTGCAGGATTTGCATCAGTAGAACTCTGCTCGCAGGGACCCAGATGGACGAATTTCACACTCTGCGTGTCCACCCCTTTCCTGTGAATAATAATAATAATAATAATAATAATAATAATAATAACAATAACGTGATACATATATTTAATCTATCTTGTAAGCTTACCTTTTGTCCATGAGTTTAAGTTACTGACTGAATGTTTAAAAGAGCTAACTATCAAGTTGTAACTAGGTTTCTCCATAGGATTGCGTTACATTCTGCTACGATATAGGTCATGCAAACATGTGAATAAATAGTTATGTGATAAACAAATAATTCATCCGGTTTTAGATATGTCTGTGGGAGTCCATTTGTAACCAGAGATTGCAGCTGAAATCAATTATGATTCGAGAGGAATTATTTATATAAAATAATCATTGGAATTACTAAACTTTTCTTTGACTTTTGAATTAATAAATTGCTTTGTAATTTTGTGAACATATTCAAAGACATTCTGGATTGCATCATTCTGCTATATCAGGACATTCAAGACTATTGGAATTCATTTGGAATATTCTATTCTTTTGGACTTGTAATTGGACATTTGGAACTATTTGAAATTTAACTTACAGTATTGTAAGTTGCTTTTGAATTTTCAGTTTGTATTGTAGAGAAATAAAGTTCTTGTTGATTTTAATTAAATTGTTGGTTTCACTTTTTCTGTTATATATGTTACGACTTAGATTCGTAACAGAAGAAGACAAAATTAAAATACGTTTGGGAAAGCGATGAAGAACTGAATCCAAGGAGAGTTCAGTATCAAAGAGAATGAACCCGGCAAGGATCATCAACTGAGAATGTGGCAGGAACGCTATGCACGGTTTGTTCATCGGGGAGAAAAAACAACTAGAGGGTATATGAAGATGGCTCCAACTTAGGAAACAAGCAGGCCACAGGAAGTCAGTGCATGTCCAAGCAATCATCGTCAACAAAGTGGCAGCCTGCATACACAGTCATTTGATTTGAACACTGCACCGAATGTGCATAAATAATATATGAACGAGAATGTAAATCACCTTATTACTGAGTAAAGCAAGTTCTCCCAGCGTAAATACAAAATCGACATGACAAACTAACCCTTTCAGCTTTCTAGAAAACATGGGTTTGAGAGCACCGTCCATTGTGATGATCACAGGTCAGTAAAAGTGGTCGTTACTAGCAAGGCTCAAATCGTGTGGAATTTCAACATCCCAGACCAACCCCTCGGATTCAACACTGAATGTCCGACATAACGATGGCTGACAAGGAGAGGTGCCTGGCCTATATTATAGATAAAATTAACCAAACACTTTGAACTAGTTAGAGAAGTCCAACATGTCTTCAAAAAGCAGACGGTAATCGTTTCGGTTGTTGTAGGAGCGCCAAGTGTTATACCACACGCAAAGACAGCCAACAGTTGTGTAGAGCGCTAGGGGTTATACCACACACATTAAAAGACATCCAAAAGAAGCTAAAAATATCCCTAAAACCAGGCCGACTGACAGAAAGCAGCACGCTTCAGAACAGTTTTGATGCTAAGGTAGGTGAGTCCCCAAGACACAAAACAATATCACGATCAGAAGTAACAAGAAACCAGACACAATACCATCAAGAGGTTGTAAACAGAGAATTCATCATCATCATAATCACCATCACCATGATCGTCTTCATCACCATCTCGATGATACCACGTTTTTCACCATCACCATCAGCACAACTTCTACCAACACAACATCATCATCATCAACAACAACAACAACAGCAATAATAATAATAATAATGATAATGTCGCAAATGACTTAAAACTGCAGGAGACCATTTGGATGCTGGGGTTGGGGTGGGGTGCATGAATACTTACATGCAAAGCTCGGTTCTCATGAAGCACTCGTTGCCGTACGTGTGTCCGTCCGATGCACAGAAGGGCATATAATACATGGGACAAAAGGAGTTACAGTGATGGACACTTTGCTGGAGATCCACTGGGACGCAAGTTGCAGCTGGAAAATAAAATGCATACTGCATAATACGAAGTATTCATCAAACTTCAAAATATTCGCTGTACAAAAGATGTCACGATACCAAATGGGCCCAGTGTAGTAAAAATGTAATCCATAAGAAAATTATTAATATGTATTCCTTTTTGAGATTTCTGTGAGATTTTGCAAACCAGTGAAGAATATTACTCGCATTCAACACGTTCAATTTAAACCAGAAAATAAAAAAATAAAATATTCATGGACTTCAGCTTCTAGACTGTTACATAAGATAGCCAATCAAACACGAGCGATTTGGAAGATCCTGGAAAGGTCACTTGCTCTAAAAGTTCTTGTCATTTAATTCAGATGAAACAACTGGTTAAAAACTGTACCTTATAAAATAATGAACTTGATTTAATTTTTAAAAATGTCACTTATAAATAAAGAATTGGATTTAATATTTTAAAAAATGTTATATAAATGTCACATATTTCTAAAAATAATGAAATTGATTTAAATGTACTGCACAAATAATGACTAGATTTAATTTTTGAAAATGTAACTTATAAGTAATAAATTGGGTTTAATTGTTAAAAACGTAACTTATAAATTGTGAATTGGACTTAGTGTTTCAAAAATGTAACTTATAAATCATGAATTGGATTTAAATTTTAAAATTGTTAAAATATGGTGTAATATGTGAGGAAAAAGTTAATGTAGTATATAAGTACAATCTAAAAAGCTTTGATATAAAGATAAAAATAATTTACAGAAAACAAAGTTCAACTGAAAACAGTCGACGGTGATTCATTATATGAAATAACTATCATAATCAAGCATAGCAATTGCAAAATTGGGTATAAATCAAACATTAATATTGAAAATTTACGTTCCTTTTGCGTCTTGTTAACTCCTAACGACAATTTATCAAGTGTTTAAAATATACCAACATTCTATACATTTTTAAATATACCAACATTATGTACTTTTAAAATATACAAAGATTAAATAATATTAAAATATACCACATATATATATATATATATATATATATATATATATATATATATATATATATATATATATATATATATATATACATACATACATACATACATACATATATATATATATATATATATATATATATATATATATATATATATATATATATATATATATATATATATATATATAACCAATGAGTCAATAACTTAATATCAATTCAACGATTTCCGTGTATGAAAGAGAGAGGAAATACAAAGAAATTGTAAACAGTGGACTTATTAACAATTCAAAGTTGTAAATACCCAGTACACGTTGATGTGAAATCGTCATTGATTGAGCTCATTGGCTGCATGCTAGAATGTGCTAACATGCTTCGTATATCATTGCTACCATGATAACATGATAAATATGTCATAAAAATGTACATGTTGAATTACTGGACTGAAAAAGAAACCAAAACGCAAACTACTTTTGCATATTTATTTAAAATTTAAACAGAAAGAACCTAGAAGCCATGTAAGAATTGGCTCTCTATGGGAAGGTAAAACTACTTAACGTGATTCTGATACGGTAATAAGGCAACAGAAAAGAGTACTAATACCGCCCTTGTGATGCTATCTTTATGTTGATTGTATATAATTTATACATGTTTTCCAATGTGTTGATAGAGTTTATATGTATGTAAAAGGATGTGTGTGTGTGTGTGTGTGTGTGTGTGTGTTATTTGTATTTTTAACGTAGTTTCTAAAAAAATTCAGTCATATCGCTACGATGTCTGCTGTGTGGCATTTTATAATGATTTATAGTGATGTCTAGCACTGGGGCATCATTTCTCACCATTGCGACAGAGACATCTAGCGGTTTTACTAACATTACTTTCCTTATCTCAGTCTGGTTGTCTAAGTTAGGTCATCTCAGTCATGTTGTCCACGCGCTAAGAACAACCTTTAAAAAGGAGAAACCCTTCTTGTTTTCGGCTGTGCCTGACAGAGTTGATTCAAAATAAAAAAAATAACAACAGGACTGTAACACAAAAACCCATATAGCAAAGTAAGGTCTCTCCAACTTTGAGAAAACACCATACAAAACGTTTGGACACACACGCACGCACGCACTCACGCTTGTGCGCGAGCGCACACGAAATCAAGCTATTTGGTTATGGTTCGTTCAACACAACATGGTGAATTTTATCCTATCTGTAAACATAACTCAGTACATTTTCAGGTCAGCGCCATCACATGTAGTCACGGATTTACATTTTTTGTCTCCCCCATGGGCAGAGCTTCGTGGGAGACAGATAATGTAATCCCTTAACTGGGATTTCGTTGTCACGGTGCAAACCTTGACATAAATTCTTTTAGTCCAACCTTGTCACATTATCCGGACACCAAGCCGACCAGTCCTAACACTATCCTCTTAATGCCTAGCAAAGCAACTGTTAGTACCATTTTTAAGTCTTTGGTATGACTCGGCCGGTCTTCGAACCCGCGCCCTCCTGCATCCGAGGTGGACGCTCTAACCACTTAGGCAACCTGAGCGGTCAAAATAAATTGTTATTACAAACAATATAAACCTTTATTTTAGTTCTTATGATTTTTGTGTTACTTTGGCCCTGGGCAGGAACTCATCATGTGCTTTTTCCTATTACTTAATAGAGGATGCAAAACATGCTGCAAGTCTTTGAAAAGTATTTCTTACTGAAAAATACTATCCTTCGTTTAATTAGTTATCATTTTAATCCCATTTATGGAACTATAATTAGGCCTTCTAATGGAACATTATGTATTGGTAGTAATAAATGAATTAAAGACTCACCAGCAACAAGTAAGCAAAGTACAATTATTCCTTCCATTTTGCTATGTTTGGCTTATGATATAAGATCTCGTTAATGGCCCTCGAGGCTTTATTCCGTGTGTTAAATTCACATTTCTTATCGCTCTAAAGGCCGAGTGCAATTACGTATGTATATGGTGTAACGTATGACCGAAAATCCGAAAGAGCAACAAACGCGTGAATAATCAAACATACATTGAACTGTTTCTATGTATAAAGAAATGAGATATACAAAGATAATTGACGCAGTAGGGTATTACACTGCCTCAAAGTTTAAATTTTAACGGACAGTGTACACTTCGACGAGAAAATGTCCTCTATTAACTTTCTTCCCGAGTGCTCATATAAGCTAGTATACTTCGTCTATTTATAACTCTGCACGTACGCAAGGATCACCAATGAATCGGTTATAAGACTGATTATATATTGTATCTGCAGATGGAAAATTAACCTATTTGATCTGCTTCTCTACAGAACGGTAACACGACTCAATTTGAGTGTGACAAGGCAATGAAAAAGCCCAATCATACCCTCCTTGGGTTACAATGTGTGTGTGTGTGTGTGTGTGTGTGTGTGTGTGTGTGTGTGTTAATAAAAAGAAAACATGGAACAAAAGGAACCTTAGTGGCCAGAGAACCTCTCCATATCAAATTCCCGTTAGAGGTCATAGAATCCCACCAGTAGTTGTATGAGGCACGTGAGGGATATTCGGCGGCACGCCATTTGGAGTGACCATAACCCAGTAATGACGTATCTACATACAATCTGTGTGTGAGAGAGAGATTGCGTGTGCATGTTTGAATATCTCATGCATAGCTCAGAAACAAAATCAAATCATACTTTCTAGTATAGTATCGTGAATGTAAATCACAATGAAATTTCAAATCACATGACAAAGGTCTATCACAGCTGTCTTTTTTATTTCCTCACTGGCACTGGGTCTTCAGCTGTTTTATTTCTCCTTGTCTTACTTTCAGTTTCTAAGCTGGAATGGGGTCATTTTCTATTTCCTTGTTCGTTTTATTCTTGAATCCTCCCTTTCCTTTTGTCCCACTTTCTTGCAATACTCTGTAGACCAATGCCCTTGTACATGCCAATATGACGGGTATTATTTGTTTGTCTCGCTTTTCTCCTGTTTTTTATATGTTGATTTTCTTTGACGCTGTGGATATTTTGAAGCCCTGCATCCTTTCTCACAAAATGTATAACAGGTATCTTGACTTTAATTTCTAGAAGGCTAGTTTTGTTATAAGTCCGTTTTTCAAGGACTCTTTGAAAATCTCTGACAAGAAATTTCATCTGTTGTGGTCCTTCGAGAGTATATTCTCTTTAGTATAGGTGGTCCCAATAATTACATAAGTCATGGCATTTCAAGTCTTATAATGCATTCGCAGACGAACCTTGTAATAAAAATGCTTGTCCATTTTTATCTTTTCATAGCACACATGTACCTTTCGTTCATAATTATGCCACAGACATTTCCCAAGAGACGATGATCTGACAAACTTACGACTGTGTGAGGATAGACCATTTGACCATCTGACACGAAAGTCTTGAACTTGATCTATCGGAAAGTACTCATTTTGTATTTGCTAACCTGTGACCATTTGCAACAATCAGTTCATAGAACGCTGTGATTACTAGAACCTGATCGTAGGCGGAGGTTTCCATGATTTCCGGATCCCACTGCCTCATACCAAAGACTTACAAAAATGGTACTTTTATCTGCCTAGTTTTGCACGCAGCATTAAGAAGTTAGTGTTAGGACTAGTCGGCCTGGTGTCAGGATAATGTGACTGGGTAGAACATGATGCTAAATATCTGTGGCATTATGCCCCAGTGCTAGACATCATTATAAAATGCCACACAGAAGATGTTGTAGCGATGTTGTAACTAAATTAAAAATCAAAATCTCACACACACACATACATACTCTTTCTACGCGTTGACTGTCGTAGACGTTGCAAATAGATACAAAGAGGCTGAACCGTTATCGTCTAAAACAGCAACTGACGTCTCAGCAGCGTTTGAACGAACTTGTTGTTCACGAGTACCATTACGATGGTTACAGCTGGTACAGATTGATCCTGGTAAGGAATTTATCGGTGCAGTAACGACGCTGATGTAACAACATAACGTTAAAATCAGATGTGGACAGTATGCATCAGTATGTCCAAGAATTACTGAGTGTAACGGTGCGTCTTCAGGACAGATCTCGTGATAGGGTTTGCGAGACTACCTCGTGTGGTGGCCGCGTTAAACTACGAGGTCACGAGCGGAATTAACATGAAACATGTCGATACAGATGCGAAAAGACATATACCACGACGAAAATCACCGTTGGATCAACCAAAACCACTATTGGGTAGTAAAGTAACAGTGAGGTATTTATATGAACCTGGTGAACTTGAGGGTGGTACAGCAAGAGCAACTGATCCCGTGTGGGATGTAAAAACACATAACATTTCCAGCGTGGTAATATCTACTGGCCGCCCTGCAATCTACAGACTAGATTCTACAGCTCGTCAACGTGGATTTGCCTGTGAACAATTACATGTAATTCTTGAAAACATCCAGATTGGATAACGGTCAGCAAGAAAACGCTAACAAGAGTAATAATCTTTGAGGAACGAAGCTCTTCTACGTCTGTTACATTCAATACATGACGGAGTGATATTTTAGCGTGTGTGGCCGAGACTACTGTCGATTCTGTCTACGTTAAATTGTCTTACGCCATTAGGAAAATAGTGCCACAACATTACTGCGTTACAGCAGGCGCAGTAATTATTTTGTTTTTACCACGATTGGAATCTTCAGAGTTTTTATTTCAAATGTGGCAACGTCATTTATTTAAGCTTCATTGTTAAGATAGTTTTTCCAGTTATTTATCTTTTATACGTGACTCTATAAGTCCATTCCCCCGTTTGGATCTTACAACGTGTTCTCTTACGTTGAGCCACACAATTTAGCGAGCCCGTTTTCATTGGGGAAAGAGAATTAATATCTGGATAATATAAACGATAAAGTGCAAAAACAACTGCGAAAACTGAATATGCGTTATTGTAGTACGTTTGTCTATTCCGGTAAAAAATACCTGGTTTAGAATTTTTATTTATCGTGACGACACTGTTATATCGCCATGATTTCTCAACAGGATCGAGTTTATCACGAATAATCCAAGTCGGACCATCTTCTCTAACATGTTCCATTATAAATTTTATTCTGAATATATACTTGCTGTCATTAACAAGATTATTAACAATAGTAAACGCTCGTTTGTCATTCATTGTGGAATCAATAAATATTCCATCACCATCTATTCTGAATGTTGAAAAAACATGAGATTGTTTGATAAATCATGCAGCTGTAGTTCAAATGGTATTTCATGCAGCTGTAGTTCAAATGGTATTTATTTTCGATTATCGTTAAGTCGGTCAAAATCTAATCTAGTGGTGTGTTGTTTTTCAGTCTATGCGCTTCCTTGGTTCGATCGCCAATAATCTCTCAATTTCACTCGCAGTTAATAACGATTTTATCTCATTTAGTATTTTTTTCTTGTGCAACTGTCAACCTGGAAAATGTAGTTTTATCCCCGTTAGACTAAAATACTGTTTCCGCAGCTGTTTTGCAACAGTAGAATTAGCCAGCCTTATATATAAGAAAAGTATTTTCTTCAATTAGACTTTATCCAAATAATATAATATGCATGATGAAAAAAATAGTTGTCAATGTCTCATGATCCGATAAATCACGCCTTGTAAACAAATTGTCGTGGTGAGTAATGTGGTCATGACATGGCCAGTGTGTACTGGACCACAACCATGTCTGAATTGCGGAGTTGGCACCAACGGGAAAACACAAGTATGTGTGTATTGTGATGGACGAAAATATCGCGTGCTCAAACGATATTACGAGAAACTAAACGCTTCTGATGACATAATAACAAAATACATAACAGACTATCTCGAAAGATATTCCTTTACCGAAAAATAATGTTATACTAGAAGAAGATAAATTGATATATGGAGCAAACTGAAAAAAATATTGATCTCGATGAATTTAGAAGATCCATTAGTGACTGAAATTTCAAAAACAAGAAATCTCTCGGATTTGTCAACAGTACAGGTTATATCACGGTCAGTATTTTAATACCGTGCGACAAAAATATAAAACACTATCTCTCGCATAGAGTTGTATATGAATACTTCAATGGCATTATCAATAAAGATCTAGTCAGTTTGAAAAATCTTTAAGCAATAACACAGAGAGAAAATAAAAGACGTGGAAAAGCTGGAAAACTTGGTAAAACAAAAAACCAACAGTAGCCAGTAAAATCAATCAATCCTGATACGGTTGAAACAAAAGAATTTAAATCAGTATATCTTGCTGGCAAATATTTTGATATTCACTCAAATTCAATGCATAGTGTAGCAGATGGTATTACTAATTCAGCTACATTAAAAATATTCTATCAGAAAATAAAATTCATTTATTTTAATCAGTACACATCGTAGCTACCAAGATCATTTGTCAATCATTCTATTTTTGGCCAACATTTGGTCATCTGTGGCCTAAAAATAAACCGTGTCAGATTCATTAAAAAACATGAACGAGACCACGAAATAGTACAACTGGGACAACAAGTTTTTCTCAAAAGATTGGTCTCGAAAATAGAGCCTGGTTATATTTTTGGTGTCATTTACACTTGGTCCAGACACCCCTTAGGTCATTTGAAGGCCCCCTCCCGCTATGTTATGATTTGTTCACATTGTGACTAAAAACTAGAAACAAAATATTCACATTTTATAGCACATAATAAACATCACGATGTGTCACATTTAGTTTATGTTACCATGCGTTGGTCAGTCCAATGCTTCCCTGTGTTTCTTGGAACATTTCTTTTTCATCTATGTCCGGCCGCCTTTTAGGTCGGTTAACTTCCCCCTATAAAAAAAAAAAAAAATATCGGTCGCGTATTTTGTTTGTGGGGGGGGGGGGCATCTCTCATGCAAGCCTCGGATTGGACTTTGGAAAGTTTAATGAGTCAACAGTACTTGGGTAAAACAGCTTTTATTTAGATTCAGATTTTGAAACGGAGCATTAAATGGGTGCCATCCCCAGCCAACAAATAAAAACGTCGGCCGCACTTTTTATTTGGTTCTCCCCCACCCACCCCCGTCGTGCTGCTGCTTGTCCCTGTACAATTTCAACAAACCAGCGCGATGTTAAATTCCAGTTATAGACTAGAATGTTCAGACAATTTTGAACATAGGTTTTAGTTCTTGAACAAGTTGACTGATTTCGTCAGCGTGAATAAGTATACCATCTTTGTTCTTACTCTAATTCCCGCCTGTATTTCTGTATTTTCTCAGAGCAATTAGATTTCATGTTTCGGGTAATTAATACGAGCAAGGGTTAATGTGGTGCTACAAATGTTCCTTCTAGTTTCCGCCTAAGAACAAATATAAACTACTTGATAGTATAAGAGAGTAATCTACTGATCATAAATATATGCCCATCAAGTTAATCCATTTGTAGTAATCTATTGATTATAAATAGATGCCCATAAAGCCCATAAAATTAATCCATTTGTATTAATCTACTGATTGTAAATATATACCCATCAAGTTTATCCATTTGTATTAATCTATTGATTATAAATATATACCCATCAAGTTAATCAGTTTTATATTCATTGTAGGTACTTTCTGTGTTGAGGAAGTGAATTTGATCATACTCTGAGCTTAGAAAAATATACATTGTTTATGAGAATTAAAAGAAGTTCAAATTCTTTCTCTCAGACGATGCAGGTTGTAACTAGGACTTCTACAGAATCATTCACTTTCCTGAATTTCATTAGTGCTTAAATTAATTGCTATCTTAATGGCTAGAGAACTGCAATCCATCACTTACTGCAACACAAGTTCGACGTCTTTGCGCACCTGCACCTGCTCTTGCAATCTGGACAAATCCTACGATATCTTGGAGATGCTCAACATGTTTATATTGAAGAGAGACGCATGTGAGAACAAAGTGCTTTCTTTCTTCTGATTCTCTTTAACGGGGACAGAGAGATACTGGTAGACAATGTATTCACCGAGCCTGGTCTGTTGGACATCAGCCTGATTGAGACAGTTAGAACCCGTACCTTGATGAATGGTTCCGCTACCACACTGTTTTTGATCTCACCTTTTAATGGGTCTAGGGCAATTACCCACGGTAAACTACACTCCCCCAGTCAATACATCAATTACCTCCGGTCAATCATCCCCTTTGCCACTTACTCCCCGTGTCAATTGTCCCCTCTTTTACCAATTCGTTATCAGTATCTGTCAGAAAACGTGACGTTTTATTCGAATTTAGATTTGTACCACATATGACCAAGTTTTATTGATTAACTATAATATAATTTTAAAGTGAGAATCAAACGATGATAACTACCAAATTATATTACTGCAACATAACTAATAATTAATTGTTGTGACTACAATATATTCCAGTTATCCCAAGAGTATACTCCTATGTGTCAATCTTTATTCAGGTTTTGAAAATTTCATAGTCCTAACATAAAATACAACTATTTTTCATTGCAATCCAAACTTATCTCGTTTCAGGAATTTCAAAATAATCCGATATTCTATAATGTGGTATAAACTGCTTTAGAAATTATGTCACAATTATAACTTAAATTATCATATTTAAAAATAAATACTAGGTAGGGGTACTAAAAGAGTAAGCTGGGTACAGCTCCACATAATTATTCAATCCCACCATGTTGATCATATTTATGAATTACACCAAACAGGCAAACATTAACGTCAACGTAGCTCTTTCTTTTTTGCTACTGATGACAAACGGGTAACAAAAATGTCTGAACTACCAGACATCTTCTTGTTATTAGTATCGTACGGCCATCCCATGAATAATATATTGTATAGGAGCATATGTAATACATAGAGTATCCAGATAAAAGACATAATACCTGGACAATGAGTGAGTTGTGGAACTTTTTCAAATTACGTCACTTAATTAAGGCCATACAATTTCTCGTTATAGGCAATATGTTGTACATCAGCATGTTATCGTTTGATTAAAGCATCTTTGTCACATGAAGGCAACTTTTTGTTTATAATTTCGTACGGGAGCTCCATACACCGTTATTCATGTTTTACTTATTTATTCAGTGTTTGTGCTGATTTCATGCAGGAAAATAACCATGTCATGGGGGTAGTTTTCCAGGGTGTAACTTACACGGTTGGTAAATAACCAGGAGGTGATGGGTGTGGTAATTGACTGGGTGATAATTGACGGGGGTGGATAAAATTGACCGGAGGTAAATGACCTGGGGGATTGTCTTGCCACCCTTTCAATGACAACTTCTATCTTGTTTAAACGATGTTCTTCTAATGATGAAAAATTGATGTTTTGTTTGTATGATGCTTGTTTGTATTTGATTTTGGCAAACAAATCACACTCTTTAACGATACAAATTTAACTTTATTATTTTTTCGTATTTGTCTCATTTTCATAATCCCTATCCTGTGCAAAAATAAATAATTAGGAAAATGATCCGAAAACGAGCATACATGAAAATAAAAGTAGACAGTGTATCTGACGAGGAATTTTAGTTAATATTTTTTCAGTGTTCCCATGTCTGCTGTGGTCATAACTTTTTCAGTGTTCCCAGGTCTGCTGTGGACAGACTTTTTCAGTGTTTTCATGTCTGATGTGGTCATACTTTTTCAGTGTTCCCAGGTCTACTGCGGACAGACTATTTCAGTGTTCCAATGTATGCTGTGGCCATACGTTTTCAGTATTCACAGGTCTACTGTCGACATACATTTTTATTGACCCCAGGTCTGCTGTGGACAGACATTTTTAATGTTCCCAGGTCTAATGTGGACAAACTTTTTCAATATTCCCACGTCTGCTGTGGAGATCAGTGTCATAGCTCATGTAAGTGAGAATATTCGATAATATAAGATAGAATAGGTTCACGCAAGTCTAGACCTGTTCCCATAATGGAATACAGTGGTCGTCTTCCATTTTGTATCATATCCTCTATATTTGTGTCCATGACGGATCTCAAGATGAGTTGGTGAATTAGTTTCCTTAATTATTGTTTGTCCCATGTTCCAGGGCTGTGCCACTCTACATTTAGGTTAGCTGCAGATCACGATGTCGGTTTCAAGCGATGGCAAAGTTGGAGCTTAATTTGCAGGTCCACTGAGTTGTTAGCAAGGATAGTCGCATTGTCTGCTTCTACGGGTGATTCTATGAAGGTAGTCCCAATTGTACATAGATTATTCCGTTGGACTGTGTATAACAGATTGTTGTTAAAGCTCTTGTTTATATTAAGAGATAGTGTGTCACTGTGCTTTAATTTCCTGTCCATCCTGTCTATCTTGTCTAGCCTGTCTATTCTGGAACTGACTGCTGAGTTGGTTTAACAATTTTACTTTCCCTCCTGTTGCTCTTCGTATGTCATTTAAGAGGAGCTAGAGACTGCCAGTGATACCGTGTGTATATAGCATCTACGAGAGAGCTTCGTGTTACAGTACTTGCTTTCTGCTCTCATGATGCAGTAAGAAGAGTTGGTATGGGGAAGCGTTTTTGTGAAACCCCTTTGGAATTTATTTTGGTAGTGGTCAAATTACTATCTAGGTCGTGTTGAAACAACTTTTATATTGCTTATTATGAACGGTTCTCGCCGTAAAAAACCTATATTTCTTGGGTAAAGGATGGCCCGTGTGGCTCAGGCTGGATGATGATACTTTTAAACACTTTGGCGATACTTACACTATGGATGATGCTTTTTCAAAAGTCTGGCAAGGGATAAAGCCATGTACAGGCCACCTAATTTAAGTTATTCTGCGGTCATGCCTATTTGATCTCAAACCTTATGAGCGACATATTCTATATAGAATGATCCGCTTCTGATACTTCGGGTATAGAGAGGGGTTCATACAGGGTACAACTCCTATTTTCAAGCAGGAGATGATTGTATGTGGTTGCTAGGCGCTCAGAAATGCCTCCCTATCCATGTAATATATCCTACAGCTGTACTAATGTAGTATCATCATTGCGGATGAGCATTATCTGTACACAGTGTTATTTCAATTGCTTTTTTACCTACCTGTAAAACAGTTGTTGATAAAATTCTGCTACCATGATTTCGATATATAGCTGGCCTCTGTTCCGTGCAGACACCTCACGGAATTCCTGTCTTAGTTCTCTCTGTTCCCTTCTGAGGCTAATATTTAGAGTCATCACTTTTCTGTGAAGCACCTTTTACTGATCATCCTTATGTGCTTGTTTTGATTTCCGGCAGGCAGCTGATATCTTTTGCTTCCAATGGCTTCTTCCTTTAGCTTTCTTGCTGCATTCATGATCTGGGATGGCAGCTGATGCGGCTCACTCCAAGACGCTTTCCAAATGAAGTACAACAATTCTGTTCTGGAATGGCGTGTCGTTGCCTTGACAATGTTAGTTTAGGTCAATATTCTTAATGTTGATGTATATATATATATATATATATATATATATATATATATATATATATATATATATATATATATATATATAAGTGTGTGTGTGTGTGTGTGTAGTTCGCTCGTGTTACACGTGGATGCTTGACCTACTTCCCCGATCTTTGCTTACTTCGTGGTCGTTTTTAGGTTACTCTTAATCAATGCTGTTACCATTGTATGGTCAGATGTGTTGAAATAGGTTGTATGCATCTACATGTATATCGCAAAGGTTGTAGTTGCAGTTAGATATGATGCAGTCTGTCTGGGACAGTGATAATCCATCAGGATGGTAAAAGGTGGGTTTGTTAAGTCAGCTGGCCATGGGCACGATAATATTGGCTTCTACTAACGATATAGCAGTTTGTTAAATTCGTTTGGTGACTTACTATGCATGGAACTGTTTAGATCGCCTGCAGTTATGATTGTGTGGGTTCCGTTGTATATGTTAAAGATTTATTACAGCTCTTATATGGAATTCAGGAAGTCTTATAAGAAAGATGTATACCGAAATATGACAGAATATACCAGTTACCTTTTGTTTGCTGATTCTAAATGTGATAGTTGTGTTGGTCTAAGTGGAAGTTTGCTTTTCTCTGCTGATGATTACTAGTTTCTCTATTGTAGTTTCAGTCTTGGATATCTTGATCGTTGCTACGTAAAATATGACTGGATAAGGATTCAGCGGTGTTGTTATTTGGGTAGGGGCTTGTGAACGACAGTTCTGTTGTGTTATTGGTGAGCATGTTGTCAACTATATAAGCCAGAACTGATTGCTCCAGCTTCATTTCCAGCAGCTCTAGTCGCTGCTTGAGGGTGTCGAATTTGAAGAGTGTCACCCACATATGCGCTAGTTTTTGATGTGTATCTGGTATTGGATGGTCTGTATGCACGCTGCGTAACTATGCTTTGATGAAGAAAGTGTGTTAGCTGAAAGTGGATGAGAACATTCAAATGAAGCTTGAGGTGCCTTTCAACAGTTTTTTTTTTCTTTCTTTTTCTCTTCAAGCTTGATTGTTGTTACATTGCAGGATGCAAGTTGTTTGTCCTGTTAATTGAGGAGAAAGTCTCTCATCGGTATTCTTGATCTCGAGGGGCCTGGTCTCGCGATGGGTCTATGCTCTTCGCCACTGAAACATTGGCAGGGGTTAGTTTCGACTGAAATTGGTAAGTTAGTTGCCGAGTATTCCTGGATTGGATTGTGGGGTGGTACCTAAGCTCAGGTTGGTCGTCCTGGATGCTTCGATAGAGCTAGCGGTGTGATCATGCTTCAGGATGCCTCTGTCCTGTAGATTATTCTTCTGTGATTGGATAATTGAAGGTTGTTATGTGTTTTTTGCGGTCCGGTCTACTGAAACTAATGTCCTTCCCTTTGTAATGATCTGCCTTGTCCCCTCAAACGGTTGTTTTTTGTTTTATTTATTATTATGTTGCTTGGCTAGGCTGGGTCGGGATCCTGAGAGGAACAGAGACGCGTTTCCCGGTTTTATCTGGCCTAATACCCTCGTCGTAATTACAGATTTCATCTATCTGTTCTAGGTTTGATATTTGTTCTAAGATGGAATCCAAGGAGTGGAACATGTGGTGATCGCCAATGTAACAAGTGTATTGATGTCGTCAGCATAGAAAAGCTGTTTGAATTTCCCTTTGATCATACTGGAGCTTGTGTAGTAAACCATTACATAATGTCTAAGTATGTCTTTTCTCTTGGCGGTTTTGTTATGGGACTGCATTTTACTCTCAATTGTTGCTCCAGTTTGGTCATACATATACATAATACTCAGGCTGTGAGGGTATTTATTGTCTTTTGATTTGTCTTTGAAGGGCTTGAATGCAGCCTATCTGTAGATTTAAAATAAATCGTTATCATGTTTATTTTCATGTACACGTTTTCATGACAAGTCAGGGTAGTGAAATTTTTTGCAATGGCCTTTTCTCGGTGCTGCAATGAATCTTGGGATCTACATATCACTTGCCCAACTCCCGGAACAAGCTCACATTCGGTTCGGGCTAGTCCGATTTTCCTCTGACCTTTGCCACCCCATTTTTGATATTTGGTCATTTATGTTGGAGTGTAGGTCTACATCCCAAGCAGCAGAGAAGGTGAACAGACCTTTTGCAGAAACGTCAATCATGAAAACTAAAACCTCATACGAAAAAAATAAAAATATATGGTCACTATCGCCAATCCAAAACCTCTAACTTTACTGAGAGTTTCTCTAATTGGGTTAGTTTATTTTGTTGCTTTATCTTTGTCGTTTGTGTTTTTCTGAATTTGTATGTGTGTTTTCGTTTACCCACCAGACGTTTCGCTGAGGTCACCCCCTGTCTGCTACTATAATTAAATCATTATTATATCAATAATGGCACCAGCTATGGAGTCTTATTCTGCTAGATTAGCTACAGAATGATTATAATAAATTTCTTCCCGTCCGTGATTTTGTCAGATGAAAACTACAAGAACGTCAAGAATCTCAATTTGAATTTGCAGAAGGTTCAGAACAATTATTGAAACCAATTGTCGAACCGAAAAAGAAAATTGTTACAGCAGCTAAGGCGACTCAAAAAGCTCGTGAAACATTACCTGCTGATATTGTTGACCGTCTACAAGTAGTTCAACCACAACCCCAGCAACCTCCTCAACCACAACCTGAAGTTCAACCACAACCTCTGCCATGAGTCAGAACCAAGATAATAGATAAATTTATGCCTGAAGGTATTGCCGATATCGAAAACCCAGACAAAGTAATTGATATTGCCGCGTTTGGATATCGTAAAAGAGAAAAATATGTAAAGCCAGAATATATTAATACTTTAAAAGCTACCTCTTGGATTAATACTCCGCGAATCCAGTCTAAGGAAGATATTAATAACTTTGAGGTCTTTGAGAATACAGTAGATTATTAAAGATAAACACTAGATAGGAGACAAAAGAAAAACGAAATGAAGTAGTAACCTAAAAAAGCAGAAGTAGAAAGACCACCTTTACGATTATGGGAAAAAAGCGGATGAATCAATAAGTGGGAAAGAAGGAGCAACCGAAAGTGGTTTTTCTACTCAAAAAAAATGGTCTTATTACTTGTCCTGACAGTATTCTTGCCGATATTGACCGACTAGAAATTCTGATGGGAGGAAAACGCGCAGGAAATAATTCTCCAGAAATTATTAATGAAATATCTGATATTTGTCGAAGATTATTTACAGACGGTGTTATGGATAGCAACATTTATCATTCTTTTATTATAAAATCACTGATGATTATCACATCGACTGAAACAATTAATTAATCAGCTTGTAATTTAATAATGATTATACACACTGCTCAACGTGGGCCTGTAATAGTTAGTGTAGTAAACTCGCAATTACCAACTTATAAAGCAATTTACGATGATGGACTCGGTGATATCGTTATGGGTTTATTTAAGAAAATAGCTCCAAAAAGCAATACCGATTGCAAAACAATTAGGGATGAAGGCTATTGAGGCTGTTCGTGATAAAGATATTAATGTTGCCGGTAATGTTGCCGGTAAAGCATTTTGATTGATCAAAGAAAGATTAACTCGATTAGTACGAAGAAAACTACAACCAGTAAAATTGCCCAGTACTGAAATTATCCCTGCAAATATCAATAAAATAATACATTAAGCTGCAAATGAAAAACTAGCAAAGTTGGCTGTTAATGAAGTTGTTCTTACAAAGTTGACTAATGAAATTATGCCTACAAATACAAGTTTTATTTCAGGAAGTGGTATTCGTGTTAGACGAAGATAGTTCTTATAAGATGTTTAAGCGTATATCCGATCCAGCGTTTAATATGGACGCACCAGTTTCACAGATGAATTTATACGTGATTATCAATTTTATTCTTACTATGCACGTGTACCAGATCAGCGTGGTCGAATCGAATTACAATTTCAAGATACAAGTAGATATTTCTTACCTACTGAAGCATTTATTGAAGTAGAAGGAGAAATTATAAAAGAAGATGATACTGCATATTATGATGATGACATAGTTGCTTTTGTTAACAATCGTATTATTCCGTTGTTTGAAAGCTCTACGTACATGACTGACGGAAAAAACATTGAAATAATTCAAAAAGATGTTGACGTTGCTACAACTATATTAAATTTAGCAAGATATTCAGATAATTATACTAGATCAGCTGGACCGTCAATGATGTTCGCTAAAGATAATGCCAATCATCCTGATCACAAACAATTTTTTAAAATACAAGTACCACAACATACTGGGACTGATCCACAACCAGCTGGAGCAATAGCCAGGCCTGGAGCTGTTCAGAATATCAACGACAATTACAACTTAGGATATTATATACATAAATCAATGTTGAAAGAAGATCGTATAAGGTTTTCATGCGCAATTCCACTTTCTCACATCTTCGGATTATGTAGAAATGTCAGAAAAGTTATCTTTGGAGCGAAACATACAGTTGTAAGAAAGGATAACGATAATGATTTTATTTGGCGACCAGCCGCTATTGATGCTAGTAAAATAATATTATTCAAACTATCACTGTGGATGCAAGTAATGGCTCCATCAATTGCTGAAGAACAAAGGCTACTTTCTTTTTTTTTGGATTCTGGTGGTAAATCATTGCTATTATGGTTAACAATGACCACATATAGCATTCAGCGTAATATTGATGGGTTCTTTACATGGCATATTGCATCACAACAAGGAGTTTCTGCACCGAGGCATATATTTATCGCTTTACAAAATGCTAATCGACTAGATTCACAAGAACGTATGATATTTGACAATTGTGATGTTCGTGAAGTTTCTTTACGGATAAATGGACATCAAGAACCATCTGAAGATATAACTTTAAGTTTTGAAGGTAACTACATAGTACGTGCATATCATCGATTAATGACATTTATGGGACTTGATCAAAATATAGATACCGGTTTACAAATATCACAATTGGATTTTATAAATATGTATACAATTTGTTACTTTTCGCTGGAACATCTTGATTTATTTAGAAAATCTGCTGTCGATATTCAATTTTGAGCTCGAATAACCCCAGTTGGTGGTGTTAATTACAGAGCAACCGCTGTTATATTCATCGACAAATCAATGTTGCTTGAAGGTGTTGGTGGAGGAATGGGATTTGCTGATACTCCAGTAGAAAACATGTAATTAAATCACTCACGATATTTATAAATGTCATATTATCATGTTAGTGTCAGTCTGAATCCCGGTCAGATTTAAAGCTTCAATCAAATTCAGCAAAGAACTATGGAATACAAAAATCACTAAAAAAAACCGAACAATTCGCATTTGGTCCGAATAAATTATCGCTGACTGAACGTCAATTTAAACATTTCAATAGCGCCAAACAATCAAAGGAATAGGAGCTAAACTCAATCTTTCTGCCGACGCTATTGAAAATTCAATTAAAACAGGTGGTATATTTCCACTTATTGCAGCTTTACCGGCGTTAAAAGCCGCTGCAGCTCCAGCTGTTGCAAAAGCAGCTGCACTTGGTATTTTAAGTGGTGTTGATACATGCTGGTAAAACGCTAAAGAAAAAATAACAGGAGGGAGAATAAAAGAAAGGGGAAGGGGTCTAAGATTACCAGGAACCCCTTATCGTTACGGAAATGGTCTAAGACTTCCAAGAACAACTCGTTAATCCGTCCAATGTCAAATTTGATTTACTTGATGCTGCTACAAGATTAAATATACAAAATTTCAGAGGTGTTTTTATGAGTTATAAATTAGCAAAACAGCCAAATAATATTGAAACAGGAATTATTAATCATGGGTTTCGATGGCCGTACCTCGAGTATGAGAATCCAACGTTGTACCACTGTACACATCTTACAGATATATGTTTCAGAAATTATCATAAAGTTACCTATACTGGATTGCTACAGATGATTATTAATCAGTACTGAGTAAAATTACAGCGTTGATTTATTTCTGTTTCTAAACATACTGTAAAAAATAATTGTAAGGATCTATAAATAACTAAACTGTATTGAACATGTAACGACCTGTGACCTTTTTTCTGCCTTAAGTTAGAAAGTACAAATACCCTTCTACTAATATGACCTATTATAAAATTATATTACTCCACTGATATTATTTATAACACAGATGGTTAATAATACATTAAGATAAAATAATTAATCTCCACCAGAGAAAGATATGCTACAGTGTTATCTCCCTTCTTGAGATCAATTCGGAGCGGCAAGCGAGGTAACTATTAAATTACTCTGCTGGAGAGAGTTTTAGCCTGCCAGAGCTATCTCCCTTCAATAATACTGAAATTTTGTACTGTCACACCTTCGATAAAGGTATCCACAAAAAAATATTATTCTATCTAGATATTCTTATGATTGTTGACACATCGGAGTATATATAGAGTAATTGTCGAAGTTTCAACAAAACAATAGAAACCTCAAATTGATGAAATAACCGTTCTATCAGAATTATTTTACTTGATATAAAAACACATTGTATGTTTCATAACTGACAAAATGCACTAATATATGTAATTCCGGTACTTTCACCACCAATGAATAGAAGTCTCAGAATGAATAAATAATTGTTCTACCAATAGTTATTTTAACAATGAGTATAATGACACGAAACATTATGTAAATAAAAAGTAATATAATATTAGTAGCAACAAGAAAGCTAACAAATTAATTGCTCTACCGGATATATCTTAGCTATATGTTCCTGTAGCTAAGCATAAAACAGTTTATCTTAATGGGCCTAAAGGTTCTGGTAAAACAACTCGTGTGATCGAATTTTTCTTGAACAGTTGTTCAGAAATAGTTGTATTAACACCTACGCACAGACTCGCAAGAGAAATGAGAGAAAGAAATAATAAATCATGCACTTAAAAATTCTTTCGATGGAAGGGAGATAAATGGACTCCTGAACTAATGGGAGAGAATATATTCCATTATTTATTGTTTGGGATGAAATATGCACCGTTTCAATCCAAACATTAAAAATATCTCTTGAATGGTTATTGACAAAAAATACTGCTGTAATAACGTGCGGCGATCATGGTCAACCACCAACTTTTGCTGGATTGTCTCCACATGGATGGCTGAAGAATTTTGTAGATTATTATGAAGAAATAAATGATGATCATAGAGCACTTCATCCAGAATTAAGAGAATTTAAGAAATTAATCAGACTACAACTGAATAAAATTCAATGTGAAATAATGCGTGAAATAATTTCAGAAAGTCTTATTAAAAAATTTTGGAATTTATGGAGACCAAATGATTTGATAGTAGCAAGTAGAAAGATAGTTCATGATACACTTCAACAACAATTATTTATGTTGCATACAGAAAAAAATTCAAATCTACCAGTCCCCGTGTGTTATCGACCAGTTGATACGCGATGGCAGAATATCGACGTTGATATACCAGGATCATCAGAGAAAAAAAATATTGTATGAAATGATATTGTCTTAGTTCCTGTCAATGTTGTTGAGAACGCGTTAACCATGGGAAAAAAATCCATGGACGTTAGAATACGCAGTGACAACTAATTCATCACAAGGATTAAATATCTCTGATGCAAATGTTTGGATCGTCGATGATCGTATCGAATGGTCAAACTTAGTTTATCTCGTAGTGTCTCGAGTCAGTAGAATATCTCAGCTGCGGAGAATTTTCATAGACTTCACAGAAACTAATGGTAATAGCGATGTTATTGACAATGATATAGTAAAAAAAACAATTAGTTAGTTATAACCAATGTGACCAAAAATTAAGCGCGACTTTGATCTCGATGCTGAATTTATCATGATATTGAAACATAAGCAAAATAATCATTATGCGAGCTGTAATACAGTAATGTTGTTAGAGTATTGAAATAATAATCCAAGACAATTTACTGTAGACAGAATTAATAGTAATTTTGGTCACACACGCGAAAATGTGATGCTGACCTGTCTTGAATGTAATCGACGTCAGTAGTGAATAGGGGCACCCTACGTACAATGGGAATTAGCATTACAGGGACCCCTGGGTCACTCTACGTACAACGGAAATTTAACATGGAGAAAAATCGTGGGTCACTCTACGTACAAGGGGAATTTAACATGGGAATAAATCGTGGGTCACTCTACGTACAAGGGGAATTTAACATGGGATTTTTTCTTTAAATTTAAAAAAAAAATTTTTTTAAAAAAGGGGTAGGCAATGGAAAGGCTATCTCTTTTCGAGAAATATGGCTGGCCCTGAAAAGGGCCTTTGGGTTTTCTTCTAATTTCTTCTTTTCCTCCACCAACTTCTTATTTTATCTCCAACACTCTTTCTCTTCTTTTTTTCTCCTCCTCTTCTTTCTTCTCTTCCTCCTCTTCTTCTTTCTTCCTCTTCTCATTTTCCTCTTCTTTTTCAATTTTTTCGTTCCATGTTCTTATTCTTATCTTTTCCTCTTCATCCTCCTTCTCCTCCTTGATCTCTTTCATTACACCACTAATCTTGTCCTTTGCTTTTCTTAAGTTATTAATTTCCATCTTTACACGATGGGGACTATAGGAATAATGGTCTTCAACGAGTCTTATTAGCATCTGTTCCATTATTCCTAAGTTGTCTAAAACGTCTTGCAAGGTTTGTATTTTGTCCATTTGGTTTGACGCCATCTTCTTTTTATTCTTTGCAGAATGGTTTGAACGACGAATACTGTGGGTTCTTATACGAAAAGCACGTACGTGAAGGAAAACATCCCCCTAAAACATAAAATGGATCTTACCTAGATGATGACCAAACATCGCGCGGACGTGAAGGAAAACATCCCCTACTTTCTCATTTCATATAATATAACCCTAACTATACTCTCCACATTTGCTAAGAAACCCATAATCTACTATTCACACAAACATACCTGAGCTCTTACAAACACACAAACACACAAACACATACACTTCCACTATTAATAAAGAGTTAGTGTTTATTTTCACACTACTCTACCTACTCACATTGGCAAATTAATAGTTATTTCTTTTCTAGAGTATTGGGTAGCCCTGAAAAGGGCTGTTTTTTGAACTCCTGATGCACCTATCTAATGGTTGCACCTTCCTGGCCTGGCGCCGCACACGCATCTTCTTCCCCAGTCTTCTTTCACCTTTCTTTTGGGGAGCGCAGAGGGAGGATGATTCGCTTCAACACCCCAATTCTCTGTCTCGGGAATATTGAACGACATCCTCTCTTTTCTTTTCTTTTCCTCTTCTTCCCTCTGTCTTCTCTCCTTCTCTTCCTTCTTTACTCTTGCTTCTTCTACTATAGCCTCTGCTGATAGTTCGTTTACTATCCGCCTGGCATATTCCAGGTGCATCTGGAGTTCTAACAGTTTCACTATTTTGCTAGTCATTCTTCTGGCTGTGTTGATCAATCAACAAGGGTAGCTGGACTGCCGAACGAGTTTCAATTTATACTGAAAGCGCGGACGTGAAGGAAAACATCCCCCTAAAAACATAAAATTCATCTTACCTAGATCATGACCAAAAAAACAACAACAACGCGCGGACCTAAAAGAAACACTCACTCACTTTTTATGCTACCCATCACTATTGTAAAATTTTTATAAATCACTTCAATAGACTATCCACATACGCAAAGCAATCCAATCTAACCCAAAATATATACCTCTAACAGCCAAAAAAAACAAACATCATTTTAATCTACTATCCACACCAACCTACTTTATCACTTACAAACACAAACACATACCCTCACATTTTTTAAGAAAGAGTTAGTGTTTATTTTCACACTACTCTACCTACACACATTGGCAAATCGATCGTTATTTCTTTTCTAGAGTATTGGGTAGCCCTGAAAAGGGCTGTTTTTTGGTTTTGCTATGGCATTCTTTTTTTAGTTTCTAAGAATGCGATGTCCTCTGAGGATAGACTTTCTGGCGATAGGTCTGCTTCTTCGGAAAGAGAAGAAGAATTCTTTGGTGTCGATACGACAATCGACAAAGCCTCTGTCAGCTTCAGGTTGCTGCTGCTGCTGTTGCTGTTGTTGCTGCTGTTGCTGCTGTCTCTGAAGTCTGTACTTCTCTGTCCATTCTTCTTTCTCCCTGTTCATTTCTTCTCTGAAGAGCTCTTCTATCAGGTCTTCAGTGATTTTTAACATTCTCACATTCTCTATTTCTTCTGGCTTCGGTATCAGACTGTGTCTGACCCTATGCAAATTCACGTAGGCTTCGTTGAGCTTAGCTAGTTTGGAGCACATCTTCTTAGGAGGATGAGTCGACAATGGATGGCTAGACTGGGAACAACCCCGGTTCTTAAAGTTAAAGCGCGGACGTGAAGGAAAACATCCCCACACGGTTTTCGAGCCGCAACGTTCAATGAGAGGGATAGTAAGAAATGAAAGAGCATCAATCCAACATTCTTATAGCTAAACAAACCACAAAGGCATTTTTTTTCAAAACACAACATTTTTTATTCAAAAACCACTTAACACTAACTAACAACAACTCTAACAATAATCCAACATGATAACATCAAACAATTTTTTCAAATGACAAACATTTTTTTCTTCAAATACAATCTACTTTAAACAAGGCTGACAACGTTGTGAATGAAATTGTGATTTCCACTGTTGGAAATCATTAGGCCATTGATGGACACTACGTTTCCTAGCTTGAGATAAAAGATAAGCATAATGGTCACAAAACCATCGATCTACTTTCACATCGTTTCTAGCAGAAGAACGAGGATCGAAATGAGTCACTAAATGTTCTAAGGAATAGCCCAGGCTGCGATGATGCAGAAAATACACACAGTACTGTCCACACACCAAGGAATCTGTGCCTTGTAATTTCACATTATTGAATCGGGTGGTTTGAGCATTTCTTCTCATAAAGTCAATGATATCGTCTTCCAAAGGGGGCAATCCGTACGAATCGAAATATTCCACACATCCTTCTTGAGGAAAGTAGACGGCTACCCAGTGGGTTCCTGGGAGATGACTGTCGTCCGTGTTGATCACGTAAGCTTGATGGTCTTTAGGTTTGCGATGAGAGAGTTCATCTTTAGCACAGACGACAGGATTCCAAGAAGCCGTATACGAACTGTGGTTCAAAAGGTAATAAAGTTCCCAGGTATCCATTGATTTGTGTGTTTTTTTCTTCTTCACAGGTAATAATAAGTCGTCAATTCGATCCTGACTTTTTGCTTGAAAATGTCTGACGAATAAACGGTTATTCGTTCTGTTTCCTCACTCTGATTCAGGAGAGCTTCGATACGATGGATCTCTTGAGTAGTTAATGGTGGACAAGAATGTTCACGCAAGTCTTTATACCACTGGTGCAACACGTCTTTGTTCGAGATGAGACTCCAAGCTTCGTCCAGATACTCGTCCAATTTTTCTTCTTGACTCAACATCAGGCATTTATCGTGTTGAATTTGACTGGGATGATCGTTTTGACATCCATAACAATTTTTCTTGATCAATTCCGTTATTTTGTCGACCAAGTGTTTGGCAAAACAGGAGACTAAATGGGCTTCTTGTTCTGGCCATCTCGACTTCATCATGATCACTTCTTCGTCTTTGTCTTGAGATTCTTCTCCTTCCACGGTCTCCTTACATTCCATCTCCAAAGTTTCTCCACTAGGTAAAGAGGGATAACAGTCTTCCATGGCTTTCTAATAATCTAGAATGACTTCTCTCAAACTGTTGATTTCTATGGTATTATCGAATTTGGCATACAGGATGACGTTCACTGTCTGTTTCAGTGTTTCTCTAAACTGAAGTTCCACACGAATCTGGCCAGATTGTATAGGGTGGAAATGTCCCTCGTCGCTGCCTTGGTCTGGAGTGAAATCAAACGCCCACAAAGTATAGCGTCCTGCATATCCGTTGTAATCAATGCCGTGACTGGTGTTGGTTCCTAACTGGCCGGTGGCTTCGTACAGGGACAAGTACGATCTCAAGTAATTCATCTTTGTGGGCTCAAAGTTAGGTTCGAAAGGTCGGGTACACAAGGTCTTGCCATCGCGACTGACTTCGATCTTGGACACGTTGAAGTGTTGAAAGTTGAAAGGATTTTCAGCGAAGGCTCCGTTGAAGGCTGCATTCGAGACCATACCAAGGATTAAACGTTTGGGTAACTGTCCTTGGAACAGATAATCTTCGGTTATGGATTGCAGTCCAGCAGAAATGGTGAACGTTTTCACTTCCACACGTCGTATGGGATACTTGGCGGTCGTTCTGCTCAACGTCTGACTGATGTCGTTTCCCACTTTAGGTAACACTTCCACGCGTCGTACGTAGAGTCTGGCCTGTTCGATTTGGCTTTTAGGATTGCCACCCTTAGTAGCAGTTTCATCAGCCAACAAATGGAAAGTGGCACTGCTGCGATTCAGTCTCAGGCGCACATTGACCCCGTTCAGCAAATATTTCTCTTGCAACCACATGTCCAAATGCAAACGATCCATCAGTTCTAAACTCTTTTTGCCTGTGATTCTGTCTCGTCTTGCCACAAAGCCGTCATTGTCACCTGCGTCAGCTATCTTAAACTTGCCCGCTTCGTCATCTACCCACAGCACACAGGCATTGAGATGACTTGTCTTGGCATCTGGTCCGTACGTCAAGAGATTTTCCAGGTAGGCACGGTAAGGGTAAGTATCCATGCTGCTGCTGACCAGTTTGTTGTTCAAGTACAAGTCCACTGAGCTGAACAAGGAATGCATGAAATTGTTGACGGGAGCTATAATCTCAGTGTCTTCTACTCCACCATCATCCTTATCTAGAACTTGGACTTTCAAGTACAAGTAACTGCTATTCAGATCGATGTAATCTTCGGGCTGTCCTTTGATTTCAAACTCGATGGGAGCTGAGGCTGTCAATGAGGAGACGGGATGAAATTCCACCCATTGGGATTCTTGCATCGTCATCATGGTGGGGGGCATGGCAAACAGATCCAGTTCCGTCTTGGAACAGGCGCAAGACTCTCGGTGCATCATTTTTTGTTGTTGCTGTGTCTCAATAATCGAAAACGTCTAAGTCTCGAACGGTTCTTCTTTTTTTGGCCTTTCTCGCTTGAAGTCTGGTGAAAGGGTGTTTTCTTCTTCTTCGTCTCTTTCTGCCTTGTCCTTGCTGAATGCTTGACTCGGTAGCGTGCAGGGCATTTATAGGTGTGTCTCGTCGGCCTAAAATGTCTTTGCCCGTTTGCAGCAAGACATTTTTGCCTGCCCTCATGAAGGCTTCTTTAGGGTTTTGTTTGTCGATGATGACATTTTGGAGAAATTCTTTGCCTTGTGTCAGTGCCGCATCTTTCAAGGCGTGCAATCCGCGTGTCACCATCGGTTTCAACACCGGGGCCACCGAACGAAAGGCCGATTTTAACATGTCTCCTAAACCGTGTCCTCGCTGTCGAGCCACCCCTCGGTACACTGGATACATGACTTACTTACTTACGAGTCGTGAGAGAACCGTTTTCGAAAATGGAGTTTCACCGTGACTTTTCCTTTGGTGAATGGAATATTTTGTCCCAAATCTCCTTTTATAGTAATGTTGACCGTGTCCAAATACGACTTGCTGACCGGCAAATAGTGAGGATGGACAAATTCGCGGTGGACGTGGTAAGTGTTTCCACCTTCCTCGTCAGCGATCGTGGCAGAGTCCACTTTGAAAGGAATGACACGCAGTAACGGCACGGAGGTGTGTCCCACCACGTTGTATTCCACCACATCGGAATACACAAAGATCAAATTCAGTCCTTGGTTCAGTTCTACCGGGGCATGAAAATACTGGCCAAAAGACTCGTTGCTGTAAATGACGGTTTTTTGTTTTAGTGTTTGTTCTACTTTCTTCCTCATCTTTACGTTACCACCCAACATGTCAAACAATTCATCATTAAAATAGAAACCCATGATTTTTTCCTCAGGAAATTTCATCAGGAAGCGACGAGCTGTTTTGTGGTATTCCAGGGTGACAGCTTTGGACTTGAAAGTCTTAAAAGCTTCCCCAAACACACCATTAAACTTGGAGGCTATGGCGCTGACCAAATGTTGACCACTAAAATAATAGCCTGAGGGAATGAACAACTCATAGTCGGTCCAATTTGGATTGACTTTGTTTTTTGTTTTATGGGGATATTTGTTATTGTCATTCATCCACTTTTGCAATGGTTCGTCATAAACTTCCACCGTAAATTTACTTTGATCGTCAATGACATTGAGGACTTGGGTCGGGTGAATCATTTCTACCAAAGCCACTTCCCAATGGGCTTCGTGATCTAAGGGGATGGCCTGAGGTAATTTGGCCGTGTAACAGCACAACGTGTTGTTGGGAAACACCTCCATGGAACTGTCACTGGGTAAGGTTAAGTAAAATTGGTTTTGGTGACTCATAATTCCAGAGTTCTGTGGCTGTCCGAGGGGTTAGTGGATGTCAGAGGCGTGTCTCCGCCCAAAATGGGGTTTTGGTTGTGGATGTTGGAGTGGTGACTGGCACTGGCACTGGACACAACGTTCCCGTTCGAGGAGAATTTCAGGGAGGGGTTGGGAAGCAGGTAACCGATGCAACTGCTCAATAAAATGGTCCACAATTGTTTGTCTCCTTGTTGCAAACTCAAATTGGCGATGGCTGCCCCGATGACACAATACACCACGAAGATTTGGCAGAAAAAGACGATTTGCGTTTTAGGCACACGTTCTCCACACCACACCCACAAGGGTTGTTTTTGTAAATCTTGCACAGAAGAACTAGGGGAAGAAGGACTGGTCGACGTAGCTGCGTCTGATGTGTGAAAGGGCATGATGGTCACTTCTTCTTTTTATAGTCGATGACTTGCGAAGCGTCGATCCAAGAATCGAAACTGGGTGGATATCCTTTCCAACGTACTTTGACTTCTTTGACACGTCGTTTGCCCACTTTACGGGTTCTGCGTTCGAGAATGCTTTCGATGTCGTACACGTCGTCTTCTTTTTTGGTGACACGTTGTAACTCGGGCAAATAAAACGTTCCTTTGAGTACTTCTCCGTTCATGTCTTCCAATTTATAGACGGCAGGATGACGGCCATGTACTCGTCCAGTGACGCGAAACAATTCGGTCGTCCAGTTAGGTAAGTAACCTTTGTCGAAAGTGCGTTTGGTTTTGCCAATGCGCACCCAATCTCCTACGGCCAACTCTCCACTTTTCTTGGGGACAGCCCTCGTCGGGGACGTACCGAACAGGCGCTCAAACACCAACACTTCGTTCTCGGGAGTCACGTCTTGCGGGGCACGTCCGATGCTTCGATGGTAAGATTGGTTGTACGCTTGCACCAGGTGCGGTAAGATGTCGATGTACTTCAGAGTGTGGTGATGCGTAAAATATTTCCACATGCGTTCTTTCAAAGTGCGTTGAAAACGTTCCACGATGCTGGCTTTGGTTTCGGGATTCTCGGTGGTAAAAAAATGAATGTCACGTTTCTTTAATTCTTTTTGGAAAGCTTGGTTCAGAAATTCGGTGCCTTTGTCCGTTTGCCATCGAAGAGGGCGACGACCGCTTTGTTTCAACACCCGTTGCAGGGCTCGCACTAACTCGCTGCTCGATTTGGAAGTCAAAGGCACGACCCAGGCAAATTTGGAAAAGACGTCGATGACACAAAACAAATATTTGTAACCACGATTGTAGCTGGCCAAATGAGAGACATCGGCTAAATCGGCTTGCCATTGATGATCGATGCCTTCCACTCGGGTGCGACTTCTGGCAAACTTGCGTCGAATGGGTTTGTGCAAAGTGTAGGTAGCTTGTTCTTGTAACCATCGTTGCACTTGAGGTAAACGGAGACTTTTCAGTCGCGTTTTGGCAGCACGATACAATTTTTGAACTCCTGCGTAACCTGCAGGATGCGAGGAATCGTAGTAAATGCTAGCTAAGACTTTTTCCATTTTTTTTTGTGTTGGTGTGTTAATAAGGTACCCACTCTTGGAAGAGGCTACTCTTTTTCTCTTGGGGTATTTTCTTGGATTGCAAGGCTTTGCGTGTGCGGCCAGCAATAGGTGTTGAAGAGGAGGAGGATGTCTGAGCGGGGGATATCGGTTCTTGTTTCACTTCTGTCTTCACTTCTGTCTTCACTTTCTTTTTCTCTTGTGAGGAAGAAGGGGTGGCCATCATCTTTTTAATCCATCCAATTCTGGAGGTAGGTGGTGTTGTTAACTTGCGTACTTTTTCTGGTGGAGTTTGAAACCCTTCTTCTTCTTCTTTTCCTTTTTCTGTTTTGGTCACGGGTACTGGTGGAACTGGTACTGGTACTGATGATGGTGCTAGACTTTTCATCAAGGTCTTAAAATCTTTCAAAGTGGGTAGAGCTGTTTCGTCTAAAGCTTTCTGGTGAAAGAGTTGTAGTCGTTGCAAGAGTTGACCGTACTTTTGCGATTTTTCTGTTTCGGACAAATCTTGGCGATCCATCAAGGATTGCAATTCGTGTTGTAACTGGGACATCTCGCTCAAATTGGGATTGGGAGGTAAATGCGGGGTGCGTTGTTCTTGCCACCGATGGTATTCCATCCATCGTTTGTAAGGCACTAAAGCTAGTTTTCGTCCTTCCATGGGGTTGTCAGGGGTGAATTCTGAGATCTTGGGACTTCCGAAGGCCTTTTTATCTTGCTCCCACCAGTCCTCCCAACATGGTTCCCAAGACTCCTTTCAGTATGGGGCCTAACAAGAGAGGTAAAATGCCTCCACGTTGGACCAACATCTTCTTTTTTTGACGAATGGGAATTTTCTTTTGAACCATTTTCCGAAGAACGTGACGATGTTTGCCTAAGCATTGTTTCTGGTGTTTGGACAAAGGGATCGTGCCTTTCAAAACGTTCAAACAACATTCGCACACGGTATCGATGACCTCTTTGGAGGCCGTTTGAATGAGTTTTTTTCGTAGGGGTGGAGAAGCTTTGGACAGGACAGATAACAGGTCCCCATGTTTGGCTAAACGTGGTGGTAGTCCTTTCCTTTTCTTTCCTTGGGGTTTTCTGGAGGGTGACATCTTTGAGTCTTTAGGAGCACCTAAAAACACTGATACCCTACTCGGTCACAGGCCTTTTTTATACTGGAACGCGTCGCCACTGATTGTCTTTACGTTTTATCAGTTTGAGGACAGGCATGACACGTCGTGCAGGGGTACGTAACGGACTAAATCGAGCCAGTTCTTGCTTGGACAAATCCAGTAAACTTTGTAACATGCCCGATCTTTCATGAACTTTGATTTTGGGAGAAGGTACTTTGTGAGCAGCGGCCACTGCCGCTAAATTGGAAGGTCCTGCCACTGGGGAAGTTCTTTTGGGGGTCATCAACGGAGAAGTTCTTGGTGTAATCAACGTCTCCAAGTACTCTTCAGTTCCTGGTGACATCAACGGAGAAGTGGACAAACGTGAGACTGCCGGAGACGCTGTGGCAGGTCGTGGCTTGCGAGTGTAAGGTTGCGTCCTGGCCGAAGTGCCTCTCTTGCGACTAGTTTTCTTCTGTGGACTTTTGTTTTTCTGGGGACTTTTTCTCTGTTTCTTTTTCTGGGGGCTTCTTTTCTTTTTCCGGGGTGATGGTGGTGGTGTCTGGTAAGAGGAGGGTCCCGCCACTGGAGAAGTTATTCTTCTTGGGGACCTGGTCTTTTTCTTTTTCTTCTTGGGGCTTCGTTGGACTTTTGTCTTGGGGATAACTTTGGGGGCATTAGGATCCCATCTTAAGAGAGAGCGAATGATGACCCCTCCTAGAGTACCGCTCCCTCCAGGTTTCAAAATGATTTGTTTTTTGGTTTGAGTGTCGATGCGGGGATCGGCCAGTTGGACCAAAGCGACTTTGTTTCGATCGAAAAAGCGTTGGGTTTGATGAGGAATCTGAATGATTCCTTGGAGTAATTGACGTGCCGTCACCGTGAACCATCGTAAGACTTCTTTGAGACTAGCTTCTAAGACACGGGCTCGTGTTTGTGGATCTTTTTCTCGACTGATGCCATACAAGGCACGAATCAATTTGACGGGAAGATGCGACTGAAGGGACGTCATGTTCACACTGTGTGAGACAGACGAAAAAGGGTCTGAGGTTTTTATAGATTTTTTTCATGGGGAGTGAAATGAAGTCGAGGACGGAGACGTGTACAGGACAGGTCCTCCGTCTTGGCACCAGTGGTGAAACAAGTGGGTACGAAATCGCAAATCCTCGGGGGTCGTAGGTTTCAAATCGACGAGTAAATAGGCGTGTGGCGTTTGAGTGGCATCGTCGTACGCCTGAGTCAGCCAAGGCGTTCCTAACTGTTTGGCTAAGACTTGCACTTGCGATTTGTCTCGAGGGCTTTTAAACAAGACCACGTAATGCGCATTGAGACTGATGGTGCGATGGGCTTTACTTTGTTGAAACAAATTTTGGGTGATGTAAACGACACTGGCATTACGGTGATGCCCTTTGCGCGTGAACCACAGTTTAATTTCTTCTTCGTCTTCTCCTAACATGTCGTCGAAAATGACCAAATGGGTTAGACGGGAGTCAGAGACGATGCCGTCGTCTTCTTTAGGAATGCCTTCCACAAACACGATGGAATCGCCTTGACTTTCTCGCAAGAGGCTGTACGCCGATTGCCACTCTTTGTAACACCACACGATCCGTTGAGGGGGCCGATCGATCAAATGATGTTTATGTTCGATCAAACGTTTGACGAATTCGGTTTTGCCTGAACCGCTAGGTCCAGCAATGAGCATGTTAAAGGGATGGCGAAGATACAAAGCCTCCCAACTGGCACGATCTAAGTGTTCGTCGATGACTTTGACAGTAGAGGAAGAGGGAGCAGAGACAGCAGAGGTAGCCATGGTGTGAGAAATGTCACTTGTGACACGAAAACAAACAAGACAAGAGTTTATATACTTTTTTTAGAACACGTTTATTGAATGTTTCAAATATGAACACGAAAGAAAAAAATACATACAACCCAAATAGTGATGTACAGGAATAAAAAACACATCATAACAATCAAAGTGGAATATAAACAAGTGTCTGTACAACATGTTTTGGGTAACGAAGATGTCCTAGGGACAGTGTGTAATGTTCTTACAGTCTCTACATGAGGTATTGTCACACAAGTGTCCTCCCGGAATGACCTTTCAGGCATGTCCATGACAGTCCTGTCCTGAAGCGAGTGGTTGTTCTCGGTGACGGGTTCTTCTGGCACTGTCACTAACACAGGTTGAAAAGTAACTTTTTTCCTTGAACAACTCTTGTGCATACTGGGCCACTTCTTGGGTCCAAGCTTCAAAACCCCCTTTTTTCCAATCACGAACATCTGTCCAATGGGGATGTAAGTCACAAGCTACACACACATCGTCATACACGTCTTGGGTAGCTAAAAGTTGACGAATCTTTTTTTCCTGTTGAGGTCGAGAAGTATCCAAATGAAAACGCAAGGCTTTGAGCAAAAGGAGTTTTTCGTGACCATTTAAGGCCATGGAGGTGGTAAGTACTGATCGTAAAGAGTCCACAAAGAATCGGCTGGTAAACGAAATCCCAGAAAACAAGTCACTAAGACACACACCACTTGTCGTCCCAAATTGAATGGATACAGTTCTTGTAATAATCGATGGTAATGATCCACGGTTTGAATATGGTCATTGAGTTCCTTCCACGGAATCTGTTGGATGACATGTGACATAAACCGTGGCATGGCAGCCTGTTTTTATATTCTCTTTTTTTCGGATGCAATAGACGTACTTTCTAGCCAGAGATCTTCGTTCTCCAGTAGGGAATCTAAATCTTGCATACTGTAACCGAAACGTCAGAGTTCGTTTAGGTGTTTCCTCTTCCGCTAAGTAGATTCCACGTAAAATATGTTGGTAATCCTTTAACTTGTCTTCCTCAATGTATTGCTGTAGGTGAATCTCGAAGTAACCATAATCATGAACATGTCGATCATTAGCGACCTCAAAGTTTTGAACAAGGTCTGACCATTGAAAGAATTTCTGACGAATCAGTTCTCTTATACCATTCAGGTACCAGTGGTTAAAGATCTGGTGACGTATCGGATGCAGTTGTTCTTTACGTTTCACTTGTATTTTCACCAGCTCTCGGTAAATGCGTTCTCTCAACTCCACAGGCAAGCCCAAAATGTACTCTTGTAAAGTATCCATAAGTATATACACTGTTTTTGGAATAGTTGGGTGGTAGCCAATAGCCTCGTTTAACTTTGTGCCTAATGTAATATCCACTCATAATCAGTCTTCTTGTACTTTGGAACAGAGCATAATTTAAAAACGGATGAATCACTTTAAGTTTACGTTTCACTTGTATTTTGACCAGCTCTCGGTAAATGCGTTCTCTCAACTCCACAGGCAAAGCACGAATGTTCTCTTGTAAAGTATCCATGAATAGGTCATACTAAATCCTCTTTGGTCTGACACAAGAAATGTACTCTTTGCACAAACATGGTTTCACTTCAGTGTCGAATTTAAATCGTTGAGTCACTAATCTACACATTACAATTCGTTCAGAAGTTTCCTCTTTCACCAAGTTGACATTGTGTGAAAGATGTTGGTAATTCGTTAACTCTTCCTCTGGAATTCGATGCAGTACGTTTACAATGATGTAACTACAATCGTCCATACCAAACCAATCCTTTTTAAAACTAGAGGATCGTTGATCAATGTCTGTCCAATGGAACACTTTCAATTGAATCAGTCCTTGTATAGCCTTCAGGTACCAGTGGTTCAAACACCGGTGACGTATCGGATGCAATTGTTCTTTACGTTTCACTTGTATTTTGACCAGTTCTCGATAAATGCGTTCTCTCAACTCCACAGGCAAAGCACGAATGTTCTCTTGTAAAGTATCCATGAACAGATTATTATGGTAAAAAGTTACTTCAATGTCTCAGTCCCACTAAAGGTAAGTAATGACAATTCGGTGACCATCGAGCATGTTCTACGTAGGCCGAATCTTGCGGTTCCCAGTGGTGAAGTGACACACCGCAACTGAAGCACTTGACTTTATCTCCTTCGCCCAAGTAGAAAAATCCGGCTCTGGCTAATTCTTCGGGGGTCGGTCCTCCCAGATACTTTGGCCATTTTCCTTTGAACGATTGAAGACGATTTTCAAAGTCGCAGTATTCCGACAAACGCACAGGGAACGAATATTCGTTTTTCACAGGTTCGTTTCGACGAGGGTTGGGTGACAGGAACAGGAGTTTGCTCAGGGCTGGATGACATCCGTAGGGGGGTAGACGTGAAGGTGAACATTCCCCTTTAAACCCGGTAAAATGTCTAAGAGGACGAGCGGCATCGCTTTCGCATCCCTCAGGTTTGACACGCACAGCATCACTTTCCATGACAGGGGCAGTGAGAACAAAGTTCCCATGATGCTTTACGGCATCGCTCAGGTCACAAGGTACAGCATCGGTCCCATCGCAAGGCTCACAATCGCACTCGTCTGCAAACTCCGTTACGCAATTACAATGGTAACCACATGGACAATCGCAGTTTCCTTCCGGACATTTTCCGTCGCAATGCCTGGGTCTTATCCATCCAATATTAGTCACACTAGAGGAAGATACAACTTTTTTACAATCCCCAAACTGAAACGATGTCTTTTTCAAAGTATTCATCTTGTTCGCTCGGTCTTGGTAGTCACAATGAACTATCGATCTTGACCATAGCCCCCTTTTTATACTAGTCTCAATGCAGTCTCCAGCTTGTACATCTTTCCTTTTTTACGTTTTTTATGTCTTGTTTCGGAAGGTACCGTCTCTAAGGTACCGTCAACATTGTACCGTAGTGTAATGGGTGGAAAGGCCATAGAAAGGTAAGGGCAGTGCGGAGACCATCGAGTATGTTCCAGAATAGCTGAATCTTTATAGATACATAGATCCATTCGTAACTTCAGTCCGCAAGCGAAACACTGTACCTCGTATCCCAATCCTGACTCAGGTCCCAAGTAGACAAATCCTGTTCTAGCTAAAACATGCGAAGAAGGTAATCCTTCCCTATCCGTAGGCCATTTCTGAAACGTGTCCAATCGACGGGCACAATCACAATAGTCAGGTAAGAAGACTGGAAAATGGTAGGGTTTGAACTTGGAGTTCTCATCGGGTTTCTCACTCGATTCTTGCTGTGGCGAAGTCATCTTTCTGGTGGGTGGCTATCCTCTTACAACCAATGTTTTATACCAACGTGTCCATACGGTAAGGTGAAATGATTGGGAAGTCGCACTCGCTTCTGGTACACGATTTGATAGACTTTTTCCAAAGGTCGACTGACGATGTGGTGAGTGGGTAAACGTACAATCTTGTTCGGTTGGTAAGTGGTCACTTTAAAGTTTCCATCCTCTCCCGATTGCAAGGCTTCTTTCAATACCCCAAAGTTGACCACTCGACTAGTACGATAATTCAGAGTCAGTCCTTTCACTTTGCACGTCGTGTGCACTTCTCCTTGTTTGTCCCGGTATTCGTAGCCGTAATTTTTGGGACCGCCACTGACAAAACTTAGAATCTTGTCGTCGGGATGCTCGTCTGTCCAGGCTCCTAAACGGTCTCCTTCGATGTTAGGGTGATGTTGAATCGGGTGATGGATGTAAATGCAACTGTCCGTGTCAAAGTACAGGACGCGTTCTTCTAACAGTTCTAAAGCTTCGTACAATTTTAAGCGAGCATGGGCTGTCACGTAAGCCGCAATGATGACATTTCCAAAAGGGTCGTCTTGTACAAAGTCCAGATCTTCTTCGTAATTGACCAAGATCAAATTCTCTCGAACGACGTCCACGTGTTTCATGTATTTGGTTTTGTCGTGAATCATCTGGAAGTAGCGGGAAGGTTCTGTCAAATATTCCGTCTTGGGTAAACACGGTCGTTGTGCCATTTTACCCCACAAGCAATTTAACATCACTTTGGCAAACGATCTCCTGCCTTCGTTTTTCTCGATGTGGTCTAAAGTGATGCCTTCTTGTTCGTAGTATTTCCCTTTGAATTGTATTTGGTCTTCGGGAGTGTGACACCAGGAAGGATAGCCGCTGGCTTCTTGCTTCAGTTTCAAAAAGGCATCCACGTAGTCTGCGAAAATGCCTTTCTGACTGGGATCACCCTTGTGGTACTGTTGTGTCTTGGGAAAGTGGCAAATTTCGTACACTTCTAACAGTTGGTATCCCATGTCCAGAGCTTTGAACAATTCTACGCTGACCCAGGTTCCCGTCAAGGCCCGTTCTTCCTGGCTGTGCTGACAAGGTTGATCTTGGTTGCACGTTTCGGCACAAGTACGGCACAAGGGAAACATCAATTTGCCTTGACAATGGTGAGGTAAGACGGGATGGTATAGGTTCGTGGGAGGCAAAACTTTGCACTTGATCAAGCCTTCGTATTGTCGAATGTTTTTCAGGTCGATGTGTTCCGTTAACAATTGCGGGTGCCCTACAGGAAAGCGACAATATTTGCACACGTAGGGATACAGCGAACACACGTCCAAGTATTTGATTTCTTCTCCTTTCTTTTCGTCGGCTTGGTACAGCAAACAGGTGGCATTGGTCCTTCCTCCGTACAAACTATCCCTCGGGTTCAGCGGGTCCATGAACTGGTAACTTTCCACGAGGCGTTTAAACTCGGGATCGGTTTTCATACGGTGATCGTACTCGTGTTCCCACATTTCCACCACTTGGTATCCTTGCTGTTCTAACTTTAGGCGTCGCTGACAAGTGTCCTGGTACAAGTCTTCCATGGTTCGTTGCAAAAACTGATTTTTAGTGTCACGGTCAGGGTAACAGACGGGACATCCGTGAAATAAGCAACCGTTAAACTCGTACACGATCTTGGGGTTTTCTAAGTCCCAACCATCGACCGAATACGTTCCGATGGTCTTTTCGCCCCCTCCGTTGCGGGCATGCTGAATCCACTTGTCTTCCTTGTCGCACAAGTAATGTAACCAACGTAGGGCTTTGACCGAGTATTGACGTTTGACAAAGTGGGTCGTTTGAGGGCTGATGACAGCCACGGTGTTTTCAGGCATGAATCGTTGTCGATACACTAAGGAACACGCTTTGGCAATGGTGCAAGCTTCTTTCAAAGGATCGACCCCTCCGTGTTCCATGAACAGTTCTCGAAATTTTCCACAGCAACGCCGTAAAATGTCCACGTCGGAACGACAATACTTTAGCATTTCTTCCTGAAAGTCGAAAGGGTCCGAGGCGTGAATCTGGTACCAAGCGTAGAAAGCTTCTCGTTGTTCGGTACGCATGTTGTCGGGGTCGTAATAGTGAGCCTCAGGTAAATGGGGTAGAACGGCGTGTTGATTGGCTTCCGTATTGAAAAAGTGTGGAAAGTACCCTTTAGCCATTTCTGTCATTCCAAACGTTTTAGGCATTCGACTCAAAGGCATGGCCAAATAGCTCATCGAATCTTTAAACTGTACTTGTCCCACTTGCATGAAAATGATTTTGGCTCCGTTCAAAGTGACTTTAGGACGCTCGGTGCCTTGTTCCGTATAGTATCTGAGAAGAAACTGTCCATCGTATCCGGAGAAATTGTGAGCCATCACCGTGGCATGACGATGACAATCTCCGTAACGTTCGATGTCCTCTTGGCTCCACGTCTTGTCGACGGGGTCTAAGACCCATTGGGCAAAATCGGCTAACGTGTTCGGTCCCCGAAATATTTTTTCACGCCCTCCAGGAATCTTGCTGCAGTGAGGGCAATGACTGAAAATAGGTTCTTGAATGCACTTCTCGCACGCTCGATGAGCCACGCAGAAATTAGGAACGTGAATGCCGGTTTCTTGCATGCATTCGAAATCGAAAAAGATGAAATTGCCTTTCTTCTTGTGACCGTCCTCTTTCTCTGGTGGGGGTTGGTATTTTTGCACGTAGCATTGGTGTTCCAAGTCCACGATGTGGTGACAAATGTGACATTTTTTCTTTCCTCGACATACGTGTGCCTTGGCAGCATTGGTACATATGACTTGTTCACACGTAGGGCACAATCTCAGGAGTTGACAAGCACATTTCTTCTGTGAACCTTGCGTTTTCAGATGTTGTTGGTAACAGGTAGGGCTGACAAACGTGCGCAGACAAGTTGAACAAGGCACTGGTTCTTCGCTCAGACAGGGTGAAGAGGCCAAACATCCTGAGCATTTCGATCCACAATGCTTGTGTTGCTCTCGATTGTTATAACCATGGTCACATTTCTCACAATAATAAACATATCTCAGGAATCCAGTGATACTGGTAATGGTATCGAAATGTTCATCGTGATGATAAAGGTGAATGTATTTTCCATCCTTAAAGTCTTGGCCTCGAAACAACAGAGGTCCGCGCACTTCTTGAGGGTGCACTTTCAAGGTGTAGCGTGGAGCTAGGACATCTTGCAATTTTTGCATCTCAGGAATGCCACAGGGTGTGTCTTTGGACAGGCCAGCTTGTTGCAACAGGAGTTCTGCTTCGTTTCGTTGTTTGGCTCGGTCGGATCGTTGAATAGTGTTCCAGGTTCTTTTCCATTCTACCGTGTCGTTCTTGTTGGCATAGGTTCGTCCCACCACGATGGCACGGGCTAAACACATCTGGTCATGAGGGTTGTTAATTCGGACGAGACTCGTTTTGGTGTTGCGAAGGTAGTCCACCAATAACATCTTTTTGCGTCCTGTCCCTTGAGGAGGAGAGACGTGGGTCATGTCCAGTGTGGCTTTACCATCGGTGATGTCAAACTGATCATTAGATTGTTGTACGTGTTGAATCTTGTCCATGACTTTGGAAGCAGTCAATTCTGCAGGGGTGCTAAACTCGATCCAAACAGGGGATTTCAAACCGTCGTGTTGTATGGAAAGTCTCAAGCGATCGTCTTCTTTGGGTTGACATTGTCGCTTGAGTGCAGTGAGCAAAGAATCCCACACCTCAGTGATGAACACTTCTGCTTTCTCTAACGGCACTTCAGCCTTGAAATCTTTAAACTTCACTGTGTATTTGTAAGCCGTGGTTCTAAATTTTCTAGAGGAGCGCTTTTCCGTCTCTCGAATGGAATAGTACTTTTCAGGGTTGACTAAGGGTGGTGAACTTGGTTTAGAGGTTTCAAATTCTGGTTCACTCATGTCCTCTTCAAAATCACTGACATGAATTTGTGCCAAGATTTCAGCCCTGGTACGAGGCGATAGATCACGTTTCTGCCTCTTACTTTCTTCTTCTTTCTTCTCGAATGAATGGGATCGTTTCATCTTGAAAGCAAAAAGTCAAATGACTCAAGTTCAAACACCATAAACTACTTTATAGTCATAGCAGACCAGCGTATATAAAAGGGTGTGTGTCTTGTCCTTTCACTATTCATTTCACTCTCAAGCCGAGCACAACGATGGTAGAGACTAACCAGATGGAACGTTTCGTCAGAGCTTTGCGAGGGGTCATTAGAAAATTCTCTTCAGACCAGCCTACGGACTACTCTCCTTCCTTTAGAGATAAAAGTCAAGATACTTGCTATATCTGTCAGAAGAAAGGGCATTGGTCTTCAGAGTGTCCAGACCGTCAAAAAAGAAAAAAAAACAGGGGATAAAAAAGACAAAAGTCAAGATACCTGTTATTATTGTAAAGAAAAAGGACATTGGTCTCCAGATTGCCCAAAAAAGAAACAAGAGGAGTCAGAAGAAAAGAGGAATTCTTCAGAAGAAGAGAGGGATTCTTCAGAGGAAGAGAGGGATTCTTCTGAGGAAGAAAGAAGACAGGTGAAGAAAAAGAAACAGGAGAAAAAAAGAAGAAGGGAAGAAAGCGAGGAGGAAGAAGAAGAGGAAAAGAGTGTGACGGTGAAGAAATTCAAAAAACAGAGAGACTAAACAAGGAGAAATCAATGAACTTTTTATTAAAGTGTTGTGTTGTGAATTGTGAATTGGATTGTAAAAAATGGAGAAAAGAATAAATGAATGATATAAGGTAAGAGTCTTTGAGTTTTGATTTTAAAATAAGAAGCTACACTCACGTACTCATACACAGACACGTACTATAAGGGTAACATGGGTGAGTTTTTTTGAGTTATTGGCAAATTGAAATTGTATTTCTTTTCGAGAAATGTGGGTGGCCCCGAAAAGGGCCTTTTTTCTTCATGGTGTAGGGGTGAGTTTAAGCAATCAATTTTAACTGCCTTAAGCCTTTGCCACGGCCAAGGCCTACTTCTGGACTGCGTAATGTTGATGATGATTGGGTTGAAATCACTAAGGGTGGTACGGTAGGCTTAGTCACAGGGTTGACATGTTTTGCTCGGGAAGGTCGTATTCTCTTCGGTCGTGATAAAGAAGTCTGATACATTTGTTTCAGACTTCTTAACTCCGCTAAAATGTCCAACAGTACCGTGACCGTTTGATTTTCACCCTCTTGTTTCTTTGCTGCTACTTCTTCTTGCTGTTGTTTTTTTCTTACCTCTTCTTCTTGTTGCTGTTGCTGTAGGAGAAAAGCCTGTTCCGCTTCCTTTTGTCGTTGTATAAATTTCTCCAATTCTTCTTTCTGTCTCTGTCTAAAATTCTCCACTTGCGGTAATGAAGAAGGTAACGAAGGTTCCGGAACAAATTCTTGCGAGGAGAGAAAATCCACAAAATCCCAATTCACCTCTTCTGAAAGTAAGTCAGGGTTCCCTTGGGCGGTCTCCCCTGCTGGTGCACCCCACTGGATCGTTTTCTGAGTTTCCATCATGTTGAATCACTATCGCATAGATTGACTGCACACAAGCGCTAGCGAATCTATATTGACTACGTGACGTCACAGACTGCTCTTTTCGGATTGGATGCGGGCTGACTGAATTCTGTAACGCGTGTTCGGATTGGTGAATGAACTCAATCCGTTTCAATCCTTTCTGTCCCTATAAATAAGCGCAGTTCACTGCATTGATTCACCTATTCTCGGAGCCTCAACATGTGGACCGACGTTGAATCTTCAACCCTTGTGTCAACAATGATGTTCAGGACGGACATGCTCATGTATGTCCGATCCAAGTGGACCGTTGTCCACAGGACCAACAGCAGCCTGTGGATAAGAAGAGTCTATATAGAGAGACAAGGTTGCCTCAAGAGGACTCTGATGTATGGCCCTGCTGTAAGACGAAGTTTGAGGAAAAGAAGATGTCGCAAATGCCCTTTATGTTAAGGGCATATTAACATAAACCAAAGGCCCTTTTCAGGGCCAGCCATATTTCTCGAAAAGAGATAGCCTTTCCATTGCCTACCCCTTTTTTAAAAAAATTTTTTTTTTAAATTTAAAGAAAAAATCCCATGTTAAATTCCCCTTGTACGTAGAGTGACCCACGATTTATTCCCATGTTAAATTCCCCTTGTACGTAGAGTGACCCACGATTTTTCTCCATGTTAAATTTCCATTGTACGTAGAGTGACCCAGGGGTCCCTGTAATGCTAATTCCCATTGTACGTAGGGTGCCCCTATTCACTACTGACGTCGAGGTGCTAGTTTACAAAAGTAAATTCGGTGGTAATTGTGTGTCTACGGGAATTACTTGTAATTGTTCACGTTCAAATCCACGTTGAGGAGCAGCTGAATCTAATCTGTAGATTGCAGGTCTACCCGTAGATCTTACCAGGCCAGAAATTGTATGTGTTGTAATATTCCAAATAGGATCAGTCGCTCTTTCTTTTACCGCCTTCAGTTTCACCAGGTTCATATAAATACCAGACAGTCACATTACCTAATACTGGTTGTTTTGAAAATTCATGTCGTTGTATTGGTATATGTTTATTTTGGTAATTGCATTAATGGGTTACATGGCAGTTGTTCGAGTACATTCATTATTTAACGCAGCTATCACACTTGGTAATCTTGCAACAGGTTCGCGAGATCTCGTATCCTTCTGAATTATTTCCTTTGGATATTGATATCCAAATAACCGCTCAGCAAGTGTTCGATAAAGTCGTTCAACAATTTCCTGATCACGATGAATTGCAGTGTGCCCTCGTCTAATTTTGACGTTATTTCTTTTTTTGTTGGTCATCAGATATGATACTGTACCAAGAAATTCCTTGCCATGATCGAATTGTAATAGCTGTGGCCATCGTAAGGGTCCTCGTTGATAAATTCGTTCAAAAGCTGAAGAAACTTCAGTTGCTGTTTTAGGTGAAAACGGTTCTGCTTCCTTATATCTACTTGCAACATCAACTACAGTTAACGCTTATTTGTATGTACGTGATTGACGTCTTCCAGTTTTAATAGTATCATGTGGTAAAAATAAAATATCTGCTTGATGAACTTCATTAGGAATACTGACATCAAAATATGCATGCTGAATATTTTAGGTGGTGATAAATAAATTTGCCATATTGCATTTATACTTACCATTAGCAGCAACAGAACGTGTAACATTTGCTACATCAGCAAGTTTTCTAATCGCCGCTCTACCCCTCCAATATCCTCTTGGGCTATGATAAATCAATTCCATTATTTTATAATGATCGGTTGATTAATTACCTTCTCCGAATAATGCAGATCTTATCAACCATTTAGCTAATGAATCTCTGAAAGATTTTTTTTTTTCATGGAATTTATTGCATGAATTAACTTCACGTCTTCAAAATGTCGTTGTTGTAAATCTGGATTTTTACAAGCTACATCATGAACGTGACATGCTTTATCAATCGCATTTTGGATACTCTCCAGTTCTTGATTAATCTTACTCGTCAAATCGGATATCAAGTCTGGTTCCAGGACCACAATAATTAAATCCAGGAAGATGTTTTTATCATGGGTATTTAGCCCATGGAATTCCTGATAATTATTCTAACGAAGTAGCGATATCACCACCAACTTTCCATAACTTGTCAAGGGAGATAAATTTATATTTATTTGTGCCACATTTTACACATTAACCTTTAAGTGCACGCTTTTTATTTTTTTTATTATTTTTGTTAATCCATTTGTGGGGGTGGATGCTCTACATCGAAAACAATATAGATTCATGTTATTTATTCTATTTCTACAACAGCGACACGAAAACAAGAGCCAGCAAAACATATTTCAGTATTACAGAATTCTATCAGAATGATAATAATAGGTCCATCTGGGTCTGGTAAAACGCAGTTATTACTTAATTTGATCATGAGATGTCTCAAGTGGAACAAGTTATATTTAGTAGCTCCGTCAGTTGATTATAAAAGATGTTACGATGTACTTAAAGATTTTAATGAAAATGCAAAGTTATTAAATTAAGATGACGATGATATTATTAATTTTATTACAGACATTGATGAAGCACCGTCCGTAGATGAATTAGATGGATTTATGAATAATTTATTTATGTATGATCATGGTATACTTGACAAACAAACAAATCCAGCAAGAATATTTTCCCGTGGAAGGCATAATAATACAGATGTGATTTATGTTACTCAACGATACACACAAATACCTAAAGTAATCAGAGATAATTGTAATATTTTAGTTGTGTTTAATGGAGTTGATACACATACTTTGAGAAATATGCATCATACTTGGTGTAGTGGGGATATGGACATGATTAAATGTTTTAAAAAATTCTCAAAAGCACGATCTGCTCGGCACGAATTTATTACAACAAATTTATACGATCAAAGAACAAGATATCGTATAGGATTTGATAAAACATTTGGTTGATACAATAATGATTTAATTATAGCAGCAGAGAGGGTATGACCTCAATGAAACGTCCAGTGGGTAAACGAAAACACACGTACAAATTTACAAAAACACAAACGACAAAGATAAAGTAACAAAATAAACTAACCCAATTAGAGAAACACTCGGTAAAGTTAGAGGCTTTGGTTTGGCGTTAATGACCTTATATTTTTTTTTCGTATGAGTTTCAGCAAAAGGTCTTTTCACCCTCTCTGCTGCTCCGCAATATAAATGTCCAAATATCAAAATTGAGCTGGCAAGGGTCAGTGGAAACTCGGACTAGGTTCGGTCAAGCTCAAGTTTGCATGTTTACAAGGTACGTGTTCACGAGTTAGTCAAGACAATTGAAAAAGAGATACACCATGCAATAAATTTTATTTAATATCGGACAAGCTCAATTTTGCAAGGATTTTGTCCACAGGCAAGTAAAACTTATTGCGAGAGCGAGATGCAAGATACAAAAAATAGCATTTCATATCGGTACTGTGGTCTGGGGAAAAATGCATTCATCATTAGATCTGTTCGAGTTATTTTACCAACAAGAGGTGGTGTTCGGTTCCTAATGCTGTATGTTCTGCAAGTTATATACCCTGTGACCTCGCCACAGTCCATATATCAGAACCTTTATTAGCCGTTTATATACAGCGCATTCTTCTTTGCATAACTGGCCAGTTTCTTTAATTTATTATGTATGTCATTTCCATGCTGTAGTCAGTGTCAGGACCAGTCTCTGATTTTAAAGCAAGCGTTGACAAATAAGGAATAAATATTTATATTTTATCTTTCAAGGTACATTGTATTCGTAATATTTGTACTTATCCATGATTTACCAAGTCCTAAGTTATCTTAGGGTAGTTTGTCCAATCTCTCAACAATCTGTTTTTAAAATACTCTTTTGAGGCATGTTGCTGATGTTTTAGTGAGTAGGTGTTAATCGTTAAGAAGTTAGAGAAAAGTGAAATTAGTTCCAGGGTGCCTGGCGAATGATTCGCGCATTGCATTGGTGGACCTAGAGAGTGTAGGACATTACGAGTACAGCAACAACAAATTGTCAGACTGGTTACTAAAAACAATATTGCTCCTAAAGAAATGTTATACTGTTCCCGTCTGTGCACTTCATGCCGGAACTCTGACGACAAAAACAAAAATGGGGCCCAAATCACTTCGTATCATCACAATTAGGTTGTGTATTGTGTTTTTGTGTTCTTATATTCAAGTATCGACTTCACTGCCACAACCACCTGGATCAAACAACATCGACATGTCTTCTTACCATCGTTATACTGAGTTGACTGAATTTCTACGTAACATTACTGCAACGTACCCCGACATTTCGAAACTTTTAAGTGTAGGAAAGAGTGTAGAAGGTAGGGACCTATGGGCCATACGAATAACTGATAGAGTAAACGAGACTGAGCCAGAAGAACCCATGTTAAAATACGTTGGAAACATGCACGGAAACGAGGTGGTTGGCAGAGAAATTCTAATCTATTTAATTCAGTATTTACTAGAGAACCATGCACTTGATCATAGGGTAACAAATCTGGTCGACAACGTTGATATATATATCATGCCGACAATGAACCCTGATGGTTTTGAGAAATCTGATGAAGGAGATTGCAATGGTGACAAAGGGAGAGGTAATGCGAATAATGTTGACCTAAACAGAGACTTTCCTGATCAGTTTGTCAAAGAGACGCACAATTTACAACCAGAAACAAAGGCTTTAATCAACTGGATTGAGAAAAATAAATTTGTATTATCAGCAAATCTTCATGGTGGCAGTGTTGTAGCCAGCTATCCATTTGATGACTCTGCATCCCATAGTGTTAAAGTTAACAGTATAACACCAGATGATGCAGTTTTCCAACACCTGGCACATGTTTATTCTAATAACCATAAAACCATGCACACAGGGATAAATTGTGATGATAACTTTCCAGGGGGTATAACTAATGGTGCCCACTGGTATGATGTACCAGGTGAGTTTTGGATCATTTAGGAGGTATATAAAGTATACAAATCATATGGTAAATAACATTCCTGTAGAAACAGCCATGTATAGTTTTGCAAACAACCGTTTTTCTGTTTTATTTGTTTGTCTTGTCTTTGTTTTGTTTTTACCTCATTAAAGAATTGAAATCATTAAGACTAGTTAGATACTTGTTTCGCACTGTTTGTTGTCAGTTTTATTGCATATATTTGTGTATATATGTATGTATATATATATCCCCCGTTATGGAAGTACTTAAGAAGCTTTTTCAGTTGAATATCTGAATATCTCTGCGAGTATTTTTTTAGAACCCATGCTGGACTGCAGTTGGTACAATGATAGTCCTACACGTAAAACCTTGATGCTGATATTTATGTATGGTTGTTATTGCCTAACTAATTGCACTACGTTTTTAGGAATATCTCACAACTGGCAACCAATAACGATGGTTTTCTACAAAGTAAAGTCATGATGTTTTAGTCAGACTTTACTTACTCGGATGTCTTTTCTCTAATAAATTTAAATTCTCACAAAGAAAGGGACCTGTTTTCAAGTTTTGTTGGCCTACAGTTCAGTTGGCTGGAAAGCGATGAAAGCTGGGAATGCTGAAATCGCGTTAAGTTGAAATACTATTCTTTAATGAAATGAATACAAATGTGCCTATTGGAATTGTAAGCAATGTTTTGTTTCATTCAAGAAATATATCCTGCACATGAACCTGCTTGAACATACTTCGGCATATTTCACTACCATCGCATTTCACCAAATTCAAATGTATGTCAGCAGAACTTGAAAATGCGTCCATTTGCTAGTGTCAGATTTTGATTTGACCATGATAAACACAGCACAGTAAGTATATTAATTACATATCAATGTGTGCAAGAGTGTCCATATGGGCTGTCCAGCGTGTGAGATATTCCTGAAACTTTGATGACTTGTTCTTATGTCAACCAACATCGGAACACGCTATACAAGGCCGTTATTTGGGTAGTAAGATGTAGCACTAAAACATAAATAAAATGCGATACGTCTTACATGTATGACTAATACAATGAATGCCTTTCCGCATGAATAGGGTAAAGTTGGCAAAAAAGGGAGAAATTTATGCAGAAAGATCAAACTTTCATTATGTTAAAATAGTGATTATATACTAGATTTGGCATATTTTCATATCAGATGATTAAATTACTAATGAAATACTATATTTAATATTGTAAAGATATTTTTTCTTCACTCTTATTTTGCTTCATCATAGTTGTAGTATAACATAGTTGTAGGAATCTCAATTCTTGGTTCCCATAACAGATCTGCATCTGTTTCCAGTGCAGATTTGAACTGTTCATTTGTCTTTTTAAAGCGCTATTCGATAATGAGCATTATTTTATTAGTAACAGACATGTGAACATCCACCAATGTGCTTCAGACTGAAGTACACAAGTTTTATTATTTTTAACTCAGTTTTTTTTCCGATGATCATTTGCGAATTTTACGTGGTGATTCCATTTGTGTAATTTTTGGTATTTATGATTATCAGTTAGCACTGGCATTAACTTTTCACCTTCCTTAAAAGGGGTGGGGGAATACTATGAAATCAAGACAAGGTCATATGAACTTCACTTCAGGCAACTTTACCTGGGATGACAGACCCTCTGTAAGTGTTTTGCTTGAGTTGTCCCTAGTTTGGAATATGGTAATTAATACAATGGTCCTGTCAGCATATCATGGTCCAGAGGCCATATTGGTAATGGATGAATAGAGTAACACTGTACACAGTGATTAGGATCATGGTCATAATAATTGGTATCACATTATACAGTGAATAGAGTAAAACTGTACACAGTGATTAGGATCATAATGCACATAATTAGAATAACACTTGACGTTGATTATAATAATAATGTACATAATCTTTAGAATCACATGGGCACAATGATTAGAATCACTGTGTACAATGATTAAAATATTACTGTACATAATGATTAGAGAACACTGTACATAATAAGTAGAATCATACTATACGTAATCTTTGGTGACAAAAAATTTGATTTTAACTCCATATAAGCTTTGGAGGATTAGACCATCAACATTTATTCCATTGACAGGACAGGTGATTCAGAAACATCTATCATGTGCCAAACTTCATACAGAAATGAAAGACATTGAATTGGTACTTCAGTGTTTTTTATATTAAAATAGTAATATATGGTAATATATGAAATCACCTGTTAAACAAAATAAAGACACACACACACACACACACACATATATATATATAGTGAATGTACATATGCTGTATCTTTGTTGTTTTGTTCAAGTGCAATAAAAACCCACATTTATTTGCTATGTATCTGCAGAGCTGCCAACCCTCACAATTTTAGCGTGCATTTCACAACTTTCTACAGCGATTCATGCTACATGCAAAAAAATCATGAATTCCCAATTCTCAATTATTTTAAATTTTCCCATTAAGTGCTAGTCAAGATATTGGCAGTTGCCAAAATGGTCTGGTTCTCCTAGTCGTAATATTTGTAGAACTATAGCCGATTTGTACACTTGGACCGCTAGCAATCATTTTAGCGTAATGTAATATGTATACATTTATATATATATATATATATATATATATATATATATATATATATATATATATATATATATATGTGAGTAGTTTTACAAAAGCTTTTGAAAGAAACCAGGGCCTAACCAGAATTTGTCTACAAGTATGCATCGCCAACACTGATTTGAGTTACCGTTCCGCATAGCATCTTGAAAATGTCTTCACCACCAAAAAAAAAGAAATGTATTGCACAGAAGGTGAAGTTTCATTTGGAATATTCAAAAAATTGGCCATGCATTCTGCCATCAAATACTGATATACATCAAGCTTTTTGCACATTGGCAGCAAAAAGCATAAAGAGGTTGGGAAACTACATGAAGACAGCTTTTTCGAGTATTGAATTTTTTAGATTGAAAGATTTGCATATTTCATAATTTGGTTGGGCTTTCTGCTCATGTGCCAACACCACTTATCGTTCACTGATCGACATTTCGTAATTAAGCTACACTGCAGTTAAAATGTTTTCATCTCCAAGGAAAAAAGATCTGCATTCCCCGAAAAGTGAAGTATAGATTGGACTACAGCAAAATTTGGCCTAACATTCAGCCATCAAACATCGATGAACATTATGGTTTTTGCACAATAGTGTACCGCAAATTTTACAATTGGGAATGTGTACAAGGGCTGGTATTGTTGCTTACAATTTACCTGTCATACATGTACCATGTAATAATATTATATATTACATGTATGACAGATAAATTGTGGGCAATGTTACAAACCCTTGTGGGCATGTGGCAGAACGATGTGAAAAGGCACACTACAATAGCACCCCCAGCAGATTTCAGTTTTGGAGTACTTTAAGCCACCTACTCAAGTCCTGCATGCAACCAGTGCTGAAGCATTGTGCGTGAACATTCTTGTTAAACATAACCTGTCTTTCTTAGTCGGAGATCAAAAACAGTGATAGTTAAAGATTATTTCTTATTGTCAGGAAAAATAAGACAAACTTTAGCACCTCCTTAGGTGCTGAAAATTTGCAACAATTTTAGTCACGAAGATTAAACAGCAGGCAAGAAGCCTGAACCCATTTTGAAAACCAATTTACCATGGCCTGATTGAGGAAGTTAAGACTGCCACAGCATCATATCATGACAAATAGCATGAAGTTTGTGTATATCAGTAAATTTGGCTGCAAATAAAGTAGTACATGTAATCACTGTAAATAAAATGTTTTATTTTTATTTTGGGATATTCGTATAATGCAGTACTGACCATCAAAGTGGGTGTAGTTAGTGTCGTGATATAATTTTTCATTAATTTCGTTCAAAATTCACGAATTTTTATCCCATTTTTCACTATTTGCAAGTCGGGAGGGTTGGCAGCTCTGCCTTTGTCAGTCATTTCATGTGTGCTATAAATCTACATATATGCTATTTCTTTGAAACATCTGTTATTATCCTCATACCCTACTGGGGCTTATGGAGATATCATAAATCCATACAACTGTCCATTAACACTACTCCTTCTAAACTACTTAGTAGAAATTCATTTTAATTATATTGCATTTTGGGTAACATCACACAAGAGACATTGTCCTTGACTCTGACCCTAGAGGTCCATTAGAGAGGGTCAGGGTCAAGATTTTCCTATCATTTAAAAACTTTAATTTTAAAAACATTTTTACCTAAAATTAGGACAATGGCACACCACTACATATCCCTATATTTCTCAATCGAATATGTTTCCCATTCACATTACATGAGGAATTTTAGCCTGCTACCTCATGAATCCAGCCCTACTAAAGGACAAAAATTCATCTTTCCCTGTCTATAGCAATAAACAATGCACAATAAATCTTGCCCATTGCCTCTTTTTCATACGACCAAATGTCGCCAGTTTCTTAGCTTTGCTTTTTATAGACTTCACATTGTACAATTCCTCCTCTGACAATCCAATCATTTTTGTGTTCATGTGGGCCTTTCCAGCCTTCATTTTGGATTTATTATGTGGTTTTATAACTATACTGCAGGTAGTTTGCATTATGTTACAATTTCTGCCAATTATTGAGTGATTTTATCAACTTTTAAGAACTTGTCTTTCAAGACCAATGTCCCACCACGCTATCATTGACCTTATGCATGGTCATTATGTGTTAGCTTACCTCTGACTTTATTTGCTTACATCATCTATTACTGAGCTGTTATTAATGAAATTCTGAAGAGCTGCTTGATAATTATGCTTAGTTTATTCGATTGATTTCAGGCTATTTTGTTAGAATTACATACTAATTTGCTAATCTATGCTTTGTTTTCTCATCCTGTGTCATTTCAGGAGGAATGTTTACTAAACACATGAAACGCACATTCAGAGTGATTGTCCTTTTGGCATTGAAGGGAAGGAAAGACAATAAATCAAGGAAGACAACCTATGGTTCATTGTTGGCAACACTGGTTCATTGGAGAGTATTACCCAATTTTAGGCAGCCCATGAAGCATTAAGTACCCCTCACATGTGCAAGCATGGCCTCCTGGCCTGTAGGTCCAGGTGCATGGGGTTCATGCCAGATCAGTTGGATCTGCCTTAATGTCACTGGCCTTCCCTACATTACAAACCATCCAGCCAACACTGGCAGTCCAGCATAGATCCATCCATCTAGCCACATTGCCAGCATTTTATCATTACTATACTGGAGATTTCAATGAGAAATATGTCCATTCAGTCAGGCCGGTATCGGTGGTTGCTGGACCTTCATAGATATTGCCAGCATCTGGGCCAACCACACCCTGTTCAGACTGGATTCATTTGATCAAATGCAGATTGAAACCATACTCTTGCCATCATTCCAGCCATTCCAACTTGGGGACCTTTCAGTTGAATCTGTTCAGCCAACGAGGATCATTGTGACAACTCTGTCCATCTAACCACACCATTGGCAACACACTTTCTATGATGGAGATTTCAGTGAGAAATCTGTCTGTCCAGTCAGGCCTTTGGAGCGGCCAATACTGGTGGTAGCAGAACTATCTTCTATATTACCAGCTACCTTACTTCTGTATGTTCACCACTTGTCCACAAGTGAGAGCTAGTGACATGTTACTAGGAATGGAACTGAGTCTTCTTGCCACCTTGTATGTCTTCTTTAGCATTGCAAGTAGACTCAATTGGACCTTGACACAGAGTGAGTGCAATGGGACTCTTTGAAATCCACAAATTTGCAGTCCTTCACATTTTAACATCTTACTCAGACCTGACCATAGAACGAACTAAAGTTAAGCGTTTAAGCCACCATCGAGGATATTTATTTCTTGAGCTAGCTACTTCGAATACCACTGCTCTAAAAGAATCAATAGATCTAATTGAGAAGACTTGCAAATATGGTACTAGCAGCTGCCTCGCTTGGCACTCAGCATTAGGAGGTCAGTGTTAGGACTGATCAGCCTGGTGTCAGGATAATGTGATTGGGTGGGACATCATGCCAATTGTCTGCAGCATGATGCCCCAATGCTAGACATCACTGTAAACTCTTACACTGCAGACAGTGGAAAGATGAAGCGTGTGGAGTTCTTGAGAGAGCATGACACGAGACATTCAGAGAAAGGTTTTTACAAAACTTAAGGAAATGAGAATGGCTGGAGCAAAAATTCGACAGAAATTTAGTTGGTCAGTTGATAAAACAACTGAATGGTAGAGGACTGGCATTGTGTGACCTCAGCTCTGCAGTAATTGTGGTTGGAAGCATATGGAACAGCACCTATTAAAGAAGCTGCATACGGAAAAATTGAAGCTCAGAAGGTATCTAGAAAAAGTGCAGTTAATTACTTTAAGTAGAAAGATTTCTTGCATGAGAGAACAGATGTAGCTCTCTGTCAGAATATGCGTACTGCATGTCCCCAGTACAAGCACCAGCTTGAAATGAAAAAGGCTCTCATTGAAAAGGAAAAGAAACGATTGCACATTGAGCCCAAAAAGTCAGTCAAAAAAAAAGGCTAAAGAAATCTTTGTCAAAGCCGCAAAAAAAGCTTGACTGGAATATATTATCAACAGGTTGTGTCCATTTGAGAAAAAGGCAAGTGAATGTATGGGATTATTTGTATATAGTTGATGTACTTGGGTGTTTATTTTCAGATTTATTATGAAAAGAGAGAAGTATAATATATTTGCTGCAAAACTTTAGAAATTATTGTGACTTAATTACGATGTGAACACTGACATGCACATGAAATAACTTAAGCACCAGTAGTATTGGAGAACAAATTCATGTGACAATAAATATTGTGAACTTATTCAAGTCAATTTGAAACTTTTAGGTAAGTTTGTTAGTTTTTCAAATGATTATTTTTTTATATATTATGATCATAAGTGGCACCAGGAGCAGTTTTGTATGATTGTAAAATGCATTTTTAGACCCCACCCCCCCCCCCCTTTCAAATTTTCAGTTTTTTTTTGTGGATTACCAAAATCATGTCTCAAATCAGACACATTCCCTACACCCTCAGTGTCTTGGCCTAGACTCAATCACGCCCATCAAACGGAATGGTCTCTCCGTCATTTGGTATGTGGATATGTGAGAAAGCTTGCCGGTAGCTTCTCGTGGGTCGGTGGTTCTTTCCGGGGTTTTCCCGGTTCTTCCTCCACCATTAATACTGGCCGCCATGTATAGCCTATCTTGTGCTGAAAAATGGCGTTAAACCCTATAACAACAACAACAACAACAACCGTCATTTGGTCTTCACTTAGATTTTAGCATTTCGGGGGCATCCAGTGATTGACCTCTTGGTGACGAGGAGGAATCACAAGCTACCCACCTTCATCTCAGCAGTTCCAGACCCAAAAGCTAGTCTGTAGATGCACTATCAATCATTTGGGAGGGTTTTGGGCATTTGCCTCCCCATCCACGGGGCTAATGCTGAAAATAAGCCAGTGTACATGTAGTGTAAGCCTTAATCTAATTAGCTTTGAAATATTACTTGACAGTAAAAGTAATCAGATAATGAGATATTCAAAAAAATAGTATAATTATGTATACTTATTACAATGACATTTGTAATGAATATTCACATACTGACAAAAATCAGTTGGACTGAATACAGACACACATGAAAATATTCAAGTCATATCACAAGATTTGATTATGTAACATAAACAGATTATGACATCGATGTTGATCTGAGGTCTGAAATGTACTGACCAGATTCTTATCCTTATTTTTAAAAAAACCAAAAACTCCAGTGCGGTAAGAAATGTTTTCAGACACATTCCCAGGGTAAGCAGCTTCATTTTAAAAAATTGCTTTCTTTCACAGGAACATAATTTTTCACAATTATTTTGACATGATGTTAAAACTGCTATACTTTTAATTTTGAAGAAAATAGGAAACTATTTTAAATTTACTAATTTTCTGCATTTCTTTGCCTTGAATAGTAGTATACTTCCAGAACAGAATTTGTGTGTGACCTTGACTGCTAAATTTTGATTTGGTTTAATTTCATTACAAGCGCTCAGTTTTCTCCAGATCCTGATGTAAACCAGAACTTAGTGGTTTAGTTTTCTAAATGATACTACAGGGCTTAGCAAATCCAATAGCCAGATATCCTGGAATACATTTTTGAAGTCCGGCATGTAAGCTTTTCCAGGTCACTAGCCCTGGATTAGGTTTTATCTCTCACCAAAACAAACCTTCCAAGTACTTATTCTCATGCCATCATCATGTCATCTGCCTTTATGTGGTCATTCATATCATCTTCTTCACTGTCCTGCTTCAGGATGTCCACAGAATGAATCTCCCTGCACACATGATCATATGACAGACTGTTCAACCTGGCATAATTGAAGGCAAACAGCAAAGTGCGAGAAGCAACCATCAGGGACATGCTCTTTACGGATGATGATGCTCTACTCACTCACACAGAAACTGAGCTACAGCACCTGATGGACCGCATGTGATCGGTTTGGGTTGACCATTAGCCTAAAAAAAATGTGATGGCTCAGGACACGGACCCCCCAAGCATCATCATCAACAACTACGAACTTGAGGTAGCCACCTCGACTCTACCATCACCAACAACCTTTTGCTTGATCCTGAGCTCAATAAGTGGATTGACCCTGAACACTAAGATCTCAGTGTACCATGTCTGCATGCTAAGCACTCTCCTGTACGCCAGTGAAACCTGGACCTGTACACCTCACAAGAGAAAAAACTGACTGTCTTTCAAATGCAATGCCTCTGATACATATTTGAGATCACCTGGAGTGATCAAATAACAAACAACAAGATGTTTGAACATGCCAAGATTACCAGCATGGTCACACTCCTCCACCAATGTCGCATCAGATGGCTGGGCCGTGTATGTTGGATGGATGATGGACAGATCCCCAAAGTCTTTCTTTATTCAAAATTTGCCTCAGCCAAAGGTCAATCAGATGGCCACATCTCTGCTTCAAGGATGCCGGCAAGCACAACATTAAAGCCCTTGACATTGACGTCAACACTAGGGAAGAGCTTGCTCTAGACAGGTCAAGCTGGCAACATGTTCTGATCACTGGTCTGAAAGCCGGCAAGGACAAGTTATGCTTGCTAGCTGATGAAAAGCGATCTCAGAGGAAGAAGCAGCAGCTCCAACCCATACCAGACTCAGCCTTCAAGTGCATCAAGGACTGCCACTCCCGTGTTGGACTATATAGCCACAGCAGACACTGCACAACCACCAACCAGGATATCTCTCATGTACACACTTCCATCATCTCTCGAGACTAACGGATGTGAACTTCTAACCTAATCATGTCATCTGCCTTTATGTGGTCATTTGTACCTTCTGGGTGCACTGAATGCTTGATTTTACCCCTCTCCATTTATTTATTTACATCCTGTATCACACCAGCTGTTGGTCATTGCTAATTGTTTTATGAACATTCGATCAGCTTCTGTTGCCACCTGACTGCAAACTGGGCTAAGCCACCTAATTATTAGCCAGTCAGAATGCATAAATCAGAACAAAGCCAGTATGGGTAATTAACAGTGTTTTTTATGGCTTTATTGTAGTGTTTACTGAAACCAGATCCTCACGAACGATGTACTTTTTAAAATTAATGCAGCGAGTAAATCCAATTAAATTAATGAAAGGTACTGTAGAGAAATTATCCACTGTCTGTATCTATTCAAAATTATTGTTTATTAATATAACATTGATTTGTTAATTTGTGTGTGATCATACGATGGGCCACCTACCCTCCTTCCTACTATATAAGGATGTGACATTGCGGTAAGAATATGTAATGATCTTATGGATCTTCAGAAAATTATCCATTTGTGGTTTTTACAGTTGCATTGGCAATTGATGGGGGTCCCAATATTATTGTTATTGTTGTTATTAATGCAATTGCATGATTGCAACATGAAATTTCCTAATAGTTGGCTTTTACTTTAGTCAAGATTCCTGTTTCAGTTTTATAATTTTTCTATAACTCAGCCATGATATTCGTATGTTTATAATTCATAAGTGGATTAAAACATAATAAACAATGGCATCCTTGTTGTTTGTGGTTTTATAAGTTGAATGCCTTTTTCAGCACATGATAGGCTATAAACTGTACATGGCCAGTGCATCTGGTGGATGAAGAAACCCATGAAAAGCCTTGAAGAACCACTTAGCCATGGGGAGCTACTGGCAAACTTCCTCACATAACCTCACTGGCCAAGCTGAAATAGCAAATCCACATGGACAGAGGTGACATATCAATTATCGTTAAAGACGAGTCCCTTAGACCCTAGTCCCCCTGACATTCTTGTTTTTCAGTACAGATTAGTAGTAAAGAGTAACAGGTGGCTGATGCAACCCTTGCTTGTATATTTCATCCATGATTTGTTTTTCCATACAAAAGTTTCTTGTTTTCAGAACTTGTATATACAGATGTCTCTGGATCAGTTAGAGAAATACTGCTACTACCAATGAGGTAGTAATAGTTATTTCCCAGACGATCTTGTGCACTCCCCTGAAGAAAAAAGGGAAGAGTAGAACTCTTCTTAGATAGTGCATCTTTTTAAAAGAAGACAGCCTCTGTCATGAAAGTGATAAGCTGGATGGCTTTTAGTGCCCCCACCCCTTCCTCTTTCCAAATATAAGAGGTCATGGAAATCCTGTTCCAGGATCAAGCACAATAACACTTCCCATTGGGATTGGACTGAACCTAATATGGAAACTTCTTCCATTTCCCGCTATGTGGACAGACAAGACTTTCATAGTACCCAGGGTTGGGCAGGGTATAGATCACGCATCCCCAGTTGGGTTAGACCTCACTCTGGTTTTTCTAGTTTCAACAGAAAGCACCCAACAGGCCCAGTCTTCTTGTCCATTGAACTTGCATTTGTCTGTTGAGCAGATGTCAGGCATTTGAACACTTTCAGTTTGTGACCATTTATAGCAGAACTTACTGATCAGAATGAACACTGTCAGCAACTCCACATATGATTTGTAATTCTATATTGAGTATGTTCTTTCTTTAATGACTGCAGTAACAGAAGTTTGATGTAACTGTGTATTTCAGGAGGGATGGAGGACTACAACTATCTACACAGTAACTGTTTTGAGATAACATTGGAGCTGTCCTGCTGTAAATATCCTCCAGCTTCTCATCTGCCAGAGGAATGGGAGAACAATAAGGAAGCTCTATTGGCCTACATGGAACAGGTAATGAATTTTTAGGTGGCCTGAGTTAGTAGTTGAGTAGACTAATACAGTCTATATTGAGAGTGACTTCAAGGCACGGAAATCTGTGTTGATGGGTTCAGTTACTATTAGCTATTATCATTAGACTGGGATTTATTTCTCCTCTTCTTGCAGACTCCTACAAAAGTGATTCTTCTCACCCATTTATTGATGGCATGCTGGCAACAGCATTTTTTCATGATCAAGGTCTCAAGCAGATGTCTGTAAAGTTGCTGAATTTTTCAGAACATTCTTTTAATGAAAGATTAAGACCTGAGATAGCCCACTCAGGATAACCTGAGGCAAGAGAGGGTTTAAATGCAAAACAATAAAAAATAAACAAAAACAAAAACATGAATACATTTCTTGAATGGATTGAAATCTGTTTGAATTTAAGGCTGCTGCTAAATTTCGTTACTTGAAAGGCCTTTTGCATGTGACACTGGGATCATATTCTTTACACCTACAGACAATTTTGCATTGCTTACAAGGCATAACAGACAATAGTTTTAACAGGTGCCCTTGCTCTGATTACATCATCACTGATGCTTGTATCTGCTTTTATTGAAGCAAAATGAAATAAAAAATAAAACTTCCTGACAGATACTTTATAACTATTTTTACATACGTTGGAACAATTTTTTAAAATTCATGGTTGTCCCAGGGCAACCCACTGTGAAATACTGGTTACTGAGCAGGTTTTTCTGATTGCCCATCAATTTACTACTTTTCTGATTGCCCAGTAATTTACTTATTTTCTGATTGCCCAGTATTTTACTAATTTTCTGATTTCCCAGTAATTTATTAATTTTCTGATTGCCTGGTAATTTACTAAAAAAGATTATTGCCCAGTAATTTACTAAAGTTTTGATTGCCCATTAATTTACTAATTTTCTGATTGCCTATTAATTTACTAATTTCTGATTTCCCAGTAATTTACTAATTTTCTGATTGCCCAGTAATTTACAGCTTTAAAAAGCTGGTTACTCATCAGATTTTCTTATATTACTGCAGTTGCACTGTTATTATTATAATTATTCAATAGCTTTTTTACCCATACATGTTATATATGGAATTCACAATTTCATCATCATGGTAGATTTTATTTGTTCTTGTAGGAACATCTAGAAATAAGTGCTCATATTCAAGTATTTTAGTTCATTCTATTTTTGTTGCTGGAAATGTGAAGGTTTCTGTTACAGATTATTCATGATTTCTGCGTTCAAAGATTTGTTACCCCAAAGTCAATACAGTCTTATTGCATTCCATTGCTTAAATCCACACGATGTGGAACAGGTACAACTAAATTAATTGCATGGTTAACCTGGCTATCTCTATAAATATACTCCTTTAACATGTTTATATGGCAAAGTTGTTTTTGTTTCGCCTATCAAGAGCATTAATGATGTAATTTGAATCATTTACTTACTTTTCAACTGTGTCTGGACCATAATGCTTAGCCTCAAGAGGATTTTGTTGTACAAGCAAGAGATCCAGAACTCGATCACCAGGCTGAAAACCCTTTCCTTTGTATTTTTATCATACCTCAATTTCATTTTTGACTGAGTAGAGTGCAGATTGGTTCTTTCCACCTCACAAGCCATTTTTTTACAACTTGTATTTAAAATTGGAAACATTATCTTGAAGATTAATTTCTGTATTTTCTTTAGAAAGAGTTTTTCTTTTAACAAATTCAGTGGTCCATGCAAAATATGTTCAAAAACTAGTTTGAAGGTCTGAATCCTACAGATTCTTGAACTGATTCCCTAAGGGCAAACAATAGTAAATAAACACCTTCATCCCAGTCTTTTCCCATTTCAAAACAATATGACCAAATCATATTTTTCAAAGTTTGATGAAATCTGTCTGAAGCCCATTGCTCTTAAAGGGTGATAGGCAGAAGATTTGAATTGTTAGATGCCTAATTCATACATAACTTGCTGGAAAATCCCAGACATAAAATATGACCCTTGATCAGATTGGACAGATTTGGGAAGGCACAATTAAGTAAAAAAAACTTTATCAAAGCTTTTGGTATTGTTTAAGTTTTAATATTCCTCAAAGGAATTGCCTCAGGGAATCTTGTAGACGCACACCGTATGGTCAACCAGTATTGGTTGCCAGGCTTGGTCTTAGGTAAGGGACTGACACAGTCTACCATTATTCTGCTGAATGGTTCGTCAAATGCAGGAATAGGTTGCAGATGAGCCTTAGGTATCTTCTGAATGGGTTTCTGTACCATTTGACAAGATCTGCAGTATTTAGAAACATCACTTTTAATTTTTTGCCAACAAAAGCGATTCAAAGATCTTGTGATAAGTCTTTTTGATCCCTAAATGACCAGCCAAAGGAGTTTCATGGGCCAGACTAAGAATTTCTTGTCTGTATGGGGGCCCAGAGTGGCCAAGTGGTCTAAAGCGCTCTCCATTACTAATCACTGCCATCTCACCTCTGTCTGCATGGGTTCGAGTCTCGGATTCGGCCAATGTGGGTATGTGAGAAAGCTTGCCAGTAGCTTCTCGTGGGTTGGTGGTTCTTTCTGGGGTTTTCCTGGATTCTTCCTCCACCATTAATACTGGCCACCATGTATAGCCTATCGTGTGCTGAAAAGTGGTGTTAAACCCCACAACAACAAGAAAAAAATCCTGTCTGTATGATTTTGGAATTGCAGTTTGATAGTTCACTGACAGCTTGTCACCAGCAGGTACCTCAGGTGGTCACCATTTTCTCATAAGAACCCCACGTTTAATAGAATAACAAACAGGTGCTTCTGTGGCTTCAGTTTCACTAATGGCCCTTTGAAACTAAAAGGGATCTCAGGATTGTTTTCCTGTTCAAGAACTAGTGATTGTCATTTGTTAGCCTGATTTGAATAAAGAGAATGAATAGTTAAAAGAGGAACACTGTGATCAATACCCATTGATTGATCCAAACAAGGAGTAAATGTGACCTCATCAACAGCCTGACTAATACATGTGTCAGCTAAATGAATTCTTTCCTTATCAACATCATTCTCAAAATCTTTCTTTGCCATAGCTGGGTATAAATCGGGGATTTATTTTTCAATAGGATCGACTTTCTGATCCAAACAAGGCTTGTCAGTGGATTAACCACAAACTTATCTCCAGCTAGGTTAGATATAAATGAATAACTTCGATGGGTAAAGTCAACACTGTTCAGACTGTCACAGGTCCTACAAATAAGTCTGATGACAAATTTAAACAATAGAGAGGAACAGTAACAAAGATGCACTCTACTCCCTGATTAAGAACACTCATTAGAAGAAGTCTTCTCAGGAAAAGGCAAAGTACCTGATAATAAAAGACTCAGAGCAGTTCCTGTGTCCCTTAAAATTTTTAAAAGGATAGGATTGGTCAAATCACCCAAGAGTGATATAAAACCCTTGGACATGAATGGTTCATAATTCTCCATAATAAAATCAGACTGGGGTTTATTTGACCCAACAAATGTATTGCTTTCAATACATGACTGTGACCTTGACCTCTTAGAAATAAGAGCATATGGAATACGTTTGTCTTCATTCTGTTGCTTTTCTTTCAGTATGTAGCAGCTAGAAATAATGTGTCCTTTTTTTTTGTAATGGGTACACATAGGAAGAGCTTCTGACTTGTGATCAATCTTTTCAGAAACTTCTAAAAGTTGTGCCAGATTGAAATTTGGAAGGGTTCATATTAGGCTGAAATATTATTTTTTTTTACCAGATGACTGCTGAGTAGAAGTCTTACTTTCAAAAGAAACTTTACGAGCTAAGGAATACTCATCTGCAGTACAAGCAGCATTTTCTTAAGTTTTGACCTTACGTTCATCAAAATAAGTCTTAATGTTACTATGGACACAGTTCTTGAACTCTTCAACTAATATGAGTTATCTGAGATTTTCATAATCTTGATCAACTTTCTTGGTTGAGCACCACCTATTAAATTACTGCTCTTTTTCTCTTGCAAATTCGACATGAGTTTTTCCAGCTTCATTTTTATAGTTCCTGAATTTTTGGTGATAAGCCTCAGATACTAACTCATAACCTTTTAAAATACATTCTTTAACCAAAATCATAATCAGCACTTTGCTGTACTGACTGGGAAGTGTAGATGTCTCTGGCTTTGCCAAAATGTGCACTCCGTAATAATAGAGTCAATGCTCTCTTGGCCATTTAAAGTTTTCAGCAATTTTTTTCGAAATGGAGAAAATATTTATCTACTACTTTTCCTTTTAAAAGGGGTACTAAACTAATATTCTTAGTAACATCAAAACTTGAATTTGTGTGTAAAGTGGGGATGTGCTTTTCACTTGACAACTCTAACTCTTTTAATCTAATTGATATGCCTTTTTTTTCCTTTTCACTTTCTCTCTGCAAGTCTGTTTCTTTCTTTTCTTTTTGCATTTGCATTTGTTTATCCTCTTTCTCCAATTGAATTTGCATTTGTTTCCCTTTCCTCTTTCTGTCACTGTATTTTCCTCTCTCTTTGCTCCTAATCTCATTGCATCCGTCTTTCTTGAAGTTCTAGCTTCATTCTTGTATTTTAATTTCAATTCCGTAACTTGTAAGTTAGATGGATGCTTACTAATCAAACTCGAAGCACTTTTATCCAAAACATTCTTTTGCACCAAATATTGGACCAAAATAATTTGTATTTCTTGCTTTGTTAAAGCAGCCTTTACCTCAGAACAATCTTATTTTATGATGAGCTGAAGCAATTCATCCTTTTTCAAGGAGTTTAACTGTTCCTGGGTTGGATTTGAAATAAAGATCTTCACTTTAGATGACAATGTAAAAGCTTGTTGGTTTCACTAAAGATTTCTAAAACTAAAACATAAAATAATATCTGGGACTTAAAAAATTCTGAACCTAGGGGATTTCAAATTTCCAAAACAAGTTTTCTGAAATATTTTAGAAAAATTTGTATCCCAAGGACAGGCACCCAATTTTCTGTTATGAGTTTATGATCTTGATAATAAGTAACAGAAAATAGTGAAAAGCAACAAGCATTTGATAATTCATCAGCTAATTTATTTCCCTAGAATACAAAGTGAAAATAAAAAAAGAACTTAAAATATTGAAAATTAAATCCCAAAATAATCCAGGAATTATGGCCACAAGTCCAAGTAATTTAAAGTCCTGAATGAAATTCAGTCCAAATTAAATCAAAAACTGAAGATGAAGAGCTGTTGGTGGTAGCTTGTAGAGTGTTTATGTGCCAACAGTCATTTGTTGAATCACATTAGTATAATAACAGGTTTGAATTCAGTATAAATTCCAGTGAATGTCTCTGTCCAAGAATTGAATAAGAGCACTTTTGTATTTCCAGAGAAAATAATCACTTGAATTCAATAATTTAAAGAAAATAGATTCCAGCCCGAAATATTACTGGACACAACATATAATACAACATGATTGTGCTAGAACTTAAAGAATGACTGAAAAATCCTCTCAGTTAACAAGATTATATAGTCCTCTACTTGACCTCAGGTCACAATTAGCATTTTCTTAAAGAAAATATTTCCTAATGGAAAATAACCTTCTGGAATGATCCTGATGTTTACAAAATAAAAATGTTAGTTTTTATTAGAAACTAGAACCAGGACTATGTCAAATATGTTCAAGAAATTCCAAAACCTAGACCTGGACCAAAATATACATTTACTTCTATTAATAATAATTCTGATTTTAAACCCATACACATATGTATTCATTTGACCAAACAGATGTGGCACATGAAGTGTTCATTGGCCAGATTGATGTAACAGATGAAGTATTCATGTGACTAGACAAATGTGGCACATGAAGTGTTCATTGACCTGATAGCTGTGACACATGATGTATTCATGTGACCAGATAGATGTGACACCTGAAGTATTCATGTGACCAGACAGATGTTAAAGCATGTGAATAAGAATTGTACTTGAACAGCACATGTATACAGTTTGAATGTCAGTGTAATAAAATCACCCATGTAAAACTAGCAAAGCTGACATAATCGTGTAAGAAAACTGCTTACTGCTTTATTAGTTACTTTAATGGATTTATGTGTTGTATGAGAATATGCAATGGTGTGAAGACAACACTCCCAGAGTGAATGAATACCAAACTGTGTTTAGTTGTATATAAATGGTACAGATCTGTGAACCACATGGGCCAAATTTGCCATCACTGCACAACTGTGAATTGCATGTGCCAAATCTGCCAAAATTGTTCAGAACTGTAAACCACATAGCTGCATATCTGCCATCACTGTACAAATGTGAACCACATAGCTGCATATCTGCCATCACTGTACAAATGTGAACCACATAGCTGCATATCTGCCATCACTGTACAAATGTGAACCACATAGCTGCATATCTGCCATCACTGTACAAATGTGAACCACATAGCTGCATTGCTGCCATCACTGTGTACAAATGTGAACCAAATAATTGCATAGCTGCCATCACTGTGTACAAATGTGAACCACATAGGCCAAATCTGCCATTACTGTACAAAACTTTAAACCACCTAGCTCCAGATTTGACATTACTGTGCACAACTATGTACCACATTGCTATTTATCTGCAATTACTGTGCATAACTTTGAACCACTTAGGTCTAGAACTGCCATCAGTGTGCACAACTGCTAACCACTTAGGTCTAGAACTGCTATCAATGTGCACAACTGCTAACCACTTAGGTCTAGAACTGCTATCAATGTTCACAACTGTGAACCACTTAGGTCCAGAATTGCCATCAATGTGCACAACTGTTAACCACTTAGGTCTAGATCTGCCATTAATATTCACAACTGTGAATCACTTAGGTCCAGATCTGCTGTCAGTGTTCACAACTGTGAACCACTTAGGTCTAGATCTGCCATCAGTGTTCACAACTTTGAACCACTTAGGTCTAAATCTGCCATCAGTGTTCACAACTTTGAACCACTTAGGTCTAGATCTGCCATCAGTGTTCACAAGCTAACCACTTAGGTCTAGATCTGCCATCAGTGTGCACAATTGCAAACCACTTAGGTCCAGAACTTCCATCAGTATGCACAACTGCTAACCACTTAGGTCCAGAACTACCATCAGTGTGCACAACTGCTAACCACTTAGGTCAAAAACTGCCATCATTGTGTACAACTGCTAACCACTTAGGTCTAGATCTTCTATTACATGTTGTGCCTATGAAGGGTATTCATCTTTCATTGGGTGATTTCAACTGATTAATTAAAGTAGTACATTTGGCAATTGATGCTGGTAGCTTACTAAAGGTATTGGCACACTTCTTTAAATCACATACTGTTTGGACCACACATTTTGACTTTAAACTTAGAGGTTGGCAGAATATAGGTAAACTTGGATTATCTTTATAATTGCTTAATTGGGACTAGATTATGTGGCCTCAGTAGAGAAATCTGTTACAGAGAAGTGACTTAGTACTGTTATACCATACTAGAATTTATGAGGTATAAAAGAAAATTGTTCAGGAAGCTTTTAGGCTGATTCTGAAATTGTTTTGCAGGTATTTATGGGAGTTAGTGGTATAGTCAGAAATGCTGATACCCAGAAGGCAATTGATGGTGCTATAATCCAGGTAGATGGAATCAGACATAATGTGACAACAACTCAGTATGGCAGATTTTGGAGACTACTTACTGAGGGATCCTACAGAATTACAGCTGTAGCAGATGGGTAAACAATTGTTTATTGGAGAATATATCCATGTTCTGTTTATTTGATATGGACAATTGGTCACAAGGCTCAGACTAGGTCAGAATTTTAGGGAGATGTCATATTCCCCTCCAAGGAGAAAATGGTTGTCGAATAATTTCCTATATATGCATTTGTATGTATGTAGGTAGGTAGGTAGGTGGCTGTAAATTCATACAAAATAAGTCTGCAGTGTTTTATGCTAGACTGTTTAAATTGATGCTGGTTCTCTGGATATTTATAGTACTGTTTAAATGGATACTAGTTTTCTAGATGTTTATATTACTGTTTAAATAGATACTTTCTAGATGCTTACAATACAGTTAACTGCCAGTTAAATTGATGCTGGTTTTCAGGATATTTACAGCACATTATACTGCTGGTTTTCTGGATGCTTACAGTAAACTGCTAGTTAAATGAATGTCAGATAATCTGGATGTTTTGATTATAATATAGACCGTATGATCCTTCAATACAAAATGTATTTGTACATTGATTGCCTTTCCAGGCCTTTATTATTTGGAGAAAAAAATATTTCTTCTAATGGGGTTTGATAATCAATTATTAATTTCTTAAAATTTCAGCTACGATCCACAGACTTTGGAAGATATCAAGGTGCCCAAGGATCAAGGAGTAGAGATTGAATTTAAACTCAAGAAAAGAAGCCCCATTGTGTATGTTATTATCTTCAGTTTTGCCTTAGGGTAGCATCAGCAGCTAGCAAGATATTTCCCATTGTGTGTCAGTATCATCATTATCATTTTAAGGTAGCACCTGTGTTGCTGTAGCACTGCACTAAATGGAACTAGTCACAAGAGAGAGGGTTTTCCTTTTCCCTGTTTAATTAAACCCTAATGCTCCTAGTTCTGCATGCTGATGCTCACTGCACTATGTTTGACCCTAATTTATAAACAATCCTAGCAGACTTAGGACTTATTCTCTGAAGAACTTTTCTTGAGCAAAACTTATGGTCTGATTCTGTTAACTGCAGACCCTTTATCTGAACCTAGTCTACACTCTTCAAACACACTCCTTTACAAAAATTATACTGTAAAACCTGTTATAAGAGACCACCCCTTCTGACAACAAAAACTGTCTCTCAAGACAGGTGGTATCTCATAACAGGTTTATACAAAACGACCAGTTTCCAAAGTCCAATTTCAGAACAATGTAAAGGAAAAAAAACACAATCACTGTATGTATATTGTATTCTTTATTAATAGTTCTTGCTAAAATATTGTATGCATTCACCTGAAAACAAAATTATATAGGAATAAAGATAGACATCTATCATTAAACATGAAATCATATTTACATTTGAAGATCACATGTACATGTATTAGCATATGAAATCGTTTCTGATTTACTCCTTTTCCATTATAACACCTAAATTTGTTTTGTGAACATTTAAACCACTGTTTTGCCAGTAGTCTGCTATTTTTAATTTCTTTCACTTCAGTAATTGATTTCTCCAGCATTAAAATTTGTCTTGTTTTAATTGGCAGTTCTTCCATTGTTATTAAGGTACTAGGTGTCAACATTATTAATGCTCAGTTGTAATATCACCTGTAAAGACGGTTTTGACTAGGCTTTGGGGAAATGTGAAAAATCTATACATGTACATTGCATGTCTAACAATTAATGAAATAAAAAGAAACAGTTATCGCATCCAGAAACAGAATAATATACTCAGAAACAAAGGTCAACGGTGTAATTCAAAGAAGATGTACAGGGATTAACTCTATAAACATTGTGTGCAACCCAGTCGCACCACCTTGAATAGACAACAGCTTGGTGACGTATGTAATCACTAACATCAGGGAAAAAGAAGAAGAAAAACAACTTTTCAAGCCATTAACACTATCAGTTGAATCATTTGAATGATTCTCACTTGCTGGTTTAATAGACAAAGTCCACTACCTTAATTTCAGCACTACGATGGCAAATTCATAACATGTATAATAGCCTTGTTTATTATGGACTAATAAAAACAGGTAACCATATATTTTTGTGTTCTTTTCATGCGTGTTTTGGACAGAAAAATCTTTATTAATCAGTGATCATGGTTAAAAATGATTACATAATGGTCAGTGTTGTCTGTCTCTGTTCTCGCGATATGGAGGGTCATTTATAGAGTTGGATACTCTGTCTTACTCGTACATATAAACGGCAGTTACGATAAGGCCAGGAACCAAGCTAAGTGCTGGAATGCTATACAGGTACTTTAGTCTGGTTTACAATAGCAAATATGAAACACTATAAGCATACCTACAAAATTTCAGATAGTGAAATTTTTTCTCTTTTTTTTTTTCTTTTTCTTAACAATGTACAAGCGGTCATTGGATTAAACAAAGTGTCGGTGGAGCTTATCCCCATTTTTACACTGCGGTCTTTCATAGCAGTGTCGAAATGCATATTTTACCAAGACATCATGGTTCCTAGTTGCATTCAGCAGGTGGTCGCTCAGGACAGTGTTTATGTAATAAAAACGATCAATGCATTACAGTTATGGTTGGAAATGACAGGTGGTCACTCATAGCAGATGTCGCTGTTAACAGTATTTACTGTTACAGTAATATTAAGTGGGATGTTACTTGTAAAATTTATCCTTATGAGCTAATTAATTCCAAATTAAACTGTAACTACATAACTCTATTTTAAGCACTTTATACCTGCTTAGTGATCTTCTAATTTCTCTACCATTGGTCATTAAACTAACCTTATATTGGAACAAGGCAATTTTTTTCAAGCATTTAACCCCCGCCCCTGCAGAGAATTAAATTGTCTCTCTTCAACAAAGACTTGACTTCGATGAATATTTACAGATATGAAGGCAGTATTCATTGTCAGCACTGTTATAAAATGTTGACAAGGATTACCATCAATAGATGATGTCAATTTCAGCATGTGAAAAGGTGTGTTTGTATTGTTCAAAGCCATCTGATGTGGCATGTTGCACTTAACAGTCCTAATTATGGTCCTGCCATTAATAATGGAAGTTTGATAATTGTCTCATAATTAATCAGAACTCAGCATATTGCAGAAGTGAATAATAATGTGGAAAAATAAAATCTGAGATGTTCAGAGATTTTAATTTCCAAGAAATTTAGGGAATTCTGCATGTATTTATTGTTTCCTCTTAATCCTATTATTTGCTCATTTTTGTAAAGGAAAATATGAAAACTAAATCTTTTAATATCATAGAAAAAATAGTATATCATATGGAAATAACATGTCAATAACTTAATCGTAATTTTGATTTAAGTGTTATAATTATATTTGACACATATATTAAAGTATGCAATTTACTGTTTGTGACTGTTGGAGTATTTGACTTTGGAGCATGATGTCATGAGTTTGTGCCCACTGGTGGGAAAATGTATTTTCTTTTTCCTCCATGATGCTGGGGCCCCAAGTGGTCAAGTGGTCTAAAGCACTCTCCATTACGGATCACTGCCATCTCACCTCTGTCTGCGTAGTTTTGAGTCTCAGATTCGGCCAATGTGGGTATGTGAGAAAGCTTGCCAGTAGCTTCTCGAGGGTTGGTGGTTCTTTCCAGGGTTTTCCTGGGTTCTTCCTCCACCATTAATACTGGCCACCATGTATAGCCTATCATGTGCTGAAAAATGGTGTTAAACCCTACAACAACAACAAAATCCGCCATGATGCCATAATTTCTAGTACAATATTACTTTTTTTATCATTTACAAATGTTTCTAAATTTCAGTTTAAGTACCCATGAAGCAGTTGCTTTGTACAAAACCAGGAAAAAAGCATACCCAAGAAAGATATGTTCCTGCAAATTCTTGTTTTTATATCCAACTTTTTGTATCTGATATTCCTGCTTTATCATCCAAATATGTTTTATTTGCATACTAAATTTTTCACCATGAGTCCAGATATCTTATAGTTGGTGAAAAGTTGACAAAGTTTGTCATCATTTCTATTCTGTTTAGAGCTGTTCTTTTGTTGTAAGCTCTCTTTTTATTCCTAATTGGAGGTGGTGTGTGGTGGTGGTAGTAGGGTTGGTGTTGAACAATGCAAAAGAGCTTTGTATCTTCAGAACAAATGTTGTAATTGCTTATTAAAATAATAAAGTAGATAGCATAGCAGTTTAACACAAAAGACACCAAATTCTACCTCACCCCATCTCCACCAGGTCTTAAAGTTATAACAGTTGTGATGTAGTCATTTCCTTCTTTTTTCTTAGGCCACCATCAACATTAGATGACCTAATAACTTATGTGAACAAGTTTCATGATGCAGACCACAGAGAGAGCATTACCTTCATTGAACCTCAGGAATTTGTTCATCATGATGACCAAGCTTTAGAAGACTTTTTGCAAGAGTACAGTCAGAGGTTCCCAGACATTACACGCCTTTACAGTATTGGAGAGTCTGTAAAAGGGAGGAAACTCTGGGTGATAGAAATATCAGACAATCCTGGAATGCATGAACCCGGTATGCAATATTTACACAATAGTAGGAAAAATCACTTTTTTTATATTATTAATTTGCTTTTAGGTAAACAATTGATGCTGCTTGCATTTTCTGTTACCCTGTAAAATGAACATTGTGAAGAAAGGTATGTAACAAATGTTTTGAATTATCACTTGAAAAGAAACGGGTACAAGCTGATGAAGTGCTCAGAGTCAGAAACAAAACAGTATCGAAGCTTCACCTAATGTTCATATCAGAATTCCATATTATCTTGTTTACATTTGACACATATAGATACAAGTAACTTAGAAGTATTCTTTGACATTATCTGATAAATTATTTTACACATGCCATTATAATGCCAATTCCGAGCTGTCTTTCTTGGTCTGTTCCATTCCATTTTCCAATTTAAAGCAGTGAGTGGAGATTATGGCTATAGGATACCACAGAGATATGTGTGCATTTAAACAATATAAAGTGCTTTATAAAATTTTTTATGCTGAAAAAAGATACGTAAAAGCTAATATTTTAAACCAGAGTAAAGAAATAATCTTGATTTCAAAAAGCATTGTTGATCTCTAGGAATGAGCCACAGTAATTAAAGGGGGGGATCTTTATCATATGTGGCTAATTTTTTGTTGGGTTCTTTAAATTCATTGTTCAGGGCAAAATTAGCGTTACTACAGTATCTTTTAATTTTTTATGTCATTGACTCATTGAATTTCATGAGATAATAAATTATGTATTATGATGATATAGATGGGTATTCTCTGAGTACACTAGTCAGTATTCAGAAATTTATTGATTTGAAACTCCATATTTCCTCCTTGAGAGGGAAAGAGATCTGTTATCTGGGTGTTCATTGGTTGCAAAGATGTTTTGAAATTAGTTAAATAATGATGTATGCCATGAGTTGCTAGCAGTGAATGTCGTATTTCTTTACTCTGCAAGTTTCATTGCCAGGGATTGCTTGCAGTGAATGACATATCATTACTTGGCAAGTTTATATGCCCTGATTTACTTGCAGTCAATGACAATATCAGTACTTGACAAGTTTATATGCCATGAGTTGCTTGCAGTGAATGACATATCATTACTTGGCAAGTTTATATGCTCAGATTTGCTTGCAGTGAATGACACTTCATTACACATTAAATGTACATGCCCCGAGTTGCTTGCAGTGAATGCTGTATTTAATTACACATTAAGTTTGCATGCCCTGACATGCTTGTGGTGTATAACATTTCATTACTCATCAAGTTTATGCCAAAAGGTGCTTGTTGCAAATGAAATATTTCATTGTTTCTCAAGTTTAATAAATTTCATTTTTGATAAAGAAGACAAATTAGATGTTTTACATCAGCAACCAAAAAAGTTTGCATTTCTTAATAGATTTGCTGTGGGATGATGCAGCATGTTTTTGTCACAATGTGCATAATATTCAGTGCTGTGTCACTTTGTAATATATTAATAGATATAACATTAACACACTTACAGATGTGAAACATTGTGGTATAAATTTATTTTGCAAATGTTCCAGGAGAGCCAGAGTTTAAATACATAGGCAACATGCATGGAAATGAAGTTGTGGGTCGAGAAATGTTGCTGCTGTTGATCCAGTTACTGTGTGAAAATTATCAAAGCAACCAGTTTATTGGACTATTGGTCAACTACACACGGATCCACATCATGCCCACCATGAACCCCGATGGCTACAGCATGTCTCATGAGGGTAAGCTTTACAGATCAGTGCATAAGAATTATATCTCTCATGTCAGTGACATGACATAGGTATAATTAAATTGTCACTATGAACTAGAGGAGGTCTATTTTACTATGTATGTTGTCGGTATTTATGATGGCATTTGTGTCTGCACATGAAAAAACATGCAGATGTAAAACCTTACTGCATCTCAACCAGTCTTTCTTCCTTGATATTTGGTGGCTGTTGGTGGGAGGGGGCATAGCAGCTACCCCTTGGGGAGGGGTCTGTCTGATTTATATACATGTATGTTTTTGGTACATTTTCTTGGTTAAGATTTTAAATTTAGTTCAACTTTGTCAGATTACATACTGTAAACAATTGCCTTCATAAAGACTCCTTTTAAAGACTGTTTCATTGCTGATTTTATGATGACTTGATATTAATTGTTAATAATACAACTCATGAGAGTTCTTTGTTAAGTGTGTTTGCCAATTAAAATGCACTTGTCTATAACAATTAACTACCAGGAGGATTTCATTCAAAGCATGATTGATGTTATGATAATGTAGCACCCACCAATGGTGTTTATGATCTATCAATTACATGGTAATTTCTGGAAACAGATACATACAGTTGACAAACATTTAAATGGACTGTTACACCTCTATGTCTTAAAACATGTAACAGAAAGAAGTGCAATTTACAGATTAAGCTAAATTCAACAAACAATTTATTTCCCTTAAATACAAAAGTAAAAATTTAAAAGACAGTACTGTGAATTAAATTCCAAATAATGCTAAAGTCTTATCACAAGACCAGAAGTATTGAATGCTCAGAATGCATTCCATTAGTTTTGAATGTACAGCTGTACAGTTAGTCTTGAGTGTCCTAATGTACCAATAGTCCTTAATGTCTTAGTATACCAATGATGCAGTCCAGAATGCCTTTAAATGAATCCACAAAAATTACAAAATAATGAGTAAATCTACAGTTAGTGAGCACTTGGTAATTGGGGTGTTGTTGTTGCAGTAGAGTTTAATGACATTTTTCAGCACAGGATTGGCTATACATAGCAGCCAGTATAACTGGTGGAGGAAGAACCCTGGAAAACCATGGGAAGAACCACCGACCCACGAGAAACTACTGGCAAGCTTTTTCAAATACCCACATTAGCCAAGTCTGAGATTCAAATACATGCAGACAGCGGTGAGAAGGCAGATGGACACATTCCCCCTTGACCTATGACAAAATAGAATGTTCTGGAAAACTAAGAAAACCTATGGAAAATTCAACAAAATGATATTTACTTTCTACAATCATGATCAATGTCAGGAAGCATAAACTCCATCCACAAACTTATTTGACGGACAAACATTAAAGCACACCGTACATAACAGGTCAAAAATAAGTTTTCTCAGATCATTCTGAAATGTTGGATTGTCTAATATTTTGATGCATGTAGCCAATTCCAAGGTGGCTAGATGACACTTAATAAGTTGTTGTTGTTGAGGGTTTGATGCCATTTTTCAGCACAATATAGGCTATTCATGGCAGCCAGTATAAATGGTGGAGGAAGAACCCGGAAAGAACCACCAATCCACAAGAAGCTACTGGCAAGCTTTCTCACATACCCACATTGGCTGAGCCTGAGACTCGAACCCACACAGACAAAGGTGAGATGGCAATGATCCGCAACAGTGAGCACTTTAGACCACTCAGAAACTTGGGGCCCCCACTTATTAAGTAAATGAATAAATGTGTGTTCACAATCCTTCAGAAGTTCAGTTGCAGGTATAAATAATCATTACCAATAGTCTACAAATTTAGCTATTTCTTATACAAATTTATATGTTTCATAACCCTTTTCTACCTATTTATTGGTCTATATGTACATGATTGTATATACTATTGTAACTATGTCTGACTCATTCTAATCTACATGTCTACCTAATTGTATTATTTGCATATATATTTTTTGATAACTTTAATCATCAGCGTATGGTTTTAAGGTGCCAACAACGATAAATAGAAAACAAAAATTTAAATAAATATAATAAACTTGTAAATTTGCATACCCTTTTTGGTACATTGGTCTTATTGGCATGCCCCTTCTCAATGTGCCATAGTGTTTTTTAGTGCAAATATTAGTGATTTATTTTCTGCTGTGTAACCCCTGAAACCCTTTCACATACCATCAGTGGTATGATTACCACACTTTGGGAAACAGTTTGGATATTATGTTTGGGGCAAGCTCATATTGTTTGGATATTATGTTTGGGGCAAGCTCATATTGTTCAAGGACAAGTTAAATTTTCCAGTCAACTTGCCCTGGGCCTTGAACTCAAATTTTAGTAAACATCTTGTGACGAAAGTCAGGTATGCAAAATAGTACTACACCCTCATCACAAAAGTAGGTTACTGTGACCCATATTCACACTTCACTGTCCTAGGTTAAACTGTGTTTTAAATTTATTTCTCAAGTTTTGTTGATGCTAGGATGCTAGAATTGTAACACTAGATGATTGTATGTATCTCTGTTAGTACCACACCCTTACAACAAGGGAAGGTCACTTTTACCTACATTTCAAATTGTATTTGCTTGGGTTAAATTTTTGCAATTAGTTCATGACCACATAAGCCTTTTGTAGCTTGTCATGAATTATGAAATTTTGTGAGGATCATAATGAGTACTACACCCTTAGTACAAATGCAGGTCACTTTGACCTATGCTTCATGCTTCACAGACTTTTGGTTTTGTGTAATAACTTAAAGTACTAGCATTATTCACCCAGGTGACTGTACGCATCTTGATTACTACTACACCCTTAAAAATGTTGGTTACCTACATTTTATGTTTTATTGACTTAGGTTAAAATTTTAGCTCATCTATTCATTAGGCCAGGTGAGCTTATGATATGACCCTGCATCAGTTGTTTATTGTCTGTCTCTCAGTTAACAATCAATGATTGCTTGTTACCAATCTGGAGTCCATATGTCTAATCCTATTTCAACTAAGCTTGCCATATGGACTTGTATCATCAAAATTTTTGGATTGAAGATGAAACAAATGTAAAATTTTCTTATTCAAATATTCCTGGAATGTGTTTGGGTAGAATTCAAATATTCATCAATTTTAATGAAACTATGAAATATATATTTCCTGTATTTTGGTCTGCTTTTGGTATTTTATGACACATCTCACCAAAATTCAAAACGAAAATACTATGAACTCTTTCATTTAAATCTAAATTACACTTTAGACATATTGAGTAAATTTCATTTTGGATTTAAACTAATAATCAAATGAATGGGTGTGTTCTTTTCCCTGCTTACCTTCAAAATTGCTGTCACTTATTTCAGTTAAATGTTAGGACTAGCTAAAATAATTCTACGAAGTAATCAGTTCACATTGAAAATTACACAGATTGACTTTCAAGGTAACATGACTTACGTGACAAGTGAAGACATTGTACTCAGTCAACCACAGCAATTTATCAATTTTAATTAGTAAAAATTCAGTTTAGACTAAAATACTGATTGAAAGTATTAAATCTGATTTTTTTGTCCTAAACTATTAGGTTATTCTGTTGAAACCTTGTTGACCTGTTCTCCCCATGTTCTTGATCAACATGCTGTACTTAAATATTATCTTTTTGTGAGCACCTGAATGACAATGAATACAAATGGCAATGTATGAGCACCTGAATGATAATGAATAGAAATGGCAGTGTATGAGCACCTGAATGATAATGAATAGAAATGGCAGTGTGTGCGTACCTGAATGGTAGTGAATAGAATGGCAATTTGGTCAGTACCCAAACGACAGTGAATATAATGGCAATGTGTTAGTACCTGAATGGCAGTGAATAGAATGGCAATGTGTCAGTACCTGAATGACAGTGAATAGAAATGGCAGTCTGAGAACCTGAATGACAGTGAACAGAAATGGCCATTTGTGAGCAACTGAATGACAGTGAATAGAAATGGCCATGTGTGAGCACCTGAATGACAGTGAATAGATATGGCCATGTGTGAGTACCTGAATAACAGTGAAGGTGGCACTCTACAGTTTCGTATTTTCCATAGGGTTAGGATTTTAAAGAAAAAGAATTTCCCCGGCTTTCCTCACTGGTTATACTGGCTGTTTAAAAAAGACCTAGTATATCTTAGATATAATTAAAAGAACCTTTAATTCCCTTTATTTTGGTGTATGATTGATGGGAGTACTATGGGTTATAGAGCATACAGCTTGGCCTTACATCAAATGTGCACCTTTCAAAAAAGTGCTAGCTCTACTTGGTCATTTTCTTTTCCTGAATTTCAGAGGTAAATTGTATAAAAAGAGCTGATAACGTTTTTTACATTTTATATATTTGGTAATTCATTCATTGCACTTTCAGAAGTTGGTATTATCTAGTCTGACAAAATTCATTTTTCCTATTTTAATAGCTGCTATGTATAGTGTACTTTAGACTAATTCAGGCTGATTTTTTAACACAAGGGAGCAGTTATTTTAGTTAGCAGTGTGCTTAAATCATGTAGAATTTCCAAAAGTACAATATCCAAAGAAATATCATCCACATTACATTACTGTAGCATATAGGTATGCCAACATTCTCTCCATTGTGCATGTTTTAAATGCAAACTACTTCATCTTACATACGTCACTCTCTCAAAAGTACATATTAACTGGTGAACGCCCCCTGAATGACAGTGACTAGAAATGGCAGTGTGTGAGTACCTGAATGGTAGTGAATAGAATGGCAATTTGGTTAGTACCCAAACGACAGTGAATAGAATGGCAATGTGTTAGTACCTGAATGGCAGTGAATAGAATGGCAATGTGTCAGTACCTGAATGACAGTGAATAGAAATGGCAATGTCTGAGAACCTGAATGACAGTGAACAGAAATGGCCATTTGTGATCTACTGAATGACAGTGAATAGAAATGGCAGTGTGTCATTGCCTGAATGACAGTGAATAGACATGGCCATGTGTGAGCACCTCAGTGACAGTGAATAGAAATTGCCATGTGTGAGCAACATAATTTTCTGAATGTTCAGTAATTTAAAATAATCGTGTGAATCCATGTTTGAATATCATGTGATTTAACAGGTTTGATGGGGTCCACTCGTAATTTAGCTCAGAGTTGCATAGTTAACATTTTGCCATGTTTGTTTCTTTTACTTAATGCTGCCAAAAAGCAAACTGATGAACAATGGTCAGCATGATTGAATCTGGTTGTAAGTATCATGACTCACAAGGTAAACAAAACATGAATCTTTGTATATCCAAATTTTCTTTATGAATATTCACAAAAATTATTTTGATTAGAATATTTGGTCATTCATTTCAGATCTCTCTCAGATGAGTTCATAATGAACAAAATTCATGCATATTAATGAGGTCACATTGGATTTGATTGGTTGACCTTGTTAAAACATAGGTCATCTTTCTGACACAATTTCGATCTCACTTTGAAGATAGACTTGTATTATCAAATTCTTAGTTGAGTTCAGTAAATGGTTAAGATCAAGGCATGTTAAATGGGATAGCTTGCATCTTGTTGGCAGAAATGGTTACTACTCTAGGGGTCATATCTTTGATCCAGTTTTGATTAAATTAGATACATGCATATTAATGAGGTGGTCTTGCATCTGATTGGCTGAGCTACTGACTGAAGGCAAAATACCTGGTGCGATTTGGATCAGACCTGGAATTTATGCTTATATTATCTACATCTTGATGACTTTGATAATTTAATATTTATATATATCATTATACGGAATAGTATTGCAGTCATCTTGCATCTGATTGACTGGCTGTATTTCTACTCTGGAAGCTATATTTCAGATGTGATTTCAGTTAAACTTGGAAAAAGCTTTTATTATCAAAGTCTCTGGTATGTTTAGTAGTGATCAGAAGCCAGACATAGTAATGATTGGTTGAGCTTGCTTCCATGCTGGATGTCATATTTGTAAAACAATTTATATATGCTTAAATGAGTAAGATTTGGCTTGTGTTTGACCCATGCATATTAGTGACGAAATCTTATATTTGATTGCTACCTCTGAAGCCATATTTTTTTATTTTACCACATTTGTGATGTTACCTCTTTGGAACTCATATTTCTGATTTTACCTCTGTGGAAGCCACAGTTGTGATGTTAACCTCTGTGGAACTCATATTTGTGATGTTACCTCTGTGGAAGCCACATTTGTGATGTTACCTCTGTGGAACTCATATTTCTGATGTTACCTCTGTGGAAGCCACATTTCTGATGCTACTTCTGTGGAAGCCACATTTCTGATGCTACTTCTGTGGAAACCTCATTGTTGCAACTCTGTGGTCTTAAATTAAGTAACAAAAAAGAGCGAAAACAAAAAAAAATGGAAAATTAGCAAATAATTTTCTTCTCTGGAATGCAAAGTGAAAATTGAGAAATGAACTTTCAGTATTATGAATTTAATCTGAAATGGTCCTGAAAGTTATATCACAAGTCCAGATATATGGAGTATTCCAAGTGAATTCCATTGGTGTTCCAAAATGAATTCCAATCTTGAAGGTGCTGATGTACCAATAGCTTGGAATAGTTTTGATGTGCTTATAGCCATGATCTATCACAATGACATAATCAAAAGTGTCTGTAAATCAATTCACAATAATTCCAAAATAGTGATTTAGTCCAAAATTAACATTACCTCATCAACCCCTGGTGCCTCGTTTACATGTCAGGATGTTTTGTCATCAACGATGACATTTATGTTAATGCCCTTTGTCAAAGTCACATATCTTTTACATCATTTGCTTTATTCATCTTAACTTTGGGATACTAATAGTATATGTCTACAGTTTGTTTACATGGATATGCTCAGTGCTCTTTCTTGCTTGCTGCCTCAGAAGTTTGATACCATAACGTCATTATAGGGAAGATACTACACTGAGTAGACCCTTTGTTGAAGAGAAAACTTTAACTATGTAATATTTAACAGTCCCATTGATGGAATGTAGCAGTATTCACAGAGCAAATTTTTTTCTTTATGTCATTGTGATGTTATTACAGAGGAGACTCTACATTCAGTGGAACCCTTGTAGAAGAAAAAGCATGAACTGTGCAATACTTAACAGCTCTTTAGAGTGACTGTTCTATCGCCAGCACTGTAGAGTGACAGTCCTAGTAACAGCCCTGTAGATTGACTGGCCTAGTAACATCCCTGTAGATTGACTGGCCTAGCACCAGCCCTGTAGAGTGACAGTCCTAGTAACAGCCCCGTAGATTGACTGGCCTAGTAACATCCCTGTAGAGTGACTGGCCTAGCACCAGCCCTGTAGAGTGACAGTCCAAGTAACAGCCCTGTAGAGTGATTGTCCTAGTAACAGCCCTGTAGAGCTGCTGCCCTAGCAACATCACTCTAGAGGTACTGTGGTCTAGTAACAGTCATGTCGAGGGACTGTCCTAGTAACAGCCATGTGGAGTGACTGTCTAGTAACAGTAATGTAGATTGGCTGTCCTAGTAACAGCCCTGTTGAGGAACTGTCCTAGTAACAGCCCTGTTGAGGGACTGTCCTAGTAACAACCATGTAGATGGGCTGCCCTAGTAACAGCCATGTAGATGGACTGCCCTAGTAACAGCCATGTAGATGGACTGCCCTAGTAACATACATGTTGATTAACTGTCCTAGTAACAGCCATGTAGAGGAACTGTCCTGGTTTCAGTCATGTAGAGTGACTGTCATAATAACAATCCTCTAATGGGACTGCCCTTGTAACAACAGAACAACATGCTTTTTTTTACCAACAGTTGTGCCAGATGGCATGAAAGTTAGAAGTATGTTAACTAATACTGAGTATTTGGAAAGCTTTTTTGTGCGATACTGATTAGAATATAAATGGGGTGCAAAAATGGGATTACCATATTTTAATTGAAAGCATGACATTTATAAACATTTGCATTGTGTATACCTCACACTTACTTATGAGCAATTTCTGCTCAGTGTTTATGGGAGTGTGAACACAGAATAAACATATCAACATTTGTATAACAGCTGGTTCTCTGCAGCAACTTGAGGATATACTTGTATAGTCTCACTATTGTACAGATTTAATGATTTGCTGCTACAGTTCTACACTCATACAGATTTGAGGATGTAATTGTAAATTTCCACTATTTTACAGATTTGGGAGGATATACTGGCACAGTCACACTATTGTACAGATGTGAAGGTGCTCTTGTACAGTCCCATTAATGTGTAGATTTAATGATGTACTAATACAATCCATCAGATGTACTGGTATGTTCACACTGTTGTACAGATTTGTGGATTTTTATTGTGATGGATGTGTAAATGTTACTAGTACAATCAAGTCCCTGTATCGTACATATTTGAAAATCTAGTAAATGCTAGTAAATGTCATAATAACTGTAAGTCATGGGACATGAAGAAATAATAAAACAAATCCATGTCCCAAGATTTATATGCATTTAAAAACTATAGCATTTTTGTCCCAACATTTTTAGATGTGAAAAGAAAGTCAAGACAAAATTGGCAAGATCGCCATACAGCACACCACATTGACTAGCTTTTGTTCATTTACTACATCAATAAACTGTTATAAACTACTCTTTTTATGTTATTATTTTGTATGTGCATATTTTCCGAATTTTCCAACATGAAATAAAATAAAGGTAAATTAAACTTCAGTAATTCAAAGGGTGCTTGGAGTTTATTCAGCAACTGGTATTATATATAGTGTATGGAACAGTACTTGCAAGAGTGCAAATTGTATATCCTTATTTATTTTCAAAGATGCTAGATGCAGCCGATTTGTGTTTTCACCATTTTACCAAATCTCATTCTTCCAAACCACATTAAAAAAAAGACATGAATTGCTATTTATTTTGACCCATGCATTCTAGAGTTATTGTTTTCAGAGATATAAGCAATCCATCAAAGTGATGTAAATCATACGAAATGACACACATCTTTAATTATACAAGTCACATAACCAGCATACAGTATATTCACATAACTGATCATCATCGATACATTTTATTTTTGTGTTTCAGCTTACCATAACACAAATTTGTAGCTTACAACACAGCATTCAGTCTACCTTTGATTTTGGACAGCTGGTTGTCCTGGTATTTCCTTTTGTTTATGAATGGCAGATTTGTCTTATGTTGACAGGAGACCAGGCAGTTGTTTGAACCATGAAACTGGTTTGGGAATGGTGGCATTTCTGTCTGACAGCAATGCCAGTAACCATTTGTTTGACAACATTAATCCACATGAATTAGATGTTGTAAAATCTGAAGTGGGTTGAGCAGGATGCGATGCCCTGTTTAATAGCTGTACTAAATTGTTTGGTCCCCTCTAAATTATATTGGACTGACTAAGAATTGAATATCATTTTCAATCAATTAATGTATAACACTTGCTTGGTTGAGTAACATGATTACTGTAGCTGATTAAACAGGTACTTATTTATTGTTGCTAACATCCAAGCAAACTAAGTCGTAATATTTAAGGTATTACAGTTATTTATAAAGCATTATTTCTGAAACTTCTTATTGTATTTTGGAGGTATCATTTAAGTTAAGTGCAATTATGCCTATCATTCAGATCCAATGGAGGTACTTCATTTGGTCAAAATCTTCAATGTACATGCGGTGACGCCATGACGTAGACATGCTAACTAAATGTGAGTGTTGAACCAAATGCTATCGTTGTTTGTTCTTGTCATACAAGGAACACAGTTTTAAAGAGTTAGGTATTTACATTTTCAAGGCAAAATAAAAACATAATTACTGGTGCATTGATTCAGGATTCTAACAAATTATATCAGCTTATAAAATTCTCATGATGATAGTCCCTTAACAACCATGGTCACTTTTTTAAACAAATGTTGCCACAATGAAAAAAATACATTGATCGATTAGGAGGAAAATAATTTGAAGGTGTCCCAGTCTTGTAGTACATGAAAAAATTGCTTTAATTTTGTGTAACTTTATAGGTCATAAAAAATTACTTTTGAAAATAATTTACAGTGTCCCAAGACTTACAGCCTCCCAATACTTAAAGGTAATAGTACAGTTCCTTTGTGGTTATGATTCTATAGTCACAAACTAAGTAACAGAAAGAAGCAAAACCAACAAGTTTTGTAAAACTTAACAAATGATTTATTTATCAAAGTTATAAATGAAAATATATTGAATTATAAAGTGATTCCAAAATAATAATGACAAAGTTCTATGAAAGTGCAAAAGAAAGAGAAGTTCCAAATAAATTTTAAAACAGGAAATGTACTGGTCCACCAAGAATCATAATGTTGCCAAAATGGTGTTGTTCAGAACTCCTTTGGGTAATTTACAATAGTTCCAGAATAATTTTATAGTTCAAATAATGAACAGACCAATCAAATGTTTTCCTCTCAAATAATATCTAAGTACAACTTTAAATACATCTGCAGACTTGTAACAGGAATGCAAGAAATAAGGGTGACTCAAGAATAGGAATGAATTTGATCGATCAGTTCTCTCCCAATATACACCTTCTATTACGACTATGTTTTCACAACATATCCCATGTGATCTGTTCCAGCGAATGGGAAGTTACTGAATTCTTCTAGACCCTTCCAAGTCCCATCAGCCAATGAGAAGCTAACCAAACATCATAATTGTCTTATTAAGATTATTAATAAATAGTAACTGTCAAAACATACATAATCTATTTATAGATCCTAGACCCTAGAAACATAGACATAATGTAACGGTAATCTGTACGATTTACATCATGAATAAAAATTACAAAAATTAAAACTATGTACCAGGAGTTACAAATAATATAGATATACATAACAATGGTACAGATTTGATGTATTGGTACAGTCTCAGTATATAACAGATTTGATGATGTATTGGTACAGTCTCAGTATATAACAAATTTGAGAATGTACTGGTACAGTCTCAGTATATAACAGATTTGAGGATGTATTGGTACAGTCTCAGTATATAACAGAGTTGAGGATGTACTGGTACAGTATCAGTATATAACAGATTTTAGGATATATTGGTACAGTTTCAATATATAACATATTTGAGGATGTACTGGTACAGTCTCATTATATAACAGATTTGAGGATGTATTCGTATAGCCTCAGGATATAACAGATTTGAGGATGTATTGGTACAGTCTCAGTATATAACAGAGTTGAGGATGTACTGGTACAGTCTCAGTATATAACAGATTCAAGGATGTATTGGTACAGCCTCAGTATATAACAGATTTGAGGATGTACTGGTACAGTCTCAGTATATAACAGATTTGATGATGTATTGGTACAGTCTCAGTATATAACAGATTTGAGGATGTATTGGTACAGTCTCAGTATATAACAGATTTGAGAATGTACTGGTAAAGTCTCTGTATAACAGATTCGAGGATGTACTGGTACAGTCTCAGTATATAACAGAGTTGAGGATGTACTGGTACAGTCTCAGTATATAACAGATTTGATGATGTATTGGTACAGTCTCATTATATAACAGATTTGAGGATGTACTGGTACAGTCTCAGTATATAACAGAGTTGAGGATGTACTGGTACAGTCTCAGTATATAACAGATTTAAGGATGTGACTGGTACAGTCTCAGTATATAACAGATTTGATGATGTATTGGTACAGTCTCATTATATAACAGATTTGAGGATGTACTGGTACAGGCTCAGTATATAACAGAGTTGAGGATGTACTGGTACAGTCTCAGTATATAACAGATTTAAGGATGTAACTGGTACAGTCTCAGTATATAACAGAGTTGAGGATGTACTGGTACAGTCTCAGTATATAACAGATTTGAGGATGTACTGGTACAATCCATATGTTTTACTGGATGTTTATGGTTGTTTGCAAATTTACCAGTACAACCAACTAGTTCATGGACATTTTAGCAAAGCTTAAAAGTGATAAACAGAGTACTTCTTAAGTGTTTAAAGTTGATACTGCTGAAGATGGCTTTTATATATGAAAGTTTGGACCAGACAGTTACCTTTTGAGGTTTTTCTATGGTCCATTATACATATGATAGGGGCATATGGCGTTCCTTTTGTCTTTGTCCATACATGCATCTAAGTTTGCACTTGACACATTTTTATGTACTTTGAACTGCATTGTTTAATATATTTCTACATTGTAAGGAAGTTCAGATGTAAAACAGAAAAGCTCAAGAAGTATGGACAGACTTACACTAATTAGTTATGCAATAATTTGTTGAGGAAAATGTACTTAAAAGTTTATGTTTGCAGGATTTGTTTTTACATAATTCATCGTATTATACATTTGCTTAAATTGAAGGTGATGCATTGGGCGTTGAAGGCAGAACCAATGCCCATTACATCGATCTGAATAGAAATTTTCCTGATCAGTTTGAGACTACGTCCATCAACCGTCAACAGGAGCCCGAAACGCTGGCCGTCATGAATTGGAGCAAGAGTTATCCATTTGTTCTGTCTGCTAATCTCCATGGTGGCTCATTGGTGGCTAACTATCCATTTGATGATGTTTCAAAGGATGGCCATGCCTATGGAACCACAGTCTACTCCAAATCTCCTGATGACCAAGTTTTTATGAAATTAGCAGAAGCTTATTCACTTGTAAGTATTCCTTTTTAAGTCAACCACTATGGTGCTGCAAAGTGGAGTGGTGTTCCTATTTATGTTAACCATCATGGTGCTGCATATTTTGGTGGTATTCATATTTATGTCAACTGGCATGGTGCTGCATAGTGTAGTGGTGTACCTGTTGATGTCAACAGGCATGGTGCTGCATAGTGTAGTGGTGTACCTATTGATGTCAACAGGCATGGTGCTGCACATTGTAGTCGTGTACCTATTGATGTCAACAGGCATGGTGCTACAGAGTGTAGTGGTGTACCTATTGATATCAACAGGCATGGTGCTGCACAGTGTAGTGGCACATATGCTGTTGTCTTGCTCCATAATAAAAATTGTCATCATATTGCTACCTTTTAGTTTTGTTTGTGTTCATTTTTTTTATTTTAAATTAGAACTTGTATTGAGTTTTAACTGCAGATAATAACTTGATAGCTCATGAGTATAGTGTAATTATTTATATACTAATTTTATAGCACATGTGTATAATATCAAGAATATGAAATGATTTTGTGAAATGTTTAAGAATTAGAAACATATATAATAATGCATGTTATATGAATGAAAATATGCATTATGATTTCATTTCAGTTATAATTAATAGTTGCAAAAATAATAATGAATCTCGAGTAGTACAACAATATCCTAGCCATGGTTTACAAATAATTGTCAAAGCACACAAGGACAGCTCCAGTGGCCTAGTGGTTAGAGTGTCTGCCACAGAAGCCAGAGGTCGTGGGTTCAAACCCTGGCTGAGTCATACCAAAGACTTACAAAAATGGTACTAACAGCTGCCTCGCTAGGCGCTCGGCATTAAAAGGTTAGTGATAGGACTGGCCGGCCTTCATGTCAGGATAATGTGACTGGGTGGGACATCATGCTACATGTCTGTGGCATGATGCCCCAGTGCTAGACATCAGTAGAAACAGCCACACTGTAGACATCGTAGCGATATGACTGAAAAATTGTTAAAGCTGCATTAAAAATCCTAATCACACACACACACAAAGCACACAAGAAGGGTGCATAAATACAGAAGTAGTTCCTTTCTGGTGTTATGAGCTAATACCATTTATATTTCTGCATCAGATGATAGCGATTTTAACCTGTTGAAATGATCATTACAAAGGTATTGTAAAAGTGAGTTTAAAATTGTGCTGTTATTTCAGGCCCACTCCACCATGCACAAGGGCCATCCATGTCCAAACATCAGTGGGGAATACTTTCAAGAGGGTATTACAAATGGTGCCCACTGGTACATTGTATCAGGTAAATTTAACAAATCACTATTTATAGAACGTATACATTGTATCAGGTAAATTTAACAAATCACTACTTATAGAACATATAAGTTGTATCAGGTACATTTAACTAATCACTGGAATGTATACATTGCATCAGGTAAATTTAACAAATCACTTCTTAAAGAACATGTGCAATACTTATAGAAAATATACATTGTATCAGGTAAATTTAACAAATCATACTTATAGAACATATACATTGTATCAGGTAAATTTAACAAATCACTACTTTAAAACATATACATTGTATCAGGTAAATTTAACAAATCACTACTTATAGAACATATACATTGTATCAGGTAAATTTAACAAATCACTACTTTAAAACATATACATTGTATCAGGTAAATTTAACAAATCACTACTAATAGAAGATATACATATGTGCCATTTAATATATGATTTTAGGATCAAAATAATATCTTTACCATGAAAGGTTAATATTTATGTTTAATGTTTACTTCTAGACTTCTTACCCAAAAAAATTGTATTTGTATTCATATATGGTATAGCAGTGTTAGGGACCAGCTTCGCACTGCTAAAAGAGACCGCCGTAAAGCTGAGAGGCTCTGGCTTTCCACCAGACTCACTATTCATAAGCAAATCTATGAAGTTGCTAAGAAGAATGTCACAAATATAGTCCATGCAATGAAATCAGCCCACTACACTACTAAGATCATGGAAAGTTCCAGCTACAAAGAGCTCTTTGAGATTAATAACAAGCTAATGTCAAGGAACAAATCAACACCACTTCCAACTACCTTCTATCCAGTCTACCTTCCAGACATGTTTGCAAATTTCTTACATGACAAAGTACAAACCATTAAAGATAAGCTTGACACCACAGTTTCAACTGACTCGTTGTCACCATACAGTTGGGATACAGAATTTGAGCTGCAACCATTAGCAGCATTTAAACCTGTCTCTATGGATTTCGTACGTACAATCCTGATGAAGAGTGCACCAAAGTCATGTGAACTTGATCCAATTCCAACATCACTGCTGCTTGAGTGCTTAGATCCAGTATTGCCTTCACTAACTGATATTATTAATACCTCTCTCTCATCTGGGGAACTCCCATCATTTTTCAAAACTGCCATTGTAAAGCCTCTGCTGAAGAAACCAACACTAGACCATAACGATTTAAAGAACTACTGCCCAGTTTCTAATCTCCCATTCATATAAAAAATCTTAGAAATGGTTGTTCTATCCCAATTTGTATCTCATCTAAATTCAAACAGTCATTTTAGCAATGTACAAACTGCATATCGCCCTTGCCACAGTACTGAAACTATTCTTCTGAAAGTAGTTAATGACATTCTCTTGCATTGGATAGCAGAAAGATTACAGTCCTCACCCTCCTTGATTTGTCTGCAGCATTTGACAAAATAGACCATGATATATTACTTCACCATCTCCAGCATGTATTTGGCATTCATGATACAGCCTTACTGTAGTTCAAGTCCTACTTGGTCAACAGGACACAAATTGTATCTGCAAATGGAATACACTCCAGCCCAGTTGATCTGTGTTGTGGTGTTCCACAGGGGTCTGTTCTTGGACCTGTTCTCTTCATTCTGTACACTCAGTCGCTCTCAAGTGTCATAGATCATCACCTGGTGTCTCACCAATTGTACGCTGATGACACCCAAATATACAAATCTAGCCACCCAACTGAAGCTGATGCTACCATCCAAGGTGTAGAGAGGTGCATTTCTGATGTGAAATGATGGATGACATGTAGCAAGCTGCAGATGAATGATGATAAAACTGAGGCCATTCTGATCACAACACAAAGACTTTCTCATTCACATCCTTTACCTCAAACAATAAATATCAGCAACACCAACGTTAAATTCACACAATCAGTACGAAACCTAGGTGTTACTCTGGACAGTACTCTCACATTGCACCAACATGTCATGAACATATGCAAGGCTGCATATCTTGAGCTGAGACGTATCAGCTCAATTCGCAAATATCTTTCAGTTGATGCCATTAAAACACTTGTGTATTCATTAGTACTTTCAAGACTGGACTATTGTAACTCAGTTCTGTCTGGTTCATCTCAATATCTACTCCAGAAACTTCAAAAAGTTCAGCATGCAAAGTGTGATTGTGATTGCATATAGAATTAATACTTGCAACGAAAAAAATGAGTATTTTGTAAGTAATAAATGAAAGCTGTCTTACCTTTCATGCAGAAAATTTTGTTTTTCAAAAGAAAGCTGATTTACCACAGTTCCTGCCTCTATGAAGTTATCTCCCCTGTATTAAATTGTCAACAATATTAAAAGTCCAGTACCAGTCATACTTTGTGGTTTGTGGCCATACAGATTTAAATATTTTTCAGAAAGTCCAAAATGTCATTTATTGCAATAAATTAGGTCATCACAAACCTATCATTCTCTCAGATCATTAATACTTTTTTTCATGATCCTTAGAATAGGATTAAATTTTAGGTGAATTTGTCGGAAGAATTAGTTTAATTTTAAAGTTTTCAATACAGGAGCAAGTTTGGTGTATAATAAAATTAATATTTTGTATTCTGCATAAGTATCATATATTTCATCTTGTGGCTCAAAAACTAATATATTTTAAATCATGACTTTGCCATTTGTTAAAATAGCCCATTATTACGATATGGTGTAATATATCTAGTATTAATGTAGGAAAATAAAATACACTGTGTATTATTATATTATTCAGTAAGAGACAATAGTTGCTATTACATCATCTTACATCAAGTCTCTCTCCACGAGTTCCTAGCATTATGATTCACTCAAGTACAAAACATACATGTCAACCACGATGCTTTTGGCATAATCACTAAACTTTTTATCACCAAGTTACATTTTACACCCACCTGTTCATGGATTATGCCTTTTTAGTACATTAACAAATGACATAAAAATAAAGTAATGAAAGTTGCTTTTTTTTCTTCTTCATTTTTATTATTATCTCTTTATTTCCACTGATATAAATTGGAGAATATTTTTAAAAAGAAGACTGCTACATAACAATAGAGTTCTTTATTTGCTTTTTATAGCAACTGTATATGACCCATTTCCAAGAAAACAGATAGGTTTCTCCAGCTGTGAATTTTGGCTCGCAGATTCATTAATTTGATATGTTAGTTAGCAGACCAGTCTATCCTTTTAAAGAAAATGGTGCCAGATGTTAAGTGAAATACTTTACTTTGTGAGGTGTGGATGTTATATGTTGGAAAAAATTTTAGCAGAAAGATGAAGGATCTTTCATAATTTAAAATGTGGTCAGATCTGGAAAAAATGACAATTAAACACAGCTTTACAAACACTAAAAGAAGAATATGAGATTAATATAATACGGCACTCTGAGCAACTGATCATGATCATTGCATTAAAAGTTGCATTTATAGACAAGTTAAAGCGATCGCTGAATATAAATAATTTTTCATTATATTTGTGTTTGTATTCTGGTTCTAATCCATATGGATTTTGCCTGCTGTGACAAGAAATTTGACTAGCTGCAGAACCAGATTAGTAGTAAAAATGTATATTTTTATACGTGCTTTAATTCTCTTGTGTAGTGTAGCAATTACACTTTTCACCCATTTAAGATAGCAATAATTATGCTTATACCTCTCAGGTGTGGGATTTTGGCATGTATGAAAAAGTGATGTCATATCAATGATGTAACAATGCGATGACAACATTATCTTGTTATAAGCAGTAAAGATTAATTTGACAAAAGCAGACATCTTAGTCCCTATTTTGGCATTGGTCTTGTTACATAGGTTACAGACTATAAATCACAAAGTTTGTTTTCTCTTCTTTGTACATTGCCTATGGATCATTCTTTGCACATTGCCTATGGATCATTCTTTGCACATTGCCTATCATTGTGATGTACAGTTGATGCTTCACTTATTCTCTAAGTTTCTGTTAAAAGTTTATTAAGTTTTATTTCTCCTTTTTTCTCTTTACTTGTAGGAGGTATGCAGGACTGGAATTATGTGCACACCAACTGTTTTGAGATAACCATAGAGCTGGGATGTACCAAATTTCCAAAGGCTGAAGAATTACCCAACTTCTGGCAAGTCAACAAGTATCCACTGCTGGTTTACATGGGACAGGTAAATCAACTTTGGGTTTACCTGTAAATTCCTCAAAAGATATACGGATTTACGTAATCATGTTGTCAAAACTGCTCAGTGCTATTTTTTGGGGGACCGAAGTGGCTGAGTGGTCTAATGCGCTAATGCTTTGGGTCACAATCTAAGGATTGGTAACCACTGACCTAGGGAATATTTATGCATCATTTTCTTCATTAAACTGACTTGTTGCTTTATTACACATTATGTTATTTAACTTGATGGCATTTTGTGGACCCAGACCCCTGTATTATAATGAGGTGTTGTGAACCCTGATCATTGTGTTACAATGGGGTTTTGTGAACCATGCCATTGAGGGGTTTTTGTGTGGATCCTGACTATTGCTTTCTGTTTATGTGCCCTGCACATTGTGTTCTTTTTGTGGACCATGATTACTGTATTATAATGAGGTTTTGTGGACCTTAACCGTTGTGCTATAATGAGGTTTTGTGAACCATGCCATTGTGGGGGTTTTGTGTGGATCCTGACTATTGCTTTCTGTTTATGGGCCCTGCACATTGTGTTGTGTTTTGTGGATCATGATTATTATAATGAACCTTAACCATTGTGTTATAATGAGGTTTTTTGGACCTGATTATTTTGTTGTAATGAGGTTTTGTGAATCCTGACCATTGTATTCATTTTGTGGACCCTGGTTATTGTGTTATAGTGAGGTTTTTTGTAGACCTTAACTATTATTATAATGAGGATTTTTGTACCCTGATTATTGTTTTGTAAAATGTTTATTTTTTACCCTGACCATTTGTTATAATCAGGTTTTATGGACCTTAACCATTGTGTTACAGTGAGGTTGTGGACCCTAATCATTGTTTTTATTGTTGGCCCTTCCTTTGTGTTATAAGGAGTTTTTTTTGGCCCCTGACCATTATATTATGTTCCTTTTGTGGAGCTTGACCATTGTGTTATTTGTTTTATCCATGACCTTTGTGTTATAATAAGGTTTTGTTGGAGCTTCACATCATCACAGACGATGCTTTTCATAACTGGCATACCTCAAGAACCATTTAACATATACTGATACAGTTTGGTGTCTTGACTCCATTTTTAAGATACAGTTATGGCCCAGGACAACTTCATGTGATGTTGCTTGTGATCAACATAGCTCAAGAACCATTTTTCACCATTTTGTCTTAGACTTAATGTAACTTTTATGGGTTTAGCTAGACTCTTGCTTGACACCATGAAATTGCTGCCAAATGAGGGTAACAAAACCCAGGCTTCTCATGTAATGCCACAATAAGGCTTTTGCAGAAATTGGAAAATGATTTTATGGGCAGGTGAGATAAGGTGATGTCTTATGGTATTGCAATGAAAAGATGACCTCACATTTCACATACAGATGGATGTTTGCATGGGTAATTGATATATATCCATGTATTGGTATCTGTTAGCTTGATTGATTGCAGAAGTTGTGTACAGGCAAATTTGAGACAGAGATGTCTTTGTAGTTCAGGTTCTGTCAGTTAACTGATAATAAACATTACCTGCATTATGGCAGAGATTTCACAAAGCCATTTAACAGGTCTGGTTAAACTTCACTGGGATTTAGCCTTATCTGTTCTTTGCTGGACAGAGTTATGTCCCTTGTCAAGCAATTTTTATCTTTACATGAAAACTGGGATGATGCTCTCAGTCAGTTTAACTTAAAAACCAGTGAACATTCTGTGATGGAATTTCATAAAAACATTGTATATATATTTATAGCCCATTGCCCTAGTACACATATTTATAGCCCATTACCCTAGTACACATTTATAGCCCAGTACCCTAGTATACATATGTATAGCCCATTGCCCTACTACACATATTTATAGCCCATTACTATGTTATACATATTTGAAGCCATTGCCTTAGTTTATAGCCCATTGCCCTAGTACACATATGTATAGCCCATTGCCCTAGTATATACCCCATTACCCTTTTATACATATTTATAGCCCATTACTCTAGTATGCATATTTGTAGCCCATTGCCATAGTCATGAGTATAGCAATATGTTCTTTTAAATTCTTGCATGAGGTTTGATGAAGAAATAATAAATTAGTGATTATGAACACTTTTTAATCACTGATGAAAAAGACCCATCTTTCTAATATTATCAATTTTTATAAAAATCCAATTCTTTATGTACAAATTTGCAGACATATAGCATGTAGAGACAGTGTCATGCAGTAGATAATAGTATAGTCTCCAGACCACTAGTCATGGTAGGGAGCTGGTTGCTTGTCAGGGTATTTAAGACAGTAAAGTCACCACTAATGGCACTGTTTACAAAAGAAGGTATTTTTATAATTCCACTGCTGTTATCACTGATGAAGTTTTTATGTACTCCTGCTGTTAGCACTGATTCCATTTTATGTACTCCATTGCTGTTATCACTGATGCCATTTTCTATGTACTGATGCTGTTTTTATATACTCCATTGCTGTTGTCACTGATGCTGCTTTTATGTACTCCATTGTTGTTATCAATTATGTCATGTTCATGTACTCCACTGCTGTCATCACTGATGCCATGTTCATTTTGCTCCATTGCTGTTATCACTGATGCCATGTTCATGTATTCCATTGCTGTTATCACTGATGCTGTGTTCATGTACTCCACTGCTGTTATCACTGATGCCATGTTTATGTACTCCACTGATGTTACCACTGCTGCCATGTTCATGTACTCCACTGCTGTCATCACTGATGCCATGTTCATTTTACTCCATTGCTGTTATCACTGATGCCGTGTTCATGTACTCCACTGCTGTTATCACTGATGCTGTGTTCATGTACTCCACTGCTGTTATCACTGATGCCATGTTCATTTTACTCCATTGCTGTTATCACTGATGCCGTGTTCATGTACTCCACTGCTGTTATCACTGATGCTGTGTTCATGTACTCCACTGCTGTTATCACTGATGCCATGTTTATGTACTCCATTGCTGTTATCACTGATGCCGTGTTCATGTACTCCACTGCTGCATTTAAGATGATGTTATGCCTGCAAGAGAAAAAGATGAGTCTATGATACAATGTTGATGCCCAAATTGCTTGACCATATGTAATGTATTAAACCTTTGGAGATTTAAAACAGGGTGGCCCCATGAAAGGGCAGGGCACATCCCAGGAGAACAGGGAACATCTGAGAGAGGGCATGGCACCACTTTGGGAGGGATAAGACTAAGAACAATATCTAACAAATTCACCATAATTTTTTTAAAGCTGAAATATTATTTAAAGCCATCAACAGTTCTCACATTTATTTTTTTCTGTATATTTCTAGGTTCACAAGGGTGTCAGTGGATTTGTTAAGGATAGCAGTACAGGGGGACCAATCAGTGGGGTCAGTATCATTGTTGAGGGGATCAACCACACCATATACACAGCTATGGATGGAGATTTTTGGCGGTTACTTGCACCAGGAGTTTATAATATTAAAGCCAGTCATCCAGGGTATGATATGTTACATAATTCTGATGACTAAAATTAATGCTTGCAGATTCACAGCATGGAAAGACCTTGAAATACTGTACAGTCAGAATTAATTTTGGAGGATTCTTTGTTTTTGTTGGTGACAAATATCAGTGAAATCAAATCTACAATGGAAGTTTATGTTGAGATAATTTGTTATGGAAAACATTTTTATCCACAAAAATATGATCTCCAAGAAATTAACCTTATACTCCCTAAGCATGAAATTTATACCCTATGAATCCCAATGGTTTTTCAATATTTCCTTGCCTGCATTAGAAGCTAGCATATAGTCGACTATTTACATTGTTTACTTCATTCATCAGCATTTTGGAAGAGCCAGTTATATTCTTACTAACCATTTGTAGCAATTTGGTGGAGCCCATTATCATTCTGTACTTCCCTTTTAGTACAGGCTTTTTAGTGTCCATAATCAGTCTATATTAGCCATTTAGTAGCAGCTTGGTAAAGTCCATAATCAGTCTATATTAGCCATTTAGTAGCAGCTTGGTAGAGTCCATAATCATTCTATATTACCCATATATTAGCAGCTTGGTAGAGTCCATAATCAGTCTATATTAGCCATTTAGTAGCAGCTTGGTAGAGTCCATAATCAGTCTATATTAGCCATTTAGTAGCAGCTTGGTAGAGTCCATAATCATTCTTTATTACGCATATAGTAGGAGCTTAGCAGGATCCATTATTATTCCATACTACCCATTTAGTAGCTGCTTGGCAAAGTCCATTGTTATTCTGTACTATCCATTTTGCGACAGCTTGGCAGGATCCATTATTAATCCATACTACCCATTTAGTAGCAGCTTGCTAGATTCCATAATTATTCCATACTATTATGCATTTAGTAATAGCTTTGTAGAGTCCATTATCATTTTATACTACCCATTTTGTAGCAGTTTGGCAGGATCTATTATCATTCCATCCTACCCATTTTAGCAGCATTTCAGGATCCATTATTATTCCATACTACCCATTTAGTAGCAGACATGATTTTTCTTTGTTTTAAAGTGGAATCCCGCTTTCTCCTGACTTGAATCCGATTTTTCTTGATATAGTCTGGTTTTTAAATGGTCTGTTCGGTCCCATTCCGCAATGACCCTTGTAATGTATTCGCTGCATATATTAGTTAGCCCACGACTCTCGTAAAGAGTATTCTGACTGGTCAAAAGTTTAAATTCATCCAGTGAATCTTCATGTAAATGAAACTGATGGCAATGGAAAGAAGAAGCGTGCTTACAAAAAATGGCATCCCGAGTTGTTGAGAGAGACCATGATATGAGAAGTTTAGATAAAGGTTTAAAAAAATGTATGGAAATGGGAATGGCTGGAGTGAAAAGTCGACGGAAAATTAGTTGGTCAGTTTATAAGAAAACTGAACGTTAGAGGACTGGTATTTTGTGACCTCTGCAATAAAGATATAAATTATGGAAGTCGTGGTTGGAAGAGTCTGGAATAGATGTAGCCCTCTGTCAGAATATGGGCATTTTGTGACATCTGCAATAAAGATATAAATTACGAAGTCGTGGTTGGAATAGTCTGGAACAGATGTAGCCCTCTGTCAGAATATGTGCACTGCATGTTGCCAGCACAAGCTGGGGCTTGAAAGGAAAAAGGCTCTTGTTGAGAAGGAAAAAAAAATGATTGCACATTGAGCCAACAAAATCATTGTTGACAAGAAAGGAAGGCTAAAGAAATCTTTGATAAAGCCACAAAAAGAGCTCGACTGACATATCAACAGGTTTTGTCCAGTGGACAAAAAGACAAGTGAATATATGGGATTATTTGTATATAGATGATGTACTTGGGTGTATGGGTTTGTCTTACAGATTTGTTATGAAAAGAGAGAAGTGTAATATGTTGGCAGCAAAAAATGCCTAATTATTGACTTAATTATGATGTGAACACTGACATGCACATGAAATAACTTAATCACCAATAGTATTGGAGAAAAAATTCATGTGACAATAAAGTTTATTGACTGTGAAATTATTCAAGTTGAAAATTTTTGGTAAGTTTGTTAGTTTTTCAAATGATTATTTTGTTATATATTATGATCATAAGTTGCACCAGGAGCAGCTTTTCATGAGTGTAAATTGCATTTTTGGCCAGGAGCCTTTGGCCCCCTGGACCTCAGGATCGGGGGCACTGCCCCTTGAAACCCCGTTGGGGGAGAACCACCAAACCCCCCTTTCAGATTTTCAGCTTTTTTTTATGGAAGACCAAAATCATGTCTGTAGTAGCTAGGTAGAGTCCATAATCAATCCATACTATTCTTTTAGTAGCAGGTTGGCAGAGGCCATTATCATTCTATATTACCCTTTTAGTAGCAGCTTGGTAGAGTCCATAATCATTCCATACTATCCTTTTAGTAGCAGCTTGGCAGAGGACATAATCATTCTATATTACCCTTTTAGTAGCAGCTTGGTAGAGTCCATAATCATTCCATACAACCCATTTAGTAGCAACTTGCCAGAGACCATTATCATTCTATGTTGCCCTTTTAGTAGCAGCTTGGTAGAGTCCATAATCATTCCATACTATCCTTTTAGTAGCAGCTTGGCAGAGGCCATAATCATTCTTTATTACCTTTTTAGTAGCAGCTTGGTAGAGTCCATAATCATTCCATACAACCCATTTAGTAGCAGCTTGGTAGAGTCCATAATCATTCTATTTTACTCTTTTAGTAGCAGCTTGGCAGAGGCCATACTCGTTCCATACTCTCATTTTAGTTGCAGCTTTGTAGAGGCCATACTTTCCTTTTAGTAGCAGCTTGATAATGGTCATACTCATTCTATATTACCCTTTTAGTAGCAGCTTGGTAGAGTCCATAATCATTCCAAACAACCCATTTAGTAGCAACTTGGTAGAGTCCATAATCATTCTATTTTACTCTTTTAGTTGCAGCTTTGTAGAGGCCATACTCGTTCCATACTCTCATTTTAGTTGCAGCTTTGTAGAGGCCATACTTTCCTTTTAGCAGCAGCTTGGTAATGGTCATACTCATTCTATATTACCATTTTAGTAGCAGCTTGGTAGTCCATCATCTAGTAGGGCACAGTTGAATTAAGAATAACCATTTAGTTGGGCACAATTGAATTAAGAATAACCATCTAGTAGGGCACAATTGAATTAAGAATAACCATCTAGTAGGGCACAATTGAATTAAGAATAACCATCTAGTAGGGCACAATTGAATTAAGAATAACCATCTAGTAGGGCACAATTGAATTAAGAATAACCCTCTAGTAGGGCACAATTGAATTGAGAATAACCATTTAGTAGGGCACAATTGAATTAAGAATAACCATCTAGTAGGGCACAATTGAATTAAGAATAACCATTTAGTAGGGCACAATTGAATTAAGAATAACCATCTAGTAGGGCACAATTGAATTAAGAATAACCATCTAGTAGGGCACAATTGAATTAAGAATAACCATCTAGTAGGGCACAATTGAATTAAGAATAACCATCTAGTAGGGCACAATTGAATTAAGAATAACCATCTAGAAGGCACAATTGAATTAAGAATAACCATCTAGTAGGGCACAATTGAATTAAGAATAACCATTTAGTAGGACACAGTTGAATTAAGAATAACCATCTAGTAGGGCACAATTGAATTAAGAATAACCATCTAGTAGGGCACAATTGAATTAAGAACAACCATCTAGTAGGGCACAATTGAAGTAAAAGCATAGCAGAAATAGGGATATGTATCTTATGACAATAGAGTTTAAATATGAGGGTAAATATTGAATCCAGTTAGCCCCAAATGTTGAAAGTTTTAGCTTTTATGTGCTGTCATCAGTTTTTAAAAACTTTAAGTAAGTACATCTCATGATTTCAAGATGAATGAATTTCTAGTAGTTTTATTACTATTTCTTCTGAGGTTATTTTATGGCAGCATGTAACCAGGTGACCAACATGCCCCCATATAGAGGAAAATATGTATCATCGTAACATAATAGTTGTTTTCATCACCAGCTATGACACCCAGTCGATGGCAGTGAGAGTAACAACAGGGGCAGCTGTCCAGGTGAACTTCTCCCTCCCCAAGGCCCCCATTTTGGAATGGTCCAGGGAACAGGACTTTGACATTCAGGAAAACTTGAGAAAAGATGGGTATTTAACAAATAATATGATGGTAGAGGAACTTAGGAAACTGTCATTGGCTCATACAAATATAATGGAGTTCAAGATCATTCCAGAGACAGGTGAAGTTCATTCCTTCCCATTGGTCCATTTGTCTGCAGATCTGGCCAATCATCAGATAGCAGAGCCTCATGTGCTTTTGATTGGTGGTCTCCATGGTGATAGTCCAATAGGAGGAGAGATGTTAATGAGGCTCATCCGCCATTTTGTGATAGGTAAGACAAGGCAAAATATCATGTCATTGTAACATTTTTAGGCAAAGAAAATACTTAATAAAACCTACCATATATACTTACTTTTTATACAAGTCCAGCTGCAAACATCACAGGCCAAGATCTCCCATTGCTTAAATCTAGGTCTGTGCAGTTTCTTAGGAGTAATCAGTGGAGCAGACAAACACAGACCCTTATCTTCTGTCACATTATGCCATAGCAGATCAGGATCTGTGTTGTTTGCAGTTGGATTTAACATTATGCCATAGCATATCAGGATCTTTGTTGTTTGCAGTTGGATTTAACATTATGCCATACAGGATCTTTGTTGTTTGCAGTTGGATTTAACATTATGCCATAGCAGATCAGGATCTTTGTTGTTTGCAGTTGGATTTAACATTATGCCATAGCAGATCAGGGTCTGTGTTGTTTGCAGTTGGATTTAACATTATGCCATAGCATATCAGGATCTTTGTTGTTTGCAGTTGGATTTAACATTATGCCATAGCAGATCAGGGTCTGTGTTGTTTGCAGTTGGATTTAACATTATGCCATAGCATATCAGGATCTTTGTTGTTTGCAGTTGGATTTAACATTATGCCATAGCAGATCAGGATCTGTGTTGTTTGCAGCTGGATTTAACATTATGCCATAGCATATCAGGATCTTTGTTGTTTGCAGTTGGATTTAACTTTATGCCATAGCAGATCAGGGTCTGTGTTGTTTGCAGTTGCATTCTGGCACATTATGCCATAGCAGATCAGGGTCTGTGTTGTTTGCAGTTTGATTTAACTTAATAAGTAAGTATATATGGTACAGTAGACTGTATGAATGCATGATGATGATAATTAACAAGTCAGATAGTTTTGATGCCTTCAGTTTAAAGGAGTAGCTGTAAATTGCAAAAGACAAATTACATTCACGTTATCTTGGAAAGACAGGGATTGATTTCTGTCATTGCTCACAGATCAAGTGCTAATCACCATTTATACCCCATCAATACCATGGTGGTGCAAGTAGAATTGCTACTTGCCATCAGTATAAATATCTGGTTATGTTTGCATTTACAAATCCATTTTTCCAGTGAAACAGAAAGGATTGCAGAATGAATGCAGAAAAATTTCAGAATGAATGAAGAAAAAAGGAAAAATGCAGAATGAATGTAAAACATTTGTAAACTAAATGATAAATGCAGTTTGAGGAAAAGGGAAAAAGCAAATGCAGAATTTTCAGTGATAAACAAAATAGAAATCGATTTGAAACCTGTGTACTTGTATTTTGGGCTTTTGCTGTATTTCCATGGTCAAAAGAACTTTTACGTGATAATGTGGAATCATATTGTGTACACAGAAAGACAGGTTTTCACAACTTAAATTCCATGAAATTATTCTAACTCTTATCAGCCATCAATGTTGAAATTATGTCATTACTGCCTGTATACCTGTACAGCTTTAAAATAAATGAAACTAAATAAACTTGATGATACTCGACAACTATATTTTTCACTTATTGCAGTTGTATTTTTATTGATCTAATAAACTTCTTTTTCATAAGACACACTTTTAATACAGCAAGATATGAAAGCAATATTTGTTTGCATTTAATACTATTGAAAATGGAAACTGTAATGCATATCTGTAAGTTTTTTAATTTTTTTCACAGATATAAATTGGTGTGATTCTTTATTGCTGGATTTGGTGTTAATGCGTTGGGTCTTTTAAGATGTTAAAAATGTAAAATAGAATCTGTAAAAAGATGCTTATGTACGTGTATAAAATTATTAGTAAATATGAGGACAAGTTTATGGCTTTATCCCATTGGACAGGTTGGTCAGGTAGTATCTTAGAAGTATTATTTTAATTTCCATTGGATGGGTTAAATCATGTGACTTCTTCTACGATGTTGAAGATTTACAATTTGTCACACAGGATTAGTGACAATATGCATGTTTTAGCCATTTTCACTTGTAGCTAGGTCTGAACAATGTTCTCATTTCTGGTGTTCTTGTAACATCAAGTCTGCAGATATATTTAGATATTATATAAGAGGAAAAACATTTGTTTGGATTATTCAGTGGAAATAGAATTTGCTCATTGGACTATACTATTATTCTGGAACTATTTTAAATTATTCGAAGGAGTTCTGGACAATGATGACACATCAGGACTGTTGGCAGACCAGTATATTTGTGGATCTGAAATTTCTATAGAGTATTTCATTCTTTTGGACTTGAATAGAACTTTTTCAGGATTATTTGGGATTCAGTTCATGATACTGTAAGTTCCTCCTAATTTTTCTTTTTAAAACTTTGATAATTGTTTGTTAAGTGTTACAAAACTTATTGGTTTTCCTTCTTTCCATTACTTAGTTTATGAACCATAGAGTTGTAAGAAAATGAAAAAAAGCAAAAAGAGAAAGTGAATGGAAGCAGTAAATGCAAAATCATAATGCATTTCTGAGACCATGAATGCAAAGTCAGAATGCATTTCTGAGACCATGAATATAAAATCAAAAACATTAGGTGGCTTTCTACAGTTTCATATTTTGCATAGGTTAGAATTTAAAGAAAAAATCAGAATGCATTTCAGAGACTGAATACAAAATCAAAATCAATACATTTCTGAGACCATGAATACAGAATCATAATGCATTTCTGAGACCGTGAATGCAAAATCAGAATGCTTTTCTGAGACCATCATTGCAAAATCAGAATGCATTTCTGAGACCATAAATGCAAAATCATAATGCATTTCTGAGACCATGAATACAAAATCAGAATGCATTTCTGAGACCATGATTACAAAACCAGAATACATTTCTGAGACCGTGAATACAAAATCATAATGCATTTCTGAGACCGTGAATACAAAATCATAATGCATTTCCGAGACCATGAATGCAAAATCATATTGCATTTCAGAGACCATGAACACAAAATCAGAATGCATTTCTGAGACCGTGAATACAAAATCATAATGCATTTCTGAGACCATGAATACAAAATGATAATGCTTTTCTGAGACCGTGAATTCAAAATCAAAATGCATTTCAGAGACCATGAATACAAAATCATAATGCATTTCAGAGATATTAAATGAAAATGACAAGGTGATGGCTGCAATGCATACTCAAGTAGAATATAACCAGAATGCAGCTGAGTTATGGAGCACAGATGAAATGTAGACTTGGGTAGAATGTAAACAGAATCAAATGAATTGTAGAACACAAATGAAATGCAAAAGAATGACATTTGGTAAAATTACCTGTTTCAGTGTCATTAGGTAATTTTTTTACGCAACTTGCTGAATCATTCAGATTCATGAACACCTTTCTATTTTTCCATATTTATTCATCTTTTTGCCTATTTCAAAAACTTTTTTCTTTTAAATATATCTACACTCCAGTGCAGTGGGTCATTTATAGGTTTTCATACTTTGCACACTATTTCAAAATAATGCTCAGTAACAACATCTATTGTAAGGTGTACTGAGATCCATTATTATTTGTTCATATGTGTATTGTAATTTGCATTGAGGTCCATATTTATTTATTTACATAAATATTTATTTAAATATCTATTGTTCACTGAGATCCATTAATATTTATGTAGATATATATTGTAAAGTGAACTGTGATCAATTATTTATGTAACTGTGTATTGTAAAGTGAACTGTGATCCATTAATATTTATGTAACTGTGTATTGTAAAGTGTACTGAGATCCATTATTATTTATGTAGAGGTGTATTGTAAAGTGAACTGTGATCCATTAATATTTATGTAACTGTGTATTGTAAAGTGTACTGAGATCCATTATTATTTATGTAGGGTGTATTGTTAAGTGAACTGTGATCCATTAATATTTATGTGACTGTGTATTGTAAAGTGTACTGAGATCCATTATTATTTATTTACATTTTAACAACAAACCTCATGAGACCAGACATTTTTTTCAGGCTATGCAGAAAAGAATGATCCATTGAGTCGTAAGTTGTTAGAGAAGTGCCACATCCACATTATACCTCAGTTTGATGTGGATGGTGTGACACATGCAGTACCAGGGGATTGTACCGGGGCACAGTACACAGGCAATACAGACTTCCACAGTCTTTCTCTTGAGGTATTTATTTTCTTAGCTGTCGTGCATCAGAAGAGTTTTTAGGGTGGCTTGCTGTCAATCTTTCATCATCTGTCCATCCAGTAGCATAAGTTTATTATCACTACACTTCCTAAATTACTGGGAGGATTAAAATGAAATTTTAAGTGCATAATCCCATGGTCTAGCAGAAAAAAATGGTGCTACTCGGACAGCCATCTTTAAAATCTTATCGTTATTCCCCCTGGACAGATAGTCATATCAGCATCGGGTTTTGACTAAAACACTTCACATAATGTCTAGTTGGTCTTTAATGAAAATAGTACTAATTTGAGCTCCATTATCAATTTTATGTCAATGATCTTGTTCAGTTAAACATATTGATTTTGGTTTTTCAGCATAATTTATATGATGTCTTGTTTGTGTATTTAATTAATATGGTGCTGATCTTACATCCAGTGTTCCTGCCATGGCAGTTATTTTGAAACCTGTTACAGCTGTGCCTCATACCATCATGTTGTTTTCACCGGAAGATTCTTAAGATACCTAGCTAGACCGAAATGATAATGGTGTCATCCGTCACAGAGGCCATCATGAAATTCAATTATTGTTTGATGGATGTCAAATTAATAGAGTCTTCGCCAATATACTTTTTGTGAAGTCAAGTTGGTCTTAAGTGACAATGGTACTGTTCAGACATCTGTCTGTTTGACTTGAGAGCTTTACCAAAAGATTTTTTTGTAATGTCTGGTTGATCCTAAATGAAAATATGCCAGTCTAAACCTCAGATGTGGCCACCATGGTTGCCACATGTAGGCTATCATAAAAATGTTGTACTGTTGCTCTTCTCAATGGATGGTCACATTTATATGACAATCATCTTGAAAATGACATGAGTTTCCACAAAAGGACTTGTATAGTTTGTTCCATTCAGCATTGCATGTGATCTCTGTGTCATTTTCTCATTGAATTTTAGAGTCATCGTCCCAAATTGTAGCTAATGTTACTAATTTGTTTCATGCTCAAATTATTTAAACAGGATTCATATTGACATAATGTGGAGACCATTCGATACATACTGGAAAAAACTGGTGTTTGTACATGTAATCCACCATGTTCATCCTGATTTCTGGAAGAGTCAGTATTTGATGTGGCAAAGAAACCAAAGGGAGACAACTACATTATGGCTGAATATAGTCAAATTTGGATGTGGAGCAATCATTAATGAACAAATCAGCTTTCCACATGTCATAGTGACATTGAAAAGTTGGATGTAAACAGACCACGCTATTTAGCATGTATTTATTGAGATGTGTTATGATCTATATCAATTGGAACAGTGTTGAAATTCATTGTGCATGAAACAAATTACATTTAACTACATTCAATGACACTAACCTGAAAATTTCTGAGTTACAGACATGGATATCATCTGCGACAAATTATTATGATGTGTTGTTGGTTGTAAATGAAAATGTCAAACTGACGTCCAGAATGGCTGCCACAGTGGAGCATTGGTCCCTTTCACGGACTCTTGTTTATTGTTACAGATTTACAAATCAGATACTTGGGGCATTCATCAGACTGTTTTCCATCAAACACTGTAGCCACCACCACCACCATCACCCTCCCTTTTGCAGAGCATGTTATGTTTCCATTATCTGTACTTCCTTAGAGTCAGTGTGTTTCATTTTTCTCAAGCCTGCCTTGCTGTCATGGCTATCTTGGCAGAAGTTTAACATTTCAGTCGCTTATACAACTGTGTTTTTGTGTGTGTGTGTGTCTATCCCTATGGCCATACATCCATCAACACCTAACTGTCAAAAATTAGTTTAAAATCTATTAATTTTTCTTCCATTTTTTGGACTACTGCTTTATTATTTGGGGAAATGTAACTGTGTTGAAAGGATCCATGAACTTGAAAAAGGGGAAACAAATCATCTTAAATTTACTGTTTGATGCACCATCCAAAATATAATTCTTTACATTGATATGGTTGACATTTTTAATTCAGGCTAGGCTATCAAAAGCCTGTATTAATTTTGAAAGTAATTATGAACTTGGTCCACAGTATTTACATGGTCCACAGTATTTACATGGTCCACAGTATTTACTTGGTCCACAGTATTTACTTGGTCCACAGTATTTACATGGTCCACAGAATTTACTTGGTCCACAATATTTACTTGGTCCACAGTATTTACATGGTCCACAGTATTTACTTGGGTCTACAGTAGTTACATTGTACATTTTAAATTAGAAGAACTAAGGGCGAAATTGAGGTAAATCATTATTGTTGAACACCATTGCCAAAATTAAAGACTCTGAAGAAATCACTTGCTTCTTTAGAACATTAGATCAGAAACAAACCTAAATATTTTCAAAATTACATTGTATAGCCATTATCTTGTATGCTAGTTTTCGTAAATACATGTGCTCCAGTTATGTCAGTGCATATCATATATACTATATACTTGTTAATTTGTTTAGACCTGCTTTGTGGGTTTTTTATATAGAGGATATCTGGGGGGTTTTGAGTAGATATAAGGAAATATTTCATGAGTGAAGTGGAAACAATGTATTGTAATGAGTGACAAAGTCATGAGTGCCAGTGCAAACTGTTTCCACTTTACAGGTGAAATATTTCTTTAAGTTTCTACTAAAAAACCATAGCCTTAATTTTATTAAATAATTTTTAAAGGCAAAATCGTCTGATTTGCATGGATTAGTTTCTCCGTTCTGTGTCAATGTGATGAACAGCTGCATTACTACATTGATAAAAAGAATTTTAAAATAATTTTAGGACTGAAACTTTTTCACAAATTTAGATTGTACATATAATGCTTCAGATTATGAATTGTGTCAAATTAATTAATATTTTCATGTGAAAATTAAGAGATTTTATTTTTGTTAATACATTTTATGTGCGGATGGTTATAATGAACATTGTGAACACCATTGCTGGGGCGGTACTATTGCAGCATGACAAAAGGCTGAAACTGGATTAAGAGCGAACATTAATCAGACAACTGATTTTAACGATTTTGAGTTTACTTGTAAAGATTTTGGCTGCTGTTTTGGTATATTTCAGACATGAATGTTTGTGTGTTGGCATGCCTGTAGATTATTTTGATAACAGACACTCTGCCTTCATTTCGTTGATCACTTAATTTTGGTTTGCAATCATCACTAATCAGTGCCTTATTTCTCCTTTTTTTTAAGACATGATTGTAATTGTGATGACAGTTAAAATAGCTTCTTAAAGAATTTTGTTACTATATAGAGTTTTTCTTAAAAATGTTTACTGTTTGTTAAAAATGTTTACTGTTTGTTGTTGGGTGTAACAGGTATGGTACTGTATGGGTGACACATGTTATTGAATAACAATAGTTAATGTAAATTCAGTCACAGATAATTAGCATACTTCACGTGTAAGCTAACTGTTAAAAAGTTAACACTTTAAGGCTGGTTTTTGTTTTTTGAGGTTTATTTTTAGGCATTCTTGATTGTGCCTTTTCCCTGATTATACGTAAATATACAATAGAGGATCAACAATGTTGATGCATTTTAAGATCTATTTATTGTGATGGCAAGAAAGAAAATGAGTGGGAGAGAGAAGGAAAAGGCACATCCACAGTAATTTTCGCCTATTGCTTTGTGAGTCAGCAGTAATTTTTATCTATTGCTTGGAAAAGATTATAAAGATGCTACATCTTGTGTTTGCAGGACCCTAAGATGTCAGGTCTCAGGCAGCTGTTTGAAGAACACAAGTTTAACCTGGTAGTTAGTCTGTCTGGAGGAGGGATGTTTATCGTGTAAGTAGTACACAAGTTTAACCTGCTAGTTAGTCTGTCTGGAGGAGGGAACTTTATTGTGTAAGTAGAACACAACGTTATCTTTTCTTTCTTGGTACACTGGTACCATGGCAGTTCATACTATTACTAAATTATCCTGTGTTTGACCTACATGCTTCATTTACTATACATCTCATACTTTGGTTAAGTTGATCATTATGAAAATGTTTATAGGTCAGGAAACCTTGTGTTATTCATTTTATATGCGAATTATGTCTTCTCCCTCCACACCGACCCCACCTCCACCCCTTCTTTACAGGGGATATACTGTTTTGTGCTGTTTGTTTGTCCATCTGTACATGAATCTGTCATCTGCCCATGCATCTGTCATGCATTCTTGTAAGACCAAACTGCTACAGAGCAATGCCATGACAAATTGGATATTTAGATACCCTGAGTGGGTCCCAAGACATGGTTACAGTGACCTTATTTTTCAGGCTTTCGTGTATACATTTCAAAACTTTGGGGCTTTTTTTATTAAAACTTTGTCAAAAGTCTCTTGAGGTAGACAAATTATATTTGTACTTTTAAATAGATGACCTGATAGATTTTCAGGTCTTTTTTTTATCTTTCCATTTTCTATAATGATTTTGAAAAAATTTCCACAGTGGAATCTTTTAGAATATTGAACACATTTTGTTTAGTAAAAATCATTTGAGATAGTGATATTAAATTTAATCTGTATATTAATATGTAGATGACTTACATTTTTAGGATTTAAATGCATCCATTTTTTACACATTTATTGAACCTTTTTTACTTGGATGTGTTTGGCCTGCAGTTTTGGACATCATATTTTTTCCAGTGTCACAGCACTACCCAGCCAGACATTATGGTTGTTCTAGTGTCACAGCACTGACCAACTAGACATTATGGTTTTTCTAGTGTCAGAGCACTGACCAACCAGATATCATGGATAGACTAATCTCACAACACTGCCTAACTAGAAATCATGGTTAGTTTAGTGTCACAACACTGTATAACCAAACATCATGGTTGGTTTAGTGTCACAATATTGTATAACCAGACATCATGGTTTTATGCTGAATTTGAGCTTAAGCATGAGAAATCCTCTAGCATTCACTGTCTCAATAACCTTTGGGCTTTGTTTCATTCTATTAAGAAATTATTCTGTGTAACTGATTCAGGCTTCCCTGGGAGAATCGGGTGGATGGCTCCTCAGTAACAGATGATGAGGACATTTTCCAGGTCCTCAGTCATGCCTTTTCTGATGCCTTGCCAGCTTTGTACCAGCCAGACTCCTGTGAACAAAAGTCACATAGTGGAATATTTCATGGCGCAGAGGTTAGAGGGAGTGGATCAGTTCTACTGGATGAAGTTTACATCAAATATCACAGTTTTTTGGTAGGTGTTTTGATGTGAATTAATTTATTTTCATGGGCATCCATATTTATGGTTTTATTGCTACTTATATTCTTGGATCAAGAAAGGGTGCTATTATTTCTTCAGATTAAGATAGGAATGCTGTTATTTCCTTGGATTAAGGAAGGAATGCTGCTATTTCCTCGGATTAAGGAAGGGATGATATTGTTTCCTCAGATTAAGGAATGGTGGCTGTTCTTTCCTCAGACTAAGGAATGGTGACTGTTCTTTCCTCAGATGGGGCCCCGAGTGGTCTAAAGTGCTCTCCTTTATGGATCACTGCCATCTCACCTCTGTCTGCGTGGGTTCGAGTCTTGGATTCGGCTAATGTGGGTATGTGAGAAAGCTTGCCAGTAGCTTCTCGAGGGTCGGTGGGGATTTCCCGGGTTCTTCCTCCACCATTAATACAGGCCGCCATGTATAGCTTATCATGTGCTGAAAAATGGCATTAAACCCAACAACAACAACTTTTGTCAGATTAATGAAAGAGTGCTGTTCTTTCCTCGATTAATGAATGGGTGCAGTTCTTTCTTCGATTAAAGAAGGGGTGCAGTTCTTTCCTCAGATTAAGAAAGGGGTGCTATTGTTTCCTCAGACGGAATATAGGTAATTGGGTCTATAAAATTCATGGTTTGTTTTCTCAGATTAAAGAAGGGGTGCTGTTGATTCTTCAAGGTAAGGATGGGGTGCTATTATTTCCTCAAATCGGAGATGGGTCATTGGGTCTATAAAATTGTGGCTTGCAGCAGCCCTCAAATCCATGACTACTGGTACCTGCTGGTTGTTTGTAATAATATTATTAAATATTAATGGTTTACCATGCAGAGGAAAGAGGAGCTAAGTGCTGTTTGCAAGGGAACACCTAGGCAGCCAACCCCTGCTGTCATTAGCAGTTATTGAACCCCCGACCCTTGGCTTACCAATCCAGCACTCTACGATTTCACAGCAACTTGTATGATGTACAGGACTACTTGATAGTGATCTGTAGTACAGCATTTGATGTATGTGCAAGATGGTTGTACATAATATTTAGAAATCACTTTTTATTTGGTGGAGAAAGTAGCATTAAATAATATCATGGTGTGAATTGACCAGTTGAGAGCTTTCAATCAATTACATCTTATAAATGATCCACGTGGAGTGCTTACCAACCCAGTTGGAGGTACCTATATAGCCTTGTATCATTACCTATTTATTTGTTGTTTGTCCAAAATGAGAAGAATTTTAATGTGGTAATTCAGTTCCATATCTGTTTCCCCACCACCACCAATTTGTAAAATAAAAGTGATATCTTTCCATTCACAGAATGAGCTGGGTTATTAAAATCGGATATTTCTCCATACCTTTATTTGTATAGCTACCAAATATTTGTTTGTTATTCAGGTCTCTACATATTTCTCTTGCTGCAAATACCCATCACCAGATCAGCTGCCAAAGATTTGGATGCAAACCATGGACCCTCTTTTGAAAATAGTTCAAAAGTCTCTTCAAGGTAAACTGAATTATTTGTGATGATGTACATTCATTTTTTATAAATAGTTGTAAATGTCGGTCAGGATGTGCACATTACTGCACAAAGTAGGAGTTTCTGCTGCCCACAAATAATGCAGACTAATATTGTATCTTAGTGTCACAGACTAATATTGTGTCATAGTGCCACAGACTAATATTGTGTCAATTGTGTCATAGTGCCACAGACTAATATTGTGTCATAGTGTCACAGACTAATATTGTGTCATAGTGCCACAGACTAATATTGTGTCATAGTGTCACAGACTAATATTGTGTCATAGTGTCACAGACTAATATTGTGTCATTGTGCCACAGACTAATATTGTGTCATTGTGCCACAGACTAATATTGTGTCATAGTGCCACAGACATTGTCATTGTGTCACAGACTAATATTGTGTCATAGTGCCAGAGACTAATATTGTGTCATAGTGCCACAGACTAATATTGTGTCATAGTGCCACAGACAAATATTGTCATTGTGTCACAGACTAATATTGTGCCATAGTGCCACAGACTAATATTGTCATAGTGCCACAGACTAATATTGTGTTATAGTGTCACAGACTAATATTGTGTTATAGTGCCACAGACTAATATTGTGTCTAGTACCACAGACTAATATTGTGTCATTGTGCCACAGACTAATATTGTGTCATTATGCCACAGACTAATATTGTCATAGTGTCACAGACAGATATTGTCATTGTGTCACAGACTAATATTGTGTCATAGTGCCACAGACTAATATTGTGTCATAGTGCCACAGACTAATATTGTGTCTAGTACCACAGACTAATATTGTCATAGTGCCACAGACTAATATTGTGTTATAGTGTCACAGACTAATATTGTGTCATAGTGCCACAGACTAATATTGTGTCTAGTACCACAGACTAATATTGTGTCATTGTGCCACAGACTAATATTGTGTCATTGTGCCACAGACTAATATTGTGTCATTATGCCACAGACTAATATTGTCATAGTGTCACAGACAGATATTGTCATTGTGTCACAGACTAATATTGTGTCATAGTGCCACAGACTAATATTGTGTCATAGTGCCACAGACTAATATTGTGTCATAGTGCCAGAGACTAATATTGTCATAGTGCCACAGACTAATATTGTGTCATAGTGCCACAGACTAATATTGTGTCATAGTGCCACATACTAATATTGTGTCATAGTGCCAGAGACTAATATTGTGTCATAGTGCCACAGACAAATATTGTCATTGTGTCACAGACTAATATTGTGTCATAGTGCCAGAGACTAATATTGTGTCATAGTGCCACAGACTAATTGTCAGGATTTTTGAGAGAGAAAACATGTCATATTATTGCTGATTAATTATATGGTGGTGAAAATTTTAAGCCGATTTTAATCAAATGCCGAACATCTACAAGATCTTGTGTGACTGTTGATGGGCAAAATCCACACTTACTAGTGGCGTTTTCTTGCATCTGATTAAGCTTGCTTCAACTCTGATCAGACTTGGAATATGGGCTCAAATATTTCAGATATTGGATGAGTTTGAGGATGAGTGAGATGTATACATCTTGCATCTGACAGTGAGCTTCTTGCCACTCAGGGGGTCATATTTCTAATCCATCTTTGATTAAACTTTGTAAATTGGTTTCTAACATGAAGGTTGCAAGTATTTTATAACAGCAAGATCCATGCATATTAATGAGGTGATCTTGCTTCTGATTGGCTGTGTTTTTTACAAATCTGGAGACTGTATTCCTAATGTGTCTCTGATCAGACTTAGCAAATAAGCTTTAATTTTAAAACGATCTTGAATGAGTACATTTATGAGTAACATCCACTTATATTAATGAGCTGATTTAGTATTTGATTAACTTTCCTTCTCAAAACTTTGGTGACTCCATCTCTGATCACATTTTGATCCTTCTCAAAACTTTCATGACTCCATCTCTGATCACATTTTGATCCTTCTTAAAACTTTCATGACTCCATCTCTGATCACATTTTGATCAACTTATCAAATAGGCTTATATCATCAAAATATCAAGCAAGTCTTTTACTATAAGTGAGATCTCGATGTGTTCCTGGATCTGATTGGTTGAATGTTTTTACCACTTTAGATCCTGTATTTTCAATAGAATTTTGATATAATATTGTAAATATGGTTATATGGTGAAGATTTTGCATGAATATGATTATCAGCAAGATCCATAGATATTATTATGTTGTTTTTGCATTTGATAGGCTGAGCTTGTCAACATTCTAGCAACTCTATATATGATCAAATTTTGATTAGCTCTTATTAATTGGTCTTGTATCAGATTTTGATCTGACCTTGTTAATTGATCTTGTGTCAGACTTTGAACAGATCTTGTTAATTGGTCTTGTATAGATTTTGATCTGACCTTGTTAATTGATCTTGTGTCAGACTTTGAACAGATCTTGTTAATTGGTCTTGTATAGATTTTGATCTGACCATGTTAATTGATGTTGTGTCAGATTTTGAACTATCTTATTAATTGGTCTTGTATCAGATTTTGATCTGACCTTGTTAATTGGTCTTGTATTTGATTTTGATCTGACCTTATTAATTGGTCTTGTATCAGATTTTGATCCAACCTTGTTAATTGGTCTTGCATGTTATATATATTTGATTTAATTTATATTTGATTTAATTTAATTGTTTGGTTTGTGAGTTTTAATTTTTTTAATTCCATTGCATGCTATTTTAATGTAATTTTATTTACTGGATTTGATGTTTTCCAGAAATTCAGTTGAGTTTTTTTGGAAAACCTAATATTAGAACTTTGTATCTAAAAGCTGACTTAGTTCCTGTCCTTATTTCATGATTGGAAGTAAACAGTTTTTTTTAAAAATATTTTTATTCATTCTTAGTGTGGGATTTATAGAGTGAAATCAAGGTTATACTGAGAGTATGTGACTTTAGACATGTAAATAGCTTCTAAGTTATTTCAAAATTCTGGTTTTTCCAGAATTGTGCAGTAGCCAGATTTAATAGTGTTGTTTTGGAAGATAGTTTCACTCGAGCTTTTAAACTCTTTGATGTCAAGGTGGTTTTTTTGTTGTGACCAGTTTGGATTGAAATTCTATTTTATGGAATTAGTAGTTCTTTTCCCTGGGATTATTTAAGTGCTTATACAGAATTCTTGGACAAAGACATTTATTGAAATTTTATTAGGAGTTCAAACATCGGAATATTTTCTATGGTTCAACAAAGAACTGTTGTCACTTCAGTACTATACTGACTTCAGTATATGTCATTGCCTTCCATTTTGGATTTTTGGTGGGACTTGAACTCAAATTCATTAGAACATTTTGTTACTAGGACTTCTAATTTTTAATTCTTAGATTATTCCTGGATTATTTTTGGATTTGATTCTTAAAACCGTAAGTTTTTTTCCTCATTTTTACCTTGTTTTTCTAGGGAAATAAATTATTTGTTAAATTTTACAAAGCTTGTTGTCTTCACTTTTTTCTTGTTACTTTTTATGAGAGCCTAAACACGTAACATGTGTCAGATTTTGAACAGATCTTGTTAATTGGTCTTGTATTTGATTTTGATCTGACCTTGTTAATTGATCTTTTATCAGATTTTGATCTGACCTTCTTAATTGAACTTGTCTCAGATTTTGATCTGACCTTGTTAATTGGTCTTGTATTTGATTTTGATCTGACCTTGTTAATTGGTCTTGTATTTGATTTTGATCTGACCATGTTAATTGGTCTTGTATCAGATTCGATTCAACCTGGTTAATTGATCCTGTATCATTGAGATGTTGAATGAGTTTGATTGTAAGCAAGATCTTTGCATATTTAGGAGAACATCTATCAGCTGACCATGTTACCAATCTGCAGACTTTTTATCTTCCTTTGCATCAAACTTATTGAATAACACACAAAAGCAACCTCAAAAATAAGTTGTCGTCCTGAATCAGCAGCAACTTCAGTACCAGAAGTCCCCTTTCATATGTCTCTGTGATGAAATATTGGATAAAATAATTAATTTTAATAGTAATGGATTTGGATGTATCCACTGATTCATAACTTACTTCAGATTGGGATTCAAAAATTCCATTCATCACTTATTTTTCAGCTATCATTTATGAATATTTGACTTGAATTCCATAGACAGCTGATATTTATGATCAACAAATTAGCACTAAATTTTGACTGCAGAACATAAGACTTTTTTTTCTATCTTTCCCACCTTCCTGTTTAAAATGAAAATAGACACAAAAGTTAACACATGGTTGATAGTGGTATTAAACCCATAACAACAACATCTATTTCATACTAAGAACATGTTATAAATTACCCAAGAATACAGTAGTAACAGCAACTTCCACTACTATTTAGATGAAAACATCTGTACAAAACAAGAACATTATTCAACCAGTTTTGGTATTTAACATCTTTTAATCTTCTGTAAAGGGACATTGAAAAATTAATTGCAAGTGAAGAGAGTTCTTTGGATAGAAACCAATTGCTTATGTGTTAAAAATTCCCTAAAGTACACATCTTGTGATGAAAAATTCACAGTTCTATAGATGGGGGCCCAAAAACTTTGTTGTTGGAATAAGGAGGGATTGGTAGTGAGGAGCCTTTGTCAGAAAATGAGATATATTCTGTTTTATTCCATCTACTTCATTTCTTTTTGACAGCACTGCAGTTACGTCACATAGTATCTATTGCTGGATTATATTATTTGTTACTTTCTCTGGAATGTCTACTGAATTAGGTTTATGTGTTTAGGTTACATGCTAAATGTAGCTTTTGATGGAGCATTACATTTTTAGGCATTGGAATTGTGTATGTTAATAGTGTATTTAATTTTTAGGCATTGGAATTGTGTATGTTAATAGTGTATTTAATTTTTAGGCTCTGGAATTGTGTATGTTAATAGTGTATTTAGTTTTTAGGCATTGGAATTGTGTATGCTCATAGAGCATTAAAGTTTTAGGCATTGGAATTGTGTATGTTAATAGTGTATTTAATTTTTAGGCTCTGGAATTGTGTATGTTAATAGTGTATTTAGTTTTTAGGCATTGAAATTGTGTATGCTCATAGAGCATTAAAGTTTTAGGCGTTGGAATTGTGTATGTTAGTGTATTTAAATTTTAGGTACTGGAATTGTGTATGTTAGTGTATTTAAATTTTAGGCATTGGAATTGTGTATGTTAGTGTATTTAAATTTTAGGTACTGGAATTGTGTATGTTAGTGTATTTAAATTTTAGGTACTGGAATTGTGTATGTTAATAGTGTATTTAAATTTTAGGCATTGGAATTGTGTATGTTAGTGTATTTAAATTTTAGGTACTGGAATTGTGTATGTTAATAGTGTATTTAAATTTTAGGCATTGGAATTGTGTATGTTAGTGTACTTAAATTTTAGGTACTGGAATTGTGTATGTTAGTGTATTTAAAGTTTAGGCATTGGAATTGTGTATGTTAGTGTATTTAAATTTTAGGCATTGGAATTGTGTATGTTAGTGTATTTAAATTTTAGGCATTGGAATTGTGTATGTTAATAGTGTATTTAGTTTTTAGGCATTGGAATTGTGTATGTTAATAGTGTATTTAATTTTTAGGCTCTGGAATTGTGTATGTTAATAGTGTATTTAGTTTTTAGGCTCTGGAATTGTGTATGTTAGTGTATTTAAATTTTAGGCATTGGAATTGTGTATGTTAGTGTATTTAAATTTTAGGCATTGGAATTATGTATGTTAATAGTGTATTTAGTTTTTAGGCATTGGAATTGTGTATGTTAATAGTGTATTTAATTTTTAGGCTCTGGAATTGTGTATGTTAATAGTGTATTTTGTTTTTAGGCTCTGGAATTGTGTATGTTAATAGTGTATTTGAATTTTAGGCATTGGAATTGTGTATGTTAATAGTGTATTTAATTTTTAGGCTCTGGAATTGTGTATGTTAATAGTGTATTTTGTTTTTAGGCTCTGGAATTGTGTATGTTAATAGTGTATTTGAATTTTAGGCATTGGAATTGTGTATGTTAATAGTGTATTTAATTTTTAGGCTCTGGAATTGTGTATGTTAATAGTGTATTTAATTTTTAGGCTCTGGAATTGTGTATGTTAATAGTGTATTTAAATTTTAGGCATTGGAATTGTGTATGTTAGTGTATTTAAATTTTAGGCATGGAATTGTGTATGTTAATAGTGTATTTAATTTTTAGGCTCTGGAATTGTGTATGTTAATAGTGTATTTAATTTTTAGGCTCTGGAATTGTGTATGTTAATAGTGTATTTAAATATTAGGCATTGGAATTGTGTATGTTAGTGTATTTAAATTTTAGGCATGGAATTGTGTATGTTAATAGTGTATTTAGTTTTTAGGCATTGGAATTGTGTATGTTAATAGTGTATTTAATTTTTAGGAGTTCAGATTTGTGCATTTTAATAGTGTATTTCATTTTTAGGTATTCAGATTATGTGTGTTAATACTGCATTTAATTTCAGATGTTCAGCTTGGGTAAGTTAACAGATTTATAAGAGTACCTAGATTAATAAAACCTTGTGCTATTACAGGATAATTTCTGCCTAATATTTTGTTGATTTCTGCCATGTATGAGTACTTTCTTTTCAGGTGTTCATGGTCGAGTGATAGACAAGACAGGACAGCCCATTCCAGGTGCACTTGTTTCATCACATAAACACCAGAAGCCTTTATCTACCTCCAGTAATGGAGAGTTCTACTTGATCCTTACTGAAGGCAGTCAGATGTTGGAAGTCTCAGCACCAGGTGTGTTATATGCCAGCCATAAGGTTTTAGCATGTATCCATCCCTCTGCCCTTTATGTCATTACAATAACCTAAGTTTACCAGCATCTGCTACTGTCAAACTTTACAAGTAGCTTGCATCTAGAGCAAAGGAAGAAATCTATTGATTTCAGGCTCATAAAGTCTCAGGTCTGGGTCACAGGTACTAATGGAAAGGAAGCTGTTTGTTTGCCAAAACTTATATACAATATACTGTGACCAAACATTGTAAGCATTTGTGATCAGAAAGATGCTGATTGTTTTGGGGATCAAAAAGTAATGTTTACATTGACTATAAGAAGATAAATGTGTTTTTTGTTGTTGCTGGAGTTCTTTATTGCATACTTTGACCAAACTTTGTGGATGACTTGCATTCGAGACATGGTAGTTTTCTATTTATTATGGGGTCCAGTGGTTGAGGTCACAGGGACAGGAAGTAAGAAAAATATTTTCACAAAATTACTCAAGTTCTATACCACATGCCTTGATGATCTTTGTAAATGGCATGGATTTGACACATTAAAAACAACATGCCTTGAATGAACTTTGTAAATAGCATGCATTTGACACATAAAGGACCACATGCCTTGATGAACTTTGTAAATAGCATGCATTTGACATATTAAAGACTGCTACTGATTTGAGGGTTTAAATGTCAAAGGTCAAGATCAGAGTGATTCCGAGCTAAAAATGGTTTACTTAAGTCTAATGCCACAAACCATTTGAGACAAGAAAGTAACCTATTGATTTTGGGGCCAATAAATCGAATGCCATGGTCATGCAGACTCAAAAAAAAAACATGTTTTAGCAAAATAATTTGGTTTTTTTATGTCTTTTACATAGAAATTCCATGTATGGCTTGAATTTGAGACAAGGCAGACATATATTGAGACCACTCTGATGGCATAGTGGTTAGAGCATCTGCCTCCGATGCAGATTGGGTGGGATATCATGCTACATGTCTGTGACATGATGCTGCCTTGCTAGGCATCACTATAAACTGCCACACTGCAGACATCATAGTGATATGACTGATTTTTTTTTAAAGCTACATTAAAAATCCAAATCACACACACACACACACATGCAGACATATATTGTTTTTATTATCAAAGTACCAAGGTCAATGTCACACTGACTCCAAGAGGAGTCACTTCAGTGCGATATACCCTGTCCAAAGTTTAGTAGTAGCTTGTATTTATTGCAGACTTTTTGCCTGGCTTGCATATGAGGAAACTTATTAAATATATAGCCAAGAGGTCAGTTGTTAGTGTCACGGCAACAGTTGTATTTTACCATGGTAACGCATCTTTTAGTACCTGACCATGAAAGAAGTATAATAGTAATATTTACAACATTTCTGGTTTCATGGAAGTTTCTTTCACCTCTTAACTGAAAATCCACTCTCTGAATCCTGATCCCTATTCTCAGACTTTTTGCTGAGTCAGCTTTCTTGCACTTTTTTTGTGATGTCAGCTTTCCCAGATTTTTGGCCAAGTCAGCTTTTTGTGACTTTTTGCGATGTCAGCTTTCTCAGAGGTTTTACTATGCAGTTTCATGGTGTAATGTTTGGGGTTTTTGTAGCAACAATTTTCCAAGGTAAGAAAATGTGTCATTACTTGTTCATATAACTGAAAGGATGGCTGTAATTTTTCCATCACATCTCTTGATACTGTACTTGCCAATTAATCATACTCGTAATACTTTGACTCACATGGAAAAGTAGTGACTGATAAGATACATCAGAGAAAGAAAAACAGATTTCATTACCCAATTGACAATGTTCAGAAGAGTATTCTATTATGTTTCCTATGTTCTCTACGCCATAAACTGAAGAACATTATGCATTTTGCAAAGTCTGTGCTGGTTATGTAAATAAAATCTTGCACATGGAGAACAGCCTGATCTGACATGCATTCAGACATGCATTCAAGCTTAAAACATCATAGGATTTTGCAAAAGCATGTAAAGAGACACCTATAATTGCAGAATTATTGATGGCAGCACAATGTCTTATTAATCATGAAAGTGTAAGACATCTTAATAAAGTTTCTTGTTTACCACAATATACTTTTCTCAGTGATAAACTCAGCTGGGAAAATGTTCCAGAACATGTTGCCTAATTCCAATATAGTCAACATATATTTGGTGGTAGGAACATGTTTACTGGCATGGTGTTACAGAACTTGTTGCTTCATTACAACAGTGTGTATATTATTAGCAACTCAGTTACGCTGTGTACAGCAATTCAGGTATGCATTGTGTAATGGTATTAGCAACTCAGTTACGCAGTTTGTATATTATTAAAAACTCATGTATTCATTATGTGTATGTAATGTGTATATTAGTAACTCAAATATGGAGTGTGTATATTATTAACAACTCAGTTTTGCAATGTGTATATTATTAACAACTCAGTTTTGCAATGTGTATATTATTAATAACTCAGTTTTGCAGTGTGTATATTATTAACAACTTATTTTTGCAATATGTATGTTATTAACAACTCAGTTTTGCAATATGTATATCATTAACAACTCATTTTTGCAGTGTGTATATTAACAACTCATTTTTGCATTATTAACAACTCAGTTTTGCAATGTGTATATTATTAACAATTCAGTTTTGCAGCATTTAAATTATTAACAGCTCAGTTTTGCAATGTGTATAATATTAACAACTCAGTTTTGCAGCATTTGTATTAACAACTCAGTTTTACAATGTGTCTATTATTAACAACTCAGTTTTGCAGTGTGTTTATTATTAACAACTCAGTTTTGTAGCATTTATATTATTAACAACTCAGTTTTGCAATGTGTATATTATTAACAACTCAGTTTTTAACTGTATATTAACAGCTCAGTTATGCAGTGTGTATATTATTAACAACTCAGTTATGCAGTGTGTATATTAACAGCTCAGTTATGCAGTGTGTATATTATTAACAACTCAGTTTTTAAGTGTATATTAACAGCTCAGTTATGCAGTGTGTATATTATTAACAACTCAGTTATGCAGTGTTTATGTTATTAACAGCTCAGTTATGCAGTGTGTATATTATTAACAACTCAGTTATGCAGTGTGTATATTAACAGCTCAGTTATGCAGTGTGTATATTATTAACTACTCAGTTATGCGCTACAAAGATGTTTGCAAGAAGGATATGAAGACAGCAAACATCAATGTCAACGACTGGGAGAGCTGTGCAAACAACCGTTCCAGCTGGCGTCTAGCTGTCAGGCAGGGAGTTCAAAACGCAGAGGAAAAGAGAAGAATAAAGCAAGCTGAAAAGAGAGCTAAAAAGAAGGATAAGCAAAAGCTTACTTTGGAGCTATGCCATCGTCTCTCGTAGACGGACGGATGCCAAGGAGTTATGCAGTGTGTATATTATTAACATCTAAATTATACAGCATGTATATTATGCAGTGTATATTGCCCTTCAGATTATGCAAGAGATTTACACTTTTAACATATAGCATTAATTAAAAGTATGTATATATAAGGATAGTAAACATGAAAACTAATATATATTTACAACTTTCTGACTCATGAATAATATTGTCCTTTCAGGTTTTCAGACTCAGGCCCGCAGAGTTCCAGTTGATAAAGATGAGACAACTTCAGTTGAAGTGGTCTTAATTGGAGAGATTCAGAGTGTACAGTATCACCAATACGAGATTTTGAAAGGCTATCTTGAAAACATCACCAGGTCATGTAACAAGGTGGCATCCATGACAAGGTAGGCTGTGTAGTGTGTTGTTGTGTAACATTAGACAGCATTGGTTACATACACTTTGACAGGTAGGAAAAACCATACTGAAAATTATTGACAGATGTTGAGCAGTTTTCTGCATAAAATTTATGCTATTTTCAAAGACAGTTCAAAGATGCATTTGAGACCCATTATATTTGTATTGAATTATAGTTACCATGCAGTATAATAAATATTGAAATATAGTTACCGTGCGATATAATAAATATTGAAATATAGTTACCATGCAGTATATTAAATAATGAATTATGTAGTTACCATGTAGTATTATAAATAATGAAATATAGTTAACATACAATATAATAATGAATTATAATTACCATGCAGTATAATAAATAACGAATATAGTTACCATGCAGTATAATAAATATTGAAGTATATTTACCATACAGTATAATAAATAATGAATTACAATTACCATGCAGTACTGTATAATAAATAACAAATTATAATTACCATGCAGTATAATAAATAATGAATTACAATTACCATGCAGTATAAAAATAATGAATTATAATTACCATGCAGTATTAAAGTGAAAATAGTTACCATGCAATATAATAAATAACGAATATAGTTGCTATGCAGTAAAATAAATATGGAAGTATAATTACCATGCAGTATAATAAATATTGAAACATAGTTACCATGCAGTATAATAAATAATGAATTATAGTTACCATACAGTATAATAAATAATTAATTATAATTACCATGCAGTTTATTAAATAATTAATTATAATTACCATGCAGTATAATAAATAATGAATATAGTTACCATACAATATAATAAATAATGAGTTATAATTACCATGCAGTATAATAAATAATGAAATATAGTTACCATACAATATAAGCAATACTCAGATGCGGGAAGTCATGAGTTCGATCTCCGGCCTAGTCATACCAAAGACTTACAAAAATGGTACTAACAGCTGCCTTGCTTGGTGCTCAGCATTAAGAGGTTAGTGTTAGGAATTGTCGGCCTGGTGTCAGGATAATGTGACTGGGTGGGACATTGTGCTACATGTCTGTGGCATGATGCCTCATTGCTAGACATCACTATAGACTGTCACACTGCAGATATCGTAGCGATATGACTGAAAAATTGTTAAAGCTACATCAAAAATCCAAATCACACCCACACACCAATATAAACAGTACTGAAATATTTGGTTGGCATCCATTAGTCTCGAGAGATGATGGAAGTGCGTCCATGAGAGATGTCCCGTTTGGTGGTTGTGCAGTGTCTGCTGTGGCTATGGAGCCCAACATGGGAGTGGCAGTCCTTGATGCAATTGAAGGTTGAATCTGGTATGGGTTGGAGCTGCGTCTTCTTCCCCTGAGATCGCTTTTCATTAGCTAGCAAGCGTAGCTTGTCCTCGCCAGCTTTCAGACCAGTGATCAGAGCATGTCGTCAGCTGGACCTATCTAGAGCAAGCGCTTCCCAGGTGTGGGCATCGAGGACTTTCATGTCATGCTTGTAGACATCCTTGAAGTGGAGATGTGGCTGTCCGATCGACCTTTTGCCAGAGGCAAGTTTTGAAAAAAGAAGGTCTTTGAGAATCCATCCATCATCCATCCGATATTCATGCCCCAGCCATCTGATGCAACATTGGCAGAGAAGTGTGACCATGCTGGGAATCTTGGCACATTCAAGCACCTCATTGTTGGTTACTCGATCGCTCCAGGTTATCCCAAGTATGTGTTGGGGGCATCGCATGTGAAATGCACTAAGTCTTTTCTCTTGTGAGGCGTACAGAGTTAAGGTTTCACTGGCGTACAGGAGAGTGCTTAGCACGCTGGCACTTTACATGAAGATCTTAGTGTTCAGGGTCAGCATGCTGTTGTTCCACATTCTCTGCAACAACCTGGAGAGAGTTGTCAATGCCTTTCCAATCTACTTGTTGAGCTCAGAATTGGTTATTGGTGATGGTAGAGCCAAGGTACGTGAACTGACTGACTACCTAAAGTTCATAGTTGGTGATGATGATGCTTGGAGGGTCCTCATCCTGATCTGTCATGTGGCTTTGTTGGAAAAAATGATTTGGCAATGCTGTGGCAATGGCATGAGCATATCTATGAGTTGCTGTCCATTCTCATTCATCTTCCCAACGCCAAACTTGCCTAGACCGGAAGGCCAAGAGTCTTGGTCGACACCCTCCCTAGCATTGAAGTTGCCCAGCAATATAAAGTTCTCTTCCTTGGGAATTCTGTTGATGAGTGAGTCTAACTCATCATTGGTATCTGTGATGGAGCTTAGTGTGGGAGTGTAAATGCTGATCAGGTTGACAGGCCCATTTGTGGTGTGAAGGCGGGGAGGGGTAACAGCCTTCTGTTTCCTTTATGGCAGAGTTCTTTCATCCCCAACAGAGAGTTCCTGATGGTGAATCCAACACCAAACTCTCTGGCTTCATCAGGTTGATCTTCAGGTCATTATGCCTGCTATCTTGAAATCAGTATGCCCGCCATTACATGAAGATGGATTTTTTTAAACATGATCATCTCCAATAATGCTGAGAGAAATTTGGTTAAATTGGATAAAAGGCATCTTTGGATGAATTCCCTTAAAACTTTCAAAAATAATGCTCATCATATTTGGCATTTGAAAACTTGAAAATCTTTCTTGTATGTTGTCAAAAACTGCTCTTTCGAGTTGGATCAGATTTGATAGCATCCTGGTTTTATGGCATATACATTTTTTTACAGATGATGGTGATCTGACATTAAAAATGACTCCAAATAGAAGAGAAACATTTAGTTTCTTTCTAATCAGTGAGCAGAATCAGACATTTTTACAGAAAGGACCTATCCAGATGTCTTTGCTAACTGTTCTTTCATTTGGGTTTAGGTTGAGATGGCAGTCTAGTGAGTGATTTCAGGCTACTTGGGCATCTTGTTCCAAGTGAGTGTATGGTATGGCCCATTTTATCTGTTTCCACTCTCTGTAGGCAATATTTCTGATCAGAATTTGATTAGACTAAGAATATATGCTTATATCATCCAGATCCCAGACAGGTTCATTAAAAGCAAAATTTTTGTTTATCACTAACGAGATGGTTGCATCTGATTGGCTTAGCTTGTTATGTTTACCACTCAAGTGACAGAATTTCTGAGTCAAACTTGGTAGATGCGCTTATATTATCATGATTTTGGATGAATACAGTTAAGAGTGAGCTCCATGCATGTTAATACAGTAATCTTGCATTTGACTCTGATGATAATCAGATTGACTGAGCTCATGGTTTTACAATACTAAAGCCAAGATTATTAATTCTTTTAAAAAAATGATTGTTAGTACTTCAAAAATAAAATATTGTTTGTACATATATCTGCAGCCTTGGAAAGTCACCTAAGGGTCGGGACCTATATGTGCTACAAATGGGACCCAGTAAAAAAGAAAACAGAAATGTTCCAGAAGTGTTGCTTGTTGGTGGTCTCCATGGTAATGAGATGGTTGGATATGAGATATTACTACAATTCGCTAGCCATCTTTGTGAAAATTATGACAAGGACTCCATTTTGTCAAGTGTGAGTAATTTACTTTTGCATTAATCTTGTAGTTTATTCTGTTATAACATATACTCACTTGTAAGTCAGGTCCAACTGCATAGACCTGGATCTGCCAGCAGATCAGGGTGTATGTATGCAATTGGATCCAGCCTTTGAGTATATATGGTCAGTCTTCATAATTCAAATCTGTTACCATGCAACATCATCACCCTTATGTAATAAGGACAAAGTGGGAAAGGGGTAATTCATGATCATTCACAATATTTGACATTTCTTTATAAATGCAAAGTGTGTGAAATTCTCATATTTATCTGTGGTCATAAAATGATTAAATTATTGCATTTATTTTTGTATTATCTGTCTCAGTTTTATGTTTCTAATGTATAGTCATTTTTAAATACCTTGATATTATTCTGTGAAAAAATACTGGAGCCAGCATTGTCATATCTTTTCCATAAAGCACTTTGACATAAAAGATGAGAAATGAGAAAACATCAGGAATATGATTATCAGTTTTGTGTATTTCAAAAAGAGCAATCTTTCATGTATATAATGCAGTTTGGTTCATGCAGATATTATTAATATTACAAGGGATATGATGGTTTGAAGGCATAGGGTAAATACCATTATGACTTTTAAAATTCCTTTGAATGCTGTCAGTTTCGAAGATAATTTTATATTGTCTAAAAGGATGTTTTCTCCTGTTTAGCCTCATATTTTATCTCTGTGGAATATCAGTACCATTTTTCCTAATATTTAATGGATACATTTCTGTCATTGACAGTTGTATCAGTATTATTGATCCTCATATTTGACTCATACATTTCTCCTTTGAATACATATCTGATCACATTAACATTAGGAATATATGCCTACCACCTCCCAAATCCTGGCCTACCAAAAAATGAAAATTTGTCTATTTGTCTATGGTGAATAGACAAAGGGAAATAACTCTTGCTCATTACCTCCCCTAGTCACCACTAGGTGCAGCCAATTTTAAAGCAGCATCCTGTAAAACATACAGACTACTTTCTGTTAATCAAAGTGAAATTTATGTTAAATTTGAAACGGTCATACAGGATTTTTGATATATTTGGATTAATCTTCATTCATAAACAGGTGGTAAATATTTATTTTTTGTGTGAATATTTTTTTTCAATTGGTCGCTTCGGATGCATTATTGTTGTGCCCACTATTTCATTTTGGGCTAGAATTTATTTATTCATATTATTTAATTCAAGATATTCTTCTCTAAAAATACAAAGTGCTAAAAAATAACATTGTTGGAAATAGAGATTTGGATATATAGTGAATTCAAGCAAGGACTTCTGAGTTATATTACTCTAATTCAGTAAAAGGCTGCTGGCACATTGCCACGACATAGGCCATCACAAGGGCATTAACGTTTCAGTGTTGGATTTATTTTCAAATGCCAGTAAAGTTTATTCAGAACTTAAATCATTAGGATTTGTGTTGGCAATTCATGGATAATTTTGGATTTAATTTACAATATCGTAAGTTATTTTTAAAATATAACTTTTGTTGTTGTTGATTTAACGCCATTTTTCAGCACACAATGGTCTATACATGGCAGCCAGTATTAATGGTGGAGGAAGAAGCCGGGAAAACCCCAGGAAGAACCACCAACCCACGAGAAGCTACTGGCAAGCTTTCTCACATACCCACATTGGCTGAATCCAAGACTCGAAACCCACACTGACAGAGGTGAGATAGCAGTAATCCATAACAAAGAGCGCTTTAGACCACTCAATCACTCAACCACTATAGCTTTTATAACCTAAGGAAATAAAAGAAATTGTTGAATTTTACAAAACTTGTTGCTTTTCTTTACTGATTTTAAGACCATCTAGTCATAATACCAAGTTATTTCAAGAGGCTTCTGATTTCATTTATCCAACCCACTTCTCTTCTTCACCCTTCAAACAGATGTGACATCAGATCAGGAGAAGGACGATATTCTTCAGCACTCATGAAGGCAATAGAGATTGTGTGAAAACCACAATCTCTGGGGTTCTATTCATGGTTGTTCCATACAAAAAAAAGACCAGTGTTTGAAGTCGATAATACACATGAGTCACCTCAGTGAATTTATTTCCCTGCCGAGGTTTGAGACAGTAAGATCAATGACTTCATCCAAAGGATCCAGTACACCATCAGTCTTGATTTTACAGGTACCTTATTCACCCAGCATAACAAAAGTTTCTTCAGCTTGTTCATTGCAACATCTACCAATTTTGAGACCTTATGTTCAGCCAAAATATCAGCCCCAGGATCTTTGTCAAAATTATAGGTTATGTCTTCCTGTTCCAGTCTACTGCCTCCATGGCAATGACAGCATATCTGGACAATCTCCTCCAAAAACATACATTAAGTTCTATTTTCCTCAAGGGCAGAAACAATCTCCCATCCCATTGGAATCATCTCAGGTTTTCTAAGGAATTTGAGAAAATCTGACCTTCACCCATCTTAGTGTTTTGTCCACCTGGGTATGGAGTTTTATCCAATTTCATTATTGCATGTCACCCACGTATGCATGTCATATGGATGATTGAACTTGTGGAGCATATTTCAAACAGGTCATGGATTTCAGTGAGAAAGTTCTTGAACTTCTCATCTTATTCAATGTAGCAGTGGCTTTTATATGCATCCATTACAAAGGACTGTTCATTGGCACACTTTTTCAAGTCCACTTCACCAAAAGGCCAGTATCACTAATGAGGTACAATCATCTCTATGTTAGTGGCACAAACACAGGTGGATCACAACCAGAACTCTTCTGGAGAAGCCACACTAGAAAATGACAGCATGTACAGATGACAGTTCATACAGTTGGGGAGCTCACTGGTTGCTGGACTTCGATACGGTCATTGGCAAATGGGGACCAGAGGAACTGGCTCTTCACATCATCCTAATCAAAGTGAGTACTATCATAAATTCTGGGGCCCTGAGTGGCCAAGTGGTCTAAAGCACTCACTGTTACAGATCACTGCCATCTCACCTCTGTCTGCATTGGTTTGAGTCTTTCAGTTCTTAAAAAAATGACTGTTGTAAATCAGACCTGATTATTAGATACATTCCCAGTAGGATCCATGTCTATGCCAACAATCTTTCCATAAGGTGGCGCTCTACAGCTTAGTATTTTGCATAGGGTTAGAATTTTAAAGAAAAAGAATATCCCCCGGTTTCCTTACTGGTTATACTAGCTTTTTAAAAAAGACCTTGTATATCTTAAGTATTGTTCAAAGAATCGTCCCTTTTTTTTGGTGTATGACTGATGGGTGTAATATGGGTTATAGATTATAATTATATAGTTTTGTCTTACTCCAGATGTGAACCTTTCAAAAAACTGCTAGCTCCACTTGTACATTTTCACTTCCTGGGCTTAGGTAAATTGTGAACTTTTTTTACATTTTATATATTTGGTAATTCATCCATTGCACTTTCCCAGTCTGGTATTGTGTAGTTGGGCAAATTTCATTTTTCCTATTTTAATAGGTGCTAAAGACAGTGTACTTTAAACTAATTTAGGCTGATATTTTTGGCACAAGGGAGCAGTCATTTTATTAATCAGTGTGCTTAGATCATGTACAGTTTCCAAAAATACAATATGCAAAGAAATGTCAGCCACATTACATCAAAGTAGCATAGAGGTATGCCAACATTCTCTCCACTGTTCATGTTTCAAATTCAAAAAACTTCACCTTACATATGTCGCTCTTGAAAAAGTACATAATAACTGGTGAGTGCCCCTTAAATAGCATATAGCTATTATTATTGTATGGTTTAATTTTGATCATATGGCTGAAAAATTTAAGTTGCAAGCATCAAAACAGGCCTTTTGAATAATTCTCATGTATTTCCCCCTGCAGAACAATATTTATTAGTGTCATAGTCTAACACAAGCACAGCACCCCCCATGATTAAAAGTGTTATTTTAAAAATGCACATTACATTTTGTCAACATAGCAACTAATGTTATGCTGAAAGACAGAAACATGAAACTTGCCAGAATTATTCCTGAGATGTCACCATTAACCTTTACTGTTTGAAAAGGGATGGAACATATGTGGTTTAAAGTTTATAGGTCAAAATTTAAAATATTTGCTTACTTTTTAATATGGAAGAATGAGAATTTGCTTTGTCAGCATTTATTTTTTAATTTCATTGCAAATAAATGAAAAGAAACATTTTCAGTATATATTTCTTTTACTTAATGTAACAGGTTTAAATTTAAATTGACTTTATTCCTATATTCTAAGATTTCTAATTTCCCCATAATTAAGGTCATTATTCACACAATACTACCTCAAGGCATACTATGTGAGCAAGAGCAAAATAAGCATAATAAGCATATTTTCATGGATAAAATCAATGTTAATGTACCATTTTGTTCAGAACATCATACATAATGATATGAAAATAGGACAAATAATTGCATACATTTTCATATTTGTATTAAAAGCTGGCGCTCTACAGTTTCATATCTTGTGTAAGGTTAGTATCTTTACTGGTTATACTGGCTATTCAAATAAAGACCTTGTGTATTTTAGATATTGTTCAAAGAACCCTTAATTCCCTTAAGTTTGGTGTGTGATTGATGGGTGTAATATGGGTTATAAAGTATACAGCTTGGCCTTACTCTAGATGTGAACCTTTCAAAAACTTCTAGCTCCACTTGGTCATTTTTACTTCCTGGACTTCAGAGGTAAATTGTAAAATAAAGAGACGACAACTTTTTTACATTTTATATACATATTTGGTAATTCATCCATTGCACTTTAAGAGTCTGGTATTGTCTAGTTGGGCAAATTTCATTTTTCCTATTTTAACGGGTGCTAAAGATAGTGTACTTTAGACTAACTTAGGCTGATATTTTAAGCACAAGGGAGCAGTCATTTTATTAAGCAGTGTTCTTAGATCATGTACAATTTCCATTGTACAATATCCAAAGAAACATCAGCCACAATACATCAACGTAGCATAGAGGTATGCCAACATTTTCTCCACTGTGCATGTTTCAAATGCAGACAACTTCACCTTACATATGTCACTCTCTCAAAAGTACATAATAGCTGGTGAGTGCCCTCTAAATGGTGGCAATACAGAATGGTCCCTTCATCTATTGGATTTTCATCAGATTTGTTCTGATTTTAGGGGCATCCTTTGATTGACTTTTTTGGAATCAATCAAGTTGGATGATTGACTTTTTTGTGACAAGTTGGAATCACTGATTACTTACCTTTGTCTCACTGGTTCTGGATCCAGAAGCTTGGGCTGTGGATGCATTGTCGATCAGTTGGAATGGGTTATGGGCCTCTACCTGCCTCCAGCCTGATCTTATTACCAACAATAATTCAGAAAATAGGGGTGTCAGAAATGCAAGATAATTCTGATAGCCCCTTTCATATGGGACAAGTCCTTGGTCTACTCAGTCTAGTGATAAACCTAACCAGAAAGATTACAGCCAAACTGAATCTTCTCAAACAAGCATAGATACAGGTGTTCTACCCCTGCTGTGACCTTCACCTTCAGGCCTGGGTCTTGTCAGGACAGATTTGCAAGAGAGAGAATTTAGACCTTCGATTGTGGAGAGAATCTCAAGAACAAGAAGGCCCTCCCTCTGATGAAAAGTATCATGTTTTCAGGGACTGGTGTCAAGTCAGTAACATCATTCTTCTGAGTGCCTCGACCCTTCAGCTGGCAGATTTTTATCTTCTGGCACCAATTTCCATCAAAGGTTTCCACTCCAGGATATCTGACACACTTCAGGTACCACAACAGAAGAGATATCGGTAATGATAAAAAATATATCAGACCTACTAGCTACTCGTGATTTGAATAGACCAAGTTCTCTCATCCTGTTTCTAAAATGGAATCTGTCCTGAGTTTTAACATGGCTTAACTTAGAGAAATTCAACCCATTAGCCCAGACCTTGCTAAAGTTGTTATCATACAAAACCAATTTCCTGATAGCTTTGACTTGATACAGCCAGGCTTTGTAGCCAAGAAATGGTTACTGTCATTGGGCAGTCATAGTTATCATGTACTCCCTCTCATCTATAGATTAGTTACAATCATCGGTTATGCAGTATCCTGTCCATGCCATCAGGCACATTTTGAAGCACACAGAGACATGTCATGGTAACCACACAGAGACAGGTCATGGTAACCACACATAGACAAGTCATGGCAATCAAGAATGACTATTTCTCCCAGTGAAGTCAAGTACCACCTCCCATGTCCACTCTTTGTTTTGAGACATCAAAGAAACAGTTGGCTGTAATGCAAAGTCAACCATTTCAAAAATTTACCTCAGAGACAAAACCTGTCATAACTACAGCCCATATGACCATCAGACACAGTTAAACTAATGTTGCCTCTTAGCTTTGCTGGATTCACCAGTGAATTTGATGGTAAGAAGATTTCAGTAATGATCTTTACCTGAAAGAGCAGTCATCTTTCACATGGCCATGTGCTGTATTGCTTTAAGTAGGATAGTGGGTTATCTTTATCTATGGGAACCCAATCTTTCTTCCCAAGAAGAAACATGAGGTATAGGTAGAATGCTCAGCACTCTCTCTTCCTATTACTGATTAATGTTAATATGATCATGGAATTTATTCAAAGGAGAAAGCAAATTTTTCTAGTAAACTAGGCTTTCTCAAGAATGCTTACCCAGTCACATTAAAGACCATCCATCCATCCTGCTACGTGAACATCCTTGTGAATAGTTTGCTGAGGTTACAAAGTGGTGACACCTAGTGGTGGCAAAGGGAAGTAATGGGCAATTTGTTATTGCCCGATATGACAGAGACAGAAAAGACTAATAGTAGGGCTGAATTCTGGCAATTGCAGGCTTATGGTCCTAATGTTGATGTGATGGGGTAAGTATTCTTAGAAAAATGTAATTTACTAGAATTTTTTTATTTCTGTTGTTCACACTAGTATCAATACCATTCATCATAATATTTAACTGTACACTTCTACTGTTGTATCAGTAGCATTTATTCCAATATTTAACTGGTACATTTCTATTGTTCACAGTTTTATCAACAGCATTTATTCCGGTATTTAACTGGTACATTTCTATTGTTCACAGTTTTATCAACAGCATTTATTCCGGTATTTAACTGGTACATTTATACTGTTGACAGTTGTATTAATAGCATTTATTCCAGTATTTAACTGATACATTTCTGCTGTTGACAGTTGTATTAATAGCATTTATTCCAGTATTTAACTGATACATTTCTGCTGTTGACAGTTGTATTAATAGCATTTATTCCAGTATTTAACTGATACATTTCTGCTGTTGACAGTTGTATTAATAGCATTTATTCCAGTATTTAACTGATACATTTCTGCTGTTGACAGTTGTATTAATAGCATTTATTCCAATATTATCTGGTACAATTCTACTGTTAACAGTTGTATCAATAGCATTTATTCCAATATTTAACTGGTACACTTCTACTGTTGACATTGTATCAATAGCATTTATTCCAATATTTAACTGGTACATTTCTACTGTTGACAGTTGTATCAACAGCATTTATTCCAATATTTAACTGGTACACTTCTACTGTTCACAGTTGTATTAATATCATTTATTTCAATATTTAACTGGTATATTTCTACTGTTGACAGTTGTATCAACAGCATTTATTACAGTATTTAACATACATTTCTACTGTTGACAGTTGTATCAACAGCATTTATTCTGGTATTTAACTGGTATATTTCTATTGTTGACAGTTGTATCAACAGCATTTATTCCAGTATTTAAATAAATTTCTACTGTTGACAGTTGTATCAATAGCATTTATTCCAGTATTTAACATTCACTTCTACTGTTCACAGTTGTATCAATATAGTTGATTCGAATATTTAACTGGTACACTTCTACTGTTCACAGTTGTATCAATATCATTTATTCCAATATTTAACTGGTACATTTCTACTGTTGACAGTTGTATCAACAGCATTTATTCTGGTATTCAACATACATTTCTACTGTTCACAGTTGTATCAACATCATTTATTCCAGTAGTAAATATACACTTCTACTGTTGACAGTTGTATCAATAGCATTTATTTCAATATTTAACTGGTACACTTCTACTGTTCACAGTTGTATCAACAGCATTTATTCCTGTATTTAACTGGTACATTTCTATTATTCACAGTTGTATCAATTACAATTATTCTAGTATTAAGCTGATACTGACTGGTACATTTCTACTATTGATAGTTATATCAATTGCAATTATTCTAGTATTAAGCTGATACTGACTGGTACATTTCTACCATTGACAGTTGTGTCAGTAACATTTATTCCAATCAGTAACAATTATTCCAATATTTAAATGGTACAATTCTACTATTAATGGTTGTATCAGCAGCATTTATCCTAATATTTAACTGATATGTGTCTAGTATTAACAGCTGTATCAATGCCATTTATATTTTACTGAGAACATTTCTTTTATTCACAGTTGTTAGATACCACAAGGATTCATTTCTTGCCCACGCTGAACCCAGATGGAGTAGCAATAGCGGAGAAAGGAAAATGTGATGGGTCACAGGGATATTCAAACTCACGAAATGTGGATCTTGATACAAATTTTAAAGGTTGGTTAAATTTGTTCAGCAAAACTCTAACAATGCATTGAATTTACATTTCTATATTGTAGTAATATTTTGTTTGAAGAAAAATTCACTCTTTTTTAACATTTGTAAGCAAAGTAGTAATCGGACTTGTACTAACCATAGCACCAGCAATGGCATTGGTGTCTACTTGTACAAAATTATTTACATGAATCATGAAGCTTGGTGGCAGAATACATCTTGATGAGTACTCCAGTCATCATTCCCTTTAGTGGAACACACCCACTCCCACCCCTAGACCAGCAGCCACGTGCTTTTTTACAGCCATAGTCCTTTGGCACTAATGAGTTTGTGTTCAAAAGTAACCTTCATGGATACCCACCTCTCTAACATGATTAGTGGCCAAGATATTAGCCCAGTAAAATGTCATATTTGCCAAATACATGCAAACATATAATGGATTTACAGATAGAAATTTGACAGATAATACAAGCAGACATATAATGGATTTACAGATAGAAATTTGACAGATAATACAAGCAGACATATAATGGATTTACAGATAGAAATTTGACAGATAATACAAGCAGACATATAATGGATTTACAGATAGAAATTTGACAGATAATACAAGCAGACATATAATGGATTTACAGATAGAAATTTGTCAGATAATACATGCAAACATATAATGGATTTACAGATAGAAATTTGACAGATAATACAAGCAGACATATAATGGATTTACAGATAGAAATTTGACAGATAATACAAGCAGACATATAATGGATTTACAGATAGAAATTTGACATAATACAAGCAGACATAATGGATTTACAGATAGAAATTTGACAGATAATACAAGCAGACATAATGGATTTACAGATAGAAATTTGACAGATAATACAAGCAGACATATAATGGATTTACAGGTAGAAATTTGACAGATAATACAAGCAGACTTATAATGGATTTACAGATAGAAATTTGACAGATAATACAAGCAGACATATAATGGATTTACAGATATAAATTTGATGACTATTTCAAGAAGATATATCATGCTTTTCCATATAGAAATTTGACAAATATTACATGCAGACTTGTATTGGGTTTACAGATGGAAATTTGACAAATATTACATGCAGATTTGTATTGGGTTTACAGATGGAAATTTGACAAATATTACATGCAGACTTGTATTGGGTTTACAGATGGAAATTTTTGAATACTTCAGTTTTAATTCACTGACTTTTGTTTCACCATGTCAAATAAGTTCCTAACTTTATCCATACTGAAAGGTAAGCAGTCAGGTTATCCTTGTTGCTGTGTATTCCTTAACTGTTAAATTTTCTCACTTTGATATATACTGGCCATTATTTCACTTTGATATATACTGGCCATTATTTCACTTTGATATATACTGGCCATTATGTCACTTTGATATATACTGGCCATTATTTCACTTTGATATATACTGGCCATTATTTCACTTTGATATATACTGGCCATTATTTCACTTTGATATATACTGGCCATTATTTCACTTTGATATATACTGGCCATTATGTCACTTTGATATATACTGGCCATTATTTCACTTTGATATATACTGGCCATTATTTCACTTTGATATATACTGGCCATTATTTCACTTTGATATATACTGGCCATTATTTCACTTTGATATATACTGGCCATTATGTCACTTTGATATATACTGGCCATTATTTCACTTTGATATATACTGGCCATTATTTCACTTTGATATATACTGGCCATTATGTCACTTTGATATATACTGGCCATTATTTCACTTTGATATATACTGGCCATTATTACCACAACTAATTATCAAGATGACAAAAGCTAACAGTTGACAAGCACATTATTGTTAGCTCAAGTCAGCATGACATCTGGTCACAATAAAGTGTGTGTGTGTGTGTGTGTGTGTGTGATTTGGATTTTTAACATAGCTTTTAACAATTTTTCAGTCATATCGCTACGATGTCTGCTGTGTGACAGTTTAAAGTGATGTCTAGCACCGGGGCATCATGCCGCAGACATGTAGCATGGTGTCCCACCCAGTCACATTATCCTGACACCAGGCCGACCAGTCCTAACACTAACCTCTTAAACCTGAGCGCCAAGCGAGGCAGCTGTTAGTACCATTTTTGTAAGTTTTTGGTATGACTTGGCTGGTAATCGAACTCACGACCTCCCACATCCAATGTGTAAACACTGTAGACAGAATGTCACAGATCATCTCCCCTAGATCAGGAAATTTGAATGAAAGAGTACCAGACGGAATGAAAGGGTACCAGACTGAATGAAAGGGTAAAAGACAATGAAAGGGTACCAGACTGAATGAAAGAGTACAAGACTCGATGAAGGCTAAAAGACTGAATGAAAGGGTAAAAGACTGAATGAAAAGGTAAATGACTCAATGAAAGGTACAAGATTGAATGAAAGGGTACAAGCCTCAATGAAGGGGTACCAGACTGAATGAAAGGGTACAACACTGAATGAAAGGGTACAACACTGAATGAAAGGGCACACTACCAGACTGAATAAAAGGGTACAAGACTCACTGAAAAGGTACAAGACTCAGTGAAAGGGTACAAGACTGAATGAAAGGCCTCAGACTGGATGAAAGGATATAATGCTGAATGAAAGGGTACCAGACTCAATGAAAGGGTACCAGACTCAATGAAAAGGTACCAGACTCAATGAAAGGGTCCCAGACTCAATGAAAGGGACCCAGACTCAATGAAAGGTTACAAGACAAAAGGGTGCCACACTAAAACCAGTTGATCATACAAGTCTCACTTCCCTTGTAAACAGAGAGCATTTTTTGAAATTGCTAGTGAAGGAATAAGTTCTTGTAGAAAGTGCAAAATGTCATGAGACATTTTCAGTTTACAAGGAAAAGAGAAAGTATTTTGACTAAACAAAAGAAGGGACAGTGCTTTGATCACTGCTGATAATTTTTACAGTTATACATTCTAGTTACAGACAGATCTTTGTACCTTGTACCCTGATTTTATTCACAAGGTTTTCAAAATGGTCTTTTAACACATTAACTCCTATCGGCGACTTAACAGGCCAAAAGGTAGTAGCCTCATGCTGAGCTCTGTAGCACCATGGTCATGCATGATACACTAACATGGGTGGTATTATAGAAAGGTAGACATATGTAGCTCTACAATGATACTAAATAATCTGGAATATCTAGTTGCACTACAAAATACAGATTAAAAAAACTCATTTTTGGACCTGACTTTTTTCTACCCAAAATTTGCCCGTGGTCGGAATCCAATTTTGTGTCCGGATTTGAGACTTTTTGGTCTCAGATCTAAGGCAAACCAGTATGAACTGCAAACAGACAGATGAGCCTTTCCAAAAGTAGGATAAGATGGGCATTTGGAATAAAGAGTGGTCTCGATACAAAAATAATGGCTTGGTTTAGCAAAAAAAAAAAAACAAGACTCCAACTTTTACTCTTCTGCTCATGCACGAGTCAAAAACTCAATGAAAAATGATGTTTCTAACACAACTAGGCAGTGTGTTTTAGAATGATAACCGGAAATTTTGAGTTTTCGGATCTATTCAGAAATAGCTTTCAAAATTTGTTTCCTACTCGATTTTCAGGCAAAAATGACAAAAACCTCCAGGGGTTAATGTGTTAACACAAATATATGATTATTCAAAAAAATGTAAAATAATATATCTTTTATATATCTATCCCATTTCAAGTGTGTGATGTTTAAAGGAAATATTAAATATTTCAAATTTCATTATGCCTTCTTACATTATATGTTATTATTACTTACAATCTGTTTGACCCTCTTCTAGAAAGCTCTCCTCTCTCATCAAGATGAGGGGTGGCCTTACACCCCTTTCATTATGTTTCATGTGGGGTGGCCTTATAAGAGGGGGTACCATTGTAAAATGTTTGATTCCCTTCTAGAAAGCTCACCCGTGTCAGCAGGCTACATGGGGGAGTGGCCTTTCACCCCTTTCATCAGACTACATGAGGAGTGGCCTTATAAGAGAGGGTACCATTGTAAAATGTTTGAATCCCTTCTAGAAAGGCCACACTTTTCATCAGGTTACATGAGGGGTGGCTTTACACCCCTTTCATCAGGCCACATGAGGGGTGGCCTTACACCCCTTTCATCAGGCTACATGAGGGGTGGCCTTACACCCCTTTCGTCAGGCTACATGAGGGGTGGCCTTACACCCCTTTAATCAGGCTACATGAGGGGTAGCTTTACACCCCTTTCATCTGGCTACATGAGGGGTGGCCTTAGACCCCTTCATCAGGCTACATGAAGAGCAACCTTACAAGAGGGGCACCATTGTAACAGGTTTTTTTCTTCATAATCACTAATTTTGATTTTGCTTCATTTTTGTCCATTTGTTTTAAATTTTGACTTTATACTTCTTGTATTGTGTATGACTACAATTGCAACCCCTGTCTAAATATTGTATAGGAAAGGTAGCTTGGAATAAGCATATAATTTTCTTAAGATCGTAGCAATTTTCAAATCAGAATTAAACTTTTGCTGACAACATTCATCGTGCATTATTTTGGTTGATGTCTATCAATAGATGTTTGCTTATTTATATAGCAGTATTTTGGATGATGTCTGTCAACAGATGTCTGTGTATTTCTTTATTTAGCAGTATTTTGGATAATGTCTGTCAAGATGTCTGTGTATATTCTTTATATAGCAGTATTTGGATGATGTCTGTCAACAGATGTCTGTGTATTTCTTTATTTAGCAGTATTTTGGATAATGTCTGTCAAGATGTCTGTGTATTCTTTATTTAGCAGTATTTTGGATGATGTCTGTCAAGATGTCTGTGTATATTCTTTATATAGCAGTATTTGGATGATGTCTATCAACAGATGTCTGTGTATTTCTTTATTTAGCAGTATTTTGGATGATGTCTGTCAACAGATGTCTGTGTATTCTTTATTTAGCAATATTTTGGATGATGTCTGTCAAGATGTCTGTATATTCTTTATATAGCAGTATTTTGGATGATGTCTATCAACAGATGTCTGTGTATTTCTTTATTTAGCAGTATTTTGGACGATGTCTGTCAACAGATGTCTGTGTATTTCTTTATTTAGCAGTATTTTGGATGATGTCTGTCAACAGATGTCTGTGTATTCTTTATTTAGCAGTATTTTGGATGATGTCTGTCAAGATGTCTGTGTATATTCTTTATATAGCAGTATTTTGGATGATGTCTATCAACAGATGTCTGTGTATTTCTTTATTTAGCAATGTTTTGGCTAATGTCTATCAACAGATGTTTGTTTATTTTCAAATCAGTATTTTGAATGATGTTTGCCAACATATGTTTATTTACATAGCATTATTTTGGATAATGTCTATCAGCAGATGTCTGTATATGTTTTTTATATGGCAGTATTTTGGATGATGTCTGTCAATATATGTCTGTGAATATTCTTTATATTAGCATTATTTTGGATGATGTATGTCAACAGATGTCTGTTTATATTCTTTATATAGCAGTATTTGGATGATGTCCATCAACATATGTTTGTTTATTTACATAGCAGTATTTTGAATGATGTTTGTCAACAGATGTTTATTTACATAGCAGTATTTTGGATGTATCAACAGATGTTTGTTTATTTGTGTAGGTTTGTTTTGGATGATATCTGTCAACAGATGTTTGTTTATATATCTAGTAGCATTGTTGCTGATACCTATCAACAGGTGCCTGTGTATATTCTTTATATAACAGTAATTATACCAATATCAATTACCAGATATCTGTGCATATTTATTTATCAGTATTTATATTTTTTAGGTTCTGAGCAGAATGTAACACGAGATGCTGAGGCAGAGACAAGCCTGACAATCAACTGGCTCAGAACAAAAGTCTCTCCCTCGCTTACTTTAATTCTCCGCTCTGGGACTGTGATAGTCACCCACCCACATCATCATCACACAGGTATTACATTCCATTGTAGTAGTGAGTAAAATTTATCATTTCTGATTGACAAATTTAGATCACATAAGGAAATACTTTTATACTTGCTGGGCCAAACTTGCAGAAATTTTAGAAAAACTTTAGTATTGTATTTTGTAGTGTCAGCTAGCTGTTTATTCAGTTTTTTGTCAAACAAGTTTTGAGACTATAATCGTAACAATTTTAAATGTGCTGACTTTTATTTTCGTATTTATATAACTTATCAACGATTTTTTTAAACATATATACCATTAATCTCTTATCTTATAGTACTACATTTTTTTAAAGTTTTTTTTATACTTTTTTAACATTATTAGTTTTTACATATTTAGAACCTAGCTTTTAAGTGACACTCTATAGCCAGGATTGTGCTTATGTGCCATTTAACCATTTATATGCACATACACACACGCATACACAAATAAATAATTTTTTCAAACACAGAAACTTCAGACAGCTAAAATTTTATAGTAGTATATTTACAATTCTTGTGATAAAATATTTTCCTTGTACTTCTTTTTACACAAGTGATATTTTTAATATTGATGCATTTTGTTTTCAGACTAGTCTCTGCATATCTTTAATATTCAAACAAGAGGTTCTTTGGATGAAAAGGAAGAGTAAGGTTTTTTAGCACGCATGAAGAAAATACATGCAAGCTTTTAATGTGAACTTGCAATCACTAAGAAATTTCAACATTGGATTATCATTGCTGATGAATTTCATTCTGATATAAAAGGATTTGTCTCAGCTGCATAGTAGTACTTTAAAAGTTGGTGAACATTTTGCTGGCATGTAACATAACTTACCTCCCCTTGGCTGTATTATGCTGAGTCATGCTAGCTTATTTATGGCTTACTTGAGGAACATGTCACTTCATCGATATAACACTTTTTGCATCATTCACTATTGCACATCTCTTCTAGGATAGCTGTACAGACTTATAACAAGAATTGACTTTTAATTGCACTTTTAGTAGCTTTACTGAAAATCTTTTGATTTTCAGCATCATTCCAAACCATTCACTTTTCAGAGCAAATTGTATCAGTATTATTTCCACCATTTCCAATCTCGTTACTCTATCTCCACTATAGCCAATCTCATTACTCTATCTTCATAAAATAAATATTTCTCAAAACAGTTGTGTATTTTGATCAAATTGATTTTCACATGATATATTTACCAATAAGTTTGTATATTACCTTGAATGAGATTCCTTTATCCATATGTCCTGGTGGAGATAGAGTCAGTGAGATTGACCATCGTGGAGATTGAGTAGTGAGATTAGCCTTGGTGGAGATAAATTAATGAGATTGCCCATGGTAGAAATAATTGAATGAGATTGCCCATGGTGGAGATAAAATAACGTGATTGGCCATGTTGGAGATAGAGTCAGTGAGATTGCCCAAGTGGAGATAAAGTAATGAGATTGGCCATGTTGTAGATAGAGTAGTGAGATTGGCCTTGATGGAGATAAATTAATAAGATTGGCCATGTTGTAGATAGAGTAGTGAGATTGGCCATGTTGTAGATAGAGTAGTGAGATTGGCCTTGTTGGAGATAAATTAATAAGATTGCCCAAGTGGAGATAAAATAATGAGATTGGCCATGTTGGAGATAAAGTATAGCCATGGTGAATATGAAGTAATGAAGAAGTCAGTGGTGGAAATAGAGTATTGTGATTGCCAATTAATGACACTGGCCATGGTGGTTTGTTTTCAGTAACTACAGAACCATTAGATGTAATTTAATAAAAGTTGGTAATACTATTATGGGAATGCTACAAAAATGGTCATACTATTATAGGAATGATACCAAAATGAAAATTGGCAACACAAGAATGAAATCAATAGATTTTTGAGCTTGTGAATCAACAACTGCTTGACATTTGTCAGAATGAGTAATGATAGCTTTATTACAGCTTGTGATCGCCAATTGTTATCAGAATTTCCCCATGGTGACTTGTTTCAATAATTATGACATATTTGGCAATAAAAAATTTGAGACTTGTACTGTTGTGCGTGGAACTTTTCCTTTTGATGTCATTGACATCCACTAGTGTAATGTATTTTTGCGGTTATATTAAGGCTGTACGTTTCTTGACATGGGAGTGCACATAAAGTTTTCATTTAGCAATAAGTCAAGCTTTCTTAACTTTGAAAATAAACTCTTGGTATGCATGTGGTAGTGTTTTAAGGTTAAATCAGAGTAGGAGGATGATCTGAGAATGAAAATATTTGTTACGGGTAGTAACAAAATTTGAATAGAAGCATGATCATGGAACAGACTGTTTTATTGTGCAACCCTTTTCACATGCACTAGATAATTGAACATGTAATTTATTTTTCTTCAGAAAATAATTGCGAACAATAGAGAAATTCTAATGACACCCTAGTGATAAATATGCAGCAGGTCAATCAGAGTTGTCTCCCCAACTCCACCAGTGTGGAAGAGATGCCAAACGGGGGACAAGTGGATGTGTCTGTAGATGCCCTTCTATTTGGTTTATAAATCTAGTCTTTGTTTGGCATTGTCTGCCATTGAGCACATTTTACTCAGATTTTTTTGTAAATAGATCTTGCTGGAAGGTTACGGCTGTTCAATTTAAACATAAATGGTACCCAGGGAAGGAAGTGTTTTAAAATATATGTCAGGTTACTTTGATTTCACAGACTTCATATTAAAATGATAGAAAATTCTAAATTGCATCTGTGGGTGAGTACCCCACATTAAAAGTGCCTTCCCTGGGACCCAGATATGTTTTACTGGAACAGCCCTTAGTATTAGTGTAGAAACAAGCGTCATTTGTACATTGCATTCTGATTGTCTTTTAGCAGGTATAGATTCTTTGGGATCCATGGATAGGTCAGTTTTGACCTATCTAGGTAAGGTGTATGCAAGCAATCATCCAGTCATGAAGGAAGGTCACTTCGGATGCAATACCACAGGTACTGGCAAGTTATTACATGGTTATCCATTTAGTTTTATTTGAAATTTGATTTAAACATTTTTTGGGGCAAAATTATACATATAAGGCAAAAGTGTTGGACATAATTTATGTCATCTTAGATTTATTCTTCCTTGACATTTCATAAATATACTCATTACATTGAACAGACATGGCATCAGTAAATGAAATAGGAATTGTGTATGGATGGGAATATAGTGATGATAGAAAATCTTTATAATTGACAATATCTTGTTTGTATATTCATTCTTAGTACATATTGTGTACTTTTGTGCATGCTTACACACATGCATACATATGTCCAGATATATTAAATATATGGATAAATGCATGGATGTGGTTATAGTGAAAAATGAAAATTAATATACATTTAAATATTTGGGGATAGTTTTACCTGGAAAAAGTTATTTAAAGATGACAATGAAATAAGTTGTTGAAAAGTGTGGTTAAATTGTAGGGTTAAAATGAAAAACTGGTTGAAATTAATAATTAATGTCTGAAAAATGTTGTTGAAATGAATGCCTGAAAGGTTTGTTTGAAATAAATGCCTGAAAAGTTTGGTAGAAATAAATGCCTGAAAAGTTTGGTTGAAATGAATGACTGAAAGGTGTGTTTAAATCGAATGGCTGAAAAGTGTGGTTGAAATGAATGACTGAAAGGTGTGTTTGAATTGAATGGCTGAAAAGTGTGGTTGATATGAATGGCTAAATGGTTTGTTGGAAATAAATGCCTGAAAAGTTTGATTGAAATGAATGTCTGAAAGGTGTGGTTGAAATGAATGCCTGAAAGGTTTGTTTGAAATAAATGCCTGAAAAATTTGGTAGAAATAAATGGCTGAAAAGTTTGGTTGAAATGAATGACTGAAAGGTGAAAGGTGTGTTTAAATTGAATGGCTGAAAAGAGTATTTGAAATGAATGGCTGAAAGGTGTGTTTGAATTGAATGGCTGAAAAGTGTGGTTGAAATGAATGGCTAAAAGGTTTGTTGAAATAAATGCCTGAAAAGTTTGGTTGAAATGAATGGCTGAGAGGTGAAAGGTGCGTTTGAATTGAATGGCTGAAAAGAGAGTTTGAAATGAATGCCTGAAAAGTGTGGTTGAAATGAATACCTGAAAAGTGTCTTTGAAATGAATGGCTGTAAAGTATGTTTGAATGAATGGCTTAAAAATGTGGCTTAAATGAATTGTTGAAAAGTGTGGTTACTCAGGGGTATTTTGATGCTAAAATTTCATTCCAGGACATTTGTTATGAAAAATCAACAAATTAGTTTTGCAGCTAGAAACCACTCCATTTTTGTGTGTATTGCTTTTAAGAAACACAGAAAGTAACATTTTAGGGAAATTTATAAGTACAGAAGTCAAAAATTCCATCAAGTTAGATCATCATTGGTAACACTAATATCTTGAAATGAATATGCCTTATGAAAAATGGTTGCTTTCACATTTGTTGTCGCTGTTCAATCCATGCTTCCATTTGGGACACCCAGACTTCTGTATGGGACACCCAGAATGGCACATTTTCACTGATGCTTTATTATGTACAACAAGTAATACCTTATAAAATCATAATTGTTTTACATTAAGTAAACTTTGTATATATAAAGACCACACAGTAATCCATCTGAAAGCAGTCTTTTGTGAGCAGGTGCTCTTTATGTACAAATATGATGAACTCATTTATGTAAAAACAAGACCAATTGTGCCATGTCTTTCAACACAGGTGGTCTGTATACATAGGTAAATATTAACTGATTTATGTACAGATGGAACCAGTGTAGTCAGGTGATCCATATATGCATGTAGCCCTATATGAATGTAATCCTGAAATGCACTTGGTTGTTTGTATAAACAAATGAAATGGTTGAAAATATTTGCAAAGTGAATAGGAAGGGTACATAATGAATATAGGAATGCCACACTGATGTTTTTGTCCTTGAGTTTTGGGAGATATAAGAATGGGTTCCATCACACTTTCAATCCCTAATTAAAACTCCCAAGCTGGTCATGGTTTTTCTATTAAATTTGGTACATGTATTAGTCAAGTGGTACATTCCCTTTGCTATTAATAAGTCTTCACTTTTCAACAATTTAATGTCATTGTCCATTCATCTATTTATTTATTCAGCCATCTATCCATCTTTCACTTTCATTTTCATAGCACAAGTCCCAATTTATTCAAGATATATCTTTGAAATTTGATTTACTGTTATATTAGTGGTCTAGAGGTGCATTTTGGTGTATCCATCATATACTTTCTGTTTATGGAGCAAAACTCCAAAATTGTGCCATATATCCGTATAAGACTTGGTATTATGTAGTATTGGTATTATAGAATATTGGTATTATTAGTATCAGTATCATAGAGTATCTATATTATTAGTATCAGTATTATAGAGTACAGGTAGTATATGATATTGGTATTATAGAGCAGGGGTCGGCAACCTTTTTTACATAGCATGCCACTTTTTTTCTGGATTAATTACAAAATGAACGAGCGCGTGCCACCAGTAAAAGAGTAACACTGTTAAAATTGAGATTTTTGGCTGCCCTTTGCGTGCCACAAAAAACCTCTTGATGTGCCACCTATGGCACGCGTGCCTTAGGTTGCCAACCCCTGTTATAGAGTATCTGTAATATATGATATTGTTATTATAGAGTATCGATATTATGTTATATGGGTATCATAGAGTATCGATATTATATGATATTGGTATCATAGAGTATCAGTATTATATGATATCGGTATCACAGAGTATCAGTATTATATGATATGGGTATCATAGAGTATCGGTATTATATGATATTGTTATCATAGAGTATCAGTGTTATATGATATCGGTATCACAGAGTATCAGTATTATATGATATTGGTATCATAGAGTATCAGTATTATATGATATTGGTATCATAGAGTATCAGTATTATATGATATTGGTATCATAGAGTATCAGTATTATAATATTGGTATCATAGAGTATCGGTATTATATGATATTGGTATCATAGAGTATCAGTATTATATGATAATGGTATCATAGAGTATCAGTATTATGATATTGGTATCATAGAGTATCGGTATTATATGATATCGGTATCATAGAATGTCAGTATTATATGATATTGGTATCATAGAGTATCAGTATTATATGATATCGGTATCATAGAGTATCAGTATTATATGATATTGGTATCATAGAGTATCAGTATTATATGATATTGGTATCATAGAGTATCATTATTATATGATATCGGTATCATATAATACTGATACTCTATGTATCATTATTATATGATATCGGTATCATAGAGTATCAGTATTATATGATATTGGTGCTAATTAGTGTAAATTTACTCAGCACATTATCAAACTCTCATTTAACTATTAACCCTAATAGTGCTTGTCACCTGACAAGTAGCATTGTGGGTAGAAGTCTCATACTGCTTATTGTGAGATCTGTTTCTTTTCATGTATGCAATTATTTACACATCTGGGTACTTTGGTTTGACATGAATGGTTAATTAAAATAAATTTGACTGGCACATTGGTCCCTTGAACAAGCCTTCTATCATAGTTTGTACCACGCATTAAGGAAATACTTGTGTTAAATATGGGCTAACTCGAAAACCCAAAATGGTAGACTCGCAGGGTTCATCTTCAGATGATGATTTCATTCATCAAATACTGGCTGATTATATTGATGATGACAATGATTTTTAAAGGTTTGAAGTTTATAAGATTATTGGAGCTGGGAAAATGTTATTGAAAATGCCAGTGAGTGATTTTGAATCCAAAACTGATGTTGAAAATGAATCCAATGTACGTGTTGAATGGACAGCATGCCATCAACCCCATATTCAGTGGTATTTTGAAATGTAGAAAAGACAGAATACCAAGCCTAATTATTATACAGGCAAGATAAATGTAGAGTGCTGTTTTCATTTGTTTTATCAAATAATTCAGCCCTGAGGGATCTTGTGCTACAAAACTACATAGCCCTCTAAGGACTGTTGTTGTTGTTGTGGAGTTTAACGCCATATTTCAGCACACGATAGGCTATACATTGCGGCCAGTATTAATGGTGGAGGAAGAATCCGGGAAAACCCCAGAAAGAACCACCAGCCCACGAGAAGCTACTGGCAAGCATTCTCACATACCCACATTAGCTGAATCTGAAACTCGAACCCACGCAGACAAAGGTGAGATGGCAGGGATCCATAATGGAGAGCGCTTTAGACCACTTGGCCACTCGGGGGCCCCGCTCTAAAGACTGAGATGAACTGAATGAATAAGAATCTAAAAAGAAATTATAAGGTAAAGATATTTTATTTGATCAAAATTGTTTCCTCTGATAAGTCAGACTATGGCATTGATGGACTTCAAACCCTAGTAAAGCATTATGGAACAGATAAGAAATCTGGTATAGTAATAAACAAAGAACTGATTAATGCAAGTGAAGCTCTGGCAGAGTTCATTTTAACGAAAAATCTTGTTTTGGAACAGAGATATCCAAGAGAAATTGCACATAACAACTATAAAGAACAGTTTTCTAACTTGTTCAAGCTGGCTAAACTAGCTTTGCATATGCCCCATCAGACAGCAGACTGTGACATGGAGCTCTAAGCATACACTGACAATGAACACTGAACTACAGCAGTTTCTTTCCCCCCTTTCATTTTTTTTTAACACCCCGTATTTAGATCAAAACTGGCAGCATCTTTGCATATCAGATTAGTAGTCAAGATGTGCCTTCATGGAATGTTTCAGATAAAACTTTATAGACATACAGTTGGTGGTCAAAATGTTAATATTGGGGGAATTACTCAGAGGAAATGCACCCATTGATCACTAATTTGATATGTCTATAATGATTTCTCTGAGATATTCCCAAAGGGCCATAAGAGTGACACATTCCCAATATGCCATAAGAGTGACACAATCCCCATGAGTCATAACAGTGACATATTCCCAATGGTCCATAAAAGTGGCACATTCCAATAGGCCATAAGAGTGATACACTCCCAATGGGTCATAAGAGTGACACATTCCCACTGGTTCATAAGAGTGATACACTCCCAATGGGTCATAACAGTGACATATTCCCAATCGGTCATAAGAGTGACACGTTCCAGTAGTCCATAAGAGTGACACATTCCCATTGGTCCATAAGAGTGACACACTCGCATTGGGTCATAAGACTGACATATTACAATAGACCATAAGAGTGACACATTCCCAAAATGGTCCATAAGAGTGACACATTCCCAATAAGGTCATAAGAGTGACACATTCCCAATAGAACATAAGAGTGACATATTACCAATAGAACATAAGAATGACAAATTCTGAATGGGCCATAAGAGTGACACATTATAATTTAAAAAATTATAATTAAAAAAGGTATGTAAGATTGCAATTACATGTTAATTGGAAATATTCATTAATTAATAAAAATCAAGAGAGGTGTTCAGTGATGAGATTTGGAATTAATAATCAAAGTACCAATACATAACTCTAATTATTGATACATAACTCTAATTATTGATACCTGACTCTAATTATTGATACATAGTTCAAATTATTGATACATTACTCAGTTGGTATCATCATTAGCTTATGTCTCAATAACTAGTGTACAATAAACCTCAATTGTTAAATTCTAAAATGCTATGCATTCCAATTCCCCAGAAATGATGGGTACAGGTCAACATGATATTGGCCTTAGAAAAGATTAAAAAATCAGGGGCAGTTAGATGGAGAGTCTGGGCTCTGGTGCTCAATCAACCAATTGGCCATCTTTATTTTTATTTTTTTTAATTTTATGTAGAGAAAATACACCAATCATATGAATCTCTCTTTGAAATCTGAAGCTTCATCAGTCATGGTAGGTCTGGATCCATGGCTGGAAAAATCTCCATTGCATGTAAATTTATAATGTGTCTCAATCATTTCAGATTCCCCAGTTCCAATAGACAGTGGTGTCATTGAGGCATCCAATCTGCATGCCCAAACTGGCAGTTTCATGGTGAGAATATGTACTTATATATTCAGTGACAATGTCTGACTATCTATATGTCAGTCTATCTGTTCATTTTGTCCATCATGTGGGTGTTTGTTTTGTCCATCATGTTGGTGTTTGTTTTGGACTAAGTTTTTTTAAATTAAGCATGTGCAATGGAGTCTTTGTGACAGATCATAGGCAGTTTCATGGTGTCTTTGTGACAGCTCACTGGCAGTTTCTGTGAGTCTATGTGACAACTCATTGGCAGTTTCATGGAGTCTTTGTGAATGCTCATTGGCAGTTTCATGGAGTCTTTATGACAGCACATTGGCAGTTTCATGGAGTCTTTATGACAGCTCATTGGCAGTTTCATGGAGTCTTTGTGAATGCTCATTGGCAGTTTCATGGAGTCTTTATGACAGCTCATTGGCAGTTTCATGGAGTCTTTATGACAGCTCATTGGCAGTTTCATGGAGTCTTTATGACAGCTCATTGGCAGTTTCATGGAGTCTTTGTGACAGCTCATTGGCAGTTTCATGGAGTCTTTATGACAGCTCATTGGCAGTTTCATGGAGTCTTTATGACAGCTCATTGGCAGTTTCATGGAGTCTTTGTGATGGCTCATTGGCAGTTTCATGGAGTCTTTGTGACAGCTCATTGGCAGTTTCATGGAGTCATTGTGATAGCCCATTGTGTTGGTAATCGTTGTTGCTGAATCACAAATATTATTGTATTTGTACATAATACCCACACCATACATTCAAAAGAGTATTATTTGGGTAACTTTTGTGAATATGAAGTTTGTTATAATGAGCTTACACCAGTGATATCATAAACATTGTTCCCATCACATGGAAGAAACATTAGCTCCAATTGTTGGGAGCTCTCCTCTGAGGAGGTACATTGTCTCTGCCGATATAATTGTGCTATATATTGCATATGTGAAATTTATTAAGAAGATGATTTTACCTATAAAATAAGTGGTTATGAGATATGTCAGACCTGCATAGTTGTATATTCTAAAAACATAGGATTTTCTTTGATGGGTTTTAGCTTTATTGACAACCAGCTGTTATGTGTCAGGTTGGATTATGTTTGCCTTTATTTTTATGAACAGTAAGCTGGTATGTGGCATGTTGGATTATGTTGGCCTTTATTTTTATGAACAATAAGCAGTTATGTGGCATGTTGGATTATGTTTGCCTTTATTTGTATGAACAATATTTATGTGGCTTGTCAGATTATGTTGGCCTTTATTTTTATGAACAATAAGCTGTTATGTATTATTTATGATACTGTTTACCTAAACTTTAAAAACAGCAAGCTGTTATATATTGTTCAAGACTATGTTTACTTCAGTGTTCATTAACAATAAGTTATGTATTATTTAGGACTATTTTTCCCTAGACATTCATTAACAATAAGTTATGTTTTATTTAGGACTATTTTTCCCTAGACATTCATTTACAGTACGTTTTTATGTTTTATTTAGGACTTGGTTTACTTTTCAATCTGTATTATTTTAGGATTATGTATATGACACCCTACACTCCGCAGCCATCACTGTGTACACAGGTTGTTGTAACTACCCCCCAGAAGGTAAGCTTCTGTCCCTCTGGCAGCAGAACAAGGAACCATTGTTAGCTATAATCAAACAGGTATGCTTGATTCTTAGTACAAATATTTCATAGTAATGTGGTTTTTCAGTGTCCAAATATAATTGATGTTTGTATGACATAGGAAATGAAATGTGGTTGCTTTATTTCAACACAACAGCTTTTCAGATCTTGCGTGGCATTAGTCAGTAGCAACAGTTTAAGATGTTCAAATAAAATTGACAGCAAAATGTAAATAAAAGCATTTCTTCAATGAAGCATCCACAAGTCTACATGCACACTCACTGGTTTTGCATCCATTATGTAATATTCATTTTGTTTTTGACATTTTGGTAATATATGTATTGGACATAATCAAGTAAACAAAACTCAGTGTGTATAACCTACAGTGAATTAACTTTTATTTTACCTATATTCATGGATATCAGTTATTGTAAGCTTTGTGCTGGCTACAAGTTATAAATTGAAAGACAACAGGGTCTTCATTCCAATCCATAAATTTAAGTATTCATGAGATCACTTATTTTTAGCAAAACAGTAGTATAACAAATTGTGCCTACAAATAATAAAATGAATTTCCAGTGATGTTTGTTACTGCAACTGCCCTTCAGAAAGTAAAAAGCTTTAAATAGAAGCATGTTTTTATGGTATTTGTAAATTTAAGCACACTAGAGTCATCATTTAAAGTCACATAATGGATTTGTAGATCACCTAACTATATGGAAACCATTTAGCAAGGTGATTTTATATTTACAACAAAATATTTTCTTCAGTATCCTAATTTGTTTTATTGGAAGAAATCCTTTTCTTATTGGGTGCTTATTTTATAATCTCCTCTAACAAAAAAGCTAATGCATTTGGATGCATCTCTTATATATATATATATATATATATATATATATATATATATATATATATAGACACACACACACACACACACACTGGAACCAGTATATCATGCAACCTTCATTAACATTCACTTCCTGTAATCCATAAGATCTCATTTCCAGCAATGGTCTGATATTCCCTTATCTTCATTTCATCTACATTTTTAAACTCTCACCTCAGCAACTCTATCTCTCTCTCTTCCCACACAAATCAACAGAATATGTCCATTGTATACACCAAACAGTTGTAAAAGACACCTGTCTGTACTAGGTCTTATGCTGATAATAATATTTTTGTATAAATGTCAGGCGCATATGGGAATGTGGGGTACAGTTAAAGATAAGAATGGAAAAGTGATGACCAATGCCACTCTCCAGATACGAGGATCTAAACATGTTTACCCAGTAGATGAGAATGGAAGATTCTGGATTTACCTCTCGCCTGCACTCTACGTTGTGAATGTCAGTTGCCATGGTTATAAAGACCAACGCCAGGTAAATTTACAGTATTAGAGATGTTACAGTATGATAAAGAAACTAATTGGATTACAAATTTATGTATTATATGAACAGATTTCCATTTCGTACAGGTTGAAAATTATGAAGAAATAAAGAAAACAAACTTATAATGTCATGAATATAGAAGTGTACATTAAGGTGAATATTGAGTTATTTATAAACTGTTATGAACTATCCATGATAAAGAGGTGTCAGTTAAGGCAGGCTTCATTGTATCTGCATGTAAAATAATATGAACTGTCCTTGATACTGAGGTGTTCATTAAGGCAGGCTTCATGGTATTTTCATGTAAATTAGTATAAACTGTCCATGATATAGATGTTTCAGTTAAGACTGGTATCAAGGTATTTGCATGTGAATTATTTACCATTTTCTGTTGAGCTTGCAGAAGCTTGACACAGCAATCTCTCTTGCATCTGTATACATTTCCGAATATTGGTTCATCCACAACCTAAATTATGGTCAATTCTGTATGCATGTCCAAATGAAGGTCCATTTACAGCCTAAACTATGGTCAGTCTGTGTTGTTACAACTATGTGGTCTTAAACAAAGTAACAGAAAAGAGCAAAAACCAACAAATTTTGTAAAGTTCAACAAATAATTTTTTTCCCTTGAATACAAAAGTGAAAATGAAAACAAACAAAAGAACTTATGGTATTGTGAATTAAACTCCAAATAATCCTATGGTTACTAGCACATGTCCAAAAGAATAAAGTTCTGGATAAACTTTAGTGGTATTCCAAAAGAAATACAATGCTGGAACTGTTGCTGTGCCTGTGATGGGCTGAATAGTAATGATGTGCCAACAGTCTTTCATTGAATCACAATAATAATATCCAGGAATATGTCCTTATTCAATTTTCACTATAAATCCAAGTCTTCCAAATATATTATTTTAGATGAGCACTTTTATTTCCAGTGAATAAACATGAAATACTGGACACAACAATAAGTCTTTGATTTGTGTTTCAGATGTTATTGCAGAAATAAATAAGTTTTCCAATAAACATGATTTTTATACTCCTATCTGACCTAGGTTGCAATTAGCATTTTCAATTTTAAAAAAAGTCTATTACCTTATGGACAATTTTATTCTGTAAGGTTCCAAATGTTTACAAGATAAAATCTTAGTTATAATTAGAAGGTTTCTTACTAAAATTATAATAATGAACATAATAAATACAATGGCCTTGACTCAGTTTAAAATAATAATCTCAATATTTATCCTTCATTCAGAAAAATGTAAACAATGTTGTTTACATAACTCACTGATTTTGGACAAAATCAGCTACAAAAATACAATTTTACATAATCAACAGCTTATCATTAAACATAAAAAAATATATAAAAAACTAACAAACAATACAAATTAAATATACATAACAGTACTATTGTCTGAAAATGTAGGTCCATCCACAGCCTAAATTATGGTCCGTTTTAAAGGTTTCTGATGTCCATCCACAGCCTAAATTATGGTCCATTTTAAAGTTTTCTGATGTGTATCCACAGCCTAAACTATGGTCCGTTTTAAAGTTTCCTGATGTCTATCCACAGCCTAAACTATGGTCCATTTTAAAGTTTTTTGATGTCCATCCACAGCCTAAACTATGGTCAGTTTTAAAGTTTTCTAGATTAAAGTAAGACAAAGTAAATTCATTAAAAAAAATAACGGGTGCTTTGGATTTTTAAATACAGTTTATGCTTTTATTAACTTTTGTTTAAAACAAATTAATAACCACTTATTTGTTGGGTTGGGGGAAACCAGCTTGGTTTGGAGTTTGCTGGTTTCTGTTTATAGATGATTGTTAGTCACGTGATCTAGCCATGCAAGATGATCGAAGGCTTATGCTTACACTTACACCAAGCTTGGAAACACTTATTAACAAATGATTTACTTTATATATAAAAATAAGGCAAGATGATTTTAGGTCTTGTTTTGCTTAAAATCGGGAAAAAATAAGGCAAGGTGATTTTAGGTCTTGTTTAAAATGGAAAAAATAAGGCAAGGTGATTTTTCAGTCTTGTCTTGCCTAAAATTGGAAAAAATAAGGCAAGGTGGTTTTAGGTCATGTCCTGCTTAAAATCGAAAATAATAAGGCACGGTGATTTTAGGTCTTGTCTTGCTTAAAATCAGGGAAAAATAAGGCAATATGATTTTTGGTCACTGTCCTGCCTTACTGAAAATCAGGAAAAAATGCAAGGTGACTTTACATTACCTGTCTTAATAAAATCCGGGGAAAATTAAGGCTAAGTGTTTTTAACCATGTATTGCTTTAAATCTGGTAGAAAAAGGCAAGGTGATTGTAGGCCCTTTCTTACTAAAAATCTGTAAAAATAAGGCAAGGTGATTTTAGATACTCTCTTGCTTAAAATCAAGAAAAATAAGGCAAGATGATCTTGGGTCAGCCTCCTGCTTTACTTAAAATCAGGAAGAATAACTATGGTGATTTGGGGTTCTGTCTTACTTAAAACCAGGAAAATTAAGAAATCTGTCAATAAATAAAGCTATCAGTCATAATGAATGTTAGTTATTGTTGTTGACCACTCCAGTATCCTGAGTGGATAGTGTGTCTGCCTTGGATGGGGAGGTTGTTGTGTTTGAACCCCAGTCAAGTCATATCAAAGACTAATAAAACATATGGTGCCAGCAGCTGCCTTGTTTGGCACTCAGCGTTAAGAGGTTAGTGTTAAGACTGGTCAGCCTGGTGTGACTGGGTGAGACATCATGCTACATGTCTGCAGCATGATGCCCAAGTACTAGACATAACTGTAATCTACCACACTACAGTCATTGTAACAATATGACTAAAAACATGTTAGGGCTTAAAAATCCAAATCAAACACACACATAGTTATTGTTGTTCAATTCAAGTTGTGTGTAGAATATTGATTTCCTCCTTTTTTGGCAAACAATAGGTATATCAGACACTGTGCTTACCATGCAAGGTAGACATTAGGATCAGGTATTGTATACTTACAGTGTAAAGAAGTCAGTTATGACATCATACAACAATGATGCTTACTATGCAAGGTAGACATTAGTATCAGGGATTGTATTCTTACAGTGTAAAGGAGTCAGTTATGACATCATACAACAATGATGCTTACTATGCAATGTAGACATTAGTATCAGGGATTGTATTCTTACAGTGTAAAGGAGTCAGTTATGACATCATACAACAATGACGCTTACTATGCAAGGTAGACTGGGTAATTGAATAATAATGATTCATTCACTAGTTAATATAAATGTTGGGTAGGTAGCAGTTAAACCTACAAGATATTAAACAAACATTCAAGTACAGATACAAACAAGAATTACAATAGAGACAATGCATACTTCACACAATTCATGTCATACACATATCATCCATAATTATAACTTGTCTTCAACCCTACCAGAACTTAGACTTCATTGTAATTACTAGCTTATATTTCTTGTAAAAGAAATATCTAGTATGTAGATATAGATTTATATGCTATAAGTATAACTGCATACTTAAGAGAATTTCACAACTGCTGTCTGTGGAGACTTCTGATAGACTGCACTGAGAAAAAGAAAATGGGGCAGGGTTGGTAATCTGTGCCAAAATGCAATACACATGCTATTATGGAGAACACTTATTCTTTCACTCATTCCGCTGATCTAATTACATATGCATGCTTCAGGTTGTTTTGAGACGACCGCTACAAATACATTCTACTGCACATAGTAATGCAGTCTGGCAGGCTATACACTAAACATATATAAGCAAGACAATACATGCAACAAATGTAACATTTATGTCCAATATAACACTGGCTACGTAGGGATATTATACACTATGCTCACTATGCAAGGTAGGCTGTAGGATCATACATTGCCTGCTTACTATGCAAGGTAGGCAGTAGGATTATACATTGCCTGCTTACTATGCAAGGTAGGCAGTAGGATCAATCATTGTCTGCTTACTATGCAAGGTAGACAGTAGGATTATACATTGTCTGCTTACTATGCAAGGTAAGCAGTAGGATTATACATTGCTTACTATGCAAGGTAGACAGTAGAATTATACATTGTTTACTATACAGTGTAAGTGGTAGGATCATACATTGATTACTGTGCAAGGTAGGTAGTAGGATTATACATTGTCTGCTTACTGTGCAAGGTTGACTATGGATATCATTTATCTTATAATAATTAAAGGTTGACTGTAGTCTTGTTGTTTTTGCCTTTTTAATACAAAGCTCTTGTGTCAAGAAGACCATCAAGACAGCCTTGTTTTTTACCTGTTTTATGTAATATAAAACTTGTGTTCAGAAGACCATCAAGACAGCCTTGTTTTTATCTATTTTATATTAAGCTTGTGTCAAGGAGACCATCAAGATGTCCTACCCATTTTATATGAATCTTGTGTCCAGAAGACCATCAAGACAGCCTTGGTTTTTACCCGTTTTATATAACTCTTGTGTCCAGAAGACCATCAAGACAGCCTTGTTTTTATCTATTTTATATGAAGCTTGTGTCCAGAAGACCATCAAGATGTCCTACCCATTTTATATTAAGCTTGTGTCCAGAAGACCATCAAGACAACCTTGGTTTTTTATCCATTTTATATGAAGCTTTTATCCAGAAGACCATCAAGACAGCCTTGTTTCTATCCATTTTATATGAAGCTTTTATCCAGAAGATCATCAAGACAGCCTTGTTCTTTTACCCATTTAATATAAAGCTTGTGTCCAGAAGACCATTAAGAGAACCTTTTTTTAACCCATTTTATTTAAAGCTTGTGTCAGTAAGACCATCAGGACAATTTTTTCATATTGAAGACAGCCTTATTCTTATTGAAGACAGCCTTGTTTTCTTACCATTTTTTTACATAGTTCATATGTCAAGAAGGCTGTCAAAGTATACTTATTTATATATGTGTCTTTCAGTTTTTCCTGAATTGTATTTCTTGTAGAATGTTGACATACATGAGGGTGAGGAGACTTTAGAGATGGAAATTGTGATAGAGGAAGTTGAAGAAGTGTCGGAGTCTGAGAAATTTTCTAAACTTATTTTAATTATTGGTATAGGTAAGTATGCTTACGAGACACCTAACTGCTGTGTAGTTGAATATACTGACAAGACTTTTAACTATTGGCATAGATCAGTTTATTTTCACGACTTTGACAAACAGTAATGGTGAATATACTAAAAAGACTTTATTATTTAATGAATGAATTTTTGACAATTTGACCAGTTAATTATTGTTTGAAAAACTGTTAAGTTTGTTTGAAAAACATTTACTGTTATAGTCATGGACAGAAAATGACCCACTAATCCATTTTATTCATGTGTACATAAAACAGAGGTTTGTTTAATACATTGATCAAGATATAGCAGAATCTAGAAATGTAGTAGATGTATAAATGTATAAGCCAGTGATTGCACCATCATGGTCATAATTAATTACGAAAAGGTTAAAATCATATATTAATAAGACGTCATTTAATCTTTGTGTTATTTTTTATGTTTTATATTCGAATCAAGATGAGAAGTTCACATTTTAGATATCTTGAGAAATTCAAATTTCAAATGGCTTTGAGAAGTTAACATTTGAAATTTCTTTGAGAAATTCACATTTCAAATGACTTTGACAAAATACTGATGTAAAATTTAGATACAACAAATGACCAATGTCTTGTTCGATCAAATCTTGTATTAGAAGTGTAAAGGCATTAAGTACTGAAATGAAGATTAAGAAATAATCATATTTTATAGAAAAGCCAGTGATTATATCATTTTTAAAGCATAATTGCTTTTTAAGTGATAATTTTTAATTGATAATATACCTTTATTCTTTGATTCATCCTTCTGTCATTAACTTTATCAGCAAAGCATAAGTGATGCATGTGATCTCTTGTTGTAGTTACAACTGCTGTTCATTAACAGTTGGAGTATGGCCCTTACAGCACATTGTAGTTACAACTGCTGTTCATTAACAGTTGGAGTATGGCCCTTACAGCACATTGTAGTTACAACTTAACAGTTGGAGTATTGCCCTTACAGCACATTGTAGTTACAACTGCTGTTCATTACCAGTTGGAGTATGGCCCTTACAACACATTGTAGTTACAACTGCTGTTCATTAACAGTTGGAGTATGGCCCTTAGAGCACATTGTATTTACAACTGCTGTTCATTAACAGTTGGAGTATGGCCCTTACAGCACATTGTAGTTACAACTGCTGTTCATTATCAGTTGGAGTGTGGCCCTTGCAGCACATTGTAGTTACAACTGCTGTTCATTATCAGTTGGAGTATGGCCCTTGCAGCACATTGTAGTTACAACTGCTGTTCATTATCAGTTGGAGTGTGGCCCTTGCAGCACATTGTAGTTAAAACTGCTGTTCATTCACAGTTGGAGAATGGCCCTTACAGCACATTGTAGTTACAACTGCTGTTCACTAACAGTTGGAGTATGGCCCTTACAGCACATAAACATGAATCAGTATTGTTAATGAGTGCCCTTTATTTATTGGATCACTGTCAGAAAGCACCAGATACATTTACAAATGAGTTTCAAAACCATTTTGTTATTGTTGATTTTCTTAATCCATTGCAAATTTTTTAATAATAATATGTGCGAAAAGTGAAGACCATAGACCATTAGTCAAACACTGAAATGTTTCTTTATAATAAACAAATTAAAATATTAATTTCCCCACTGATTGCCTTACTAATTTGATCCCATTTATGGACCTCACCTACAGTTTGATTCCATCTGCTGGCCTTTTTCACAAATCTGGCCTTCACTAGAATTACTTAGTAAATTTACAGACAAATCCATTCATAAATATCTAGGTTTTAGTTCTAAAACAATATTATTAATGAGTGACTGTTAGAAAGTCTGTCACTGTTATGAAGTGAGACATTGTTACAAAGCATCGCATTGTAGGACTCAAGGTACTAATTTAGTTCCCATAGTAAACCTATGCAAACACCATGATATAAAAAATTCAGTAACTTAAAATTTTTGAGTGCTCATGATTAAACCTGTATTTATCAGGATACATGAAACCTGGATGTCAGCTTCTGTGTAGAGGAAAGGATACGAGCCACATCATTTTCTGGACCTGCATGTGTTTGAAACATGTGCTTTCAATTTCACACCAAAGAGTCAGGTGCTAATTTTAGTAATGAGTGTTCCAAACTCAAGACTGTTAAAGGACTGAAATTCCATCACTAAAACAATGTCTATTTTTTCACTTACAACTAAGATAAGCTCTCAAAAGATTCTTTTTCCTAAAACATAACTTACATTATTAACCAATCCTGGTCAGCCAAACCCATATATACTCTATTTTATGCTCACCCATTTCCAGGCTGGTTCCCATTTTTCCATATCATTAGTACCATGTGTCCTATATCCACCCTTGATTTTCTTGACAGCCATAGAAATAGTAGTTCAGTACATAAGTAAGCAATGTGCATAGTTCTGCTTGTCAAAGATTACATTAACAAATATTAAATTATATTGCAAGTTCATGTTCATCTAAAGAGCAATGGTGCATTTCAGGCAACATTTAAATATTTGAGCTTTATTTAAGAAAATCAGAAACAAAATATGAAAATAAGGCTGTCTAATAAGACTCATCTTTTTTAATATCACCATTTATCACTCTTCAATTTAATGCTGAAATATATTACCAGCCTTGTCATATTATGTAATCAATGAGTAAAAGGTCAAGGTGACCATCTACATGTACATGTATTAATACAAACAAAAGAGATTTAAATGACAAAAATGACCTAACATTCCACCCAGAAGACATATAATTTAAAACTAAAGTAAAGTAGATATAAGTCCATTAAAATGCAATATATGAACTTTCAAAACATTCACTGAAAGAAATTAGAGGAATGCAAGGTCATGAGAGGTCATCACCATTAAGCATGGTGGAAGAGACCTAATTGATCATATCTGAAGCATTAGTTTCAAAACACAACTAGGAAACATCATATTGCTAACTGTAATTACTCTTTAAATGGTAAATTATATAAATGTTATAGATGTATTGCTTAGATATAAACCAAAGTGAAAAACACTCCACCTAACATAATCAAATCTACACATTGTTCCCCCTCCCCCCTTCTTGGCAACAGTTGATATATCTGAATACGTGTTTAATATCCCACTAAATGTCACTCTGTGGTTTACAAAAGGTATTAATTTTGCTTGTTATCCACAAATAGGACCATATGATTGCATTTAGAGTTAATTGCACTTGCATATTTAGAGTCACTGTGTATTGCTGTGGCTGTCTTTAGGACTCAAGGTACTAGTTCAGTTCCCATAGTAAACTTATGCAAACACCATGATATTAAAAATTCAATAACTTAAAATGTTTGAGTACTCATGATCAAACCTATATTTATCAGTAAAGAAGAAACCTGGATGTCAGCTTCTTTGTAGAGAAAAGGATATGAGCTGTGGCATTTTCTGGACCTGCATGTGTTTGAAACATTTGCTTTCAGTTCCACACCAAAGAGTCAGGTGCTAATTTTAGTAATGAGTGTTCCAAATTCAAGACTGTTAAAGGACTGAAATTCCATCACTACAACAATGTCTCTATTTTTTCACTTACAACTAGGATAAGCTCTCAAAATATTATGTTTCCTAAAACATAACTTACATTATTAACCAATCCTGGCCAGCCAAACCCATATATACTCTAATTTATGCTCACTCATTTCCAGGTTGGTTCCCATTTTTCCATATCATTAGTACCATAGCTAACACATTCAAATGGGTTCAGAAGCCATTGTATGTTCTTTTACAAATTACAAATTTGTTTTTTTTTAATTGAATCTTTATTCGACAGTTTACCTTCGTATTGTTAACTTTATTTGTGACAACAAAACACAAATGACATGTAATTACTTGTCATATTACTTGTTACTGTTTAATAAGAATAAAGTGACCTTTTCGTTTTATTTTCCTTCCTCTATCGATAGCTAATTTCCCTGTGAATGACATCTTAAAGACCTAATAATGTTTCCTACCTGAAATATTCTCAGCATGTTTTTTATTTTTTAATGTTTTTTCTAATTTCATGGTGTTTGTTTTTGTAATAATATTATTATATGTTTTTTATCTTATAGGTGTTGTCTAATGTTGTAAAGCGCTTAGAGCTTCTAAAGATTAGGCGCTATACAAAGTCCTCATTATTATTATTATTATTATTATTATTATTATTATTATTATTTCCTATGTATGGATAACCTCATTTCCCTATGGATGGCCTCATTTCCTATGTATGGATAGCCTCATTTTCCTACTAGTAGCCTCATTTCGCTATGGATAGCCTCATTTCCTATGTATGGATAGCCTCATTTTCCTACTAGTAGCCTCATTTCGCTATGGATAGCCCCATTTCCTATGTATGGATAGCCTCATTTTCCTACTAGTAGCCTCATTTCGCTATGGATAGCCTCATTTCCTATGTATGGATAGCCTCATTTTCCTACTAGTAGCCTCATTTCCCTATGGATAGCATCATTCCCCAATGGATAGCGTCATTCCCATATGGATATACTCATTTCTCTATGGATAGCCTCATTTCCCTATGGATAGCATCATTCCCCAATGGATAGCATCATTCCCCTATGGATATACTCATTTCTCTATGGATAGCCTCATTTCCCTATGGATAGCATTATTCCCCAATGGATAGCATCATTCCTCTATGGATATACTCATTTCTCTATGGATAGCCTCATTTCCCTACTAGTAACCTCTCTACTTTTTTGTGTTATCTGTGGGAATCTTACTCTCATTCCAGATTTAGCTAAAATTATAATGACTCCAACTTTTTGAGTAATAAAGCTTAAAGTGTCCTCAGTTAAATAAGGATACAAAAAATATCAAAACCTTTATAATTGAAAAAAATTGCTGAGAATATAAAATGTCAAGTCCTTTATTAAAAAACTTGTACAATTTAGACAAAGGGGTGAAACTCTTATCCATTACCTACTTCTGACCAACACTCAGTGGTGACAGTTTTAAGCTCTCACTTTGTACCATCAAGATAGTTTCACAAGACATCACAAAAATTCATGGAAATTCTTCATAAATTCAATACCAAACAAATGTATATTTTTTTAGTGTTGTTATTAGTACATGTTGTAAAACATTAATTTTAAATTCTGATAAATAATTATATGAATTTTTTTATGCAATGTAGACTTTTATTGCATCCATGTGATCCAGCACAGTATCATCAGTACATGTTGTTGGTTGTTGTTCCTGGAAACAATATATATTTCCTCTTGTTTTATTAACAAGTGTTGTTATTGTAAATTTGGCTACACTTTAGACTGTTAGTTTCTTGATTTTTTTTTCTTCTTTTCTTTCATTCATGTTATTTCTGTTAAGCATGGTGAACAAATGCAGCAAATGCAAGAAGCTTAAGGTGAGCAAGATCAGACATGAAGCATGTTTCATCCTCAAAATGCAGTGCATGCAGTCCAGGGTTGCAAAATATCTGGTCCAGTATTATGAAAGAGCATTAAAAACTAAAACAAATGATTAAAGTCTTATTCAGAAGAATGTGACATTTTAACCTATACCCCAAAATGGCATCATATTGTGAGCAGAGTGGGGGACATTATGATGGTCCCCTCTTCTTCCAGAATTAAGCATATGATGCCACTGGTGACAATTCCATCAGCAGATATGGAGGAATAAGGGGCTATGCAGCTACCATCCCAGAACTTTTCCCCCGATTCTGCTAGAGCTACACATATGTTGACTGGTGCAGGAGGCCAAGATGCAGATACTAAATCTGGGACAGATTCAGCCCATATGTTTATCACAATCCATAGATACTGTGAACCTTATGGGAAAAGTCCCCCTCCCCGCCATTTTTCAGGCAACCCAGTGGGCATAAGTCTAACCACATGTCCAAGCATGATGGCCACCAGGCCTATAAATACAGGTTTATGTTCTTTTTATTAAAAGATCTTCAGTCACCCAGTCCAGCCAGCTGGTTGACTATATCCTTTTTTCTAGTGACCATACAGCCACCCAGTCCAGCCAGTTGGTTGACCATATCCTTTTTCTAGTGACCATACAGCCACCCAGTCAAGCCAGCTGGTTGACCATATCCTTTTTTCTAGTGACCATGCAGCCACCCAGTCCAGCCAGTTGCTTGACCATATCCTTTTTCTAGTGACCATACAGCCACCCAGTCAAGCCAGTTGGTTGACCATATCCTTTTTCTAGTGACCATACAGCCACCAAGTCAAGCCAGCTGGTTGACCATATCCTTTTTTCTAGTGACCATACAGCCACCCAGTCCAGCCAGCTGGTTGGCGATACCATTTGTCTCTGTGACCTTAAATATATAACTTAGTGCCATGGTATGTAGAATTACATGGAGATCAGACAGACCAATGCATCAATGGGTGATTCTGAAACCAGCTATCTGGCCAACAGCCAGACAGCATCTGAGCCAAATGTCCAGTCAGTGATTGAGTTATTCATCCAGCTAGACAACCATCATACTTGCCAGCTGACCATACCAGCAAAGATTTGTTCAGTTATTTCAACTTGCAAATAATTTATTTATGACTTTTCCACTAGGGCATAATTTAGAGATGAAGGTAATGCCTGACTTATGTTGCCAGGGATACAGACATTGATAAGGATGACTCACACAGTGAATGTGGAGATACCCATGATGCCTCATGTATGTTGCCAGGGATGCAGACATTGATGAGGATGACTCGCACAGTGAATGTGGAGATACCCATGATGCCTCATGTATGTTGCCAGGGATACAGACATTGATAAGGATGACTCACACAGTGAATGTGGAGATACCCATGATGCCTCATGTATGTTGCCAGGGATACAGACATTGATGACTCACACAGTGAATGTGGAGATAACCCATGATGCCTCATGTATGTTGCCAAGGATACAGACATTGATGAGGATGACACACACAGTGAATGTGGAGATACCCATGATGCCTTATGTATGTTGCCAGGGATACAGACATTGATGAGGATGACTCACACAGTGAATGTGGAGATAACCCATGATTCCTTCTGTATGTTGCCAGGGATACAGACATTGATGAGGATGACTCATACAGTGAATGTGGAGATACCCATGATGCCTTATATATGTTGCCAAGGATACAGACATTGATGAGGATGACACACACAGTGAATGTGGAGATACCCATGATGCCTTATGTATGTTGCCAGGGATACAGACATTGATGAGGATGACTCACACAGTGAATGTGGAGATAGCCCATGATTCCTTATGTATGTTGCCAGGGATACAGACATTGATGAGGATGACTCATACAGTGAATGTGGAGATACCCATGATGCCTTATATATGTTGCCAGGGATACAGACATTGATGAGGATGACTCACACAGTGAATGTGGAGATAACCCATGATGCCTCATGTATGTTGCCAAGGATACAGACATTGATGAGGATGACTCACACAGTGAATGTGGAGATACCCATGATGCTTTATGTATGTTGCCAGGGATACAGACATTGATGAGGATGACTCACACAGTGAATGTGGAGATACCCATGATTCCTTATGTATGTTGCCAGGGATACAGACATTGATGAGGATGACTCACACAGTGAATGTGGAGATACCCATGATGCCTTATGTATTTTGCAAGGGATACAGACATTGATGAGGATGACTCACACAGTGAATGTGGAGATACCCTTGATGCCTCACATATGTCGCCAGGGACACAGACATTGTTGAGGATGACTCACAAACTCAGATCTTTGAACAGAGAGTTCAGTTTCAAAGAGTCTGTTGAACAAATATTCTGGGTGTTGCTGGATTTTAAATGTCCACCACCCACTACCAACTGCGAGCCATTCCTATAAAATATTGGTATCCCCCCCCCTTGTGCCTATTGCCACAGTTGGCAAAAATAAAAGAGATTTCATACCATATACCAAATTAATTGTGATCTAGAGGATTTTAACATGTTTTTCTTCAAAAGTCAACTACCAGTGACCTTTTCATCACATTGGTATAGAAAATGAGATGCATTTGCTACGGAGCTTCCAACACCAGATACGAACATCATGGCAATGAATGAAATTACCTGCTGTTCTACAGGGTGGACAAGAGTGTCTTTTATATGACCTCAAAGCTTTTTTGGAATATCTTAACATCTTAAATCAGCCAAAAAGGAGAGATATGTGCCAGCAGAAAGACAAGAGGGTGAGTACAGTTTCAGCCAGAATCATATTTTAAAACAGGCTTCTCAGTACAGGAGTCAGTTTAATAAAGAGAATAAAAAACAAGGTTTCTCTTTCCTGAAGTTTCTTAATAACCACTGATTACTAATCACCCCAAATTTCTGCAAATAACCTTCCATTTTGTGCCAGAATCTTTCATTTTCATCAGCATTGGATGAAATTCTTTTCTTTTGCTGAACAGATGGATGTTTCAAGTTGTTTGAGAGGGGTTTCAAAATCCCATTTATTCAGCCACTTACCCTTTCATCTTTTTCATGATGGACATTTGATCTGATTTGGAGAAAGGCAAAACAACGTAGATTAAGCCGCTACTCATTAAGCAAGTAGTGGAGATTATTTGAAACAAAACTCTTGAATTTTGTTCCAAGCTCATTGTAAGGGTCAATGGAAAGCTCAGATTAATCATCAACCATTTTCAGCTCAGCAAATGCTTTGCAATCCTGTTGTTCGTGATGGAACAGAATGATTATTGAGTCTTTCCACCCAAATTTGCAATCCATGTGGATTTGACACATGCATATTTTCACATTTCTATTAACACAGCTGAATGCCTCACTTTTCCTTCAGTTTTGTGTGCTCTTATATGATCTCAACAAAAACCTGTTGGACATGCACACAAATTATCAACTACATTGTTACTCTATCATCAACTTCATGAACTGCACTGTTACTGTTATCATCAACTTCATGAACTACATTGTTATTGTTATCGTCAACTTCACCAACTACAATGTTACTCTATTATCATCAACTTCATGAACTGCATTGTTACTGTTATCGTCAACTACAACTACATTGTTACTCTATTATCAATTCATGAATTGCATTGTTACTGTTATCATCAACTTCATCTACAATGTTACTCTATTATCATCAATTCATGAACTGCATTGTTACTCTGTTATCATCAATTCATCAACTGCATTGTTTATCGTTAGCTTGACCGCTCTGGTTGCCTAGTGGTTAGAGCATCTGCCACAGATGGGGGAGGTCATGGGTTCGATCCCCAACTGAGTCATACCAAAGACTTATAAAAAATGGCACTTACAGTTGCCTCATTTGGTGCTCAGCATTGAGAGGTTAGTGTTAGGACTTGGTCGGCCTGGTGTCAGGATAATGTGGCTGGGTGGGACATCATGCTACATGTCTGCAGCATAATGCCCCAGTGCTGGACATCACTGTAGCTTATTGATATGACTGAAAAATTGTTAAAGCTATGTTACATATCCAAAGCACACGCACACACGCATTATCGTCAACTTCATCAACTGCATTGTTACTCTATTATCGTCAACTTCATCAACTCTATTGTTACTCTATTATCATGAACTTCATCAACAATGAATGGCATATCTGGACAGCATCCTCCAAAACACAAGGTAAGTTCTATTCTGGTAAAAGGCAGGGACAATACTTTTCCCTTTGAGGATACATTGGCCTTTTGTGAACTGGGATAAGTCAGATCTTGACCAATTACAGTGTTTTGTCCATTTGGAGTTTATTGCCAATTGTAGCATCTTCTGTCTCCTTACATATGTATGTTATGGATTATTGAACTCACAGAGTCCTTTTCCAACAAGGTGTTGATTACAGTGAAAGAGTTCCGCAACTTGATCAGTGCAAAAGCAGATTTGATCCTGCTCAACTTAGCCTATCATGGTTCCTTTTGCAGATAGCATTGCTGGATAAGTGGCACTCCTTTTCTTGTCGACTTGATCACAAAGTCAGGAAGCCAGAATCATTACCAAAGTAGTAGTATTCCAGTGTAATTGGTGCAGCACAGATTGGCAAAGCCCCAGCTCGAAATTATGGTGTTTATAGATGCCAGTTTGTTGCCACGCTGCAGTAGTTAGTGGCATGTGGAATCCAAAGGAATTAATTCATCTTATGAGTCTTTTGAAATGAAGGCTATAATCATGGCTTTTCGTGTCTGGAAGGAAAGTCATCCTTTTCACAGTAAATCTTTCCATTTCCATGTACTGATATCCATTGCAAATACCCAATGATCAACATTTTGGCATTTGTTTGTTTGGATATCTACTGTAAGAATAATTCATAATCTACAGTGGGGTCATTGTTAAAGGGAATGGACAACATTTTTCACTGGTCAACATATTGCGTGGTGATTGTTGAACAACACCATCAAGCCATGGTCATGTGCAGGCATTTTTTATTTGATGATCTATAAATCATAGCCCCAAAATTGTAACAAGGCTTTGACTATTAGCTGTTGCTTTTATTAACAGAGATACCATTTCCCCTCTACATACTGGCTTTAATTGTTAAAATATGTCTCTGTACCAGAAAAAATATGACTCATATTTGTGTAACAAAAAAGTGTAAAAGGTGTTTTAAGTCTTGAAAGTTGACTATCTCAACATTAAAGTTTATCAGAAGAAGATGATCTTTTCATGCAGTTGTTGTCGCTGTTGTCTTTGATCAGTGATTGACAACAGCACAGTGCCAGGAGAGTCAGCTTGTCTCTTTGATGGATTCAGGTGGCATAGAGATATATATGTATGGTATGATTCATAGTCTTTGTTACAATGGATGGCTAACAGTGATAGCTGGTTAGCAGATTTCTGAAATAATAGTATTGGACTGTTCTTGTGGAATAAAAATTGAGAGAGAGTAGAAGCCAATTTCATCATGTGTAGTTGCTGTCAAAACAGTACGCGAAGCCATCAAAGAGATAAGCCAACTTTCCTTTTGGTGCTGTTGTGTGTGGCTAATTGTTGGTACATAAAGCAATAAAAATTAAAACACCCCTATTTCTGCTTCATATATGTTAATCCAAGATTTTATTTCTTTTTGTTCAAAACAAATTATTAACCATATTTGCTGAATAAAATACATGTTGTTAAATTATTAAATAAAACTTTATGATTGCACAAAACTTCAAGATATGGTTGATATTATTGTAAAATTTCAGAATCCTTGCCATGATGGTTTCATGTTTGAATTCATGTATGATCTCTTCCCAGAAATGATTGTGATCATTTTACATGGTGATTCTCCTACATTTGAAGAAAAACAAATCAAGTATTAATTTTTTCATGTACAAAAAAATACATGATATTTCATATAAGAATGAAATACCATAACAATAACCCTTAGTCCACAGAGACCTAAAACTAGTTGCATTTTTTAAATTTATGCCAAAAACTCTTACAGACAAGCAAAATATAAGTCTTACACTTAGATTGTTATCTTTCAGCTGTGATTGTGCTAACCATAGCGATAGTGATAGAAGTGTTCATGTGACATTTAAGTTTTACACTCAGATTGTTATCTTTCAGCTGTGATTGTGCTAACCATAGCGATAGTGATAGAAGTGTTCATGTGACATTTAAGTTTTCCACTCAGATTGTTATCTTTCAGCTGTGATTGTGCTAACTATAGTGGTAGTGATAGAAATGTTCATGTGACATTTAAATTTTGCACTCAGATTGTTATCTTTCAGCTGTGATTGTGCTTACCATAGTGATAGTGATAACAGTGTTCCTGTGCCTGAAAAGCTCCAGATCTGAGGCATACTCAAGTGTGGGATTCAGACGAATTAATCCAAATAATTCGGATGATGAAGATGAGCTATTTGGAGACCTGGGGTCCAAGAAGAAACTTCTTAATGGAAAAGAATACCATGACTATAGTTCGGATGAAGAAGAGGCTCACACATTAAATGACAGACGACATGTTCAGACATAGTATCAGTGGAAGAAGAGGAACACAGAACACAGACATAGTATAAATTTATCTTTAAAGCATGACTAGGTCATATAAATGTTTTTAAATTTTTTGTAGTTTTAAAAGGAATCATATGAAAGTTATTTTTTTTGTATCCACAAGTTATGCATGAAGGTATATATATTGTATTGATTGAAGTGATTTGGAATATGTCAGACTTTATAGGCAGGAATGACATTTTATTGAGTTCACATACACACATTCTGATCCTTAACATGAGATTTCCCTGTACCCTACCGATCCATAAGATAGATTAGTTTTTTATGTTATTTCTAATCAGAACAAATACCTGTGGCAACATAGCCAGTTATTGGTAGCATTATAAAGAAGGATCATTTTCTGAAAGATTTTGTCTAACTAAACACCTGATAAAAAGTTTAATTTACAACAGAAGATTTATTGCAGGACATAAATTTCTACTTAGAGGTCATAAAAAATTTGTATTTTGTGTATTCAGAAACTTGATAAACTTGAGAGGTTTAATGATATGACAAGTACAAGGAACATGTCAATAATGTCACTGAGTGGACACATGAGATACATGTATTTGACATGGCTTTCTCACATGGGCTGATTATGTCATAAAGTTGTAGGAATGTGATGATCTATTCTGTGGATGCTTTGATTTTATAATGAAACATAGGAGATGGAAACAAATGTAATTGGTAATCTCACATGTTATGTTTCAACTGTAGGAATTAATACATTTTTGTTTGTTACAGGAGTTGAGAGTGGTATGATTTTAGACTGACATGATGACTTAGAATGTGGTCATATTTCCTGGCTACATGAATGTGAATGTTATTGGGATATACAGTCAGTAGGGAGATTATTTAATTTTTGCCATTGATGGCAAAGATCTGTTATATATATATATATATATATATATATATATATATATATATTATTCTGACTTGCATTTTCCCATACAATATCATGTCAGGTTGAAATGAAATTCCTTGGTTGTCTTACATTTTTACAAGTGGATAATATGGTTTAAATGATTGTTTTCATCATTATCTTAAATTCCAGACCAGTTGAAGTGGTTTCCTCATATATATCTAACATTCATTTACGTCTATAAGACTGGGCTTTTTTCTCATTTTCTAGATTTTATCAAAGATGTTTTTCCATCACTGCAAAGAAGAAATTATCTGCACTTCTCAGGTTCGATTAAGCTGTAAATCAGGTTGAAGCGGTTGTTATTCAGGTGATAAAACCATTCCAAGTTTCAAAGTTTTACCATATTTTTAGCAGGGTCATAAAAAAATGCATTAAAGTGTATTTTCTGCTCATCCTCTTGCATTAGTCGATTAGCCAAAATATACTATTTTTTCTATAGCGAGTGGATAAAGAACCTTTGTTGTACAAGGTTGTTATGTATGGTTTGAAAAAGTCTGTTTTAAAACTCTGTAATAATACTTTTGGCTTGGAGAGATTTGTGGTATGCAGACCATTCATGCTTTGCAATTATAGTATGCATTAATAAGGTTTCACAGGTTAAGGGAGGCAACTCAAACTAGACAAGTGATTGTACCTGATTATAATTGTATCCCTTGACAATTTCTCTCTGTTACTTGAAACAAAATATTTTAAACAGTAAAATCACTTAATCAGGATTTCCTCAAATCAGGTTTCAGATGGTAATTTATATTCATATTTGATGTATAAAGAAAAGAAAATGTAGAAAATATTATTTAGATTATTTTAAAATAAGCATGAATAGTAACATGATTGTGGAGTTCTTTCTGTTGTTATGTAAATGAATATGACTCCAAGGCATCAGTAGTCTCAATACTTTGATCTTTTTCATTTTTGGGGGCAAATATTTGTCCGGGGGGGGGGAGGGAATAATTACTGTAAATTTTTCATAGGGTTCCAGATTTTGTGGAATTTGTTGTTTGCTACAAACCATGATTGTAAAGACCTAGAAAAGTTATCATCTGCATTTTTTAAAACCATCCCCACTCCACAGATTCAAGTTCCAACAAAAATTCATATCTTTGCAAAAGCACAAAATTTGTTACCTAAAAGACATGAATTAATACTACCCAGGGAAACCTGTAAAATGTTATTTGCTTTTTGAAGTGTTTATTAAGATCTTGAGTTATTTGTTATGGCAGTACATGCTTACAACTTCTTTCAACAATTTCGACCACCTCAGGGGGCCATCAGCCATTTTTCAAACAGTGTAGGGACCACTGATTACCTTTTTTATGCTGACATTTAAAAACATTTTTTTTAAAGAAACTTATTTTTATAGCAAAAAATTGTCAGTAATGTCCATTAACTTCATCCATTAAATTCACCATAAATATTTTCAACTAAGAAAATAGGAAGAAAAAGAATGCAAAAGAATGATGCTTTATTGAAGACAGACTACAGTGGTAATAAATGATTTCATAGTTAACAAACATTTTACATAAATGTATACAGTGCATATAATATTATAAGATATGCAGTCTTGTTTTGAGTTGGGGTTTGTTGGCATTTAGCTGCCAACTTCAAGCAAGATTGTGAGGCTAATTAGTGATAAATTGTTATATTTACCTAAAGCAAGATTGTGAGGCTAATTAGTGATAAATTGTTATATTTAAATAAAAGCTCATTTACTCCAGAACAGAGTGTAATACATCACATGATCATATCTTAAGATTGGTTACATCGATTTATTTTGGGACTGTATGTATTTCATTTGTACTGTATTTATATGAGGATTGTATGCATTTCATATATACTAGAACTGTATACATTTCACTTACATAAGGACTGTATGTATTTCATTTATATAGGACTGTATGCATTTCATTTATGTAGGGACTGTATACATTTCATTTATATAGGATTGTATGCATTTCACACAGAATAGGCCAGATTTTGTCATCCCAAAATGTACCTGAACAGTATCTTCTGTTCACTAATCTCATTTAGCCACCTCTCTCATATGGCTTGAAGAGATCTTTACCATTCGAGGGTCTAGAAAAAAGAAGAAAAAAGTTTTCCTTGTAACACCAGAATGAGGCTTTCCCAAAATTTCAAAATTGATTTGATTGGTAAAGAAAGTAATTAGTAATTCAGAATGATGATGTGATGATGTCATATTTTGTATCTTACATCAGACAAAAGAGACATGCTTCCTGGATCTTTGTCTGCTTAGAAAATGGTATTAGATAGGTCCTTTGAAGTTTACATTAGAATGTAGACTTGCATAGCAGCTAAAATCGTCTTGATAAATTTTCAAATAACTTTGTAATTTCTCTTCCACAAAGTTTGACAGAAGTACATGGTAACAGCAATTATTGAGTTATTGTACCAGGCTTATGATCAGGGAAATCTCAATGAGCCACATGATACATCTTGTTGAAAGGGCCAAACAAACACTGTAGGTTCTGACTTGCCACAAGGTATGAATTTATGCCATTGGCAGTTCAATGTGCATGATGAATGAGAAAATATAAGTAATTTTGGCAATCAATTCACCTTATTATCAGAAAATTTCTGAAGCTTGGTGAGCTCAATATTTTCCAGCATAGACCACTCCATGGAGGATTGGGGAAGGTTGCATTGTGGTAGCAAGGGGAGTAACTGGGAACAGCATCTGAGGCATCATCAATCAACACTGACCTGGTTATATTACCTGTATATTACCTCAAGTTAGTGAACTGGGGAGTTGGGTGGAAACTAACAGAAACATGTGCCTTTGTACATGCATTAGTTTTAATGTATTTACAATGAGATCCAATGACAATCCAGTGATAATAAAGATACATTGTATATGAACTGCCGATAAAATTGCAGATCATTTAATTTTTGCAGATTAGTTGTTTATCCACTGCAGATGTCTAGCTTATTACTGTAGAAGTAATTGGCTTTATTTGGGTTAAATTACATTTCAGGTGGTTAGCACATTTTTTCAAATTAAATTTATAATGATTAGTCAATGACTAAAAAGATAGTGACCTTAGTTTATGATACTGCATTTGTATTTTCTTAATCTACAGATTTCAGAGACATTTTACAGAAACAAATGTGTACTTTGTGTTATAGTTAAGAATGGTTGATTGGAGGAAGGGGATTCCTTATTTTTGAAGAACTATTAATCCTTAAGAAATAACGACATATTTTCATCAGTCATTCTTGCAGTATTGTACTATTTTGTAGCAGGTGTATTAACCAGTCAGTCAGTTTTAAGTGTTTTATAAATGGAAATTTGCATTTCTTTACTGCAGATGATTTCTAAGATAAACAGTTTCAACTCTTACATTTCATATTGACAATCGGACTTGGTGTAAATAATTTTGGAAGTTTGGATTCTGATTGTTTCTCTTTTTCACAATTTGTCTCTCTTGGTTTTTATTTTTCATTAGTTAAGGACCATTGACTTAAGGAATTAGAAGTCAGTTATACCCAATGGGCTTCAAGAAAAATATGGTGGGGGGATTGGGAGTAACTTTGCCATGTAATGATTGAATTGCATTGGGAATAATTGTCAGTAAGGGGCTTTTTCTACTGAAATTGTTTGTTTATTTTATAAATTACCTTTATTTTCAAGATACCAGGTCTGTGAAAGATTGTTAACAACATTGTTAAAGAGGTTTCTATTGACTCATATTTGCACCAAAACATTACATCATTGCTTTTTGCTTTTGTTGATTCAAAACAAAACAAGATTACTTGTTTACAAAACTAAGGACATTTATTTTGTGAAAGAACTGTCAACATCAAAACTTGTTTTTAGTTTTTATTTTATTGTTCTTTAGTAACATATTGATACAGGGATTTAATTGTAAGTAATAGTGAAACTTCTTTTCCTTGATCTTTGAGCATCAGGTCAGGAATTTTATGTTTAGTAAAAGCTCTGAAACTCCTTTCTCCATAATGAACCATATCTGTGAAACAAAGCTTTTTATTTTACGATTTGCTTGATTGCCACGTCATCTTTTGATGACATTTAAGATAGTTTAATTATATTACTTATATAATAATATTTATAATTGTTAATTGATTGGTTGAAATGAGCTCTCCGGACACATGACCATGACAGCGAACTTGTGCATAGTTGGAATTTGCATGCATTTTAATCAAATATTGTTATTTGCATTGTACTAAGAATGTTGTTTGGAAAGAAAATTGAACAAAATGTAGGACTTATTTTTAAAAGTTGAGAATTTCTTGATGTTGATTTCAATTCCTGGTACTAACAACCATTTTCAGTGATCAAATGAATGATAGATCAAGGTTTTATTCGTCACATTCAACAAATAAGGTCCATTGTTGGGTATATTTTCAAGTATAACAAAATGGGTTTGACCCTGTGTTAGAAGCATTTTTGTGGGTTATCAGGGGTGTGATTTATAGATGAAGTGGCATATGTGTCTTCATTGAAATTTGAACTAAGTAAAAATTCTTCATAAAAATGTGTTACAGTGTGTTTTTATCAAATGTAGAATTGTCCAAGTGCATTGAAGCACTTCTTTTGTCAAACTTTTAAGCTTTGGAGGTAAATAGTTCTTGCATGTTATCAGGCTCTTCAGTTTTGGAGGTAAGTTCTTGTATGTGTTCAAGCTCTTCAGTTTTGGAGGTAAGTTGTTGTATGTTCTTTCAATCCCATAATGCCTAAATGAAAGAGATTCATTTTGAAAAATGCTGCAACTTTTGAAGTTTGGTTATTATAATTACTACTAAAGAGGGCATCAGTTACCTGTAAACCAATAATATGAATTTTTAATCCAGCTTCGCATCCAGCAATCTGCAGTATTAATACAGGTAAACCTGCCTTGAAAAATCATTGTTATGAAAGGCTACAAGTCTTGAGAGACCAGATACTGTTGTTGTTGTTGTTGTAGGGTTTAACGCCATTTTTCAGCACACGATAGGCTATACATGGCAGCCAGTATTAATGGTGGAGGAAGAACCCGGGAAAACCCCGAAAAGAACCACCGACCCTCGAGACCAGATACTCAATGCATGAAACATTGTGCTGCATGGAGAATTGACCTCCAGTGAGACCACATGTTTAGAATGACACTGTCTTGTTGGCAGAATTCTGTCTCCCACAACAGTTTCTGCTGTATTCAGTCACTGTCAGTGAATGACAAAAAAAAGTATAGCCAATTGATTGTTACCAAATAGTTTGGCATTGTATAGATAGATCCTGTCATCAGCAGCGATATATGTGGTATGCAGGCAGATTTACTGTTGAGTTGATATGATTTTTGGAAGCTGAAATAAATTCATTGGATCTCAAAAAACTGTACAAAACATACACACATATATGCAGAATGCAAATCAGGTTTTCTGTTGGTATCTATATTTGAAATTTGTAAGTTAATTTTGTTTCTGTGTGTTTTGTTTAAAATTACCAGTTTTGGTGGTCGCATATAGGAGAAACTGCCCAGTTGCCCATCGTCCAAGTAAAATGGACACAAGATCATCAGCTAGTGACCTTGTTGGGAATCATCTGTACAGTAATCTTACATGATTGTTAATCAGATATGAAATATATGAAACCAGTTGAATAAAACAATATGCCATGAATATAGGATACTCAAGGGAAGACAACCAAATCGTCTTCATTGATAGGTGTTTTGTAATATAGAAGTTAAAAAGGCCTTTAAAAAACATTCTGTATATTTTAATGAACATGAATTGTAAAGTCCTTTATGTCATTATGGTAAAGGTGTGGATAGTTTTATGTCAAAATATTATTATTAGAGACTATATATCTATATATATGTGTGTGTGTATATATATATATATATATATATATATATATATATATATATATATATATATATAGACAAGTAGGCAGAAAATCATTTCATCATGTCAAGGTTAATGTTTCATTACTATTATCAGTCTGGATACATTTTTCAGGTATCTTTTGTTTTTATAATTATCATCTTGTTTTCTTTAACCCTTTGAAAGATACTTGAATTATATGTTGAAGTAAACTATTGATAATTCAAGTAACTAATTTTTAGACTTCAGTCAGTAAGAATTGACAGTTTATCCCCAGTCAGTTTCTACAACAGTAATCCAATATTGAATATTTTTCGATAATACGATTGTTTTTGGCATTTTCTTTAATTTGTGGCCATCATGTCCTGACTGCAGACCATGGTACCTATGATGTTTTCATCATGTATAATGCTTTGTGTGTCACATGTCACTCATTTTTCAGCAGTTTCTTGTTATATCCAGTGTAATTTCAGGGCAGATTTGATTAAACATTGACATGTAGCTTTTTGAAGAAAATAGGGGAACATTTTACATGTCAGATGCAGTAATGATGCATAAATGCATGGATGCAGATAAGGCAGTTAGTTCTTACAAACATGGATACAGATGAGGCAGTTGGTTCAGAAAACACCTGTATCATACTTTTGTATACTAAGAGTTTTTAATAAAGGCCTTGTTAGCACAGTTTCAACAATGAAATTTGGTATGCGTACTTGTATTCATATTTCAATGACCTACCTATTTCATGCTGTTGCAGATTTTCACATATTATAGAGGTTCTTTAACTTTTTGGACTTACACCTTTTGGTATGCTGTGGGTGCATGCATATTTTAAATGCACCAATCTAGTTTGATAAGCTTACCAGTATATTATCAACACTTTGGATGACTTCTTTTTGCAATTGCATTATTTCAGAGTATCTTGTTTTCTTAATGAATCAGTAATACCTTGCTATGGTGAAAAGTGGTCAGATCTCATAGTAGGATTCCTTGTGTTATCTCTACTTCCTGAGTTCATGCTAACTAGTTGGAATATAGCTGAGAATCATTTCTCAGTTTGATTCTTGTTTTAAACGGTTTCAAAATACAACAAAATTGGTTGACCAGTCCATCAGCTATAGGCTTGATGGCAACAGCTAATTATTGGACCTCCGTCTTAGTGGTATACTAATCCTTCAAACAAGCAACATAGACCCTGATCTGCCAGCATGTAAGACAAGTGCAGATTTGGGTGTACAATGCTTTCAGTTGGATCTAATTTATATACAAGAAAATTTGATATTAAGTCAATCAGTGTATTACAATTTAATGGAGGGAAATAAATGGTCATTGATGGGAAATTAATGGTCATTGATGGGAATCAAATGGTCATTGATAATTCATGTGAGTATGTGTTTTGCATTTTTTTGCCTTCAGCTTAATTTGTTCATAAATTACTCTACAGCTCTTTTGAAAAGATATAACTGTCAACAACAGCGTGTAAATTGTTGTCAACAATTTAATATTCTGATAATTTTTGTACAGAGATGTGTGAGTAAATCATTCATAATTTGCTGTCTTCTGTATCCGGTTGAGGGGATGCCCATTAATTTACTATTAAAACTGTCTAACATGGTCATCTGTTATTTTTTAGCACTACTGGTTAGTGACCAGAAGACTTTATGGGATGGTTTGTTGTCCATCATTCATCCATCTGCTGGCCCAGCCGAGTTATCACTACTACTAAACTACTTGGAAGATTGCTTGGAACTTTACACACTCATTTATCCCATAGTTATGTTAGTCATAAACAAAAATAAAGTTGCTCAGACATACTAGCCACCACTGTGGCCATCTTGAAAATGATATCACTACTCTTTCTGAATGGATGGTCATATCAGCATCTGGTTTTCACCCAAGATTTCTTACAGTCTGGTTGCACCTGAATGAAAATGGTACTGATCTGCCATCCAGTATGGCTGATATGGCAGCCCTCTTACAAATCTTATCAAAACTCCTTGAAAGAACAGTTGTATCAACATGTGGTTTCCACTAGAAACACGGTATATAGATGGTCCTAAATGAAAATGGTGCCAATCTGTTGTCCAATATGGCCATTATGATGGTCCTAATTAAAATGGTGCCAATATGATGGTACCATCATGGCAGCTATATCATCCTGAAAATCTTGTTATCACTATTCGTCCTACATCGATGATCATATTAAGATCCGATTTTCATTAAAAGAGTTCTTATAATGTCCACTAGGGCCTAAACATGGCCACCTTGACAACTTTCTTGAATTTCTTGTTATAGCTATTCCTTCTGAATGGTTGGGGTTTTACTGAAAGACTTCTTATGATGTCTAGCAGGTGTAACGAGTCTATGCTCTTAAAATAAGTAAAAGAAAAGAGTGAAAGACAATAATACTTTGTAAAATTTAACAAATAATTTATTTCCCTAGAATACTAAGTGAAAATGAGGAAAACGAACTTATGCTATTTCGAATTAAATCCCAAAATAATCTAAGAATTACAGACACAAGTTCTGGTAATTTAAAATCCTGAATAAAACTCAGTACAAGTCCCAAAGAAATTCAGAAACTGAAGGCAACGACATGTCTGTTATAGCTGATAGAGTTGATGTGTCAGCAGTCTTTTGTCTTTATCCAAGAATTTTATCGGAGTACTTTTGTATTTCCAGAGACAGTAATCACTTCAATTCAATAATTTGAAGAAATAATATTCATCGCATCTGGACACAACATAATACAACTTGAAAGTGCTAGATGTTAAAGCACAAATGACCAAGTCCTCACAATTACAAGATTATATATTTGTATACATGATCTTAGGGCACAATTAACCATTTTCTAAAAAAAAAAAAAAAAAACCTGACAGAAATAACTTTCTACAGTGATCCTGTTGTTTACAAAATCAAAACCATAACCTAGATTACACTTAGGAAATTCCAAAACTTTGATCCAAATAAACATATTTACTTCTATTAATAATAATCATGTGATTGAGTCCATACACAGAGAGAATAATTTAGCTATGTAATGAAATAAAAAGTCATTCAGGTCAAGCAGAAATTAACTCAATTTTGGACAAAGTAAAGTCCAGCATACAGTGTTACATTACAATAGCATGTAATGAAATACACACACACACACAAATTCTTAATTCAAAATGGTTCCAATTTAATGTCCAATATGGCCACAATAGCATCCATACTAAATATCTTGCTATCAAAATTCTGCTTGAACAGAAGGTGTTGATGTTGGTTTTTCTCCAGAAACCTTCTTATGGCTGTCTAGTTGGTCTTAAATAAAAATGATGCTGATCTCATGTTGAATACAGCCATCATATCAGCCATCTTGAAAATGTTGGTATTGCTACTCCTGAATGGATAGTGTTATCTCTACTCCTCTCCATTAGGATGGAGATATCAACATGTGGTGTTCACCTATAGGCTTTTTTATAATACCCAATTTGTCCTATGAAAATGGCACCATTTATACATCCAGTTTGGGTGCCATGATAACTGTTAATTCTTGCTACCCCTGGATAGATGATTCTTATGACATGCTTTTTTATACTAAAAAAATTTAATAATGTTTACTTTGTCTTAAATAAATATGGTAACAAGCTGACATTAATTTTATATGTACTAATGTAGCTAATTTGAAAATCTTGTTATTGCTGAAAATTATCAGAGATGGTTTCGACACTTAACAGTTAACAAGAAAGCAATGGTCTTATCTTGACTTATCGGAACTTCTTTTTGCAGTAGAATATCAGACCGTTCGTAGAGCTCCTTTTGTAATTTACATACAATTTTCAGATCATAAACTTTGAAGATTTGGGATCATTACCAAACTAACATATATTACTGAAAACTACTGTTGTGGCTTTGCTTATTATTATTTGGAATTAATGTATTGTCTCAGATGTTGCATACACCATCAACTCATATAAGTTTTACTTACTATTTTGACTTTTAATTGTAGGCACCTAAGAAAATGATACTTAAATATTTACTTGTAATTATTTATACCAAACAAAAAAATAAAGTGAAATAAAATTGTGGAGACTGCAAAGATGTTAGTTTAATAATCACTTTAAAAATATCCGTGAACAGTTTTATTTATATTTGATTTAATTGATATTTGATTTAATTGTTTTGTTTGTTAGTTTTTTTTTTAAATCCATTACATGCTATTGTAATGTAACTTTATTTACTGGATTTTATATTGTTCAGTTCTGACTGATTTTGTTTTTATTTTTCAAAGTAAACAACTAATGATAGAAACTTTGTATCTAATGCTGACCTAGTTCCTGACCTTGATTCAGAACCAGTAAGGATTTTAGTGAACAATTTTTTTAAAATTCTTTCTCAGAGTAAGATTCATAAAGTGGAATTAAGGCTGTACTTGGAGAACATGACAAATAACGTGTTTATTGTTACAGACTTTTCGTTTTCCTAGAATGATGAAATCTTGACCTCCATCCAGAAATCTGTTTTGCATGTAGTTAGACTTGTTACTGATGTTTTGAGAAAGAATAATTATTGGTGTCTTAAAACTTGAGATGTGCAGGTGTTTAATGTCATGTCCAGTTTGGGCTAAATATTTTATTTTCTTTCTTATTTTAAAGAAAAGTGATTCTTTTCCCTGGAAATACTAGTGCTCTAAATTAATTCTTGGACAAGGACATTTATTGAAATCTATACAGAATTGAAAAACTTGAAAAATATTTTCTGTGATTCAGCAAGAGACTGTTGACACTGCAGCACTTTACAGGTTACAACAGACGTCATCGTCTTCCATTTTGGATTTCATCGGGATTTGAACTCAGTTTCAATTAGGACTTTTTAATAATAAGACTAATATCTTTTAATTCTCGGATTATTTTTGGATTTGATTCGTAAAACCGAATGTTTCTTTTTCTCACTTTTACCTTGTTTTTCTTGGGTAAATAAATTATTTTCTTGTTACGTTTTGTAAGAGCCTAAACACGTTACAAGATAATTGGGTTGCTTGTCCTTTGGATATATTAATTTTGGCATAAATATTTTAGAAAACTTTGTTTTTTTAAATTTAAATTCCTCTAGTTTTTTTATCTTTTTTAGATTCCAAGTATCATTTCACATTTAAGAAATCTTTAGTGAAATCAACAGGCTTTTTTTTACAATGTCATCAAAAGTTGTTGTTGTTGTGGGGTTTAACGCCATTTTTCAGCACGATAGGCTATACATGGCGGCCAGTATTAATGGTGGAGGAAGAACCCGGAAAACCCCGGAAAGAACCACCGACCCACGAGAAGCTACTGGCAGGCTTTCTCACATGCCCACATTGGCTGAATCTTAGACTCGAACCGCCGCAGACAGAGGTGAGATGGCAGTGATCCGTAACAAAGAGCGCTTTAGACCACTCGGCCACTCGGGGCCCCGTCATCAAAAGTGGATATCTGTCTTTCAAATAATACCCAGAAGCATTTGGACAGTTTGAAAAATGATTAATTGTTTCAGCTTGCCAGAAAATATGACCTTTCTGAGGCAAAAGCTTCTTTAGCGAAACAAGAAATAAAAAATAGTTTGGTCCAGTATTTGGTGGAAAAAGATATTTTGGATAAAGGTGTTTCAGTTTTGATCAGTAAATATGTATCAGACTCTGACATAAAAGGAATTATGAAAATCTCAGTAAATTTGTACTTCTTGAAGAGTTCAAGAACCTAATCAATTGTGACATTAAGTGTTATCTTGATGAACATAAGGTCGAAACTTTGGAAAATGCTGCTCGCACTATTGACAAGTATTTCTTAGCTCATAAAGTTTCTTTTGTAAATAAGACGTGTACTCAGCAGTCTATTTCAGCCTAATACAAGCCCATGTAAATTTCAGTTGGGAACAACTTTAACAAATCAAGCTTATGATAAGTTTCATAATAAAAAAATTCTTATCTCTTCGTACGTGTACCTATTGCAAGAAGAAATGACATGTTATTTCTGATACTAACTGAAAACTAAGCATCAGAATCAAGACAGGCCTATTCAGATGCTCTTATTTCTAAGAGGTCAGGGTTACGGAAATGTATTGAAAGCAGTACATTTGTTGGGTCTAATAAACCCTAGTCTCATTTTATTATGGAGAATTATGAACCATTCATGTCGAAGGGTTCTATATCACTCTTGGGTGATTCGGCCAATCCTATCCCTATTAAAATTTTAAAGTACACAGGAGCTTCTCAGACTCTTTTATTATCAGGTACTTTGCCTTTTATTGAGAAGTCTTCTTTTAATGAGAGTGTTCTTATTCAGAGAGTACGGCTTTGTTAATGTACCTATCCGTTGTGTAAATTTGTCATCAGACTTAGTCTCAGGAGCCATGACATTGGAACAATGTCTGCTTTACTCCTTGAGGGCATTCATTTATTACTAGGCAACGACCTAGCTGGTGATAAAGTTATGGTTAATCCACTTGTAACTGACAAGCCTTGTTTAGATCAGAAAGTCTATCTTTTGAAAATGAATTCCATGATTCATACCCAGCTTGTGCAGTTACTATAGCTACGGTAAAGAACGTTCTTGAGAATGATGTTGATCAAGAAAATATTCCTTTAGCTGACACATGTATTGGTCCGGCTTTTGATGAGGTCATTTTCACTCCTTGTTTGGATCAATCAAAGGTATTGATCACAGTGATCCTCTTTTAACTACTCATTCTCTTGATTCTAATCAGGGTGATAAACGACAATCACTTTTCGTCAAATAAGAAAAAGATTCTAAGTTCATGTTTGTTTCAAGTGGACCATTAGTGAAACTGAAGCCACTGAAGTACCTGATTGTTATTTCATTAAAAATGGAGTTTTTATGAGAAAATGGAGACCTCCCAAGATACCTGCTGGTGACGAATGGTCAGTGAACTATCAAAGTGTAGTTCCAAACTCGTACAGACAGGAAATACTTAGTCTAGCACATGCAATAATAAGATCAATCACAAGATCTTGAATCACTTCTATTGGCCAAAAAATTAAAAGTGATGTTTGTAAATGCTGCAGATCTTGTCATACTTGTCAAATGGTAGGAAAACCAAATCAGAAGACACCTAAGGCTCATCTGCAACCGTTTCTGCATTTGACGAACCATTTAGCAGAATAATGGTATAATGTGATGGACCCATATCTAAGACCAAGTCAGGTAACCAGTACTTGTTGACAATAATGTGTGCATCAACAAGGTTTCCAGAAGAAACTTGTCCTTTGAGGAATATTAAATCTTAAACAATAGTAAACGCTTTGATAAAATTTGTTTTTTTTTAAACATAATTTTGCCTTCCCTAATCTGTCCAATCGGGTCAAGGGTCAAATTTTGGATCTGGAACTTTCCAGCTGGTTATGCTTGAATTTGGCATTCAGCAATTCATGTCAGAAGTGAAAGTATGGTTTGACAGAACTACAGTGGAGAAAGCATTTGAGTCTGGTAATAGAGTTCTGTCTCTTGCTTAGTCGTCAAACTTTTCTTCAGATTAGGTATTACGGCCCTTACAAAGTTAAGCAGGAAATGAATGAGTTAAATTATAATGATAGTGCTCCTGGGATGTAAATAATTTAAACAGATACCAATATATTGAGAGAGATAGCCAGGTTAAACATGCAAATTATTTAGTTGTTCCTGTCCCACTCAATTATTTAAGTGAAGAAATGCCATCGGACTCTACTGATTTTGGAGCGACAACTCTTCGAAATTCAGAAATTATGAATGATGTAGACCAGAAACTTTCACATTTGCAACAACAAGAAAGGTATGAACTTAAACAGACATTACTTGAATATGAGCCCTTATTTACTAATGTTCCTACAAGAACAAATAAAATCTACCATGACGTTAAAATTGTAAATTCCACACCTGTGAAACAACACCCGTACAGGATGGACCCTCTCAAACAGGAATGTTTGAAAACAGATATTCAATATTTGCTGGAGAATGATTTCATACAGCCGAGTAAAAGTGTATAGTTGTTCCGAAACCAAGTAAAACTTTCCTTCTGTGCGTTGATTATAGGAAGGTGAACAGTGTGACTAAAACAGATTCATTTCTATTACAATAACCGATGACTGCATTGATAAAATCGGAAATGCCAAATATGTCACCAAATGTGACCTTCTGAAAGGATTTTGGAAAATTGACTTGACGGAAAGAGCAAAGGAAATATCGGCATTAGTGACTCAAGATGGACTTTATCAATATAAAGTGATGCCGTTTGGGTTGAAACGTTCGCCTAGTACTTTTCAACGCCTAATAAACATGTTTACATCTGGTCTAAATAATTGTGATACTTACATCGATGATGTCATCATTTACAACATCACCTGGAAAGAACGTTTAGCAACAAATCAGAAATTCTTTCACAGACTCATGCAAATTTGACAATTAATTTATCTAAAAGTGAGTCTTGCCGTACTTCTGTAACATTTCTAGGACATATCGTGGGACATTGACAAGTTAAACCTATAGTTGTTAATGTCAAGGCTATCTCTGAATTCCTTGTGCCTATCAGTAAAAAGAAACTGGTGCGATTTTTGGGTACGGCTGGGTACTTTCAGAAATTTTGTTCCACGTTTTCGATAATTGCTGAACCCCTGACAAATTTATTGAGCAAGAAAACAAAATTTCTTTGATCTGAAAAATATCAGGAGGCTTTTGTTAAGTTAAAGGCCATACTTAAGAGTGCACCAGTTCTTTCAGCTCCAAATTTAAGTCCATCATTTAAATTGTCTGTTGATGCAAGTGATGATGGGAGTGGAGCAGTATTGATTTAAGAAAAATATTGTGTAGATCATCCAGTGTGCTATTTTTCTAAGATATTAAATAAACGCCAGAGAAATTATTCCACAATCGAGAAGGACTGTTCAAGCATATTCAAGCTGGTTATGCTTGAATTTGGCATTCAGCAATTCATGTCAGAAGTGAAAGTATGGTTTGACAGAACTACAGTGGAGAAAGCATTTGAGTCTGGTAATAGAGTTCTGTCTCTTGCTTAGTCGTCAAACTTTTCTTCAGATTAGGTATTACGGCCCTTACAAAGGGGAAGTCGCACCCATATGTGATCTAATACATTTTTCAAGGACTCCCAGACGATTTTGTGATCTAGCACTCATGTGGGGGTCATACGTTCTGACAAGAAATATGTTGACCTTGACCTAATTGTAAGGCTTCATTTTGAAAAATAGTTTAGTGTAAGTCATTTCACATTGCATTATTTTCAGGTTGTCCTTTCTTATCTCGGTACTTGTAGTTATAATTTCAGGTCTGCTGCTGACAAAATCCAGAATAGTCTATTTTGGATGTTCATTGGTCCACGCTCTTTAAGGTTCGTCGTCAATGTGAAGGTGATAAATACAGGTAAAGTTGACGTCCATCTCTGTAAATTTAACATTATTTTTCAGCATCCGCATCAAGTTGTAGTAAACTAGCTGAAATATACAAATGTCAAGCTTTTATTCCTGTAGAAATAGTAATGTAAAGTTTTGTAACCTCAACGATCTTTCCGGGGGAAATTTTTGCTTGTCTTGTATATCGTTTGGATTTTCTTTTGAAAATGATTAATTTAGAGCAGAAAGCGCTCATGCAAGTTAGATACTAGTTTTGCACTGTTCATTATTAGTTTTGCTACGAGTCTATGTTCTTAATATAAGTAAGAGAAAAGACTAAAAGACAACAGGCTTTGTAAATTTAACAAAAAATTTATTTCCCTAGAATACAAAGTGATAATAAGAGAAAAAGAACTTACTGTATTGCGTATTAAGTCTCAAAATATTCAAAACATTACAGACACAAGTCCTAATAATGTAAAATCCTGAATACAATTCAGTACAAGTCCTGAAGAAATCCAAAACCTGAAGGAAATGACGTATCTGTTATAGCTAATAGAGTGTTGATGTGTCAACAGTCTTTCGTTGAATCACATTAATATGATTCACTTAGGAAACGCCAAAACTTTGACCCACATAAAAATATTTACCTCTTCTATTAATAATGGTCCTAATATTAAGCCCATACACACAGAGAATAATTTTGCTATTTATTAGTTGTTTACAATGAACAAAATCAAAATTCAGCTTGGGTAAAGCAGAAATTAACTCAGTCACGGACAAGGTCAAGTCAAACATACAATGTTACATTACAATAGCAGCTGGGGCCCCGAGTGGCCGAGTGAAAGCGCTCTCCGTTACGGATCACTGCCATCTCACCTCTGTCTGCGTGGGTTCGAGTCTCGGATTCAGCCAATGTGGGTATGTGAGAAAGCTTGCCAGTAGCTTCTCGTGGGTCGGTGGTTCTTTCCGGGCTTTTCCCGGGTTCTTCCTCCAGCATTAATGCTGGCCGCCATGTATAGCCTAATGTGTGCTGAAAAATGGCGTTAAACCCTACAACAACAACAACATACATACATACATACATACATACATACATACATATATCATTAACCGAGATACTACGCCAGTATTGCCAAACAAAATATGTTTTATGTGTTCGTTTGTCTTTTGTCCATGTTTATCTTCAGTACTAAACTTAAGCCCAAACTCTTTTGTCAATTTGGTATTTTATAGCTTATGTATGAATGTTTGATAGCATGTTTGTGTGAAAATATGAATACTCTCATATTCTCCCCTTCACCCCATTTTGGTTAATGTATGGTTATTGTATTTGGGCTTTTCTAGATGTTAATTTTGCTTACTCTACCTCCCAATTTACATCAGTTTCACACCGTCCGTAGGTGTTGGTGTTGGTAAGCAGAGCCGGGTGTTTGTCAGGAGGTATAGGTGACGGTTAGTAAGTCTATGTTGGTCAATAAGTGGGAGCGTGCGTCAGTCAGGATGGGTATTAGTCGATCTCCAACATCACGATAAATTCCCTTCTGTCCTCTAACCGTCCCACAATTTTAATCTTATGAAAATGTTCAAAAGTTGCATTACCCTTCTCTACAGAAAGTATCAAACTTTAATCTTTTAAACATTTTTAATATTACATCCCCTTTGTACCCAGACCTTCCCATATACTTCATCTTATAGACATTCTCTATATTAGCATTACCCTTGTGTCCCCACCATCCCCCAAATTTAATCCTATGTTCGTTTAGAATATTAAATTTAACCTGCCCCATGTTTCCAAAATGGCGGATGTAATGTTAATTCCCGTTGTCCCTTGAGACTCGTTTTAGGTGAGCATCTGAAGCGGAAGCCATTAATATGCTCGACTGATGTTTATACGAAAAACAGACTCTCTTACTATTAATATAAGTGGTTGATGTTTATATGAAAAACGGATACTCAAGCTTTTGTAGTAGACGTGTTCATGGTTGACATTCTTTTTGTTTCTGCTTTTGCTAGTATCTTCAGTGTCTTATCTCGATTATACGGTCATTGTTTTACAGGAAGACTTTCATTATGCACCTAAATGAGGTTCCAAAACATAATCAAGGAATGATATTTCGTGCCATTTTTGACGCTTCTTCGCTAATGTACTCTCCACCACTGCACGTTTATCTTTACGTCTGAGTTTATTTTTGTAAAGCTTTGCCCGTAGTAGTTCTCTACATTATTTAGTCTTTCCCATAAAAGAAAAAAAATTAACGTACAGTCTAAAATATCTAACTTGACCTTAATTCTAGTTCATGGTTCCTTCATTACTAAGTTCGTGTAGAATACATAGTAAGCGTCTTGCACACCCTGAGGATGCATTTTCTATGTATTTGTTTCTCTACTTCATGGCGTCAATCAGATAGCTGTAAATATGCCTTGTGTACAAGAAACTCATGTGCTATTAATCAGCAATCCCCAAACTTTGACAAAATAATGATACACTTGCACCAAAACACTCAAGCTGCACTTGTACCTTTCTTACAATTATGTAAATATTTTCCTGATGTCAGAAGCACTGGTACCTTTGTGTTTATTCTATCAGTGTGGTGTATTTTTGGCGAGGTGTAACTTTAAACGTATTGTTTAACTTATTGGCTCCATCAGGTTATCGGTGATTGGTGTTTTTATAAACGTCCGGTATGAAGCATTTGTCCAATGCTGTACAAATGACAGATATGACGAAGGAAATATCACGTCCGTTTTATCTCTATAACTGTAATTAAAAATTAGACCTCACTGTTCATCTCCGAAGAGCAGGGCAAGTCAATGCTGTTTTTGTGAGTATTCAACTATGAATCGGCACACCGCGCGGGAACGTGGGTTAGGAAAGCACAGCGTTACGGTCTGTCATAATGTGACACGGTAACATGACGTGCTTATTTTCTTTCCGTCAGAACAAGCCGATGAAATCTCGCCTATGCTCAGTTGATTGTCATTCTTCTGTAGCGCATCTTTCTCTTGTTTCCGCTAATGATGCTAAACTGATGGCAAACAAATTACCTCACTCCCTGTTGAACATGCCAGCAAAGTTATTAACTGCTTGCATATTTGTCGAGAGTGCTGACTCAAGCGCTATTAGTCTGAATTTTTAAAAGAAACATCCGACTTAATAAACTGTAGTCGTCATAGGATCTTGCATAACATATAGAAATTCTGTTTTAAAATAATACAGATCAGACTAGTTTTCTTCAAAACACTACCAAAAGGATTTAAGACGCCGATAATCAGACTACGTATAACGAGACAGCAGAGCATGACACCAAATAAAATGTCTAAGTGTATGAACCTCTTATCATGCGTGTAACATATTAAGGGTGGTTTGTTTTTAAAAGATTTTTCTTTTGGTCTCGATAATTAAGCAATGCGTCGTATTTGCTGATTTATGGCTCAGAGATTAGCGTATAATTTGATCCAGAGTTAAGTACGCTGATCAACGATAAAGATTGCATGGTATAACTAGAGGATAGTTATATAATTTTACAAAATTATAAGTGTGATTCTTCTTCTCTTTTCCTCAGCCGTATTAATATTACCCCAACTATCGGATCAAGAGAAGTTATGATGACTGCATTCACAATATATATATATATATATATATATATATATATATATATATATATATATATATATATATATATATATATATATATATATATATATTCCGAAGCAGCTGTTAAAGAGTATGGTCTTGCATATTGTGTATGAATGAGACAAATTAAATATTTTTTTCACTGATACTAAATTCAAAAGATTACATTTAAAAATGTATTTCCTGTTAATGTGATTCACAGCAGTAATTCTACATCTACCAATAACCCTTTCTTACGAATAATTGCCGATTATATCTATTTGCGGATACGCATATCCTAAAAGTTAGTCTTCGTCAATACAACAAAAAAAAAGTCGTACGAAAATTACAAATTTTGAAATTAAGCCATGTCCTAATTTGAACAGTCTTGAATGTACTATAAGCAAGAAACGTTGAGGTCTAGTTCAGGAATACAGAGTCCCTCACTATCTCAAAAGAACGAGAGTCCAAAGCACTTAATGGTTCGATCAGTATTATTTAATGACAATTAGCTCCCTTTATTCCCTCTGTCCAGTTTTAATACGCTCACACAGAAACGGCCCTAGGATGTGCTGGCCTAAGGCAGCGAGCAATGAGCGGAGACCCAAGCTAAAAAATTGCATTGCGGAGTTGATTTCTGTCAGCAGCGCGCGGCCCCTGAAAGCGCCGGGCCCAAGGCGGTTGACTCGTTTGCCTTGCCCTAGGGCCGGGCCTGCGCTCATGCTCTCCATTCCAAAGGGGAAGATCAACGGATGTATTTCAATGTCATGCGTGCAAACGGCAAAATAGTTGCAGCGTCTTACCCTAACGAATCACGGTTCCTTTACGTTTTCTCAGATGTTGGTAGCACTCGCCTGTGGGTTAGCTCGTTTATTTTATGTCCCATTCCCCCTATAGCAAATCAATATAATTACAAAGAGCTTCTTATCGGTCTTCGTATGACGCAGTGGCGTCACTCGGGTTGGTGTCACCCAGTGCGGTAGCTCATGGTGTCACCCCCCATGGTCCTCCTTCCGTAACAGACCATACAGAATCCTTAGTAATGTCATTTTTGTGTCACCCCCTCTGATGGTGTCACACGGTGCAGTCCGCACCCCCCCCCCCCGCATCCCCCTAGCGACGCTACTGCTGTGCCTGCTAGTCATGTATTTAACTATGATCGGTTATCCGCTTATGAAATCCGACTAGATCGAGCAGTGTGTGCTCTGTAAAATTTGCAATTTTTTATTTTGGTGTCACCCCTCTGAGATGGTGTCACCCGGTGCGGTCCGCACCCCCCACCCCCACCCCCCAGCGATGCCACTGAACTATGACGAATCACCATATCATATTTATATTTGACTTAAAACATAATTTCTCCACAGGCACGAATGTGTCCGGTTTGCATTGGTAATTTGAAATGGACTAGGATCAGATAAACTTTCGTTCTCTCTTTCTCTCTCTCTCACACACACACACACACACACACACACAGATGTCTATACATATATTCATTAAACTGACAACGAACATTGCGAAGCTAGTACCTAACTCGTCTGAGAGCTTTCGACTGTTTAATGAGTCTTTTTCAAAGGCAAATACAAAACATAGACAAGACAAACAAATAAAACAGAAAAGCGGTTATGTTTGCGAAACATAACCGCTTTTCTGTTTTATTTGTTTGTCTTGTCTACGTTTTGTATTTGCCTTTGAAAAGACTCGTCAAAGAGTCCAAAGCGTTCAGGCTATTTATATACTAGTTTCGCACTGCTCGTTGTCAGTTTATTAAACTTAACTTCTAAAAACGTGTTTAGGCTAGAATAAACAGTAACACAAGAAAGAGTGAAAACAATAAGCTTTGACAAATTTAACAAATATTTTATTTCCTTGGAAAATACTGTAATTTTTTTTTTTTAAAAATGAGTACTTACGGTTTTAAGAATCAAATCCAAAAAAAATCCAAGAATAATCCACGAATAAAATTTAAGAAGTCCTAAAATTGAAATGTTCTAATGAAATCAAGTTCGAGTTCCTACGAAGAATTCAAGATGAAAGGCGATGACCTATGCTGTATCCTGTATTGTGTTGTGGTCTACAGTACCTTGTAGAAAAACAATTAGTAATGCTCCGGTTTAGGAAATCCGAATACATTTTTTAAAGAAATAATTTTGTTCAAGAATTCTGTATCAGAACTCAAAATATTGCCAGAGAAACGAACTAATTAATTCTTTTTAGAATCCAAATAATTTGAATAAACATTAAAGTGTAATTCCCAAAATGACACAACAAAAGAAACACCTTTACGTCTCAGTGTTTAGAAGCCCAGCTGAGACTATTTCTCTAAAACGATGGTTTAAAACTCGAATTTTACGCAAAATAGATGCCAAATGATTTGTATTCTCTGTCTGTCTGTCTCTGTCTCTCTCTCTCTCTCTCTCTCTCTCTCTCTCTCTCTCTATATATATATATATATATATATATATATATATATATATATATATATATATATATATTTATCATACAGCCCAATATTTAACTTACACGTAGAAGCTTGAATTATAATCGTTTATTATCGTTTACTGACCTCAGCTTCCTTTACTTGCCAAAGGCAGGAATGAGGACGAACAAAAACCTGTAGAGCTAGAAGGCGTTTCAATTAATTTAAACAGAATGTACACCTGCTGTTGATTTTAAAGGCGGGATTGCCAGTCAATTTGTATTTTCGCACCTCGATTTAGATACTGAAAGATTTACATGCATTCAAACCAACCCCAGGCCATTAGAAAGAATAAATACAATAACAAAATTTGGAACTCTGAGTGTTTTTCAATTACATCTATCTATTCTGTAATTTCACCAGATCCTGAACTTGGAGTGATTTAAGTTTTGATGAGATAATTAGCTTTCGCTCATCAAAAGTAAAAGCTGAATGAGAGTGGAAACGCTCACCATCTTTACAGCGTCAAATACTTCTATCTAGCAATCTCGTGCAGGTGCTTCGTGGATCCGACGTGGGATGGACAGTGTTAACTGACAGAGCTGACATGTCCCGAATGATTAATGAGCTACAATTATTCTGCATATAGCAAGCAGGTTATCGCGGCCCAGCGATGTGCTTCAACTTCCCAAATGTTTGAATTCCATCGAAGGTTGACAAGTCAGTCTAAACAAACCCATTCTAGAAAGCTGATGTCTAATGGAAAATAAAGAAATTCTGGAAAAGAAACAAAATATCTCTGTACTATCTGTACTGCAAAAACAGAACTTCCTCCTGTTTTTCAATTCTTGTAAAGAAAAATCAATTTGAGGAACAGAGATTTGTACCTAAGACAAAAATTATTTGTATGCAGTTTTTATTTTCTTGACTTTATTTAAGGTGAGCAAATCATAAAATGACATTTAGTGAAATCGAATGAAAGTAAAAGCCTGCATCATACAAAAAGCAAGGGTGATTGAAAACGTAATGTGATTGCCATGCTACATCATACAAGAAACAAAGAAGTTTGAAAATGAAACATTGTTGCTAAATCGTACAACCAAACATGGATTATTGCAAATGTAACGTTCAACTACAAGTTTACCAATGTTGAGACTTAAGTATTTAACCTTGATACGTCTTTAATCGTGACATTTTAGCTGGAAATGTGTACTATCATATTGGCAATGTGTACTATCATAGTGGAAATGTGTACTATCATATTGGAAATGTGTACTATGATTTGGGACCTGTGTACTATAATATCGGAAATGTGTACTATCATATTGTAAATGTGTACTATCATTTTGGCAATATGGACTACAGGTATCATATTGGAATTCTGAGTTTGGAATTTGAGTCAAATGTTCAGATTTTTGTAATACGAGACCTGGGTCCTGTTTCACTACACTTCTCCTCAAACTAACACTTTGCGTTACCTTTCGCATGCATTTTTCAGACAATAGGAATATTTCTGTCATAAGTAAATATATGGATGATACACATTCATACTTAAGTTTCAAAGTGGTACACGAAGAAGCCATTTTAAACTTGAAAAAGAAGGGTTGGGGAATTTCCCAAATTTCTGGAAATCCTCAAAACTTTAGCTGCGATAAGGCAAACACCCTACGAAGAAAAGTCATAACTTAATGACTATTTTCATCACCACTGCCTGCTGGGTATTTCCTAAAAAATAATCATTACTTCATTCTAGATATTCTGTAAAACAAAAAATAATCTTCATCGTTACGTTACCAACCATGCGATAAGAAAGCAATTGTAAAATCTCGATTTGAGCAGAAAACGTTTCAGATCATGAATGAAAATGAAGCTAGCCTTACTGACACATTACAGAAAAATGTCGTGTGATGTTACATATCTCAAAGACGCAATTCATGTTAATGTACAGACATTACTTCTACTAATATTACTACTACTACTACTACTACTAGTACTAAGATTCTATTAATTACAAAACCTGTGCCAACTTTGAAGCAAGACATACGATATAAAGCGGCATTTTCGAGAAGCAGCAAAAATACTTTGTTGGGTGATTGACATCTCAGGCAACGGATAGTAATGTTATCTAGCGGTGGGAAAAACGGCCAGAAGTAGTCGTCCATTCAGTACACTATTATTGTGTTTGATAAAAAGTTTGTCACTCACATGCCTAATCATTTTACACCAAAACATGCAATTAATTCCGTTCTTTTTAATTATCGACATTTGAGTGGACTTTTCAGAAAAATACCTATATGATTTTATCGGTTCATATGTTTTCCTCAAGACTAAGAATGATAGGTATGTATTCTGACAGGTATGGGTGCACCTAAGTAACAATAGCATTAATAAGTCTTAGCTAATTGGTCTAGTTTGGTTTGGCGCTTTACGGCACAGCTACATAGGTTATTTAGTGTCGATGCACCTGGAGTAAAGTGCCTTGCCCAAAGTCACACAGAGGCAGCAGACCCGAGCGGTTTCAATACGAATTAGAAATCGCGCCCTTTCGGTCTCGACTTCGGTTAGGTAACCTTTGAGCCGCCGCGGCTCGTACCTCCATTCGACATAAACAAATCCGCAGGGGGTCCCCAAATGAATGGATTATTTACAACTTGAATTCCATGTTGAATATATATATATATATATATATATATATATATATATATATATATATATATATATATATATATATATATATATATATATCGTTAGATTCTTCACACAGTAGATGTAGTTTTTAGTATGTTCATTCAGTGTTTCGTGGTTTTAGTCACTATGACAAAGACAATAAAAGCACTGCGGCAATTGAAAACAAATTATTTGCGTGAACGAAATGTAATTTTGCCATGCAAAATACCTTAAATAATAACGAAATATGAAAGCAGACGAAAATCCCAGAATCAAACGACGTCTCCATGACTATTTTTCCTAATACATTTTGGGAAGAATATTTTTCTTCATTTTCCTCTACCTTTCTCCTTCTTTTATCAGACCTGTTCCGGTCAAGAAGAGGTTGAAACAAATACAGGACACAGCCATGCCACACTCAATAGTTGTTGTTGTTGTTGTGGGGTTTAACGCCATTTTTCAGCACGATAGGGCTATATATGGCGGCCAGTATTAATGGTGGAGGAAGAACCCGGAAAACCCCGGAAAGAACCACCGACCCACGAGAAGCTACTGGCAAGCTTTCTCACATGCCCACATTGGCTGAATCTTAGACTCGAACCGCCGCAGACATAGGTGAGATGGCAGTGATCCGTAACGAAGAGCGCTTTAGACCACTCGGCCACTCGGGGCCCCCCACACTCAATAGAACATTGCTTTAAAAATTATAAAGGAAACATTTATTTTTTTAAATAAGTATTACGTGTTTAAACATTTCATAATTTTCCTTCACGGATCTGTATTTCATAATTTTCCTTCACGGATCTAAACGAATCTGTATTACCTTGTTTATTAATTTTTTTAAATTACGAGACAAACTTTTCCAGATAAAAATCTTTTAATGTTAGGCTTGAATGAAATGATTTCTACTTTCGTCTACTCTATCTGAAATCTAAAATGGCAATATTAATATGTCAGATACAGTATTAAACATTATAGGTAGTAATGTTAAAGGTCATTCGTGGCTATGAAGAAATAAGTAGAAATAAACAATCCAATAGAAATATAAAGAAATACATAGAATCCCACAATCCGATAGAAATATCAAGAAATAAGTAGAAATATATATAGAAATATATAGAAATAAGTAGAATACATATATAGAAATATATAGAAATACATATAATTCCACAATCCAATAGAAATTTGAAGAAATAAGTAGAAATACACTATCATATAGAAATATAAAGAAATACATAGAGTTCCACAATCCAATAGAAATATAAAGAAATAAGTAGAATTACACAATCCAATAGAAATATAAGAAATACAAAGAGCTCCATAATCCAATAGAAATATGAAGAAATAAGTAGAAATACACAATCCAATAGAAATATTAACAAGGAAGTTGAAATATAGAGTACAAATGAAACAATTAGCAACGCACACTCCACCAGTTATATGAAGAAACGAGTAGAAATTAGAAATACACAATTCTAAATATATTTTCCAATAGAAATAGAATGCATATCCATGAAAAATGTTCATTGAGCACATTTCCTCTCAGTTTGACAGTTTTAGATCTCAGAATTATGTACGCTTTCATAAAATAGAATGCATTACTATAAAAGCATCGATCTACGCTTTACTAAAAAATGCATTGCTATAAACACATCAATGTAAGCTTAACGAAAAAAATTGCATTTATATAAAAGCATCGATGTACGTTTTACTAAAAATAATGCATTACTTTTTACTAAAATGAATATGCGTTGTTATAAACACATCGATGTACGCTTTACTAAAAAGAAAATGCATTACTATGAACGCGTTGATGTACGCTTTATGCTTTACTAGAATGAAAATGCACTGCTATAAACGCATCATCGTACGCTTTACTGAAAAGATTGTGCATTACTATGAACGCATTGATGTACGCTTTACTAAAAAGAAAATGCATTACAACAAACGCATCGATGTAAGCTTTACTGAAAAGGTAATGCATTGCTATTAACTCATCGATGTACACTTTACGCTTTGCTAAAAAGAAAATGAATTACTGTAAACGCATTGATGTACGCTTTACGCGTTACTAAAATGATAATGCATTACTATACACGCATTGATGCATTCTTTACGCTTTCACTAAAAAGAAGATGCATCGCAATACACGCATCAATGTACGTTTTACTAAAAAAATGCATCACATTAAACGCATTGATGTACACTTTACGCTTTACTAAAACGAAAATGCATTGTTATAAACACATCGATGTACACTTTACTAAAAGGAAAATGCACTGCTATAAACATATCGATGTACGCTTTCCTAAAAAGAAGATGCGTTGCTAATAAACGCATCAATGATCAAGCAAGGTGTATAGAATTAAAATTCGTGTTTTTACTCAGAAAATATGGCAAGCAGAAACAAAACGTTTCATAATTTTTCAATCCAGTATTACGTGACATTGCCTGCTCCATCTCCTTTTCCGTTTTATGTTTTATAAAAATTTGGAGATGGTGTTTTGCGTTTGCTTGGGTTGTTGCGTTCCTAATTTATAAATATTTTCAGAAAAAATATTGAGAGCAAAATATGAATTTATTAAATTGTACTCTCTCTCTCTCTCTCTCTCTCTCTCTCTCTCTCAATGTGCGTGTGTGTATCTACAAAATATTTTACAGCGATGGTAACATATGATTTTCCAATGTTTCGGCCCAGGCCAGCCTTCGTTTGATGAAGAAAATAAGACGTTTAAAAAATATTCATAAACTTGACAGGAAATCCTGAAAAATTAACATCACATGCACGGCAAAACATAGGAAACATAAACTTCACGAAGAAATTACCACGTTTCCACATCTCTCAGCTGTGATAATCGAAAGGAATTTTCAAAATTTAATTGGAACCACATAAAGTGATGTGAGTAGAGACATTGATTAGCACTTGAACAAGATAAGCGTAAAGTGGTGGAAAAGGCATACGGAGTGACATAATTAAATAAAATATATACCCCGAGAATTATATCCCGGTAAAAGCTTTTGCGAAGAAAACTTCGTAAGGAAACTGTTCTAATAGATCTGCATAAAGGACAAATCTAAAAATGATTAAACATTCAACAACAATAACGACAACAACAATACTACTACTACTACTACTACTAATAATAATAATAATAATAATAAATAACAATACTAATGCTAATAATAATAATAATAATAATCATTATTATTATTATTATTATTATTATTATTATTATTATTATTATTATTATTATTATATAATAGGATAACATTTGGCATTTAAACAAATGTTCCATATGGTTCTCATCAAATGTATTCAAACTACATATGTATATACATCAGTAATCATACTTTACAAGTAAAACAACAGAAATGACAAGTAATATGGTTCCTTTAAATATGGCGAGGGAGGAAAATACCCATTAGCCAAAAAGTACTCATTAAACAAGGACTTGAATATACTGCCAAATTAGTATTCCAAAATTTTGGACCCGACACAGCAAGGATTTAATAGAAATATTAAGAGCTATATCATAAAGGAAAAAGATGTTCTGAAAGAAAAAAAAATCCGAACATATCAGTGGTGATATAAAACAGATAATCAAGTACAAGGCCATTGACCGTTGTGTACATCATGCAACTTTTTCTCAATGCAGAACGTTAAAAGAAATGGTAGTTAATTTAATACTGACTAGGGTTCAGTGTTGGTGTGAAAATACCAGAATTAAAATTATTTCTGAAGCTCATTTTTTGCAATTTATTTTATTTTCTCTGTTTCAGCGGTACTGCTTTTTACACAAATGATACACCTATACTCTGTTACATATAAAATATATCTACAGTAATCTAGTTAATATTGTTACATATGTAGACAATAGCTATTGAAATATAATTAGCATAGTTAGATGTGTAAACTATATATACAGTAATCTAGTTAATATAGCTAGATGTGTTAACTATATATACAGTAATCTAGTTAATATAGCTAGATGTGTAAACTATATATACAGTAATCTAGTTAATATAGTTAGATGTGTAAACTATATATACAGTAATCTAGTTAATATAGCTAGATGTGTAAACTATAACTACAGTAATATAGTTACATATGTAGACAATAGCTATTGTAATATAATTAATATAGTTTGATGTGTAAACTTTATAGTAATCTAGTTAATATAGTTAGGTGCGTACACTATATCTGATGTTATATAGTTAATATAATTCGATGTGTAAACTTTATATGTAGTAATATAGTTAATATAGTTAGATGTGTAAACTATAGCTATTGCAATATAGTTAATATACTTAGATAAAATGACGTCAATATTCCGAGTAAAGTGAGGCCTGTCCCTAGGTTATGAAAACGTGACATTATGACTGACTGGTAAGCACCCCTGTAAACAATAACAAACCGTGCAGATGAAAATCTTCTTGAACAATGCTTCAGTTTCTCTTAACTAAAAGCTGTACATTTTTCAGCTGTCATTTTTTTAGAACTAGCTTGATGCAATTATCAACAATAACAAAAAACTGAATAGAGTGTATTTAACGTCATGTTTGATTTTAGTGAAGACGAAGAAAACGGGTTGAAGGAGGGAACTTATGCCCGAACCGTATATTTTTTTAAGTGTGGAAACAACATTAACGGATCCATTACATGATGCCTGATTCCCCCCCCCCCCCCCCCGCCCGAATATGTCAGAAATGAAGCTAGATGGTTTTCCAAGGTGAGAGTAAATCACGTCATCAACACTCAGCACGCCTCATTTGGGCTTCGGCGGACACACCTCCCTTGAGTGATGGATGGACAAACTTGAACCCTGCTGCCAGAATCCACTGGAGTTCGACCAATGAGAGCTCACTTTCACACCTCTACTGCTGAAACCGCTTTCTATCCGTGTGGGGTTTGATTGTCAAGCAGCTTTCCTCTCCCCCTCGTTATCACTTGATTTTGGAGGAAAAAGAAACCGTCTTATTGTATAGTCGAAGCTTTATCAGTAGAGAATAGAGGGGATATAGGAAACCTCTTATATCCCTATGGATGTCAACAACCCTATGTCTGTGCGAGCCAATGCTTTCAGCATCTCTTCGCTTATGTCTGGACAGTTGACGGATGCAGTTTTCGGGGGATTCGGGTTCTCTAGTGTCCCCACGCAGAGAAGTACGGATTGTTATTTTGATTGGGGACAAAGTATGTACGGTCCTGGGATGAAATCAATGGAAGGTAGGAATGGCTGAGCACCTTTCTTCACCATTTTTTTAACACTCGGATTTGTATCATGTGTTTTATGTTCAATCGCCGTCCTGGAAAGATTCGACTGTAGATGTGAGGATGAACATTTCCTGAACGACTAATTAAATGTCTGGGAGGAATGGAATACCTAGAAATTTTGCGATGAAGGAAACGACAACACCAATTGATGTGATAAGAATGTGTTACATAAAATGTGATGACGATATTGCTGAAAGAGCAAGGAGTGACTGGACAAGGAATACCTGACTTAGTATTTAGGTCCACGAAAGGGGCTCTTCGACGAAATCAATCAGATTTTGTTGTTACAGAATGGGCTTTATCCTTTTTTTTTTAAAGGAAATGAAAGTTATTTTATATTTAATGTACATTTTACACTCATTCATACATATATATATATATATATATATATATATATATATATATATATATATATATATATATATATATATATGAACGACCTTATTTAAACCCAAACTTCGTTAATTCATGTTACAATGAAATCGTGCGAAGCGACGATACTGGAGACTGTTTCAAACCATCGTAGTTTTTGTAATTCATCAGTTTTTTTCTGAAATATATTTAGGTATTTGTATATTCCAAAAATTTATTTGACTTCATAGTTTGATGAAGCATTAAAATCGTGCAAAGGAATGCAAACCTTTACTTAAGTCACGATGGGGCATCCTATTCGTCGAGGTGGGACTCGTGAAGTCCAAAACTTTGACATTGTGGGACTCATGAAATCCAAACTTAAATTATTTCGCATAGATGCTTTACAATAGAAGGGTCAATTGCAGAGTTGCTTTGAGAAGAAAAAAAAGTACCTGAAAAAATGCAAATATGACAAGCCTTTGACATAATTTTGGAACGAAATTTCCTTAATTTAATTGGTTGGAATTTATAGTAGTTATTATGTCGGTAAATTTATTAATCCAGCGTTACGTGCTCGTCTTACACGAGTTCATTATATTTTGATTTAACTTTCTTTCGTAGAGATGCCTGACCGTTTTCAAGTTCAAACAATTTCAATACAAAAGTAAATACAGCTATTGTTATTGCTCAGAGATTAGTATTGTTTACCATTCAGGTACCGACTTCCATGTTTCAGGTACTTTCTTCTTTTTTTTAGTGCGATTAGGATTTGTATCAGGAGTGCTTGATTGTATCGTTACTACTTGTATATGGTATGTAATTGACAGCATGAGACAGCATGGGCAAACATCGCATTAAATGCGCGTTAAAACTTCCAATCAAAATTAAATTCTTAATCGCAGAGGTAAACAAGCTTTTTTATATATATCACAGCCATTAATAGAGCAAAATAATCAAATATGTACAGGAATTTATATCGTAAATCATTATTTTAAGATGGTTTATTTTTAGCTTTTAGCGAATGACAGTAGTCCATTTTACATTCCCCAGATTTATCTTGTGTAAACTGATTACCGTAACTTCAACACAAAATGCTTAAAAAGCAAAAACGTGCAACAATGAACCACAAAATTCAAAATTCATTGCATTTTATATAATAATAAAATCTTCATTCAGTAGCTGAAGTTGAGACCAATGATTTTTGCATATGTACACTGAAATTCATCAAGTTTATTTCTAAGCCTCATATTTTTCTTTCGTTTTCAGATTCGCGTGTGGGAAAAAAATATATTTTGTCAGATGGATAAAAACAAATGCATAAAATTTGTTGCATTTCATAAATAAACGCCTTTTAAGTTCTTATCTGATGCACAAACAAATCTAAATTGTAGTTACAAATTAAAGTTTAAAAAACGTATCATTTGCTCTTATTATTATTATTAGTAGTAGTAGTAGTATTAAGATTGTTATTATTGTTCTTGTTGTTGTTAATATTTATTATTATTATTATTATTATTATTATTATTAAATAATTTTTAAGTTAACGTACACAAAACTGCATCAGAACACCAGGGTGCTTCAGTGATTTAAAGAAAAAGAATTCAGAAATACTCACTAGCAAGGATTGGCTACCGTTTGATACATATAGGACAAATACAACAATGAATTACAGCCCTACCGATCCCTCAGTATTTGTCAGTTACATTTTAAAGACATGACAGGACTGACAAATAAAAAGTAAAAAATGATAAAGCATGTTTACACTGAAATAATCAAAAGGGAAATAGTGTGTCTTGGGCAAACTAGACGTTGCATGAATTCCAAATATGAAAAATAAAATAAAACGTTTCACAATTTTTTAACCTTTTAAATAAACCATGTAGTAATTGATTGTGCTGACCTAACCCGAACAGATTACATTTCATATGTCAAACAAAGATAATTGGAACCCTAAACATCATCCGAGTTTGTTCCTGGTTACGAATGAAATCGTTTAAAACGCTGTCATAATACAGTTCTTAGTTAAAGAGTTGGATCAAAAATGTAACTTTGCTTTTCAAAACACTGCCTTCCGTGTAATCAGTGTGTAGTTTATTGTGTAGGTGGGGAATTTTTTATTAAGAGGGATATTTACCATTTGTAGCATGGTTATTCTAGGACCAATCGGTTCATTTTATCCTGTTGTATCTTTTTTTCTGATATGAATAAACTTGATCTCAAACTAAGTAAGAAATCAGAAAACTTGTAAAATGGAAACTTTATATTTGCAGCTCTATATGATATTCATTTGGCTTTTCTTCTCTTTTTTACAGCTTGCCTTCTTAATGCCGGAACTGGAAGACCGTTCTTTGATCCCTCCCGATTTGCGGATTCCTTTCAGGAAAATTTAACTAGAGCAGCCTTATCGGACTCCTTGTTGGAGAGTTCAAAACCGGAAACGGATATTAATTCTAATGACCAAACAAGTGAGTGTAATTCATGTCCGGAAAATGTGAAAACGAACGACGATTCAAAGAAACCTTTGCATCAAAAATTGATAAATGTCACTGCTCAGCTGGAAATGAAATCATTGTGGGATGAATTTGATGAGCTTGGAACAGAAATGATCGTCACCAAGGCTGGAAGGTAATAACTACTAGTACCATACAACTAGTCCTACATGTAATACATAGTACATGTTGATTTTGTTTAGGTGCTACAACATAAATATCAGCGTCAGGTCTTACATGTAGGACTAGTCCTACAACGTAAGGCGTATCACGTGACACTTTTGTTTTGGCAGCACCAAACCATAAATTACATGTTATACGCCTTACATTGTAGAATTGCCATATATGCCATTATTATTATCATTATTATTATTATTATTATTATAAGTGGTTACAGCGTCCGCATCAAATGCGGGAGGTCGCGGGTTCGAACCCCGGCCGAGTCTCACCAAAGGCGCTTAGCATTAAGAGGTTAGTGTTAGGACTGGTCGGCTTGGTATCAGGATAATGTGAGTGGGTGGGACATAATGCTGTATTCTGCAGCATGATGCCCAGTACTACTAGTCATCATTGTAAACTGCCGCACTGGCAAACATCGTAGCGATATGACTGAATATTTTTTTAAAACTACGTTAAAAATCCAAATCACACAGATTCATTATTATTATTATTATTATTATTATTATTATTATTATTGTGTGTGTGTGTGTGTTTTAGATTTTCCTGGGAAATTGCTTTTAGGTAAGCGAGTCAGTTTTTGTAAACACCCTGTTGGCTTTTCTTATACTTTGAAAGTAAACATTGCAATTTGAATATTTTATGTTTGCTGATCAAGAATTATTTTACATGTCCTTTCCTGGAACCTGGAAATTATTCTCATATTTGTAGCAGAAGTGTTCCTCCAAATTATGTTACAGTAGTCAAAATGCGGTTGAATGTAACTTTTGTATTAAAATTAAAAATGTACGTCTGTACTGTAATATAATGAAGGTTTTGATTTTCTTTAGGAGCCAAAGATACGAATTTAGTTTCTTTAAAGTGTAATTTATACCATTAGGCTATTGCAAGCTATTAGCTACAAATATTCCAATAATTATATCTACAAATATTCCAAGAATTATATCTACAAATATTCCAAGAATTATATCTACAGATATTCCAAGAAATCTACCTAAACACGTCATTTTCAGATAAGTGTTATCATACAGAACATGCCGTATATCGGCTTGCAATCTTGCTCGTTTCTGCCATGTAGTTATTTCTTAACAAGACTTTTGTTTTGTCCTTATTGAGGATCATACCATTTTCCTTGCACCATGTTTGAAGTCTGTTGACAGCATTTTATCTTGCACCATATTTGAAGTCTATTGACAGCATTTTATCTTGCAACAACCTCATTAGGAAACAACAAATGCTCTTAAGTTTTCTTGTCGTAAGATTATTCGTTTTATGCAAGGCTTTGACCAATTTTCTTATTGAACACTAATTTGCTTAAAACATATCTTATACTTTATAATCACATTGAAAAAATCTATACTAAAACACCAATAAATAATATTCATGAATAAATGTTTGTTCAGTTAAATTGTCGGATGGGATAATAGTTATTTGAAACATTAATTAGCGCTTCTAGTTACACTAACGTCTTGTTCTTACAAAAGGAAATGCTATAATAAAAAAAGAGAAGGAAGAACGACACGAGTCTCATCTGGGCTTCCTTGTCTGGATTCCTGACCAACAATCTGTTCTTAGCCACCGTTTTTATTTTCAAACATTACTGTTAAAGGCAAATTCAAGTGTGGACTGTCCGTCCTGCTCCATACAATTTCTATATTTTGGGCCGACCATAACTGATGAATTCAGTGTACCCTTCTGAAATTGATTCTAATCTCTGCCCATAATAAAACTGACCGTTCTTAAATTGGCTTTAATCTCATCCAATAGTATAACTAGTATTTACCCAACAAAATAATTGCTAAGAAATAAAATAACATGATATTACAGATTTATTACATGAACAAATAGAAAGGCAATTTAACACCATGACCAGCACGATAGCCATCCTTTTGGTAATACGTTATTCTTTAAGTTGGTGGTAAGAAAGTTTGATTGAAACTTCGAAAAAAAATATATATTAAATTGACTGGGCTTTAGACCTGGCCAGATCCATCCTCTATCGATTCAACGCATTGATTTATTCCAAATAGTCATTGATTATTATTCTGAATCTACTGCCTATTGCCCTCGGCTATTGAACTGCCATGCGAACTGATAACGCATGCATAAGCAGATCGTTCAAGACTGAAATGCAGCCCTGTCATGGCCATTCAAGTCTGAAAAACTGGTCACAGAAATGTTGCGGAGAAGAGTACGCTGGTCTAAGATTCTGAACACGTACGGAGAGAATGGGGTGTGGGTGGGGTCTTGGTTAGTTAAGTTTTAACGGCATTTGTATCACATTACTGGCTTTATAACACCAAGGTGATGGGAGTTAAGAGCCTTTCTGAAAGACACATTGGGTCAACCATTGGAAGGGTATTGAATCCAAGACCCTTGGGTAACAAGTCCAACGTTCGACCAAGTGAGCTACAGCAGCTTCCGAGTGAGAAGGATGACGTGACTGAGATTGCTACAAAATTGATAAATGGATAATTAAAAATTTTACTCAGATAAAAACAATTTTTTAAAATTTCCTGTCATCTAGTACCTCGTACACTTCTTGATGCAAATTTTTTAAAATGCATATTAAGATCTTTATACGAAAACCTCTTGTTTGAAAGTAAATGTATATTGGAGATATTTTTCCGCAAAACGGTCAATTTCAAGAAGTGAATACTACGTCCTTTTGTTTCCCCCCCCCCCCCTTCATTGATAACTTGAATCATGTAGAGAACACTGAAAGGTCTACAGATATTGCATTTAATGTACTTTTTTTATCATTAATGTACCAGTCCATTTCTCCGGTAAAGTCTTAAAATTTTCTAAATAGTAACAGCAGCAGCAGTAGTATCTGGTCTCACTATTTAATCAGTTGGAAAAAAAATACCGGTTAACTGACTGGTCTTTTGGAAATTTAGAAACATTTTCAAGCAATACAGGCCTTAATGGTATGAAGGAAAGTGTGATCATTTTGTACATTTCAATGTATAATATTAACTTCTCAAACAAGACAATCAATTTCACATTGTTTTAATCAGGTAGATTGTCGTTTCCCCCATCTCAAATTAAAGCGTACTACATTATAATACATTTAAAATGGCTCAAAAGGGATGAATGAATGAAAGAATACAAATTTGAAGAAAGAAAAAAAAAACAAGGAAGGAAAAGAAAGACATTTGCTTGAAAGAACACATTCCTATTTTTATTTTATATAAATGTGTTGCAAAACTTTATTATTTGTAATACTTTTCCAGATTGTAGTTGAATGCTTGTCCGAAAGAAACTTAATTGAATACCCGTCCGAAACTTAATTGAATATATGTCCGAAATTTAATTGAATACTTGTCCGAAACTTGGTATATGCACCACTTACTTCAATGTTATTAGTAGGACATATTTGACTGCCGACTTTCAGATCATTGGGTTTCGTCAAGTGGCAACCTGAATCGAAACATTGGCCTCTTGTCACGAGTCGCTTTATTTCAAACCATCCTTCAACACGGTATCTTGTCCGTCAGTAGGACTCCCAAGGGATCTACGATATTACAGCCCTTACCGAAGCGTAATGAGCATGAAATATATAAACAAATTGAGAACTGGTCCCCTGGGTCGTTATCTATCACTAAATGGCCTTTTGCACCCAGTCGCAGTAGGCTTACAGATAAGACCAGGCGTGTAATAGAGAAATGTCACGGCTAATTAAGACGAAAGTGTTACAACACTAGGACTTGGTAAGAGCGCGTGTGAAGTTTCCGACACCGAAGTAATAGGCTGTTTGATTCTTATCTTGATTATGTTACAAAATAAAGCCATATAATATGTTTGTTTTCCATTCAGTCATGACCATGACACACTGACGAATATGAAATAAGACATTTTCAGACCGTACGTTTCTGTTAAAAAATTTCCGTTAAGGTATCGACATGAAACAAGGTATCTATACAATATGCAAGAAAATGTTTCATGTTTTGATTTTATTACACTAGAAAGAAAAACACTGACGATAAACGGTTATCATTCTTCATTAATGCATTATATACAAACATATTATCGAACTTAAGTTATGAATACAAATGTGCAGACAGCGAGGATAATTCTTTTAAATGCATTTCGTATCATTCATCTGCTGGTATGCCCAAATCACTAAAAGTTACACACCATGCCTATTTATTTATTTATTTATTTATTTACATTAAAGAGAGGGGGTGGAGAAGACGAGAGAGAGAGAGAGAGAGAGAGAGAGAGAGAGAGAGAGAGAGAGAGAAAGAGAGAGAAATTTTAATGAAAATTCAAAATAGTTAAATTTTAATAAATGAGCGACGCGATTGTTGCGCAGTAAGTTTCCATATGTCAGTCACAATTAAAAAAAAAATAAAACTTGTCATTTAAATGAATATATTTTCAAGAGATAGTCTGTTACGGCTGCTACTTTCTGCAAAGTGGAGATTGATATCTTCGTCCAAACCATCGCTTTCATTGCCAAGATAACTGTAAAAACTTTTTTAAAGAATCTAATGCTATATTTTCTTAGCCTACTGTTTTTACTTCTCATTTTATTTTTATTTTTTTCTTCAAATATATGTGAATTAAGAAAAAAATGTGTTATCTTGTTCTTGCCACTTCCATTTCTATCTTCTTTTCTTCAAAGTTGAATTATTTTGCTTCCTTCTTTTATACCTTCCCGTCCTCGAATAATAATAATAATAATAATAATAATAATTAATTAATTATTTTCTGCATATTCCCTCATCATCATGACATTAACTTATGCTATGATTATTATTATTATTATTATTATTAATATTATTATTATTATTATTGTTAGTAGTAGTAGTAGTGGTACTACTAGTAGTAGTAGTAGAAGCAGTGTTATTGACTAGCAAATACGTGAATTTTACAAAAGCTGGTTTAACTCTCGACATCGTAGGTTTAGTTAGCTCCAAATTTCTAAATTTTCATTTCTGGTTGATGCCAGATCAGCGCTGTTTGGCTGTTAACATTTTTTATTGTCAGTATTGAAACAATATGAATTGGACACGAGTTGTTCAATCCATTTATGTTCTTTACCAAATGATACAAATTGCTCTCAAGATGAACGTAATTAAGTATAAAAACGTTAACATATTTGACATGCTTCTAAAATTATAAAATGTACAAGAAATATTTTCAAAATATTTGTACATGGTAAATTAAAAATTAAGTATTATTTAATACAAGTTGAAAATTCGAACAACTATGATCATAGGCCAAAATATATGTTTCCCGATACGTGCCGGTTTCGATAATATTCGAAAACATTATTATTATTATTATTATTATTATTATTATTATTATTGGTCTTCTCATCATAAACGATACCATATTAACATAGATATGGAACAGAGAGAGACATAAGTACATGTGCTTGGAATCTAACGTGCTCCATTTTCAAATGTAGGCAAAACAAACTGTATACTCCACCATATTTTCATGTAGACTTTGTGTTCAGACACGTTTTTTTTTCTTTTCTTCTTCTTCTTATTGCCCCCCCCCCCCCCGCACGAATTTGAATGTGAAAGCGGGTTAAGTGCTTTCTTTTATGCCTGAAAATAATTGTAAATTACTTAATTGAGGGTAAATATTGGTGAACGTAGCTCAGGTCGAAGGATAGCTACTCGATTAAATTATGCGCAGAATTTGTTCATCTTAAATTTAGCTGTGTGCGTAATAATGTTAAATAAATCAGTGTGATTACGTTACAGGCGTGAGTTGGATGAGGAGGACAGAATTTGTTGTATCAGCAATGACCTCATTTACATCTGACTTTGCCACAATCTTTAAAGTTAGATTTCTGAGCCGCGTGCCCCGCATTGTCCGTTTTCATAGCATCTTACTAATGTCCCATATTCAGATGTTCGATGATAATTTGCCTCTATATGTGAAGTGCAAGATGCCTGGAAAAGAAAGAAATAAATAAGGAAGGAAAGAATAAAATGAATATACCTAATTGTAATCATAAGAACTCTGATGTATATCACACCGTCATTTTATTTTGGGAACAAAAATACAAATCGCCACAATTATCATGATAGTCCAGAAACGTCTTTATTTTTTTAAAACATTACATTTCCATCTTGCACCATTTATTCTAAGAATTTTACATGGGTTACCTTAGTTTTTGTTATATTTACATATTACATAATTTTATAAACTTTACGGCTTAGATTATCTTGTTGTTCTTCGTGTCCACATTGCTTTGAGATGGTTTATCTTCCTAGTCGCTTCAACTTTGGTTGACAATATTGTGTTGAGATGCCGTTAAACGCTGCACACACACACACAGACACACACATACACATGCTATATATATATATATATATATATATATATATATATATATATATATATATATATATATATATATATATATATATATATATATATATATCGTGTCTTTTTATACATTTTCTCGCAATATTGTACATTCATTAAGAATTTGGTTTTTACTTTTAAAAAAATTATTTTTTATTTTTTATTATTTTTTATTGTATGTCGTTAGAATTTGGCAGCAAACTTTAAGGTGAACAAGTACTTTGTCCTTGTTGTCATTGTTGTAATATTTTCTGCAAAATTATATTTTACAGAAAATATCGATCGACCTTAAATCTGCTTCTTGAACAAAATCACAGATCCGCAGGCGGTAGTTGTATTTTTGTAAATGTTGTACCAAAGATTACTCTTTTTCTCTCTGTCGAGGAGCTATTATTGAAATTTCACATTATGTAATACTAGTAGTTTGACAGTATTTCGTATATTTATATTTTTAGAAGAACAATGCATTAACTTGCATGTTCGAAAGTCTTTTCCGGTAAGTAGAATTATTCGGCTTGCTCGGTGTTCGCGTATAGCATCACGTAAAATTATTATTTTCAGTATTATTCCAAATGACCGGAAATAAAACCTATACAATCCTGAAAAGAAAGGTCATCCTGCTGCTTTATAAGATCCGCATTTCTTTACAAAAAAAAAAAAAACAAAAAAAAAAAAAAAAAAACAGTAGTGCAAAATGAGGATTATATTTTGTTGTTAACCTTAATGTACGATTATATTTATTGTTGACCTCAGTAGAGTGCAGTATAAGGATATTTGTTCTTGACATTATTAAGAATGCAATATACGGATTATCTTTATCTTTGTCGTTTACCTCAGTATTTTTGCTTTTCAAGCAAATTTGATGTTGACCTCTAAGGAACTAGGTGGAAACTACAGAATGAATCACCACGTCAAATGCACAAAAGGGCCACATACGATAAATTGGTTCACAGACGGGAATTGTATCGATAGAAACAAGTATGGACGGGTTCCATACGGATAATTATCGTGCATGTCTGAAAACGGTTTCCTTATGTTCAATATTTCGAATTTTTTTAATCGATTGGAAATATATGTGCATTTTTAAACCACATTTGTTACACCATATTTCGTTTTAAAATTATTCATTAAAATACAAACATAAAAACAGTGAAATCGTGAAAAATGCTTGGTAGTTAATGATTTCTATTTCATCGATACAAACAGTTGGTACGGTATATGGCCGCCTTAATGGCACACATAGCTAAAAATTAAAAAATACCAATAAAAAAAAAACAAGTAGATTAAAGTGCTGATATAGAGAGTATACGTTCATCTTTGGTCGTCATAAATACTGGTGTTATTAATCAGGTCAACAATAAGAAGACGACACAAATCTGCTTCAACAATTCATGGAGTGTGTTTGTCGACAATATAAAACACAAAACTTGTGTTGCGAACCTGGCAGTCCTGACTAATTCAGTTCACCTTCTATTTTATGTCTTTGCATTTGAGTTATTGGTTTTATATCTGTGTATTTGAGTGATTGATATGAAAGGGATCAAGCGCTATCAATCGCAAGTCTGAGCATCTGAAATTTAGTACGGGTTTTTATTGAATTATCCACGTAAAATACGTGGATTTAGAGCTACGATAGAACGATGCACAAACTGAAAAATTGAGGCAATGTGAAAGTGTGAACTACACCATTAATAAGACAATACGTAAATGACGAAAGAAAAAACCAAACCAGGAGAGCGTATTCAACAACATTTGATAAATGGAGTGAAAAGCAATTTGACTGTATTCATGTTCTTATTTGTGGCATTATTTAGTAACTTGATTTCATTCTGTAATTAAACTCTAGACAAAACTCGATTGTTCTAATCTTTAATGAAGGGATGTCAGTGGAATCCGATGCAACTCCTGCAAGATGTAAAGGAGAGATAATTAATTAAGTTAATAATCAATAAACAGACTTCGAGATGAAGGGCAGATAGCTTTCACTGATAGGTACCTTTGGGAGTTAAGGTCAATAGATAAAAATCTGCGCGTACAGATTGATATGGAGTGGTTATTTTCAATGTCAGAAGTGGCCAGCTGACTGCTTTGTTTCTAGGTTGGTGTATTTTAAGGACACAGAGGTGTGTGCGGACAATGTCCACCATTATATCATATTCAAGGCAAACAACGAGAACTGAAAAAGTTAAACAGCTTAAGGAACACTATTTTTTAAATCTATTTTTTGTGTAGTAGGATGTAATATATAGGAGATAATGTACGAGTACTTATTTTAAACAAAATGTACGAATCTCGTTTAGTAATAGATATTATTCGAAAATTTTGGTAAGAAGATTTTAATCATGCATAAATGCAACCCATAAACTTTATTTGAAATAAGCCAAAATTAAAGATTCTATTTACCATTTTAGCATACATAAAAAAAACATTTAGCGACAACAAAACAACGTTTGCGCAAGAAAATAACAAAATTGTGAAATGAATGACTTTAAAATATATTCAGACTTCTCGAACATTACGCCTTCGCCATACATGTCCTTAGAACATTATGTAATTTGTGACTTCGTGCTAAATTATTATACGTGTGTAATATGGGCACAATATGATACGAGGTTTTTAACTTAAGTATAACAGAATTCGCGTCATAATTATTATAAACCTCTCCAAACAGTGACTGAATTTTGATGAGTAACCGTTATTTTGTAAAATCTCAGAGGGAAAGGTCTATAAAGCCTGATGTGTAACTGCTATATAAGATCTCAAAGTGACCTGACTTTTGATGAATAACCCTTATATAAGATCTCAGATGGACAAGTGTCTGAATTTTGATGGGTAACTGTTATATAAGTTCTCAGAGGGACACGTATTTGAATTTTGATGAGTAATTGTTATATAAGATCTAAGATGGACACGTGTCTGAATTTTGATTGCTAACTTATATAAGATCTCAAGGACAAGTGTCTGAAGTTTGATTAGTAACTGTTTGCATGCGTCACAGTAATACTGTACTAGTCTTCACTGCTACGTGACCCATTTTATAACGTCATTTCCTGTAATCTCGATGAATTTTACGTATGCATCCTTTTGTGTTATTGCACATTTCTCTTTTTATACTTATGTCACCTCCTCCTCCGTAAAGTACTTATTTGTTCACGTTTGTAAAAGTAACAATGAAATTTATACTAGTGTACCTTTTCTTAATATTATGGTTAGTACTATTAGCATGTGATGTATAATTACAGCAGAGACCTGTCCTCGTTAACTCTGTCTCTGAGTCAAGTTGAACAAGACAGCCGATGTTAAAAATGTCAGTATGCTTAAATAACAGGTCGGCATGTAAAATGTTGGACTTAGTTGAAAATGCTAATAAATTTGGATAATATATCGGTTTGTAAAATTTTGGACATTATCGGAAATGAATTGAGTTACTTTGATATTGTCACAATGAGGTCAACCCATTTGTATTCAGGTGTGGCTTGTGATGATTTAAATAGACGGTTTTTAAATACATGAAAACAAGAGTAATCATAGTGGAAGCTTTACAAACTAGATCTCATAGAAAATGCCCCACCCACCCCACCCGACCCCACCCCCTGCCAATCTTTCCCATACTGATTTCAAATATAAAATATTGAAGTATTATGTACTAAACCATACAAACTCTAGTTGATTTACCGTCCTGAGCACGTCATATGAAAATATGTTTTGGGGAGTGTGTAAACATTTTTACCGAGCATGCCCCTATTTTATCATTCAATACAATAAGCATATGCTTGCTAGAATGGCGGGTAGGTTGGGGTGGGAGAAAGTCGGTTACTTCCCCTGAATCCATATGTAGCGCCATCAGAACAGTAATCGTTCCAAGCGTACAAAGTCAAAAATCAGAAACAATCTTTAAAAAATGTTATGAACACGACAAAAGTCTAAACAGTTATATATATATAAAAGAAATACTGATAACCTTCTATTCAGTTATAGGGAACATTAGAAACTAACTTATCGCCCTGTTGAAGGTAACTTCTATTTATATCACAGATGATGGATCGTGAAACTAAGTAGTCCTCTATGGTTCATGTAGAAGGTTAATAGTTATATCTACCTTCTATTTCATACACTTCCAAATAACACAACCGTAGACTTGAGGTCCTAAATATCACTGATCATGACGATCTCGATAATAAGATATAAAAGTTCTTTATCATTAAGTTTCGTCATAATTAAATCTTTCTCATTAAAATGACAGTCTTGTCATCAATTTAAAAAAGCAACTGCTGTTTAAATTCATTTTAGAACACAAACAGGTGACACGAATAAGCCCTGCATATAACATAGACCTTTCTATGGAGGAACAATCATGAAATCTCATATTTTAATCATTCATATTTACACACACACACACACACACACACACACACACACATATATATATATATATATATATATATATATTTGCTTAGTATAATTACACCAAGTTCATCATTGTAGTAGAGTTTCCCTGTATATTTTTATTTATTAACTTCTTTTGTTCCTAGTTCTTAATTCAAAAAGGTTAGTATGCGTTACGTATAGAAGGGTCATAACTTGAACATTTAAAAAAAATCTTGGGAGAAGTTATTGAAAAGGGCAAGTGCCTGTCTACTTCATTAGCAAAGTACACGTATGAATTCTATCTAGGTTTGAAATTAGACCATACATTTGAAATTCGACCCTACGTATTGTTTATCGCTTCCAATGCCAACATTTTCATTGTGTCTACTTTTTCTACCATCTTACAAGGAAATTCATATTATTCATCTGACGATTCACATTCTTTATTCCAAAGATAAATTGTGTTGGTCAGCAAAAAGCATCAATTGTTATGGAAGTTTCTTCATGTTGCATCACTTATTCATTTTTACCTTGAACATTTCATACTTTCTCTTATCTTCAGACAAGTGCAAGCAATGAATCAATGTCATCAGTTATTTAAACTTCCTGCTAATTGAAACTTCTTTTTTTGTTTGCTTTCCTCGAGTTCTCTCCACAGTTCTAGTGATAAGATTTCTTTGTTTCACGAAAACGACCACACGTATCTTTTGCGCTCTCAATGCATTGCTTTCTTTCTACGGCTTTCAATTTAAGTGTAAAACTGTTCCAGTGCACATCATAACTGGTATATTCTATTTACATCATGACTTGTATAGTGTATTTACATCATGACTTGTTTATTATATTTACGTCATGACCGGTATAATATATTTACGTCATGACTGGTATATTATATTTACGTCATGACCGGTATAATATATTTACGTCATGACTGGTATATCACATTTACATTGTGACTGGTATATCGTAGTTACATCATGACTTGTCTATTGTATTTGCATCATGACTATATTATATTTACATCATGACTGGTCTATTGTATTTACATCATGACTTTATATTATATTTACATCATGACTGGTATATCGTATTTACATCATGACTTTATATTATATTTACATCATGACTTTATATTATATCTACATCATGACTGGTATATCGTATTTACATCATGACAGGTATAATATATTTACATCATGACTTAATATTATATTTACATCGTGACTGGTACATTGTATTTGCATCATGACTTTATATTATATTTACATCGTGACTGGTACATTGTATTTATATCATGACTTTATATTATATTTACATCATGACTTTATATTATATTTACATCATGACTTTATATTATATTTACATCATGACTTTATATTATATTTACATCATGACTTTATATTATATTTACATCATGACTTTATATTATATTTACATCATGACTTTATATTATATTTACATCATGGCTATATTTTTCAATTTACATCATGACTTTATGTTATATTTACATCATGACTTTATATTATATTTACATCATGACTGGTACATTGTATTTACATCATGACTGGTATATTGTATTTACATCATGACTTGTATATTGTATTTACATCATGACTTGTATATTGTATTTACATCTTGACTATACTATATTTACATCATGACTTATATTATATTTTATATTTCCATCGTGACAGGCTGCTGGTATATTCTATTTACATTATGACTGGTATATTATATTTACATCATGACTTGTATAATATATTTACATCATGACTGGTATAATATATTTACATCATGACTTTATATTATATTTACATCATGACTTGTATAATATATTTACATCATGACTTGTATAATATATTTACATCATGACTGGTATAATATATTTACATCATGACTGGTATAATATATTTACATCATGACTTGTATAATATATTTACATCATGACTGGTACATTGTATTTACATCATGACTTTATGTTATATTTACATCGTGACTGGTACATTGCATTTATATCATGACTTTATATTATATTTACATCATGACTTTATATTATATTTACATCATGACTTTATATTATATTTACATCATGACTTTATATTATATTTACATCATGACTTTATATTATATTTACATCATGGCTATATTTTTCAATTTACATCATGACTTTGTTATATTTACATCATGAATGATGTATTGTATTTACATCATGACTTTATATTATATTTACATCATGACTGGTACATTGTATTTACATCATGACTGGTATATTCTATTTACATCATGACTTGTATAATATATTTACATCATGACTTGTATAATATATTTACATCATGACTGGTATAATATATTTACATCATGACTGGTATAATATATTTACATCATGACATATACTGTATTTACATCATGAGTTGCATATTATATTTAGCTTTTTGTCTTTTTTCTCTCTTCGCAGAAAGCAATTTAAAAAAATCTCTAAGAGTTACATAAGCTTTCTAATAGGTGTTGGTCAGTCATTAATATTATGCCGTGATTGCAATAGTTATGAAACATACATTTGCCAGACACAACCCCTCTCCCACTTTTTGAAAAGTGTATGAACCATACCATCTGAGCCAATCATAATAGAAATACCGAAATGAATGAAGCAGTAATTTGAAACATAATTTGACTGAGCATCTGGAAAACGTGATAGATTGCAATTTTATAACGAATTCCCAATACATGTACATTTATTTCAGCAAGATTTACTATACACGGGAAATATTTATTGTTAAAAATGGTAACTGTATTATTTAAAAGTAATTGTTGCTGAAATTTATGTTTTCAGGCAGTATATGGGCATTGTTTCTCTCATTTGATTGAGCTTTTCATACAGTGAGTTAACTTTTTTCCTGTTTTCTGTTGCTTGGCATTTCTCTATTAATTTCTATCATGGTGTTACACCTACGGTTTGACACGATGACGTTACAACTTGACACGTTTATACAAACATCGGAAAACAGTTGCCTTCATTGAATTGCGTAGGTTGTACTGAATCTGCAAAGGTGCCCGGCTACAGACAACTTCGGTACGTAAAGTATTTTATTTCATGTTTCCCGTACGAGATTTCTTTTTCATTGAAAGGCATTATATCATGTGACATGTGCTATTTCTTCATACCGGATGACGATTCTTCGCATCGCATGCTCTTTGCGTAAATGACTTTTACGTGAAATTTACACTACGTTATAACATCATGCAGAACAAACAGCATTTTCGCAATTTTAAGGCAAATCAGTTTGCATTTATTTTAAATAATTAAACAATTGTGTGGATTCTTTTTCTTAGGTAAAAATCGGGTTTTCTAGTTCATAAAAATCAATATATACATCAACAAAGGTAAAATGTTTTTCAGAGGCAAAAAGTCTTTAATAAATTTTAAAACATTTAATTTTCTACTATATATTTCACTCAGAGGAATTAGCTAGAAGATGGTGTTTTTTCAAAGTATGTAAATATGAAGGTTCATGATTCTTAGAACTATGATCTATCTGTTACACAAAAAGACTTGAATCAGTTATGTAACGGTGTTTTAAGTTCTGCAATTTAAACAACGGGTCATAATGTAATGCTCACGTCGTAATGTGGTGTTTTATACATATTATGCTGTTACTATTAGTCTGTGTATGAGTACGATGAAAGGTTTTCAAATATAAATTTATTTTAATTAATTTGGTCAGGTTTCAAATAAAATTTTATCTTAATTAAATTAATTTGGTCAAAGTATACAGTGTTAAAACCAGCAACTACAAGTTTGAGCCGCATTTTTATATAAATGAAATACAAAACGACGCCGACGACAATGATGATGATCATTTAGGATTGTATTCGATAAAGCGAATTTGAACGACTATAAATCAGGTGTCATTAAAATGACACTTCGGTTTCTAAATACGAAGCCTTATTAGCACCAAATAAAATAGTGATTTCTTCTCTTTTTAACCTTCGAGCCAGTTTTTTCTTTATATTTATTTCATCCCTTTTACTTTTCTGTCTGTCAAATATTTTTCTGTCGTTTTCAGCTCATGGATCGCTCCAATCTTTGCAGACTTCATTATTTTAACCCCAACACCAATGATTTATTTCCCTTCCTAATTTTAACCCCAAAACCAATGACTTATTTCCCTTCATTATTTTAAACCCAAAACCAATGACTTAGTTCCCTTCATTATTTTAACACCCAAACCAAGGACTTATTTCTCTTCATTATTTTAGCTAAAAAGCCAATGACGTATTTTCACCATAACTCGAAAACCAATGGCATTTTTCTTTTTATTATTCTAATTCAAAACCAATGACTTTTTTCCCTTTAATTATTTGTACAAAAAAAAAACTGTTTTATTTCCCTATTCCAGATTTGTGGAACCTTGGTACGATTTTAATAGTTGGGGTCTTTCTCTTATTCTTAGGTAACAAGCTGGCTAACTTAATTTGATTTTATGTATAGTACATGCATCAAAGTTTCAGATATTTTCTAATTTCTCTTATTGACTGTTCCACCGACACGCACGTTTCGAGTTTCGTCTAAACACGTAAATTGATTTCTTTACATTTTCCGGTTACAGTCTGCTGTGGTATTTTTGTACTACAGTTTTCTACAGTTCCAATCTCTAAACTTCAATATCCCGATCACAGTCTTGTTTCCAGTAGGTGAAAACGTTCGGTTAACTCTGACCATATTCCAATCCCATGTCAGAATTTAACCCCAGGTTTTCTTTTCGTTTTACCCGAAATAAAATTTACAGAATATTGGGAATATACGCTGCTATACAATTATGTGACACGTATATCTCGAAATACGAAAACAGCGCAATGTAATGATTTTGTATTCTGTCAGAATCCAATGATCTTTAACGACAAATGCCGAACCATTTTTTCCTCTTATATCAGGGAGCGGATGACGGTGGAAACCTCTAGATAGTAACGTAAACTTCACAAGTGGATAAATCCGGTCAGGGAGTGAGATAACATTTTTTTTTTAAAAATCCTTTGAACATCTGTATCGAATGTCAAGTCAATCGTGTAAGCTTAAATGGGTTGTAATACATGTTTGTAAGAAGTAAAACTCCATACTTACTCTTGTATTGATTGTTCTCTACCTGTTTATCTGAGAAAGGCGACTATTTATCTATATAATTCGTTCTCATATCGGTATCAGTTTGCCTTGTTCTGATTTCAGAAAGTGCTAAAAAGGTCAAGCATACAACTTTTACTAATTTCCAAATTAATCGTACGTGTACATATCCAAATTAATGGTATACGTACATATCCAAATTAATCGTAAACGTGCATATCTAAGTTAATCGTATACATACATATCCAAAATTAATCATATACGTACATATCCAAAAATAATCATATACGTACATACCTAAATTAATGGCATACGTACATATCTAAATTAATGGTATACGTATAGATCCAAATGAATCGTATTCGTACATGTCAAAAATTAATCATATACGTTCATATCTAAATGAATGGTATACGTACATATCCAAATTAACGGTATACGTATATATCCAAATTAATAGTTTACGCATACATCCAAATTAAGCTTATGCGTACATATCCAAATTAATGATATACGTTATATATATATATATATATATATATATATATATATATATATATATATATATATATATATATATATATATATATATATATATATATAAATCGTACATGTACATATCCTGATTTTCATGTATTTACTACCATTGTATTTACTGTTATATTTATTATCATTAATTTAATATTCCTTCTTTTTGTGTTGCTACATTTACCATTGCTGCATTTACAATTACTACATTTACTATTACAGTTTCCATTTGAAATATATGTTACATCGGTGGGAGAGACAGACAGACAGAGAACGACAATATTGCATTGGTATATTGCTCTTTAGTAATCGACAACGTTGGAATTTGCTTGTCCTGAAATACGGAAGAGAAATGTAAAACAAACAAATATCACAAGTTTTTAAAAGACTAAAATGTATATGCACAAAATTAATTGAAGTTGTTAAGACAGGAAACGATTCTAATTTCGTTGTTACTAGAGCGGCAATTACTAACGAGAAATGTTAACTTTTTGCCTTCCATTCGATTAAGACACTCACCCGAAAGTGTAAATCGTTTACATAAGTTGATTGAATTGCTGCACACACGGGGCAATAATTTACGATGCCGGTTAAATTGGCCAATCAGCGTTCAGCATCTTGAGATGTTGAACTTTTGCGGTCATGCACCACCATATACTTGGTATTCTTGGATATGTTGTTCCAACTTGAATGAAAAGAAGAAAAGCAGCAGCCAGGAATTCCGTAGTCCCCACTCGTAAATGAACCACTTATCTGAGCCTATACGAAACGTCATATTACTTCCATGCCCTCACTCCCAATTCCACCCTTATCAACACACACAGACACGCACACACCAACTCTACGCCCACAAAAAAACAACGAAATTTTAAAATCCCCAGTGTTGACCCTTCTTGTTTGCTTGTGTCATTGGGTCCATAACCGATGTCGGCTCCGTCCTGCGTTTTCCAAGTACGGTATAATAGTAAATACACCGTAAGAGACGTAATTGTTCTTACCATTACCTCGATAATTACATGAAGCTAAACAGTCATAAATTCAAGTGGCACTAGCAGACCTTCTATAATTGACTGTGAAACTGATACTGATTTAATTTGTAGTAGGAGGGGGAGAAGGCCATTAAATCGCAATACAGGCTTTGCCCTCCGTGCTTAGTTTGACACGAACATGCCTGCCCGATAGGTGGCGCCCCTCTGGGGGTACTTGATATGATAACTGCTATCGGCGTTTCACTCGATGACGCCCATATCTAGCTAAAATCTTTTGAAGACTTCATTATTTTAACTGAAACCCCAATGGCGTATTTCTATAAATTGAAAGTAAATGCTAACTCTTGCAGTTACAGAAAAGTAATCAAAGTGTATGTTTGAAGATCCAACACGCAATCATATCCTTAGGGAATGAGAAACGGCGGATCAGTCTGTCCCATGACCTCAACAATCGTTTCATATCTTTCACCCATGCCCAGCTTTTCGGACGTGATTGATGATTTTGGTAATTTTGTCAAGCGTCTTCTAAGCATAGTTTTAAAAAAAAAACTTTGAGACAAAACTTTGGTATAATCCGCTAATTGTATTTTCAGTATAAAATTATTACCAGTGTTTGCTATATCGAAGATACATAAAATATAACCGTAGTAATTATTGCTGGTGTATTGGTATTTGCCATGTTGAAAATATATAAAACAGAACCCATGTTCTACGAAAACTATTTATCCCGTACGTTTCTGCTATCGGATTCTGTACAAGCTGTATGCATAAATAAGATATACTGTAATTTGAGCCATATCATATGTTTGCCTTCTATTTGATCTCATATTTTTTTAATACATCTTTTCTTGGCGGTTTATAGTGAAGTCTAGCACTGGGGCACCATGCAGCAGACATGTAGCATGATGTCCCACCGAGTCACATTATCCTGACACCAGGCCGACCAGTCCTAACACTAACCTCTTAATGCTGCGCGCCTAGCGAGGAAACTGTTAGTACCATTTTTGTAAGTCTTTGGTATGACTCGGCCGGGATTCGAACCCACGACCTCCCGCTTCCGAGGCGGACGCTCTAACCACTAGGCCATTGTAGCGTTTTAATGTATTCTGAAACGTAATTTATCAGAACGGACCTCAAATAATAATAATAATAATAATAATAATATACTTGGGCAACCACGTTTGTTTATTTACGCTAAACTTCTGTTACTATTACAAGTGGTTCTAATAATATTAACACTAATTTTTCCAACTACTAATCTACTAATATCGTTGCCACTACTACTGATACAACAATTACAACTGCAACTCGTGCAATATCAACCAAAAAACTACGACTTTGCTACCACTGCTAGCACTACTGTTGCTACCACTAATAATTATGCTACTTCTCGTCTAATAATATTGTTGTCATTACTACTGCTACAGGTACTACAACAGCTAATATAACACCAACAATTGCTACTACTAACACGCTACTTTACTGGTGTCAGTTAATGTAACTTTTAATACTAACGATACGTTGCTGTTAGTGTTTTGCTCTTAAAACTACTTGTATTACTACTACTATTACTAATGACAATCCTGCTACTACTCGTCTAATGATATTATTGCAACTACTGCTAATGTTACCGTTACTACTCGTCTAATTATATTATTGCCACTACTGCTAATGTTACCGTTACTACTCGTCTAACGATATTGTTGTTACTACTGCCAATGTTACCGTTACTACTCGTCTATATTATTGCCACTACTGCTAATGTTACCGTTACTACTCGTCTATTAATAATGTTATCACTACTACTGCTAATGTTACTGCTACTACAACAATTAGAATTGCTACAACGGTTACATTGTTATGCTAATAACAGTGAGAAAAACATAAAGTGAAACAATATATACAGCCGTCTCTACTTTCAAATTATTGCCACTGTAGCACGAAAACCCTAATAGTACGAAAATGCAATACCAGTATCAATATAAGCAATTTCAACGCTATCACTGCTAACAATACCACCACAATTGCTAACAATACCACCACTACCACTGCTAACAATACCACCACCATCGAACTGCTACTAATACTACTACTGTGCCGTTTTATTTATGTTTCAGACGAATGTTCCCCACATTTCAGGTCCGGTTATATGGGTTGGACCCCATGGCAGACTATATGCTAATGATGGATTTTGTTCCATGTGATGACAAAAGATACAGGTAGGATGAGCAATATTTTATAATTTGGAATAACAGAAAAAGGAACTTTAAAATGTATCTTTCTGATACTGAAAAAAAGAAACGTTTTTAAATTTTTTTGTTATTAAAAATCATAAATGCTGACATTTTATAATACAAAAGCAGTTGCAGTTTCTTATAGAAAAAATTGCAGTTTGAAACCAAGACTAAAATGTATGCTTTTGCTCCGCCCCTGTTTCTAAGTTTGATAGTATAAATTGTATTAAATAAAATTACATACCTCATTGCAATTGTACATTTAGAGAAGAAAAAAAATTTTTCCCCAAATTATTATAATTTTCTTAAAGACAATTACATAGAGTGGTAAAATAAAGACACGACAGGAATTGCACTAATCCAACATATTAGGTCTAAGTAAGAAAGCTTTTATCTGCAAGACATTATGTCTATGCAATAAAACCTTTAGCAGAAAGACATTGTGTGCATGTAATAAAGCTTTTACCTTCTAGACATTGTCTATGTGAAAGCTATTAGCTGCAAGAAATTAATGTCTTGTAAAAAAACAACCCTCTAGCAGCAAGACCTTGTGTCTACATAAGAAAGCGTTTAGCTGCAAGATATTATGTCTATATATGAAAACCTTTAGCTGCAAAACATTCTATGTAAGAAAGCAAGAAAACCTTTAGCAGTAAGACATGTCTATGTAAGAAAGCTTTTAGCAGCAAGACAAAGTCTGTGTTAGAAAGCGTTCATCATCAATATATTCTGATGTAAGAATGTCTATGTAAGAAAGCATTAATCATCAATATATTTTTGATGTAAAATGTCTATGTAAGAAAGCGTTTATCATCAATATATTTTTGATGTAAGAATGTATTTGTAAGAAAGTGTTTATCATCAATATATTTTTGATGTAAGAATGTATTTGTAAGAAAGTGTTTGTCATCAATATATTTTTGGTGTAAGACTGTCTATGTAAGAAAGCCTTTTGCATCAATATATTTTTGGTGTAAGAATGTCTATGTAAGAAAGCGTTTTGCATCAATATATTTTTGGTGTAAGAATGTCTATATGTAAGAAAGCGTTTTGCATCAATTATATTGTTTTAAGAATGTATATGTAAGAGAACGTTTAGCTTCAAGACATTGTGTAAGAAAGTTGTTAGCAGCAAGACGTTATCCCTAGGATGTAAGAAACTTGTCAGCAAGGCATTATGTCTATGTAAGAAAGCGTTTAGCAGCAAGGCGGCAGGTTTGCTTGTTTCTTTTTTTCGTGTGGTTCATAGTATTTAGCAACTATATCACTATGCATATTCAGTTTTCTAGTAAAGTTAGACGTAATATGCTTTTTATTCTAATTTTAAAAGGGTATGGACATTCCAAACCAAAATGATATTTATCTTCAAAAAATGTTACATAACCTATACTCTATGTTCTAAATGTCTATGAATATTCCACCTGATTGTCTCAGTATCGATATATAGAAACCCATTGCACTGCCAACATAAAAACGAATCCCCTTCTCTTATTCATAATCAAAGTTAACAACACATCTGAACAATAAATTAGAGGTTTAACCATTTTTCTGTTTACAGCGTCAGAACAAATATTTAAGTGTGTGTGTGTGTGTGTGTGTGTGTGTGTGTGTGCGTGTGTGTGTGTTTGGAACTAATGAACTAGGCAAAGAATGAGTAAAGTACAGAATACATCGTAATGATCAGCTTTGTTGCTGGAATAGTCTAAACAAACAAAAAATAGATACAAATATAATGGGCTAACGGGGAATATACGTGTTATCTGTACACATGACCACGTGCTTTAGCTTCCACGTTAGTCTGAATATCTAAATAACATTAAAAATGAAAACAATACTATATGTAAAACGCCTGTTGTAAAATCGGTTGCTCTGAATATCTAAATAACATCAAGAATGAAAACAATACTAAACGTAAAACTTCTGTTGTAAAATGAGTTGTCTGAATATATAAATAACATTAAGAATGAAAGCAATACTATATGTAAAACTCCTGCTGTAAAATGAGTTGTCTGAATATCTAAATAACATTAAGAATGAAAACAATACTGCATGTAAAACGGCTGTTGTAAAATGAGTTGTCTGAATATCTAAATAACATTAAGAATGAAAACAATACTGCATGTAAGACGCCTGTTGTAAAATGGGCTGTTCTGCATAATGTGTTCAGTAATTAAAGATCAAGAGACGATTTTGCTTTACCTGCTTCACACGTGCCAGATGAGGTACATTTTTTAACCTGCTCCACACGTGCCAGATGAGCTACATTTTCTTTTACCTGCGTCACGCGTGCAAGATGGAGTTTGTTTTATTTTATCAGTTAGGTATGTAGCTCCACTTGTACGGTTGACTCGTTTTGACTCTTGCTATCTTCACAGGCCGCTTCTAACTGATAATCGGGTAAAGCTGCGTCAAAATCTGACCGTACTATGATGCATGCTTGACTCATTGGCTACATTAATTGTTTACTGAGTAGACCGGACATGTTATGAATATTTAACTGGAAGGTTAAACCGATAGGTTGTTTTGTTTAAGTTGGACCGCTATATTCGTGTTTGTTCTACTTTGTATAAATAAAGGAAGATTGATTTTGTTTTATTGGTTTTAACGGCACTTTTAAGCACACTTTTGGCCAAGGAAATGGGAAGTCAGTGCCTTTACTAAATACACACCCGCGACTATTTGATTATGAAACGGAGCTATTGCGCTTTCCTAAACAAAGGAAGAATAGAAGTTAATGATAACAAAAGGAACACAAATCATCTCTCTGTATGCGTCCTTGTCGAAATTTCAATTATCCCATTTCAAAAATGAACACTGAATAAAACGAACCTGAAAACAAGCCATGGTCTGTACAAAAGTGAGATCTGGCTAAATCTAAATTTAGAACATTTAAGGCCATTGTTAATAGGCGTTTCAATCGAAAGCCAACGTTATGTTTCAATCGGTGACCAAGGTCTTGATCAGATCGAAAACCAGGGTCATATTTCAATATGACAAGTATAATGTCCATAATGCTTTTGGAATAATTATTTATTTCTATATTTGGTCAACGCTTCAATTTAAACGCAAAGAGATCTTGGAGAATGTTGCAAATGTTGATATTATATAAAGGACACCCTCACCTTACGCACTTCCAAGCAGTATGAGTTTTCATTTCAGACAAATGTAATAGGGAAGATTAGTATCATATGTTATAAAACGTTTGGTGTCATTTGTTATAAAACGTTTGGTGTCATTTGTATTAAACAATTTCGAGTTTGTTAATAACACGTTTGGTGTCATTTGTAGTTAGCAGTTTGGTGTGATTTGTAATAAACAGATTGGTGTCTTTTGTGTACAATTGTTTAAAAACTACAAGAAATAATATTCTGAATGATCCGGGCAATTCTAAATGTCAAATTTTGCTAAATGTAGAATAGACAACATTTTTGTTAGTAGAAACTTGAATAAGTAATGAGTGTGATATGTCTATATAGCCAATAGCATATCTATATCTTCAAGAAAGTAAAATATATATTTTATCGAACCCTTGACCAAATATAGACGAAAACCCTTTTGCTTCCTAAATTATTCATTTTGGGAGTTGTTAGGGGCAAGCATATGCATAACACAATACAGCTGTGGTATCCTGGTCGATCTATGTAATTAGTTTTGCGATATTAAAGTATGCAAAAACACCTTGTAACGCCACATATGACACCATGTAGAATATTGTGTGTGTGTGTGTGTGAGAGAGAGAGAGAGACAGACAAACAGACAGACAGACAGACAGAGAGATATAGAGACAGACATACAGCCAGACAGAGAGAGATGTTCTACTGAATATGTGTTTTCTATCACTTCACGTTTGTTAAATTCCCAGGTCCATCATAGTTATATTATCTTGCCTGGTTCACAGGGCTGGATTAAGGTAATGAGCGTCTAGGGTTAGTAGGTTTTTATGTATTACGTTTTCGAAATTTGAGGGCCTCTAGACTTATTAGCCCGTGGTGGAGGACTTACGAAATTTGATGGCCTCTGTACTTGGTAGCCTGTGGTGGAAGACATACGAAATTTGATGGCCTCTGTACTTGGTAGCCTGTGGTGGAAGACATACGAAATTTGATGGCCTCTGTACTTGGTAGCCTGTGGTGGAAGACATACGAAATCTGATGGCCTCTAGCCTAATTAGCCTGTGGTGGAGGACCTACGAAATTTGAGGGCCTCTAGCCTTATTAACCTGTGAGTTAATCCGGCCCTGCAGATTCTATTTTACTTGAGCTAAGGCGGTCTGGTTCTTTTGATTGAGACAAGGCGGTCTTATTCTATTTGAGACAAGACAGTTGTGTTATATTTCCTTGAGACAAGGCAGCCTTATTCTATTTACTTGGAATAAGGTAGTCTGGTTCTATTCACTCAAGACAAGGCAGTGGACATAAGGTCTGTACAGAAAAACGAAGGTCAATATAACTGACTAGGGAACTCAACAGGTTTAATCAGAATACATCTATTTGCTGCCCTTTCTTTTTACTATAAAACTTGCACAACGTTACTAAGTAAATAACGCCGTGTTAAATGAAACTACTGAATTGTAATCTCGTATGACTAAACAATTTGTATAATATTACTATGTACAGTAGTACATCTAATTTAATGGAACTACTCCATTAAAATCCTATATGACTTGCCACCGTCTCAAGCCACGTGCAAAAAAGCCGCGATGCTCTCTTATCACCCGTGGTGAATGCATCGCTTGACATAAATATGCATAGAGCTGCTTCAGTAGTCACTACAAGCGCCAGTATATACTCTCGTAATGTTGATCCAAGATGGCCGTTCCTGATGTTTGAATGAGCCAATCAAAGCTTTTCTTCTAACACATATTCATCATATACACAGTGTGTGTGTGCGTGTTAAAACGAGGAAATCTTGTACACAGCCATGTAGCGTATAAAGGAGTGTAGTCGAGTGATACAAAGAAAGAAAAAAACATATTTCACACAAAATCAGAGCAGATGTTACACAATGAAGTGCATTCTGGGTTTTAGGGGAATGTCTCGCCTCTCCAATAAATAAATTAATTAATTTTTCTGCACGTTTTCCCTGTATTATCAGGTTAAAAAAAACGTTTGCCTTTAATAAGAATAAAACTAATTATCCCGGCTTGAGGTAACTTCCCCATACCCTTAATTAAATGGTACGTGCCTCCGGGTTTCTAGAATTTAAAGCAGTCAAATGTGAACATTAATTTGGAATATGTTTATCTATTGTAAACAGTATGTTTTTCTGATACGAGTTTAGAACGCTAACACTTCTAGGATAAGTTTTTTAAATAAGAATTGAAAATATGCTGTTCTTTTTAGCAGAATGAATGAAGCTAAGGGACAGGGGCGAATGAGAGAGAATCTAAGATTATTTTCATCTTGAATTATTCAAAAGATCCTATATGTCAAAATACGTAGGCTAGTATGTGTATGGTAGGATTACAGGTTAAATATAACCACATAATGGGACTGTAAAAATACATTAAAAGTTCAATTCAACATACAACTATTATAACGGGACAGTGTGAAAATACATTGCAAGTTAAATATAAAACCATTAGAATGGGACGGTGTAAAAAATACATTGCAAGTTAATTATAAAACCATTACAACAGGACATTGTGAAAATACATTGCAAATTAAATATAAAACCATCAGAATAGGGCAGTGTAATATACATAGGACTTGTTGGAGATATTTCAAAATGGCAACATAATTTACAAGGTCAGTTAGTATATTCCACACCTGATATTTGTTCAGGTCATGTGATTAGTTTTAAAGGCACAATGTCGATATTCATCACGTATAATCTAGCTAACGAGGAAGCCTTATGCCAAGGTCACGTCAGTCACGGGCCATTTCAACACTGTCGGAACGCAATCAAGGTATAACAGTTGAAAAGCAAACAATTATCTCTGGCGTTTATTCAACTCCAATTATTTCAACCCATTAGACTCGCCGTTTTATGTTTCATTTATGCGTTGTCTGTGACTTGCTCATAAATGTAATATAATATACACACAAAACTGACTTATTAGAATATAATTATAATGAAGACGGAATAGAGTAGAAAGCATCAGCACACACACACACACACACACATATACACACACATATATGTATGTGTGTATATATATATATATAGTTAAACATTTTTTGGCAATTCATTATCCCATAAAATTATCCCATAATTATTCATAGTTATCATGTCAGGATGTACAAATTATATACAAATTATAGAAATATCACCAACTTGTAGTATTATGACCAATTTATAGTATTATCAACAAGTTTGTGTTGTCACAGAATTATAGTGTTATGACCAAGCTATAGTGTTATCACCAAGTTATAGTGTTATCACCAATTAATAGCATTATTGCCTAATTAAAGGACTCGCGGTACTAATGTAGTTCCTATAGTACACCTGTGGAAACACTATGATATTGATAAATCAGTGACTTTACATTTCTGAATGCTCCTGATCAAACACATATTTCTCCGTGTAGACCCATCTTTGACGCAATTTTCTGTGTGCAGAAAGCCACATGTCCCGAGGCATACTTTTTACTTGCATGTAGTTTTGAAATGTGTGTTCAATTCCGTACCTAAAGAATCAGGTGATAATTTCAGTAATAAGTGTTCCAAATGCAAGGCTGTAAAACGTCTGAAATTCCATCATACTACATTGTCTCTGTATTTTCAATTTCAAACAGGAGATGCTCTCTGAAGATATGTTTTTCTAATATTTTACTTCAAAATTATCAACCAATCACATATACTCTATTTTATCTTCACCGAATTCCACCCTGGTTTCAATCCTTCCACATAAATAGCACCGCAAGTCCTATAGACTTTTGACCAAAAGTTTTAACATTATCGCCAAATGTCATGACCAAGTTATGGTAATTTGCTCAATTTATGACCAAATTATGTAAATACCGTATGACCAATTTACAGCATTATGACCAAGTTATGGAAATATTAATTTACAGCATTGTGACCAATTTACAGCATTATGACAAAGTTATGGAAATATGACTCATTTACGGCATTGTGACCAATTTATAGCATTATGACCAAGTTATGGTAAAAAGACAACTTATGGACATATGACCTATTTATAGCAATATGACCGATGTGTGCAAATGTGACCAATTTACAGCATTATGACCAAGTTTTGGTAATAAGACCAACTTATGGAAATATGACCTATTTATAGCATTATGACCGATGTGTGGGAATGTGACCAATTTACAGCATTATGACCATGTGATTGAAATATTACATGTTTTAGAAATCTGACCAATTTACAGCATTATGACCAATTTACAGAATTATGACCAACTTACAGCATTATGTCCAACTAATGTCATGATAACCTGACTAAAATATTCATGACCAAGGTCCTACATCATTCTATCGGTTACAGTTACCTTTGGCAAATCTCGGACTAGTATTAAACATTTTAAAGTATTGTAATTTCGGGAGAAACACCCATATCACTAGATACTGATGTAGCAAATGGATAGCAATCACTAGATACTGATGTAGCAAATGGATAGCAATCACTAGATACTGATGTAGCAAATGTATAACAATCACTAGATACTGATGTAGCAAATGGATAGCAATCACTAGATACTGATGTAGCAAATGGATAGCAATCACTAGATACTGATGTAGCAAATGGATAGCAATCACTAGATACTGATGTAGCAAATGGACAACAAATCACTAGATACTGATGTAGCAAATGGATAGCAATCACTAGATACTGATGTAGCAAATGGACAACAAATCACTAGATACTGATGTAGCAAATGGATAGCAATCACTAGATACTGATGTAGCAAATGGATAGCAATCACTAGATACTGATGTAGCAAATGTATAACAATCACTAGATACTGATGTAGCAAATGTATAACAATCACTAGATATTGATGTAGCAAATGGATAGCAATCACTAGATACTGATGTAGCAAATGTATAACAATCACTAGATACTGATGTAGCAAATGGACAACAAATCACTAGATACTGATGCAGCAAATAGATAACAATTACTAGATCTTAATGTAACAAATGGATAGCAGTCACTAGATACTGATGTAGCAGATAGATAACAATCACTAGATACTGATGTACCAAATAACTAACAATCACTAAATACTGATGTAGCAAAAAGATAATAATTACTAGATATTGATGTAACAAATGGATAGCAGTCATTAGATACTAATGACTACAAATAGATAACTATTGATGGATTTTGATGTAGCAAATAGATAACAATTGCTGGATTTTGATGTAACAAATAAAACAGATAACAATTGCTGGATTTTGATGTAGCAAATAGATAACAATTGCTGGATTTTGATGTAGCAAATGGATAACAATTACTGGATATTGATGTAGACAACATATCTGTACTAAATGTCGTAAATTGATATCTTGGATGTAGTAAATCAATAACAATCACTAGATATTAATGTAGTAAACAATTATTAGATTCTGATGTAACAAATAGATAACAATCACTAAATATTAATGTGTATAGTAAATCGATAATAAGAAAGGTGGGATAACCGTAAAACATATTCGATAATGATGTAAAGAGACACTATTTAGATAAATTTTAGAGTTAATGACTACAGCTTAGTTCAGACAGGTTGGATATTTAATGGCTGTTAAAGTTATGTTTAAGGTTGCGTTTGTCAGGAATCTCGATGGAGATAAAGGTATAACTGTACATTTCATATGTTGCACAAAAATATAATGCCTCATAAATATATTAGCTCTACTGGTCTACTGGATTTTATGGGATGGTCCATCGTCAGTCGTATTTCGTCAGTTCGTTAGTACAAGTTTGTTATAACTACTCCTCCGAAACTACTCGAAGGATTGCCACGAAACTTTACATTCTCACATTCATCTCATTGTCTAGTGTGTCTTAGATGAAAGTGGTGCTGATGTGACAAACACTATAGCAGATACAGAGGCCATCAGCCATCTTAAATCTGTCATTATAGCAACTCTACCTGAACAGGAACAAAAAGTCATATTAACCTGGAGTTTTCACCAGGAACTTTTTCTGATTTCCAGTTGGTCTTAAACGAAATTGCTGCCTATCTGGCGTCCCAATTGATCACTACAGTAGCCACCTTGGAACTAGTTTTATTCCCACTCTTCCCGAATAAATATTTATTCACATCTTGAAAATATTACTATTTCTTCTGTTCATATCAACATTAGGTTTTTATCGGTAGACTTCACATGATAGATGCATACATTGTTCTAACTGAAAATAGAGCCAGGTATACATCCAATATGGCTGCCATGAACATTGTCTTAAGAATATTGCTGTCACTATTCCACCTAAATTGATGGTCATTATGACATGTGGTTTTCACCAAAACACTTTTAAGGATGTTTAATTTGTCCTGAATGAATATGGCACCAAGCTGACATCCAATATTTGCACCACTGTGCTTAATTTGAAAATCTTGTTATCGCAGAAGACTATCTGAGATAGTTTCAACACTCGACAGTTAAAAAGGAAAAAATGTCTTATCTTGAATTCGTCGAAATTCTTTTTGCCCAATAGAGCGTAAGTCACTTCGACAAGTAGCCTGGAAATTTTTAAGATAAATTAGATATAAAAATAAGAACAAACAGAATAGGTATTTAACATATATTTAAGTATGAAATATAAAGACTTGCTGGCGAAAATGTTTTTTTCTTCTTACTTCTTCCTATATTTTCACATGTGAAAATATAAGGATTCCTTTCATTCCTTGTGACGCTTGATTGTGCGTGCGTACAATGTTGTATCTGCAACAATAAGAAAGATCACTTTGTGAACTAGAATATATAAACAGAAACCGTCGTACATTTTAGACATGGAAATTAATCTATGATAAAGTATACTGACCAGAAGCCGTTTACGTCTCTGAAGTTATTTCCCCTTACGTCGGCCTCGCAACAACGATAAACCCGTTGTGATGCATTGCTAACTCGGATTTACGTTGTTTTCAGACAGGGTCTAATAATTTAGAACATGATAAAAATAGAGTTTAATGGGAAATATTAGGTCAGCCTAATCCTACCACTTTCTTAGTCACGTATATTTATATGATCGGACTGTGAAAGAGAGTTGAATTTATGAAAAGGGAGTGGTGCTGACAGTGTAGTACCAAAGAACGAGTTAAATTTCTAAATTTTGATTCTGGAGCAAGTTTGACATACAGTAACAGGAAAATTTTCTTTTGCTACGTTAATAACGAATATATTTCATATTGTTTACCAAATACTGTCTATTTTGATTCTTGGGTTCGCCACTCATTCCTGTTACGTTTTTGGTAGGAGAAGGCAATACCCTCTATATCATTCATGTTAAAATGCAGATAGTTACCTGGAGATTCGAAAGTGAAATAGGCAAATCAAAAATTATTTGAAAGACAATTCGTACACATCGGAAACAAAGCAAAGCTTCGCTAAGAACATAACTTAAAATGCTATATCGGATAAATAAAGGACTAGTTTTGTTGCGAGGTGAAAGAAGATGGCTTATTAGTTGATTAGTTGGAGAAGAAAAAACAAGACGCTCCTATGATAGGTGTTTAGTGTTTACGTGTGATATAATACAGATTACATACGCAAATGCTATCAGCAGCAGTGGAATGAACAAAATCAGCATATATATATATATATATATATATATATATATATATATATATATATATATATATATATATATATATATATATATGTGTGTGTGTGTGTGTGTGTGTATGTATGTATGTATGTATGTATGTATCAGAGTGAAAAGAAACGAGCAGTTGCAGAGCTTTCCGCCTCCCCCATCCCCCTCTCAAACAAATCTTCAAGGGGAACTAAGAATGAATACATACAGCTGCCCAGACTAGTCAAAAACATGCAGAATTAGGCTCGGACCTAACCGCTAAGTTTTATTGGTTAGTCCGGGATTGTTTTAAATTTAAAACAAAATTGCGTGGTTCGAAAATGTTTATTTTAAACACGTTTGGTGAATAGTTGACTCAAAAGCTAAATATATAATGATCGTGATTGCATTTTATTGAATAGGTAATACACAAAGATTACTGATCAGTGTTTAGGAATACCTTGTTGTAATAATGGTATATTTTAGTAGTGATTACTGACTGGTGCTTACGAATACCTTGCTTTAATATGGGTCTATTTAAGTAGCGATTACTGACCTGTGCTTAGGCATTGCTTGCTTTAAGAATGGTCTATTTTAGTAGTGGTTAATGGCTGGGTTTACGAACACCTTGCCGGTTTGTTTTAGGAGTGATTATTGACCGGTGTTTAGTAATACCTTGCTTTAATAATGGTCTTTATCAGTAGTGAACATCGTATGGATCCTTTTACAGGTATTCTTTCCACAGTTCAAGTTGGGTCGTGGCAGGAAAGGCCGACCCGTACATGCCTGGACGCATTCACGTCCACCCTGACTCTCCAGGCAAAGGTTCACAGTGGATGAAGCAGATCGTGTCCTTCGACAAACTGAAGCTCACAAACAACCAGATGGATGATAACGGACATGTGAGTTGCACCATTTTCTAATCCATCCGTCCGTTTATCCATGTAATACAATATTTGCAATCTTGCCATCTCCAAGATCATGAAATTATTTTATGACAAAAGGACGGTGTAGTGACATTTGCTAATATGTTAGGCTTTTTTATAAAAAAAAAAATTTTTGTAGTTTTTTTAAAAATGCTTTATGTTTTTAAATGTAAAGGTTACTTCAAGAAAACCACTAGACATTGCATAAATTAATATAAAATAAAACATATTGAAGCTGTCTTGGCAACGTTTGTTAGCAGTATTATGGTATGGAGTATGTTCATTGTTGTTGTTGTTTTTGTAGGATTTAACGCCATTTTTCAGCACAAGATAGGCTATACATGGCGGCCAGTATAACTGGCGGAGGAAGAACCCTGGAAAACCCCGGGAAGAACCATCGACCCACGAGAAACTATTGGCAAGCTTTCTCACGTACCAACGTTAGCCGAGCCTGAGACTCGAACCCACGCAGACAGATGTTTCATTTTTGTAAAACTAGTTAAACACACACTACGAAATATCTAATATTGATATACCTTTACAATAAAGACTCTGAATTACCCCATATTATTATATACTAAATTGTGAATTATGGAGACATATTGGCAAAATAATTTTCATTTTTTACATGCCCATATTTCAAATGTCAGAATATATCCTTAGATAAGATTTCCAATCATGCATTATGATGCATACAAACAAAGCGAACCTGCAAAAACAAAAACGAATACTTTGTGAGCTAGAATAAATACAAACCACCTTCCATTTCGGAATTGGAAATTAATCTTTGATAAAGTAATCTGACCGGATAACTTTCGCGTCTCTCTGAAGGCATTTCCCCTTACTTCCTTGACGGCAACGACAAACCCGCTATGAAACATTGCTGAATCGGGCTTGCATTGTTTCAGATAGGGTCATAAGAATGGTAAGCTGTCATTTATTGCGATATATTGCATGATCAAGCTATACAAGTGAGGTGAATTTACGAAAAGGGGTGGGGTTGAGAGCGTTGTGCCGAAGAGTGAGTTTAATTTTCTAAACTTCGATTTTGGAGCAAGTTTGAATATAATGCAAAGACGATTTTCTTTTCCTACGTTAATACCGGATATATTTCATCTTGTGATACCAAAATATTACATATTTTAACTAGTGGTTTCGCCACTCGTTAAAATATCGTGTTTTTGGTACAACACGATGAAATATATCCTCTTTTAAGTATATTCTTAAAATACAGAATGTAAAATATTTGATATTAATATACTTTTAAAATATAGTTTGAAATATCTGATTCCAATATTTCTTTAAAACAGAGTTTGAAATATCTGATATCAATATACCTGTAAGCACATACTATGAAATATCTGATATCAATATACCTGTAAGCACATACTATGAAATATCTGGTATCAATATACCTGTAAGCACATACTATGATATATCTGGTATCAATATACCTGTAAGCACATACTATGAAATATCTGATATCAATATACCTGTAAGCACATACTATGAAATATCTGATATCAATATACCTGTAAGCACATACTATGAAATATCTGATATCAATATACCTGTAAGCACATACTATGAAATTTATGATATTGATATGCCCTTATAACAGGAAAGCTACATCTAAACGTCTCACACTTCAATTACTTTTTACTACACATTCATAAAAGTCTCACACTTCAATTACTTTTTACTATACACGTCATAAAAGTCTCACACTTCAGTTACTTTATGCTATACAGCGTCATTAAGGTCTCACACTTCAATTGCTTGTGTGCTATACGTCATGCTAATATGTTTTAGTTGTCTTCCATGCCATGATTAAAACAACGAACATTATTTCATTCAGATTTATGGGCCTTTGAAAGTATATAACCAGTCTGCATATGACGTTTACACAAAAATTTATAAGGCGTTTCTTTATAAAATGGTTTTACTTCTTAACAGTCGTGTATTGTGTTCAAGCAATATTTGACATAATAATCGGTGCGTGAGAAATGAACAATTGCTTACGCATTATGTTACTACAAATACCTTTGAAAGTTCATTTAGGCATTGGTTACTTTGCATTTGAGATAAGTATAAAACCACGCTGTTCGCTCACTATATTCTTAAATACTACTTCTAATGCCAATAATTGCCTAAAACATTTCAGCAAAATACCCGTCCAGCTTAATGATTAGGACTCGCTTTCTAATACTCGTCCCGTTCAACGAGCTAGACTCGTTTTCAAACACCCATCTCGATCAGTGATTCTGTCTAGTTTCCCAGCACGATCCTGGTCAGTGATTCGTATTCGTTTGCAAACTCCCATCCCACTCATACTAAAATGAATTAAGCCTTTTCACCTCTTTAAACAGGAAATTCAGAAACATAACTTCAGTCAAGAGTCGTACCAGATAGGATCGGCATACAACCTTGATATTATCCTTGCTACTGGGACTTGTATCTTGTCATCATCCGAAATTCTTGCAATCCTCAGCCAAGATAAGTGCGTTTGGCACTCTGTCTCGTCTTATACAAAGTTCTGAAAAAAAATACTTCAAGAACAGGCGGGTCCGTGCTCTCCAGATAGGGAAGAATAGTCGCGCGTGTTTCATTCATGTCTTGTTAATGTGAAATATGGTCTCAGTTGCCGGGTAATGTCAACACTGAGGTCAGATGAAGGTTAAATGTCTACAGCATGATGTAGATCTAGTTGTTATATATATATATATATATATATATATATATATATATATATATATATATATATATATATATATATATATATATATATATATATATATATAACTGACACACTTTTTAAATTACCTCTTATAAATATATTTCTGGACATATTCCGGATGTCCTTAACGGTAGGCATTTCCATATGTCTAGTTCGTAACTTCCGGAGTTGTTGAAGCACATTCTATAATGAGACTGGAAAATACATTATGGTTGGAAAAAAATCCAAATTTAAACATTTAATTTCATGCATTATATATACCTGATAGTTGCCAAATTTCATGCATTAAATATACCTGACCAGTTTCATGCATTAAATATACCTGACTAATTTCATGCATTAAATATTCCTGACCAGTTTCGTGCATTAAATATACCTGACTAATTTCATGCATTATAGTGGGATGTCGTGGGTTAGATCCCCGGCCGAGTCATACCAGAGACTTACAAAAATGGTACTAACAGCTGCCTCGCTTGGCGTTCAGCATTAAGAGGTTAGTGCTAGGACTGGTCGGCCTGGTGTCAGGATAATGTGACTAGGTGGGACATCATACTACATGTCTGCGACATGATGCCCCAGTGCTAGACATCACTATAAACTGGCACACTGCAGACATGGTAGTGATATGACTGAAAAATTGTTAAAAGCTACGTTAAAAATCAAAATCACATCACATCACATCATGCATTATATATACCTGACTAATTTCATGCATTATATATACCTGACTAATTTCATGCATTATATATACCTGACTAATTTCATGCTTAAATATACCTGACCAGTTTCATGCATTATATATACCTGACTAATTTCATGATTAAATATACCTGACCAGTTTCAGGCATTATATGTACCTAATTTCATGCATTAAATATACCTGACTAATTTCATGCATTATATATACCTGACTAATTTCATGCATTATGTATACATGAATGTCGCCTAAAATACATACTTTAGGTTCTGTTTCAATTTCCTGTCTATTTTAATGCCAACAATAACGTCAGCAATAATAATAATAATAATAATAATAATGGTAATTATTATTATTATTATTATTATTATTATTATTATTATTCGTTATATTATTATTAGTAGAACATGACTTATGAGATACACTAGAAACACTTGGTTAGCTACGCCATTCACATGAACGCTTTGTCATTCACGTACCGGAGCATGGGAATTAATCATGAATAGAAACTTAGCGAAATGACGAACCAACAAGAGGTAATTAAAATATTGTAATATATTTACAGTTGATCTAAGTTATTACGCTGCTTGAGTAACAGTACCATCGACTACTATAAAACTCTCTCTGTCTCTCTCTCTCTCTCTCTCTCTCTCTCTCTCTCTCTCTCTCTCACATCTTTTGCTTTGGCACAGGGGTTCGTTACATAGAAAATTAGGAGTATCCGTCAATGAATCAAGGAATGAGGGGTCTAACCTCTAATCTAAACCTCTTTCGGTCATGGTGAAATCCTAGACTATCCGAATGAAAACGGCACTGCATCATGCAGCACAAATTATGGATTTTCGTTTCTAAAATAATCATTTATATTGAGATAATAATAAAAACACATAAAATATCTAGGCTGCAAGGAAAATCGCAACCCTTTCCACCCGCCCAAAAGTAAAATGGTCAGTATCTTATAGTAGATGAGTTTCCTGTAAGTATGCTAATTGCTGTAAGTATGCTAATTGCTGTAAATATGCTAAGTGCTGCATAGGGTGCCATCTAAAATTCAACTAGAATGGGTTGATCAGGCGTACACAATGGCTGACAGCATGTAGAGAGCTTATTGATAACAATGGAAAACGTTGAGCCTGAAACCTTCAAGTTACTTACTTCTCTCTTGTTATGATCAGCAGGGAAACTAAAAGTGGAATGATAAAATCCGGGCAAGATATGCGTGAGAGAGAGAGAGAGAGAGAGAGCGCCAGTACACATAAAACGCACTGACTCTTGAAACGAGAAATATTTGGTGGACTAGAGAAATTACGCAAAATTCAAACAGAAAACAACTATTATCTTGAAAATTGAGGAAGATTAGCTGTCTTACAAATAAATACATGTACATAGCACATTAATATATGCTAGTAAACAATGATTTTTGTTTTTCACCTTTTCATATTTCGAAATTTTTCAAAAGCTTTGGCCGAATATCTTTCACAATATCCCACTTTCGTCTGCCATGATAGAATATGTAACACGTGTCAAACGTGTCATTAAAGATTCATAGGTATATTTATATAAATTTTAAATTAATTTGTGGCAAATAAAACTATTCTGTCAAAAAACTGCAACGACTGTGTCGTTAAATTGTAACAAGATTACTTGGGAATTTCCATACATTCCTTGCTGATGGAAACTGCTGAATCATCGGTGGAGTGAAAAGTAAAGTAACGTAGTACGTATCACCAGAGACAAATACCGAGGTTAATACCACGCCCATCTAATATACACACATGGAAAAATGGCGTTAGTTTGCGAACATTTATAAGATTAACCCGCGACAAGCATATTCACGATTTGAATATTAAACCATAAAACTACATCAAACATTTGACATCAAAGCACACATATATCCTGGATTAAATTTACCAGGCGCAACAAGACAACGTCGACAATACGATGATTTACCGGCTTTTGTAGAAGAATGTATGGAATTGTATTCTTATATTTTTAAAAAGAGTCTATTGATGCGAAATTTGCTTTAATAAACTTTTGGGGGCATTTAACATAAATAAATATGTTCGCTAGTTTCCTCTTAAATTCCAACGTGTTCGTGCGTGTGTCTGTCTGTGTTGACTGACGAGAAATGATGAAACGTTTTTGTCAACCACATATCTTAAGGAGGAAGAATTTGCGCAAACAATTTTGAGTAAATCTTTATTTACAGATTATTCTCAACTCGATGCACAAGTTCCAGCCTAGATTCCACATTGTCTATGTCAACCCCAAAGGGGACGATTGCTCAAAAACAGAAAACCACAGAACATTCGTGTTCGCAGAAACTAAATTCATGGCTGTGACAGCCTACCAGAATCACCGGGTGAGTGGATTTAAGATTTATACAACGTAGATGTAATTCAGTGCACAAAATAAACAAACACTATTTCAAATCTCGTTGAAAGATACCCCTGCACATGTAGCCATGTTACTGTTTATAGTCTTGAAAAGTTCAAGGACGGAGGGAGACGTTCAATCATATTGATGGAAATTATCCAGTTTGCATTTTCTGATTATAACGATATACATTACAGAATCCGATTTATATTTTCTGATTATTACGATATACATTATAGAAACCGATTTATAGTTTCTGATTATTACGATATACATTACAGTATCGATTTATATTTTCTGATTATTACGATATACATCACATTATCCGATTTATATTTTCTGATTATTACGATATACATTACAGTATCCGATTTATATTTTCTGATTATTACGATATACATTACAGTATCCGATTTATATTTTCTGATTATTACGATATCCATTACAGTATCTGTTTATATTTTCTGATTATTATAATACTCGTTCGAGATTATTTCCTATATACCTGATTTCTAGTGACATTGACTTTAAAATTGTTTCGATTTTAATAAATTTCTTTTCTAATAAAAACAATTCTAATTATCACACCGTATTTTACATCATTGTCTTGTTTATTGCATGTACCTATTTTTGCGTAAACATGCCTTTTGAAACATTTTGAGCAATCCTAAATTCTCGGTGTGAAAATTGTTCTCTCGACGCTTGCAACCTAGTTGAATTGTCGATATAGACATAAAAAGAAAATGATAAGCAAACGTACGATAAAACTTCCATTCTGTCAATTTCCAGATAACCCAACTGAAGATAGCTAGCAATCCTTTTGCAAAAGGCTTCCGAGACGTAGAACCGAACGACTGGTAAGTTCAAAACATCAAAGGGTGAGTTTTGTTCCATCTGACGGAGATTGATACGAAGTGTACATACAATATTATATAGATTACGGCTAATATGGAAGGTAACAATGATTTCAGGAAGAAATACCATACGTTTAGAAGTTATCATACAGTAATAAATGCATATGAACAGAGAAAGAGATTCAAAGTCGTGATTCTTACATAATTAAATATTTCACACCAATGATGTAATCTTCACTTGTTTATTTTTAGACAGATATGCACAGGTCTATAATAATAATAATAATAATAATAATAATAATAATAATAATAATAATAATTTATTTATTTAGTAATTTAAGTCAACGGCCCATATTACAAAATACAACTAAATATAATGTGCGCCATGGCATATATTCTAGTTTATATAAAGAACTTTATGGCTGAATTTCATGTAAATCTCTCTCTCTCTCTCTCTCTCTCTCTCTCTCTATATATATATATATATATATATACATATATATATACTGCATTTTTCCAGCATGGTAGAAGTTCTATCTCATTTAAATCCATGTGGTGGTCCATCTAGAAACAACCACCGACCAAGCTCACTGCAAATCATCAACAACAGAAAACGACTAAACACCGATAAAGGTATTTCATATTCCATTGCATTTTCACACGATACGGTTTGCTATATTGATAAATATGCGTAATTAATTAAGAATGCAGCAATGTTTTCATTTTGTAACATCACTTGTGATTATATACAAATAAATTTATTATTAGGAGGCACTCCCATATTCCATCAAACACTTTCGATACCCTCTGATTAGACCTGATAGATATTTGTGTCTGGGTGAACAACAATTGCAAATTCAAAGACTGGATTTATTGCGTTTTACAGTAATGCTCGTGTACTTCCTTGTGATACAGAACATTCTGATATGCGATAATGAGTGTTCAATTAAACATAATTGGTTGTAATAAGATTCATTTAATTAAAAGTAAAATACCGTCAAATTCCTCCTAACAACAAATCATGTTGTAAAAGTACCTCATTAAAACTTTCCAAAATACAAAAACTGAATTTCTGATCTAAAATGTAGCAAACCTAATTTTTAAGACCGCCCTGGTAACGTTTATAAATATGTTCCGTTTTTCTTTCAGAAACAGACGAAACCAAAGATCAGACGAACATTTCACCCCCGTGTTTTAGCAATAATTTTCAGCCATCAGGACTCCGTTTTCCAACATCCTACGCGGATAGCTTTACTTATGCTCAGTACCATGACTCGTATTTAATGGCCGCAGCAAAGAGCAGGCCTTCCCCTTATTCTAGAAATATGGATTATTCGTCATATCACCATCCACACATTAAGGGACACTATCAACACTACCAAGCTCCAACAGCATTTGGATACAACTTAGAGACTCGATGATAGTATTCTTAAAGTTCGTGGAGTTGTGTTTTATTTATGTGCCAAGATTCCTGATGGAGTAATACAGAAGTTTGTGATGCGATGAAGTCTCTAGCTAGATATTGTACTCTTTGCCGACAAGTGTTTTTGTCAATGAGCGGTCAAGAGATACGTGTTCTGACACCAAATACACTAAGTGTTCCATCACCCAGCATTTCTAGAGTTCGCACGTCCCCTTTCCAGTAAAGAGATCCATGTTCAGCACGTGACACTTGTTCATACACACACAAAATGTTCAATCATTTTGCATTTCTAGTGTTCACGTGTCCCTTCCCCAAATAAGACCTGTCTTAATTCGTTTCATTCATCGCCAATCTACAGTGCAAGGAAGGTTTTAGATTAAAACATGAACGATAATATTTATATTTTTAGATACAGCATTTCACTTTGCCAGATAAAGCATTAAAGATAGTTCAATTAAATGTGAAATATTGCATGACACGTAATTTCTGTTTTTGTTGAAAAAGATGTTACAGAACTTGTCTATGATAACTTTGTTGCACACATTCGTAATAAGAAAGTGTCCTGACCAAATGGTGCACACATTCGTAATAAGAATATATCCTGACAAAATGATGAACACATTTGTGATAAGAGAATGTCCTGACAGAAAGATGCGCATTTGTAATAAGAGAATGTCTGACAAAAAGATGTACATGTTTGTAATAAGAGAATGTCCCGACAGAATGATGCGCATTTGTAATAAGAGAATGTCCTGACAGAAAAATGCCAATTTGTAATAAGAGAATGTCTGACAAAATGATGCACATATTTATAATAAGAGAATGTCATGACAATTGTTTTCCCCTGGATGTTATATAAAGGAGAGCTATTTTGGCCAAGATGTCACAGCGTACAAAACTTTTAGATACAATGAATTAGATGTGTTGACATACAGAGATATTTACATAAGTGATTATTTCAGTTGAAATTTATAAAAGAAGACGAATAATTCCTATTTTTTGAAGGCCCTGACGAGCAGTGACTTCGAAGAACATTTAATTCTTTTGAGTAATAACCTTTGATTTCAATGTGGTCATGGCGTGACGTCGAGGCGTATTTATACATGTTCCACATGGAAAATTATGATATTCGTATAGGTACCATATAATACAGTAGTCATTAATGATATTCGTACAGGTATCTTATAATACAGTAGTCACGTGATGATATTCGTACAGGTACCTTATAATACAGTAGTCATGTGATGCACTCATTCTTAATGTCTTGCTAATATGAATGAGGTTTCCAACAATGGGAAAAGCTTAGTAAACGTATTCATAAAATCCAATTAGTTTACATTTTTGCGGAACAACTCCTAGCTCATTTAGAAGGTTCTTTCGTGTTTTTCAAAACTCCTTTTTAATTCCAAGTAGCTTAAGATTTTTCCCAGTACTTGTCTAACTCAATGAAACTTATCTCCTTAATTTTTAGTCAACGTAAGTTCATACAGTGAGTTTTTAATTTTTTTTTATAAATAACGTTGGATCATACAGTGACACTTGATTCCCCAGTATTTACATAACGTCAATTGATATAATACGATTTATTCCACATTGTTTAGAAAACGTCGGTTGGTGCAGTGAAGTTTTATTCCTCAATGTTTCGAGTATGGCAATTTGATGATAACGTCAACTGATACAACGAAACTTAGTTCCCTAATATTTAGATAACGTCAATTGATACAATACGCTTTTATTTTCCAATGTTCAGATAACGTCAATTGATACAATGAAGCTTAATCCATAATATTAGGACAGCGTCGACGGATATTAATACGCTTTATTCCCCATTGTTCAGATAACGTCATATGATTACAATACGCTTCATATCCAGTGTTTTAATAACGTCAGTGTCAGTTTGACTATAGTGGGGTAAATGTGCTACGTGTACAGCCAAATCTCCCAATGCTACCCAAATGTTACCCCTTAAAGCACGAAGGCATCCATCCTCTACGTTTCTTCTTGTCCTTTACTGATATGTATTATAACTTGTTCCGTTTTTTGTCTTCCAATAAACATGCAGCTCGTAATCTGAATAGGACAATAATTAGTTTTGTCAAAAATATAATTATATCTAGAAGCTATCCACTTTTGCGGATATAAAATAGAAAAGACATGAAAATGTGTCAAGCGTATTTATTGTGTTCATTATAGACATACCTAATAAACAGTTTTAATGGTTATGCAAGGCTCTGAAAGGAAATAATACACAATAAACAGTCATAATTCTAACATATGTCTTTGAAAAGAATTAAAAACAAAACCCTTTGTACTTTGATTGGGTTTGCAATACATTATTTGGTATTTTTTACTTTTACGTGCATGTATATTGTGTATATGGGTAAAAGGCATTTTTTATTAATTTGGAGAGAGAAAAAACTTTCATCGTTCGATGTCTCATGATGTATAATAAGTCATTTGCTGACAACTTTTGTTCTTATTTCCATGTCTATTTTTGTCCCTTATATTTTGCCAAGAAATAAATTATGAAGAGTTGCTTGACTTTATTTGCTGTTGCTGTGGATTTAAACTCCAGTGTCGATTTTGTATTTCACGTTCTGCTGTTCACTAGCCCTTTCTAGTGTCCATTTTGTATTTCACGTTCTGCTGTTCACTAGCCCTTTCTAGTGTCCATTTTGTGTTTCACGTTCCGCTGTTCACTAGCCCTTTCTGGTGTCCATTTTGTGTTTCACGTTCCGCTGTTCACTAGCCATGTCTAGTGCCGATTTTGTATTTCACGTACCGTTGTACACTAGTCCTTTCCAGTGTCCATTTTGTATTTCACGCACCAAATGTACCATATCTACGCATCATTTTAAGTTACATGAACGCAACTCTTTCCATATCTACGCATCATTTCAAGTTACATGAACGCAACTCTTTCCATATCTACGCATCATTTCAAGTTACATGAACGCAACTCTTTCCATATCAACACATCATTTCAAGTTACATGAACCTAGCTCTTTCCATATTTACGCATCATTTCAAGTTACATGAATGTAACTCTTTCCATATTTACACATCATTTCGAGTTACATGAAACAAGTGTGATAAAGTGAAGTTACATGAATGTAATTCGTTCCATATCTACGCATCATTTCAAGTTACATGAATGTAACTCTTTCCATATCTACACATCATTTCAAGTTACATGAAACAAGTGTGATAAAGTGAAGTTACATGAATGTAACTTTTTCCATATCTACACATCGTTTCAAGTTACACAAATGTAACTCTTTCCCTATCTACACATCATTTTAAGTTACATGAACGTAAGTCTTTCCATATCTACACATCATTTCAAGTTACCACTTGAAGTATAAAACAAAATTCACATGTCCATCGCGACATTAAAGTTTATCACATTTTCCTTATATTGATATAATAATTATATACACAATTAACATATTTAGTATATAAATAACCATATTATGAGAGATACTTAACAAAGACAAGATCATTGTAAAATTGTTCTAGTTCGTTCCGCACAGCATTGTGAATGATATCCAAGTCTGTTTCTCACTGTATTTTCAAGTTATCATCTCGAAATGTAACTAAAATTACAGAATTCAGTTCATGCATAAATGATTTAAACACAATTAATTTTGTCATACATATTGCAGCGCCATTCATTCGATGCACGCTGAAAAAAAACACCTGTCTTGGTACATGTGATAGACAAGTTTGTCCCGTGTTCTGGAAGAATCCATATTTAATACTGCAAATAAATCAAAGGGAAGCAACTTCATTATGGCCAAACATAGCCGAGTATAAAAGCTGATCACTCGTTACTGAGCAAGTTGTTGTAGGGTTTAACGCCATTTTTCAGCACACGATAGGCTATATATGGCGGCCAGTATTAATGGTGGAGGAAGAACCCGGGAAAACACCGGAAAGAACCACCGACCCACGAGAAGCTGCTGGCAAGCTTTCGCACATGCCCACATTCGCCGAATCTGAGACTCGAACCCACGCAGACAGAGGTGAGATGGTAGTGATCTGTACGGAGAGCGCTTTAGGCCACTCAAGGGTCCCCGTTACTGAGCAAATCGACTCTTCCATGTGTCATAGTGGCATTGAAAAGTTTCGTGTAAACAGACTACCCTACTGTAGCATATTTAATGTAATGTGTTACATTCTGTGTCGATTCCAACAGTGTTGAAGTAGATCGTGCGCAAAACAAAATAGTTTTCGCCTCATTTTATGATGCTAACTGAAAATTCACTGAGCGAGTATCATTCGTCACACTGTGTGGAATGAACTTTAATTATTTTATACTTGAAACTATTTTTATGTTTAGCTTACATAAAAGTTTTGTCTTGGAGCTATTCCAGCAAAAAGCACAAGTGGCGATTGGGGCAAAAATGCCAGTCTTTTGTGAAGTTATCACCACCGAAACCTTAATTAATCTTGAGGATCCCTGGTCCAAGAACTGGCCCTTAAAGGTTAGTCCAGAAAAAAAAACAGTGGATATGTTTTTCACGAATAAAAACGTAACAAATAATCCTGAACTTCTTTTTGATAATATCGAACTTAAATATGTGGATTCTCATCGCCATCTAGGATTAATACTTTCATCAAATACCAAATGGACTTGTCATATTGATAGCATTTTAAAAACAGCATCATACGATTGTCGAAAATTAATGTACGAAAACTAAAACAAAAACTAAGTTGGCAAATTGTTATCAAAACTGTATAAAACTTATATCAGGCCTATCTTGGAATATGCCAATGTAGTCTGGGACGGATGCTATTTGCTCAATTCGGAAAAATGGGAAAAACTACAGCTCGAATAGTTACAGGACTTGCAAAATTCACTAGTAGGCAGTCTCTCTGTTTTGAAGCAGGGCTAGAAATTCTGCAGTCTAGAAGAAATTTTTAAAAAATACTATCACTCTACAACATTAAAATGAGTCAAACTCCATATCGTTGAATTACTAACTTCCCCTGTGTTCGAACAAACAAGTTAGAACCTTCGACATTCAAACAAAATGATCACTTGCAGTTTCAGGTTAAATTTTAACAAGTTATCTTTTATACCCTCATCATTATCTTTGTGGAACCATCTCAAACCTGATACTCAATGTAGTACGTCTTACAGTGCATTAAAACAGCGTTTACGTCCAAAAATCACATCTAGCAAATGAAACGTTTTAATGATCGAACACTGGATATTATCCATACTAGATTAATGTAATTTCATTAGAAGCTGATCTTTACCGTATTCAGCATTGCTAAAACTCCCTTTTCTTCATGCGGTGGGATCAAAACCACTCATTTTTTTCATATCCTATCACGGTTACAATAGACATCATGCGGAGTTGATGAGAAACTTTTTTTCAATGTCATATGCATCTACTAGCTTCGATTCACTGCTTTGTTGAAAAAAACGATGCAAATGAAAAATATATAACTTTACATCATGTATGCAAATATATAACTGCTGCTGGACGATTTCAATAACTTATTCAAATTGTGATTACTGTCATCGTGCCCCCACCACCACCACGTAACTACCCCCCCCTCTCCTAGTCCGTGTTTCCTCTGACCCTTGCCACCTTTTTTTTTACATTTGGACATTTATTTTGGGGTTATGGGTCAGAGTCCACTGCCTTTCGAAAGGTTGTCATGTTTTTAATCCGTCGACGTATTGCTATGATTGCGTTGTTTGAGAAAATAAATCATTTTCTTATCGATTTCATGCAGGTATATCTCGATGATAAGTCGTTCAAGTTTGCTATGCCGGCTAGAAAACGACTACCCTATGCCGACACAAAATGGTGTCGGCGAATTCCATCTTTTCGATAGGCAGTGTACTTTGATCCTGCACTCCAACATAATTGTCCAAATATCAAAAATGGGGTGGCAAGGGTCAGAGGAAACTCGGATTATCTCTCTCCAATCATTTTTCGTTATCCTGTTGTCATGCTGAATGTGTGGCAATACTTGTTTCATGTAGGGAGAGGGCTAACGTAAGTTGTTCGCACTTGTGCCCAATCCCATTGTATTCTATTGTGACAATAAAATTTGTTTAATAATTTAAACAATAAAAACGTTATGTAGTAGAGAAACCAGATTATAACACTGCTAAATCCAGGGGTAGATGGGGGTTGGGATGGGGAGTCCAACAACATGTACGTTTCCCAGGTTAAATTTCTCTGTGGTTAAATTCTTATTTTGTAAACCGATTTCTCTACTACATGCCCTGGTAACGCTTAAATTCGAGGAGCTTCTGGAGTGTTGCCCCCCATCTCCGCTACAAATGGCTCCTTCCATAGACTTTTGATTAATTGTTAAACACCAAACTCCAAACGATATTCCTGGATCCGCCACGGAAATGTCTCCGATTGCAAAGACACACAATACACTCGCTGAATTAATTTTTATGATTGATTATATAACAAATATCGATAATCTTGAGATGTCGATGAACAGCAATATTTCCTCCAAAATGACTCAATATGTTCGATGTACCGCAAACTGACTGGGTGAGGCTGTTTTGAATGTTTGATCCACACCTGTTCCAACCAACAGCAAAAAAGTCTGGCACCGCCCACTGATAGAGAGAGTCCTGGGTAAAATAAATTGCAATCTATATGACGCCATATTTGTTTAAATCTACAACGATGGCATTGTGTGGGAAATTGCAGATCTAGTGTATTGACAAAGCAATGTGTTCAATTAAACAAAATCGCGAATGATAAGACTTAATCCCATATGAATCTGAAACAAATGGGAAATGATTTGTATCTAAATCAAGTGTGCATTCATCCAACCTGACTTTCATCAAATGTGTATTCATCCAACCTGACTTTCATCAATTGTGTATTCATCCAACCTGATTTTCATCAATTATGTATTCATCCAACTTGACTTTCGTCAAATTTTGTATTTATCCAACATGGCATTTTTTTATTTGAACTGACAACTCTCTGACAGGCTGTACGTATGACGATTTTACTCCCTAGATGTCAATATATGCCTGATTGTCAGGAAACTGCAAGCCGTTTTCTGGTTGAAAATTGCAGATATTATTTACTAGTTTGAACATTTTCGCACACGGTTAAAAACGACAAAAACAAAAGCAGCGTTCATAATTAATATATTTAACGCATGTTTCTTTTACAAAATTCCATCTAATCTCATATATACGTATTTGAAATCAATGATTTAGCTATCTACTCTATCATGCACAGTAAACTAAACTACGTGTTTGCAATCTAAGTCTTACAATTCTACTTTTTATCATGCACAGTTAGTAGAGTTAGGTGTTTGAAATCAAAGATTTAGCTATCTACTTTATCATGTAAAATTAGTTGAAATCAAATGCTTAGCTGCCTGCTTTATGATGCAGTTAAATACGAATTTATGTGTTTGCAAATAAAGATTTTGCGATCTATATTAAAATACACATTTGGAGTTGCTTGAAGGAGAGTATGGTGTCGTAAGAACTGACATCTGTAATCGTGCAAAAAATTTTAATATGGAATTGTATTACTCTTTGGTCTTGAAATTTGATGAAACCATCGATTTTAGCAAAATCTACAAATAATTTATTTCTCTAAGTTTTAAAATGAAAATTTAAGAAACGCAGTCAGTATTATGAATAAAATATGAAATAATCCTCAATGTTTTATCAGATGTCCAAAAGTAAAGAATTTTCAGAATCAATTCCAGTAATCCTGAATATCCTGGATAATCAATGATTATTTAATCCAGAATGTCTTTGAATGAGTTCTCAATGATCCCAAAGTTGTGTCTAAGTTTAAACGGTCCATTAGCAGTTAATAATTCCAATGAATAATGTAATTAAATAATTCGGCTCAAATTATATCTGAAAACAACTATAAGTGATTCCACAGACTGGTTATAACACAGGAATGAATAATTGATTGCCATACCTCTTTATATACAAACCCCACTTTACCTGCTACGCAGGAGATGGTTCGGGAACTCCCAATTTACCAATTGTCCAAATGTTCTCTTCCAAAACAGTCGATAGCTTGTACATCCTACATGTCTCTCCCCCAGACGGTGTCATAGTCAATGAAATACCAGTGCTGCGAATGTAGGTGCATCCAAGTCGTTGTGTTGATATTTGGCAGGCGGAAGACTGTGTTGTTGACTACTAGGTCGTGTTTAGCACATTTCCTCAGTAAGAGGAGTCCGTAGTTCTTACATTTGTCAAAGCCATTTTATGAATGACACCTGGGCATATCTGGTGATATGTACCAACTCTTGCACTGAAATCACCAATGATGATGGTCTTGTCTATTTTCGGTATTTCGAGACTCCATGTCTTTATAACATTTTTCCTTGATCTCGTCTGGTTTCGTCATGGTGTCTAGGCGAGTTTCACTCACGTCTGGTATGTGGAGGTTGAATCTGGCCGGTAGACTACTAACAAGAGCTATTCTTCTGTCTGGTCTATCTGCTGATGGACTTTCTATAAGTGTGCGCATATTACAGGTACCAATGGTGGGTTGAGTTACTTATGTTGTTTTGTTAAATTATCGACCAGTAAGATGGGGTCCCCATCAATCGCGGTATGCTGACCAATGTTAAGGTAAATCAAGCACTATTTAGGGCACTTCTCTTGTCCTTTCCTCTTCATCCTATGGAGGTACGAATGGTGATCCTAAAAAGGGCTACTCAGTCGTGCTGAGGGCTGCGAAAGTCCACTTCTGCGTCGGTCCAGTGAAAAGCGACCTTATACCTGAACAGCCTGTGTGCAAGTCGGAAGCTACAGTCCCCAGTGTATCAGCCACACGATTGTAAGGTATATCGTGGGTGAGGGGAATGATGTCATAATATAGTTGAACAGAGCCACGATCACTCTCTCATCCAGACCTGTCTAATTCCAGTGACACGACAATATTCAGACGCTGTAGGCGAGTTCGGATGCAATGAATGGCCATCCGGTCCTATCGCATCTGAACTGATGCCATGCTTTGTCTACACTGCTCTTGACAACTGCCGGAGAGGGCTTTCAGAAGGTGTCAGTGTAGCTGTCCACCCTGGGTCAACAATCACATAATGTGCTGTCTATTGCAACGTAGTAGGCTTAGCCCGACTCAAACTTTGTATGAGTTTGTGTCGTATATTAATGTTGTACACCTACAACTTGTTGATGTCTAGAAGCATAACAACTGTTTTGAAATATGTACAGAAGTTTACAACTTTGTTCTACCTATTCGTTATTCATCTTGAAATCAACAGAACTGTGACTCCATTTACACTTGTATCAAATGAGTTATAGATCAATACTGTTCCTTCTTTTTGGAATAAATCCAAGTTTTAATGACCTTGAGGAAGGCTGTCTTTTAATGCTGGTTTATTTGGAATTACGAACCCTCCATGCCCTACTATCGAAGCGGAATACGTTAATGGCATGACATAGTGCGAACACGTTCAGGAAACTTGTATTGCATGAGTTTGTGTCGTATATTAATTATGTAGACCCACAACTTGCATTATACCAGTTCGTACCGTATATTATTTTTGTACACCCTCGCATGCCTTTGTTTACATTTACAAATATGAATTATTTCAAATAATAAATCCTTTTGTGAGCTGCTTCAAACAGTAAACACTTGTTTGAGCTTCTCAATACAATACAATACACCATTGTGTGAGGTCCTCCCATCTGCACGGCCCTCCAAACAAAATACATTGCGTTAGTACCTCCAGACAATAAGATAAATTGTGAGATCCTGCTATCTGTAAGTCATTTCGTACGGCCCTCCAGAAATAATACATTGAGTTAGTTCCTCCAGACAATAAGATACCATGTGAGGTCCTCCAGACTCTAATCCATTGCGTGAGGAACTCATGTTATGTATATTTAATTTAATTGTTTGTTTGTTAGTTGTTTTTTTAAATATAAAATAATATTTCATTACATTCTATTTAATGTAACACTGTATGCTGGACGTGACCTTGTTCAAAATTGAGTTAATTTCTGCTTGGCCTGATTGACTTTTTAAAATAAATTATTCACCGTAAGCAACTAATACATAGCTAAATTATTCACTCTGTATATGGGCTTAATATCAAGATCGTTATTAATAGAAGAGATAAATACGTTGATTTGGGTCAAAGTTTGAAGTTTCCTAAGTGAATTATGTATAATCCAGGTTATTATTTTGTAAACATCAGGATCATTCTGGATGGTTATTTTCCATTAGGCTATGTCTTTGTTTATATAGAAAATGCTAATTGTGACCTGAGGTCAAGTAGAGAACTATATAATCCTGTAATTGTGAGGAGTAGTTCATTTGTGCTTTAACATCTAGCACTTTCAATTTGTATTATGTTGTGACCAGTTGGGCTGAATTTTTATTTTTTGTCTTCAAATTATTGAATTCAAGTGATTATTTTCTCTGGAAATACAAAAGTGCTCTGATAAGATTCTTAGATAAAGACATTCACTTGAATTTATACTGCATTCACACCTGGAATTATAATACTTTATTCCAACAAAAGAATGTTGACACATCAGCAGTCCATAAGCTATAACATAACCATGGCCAAGATCATGCCAAGTACGGATGCCCAAGGAAATTTATCACAATGGTTCAGCAATTCCACGATGGTATGGAATCTAGAGTCCACAACAATGGTGAGACATCGGATTCCTTGCCTGTCTCAAACTAAGCGAAGCAGGGCTGTGTACTGGCGCCAACACTTTTCAGTCTTATGTTCTAAGCATCATATACCGAATTGAAGGAAACCTGTTCAACCTCAGGAGTCTCCAAGCAAAACCTAAGGTCACAACAGACATCATCAAAGACTTTCTATTTGCTGATGACTGTACTCTCAACGCTGGCTCTGAAGCTGACATGCAAAGCAGCGTCGACAAGTTCTCTGATGTTTGCACAAATTTCGTACTTACGTTCAACACAAACGAGGCTAAAATAATGTGTTAGCCAGCCCCAGGAAAACTGTATGCTGAGCTAAACATCACAGTCAACGGCTACAAACTGAGCGCAGTGAATATGCTCACCTATCTTAGCAGCACTCTGTCCCAGAATGTGGTAATAGATGACGAGGTTAATGCCAGGATTGCAAAGGCCAGCGCAGCATTTGGCAGAATACACGCCAAGGTGTGGAACAGAAGAGGCATTAGTCTTCAGGCCATGTTGAAGGTGTATAGGGCGATAGTACTCCCTGTATTATGATACACCTGCGAAATCCTGACAGTGTACCAGCGCCAGGCAAAGAAGTTGAACCACGTCCACACTACCTGCGTGAGAAGAACCCTTAACATCAAGTGGGAAGACATGATCCGGGATACTGAGGTCCTTGCCCAAGCAAGCCTTCCCAGTATATACACTATCTTGATGCAATCACAGTTGCGAATGGCAGACCATGCATGTCGCATGCCAGACCAACGGCTTTTAATAAAATCTTGTATGGTGAACTTGAACAAGGAAAACGCAACAAAGGAGGCCAGAGAAAACGATACAAGGACACCCTGAAGACGTCATTGAAGAATTTTTGCATTAGATATGACACGTGGGAGCAGACTGCCCAGGATAGGGTCGTGTGGTGTTCTTCCATCGCTAAATGTGCTGCAGCTTGCGATGCCAACAGGACAGCCGAGGAAGAACAACGGATCCAGGCCAGGAGGTCCCTAGCCATTTGTTACGGGGTACAAAAGTTGCAAACAATAACGTCCAACACAAAGTATATTCCCAGCCAATTTTTTATGTTCACCCAAGCTAGGGCTCAAGACGACTGCACTTTACAGAGAACAATTCTTTAGTTTTACACCAGGGCAATAGTTTATCAAAACAACAGTGATGACAAATGCAGACTCCAACTCCTATGGGTCAGAATCTTTATCAGCATCAGATGTGAACTAGGTAGAATTTGTTTCTAACATTACCATATCTGACCGCTTAAAATCCGTTAAACTAAAACTACCATGTACACCACTGTCTCTTGTCTTAATGATAATCAATATTTATACAAATAAATTGGAGGGAAGTGTTAAGCATTAATATGACGGCAACACCTTCCCCCTTAAGAGAAAACTAGTTTTCGAACAAAATTATAAAGGATGGACAAGCAAGATCGAAGGGTTAATATTTGGCTGTATACAGTTCTATGGAATTACCTTACTTCAGGAAATTTAAAAGTTCGAGCATCTCCCTGGCTATGAGATAGCATACGGTGCAAGTATTCAATGACTCGCTAAATATTTCCATATTCCGAATACAACATTTAGCACAACATCTAAAACAAACATTTTGGATTCACTTAAAATCAAACTGATGTGCATTACGAAAGTACTTAATTAGTACACAAGCTATAATACACATTATCATATGGGTCTTAATTCAGATAAGTCCAACAAGAATGAATACTAAAACACATAGTCTTAGACTCCAGCACGTGACAATCCATCAGCATTTGCATTCTCTGCTCCCCGACGGTGTTTGATCGTGAACTCATATGGTTGCAGACACAGGGACCATCTCAGAAGCCGTTGGTTTTTTCCTGTGTTTTGGCTTAGCCAAGTAAGTGGGTTATGGTCAGTTTCAACACTGAATAGAGCACCACACAAGTAGTAGTGAAGAGATTCTATCGCCCATACTATCGCAAGGCATTCTTTCTCAATTGTAGAATAATTCTGCTCTCTGTGCAATAGTTTGCGGCTGAGATACGCTATCGGATATTCGACTAAATAGGCCAATTAAGGCGTTGGCCACTGTTTTGGCATCAATGTCCTTCAAAGGAATTGCTTCCGGATACCTGGTAGCTTCATCTACTATGGTTAGTATATATTTGTTCCCCGCCTTTGTGCGCTGTAGTGGGCCAATGATATCCATCGCAATCTTGACAAAAGGGTCAGACACAATTGTTGGACACACCATTGGATCTTTCTCCATCCCTGTTCTCCTTGCGGTCTTTTGACAGATATCACAGGCCTGACAGTGCCTCTGAATATCCCCAAACAACAGTCTTAACGATAATCGATATTTATACAAATAACTTGGAGGGAAGTGTTAAGCATTAATATGACGGCAACACCATTATACCCACAATCAGCTTTGCTACCATCCCATGTCCACAGTGCCACAGAATATTCAGGGCGCACATCGGCCTCATCGGCCACCTACTCGCCCACAGGCGATTTGTTCCCGATAAAACACTGGATGACTAAAGTGGTCCTCATCGACTTAATGGACGAACTTACCATAAGCTATAACAGACACTTCATGGCCTTCAGTTTTTGATTTTTTTCTGGACTTTTTGCTGAATTTTATTCAGAACTTTAAATTACAAGGACTTGTGTCTGTAATTCTTGGATTATTTTGGGATTTAATTCGCAATACTGTAAGTTCTTTTTTTTTTAATTTTCACGTTGTATTATAAGGAAATAAATTATATTTGTTAAATTTTACAAAGCCTGTTGCTTTTCGCTCTTTTCTGTGACTTATTTTAAGAACATATACTCGTAACACACCAAATTCTAAGCTATTCTGTGAGCTCCTCAAAAACTATAAAATAATTATGGATGGTCCTCTAAACTATAACCTCTGTGTGTGGTCCTCCAGACTAATAGGACAACGAGTGTGGTCCTCCAGGTAATAAACCGCTGTTTAAATTTCTCCAAACGATAAGCCATAGTTCGCGGTCCTCGAAACTATAGTCCATTGTGTATGATCCTGCAAACTAGAGGCCATTATGTGAGGTCCTCCAAACAATGAACCACGATTTAAGTTAATTCGAACTATATATCATTGTGTGAGGTCCTCTAAATTAAAGTTACTGTGCGAGGTACTGCAAAACATAGCTATTGTGTGAGGTCTTTAAATTATGCAAAGTAGTAAGACACGACATTTTAATGGAGTGTACTTAATTTCGTACAGGAATGTTTCAAGTAATTAATACAGTGTACCTAATTCCTTACATGCATGCTTCGAGTTATTTATAGTGTACCTAATTATTTACATGCATGCTTCGAGTTATTTATACAGTGTACCTAATTCCTTACAGGCATGCTTCAAGTTATTTGTATACAGTGTACCTAATTCCTTACAGGTATTCTTCACGTTATTCATATACATTCTAAGCTTTCTCCAAATTATTTTCATGAGCTCATTTCAAGCACTTAGTTGCAGGATTCCATCAAGGACTGGTATCTGACATTCATAATAAATAAATAAGTTTATCTTGAACGAGTATCATCAAATGTCAAAACAAGTTTTCTTTCAGGTATATTTTGACATTTCTCAACACCTTGTCTGCTATAAATTGATGCCATTCACAGATTTAAACAAGACATTAATGAGAAAATCAGTGCAGGAGTTGCAGAAATTGCAGATACGCACAACATAAATGTTAAACACATCCGTTTACGAAGTGTTTTATGCACGATTATGCCACTGTTATATGCAACCTTTTTTCAGTGATTGAGTGTGAGATTTACTTGCATTCCCTTTGCTTTTGTATCGTATGAAACCGATTCTTTAAGTAGAATAGTATAACGAGTTTACACAGAAAATGAAATACTTGTATACCTTCAACTTATATGATGACACGTGTAAATCCGGACTAAGTATGAATGCAGTAAGTCATAGCACCAGACCAACAAGTCTCATTTATTCTGTAGCTCAATGTGGAGCCTATAAGAGATAGACCATTTCATTTTCGGCGAGAGAAAACAGGATTCTCTGTCAAACTAGGATATGTTTTATTATTTTACCTTAAGATAATTGGTCTTTCTTTCACCTGAAGATATTTGTTTTTCTTTTACCTTAAAATATTATTTTTTTAAACCTCAAAATAATTTATATTTTCTTTTTCCTCAAGATATTTTATTTCAACTGATACAATGGATACAAATGATTTTGTTCTTTTTTGTTTTCTACGATATATCACATACAGTAATACCTCGAACATTCGAGAGGTTAGGTTCCAGAACCAGTCGCGGATCAGAAGGAATCGCGAATGTTTGGTACGAGTCACTAAAAATGCTAATAAATGCTTATTTCTAGGATTTAAACCCTAAATATGACCCAAATCATGCTCCCAAAGCACTTTAATTTCATTTAAAAGTTAGCTTAATACATTACCCTTAAAAAGAGAAATAAATGGTTGACGTAAAAATAGAGTACAGTATCGCCTAATGGGTATTTGCCACACTAGCGCATTTACAGTACGGTACATGTATACTAATATTACCCCTATACTAATTCATTGGCTGCCGTTTTCTTTGCACTCACAGTAAGATAAAACCAAATAACGAAAGGGACTGTAAACTTAATGACTGATGTTTTCTTTGTCATTGTCAGGAAGGTAAACTATGTAAACTTCATATGTCACAGAGGTCATATAATGAAGGTACAATTCAATAAAATAAAGAAAACATGTATGCAGAGGGTACCAATGAAAATTTCGCGAATCCGTGAATTCGCGAATCCAGAAACGCGAATGCACGAGGTATTACTGTAGTTTTAAAAAAGACTAAACGCATGATACACATACACATACACACACACACATACACATACACACACACATACACATACACATACGTGGTTAATGTGTTTTATTAACACTTACTTATGTATGAAATTATAGTATACTAGAAAGTTTGTATGTAAGAAATTATAGTATACTAGAAAGTTTGTATGTATGAAATTATAGTATACTAGAAAGTTTGTATGTATAAAATTATAGTATACTAGAAAGTTTGTATGTATGAAATTATAATATACTAGAACGTTTGTATGTATGAAATCATAGTATACTATAAAGTTTGTATGTATGAAATTACAGTATACTAGAAAGTTTGTATGCATGAAATCATTGTATACTTGAAAGTCAATTAACACTATATATGTATGTTATTACAGTATAATAGAAAGTCGATTAACACTATGTATGTATGAAATTATAGCATACTAGAAAGTCAACACTTGACACACACACATACACACTACCACCACCAACACCATCATGTCTGTTTGATATTGATAAACACAATCAGTCGACAAAAATCGCAAATACAAACTTCAAAATAGCAGAAATGTAAATATTTGGATGTCAGTACAGATACCAAAGATGAGTGGGATGTTTAGAATGCATATTACAAGAGGGCTTTATATTAATTGTTTTACAATGCTCAATCAGGCAGTCAAGACCAACGTGTAGCCGAGTTGTGTATCGTTCAGCTGATGTAATTTTCTGAAAATCTTATGTCCAGTATATATCACTTATATGTATTATCTTATGTACAGTATATATCACTTATATGTATTATCTTATGTCCAGTATATATCACATATATGTATTATCTTATGTACAGTATATATCACTTTTATTTATAATCTTATGTACAGTATATAACACTTATATGTATTATCTTATGTACAGTATATATCACTTATATGTATTATCTTATGTCCAGTATATATCACATATATGTATTATCTTATGTACAGTATATATCACTTTTATTTATAATCTTATGTACAGTATATACCACTTATATGTATTATCTTATGTACAGTATATATCACATATATGTATTATCTTATGTACAGTATATACCACTTATATATATTATCTTATGTACAGTATATATCACTTTTATTTATAATCTTATGTACATTATAGAACACTTTTATTTATAATCTTATGTACAGTATAGAACACTTTTATTTATAATTTTATATACAGTATATATCACTTTTTAAAAAATCTTATGCACCGTATATATCGCTTCTGTTTATAATATCATGTACAGTATAGATCACTTCTATGCATAACCTTATGTACAGTATATATCACTTCTGTTTATAATCTCATGTACAGTATAGATCGATTCTGTTTATAATCTTATGTACAGTATATATCACTTCTATTTATAATATTACGTACAGTACAGATCCCTTCTATTTATAATCGTTCTGTCAAAGGAAAGAAAACGTTGTGCAGCGTGTTTGATACATACAAGAATTACAAATATACAGGTGGGTGTGGTTAGGCCAATCACATAAGGCAATCTATTTTGATGGCGTCTGACTTGTAATTGCAGGGTCGAGGGATTTTACACCTGCCCAGTCCTAAACGGGTCCGCTGCCTCGGGTTGTCCTTGGGAAAGGCACATTATTTCACTTTTTGTCGACATGACAATAATTAATTAGAAATGACCTTAAAACCAAACCCCAAAAAGAAACTGTTTTGAAGGCATTATCATATCAATATCAAAAACGTTGGGATCTTTTGGGCATGTTTGGGATCTGTTGGTCATATCAGCGGCCAGCTGAGCACGTTAGACTCTGTTGGACATGTTAGAGGTCTGTTGGACATATTTGGAGCTTGTTGGACATGTTACGGCTCTGTTGGGCAATGTGCTCTTTTACATGACCCAGTAGACTTACTACACGATGAATACTTAAACAAACTTACAAAAATATAATAATGCAATATATTCAATGATTTAATAATGAAATAGAGTTTTAAAAATGAAGTTCGATTTGAGATAATCTTTGTGATTCAATCTAGTATGCCATATTTTAGACCGCGAATGACAAGGTTAAATAGTTTCATGTAAATAAATGTTACATATATTAATTCTAAAGCATAGGCAATGTCACACATTCAGCACTTGTTTACCGTGGTGTATTCCTGGACAAAACACACAGTTACTGCTTCCTATGTCACTAAATTACCCTGACACGATTACTACTTGATATGGCACTCAATAACCTCAGACAATTACTACTTGCTGTGGCACTAAATAACCGTCACACAGTTACTGCTTGCTATGGCACTAAACTACCCTGACACAATTACTACTTGATGTGGCACTAAATTACCCTGACACAATTACCACTTGATATGGCACTCAATAACCCTCACGCAATTACTAATTGATGTGGCACTAAATAACCCTCACACAGTTACTGCTTGCTTTGGCACTAACTTACCCTGACACAATTACTACTTGATGTGGCACTAAATAACCCTCACACAATTACTACTTGCTGTGGCACTAAATAACCCTCACACAATTACTACTTGCTGTGGCACTAAATAACCCTCACACTTTTATGACTTGATGTGGCACTAAATAACCCTCACACAGTTACTGCTTGCTATGTCACTAAATTACCCTGACACAATTACTACTTGATGTGCCACTAAATGATCCTCACACAGTTACTGTTTGCTATGGCACTAAATTACCCTGGCACAATTACTACTTGATATGGCACTAAATTACCCTCACGCAATTACTACTTGATGTGGCACTAAATAACCCTCACACAATTACTACTTGCTGTGGCACTAAATTACCCTCACACAATTACTACAAGCTGTGGCACTTAATAACACTCACACAATTACTACAAGCTGTGGCACTAAATAACCCCCACATAATTACTACTTGCTGTGGCACTAAATAACACTCACATACACTCACATAATTACTACTTGCTGTGGCACTAAAAAAACCTCACACAATTACTACTTGCTGTGGTACTAAATAACCCTCACACAATTACTTACTGTGGCACTAAATAAACCTCACACAAATACTACTTGCTGTGGCACTAAATAACCCTCACACAATTACTACTTGCTGTGGCACTAAATAAACCTCACACAATTACTACTTGCTGTGGCACTAAATAACCCTCACACTTTTACGACTTGATGTGGCACTAAATAACCCTCACACAGTTACTGCTTGTTATGTCACTAATTTACCCTGACACAATTACTACTTGATGTGGCACTAAATTACCCTCACGCAATTACTACTTGATGTTGCACTAAATAACCCTCACACAATTACTACTTGCTGTGGTACTAAATAGCGCTCCCACAATTACTTACTGTGGCACTAAATAAACCTCACACAAATACTACTTGCTGTGGCACTAAATAACCCTCACACTTTTACGACTTGATGTGGCACTAAATGACCCTCACACAGTTACTGTTTGCTATGGCACTAAATTACCCTGGCACAATTACTACTTGATGTGGCACTAAATTACCCTCACACAATTACTACTTGACGTGGCACTAAATAACCCTCACACAATTACTACTTGCTGTGGTACTAAATAGCCCTCACACAATTACTTACTGTGGCACTAAATAAACCTCACACAAATACTACTTGCTGTGGCACTAAATAACACTCACACCATTACTACTTGATGTAGCGCTAAATAACACCCACACTGCTACCACTTGCTTCATTTCCAGTACAGACTCATCCTTGATGCACGCTTCTATGTTGTGGAAACCTTGTGAGCTGTCTCATTTTTATGATCCACATTTGTTTGAAACAGGCACTTTCGATTCCGCACCTAAAGAGTCAGGTACTAAAGTGATTAATGAGTAGTTCCGAAGTGAAGTTTGTTCAAGTACTGAACATTGTCTCTATTTTTACGACAAGCTCTCGCAAGATTATTTTTGCTAGATTTTACTTTTCATTATGAAGAAATCACGGCCATCCAAACCTGTGTATGCTTTATTTCATGTTCACCCATTTCTAGACTTGTTCGATTATTTTGTATAATCAGTAACGTGAGTACTGTATGTAAAGGGGGCCCCGAGTGGCCGAGTGGCCGAGTGGTCTAAAGCGCTAACCGTTACGGTTCACTGCCATCTCACCGCTGTCTGCGTGGGTTCGAGTCTCGGGCTCGGCTAATGCGGGTATGTGAGAAAGCATGCCGGTAGCTTCTCGTGGGTCGGTGGTTCTTTCCGGGGTTTTCCTGGGTTCTTCCTCCACCATTAATACTGGCCGCCATATATAGCCTATCCTGTGCTGAAAAATGGCGTTAAACCCTATAACAACAACAACAACTGTATGTTAGTCCTGCGTTCAAACTAAACCACTGAACTGTATCACGATACAATTATTAATCAGCATATCCCCCATCCATCCCCGGCCAAAAAGCGCTAAAACAAAAACAATTAGCTAGAACAAAACAATTATTTGACTGAGTTTTCCTTAAGTTAGATGGTTATAAGAAATCCAATTACTCGAGTGTATTTTACCTACAATTAGATGGTTATAAGAAAAACCAATTACTTGACTGTTTACCTTACAGTTAGATAGTTATAAGTAAAACCAATTACTTCATTGTGTTTTCCTTACAGTTAGATGGTTATAAGTAAAATCAATTACTTGAGTGTGTTTTCCTTACAGTTAGATGGTTATAAGAAAAACCGATTACTTGAGTGTTTACCTTACAGTTAGATAGTTATAAGTAAAACCAATTACTTGAGAGTGTTTTCCTTACAGTTAGATGGTTATAAGTAAAATCAACTACTTGAGTGCATCCTTACAGTTGGATGGTTATAAGTAAAACCAATTATTTTAACGTGTTTTCCTTACTGTTAGATGGTTATAAGTAAAACCAATTACTTGAGTGTGTTTTCCTTACAGTTGGATTGTTATAAGTAAAACCAATTATTTTAACGTGTTTTCCTTACCGTTAGATGGTTATAAGTAAAACCAACTACTTTAGTGTGTTCTCCTTACTCTTAGATGGTTATAAGTAAAACCAATTACTTGAGTGTGTTTTCCTTACAGTTAGATGGTTATAAGTAAACTCAATTACTTTAATCTGTTTTCCTTACAGTTGGATTGTTATAAGTATAACCAATTACTTGAGCGTGTTTACCTTACGGTTAGATAGTAATAAGGAAAACAAATTACTTCAGTGTGTTTTCCTCACAGTTTCATAGTTGTAAGTATAACCAATTACTTGAGTGTGTTTTCCTGGCAGTTAGATGGTTATAAATAAAATCAATTACTTGAGTGTGTTTTCCTTACAGTTAGAAGGTTATAAGTAATAACAATTACTTGAGTGTGTTTTCCTAGCAGTTGGATGGTTGTAAGTAAAATCAATTACTTGAGTGTGTTTTCCTTACAGTTAGATGGTTATAAATAAAACCAATCATTTAAATGTGTTTTCCTTACTGTTAGATGGTTATAAGTAAAATCAATTATTTGAATGTGTTTTCCTTCGAGTTAGATGGTTATAAGTAAAACCAATTACTTGAGTGTGTTTTCCTGACAGTTAGATGGTTTTAAGCAAAGTCGATTACTTGAGTGTATTTTCCTTACAGTTAGATGGTTATAACTAAAACCAATTATTTCAAAGTGTTTTCCTTACTGTTTGATGGTTATAAGTTTAACCAATTACTTGATTGTATTTTCCTTACAGTTAGATGGTCATAAGTAAAACCAATCATTTGAATGTATTTTCCTTACTGTTAGATGGTTATAAGTAAAACCAACTACTTGAGTGTATTCCTTACAGTTGGATGGTTATAAGTAAAACCAATTACTTGAGTGTGTTTTCCTTACAGTTAGATGGTTATAAGTAAAACCAATTATTTGAGTGTGTTTTCCTTACAGTTGGATGGTTATAAGTAACACCAATGACTTGAGTGTGTTTTCCTTACAGTTAGATGGTTATAAGTAAAATCAATTACTAGACTGTGTTTTCCTGACAGTTAGATGGTTATAAGTAAAACCAATTACTTGAGTGTATTTTCCTGACAGTTAGATGGTTATAAGCAAAGTCAATTACTTAAGTGTGTTTTCCTTACAATTAGATGGTTATAAGTAAAACCAATTATTCCAACGTATTTTCCTTACTGTTTGATGGTTATAAGTATAACCAGTTACTTGAGTGTATTTTCCTTACAGTTAGATGGTTATAAGTAAAACCAACTACTTGAGTGAATTCCTTACAGTTGGATGGTTATAAGCAAAACCAATTACTTGAGTGTGTTTTCCTTACAGTTAGATGGTTATAAGTAAAATCAATTACTAGAGTGTATTCCTTACAGTTGGATGGTTATAAGTAAAACCAATTACTTGAGTGTGTTTTCCTTACAGTTAGATGGTTATAAGTAAAACCAATTACTTGAGTGTTTTCATTACAGTTAGATGGTTATAAGTAAAAACAATTACTTGAGTGCGTGTTCCTTACTGTTAGATGCTTATAAGTAAAACCAGTTATTTAAATGTATTTTCCTTACTGTTCGATGGTTATAAGGAAAACCAACTACTTGAGTGTTTTCCTTACAGTTGGATGGTTGTAAGCAAAATCAATTACTTAAGTGTGTTTTCCTTACAGTTAGATGGTTAAAAGTAAAACCAATTATTTGAATGTATTTTCCTTACTGTTAGATGGTTATAAGTAAAACCAACTACTTGAGTGTTTTCCTTACAGTTGGATGGTTATAAGTAAAAACAATTACTTGAGTGCGTGTTCCTTACTGTTAGATGGTTATAAGTAAAACCAGTTATTTAAATGTGTTTTCCTTACTGTTAGATGGTTATAAGTAAAAGCAATTACTTGAGTGTGTTTTCCTTACAGTTAGATGGTTATAAGTAAACTCAATTACTTTAATCTGTTTTCCTTACAGTTGGATTGTTATAAGTATAACCAATTACTTGAGCGTGTTTACCTTACAGTTAGATAGTAATAAGGAAAACAAATTGCTTCAGTGTGTTTTCCTCACAGTTTCATGGTTGTAAGTATAACCAATTACTTGAGTGTGTTTTCCTGGCAGTTAGATGGTTATCAGTAAAATCAATTGCTTGAGTGTGTTTTCCTTACAGTTAGAAGGTTATAAGTAAAATCAATTACTTGAGTGTGTTTTCCTGGCAGTTGGATGGTTGTAAGTAAAATCAATTACTTGAGTGTGTTTTCCTTACAGTTAGATGGTTATAAGTAAAATCAATTATTTGAATGTGTTTTCCTTCGAGTTAGATGGTTATAAGTAAAACCAATTACTTGAGTATGTTTTCCTGACAGTTAGATGGTTTTAAGCAAAGTCAATTACTTGAGTGTATTTTCCTTACAGTTAGATAGTTATAAGTAAAACCAATTATTTCAAAGTGTTTTCCTTACTGTTTGATCGTTATAAGTATAACCAATTACTTGAGTGTATTTTCCTTACAATTAGATGGTTATAAGTAAAACCAATTATTTGAAGGTATTTTCCTTACCGTTAGATGGTTATAAGTAAAACCAATTACTTGAGTGTGTTTTCCTTACTGTTAGATGGTTATAAGTAAAACCAATGACTTGAGTGTGTTTTCCCTACAGTTAGATGTTTATAAGTAAAACCAAATATTTTAACGTGTTTTCCTTACTGTTAGATGGTTATAAGTAAAACCAATTACTTGAGTGTTTTCCCTACAGTTAGATGTTTATAAGTAAAACCAAATATTTTAACGTGTTTTCCTTACTGTTAGATGGTTATAAGTAAAACCAATTACTTGAGTGTGTTTTCCTTACAGTTAGAAAGTTATAAGTAAAATCAATTACTTGCGTGTGTTTTCCTGACAGTTAGATGGTTATAAGCAAAGTCAATTACTTGAGTGTGTTTTCCTGAGAGTTAGATGGTTATAAGCAAAGTCAATTACTTGAGTGTTTTCCTTACAATTAGATAGTTATAAGTAAAACCAATTATTCCAACGTGTTTTCTTTACTGTTTGATGGTTATCAGTATAACCAGTTACTTGAGTGTATTTCGTTATAAGTAAAACCAGTGATTTGAAGGTATTTTCCTTCAAGTTAGATGGTTATAAGTAAAACCACCTACTTGAGTGTATTTCTTACAGTTGGATGGTTATAAGTAAAACCAATTACTTGAGTGTGTTTTCCTTACAGTTGGATGGTTATAAGTAACACCAATGACTTGAGTATGTTTTCCTTACAGTTAGATGGTTATAAGTAAAATCAATTACTTGAGTGTGTTTTCCTGATAGTTAGATGGTTATAAGTAAAACCAATTATTTAAGTGTGTTTTCCTGAGAGTTAGATGGTTATAAGCAAAGTCAATTACTTGAGTGTTTTCCTTACAATTAGATAGTTATAAGCAAAACCAATTATTCCAACGTGTTTTCTTTACTGTTTGATGGTTATCAGTATAACCAGTTACTTGAGTGTATTTCGTTATAAGTAAAACCAGTGATTTGAAGGTATTTTCCTTCAAGTTAGATGGTTATAAGTAAAACCACCTACTTGAGTGTATTTCTTACAGTTGGATGGTTATAAGTAAAACCAATTACTTGAGTGTGTTTTCCTTACAGTTGGATGGTTATAAGTAACACCAATGACTTGAGTATGTTTTCCTTACAGTTAGATGGTTATAAGTAAAATCAATTACTTGAGTGTGTTTTCCTGATAGTTAGATGGTTATAAGTAAAACCAATTATTTAAGTGTGTTTTCCTGAGAGTTAGATGGTTATAAGCAAAGTCAATTACTTGAGTGTTTTCCTTACAATTAGATAGTTATAAGTAAAACCAATTATTCCAACGTGTTTTCTTTACTGTTTGATGGTTATCAGTATAACCAGTTACTTGAGTGTATTTCGTTATAAGTAAAACCAGTGATTTGAAGGTATTTTCCTTCAAGTTAGATGGTTATAAGTAAAACCACCTACTTGAGTGTATTTCTTACAGTTGGATGGTTATAAGTAAAACCAATTACTTGAGTGTGTTTTCCTTACAGTTGGATGGTTATAAGTAACACCAATGACTTGAGTATGTTTTCCTTACAGTTAGATGGTTATAAGTAAAATCAATTACTTGAGTGTGTTTTCCTGATAGTTAGATGGTTATAAGTAAAACCAATTATTTAAGTGTGTTTTCCTGAGAGTTAGATGGTTATAAGCAAAGTCAATTACTTGAGTGTTTTCCTTACAATTAGATAGTTATAAGCAAAACCAATTATTCCAACGTGTTTTCTTTACTGTTTGATGGTTATCAGTATAACCAGTTACTTGAGTGTATTTCGTTATAAGTAAAACCAGTGATTTGAAGGTATTTTCCTTCAAGTTAGATGGTTATAAGTAAAACCACCTACTTGAGTGTATTTCTTACAGTTGGATGGTTATAAGTAAAACCAATTACTTGAGTGTGTTTTCCTTACAGTTGGATGGTTATAAGTAACACCAATGACTTGAGTATGTTTTCCTTACAGTTAGATGGTTATAAGTAAAATCAATTACTTGAGTGTGTTTTCCTGATAGTTAGATGGTTATAAGTAAAACCAATTATTTAAGTGTGTTTTCCTGAGAGTTAGATGGTTATAAGCAAAGTCAATTACTTGAGTGTTTTCCTTACAATTAGATAGTTATAAGTAAAACCAATTATTCCAACGTGTTTTCTTTACTGTTTGATGGTTATCAGTATAACCAGTTACTTGAGTGTATTTTCCTTACAGTTAGATGGTTGTAAGTAAAACCAACTACTTGAGTGTATTCCTTACAGTTGGATGGTTATAAGCAAAACCACTTGCTTGAGTGTGTTTTCCTTACAGTTAGATGGTTATAAGTAAAACCAGTTACTTGAGTGTATTCCTTACAGTTGAATGGTTATAAGCAAAACCAATTACTTGAGTGTGTTTTCCTTACAGTTAGATGGTTATAAGTAAAACCAATTACTTGAGTGTATTCCTTACAGTTGGATGGTTATAAGTAAAACCAATTACTTGAGTGTGTTTTCCTTACAGTTAGATGGTTATAAGTAAAATCAATTACTTGAGTGTGTTTTCCTTACAGTTAGATGGTTATAAATAAAACCAATTATTTAAATGTGTTTTCCTTACTGTTAGATGGTTATAAGTAAAATCAATTACTTGAGTGTATTCCTTACAGTTGGATGGTTATAAGCAAAACCACTTACTTGAGTGTGTTTTCCTTACAGTTAGATGGTTATAAGTAAAACCAGTTACTTGAGTGTATTCCTTACAGTTAGATGGTTATAAGTAAAACCAATTACTTGAGTGTATTCCTTACAGTTGGATGGTTATAAGTAAAACCAATTACTTGAGTGTGTTTTCCTGGCAGTTGGATGGTTATAAATAAAACCAATTATTTAAATGTGTTTTCCTTACTGTTAGATGGTTATAAGTAAAATCAATTATTTGAATGTGTTTTCCTTCGAGTTAGATGGTTATAAGTAAAACCAATTACTTGAGTGTGTTTTCCTGACAGATAGATGGTTTTAAGCAAAGTCAATTACTTGAGTGTGTTTTCCTTACAGTTAGATGGTTATAAGTAAAACCAATTATTTCAAAGTGTTTTCCTTACTGTTTGATGGTTATAAGTATAACCAATTACTTGAGTGTATTTTCCTTACAGTTAGATGGTTATAAGTAAAACCAATTATTTGAATATATTTTCCTTACTCTTAGATGGTTATAAGTAAAACCAACTACTTGAATGTATTCGTTACAGTTGGACGGTTATAAGTAAAACCAATTACTTGAGTGTGTTTTCCTTACAGCTAGATGGTTATAAGTAAAACCAATTATTTGAGTGTGTTTTCCTTACAGTTGGATGGTTATAAGTAACACCAATGACTTGAGTGTGTTTTCCTTACAGTTAGATGGTTATGAGTTAAATCAATTACTTGAGTGTGTTTTCCTGACAGTTAGATGGTTATAAGTAAAACCAATTACTTGCGTGTGTTTTCCTGACAGTTAGATGGTTATAAGCAAAGTCAATTACTTGAGTGTGTTTTCCTTACAATTAGAAGGTTATAAGTAAAACCAATTATTTCAACGTGTTTTCCTTACTGTTTCATGGTTATAAGTATAACCAATTACTTAAGTGTATTTTCCTTACAGTTAGATGGTTGTAAGTAAAACCAACTACTTGAGTGTATTCCTTACAGTTGGATGGTTATAAGTAAAACCAATTACTTGAATGTGTTTTCCTTACAGTTAGATGGTTATAAGTAAAACCAATTACTTGAGTGTATTCCTTTCAGTTGGATGGTTATAAGTAAAACCAATTACTTGAGTGTGTTTTCCTTACAGTTGGATGGTTATAAGTAAAATCACTTATTTGAATGTGTTTTCTTTACTATTAAATGGTTGTAAGTAAAACCAACTACTTGAGTGTTTTCCTTAGAGTTGGATGGTTATAAGTAAAACCAATTACTTGGGTGTGTTTGCCGTGCAGTTAGAACGTTATAAGTAAAATCAATTACTTGAGTGTGTTTTCCTTACAGTTTGAAGGTTGTAAGTATAACCAATTACTTGAGTGTGTTTTCCTTACAGTTGGATGGTTATAAGTAAAATCAATTACTTGAGTGTGTTTTCCTGGCAGTTAGATGGTTATAAGTCAAATCAATTACTTGAGTGTGTTTTCGTTACAGTTGGATGGTTGTAAGTATAACCAATTACTTGAGTGTGTTTTCCTTACAGTTGGATAGTTGTAAGTAAAATCAATTACTTGAGTGTGTTTTCCTGACAGTTAGATGGTTAAAAGTAAAACCAATTACTTGAATGTGTTTTTCTTACAGTTATAAAAATGCATTGAAAAGATTTAAAATGCAGGAACTTCCTGGGGGGTTTCGCTCCTGGGCCCCAACCGAAGGTTGTCACACAGGCCTACTTATTGGATCTGCCCCTAAATTATCCCTTTTAATTTTTCAGTGTCTGTTATCCACGTTAACAGACAGTGAAATATAGGCCTTAATGTTGGCTATATCAGGCAAAACTTCGATTGAAACGGCTGAATAAAACAGCTGCATCATTTATGCAGTACCTCTATCATCACCGGAGCTCTGATACCTATACTGACAGTTGCTCTCAGGCCCAGTCGACTCGCAAATTAACACGTTATATAAACAATACCATCGCAACATAAACAATCAAACACGGCAAAGCGACTCAGGAAGACAGAATCTCAAATGACTAATGATTTTTTCTGGACCCTGCGACCTAAGCTTGCGGTATAGACGCGCCGCATTTGTTGTTACATCTCCATGGAACAATCAATTAAGAAAAGTATTTTGTAGCAGGTTCGCACTGACTGTGTTTTGCACAGTTGCGTACATTTGATTCTTTGTTTGTACCACGTGGACTGAGTGATGCTAACTATTTGTTAATTCCCCTCTTATACCAAGATAATGAGATTAGAAAGTCTTATTAATACAAGGTGGTGGCCAGACTATTTTCACTAGGAAAGTCTTAGGAATATCAGGTAATGCACATACTATTTTCACTAGAAAGTTTTAGGAATATCTGGTGATGCCCAGAGTATGTTCAACAGAAAGTCTTAGGAATATCTGGTGATACTCATGGTATATTCAATAGAAAGTCTTAGGAATATCTGGTGATACTCAGGGTATGTTCAATAGAAAGTCTTAGGAATATCTGGTGATGCCCAGAGTATGTTCAATAGAAAGTCTTAGTAATATCTGGTGATGCCCAGGGTTTGTTCAATAGAAAGTTTTGGGAATATCTGGTGATGCCCAGAATATGTTCAATAGAAAGTTTTAGGAATAGCTGGTGATATTCAAGGTGTGTTCAATAGAAAGTCTTAGTAATATCTGGTGATGCCCAGAGTATGTTCATTATAAAGTTTTAGGAATAGCTGGTGATACTCAGGGTATGTTCAATAGAAAGTCTTGGGAATATCAGGTGATGCCCAGACTATGTACATATTTCATGAGTCAGTAGAATGAGTATGTATGTTTTTAAAGTCTTTAATAACCCCCTTTCCTATTAATTTAGTCAGTATGTTCAAGTATAAGGGGTCTTGTTGACAAATATTGAAACTGCATGTTCGATGCTACTTTCGTGTCAGTGGACACTGTTTCAAGTGGAAGGGGATTAGATGTGTACGCAATTTATCGTTCATTTTCAAATCTCGGTATGCAAATTGCTTTCCTTCTAGTTTTGAATCTGCCAAAAATTTTATTTCTTGCACAACAGGCATTATACTTAAAAGCACAATCATATTGTCTAAAGAAAACAGAAATACAACGGATTGTTACCAGTAACTCACATCTTTTAAAGCTAAATTTGTGTAACATTATGCATTAGAGAAATAGTCTTTGTATTTGCATAAAGGTTAAAAATAGCTGCCGGTTTATTCTTTTTCTCCCCATGTACTACGTTTTGTATAATTAAAATCGAACTAAGCGTGCACCCCTTTGCATGAAAACGCATTAGAATTACAAAAATGTAAACGTGAACAAGGCAAAGTGTTACCATCTTTGCATACAGATAGATGGTAAAAAGAAGAAACAAATCCGTTGAATGAACAAGCATCCAAAATCAAAAATTTGTACACAGTGATATTAAATGCACACAAATAAACAACGTTAACAGCAGCAGAAACAGAAATGACAAAAAGAACTTTGAATAAATCTCTGGTCCTAATTGTGTCTCTCTGTATCATTCTTGATCATCTTTGTTGACATCGTTATCATCATCATAACGACCATTACCACATCCATATCATCATTATCATCATCGTCATTACTACCACTACCATATCCCCATCATCATCGTCCATGTCGTCGCCGTCATCATTACAACCACTACCAAATCATTATCACCATTATCATAATCGTCATTACTACCAATAAGATATCCCCATCGTTATCGTCGTTGTCGTCGTCATCATCACAACCACTAACGCATCACCATCATCATCATCATTACGACCACTTTCATATCGCCACCTCATTCGTTGATTACAAACGATGCCATTTAATAAGACCAGTGGTATTATTATCAAATTGGGAAATTGCAAATTGTAACCTCAAGCAATCATGAAACCAAGACTGGTTTAAGGATTTTTATCAACTTGCAGGCCTTGTCTATTGCAAATGTTGGCAAAATGGTGGCGATGCGTGGCCTTTCTCCCACTTTCAATTAACTTTATCTAATAATGCTACCCCAGCTCGCCCTGTGTCAGCACAAATCGAGATTGGACGGGATAAATTATGCACCTCCCCCTCTATGCTGGATTTGGCTCCATAGGAGCAGGCCTGGACAATGTTTAAGTAAAGAAGTTGTATCCTTGCTTTGGATCTATGAGACATGGAGTGCATCTGTTCTTGACACAGAACTTGACAGATATTTTGTTTAGGAAATGATTGTTTCTTGGATGGGTGATAAACATTCAATTGAAAATGAATTCCTCTTTACGTTTTACGCATGTAAAAACACAATACATTCTTCAGCGCGCATTGTTTTGTGTTTTTAACTGTATAATATATTGCCTATTCCGGCATTATATTCACTTTCTCGCCACAAAAATTAGTATTTTCCCTGCTGGTCCAAATCATATTAAATGAGTCACTTTAGTATACGAATGTTACAGAGCAAATGGCATATATCCTTCTTGACTCAATGAACATTCATTGGAATAATCCTTATCATTTATCCTCAAAACGTAGTTTATCCAGTTGACATAAAGGTATAACTATCATGCCTAGTGTATTTGCCAAGTTGTCAAACGAATGAAAGAAATTTACTTTTCTAATTCTAGACAGCTTATTCACTAGACGTGCTATTACACGCCTTATGCCATTAAATCTGCTATCGCACACCTTATGCCATTAAATCTGCTATCGCACACCTTATGCCATTAAACGAGCTATCACACATCTTGTTGATTTTGGCCTATAGATGGGTTATCAAACTATTTGGATGTCTAGACTACTAGACGGGCCATCACACTGTATTCCTGTTTTAGGACAATCCCACAATCTTTATGCCACCAGACGATCTATTAGACACTTTTCATGCTTTAGGCTACGAAATGGGTTGCCCCCATAGTTAGTTCCCTGACAGAAGTCGCTTTTTTTGTATGCACCGAACGGTGTTTTTTCACATGCAAAATGTTTTCTAAATGCTATTGAGAAAATTCTTCTTTATTGGCGAATTAGTAAAACTAGACTTATCTCTTTTGGCCAGAAACTAGCTTATAAGGATATGTGCACATGTATAGTAAAGGATAGAGAATTTTAGGAATGTCAATTGCTGTCAGTAAAGTAAGCATAAAATAGTCATCATTGAGTAGAAATACAAAGTAAACATTAAACAATCATCATTGAGTAGAAATATAAAGTAAGCATAAAGTAGTCACAACTGAGTATAACTATAAAGTAAGCATTAAACAATCATCATTGAGTATACATATAAAATGGCTGATGATGACTCCACAATATACCAGGGATCTCTGGCTCTTGTTATAAAATGATTGATAATGGCTCCACATTACATCTGTAATTTCCTTGTTCCAGCTTGCAACATTCATTCACACAATCTGCGGTCTGTTTCATAGTCTAAGTCTATTTCATAGTCTAAGTCTATTTCATAGTCTATGTCTGTTTCATAGTCTATGTCTGTTTCATAGTCTAAGTCTATTTCAGTCTAAGTCTGTTTCATAGTCTAAGTCTGTTTCATAGTCTAAGTCTATTTCATAGTCTAAGTCTATTTCATAGTCTATGTCTGTTTTATAGTCTATGTCTGTTTCATAGTCTAAGTCTATTTCAGTCTAAGTCTGTTTCATATTCTAAGTCTGTTTCATAGTCTAAGTCTATTTCATAGTCAATGGCTGTTTCATAGTCTAAGTCTATTTCATAGTCTATGTCTATTTCATACTCTAAGTCTGTTTCATAGTCTATGTATGTTTCATAGTCTAAGTCTGTTTCATACTCTAAGTCTATTTCATAGCCTATGTCTGTTTCATAGTCTAAGTCTATTTCATAATCTATGTCTGTTTCATAGTCTAAGTCTATTTCATAGTCTATGTCTATTTCATAGTCTAGGTCTGTTTCATAGTCTAAGTCTGTTTCATACTCTAAGTCTGTTTCATAGTCTATGCCTGTTTCATAGTCTAAGTCTGTTTCATACTCTAAGTCTGTTTCATAGTCTATGTCTATTTCATACTCTATGTCTGGTTCATAGTCTAAGTCTATTTCATAGTCTAAGTCTGTTTCATACTCTAAGTCTGTTTCATAGTCTAAGTCTATTTCATAGTCTAAGTCTATTTCATACTTTAAGTCTATTTCATAGTCTAAGCATTTCATACTTTAAGTCTGTTTCATACTCTAAGTCTGTTTCATAGTCTATGTCTATTTCATACTCTAAGTCTGTTTCATAGTCTAAGTCTATTTCATAGCCTAAGTCTGTTTCATAGTCTAAGTCTGTTTCATAGTCTAAGCCTATTTCTTAGTCTAAGTCTGTTTCATAGTCTAAGTCTGTTTCATAGTCTAAGTCTGTTTCATAGTCTAAGTCTATTTCATAGTCTCTGTCTGTTTCATAGTCTAAGTCTATTTCATAGTCTATGTCTATTTCATAGTCTAAGTCTGTTACATAGTCTAAGTCTATTTCATAGTCTAAGTCTGTTTCATAGTCTAAGTCTGTTTCATAGTCTAAGTCTATTTCATAGTCTATGTATGTTTCATAGTCTAAGTCTATTTCATAGTCTATGCCTATTTCATAGTCTAAGTCTGTTTCATAGTCTAAGTCTATTTCATACTTTAAGCCTATTTCATAGTCTAAGTCTGTTTCATAGTCTAAGTCTATTTCATAGTCTATGCCTATTTCATAGTCTAAGTCTGTTTCATAGTCTAAGTCTATTTCATAGTCTAAGTATTTCATACTTTAAGTCTATTTCATAGTCTAAGTCTATTTCATACTCTAAGTATACTTCATAGTCTAAGTCTATTTCATACTTTAAGTCTGTTTCATACTCTAAGTCTGTTTCATAGTCTATGTCTATTTCATACTCTAAGTCTGTTTCATAGTCTAAGTCTATTTCATAGCCTAAATCTGTTTCAAGGTCTAAGTCTGTTTCATAGTCTAAGTCTGTTTCATACTCTAAGTCTGTTTCATAGTCTATGCCTGTTTCATAGTCTAAGTCTGTTTCATACTCTAAGTCTGTTTCATAGTCTATGTCTATTTCATACTCTATGTCTGGTTCATAGTCTAAGTCTATTTCATAGTCTAAGTCTGTTTCATACTCTAAGTCTGTTTCATAGTCTAAGTCTATTTCATAGTCTAAGTCTATTTCATACTTTAAGTCTATTTCATAGTCTAAGCATTTCATGCTTTAAGTCTGTTTCATACTCTAAGTCTGTTTCATAGTCTATGTCTATTTCATACTCTAAGTCTGTTTCATAGTCTAAGTCTATTTCATAGCCTAAGTCTGTTTCATAGTCTAAGTCTGTTTCATAGTCTAAGCCTATTTCTTAGTCTAAGTCTGTTTCATAGTCTAAGTCTGTTTCATAGTCTAAGTCTATTTCATAGTCTAAGTCTGTTTCATAGTCTAAGTCTGTTTCATAGTCTAAGTCTACTTCATAGTCTCTGTCTGTTTCATAGTCTAAGTCTATTTCATAGTCTAAGTCTATTTCATAGTCTAAGTCTGTTTCATAGTCTAAGTCTATTTCATAGTCTAAGTCTGTTTCATAGTCTAAGTCTGTTTCATAGTCTAAGTCTATTTCATAGTCTATGTATGTTTCATAGTCTAAGTCTATTTCATAGTCTATGCCTATTTCATAGTCTAAGTCTGTTTCATAGTCTAAGTCTATTTCATACTTTAAGCCTATTTCATAGTCTAAGTCTGTTTCATAGTCTAAGTCTATTTCATAGTCTATGCCTATTTCATAGTCTAAGTCTGTTTCATAGTCTAAGTCTATTTCATAGTCTAAGTATTTCATACTTTAAGTCTATTTCATAGTCTAAGTCTATTTCATACTCTAAGTATACTTCATAGTCTAAGTCTATTTCATACTTTAAGTCTGTTTCATACTCTAAGTCTGTTTCATAGTCTATGTCTATTTCATACTCTAAGTCTGTTTCATAGTCTAAGTCTATTTCATAGCCTAAATCTGTTTCAAGGTCTAAGTCTGTTTCATAGTCTAAGCCTTTTTCTTAGTCTAAGTCTGTTTCACAGTCTATGTCTGTTTCATAGTCTAAGTCTGTTTCATAGTCTATGTCTGTTTCATAGTCTAAGTCTGTTTCATAGTCTATGTCTGTTTCATAGTCTAAGTCTATTTCATAGTCTATGCATATTTCATAGTCTAAGTCTGTTTCATAGTCTAAGTCTATTTCATAGTCTAAGTCTGTTTCGTACTCTAAGTCTGTTTCATAGTCTATGTCTGTTTCATAGTCTAAGTCTATTTCATAGCCTATGTCTGTTTCATAGTCTAAGTCTATTTCATACTCTATGTCTGTTTCATAGTCTGTCTGTTTCATAGTCTATGTTTATTTCATAGTCTAAGTCTATTTCATAGTCTATGTCTGTTTCATAGTCTAAGTCTGTTTCATATTCTAAATCTATTTCATACTCTAAGTCTGTTTCATAGTCTAAGTCTATTTCATAGTCTAAGTCTGTTTCATAGCCTAAGCCTGTTTCGTCGTCTAATCCTCATTTGCATAAAAATCAAATACCCTGTATACAGCATCCTTTACTGTGTCCATATCAACCTTGTGGAATATCATTGCCAATGATATTAAATAGAAACAAACTCTGTTCTTTTAAGTATGGGTTTGACAAATTTCTTCTTTCTCATCCTGCTATATATAGGTCAAGGAAAATGAGATATATAACAATGATCCCACAATACCTTCATAACTCCCAAATATACACGTATATCTTACCAATGTTTCTATCTAATGTGTTTATGTATGTTCATGCATGTATGTTTTTTTTTTTGTTGACATGAATGCGTCAGACTGTATTAAGCAGAGATTTATTTGTGCATACACGGCGCATCTATAGTTTTAATGTTCTGTTATTGAGGACTATATGAAAGAATGAGCAACAGATCCCTAATCAATTGCATTATCCTCAGAAAGGGAAGTTATTTTTGTTGTTCTTCTTCTTCTTCTTCTTCGTATTATTATTATTATAGTATTATGAACACTCACATTTATCTTTCTGTGTGTCCCGGCTTTCAAACAAGTGGTCAAGAGTTCGAAACTTTTTTATGTTTTTTCTTCTTTTATTTTTTTTTTATTTTCAAACTTTCTTTTAAACAAGTTCATCCCAATTTGTGCTTATTTAACTTTTGTTAAATTTTTATGTTGAAACTTTCTTTTATCACTATCGTCCTAGGACAGGCAATTAATGTGGTAGTGGACAGTTTCGTTGACATTTTACCTATGTTTTTCTCTATCGCAAATGAAATGACTGCCGCAATGACCTCTATTTGCCACCCACATTTGTATCTTTTACAGAGTTCTCGAAAGGAAATGAAAGTCGAGTACAAGCCGACCACATTTTTCAAAGCAATCCATATGATATGAACGTCCAACGCTCCCAACATGCCACCCACAGTTTTATCGTTTATAACGTAATCTATAAAAAAAATACTAAATGGGCTAATTTTAAACAACGAATTCCTTCTAATCTCATTAAAAATCAGACAAGAATTTGCAATGAAGAATACAGACGTACAAAATAAATTATATCGATTGACTATACACATATACAAATGCAAAAATGATATCGATTAATTAGAAACATATAAACATGCGAAATAAATTATATCGATTGATTATAACACATTTACCAAATGTTCTGGCCTATGGGGTTAGAGCGTCCGCCGCATATGTTGAAGGTAACGGGTTTCGAACCACGGCTGAATCACACCCAAGACAAAATTGGTACTAGTAGCTGCCTTGTTTGACGCTTAGCATTAAGAGGTTAGTGTTAAGAATGATCTCCCTGGTGTCAAGATAATGTGAATGGGTGGGACATAATACTACATGTCGGCGGCATGATGCCCCAATGCTAGACTTCACTTTATACCAATACGCTGCAGAGATAGTAGCGATATGACTGAAATTGTTGAAGCTACGTTAAACACACACACACACACACACACAGACGGACACACACACATACACACATAGAGACGGACATACACAGAGCAAATACTCACAATTAATAGACAGAGAGGAAATCAACATATACTTTTCCCTTTTTTGCAATGCTAGTGGTTCGGGGTAAAATTGTTGTTACTGCCTAAGAAAAGGTTAGAGGACGCTGCTTGTTGTAACCGTAGAGGCTCAGGGTATAATTGCTGTTACTGAGGAAGAAAATGTCAGAGATAGCTTTAGTTTTGCCCAAGGGATGTTAGAGTTAATTCCTGAATGGAATAATTCGGAAATTTTCTGTTCATGGAGTTGGTATTTTGTATAATTAGGTTATACAATGTAGGTAGCTATACGATTTCTTTCCCCCCTTTTTTCGGAACTATTTTGTCTAAGATATCGTGCACTCGCCACTCACTATAAGCTATTTTCATCATGCTGTGTGTTTTCAGCAACATTTTTTTAAAAAATTTTTGATTTGTATTACCATTTTTAACGTTAGGAAAAGAAGTTGATCATTTTTGGATATCCCCCCACCCACCTTCTGTTAACATTTGACATACATTTTTTATTTGACACATAGAATAGATCCCTTCCTGATCACATTATATGTATAATTCGAACATAACAACATAACATTGAAACTAGTGTGAGAGTAATTCTAACATTGAACCTAGTGAGAAATTAGTTCTAACTCTCCAAACATTGGGCATTTAAATAAAGCTGAATATTGTTCATTTCGGAACCATTCCAAGGTTCACCATTAAGTGTTGCAATTTGCAAATAAGATCAAGCTATGATGTTAACCTGAATTTTGTCTGTATTGAAATTATGATAATTTTGACATACCAAGGAAAATGAATTCAGGTTTATATCTGAAGAGTTCAACCAGAGTTCAACATAGCTTAAGTTGAGAGTATACTGAGTGACTTGTATTTCCAAGAGTTCTACCTGGCTCCAACATAGCTTAAGTTGGGAGTATACTTAGTGACGTGTTTTTGTCCAAAACAATTCTGTATAATTTGATTTTTAATTATCAGGTGCATATACATGACACAAAAATATATATCCACTCTTTCTCTATCATACTTTTTCAAGTGTGTATGACGTGTACGGACTGAGTTTTCAAACTACTAATTATCCAGGCGATTGACTCATAGAAACATTTTCTAAAACTGTATTTGCGCATTGATTATGGAAAATATTAATTTCAAACGTCTGGTAGAAAGACCAAAGGATTCTACAAAATTATATTTACCGACAGTGAGTCGAACTAATGAGCTTTTCAGTAAGCTGGATCGACTAATTATTACGAAAAATGTCAATGTGAATTGAGGAATACATTTTGTTTTCAAAATATCATTTATCGTAGCCATGTGCTGCTTGACTTTCAGCTTCATAAATGTGTTCGTGAGTCAGCATTTCATTGGCAGCAATTCAAAATCCATCAAAAGACATGGAGTCAGTATGGAAAAGTTCTTAAACTCACGATCTGGTTTATATTTTGATTCAAATAATCAATAGAATTATAAAACACACCGTTGTATTTTAAAAAATTGGCGCCAGTTCTGTATCTTTTAACAACACAAAATAGTAAGAGAATACAGTGACATATTTCCTGTTAATGTTAATTAATCAAGAACATCGTTATTAAAACTGAGTTTAAAGAATAAATGGTGCACCATTCTATATCGAAATGAACCTAATATCGATGCCTGGCAAATCATTCTATATCGAAATGAATTTAATATCGATACCTGGTACACAATGTTTTATAAAAATGAATTTAATATCGATACCTGGTACACCATGTTTTAATAAAAATTAATTTAATATCGATACCTTGCACACCATTTTTTAAAATAAAAATGAATGTAATATCGATGCCTAACACACCGTTCTATATCGAAATGAATTTAATATCGATACATGGTACACAATGTTCTATAAAAATGAATTTAATATCGATACCTTGCACACCATGTTTTATAAAAATGATTTTAATATCGATGCATAATACACCTTGTTTTATAAAAATGAATTTAATATCGAAACCTGGTACACCATTTTTTAAAAATAAAAATGAATTTAATATCGATACCTGGTACACAATGTTAAATGGCTTTCAGAGAGATACCTGGTACAACATCTTATATCGACATGAGTTTACTAGATATACCACAATGATCTTTTTGTCAAGAGCTTCCCATGCATACATGTTACACTATGTTGTCTTAAAACGGGTTTCAAAGAAATACCTAGTACTCCATGCTGTATCGAAATGAGTTGATTAGAGATATATGGTACTCCATGCTGTATCGAAATGAGTTGATTAGAGATATATGGTATTCCATGCTGTATCGAAATGAGTTGATTAGAGATATATGGTACTCCATGCTGTATCGAAATGAGTTGAAGAGATATACGGTACTCCATGCTATATCGAAATGACTTTAAGATAGATACATGGTACTCGAATGCAGTATCGAAAAGAGTTGAAGAAAGAATCATGTTACACCTTGCTATGTCTAAATGAACTTAATAACTAAACTTTGTACACGATGCTTTATCGAAATGTGTTGAGATATATACAGCGTAAACCGTGCTATATCGAAATGTATTTGCGAGATATAAGTGGTACACAATGCTCTAGTGAAATGAGATTCAAAGCAATGCCTGGTAATCCACTCTATATAAAAAAGAATATAAATTATACATAAACATATCACAAGAAGAGATATATCTAGTGATAGAAAACAATGCCACAACAAATGAACAATAATTTTTTCCTGCCGTCATCAGCACTACTTTAAAAAGGATTTTTTTTTTCCTATGCTCGTAAATCTATGTGATTGCCAGCGATATGTGTTAAAAGTGCAAATACTATTTGTTTTGCAAACTGTTTTATAATTATTGATACATTATGCTTTGGTTGGTAAAGGGGAAAAGAAGATGTTTCTATGCACTCTGTGCTTTGTAATGTCCTTGCTTATACCATGACCCACTTATATATGACCTTGCTTATAACATGGCTCACTTATATATGACATTGTTTATAACAGATTGAAAATGTATTAACAAATGTAATTATTAGAGCTGGGTACCACGAAACATTTTGTACTGTGGTATACCCGGGCATTTCTGAACATTCCACGATACGTGCCACGGTATACCGCAATTATATTAGGGACCAACAACTCGGTGTTCTGGGGCACGGGCATAAAATGTTTTTTCTCTAATTTCCATCAGTCAATAGCTGTCACTGGGCAGTGGTTCAGGTCCAGCTGTCACTGGGCAGTGGTTCAGGTCCATTGGATCCGTACGGGATGGAATAAGACGCTCCCGCCCCCTCGAGTCTCGCAACTTTGGATAAAATAGTGTGATGATAGCACAGCATCACTGGGCGGAGACGCGGAAGTCTTCCTCAGTGAAGTCAACGGCCAGGGCGGAATGGTTCCAAGATGAGCTCAACGACCATATGCTCAGGGCCAGGGCGTGCCACACTATATCAGTGGATTTCGGCTGTGGTCATCTAGTCTGGAGAGGGATGGCTCCGCCAGCCCGTATCTTGCCCTTGACACACCACATGAAGACAACTAACAATTCTTCCATAACAGATGGGTCGCAGCCCGGGTAAGTAATGTCCGCGCCTTCTGCTGCACACCAGGACGGAGGTGACAAGTATGCTACTGGTGCCCCCACTACCAAGATTCGTGGGAGAGACAACATCATCATCGGTACACGGGAGGTTAGAACACTGAGGGCAATGGGAAAGTTGAAAGAACTTAAATATGAGTTGTAAAGGTACAAATGGAACATTACTGGTCTCTGCGAAGTGCGCTAGAAATACTTTGGCGAAATAACAACAGATGAAGGGCATAAGCTCTACTTCAGCGGAAGAGGGGACAAACACAATTATGGCGTTGCATTATGGGTTGATGCCCAGTCTCAAGCAGGCTCATTACCATCCGCCATCAGTCTGATCAGTCACCCGAGCAAAGTCATGCTGAAGATAATTCTCAACATACTAAAGTTTCAAGCAGATAAAATTATTGCTGAAGAGCAGGCAGGCTTCCGAACAGGAAGGAGCGCCAGAGAGTAAATCGTAAAGCTCAGACTCCTTTGTGAGAAATACCTTCAACATCAGCAGAATCTATACCACGTCTTTACAGATTTCAAAAAGGCCTTTGATAGGGTATAGCATGCGGCCTTGTAGGCAACTATGAGTAAGTACAACATCAGCTCAAACCTGGTGCACGTTGCTGAGCACCTCTACGACAAAGCCATCAGTGCTGTCCTCATCAATGACAGCAGAGGAGATTGGTTTCGAACAACAGTTGGAGTCAGAAATGGGATGTATACTGTCACCTACACTCTTCAACATTATCCTGGAAAGGATCATGGCGGATGCCTTGCATGACCACAAGAGCGCTGTCAGCATCGGAGGAAGAACAATCATCAACCTTCGCTTAGCATACGATATTGATTGTTTTACAGGAGAGGAAAACGAACTGGCTGACTTGGTTGAGCGCATTGCCACAACCTCCACAGCATACGGTATGGAAATTAGTGCCGAGAAAAAACAAACTAACGACAAACAACACCAATGGAATCAGTGCAGGAATAAAAGTCAGTGGACAGAAGCTGGAAAGAGTCACAAGCTTCAAGTACTTGGGATCAGTTATCACAGATAAGGACTCCAAACCATAATTACTTTGCAGGATTGCCCAGACAACAGCAGCAATAACAAGGTTGAGACCAATATGGAAAGATACCAACATTGCTTTTGGCTCCAAAATCAGGCTGATGCCCTCGATTGTCATATCCATCTTTCTGTATGCTTGTGAAACATGGACGCTCACATCAGATCTACAAAAAAGGATTCAAACCTTCGAAATGAGATGCTACCGCAAGATCTTGGGCATCTCATACATTGCCCATGTAACCAACGAAGAAGTCCACAACATGATCCAACGAGCCATCGCATCCTATGAAGACCTCTTAACCACTGTAAAAAAGTGCAAAATGAGGTGGTATGGTCATGTCTCAAGATCATCTGGACTGGCAAAAACAAACTTGCAAGGCACGGTGCGAGCGTGCAGAAGAAGAGGCAGACAGAAAAAGAGGTATGAGGACAACATTAAGGAGTGGACAGGCATGGCATTCGGAGATCCCCAAGGGGCAGTAGAGAACAGGGAAAGATGGAGAGAATCGGTTGTAAAGTCAACTGTGGTGCCCCAACGACCTCTTGGGTTAAGGGTTTGATGATGATGATGATGATAAATAGCTGGAAATATATATTGCTCTGATTTTTATAAAATTAACACTATATTTTATCCATGATACTATTTGGAAAATAATATTAATTACCTTGAAATGAAAATTAAATATCTCAGCTCATAAGAAAATCAATTTCCCCTACCCTCCAAACAATGGCCACTACTTATAGTAAATGAATTTGCTATGTGTATAATTGTTGTATAAGTTGATATGTGTATAGTTGTTGTATAAGTTGATATGTATATAATTGTTGTATAAGTTGATATGTGTATAATTGTTGTATAGGTTGATATGTGTATAATTGTAGTATATGTTGATATGTGTATAATTGTTGTTTAAGTTGCTGTGTGTATAGCTGTTGTATAAGTTGATATGTGTATAATTGTTGTATAAGTTGTTAAAAGCTGTAACAAAATTGAGATGATTAAGCTTACACTATAGCTGGTGCCGTGAGAGAAAACGTGCTACATTGAGTGCCTATTGATAAATATAGGATGTGTTGATACTGAAGCCTATTGATAAATATAGGATGTGTTGATACTGAAGCCTATTGATAAATATAAGATGTGTTGATACTGAAGCCTATTGATAAATATAGGATGTGTTGATACTGAAGCCTATTGATAAATATAAGATGTGTTGATATTGAAGCCTATTGATAAATATAAGATGTGTTGATACTGAAGCCTATTGATTAATATAAGATGTGTTGATACTGATGCCTATTGATAAATATAGGATGTGTTGATACTGAAGCCTATTGATAAATATAGGATGTGTTGATACTGAAGCCTATTGATAAATATAGGATGTGTTGATACTGAAGCCTTTTGATAAATATAAGATGTGTTGATATTGAAGCCTATTGATAAATGTAAGATGTGTTGATACTGAAGCCTATTGATTAATATAAGATGTGTTGATACTGATGCCTATTGATAAATATAGGATGTGTTGATACTGAAGCCTATTGATTAATATAAGATCTGTTGATACTGAAGCCTATTGATAAATATAGGATGTGTTGATACTGAAGCCTATTGATAAATATGTGTTGATACTGAAGCCTATTGATTAATATAGGATGTGCTGATACTGAAACCTATTGATAAATATAGGATGTGTTGATACTGAAGCCTATTGATAAATATAAGATGTGTTGATACTGAAGCCTATTGATAAATATAGGATGTGTTGATACTGAAGCCTTTTGATAAATATAAGATGTGTTGATATTGAAGCCTATTGATAAATATAAGATGTGTTGATACTGGAGCCTATTGATAAATATAAGATGTGTTGATACTGAAGCCTGTTGATAAATATAAGATGTGTTGATACTGAAGCCTATTGATAAATATAAGATGTGTTGATATTGAAGCCTATTGATAAATATAAGATGTGTTGATACTGAAGCCTATTGATTAATATAAGATGTGTTGATACTGAAGCCTATTGATAAATATAAGATGTGTTGATATTGAAGCCTATTGATAAATATAGGATGTGTTGATACTGAAGCCTATTGATAAATATAAGATGTGTTGATATTGAAGCCTATTGATAAATATAAGATGTGTTGATACTGAAGCCTATTGATTAATATAAGATGTGTTGATACTGAAGCCTATTGATAAATATAAGATGTGTTGATACTGAAGCCTATTGATAAATATAGGATGTGTTGATACTGAAGCCTATTGATAAATATAAGATGTGTTGATACTGAAGCCTATTGATAAATATAAGATGTGTTGATATTGAAGCCTATTGATTAATATAAGATGTGTTGATATTGAAGCCTATTGATAAATATAAGATGTGTTGATACTGAAGCCTATTGATAAATATAGGATGTGTTGATACTGATGCCTATTGATAAATATAGGATGTGTTGATACTGAAGCCTATTGATAAATATAGGATGTGTTGATACTGATGCCTATTGATAAATATAGGATGTGTTGATACTGAAGCCTATTGATAAATATAGGATGTGTTGATACTGAAACCTATTGATAAATATAGGATGTGTTGATACTGAAGCCTTTTGATAAATATAAGATGTGTTGATATTGAAGCCTATTGATAAATATAAGATGTGTTGATACTGAAGCCTATTGATTAATATAAGATGTGTTGATACTGATGCCTATTGATAAATATAGGATGTGTTGATACTGAAGCCTATTGATTAATATAAGATGTGTTGATACTGAAGCCTATTGATAAATATAGGATGTGTTGATACTGAAGCCTATTGATAAATATGTGTTGATACTGAAGCCTATTGATTAATATAGGATGTGTTGATACTGAAACCTATTGATAAATATAGGATGTGTTGATACTGAAGCCTATTGATAAATATAAGATGTGTTGATACTGAAGCCTATTGATAAATATAGGATGTGTTGATACTGAAGCCTATTGATAAATATAAGATGTGTTGATATTGAAGCCTATTGATAAATATAAGATGTGTTGATACTGGAGCCTATTGATAAATATAAGATGTGTTGATACTGAAGCCTATTGATAAATATAAGATGTGTTGATACTGAAGCCTATTGATAAATATAAGATGTGTTGATATTGAAGCCTATTGATAAATATAAGATGTGTTGATACTGAAGCCTATTGATTAATATAAGATGTGTTGATACTGAAGCCTGTTGATAAATATAAGATGTGTTGATATTGAAGCCTATTGATAAATATAGGATGTGTTGATACTGAAGCCTATTGACTAATATAAGATGTGTTGATACTGAAGCCTATTGATAAATATAGGATGTGTTGATACTGAAGCCTATTGATAAATATGTGTTGATACTGAAGCCTATTGATCAATATAAGATGTGTTGATACTGAAACCTATTGATAAATATAGGATGTGTTGATACTGGAGCCTATTGATTAATATAAGATGTGTTGATACTGATGCCTATTGATAAATATAGGATGTGTTGATACTGAAGCCTATTGATAAATATGTATTAATACTGAAGCCTATTGATAAATATAGGATGTGTTGATACTGAAGCCTGTAATTTTTACTATTTATTTAGTTATTGACATAATATGCAGGGAAACTGTGGGGGATGCCAGCATCCGGTCTTATTTTTTTAGAGACTGCCAGTAAACATTAAATACGATTACTCAACAAGCGAGAAAATATTTAGTGGACTTGAGAAATAGCGTAAGGTTCAGACGGAAAACAAGTGTTCCTGAAAATCGTCGGATGATTTGCTGTCTTATAAAAGTATTAATATACTTAAAACTTTAACATACGCTAGTAGGAACTGAAGCATGACGTGTCTATTTGCTTTTGTCGTCGTATGTTTTTAATCTGAAAACTTTTTTTGAAAGTTGATTTGGCCCGACTATGTTTCACAGCATTCGATTTGGCCGGCGATTGGCATACTAGACACGTGTCAGACATGTGATTAAAGGATCATAATGTAATTATAACTGTAATATTCACCATTAACTTGTGACAGATACAACCATTTTGTAAAAAGAAATTATAATTTGTTTTCAACTATTTTCTCACGAATAATGAAAATACGCTTTTAATATTATTCAAATCGTGACAAGATTCCTGGATAATTTCCGTAAATTCCTTGTTGTCGGAAACTACCGACGTACCGGTACGGTGAAAACGTACCATGTTATATAGGACCGGGAAAAAATACCGCGGTGAACACTTATACTTTTATACACATTTGAGCATATGATGATGCATATCTACATACACATAATAAAATATGCACATATATCTGGACACAATGCTACGATTCTCTATCAGGAGACTTTAATACATTATTCCATTTATCAAGAAAGAATTTCTTTAATGAGGCTTTAAACGAAGCAAGGGGATTTGAATAACATATCATCAGGGCTAAGGAATTCCAAACGGTAGGTTCTGATAGAGTAAAGGAGCTTTAGAAATGGTAGATTTTCAAACAAGGAATCTTTAGTTCGTTGTTAGTTGTTGATTGGAGATTACGCTCAGTATTTGATGATCGGAGTTCGGTTGGGTTTGAGATATAATCTAGATAAAGATCGTTTAGAGACTTATATGGCATGATTCCCTTAAAGAAAATGATACATTTTTGTATGGATAGCCATTGGAGACGTAAAATAAACATTCGAGTTAGTCGTAATGGGAGGTTTTATTCAAGCGGTCCTTTACTGAAGCTTGTGAGTTATGTATAGATTACAATTAGATTGTTTGCAACCTATGATGCAGTCATAGTCTATCAGTGGTAGCATATGTCTAAAAATATAAAGTTCAACCGACTGGGTAGGTAGACATTTCAGCATTAATTTTAAGAAAGTTAGTATTCTGACGACTATTGCTCATACGTAATCGATATGTGTATTTCAGATGAAGTGTTGATCAATGTAGATACCATGATTTTTTTTAACACTAGGTACGTCTAAGCCATTTTGAGTTAGATGCAGTTCCGTGTTCCAGTTGTCATACATTTCGATTTCGATGCATTAATATGCATTTTGTTTTGTTGACACCAAACAGGTATATTGCTGAAGTCGACTTGAAGTTTTTTTTCAGTCGTCAGTGGTAAGATCTGTGTTAGATTGCACTGGATACAAGGTTAAGTCACTGTGTGTGTGTGTGTGTGTGTGTGTGTGATTTGGATTTTTAACGTAGCTTTAACAATTTCTCAGTCATATCACTACGATGTCTGCAGTGTGGCAGTGTATAATGATGTCTAGCACTGAGACATCATGCCACATAAATGTAACATGATGATCGAACCCACGACCTTCCTTAAGTCACTGATAAACAGTAGAAATAGCTAAGGCCCTAATGAAGAGCCTTGAGGAATACCACTTGTAATATGACTTGAATCGGAAATGTATTTATCAGTACAACCATTCTGGAGTCTGTTAGTGAGCTACGATGTTAACCATGCAACTGATTTTGAAGAAAACCTGTAGGCTGACCCAAAGCGAATGCTTTTTTGTCTTTTGTTTTATACAAACATTGAAGATTGCTCCAGTAAGTTCGCCAAATTTGGTCGCTAGAAGCCACTGGTATATAAGTTACGTCAATGCAGTTTGACATGAATGATTTTGTCAGAAACCTCTTTAGATCCGAAAAGATGCTTGCTGATATGTTTTTCCCCCAATAATTGTCGAAAGTTCAGACAGAGCAGAGATAGGTCGATCGTTGGATGGATAATTTGTTTCAATTTCCTATGAACTACGAATACTGTTTCTATTTTCAATGACTGGAAATCTACAGGAAGTGATGCGACAGTTAATTACTCCTTTCAATTACTCGGAGGTTGATAAATCCGACATTTCTAGAATTTTGGGGCGAATTCCGTTTAAACCAGCCCATTTTTTTTGTATTTATTGGAGCGATAATATCAATAGTGTCAGTTAATGCCATTGGGGGCGATATTAACACTAACATGTTAGGGTACCCTTCGTTCGCGAAGGCAGTAAATTTATCTGTGTTAGTCTCTGTTCAATTAGACTGGTTGGTTTAGCAATGTTGTGATCATCAGTGTAATTAGTGTCATTAGCTATAATTTCCCATACGCCTTGAAGTTCTAGTTTCGTTGAAGTTAGTCCTCTCTAGTGGTTCCAGATGGATCTCTTATCAGTGTTTGAAATGATGCCTTAGCGTTTATGTTTTACGAGGAATCAATGTGACTTTATTCCGTCCTAAACGATAATTGTTAAACTCTTTACATTTATAATATTAGTTTTGATTACGTCGTGCCTCAGCGATTTCACTTGTATACCATTCTGGTTGATTTCATCGTTTAATTATTTTGGTTTGTATGGGACCGTGTTTATTTAAGACAATAAGAAAACAGCGGTTCCAGATAGTCAGATCGTAGGACCGGTCTACTATTGGTCTAATATTTGGAGACAGCGCAGAGAAAATTTCATTTCAAGCAGAAGTTTCATGCTCTTTGATCGCTGTTGCTTGCGAGTTGTACGTACTGGAGAATGATCACTGATGGAAAACAGGGTACATGAATCTCCTAGAAGTTTTCAGGGTGGGTAGTTTTCTCCTACAGGTTGTCAGGTTGGGTGGTTATTTCATAGAGGTTGTCAGGGTGGGTAATTCTCTCCTAGAGGTTGTCAGGTTGGATGGTTATCTCCTAGAGGTTGTCAGGGTGGGTAGTTATCTCCTAGAGGTTGTCAGGCTGGGTAGTTATGTCCTAGAGGTTGTCAGGGTGGGTAGTTATCTCCTAGAGGTTGTCAGGCTGGGTAGTTATGTCCTAGAGGTTGTCAGGGTGGGTAGTTATCTCCTAGCAGTTGTCAGCGTTGGTAATTATCTCCTAGAGGTTGTCAGGCTCGGTTTTGTAGACGTGGTCGATCACGATAAAAGTACAGGCTGTTGTTCTTATTGGAATATTAATTACCTGTGTAAGGTCGTGTAGTTGTATCATGTGTAGCAAAGTAATATTAGTAACAGAGAGGAAATCACTGTAAAAACTCCCATGATAATTACTTCATTGTTCGAAGCTAATTACGTCATTGTTAGAGCTTAAGCTAATTACTTCGTTGTTAAAAACTAAAGCGGCCTATGACACAGTCAACAATGAGAGAGAGAGAGAGAGACAGACAGACAGACAGACAGACAGACCGACAGAGACAGAGATAGACAAACAGACAGACAGACAGAGAGAGATTGGGGGTCGGTAACATATCAGAAATTGGGGAAATATTTTTATTTAGGAAAGTTAATTTGATCCATATGTATTTTCTGGTGAATCTTTCGATATCAGTCCTTCTTCTGTAGGTTACACTGTTTAAAATGTACATGACTATCCCTCTTGCCTTTCATTGCCGTTGATCTCTACTTTCCAATGACAAGTTGTTAATAAAAAATATTACATTAGGTACACTGCAATCAAATGACGCATCACACAGTCCAATGCCTGCATTATTGGATTCATTTCGTATCGTAGGTCTTAGTTTGTCGATTTTTAGTAAAAGATCTCTTATATTAAGGTTGATAAATTGCGTTACTTTCTTTTTCAAGGCCAAAAGGTGTATAGTGTAATTTTTTTCCAGTCAGGAGTTGAATCGAGGACAGATTTATTGTTCATTTGCGAGCCAGTGGAAGAGACATTAAAACCTTGGCACGTACAATAAGAATTAATACTTTGGAAAGTTAGACAGAACAAACATCACCGTGTACGTGATACTTATTACTGACGGAGGTATATGTATTATCTTTGTACCCTGAATGATGTGCATACTATTTATAATTCCAGGTAGTTACATCATGTCTGTCGTGTACGTCCTGTTCTTTTATCCATGTCTCCCTTTGCCAATGCTTTATAGAACACTCGAATATGCTTGGGTAACCATATCATGTATTCTGTGCATTTGGGTTGCCGGGGTAACCATATCATGCATTCTGTGCATATGGGTTGCCTGGGTAACCACGTCATGCATTCTGTGCATATGGGTTGCCTGGATAACCATGCCATGCATTCTGTGCATATGGGTTGCCTGGGTAACCATGTCATGCATTCTGTGCATTTGTGGTTGCCTGGGTAACCATGTCATGCATTCTGTGCATTTAGGTTGCTTTCACACCTATTACGAGTTTGTACTGCACGTCTGTGATTTCTCGGTTGTATATGATGGTATTGAGTAGCTGGAAAGTGATTCTTCACTTTGATTGACTTTGTTTTGAGTACAGGAGTAACTTTGTGAATATTTTTTCCAATATGTTTGCGCTGCCCGGGTCTCACGGGCGAATCAGGTCAGAATGAAAGAAAGTTTATGTTAGCTGATGATAGCCAAAATATGTCATGGTTTGATATTTATGGTAGGTTGAAGGATCTGCAAAATCAAATTACGTCATATATACGTCCACTTTTAGAATAAGGTCAATTACTATTACCTTGTCGATAAGGGACTTGCATTTGGTCTGAAAATGATTTCGCTCCGGAACTTTATCAGCATTATTTTAATTCTAGTTAAATATAATTTATCGTCAGGATCCAATTCTATTATATTACTATTATAGATTATATTGTCATTGCTATGTAGTTCACTCGGAAGATTATATTGAGTTATAGAATATATTGAAAGTGTTATGTAGTTCACTCGGAAGATTATATCCAGTTATTTACTATATTGAAAGTGTTATGTAGTTCACTCGGAAGATTATATCGAGTTATAGACTATATTGAAAGTGTTATGTAGTTCATTCGGAAGATTATATCCAGTTATAGACTGTATTGAAAGTGTTATGTAGTTCACTCGGAAGATTATATCGAATTATACAATATATTGAAAGTGCTATGTAGTTCACTCGGAAGATTATATCGAGTTATAGAATATGTTGAAAGTGTTATTTAGTTCACTCGGAAGATTATATCGAGTTATATAATATTTTGAAAGTGTTATGTAGTTCAATTGGGAAGATTATATCGATTTTTTTCACTAATAAATTGAACACTACGTAATTTATTCAACTCTACATTCACCATGTGTAAAGTCAGTCTGAACCGTTTGGAAACATTGGATTAGGCCACAGGTCTGAACCGTTTGGAAACATTGGATTAGGCCACAGGTCTGAACCGTTTGGAAACATTGGATTAGGCCACAGGTCTGAACCGTTTGGAAACATTGGATTAAGCCACAGGCTACATTTCTTTAGTTATTCCCAGACACAAACCTGCTTCAGGTAGGTCTTGATGGCAAACTTTAAAAAGACGATTATGTATTTGCAATAATTTATGATTATAATGTATTGCGAATAATATCTATATATGCTATATCATAAATAGCATCGATTCATGCTATATTTATATATCTATAAATAATATCGATATATGTTATATCATAAATAGCATCGATTCATGCTATATTTATATATCTATAAATAATATCTATATATACTATATCATAAATAGCATCGATTCATGCTATATTTATATATCTATAAATAATATCTATATATGCTATATCATAAATAGCATCGATTCATGCTATATTTATATATCTATAAATAATATCTATATATGCTATATCATAAATAGCATCGATTCATGCTATATTTATATATCTATAAATAATATCTATATATGCTATATCATAAATAGCATCGATTCATGCTATATTTATATATCTATAAATAATATCTATATATGCTATATCATAAATAGCATCGATTCATGCTATATTTATATATCTATAAATAATATCTATATATGCTATATCATAAATAGCATCGATTCATGCTATATTTATATATCTATAAATAATATCGATATATGTTATATCATAAATAATATTGATATATGCAACATGACAAATAGTATTAATGTAATCTATATAACGTTACTTTGACGTTTCATTTTATTTAAGAAATGTTATGCTCTGTTTATTGTATCGGTATGTAATATGTATGACGTTGACAATCACGTTACGGTTTACTATTCCATATTTACTACAATTGCCATTTTGTCCTTTCCCTAAACAAATTGGAAAAATACTTTTACATCCTCATTAAAACATTGTGATGAAAATATGCATGTCTTAACGGTGGTTTTATCACCCAAGAAAACCCCTAACAGGCCAGATACATATGAACTGGGATAATACTTATATGTTGATGTAATGTGCTGCGTTATTATTGGTTCTTGTCGACCTCCTTCATTTTAATAACATCTAACACCATAAAACATTGCAGCATTAACTTATATATATATATATATATATATATATATATATATATATATATATATATATATATATATATATATATATATATATATATGCACACGCGCGCGCGCGAATAGCTTTTGCAACTATTTTCCTTCTTCGCGGGAGTCATTCAATCGTCTTTTTTTTTGTCTTTCATTTACTAAACATTACCAAGTGTTGTAAAATTCTCTCACATGCGAACTATACATGTATAAATAGTTCAAAAGCCGAATTTTTCTTTTAATTTTCAAATTTGAAGTGTGACGATAATCCTGTTTACTGACCTTCGAATAACTTCGGTGTTTTACAAATATGGGCGAATGATAGACTTGACATCTATCTATTTATTAAAGATAACTTTGTAAAAAGAATGCTTTAAAGGTAAACCTGGTTCTTTAAACAGAACAATTATTTCCACAAGATAACTGTTTCTTTCCTGTTGTAACAATCACACATTTTTCTCACACTGGGCCATTTGTCAGCCTTTTTCATCCTTGTGGTAGGGGGCAGCCATCTGGCTTGGTAAATGTATTTACAACAGGTTCATGATCTTCAATCAATATGTAGACCCAAGAGAGAAAGGGCCAAACTCTCAGGCAAGCAGCGGTTTCTGTTAAACTAATTGTGTAAGCTACACTACAGTATGGGAATACAGGCACAGGAGCCGGGTTTCATGCTTACTTTGAAAGAAGTCTTCTGAAAAAAATTACGATAACATTTCATTAAAGAAATGTAAAAGCAATCAGCTGTTTGCCCCTGGGGAAGGATTTGATTTTAGCATTCGGTCGAATATTTTTAACTGATGGTAGTGCTGAAATAAAGTGTCTTATTGTATTCGTTGTTAAAACAAAGTTTACTAATATAAATTCTATAATAAAGCAAATTTGAGTGCATACAAGAATGTCCATCCATTAGTTGTTCCATTTATTCGTCCATTTTTCAAGTTTATACCCATCCATCCAAGCATAGATACTAATATACTTACATCCATCCATCCGTCCGTCCGTCTGTCCGTCCGTACATCCATCCATCCATCCATGCACGCACGCACGCACGCACGCACACACACACACACACATACATACATACATACATACATACATACACGTGCATCTTAATGTTTTGTGAGGAGTGAATGTTGTAGCTATTTTTTACCTCCTTCATCTGGAGCCCTATGCTACACACATAGAAGCATTCCTGCTTATCTCTACATGCAGTGACACTGAATGCTGGAGTAACACAATTCGATACACTAATTGAAAATGTGAGAAAAGCCACGCATCAGCACCAGTTATCGTCAGCGCTCCATTTAAATGATGTCTGTTTCCTCATAACAATTCCATATTTTAGGATTAAGTTTAAACGATTATTTAATATAAGTAGGGTATGGGTTTCAACGCCTCCTTATGCTATGTAGGGTATGAGTTTCGACGCTTCATGAAGCTTAGGAGAGAAATTTCCATCCTTTAGTTTTAATTTATGCTGACACAATTTTGATTTACAGTATTATATATAAAATGATAATATACATTCTGGCATTTAAAAGTAAACTAAGCTTTGAATAACATTTCAGTCGGAATTACAACTCTCATGCAGGCTACGATCTCAAAACTAGAAATATTAAGTATCTGTACTGTGATGGGGTTGGAATGTTAAATATCTGTACTGTGATGGCGTCGGGACGTTATCGAATCAAAAGATCGGCTGCTACTTGGTTAACGTGCACACAAAAAAATGAAAGTAAAAACTATTTCTAAATGGTTTATTATCGAAAACTGAGTTTTCAGTGCCTTGTGAAGAAAAGAAAAAAACAAACCGGATCATATCCTTGGCTGAAAATGTTCCAAATTATTTCTGTGAATATTTCAAGAAATAAGTACACTTTGAATAATTCATAAAATAAGTACGCCTTGAATAGTTCAAGAAATTAGTACGATTTGAATATAACAGCATATATTTTATCCCCTAGAGAGTTTTGTTGCTTTATTATTATTATTATTATTATTATTATTATTATTTGTGTGTGTGTGTGCTTGCGCGCACGTGTGCGTGTTTGCAACCTAAAATAGCAAAAAATTTAATGTTTCTCGCCAGCTTAAGATATTTATATTTAAAGTCAAAATGCGTACGATGACTCTTCTTCCATAATGCTGAAATATGTACCGTGTTCGTTAGCGATCAATGAAATGTAGATCGTTCTACGGGTGTGATTGGGGTGAGGATGGGACTTGGCTTAAGGAATGTTCCAACGTTATTCAAAGTCCTTGGTAAAATGAATAGGCTATACCTATCTTAGCGCATTATGTGGTGAAAAAAACCGTGTTGCATACTGAAAATCATGTCAGGAAGCATATTTTCGGATATCTTAACAAGTACCAACTCCTCCATAAATCACTCAAGTTTTCGAAACAATCATTCATGTAAAATTGCACTGCCAAAACTTATAGATCAAGTGACTAGTAGCGTACGAATCAGGTGAACATACTGGTGAAGATTTCATTGATTTAATAAAACCATTCGATCTGTTCCACCATTTCGTGCTAAATAAAAACCTTTACAAGTTTTCTTCAAACTCCTGGTTCACGTCGTATCACACTAACAAACCCCATGTTGTTTGCGCAGGTAAATCTACTTCCGAATCGAATAATATTTTAAGTGGTGTTCCTCAAGGATCTATATTATGGCCTCTTCTTTTTCTATTATTTATCAATGATTTAGCCTTGTATCCAGGACACTATTACACAGATCTTTCACTGACAACTCTTCATTGCAATCTTTTGGTAAATCTCTTGAATCCATAGAAAATAAACTTCAAATAGACCTCAACAATATATCAGTTTGGTGTCAACAAAACAAATTGCAAAAATAATATATCTAAAACTATATTTATAACAATAGGAACAAGGCAACGCATATGGACTAATACCAATTTACTTCTAACTCCAAAATGGCTTATTGTCTATTGTCAAAAATCAAAATCGATTTTTTTTAAATATCTACATAGATCAACATCTCAGTATTATAGGGCTAATTTTAGTTATTTCAGGTGCCATGGTATTTATAAAAGTTTTGAAGAGAAGATATATTTGTGTATACATTTTCTAAATTCTCTCCATAAATTTAATAATAGCATGTCTATGATAGAGGAGTAGCTCTACAGTCACTGTTAAATTTAGAGGCTGCGATTAGGGGTGGATACAATCAGTCACTGTTAAATTTAGAGGCTGCGATCTGGGGTTAATACAATGTTATCAGCAGCTATTCAAATGCAATAGTGTCAAGTTACAGTGCCGAGAAATTGAAACAAAGAAGTCAGTATGACGGAAGGATGATGTGTTTGTAAAGCTAATTAAAATCAATTAAAGCAAGTTTGCTTTAATACTTAAACATTAAAATTAGTAACTAGTTGAGGTTAAAACTAACAGTGCTCTGTGAGCACATAAAATCTTATGATATGTGGCTCTAATTCCTTCCCCCAGGTACGATTATCATCCTGCCGTGCAGGAATAAACAAGAGGCACATACACAATTGTGCGAAGGCCTCTCTAACCAAATAATCAATCAATCAGTGCAGGGAGTAGTCCGCATTGAACAACACTACACTAATTAATGGAGCTAGCTACAAATATCATTCCCGCTCAAGCACTGAGTGTACTCAAGGGCCTCGGCCGCGTAGTTGCCACATGATGGAGCCTAAGAGCACATGCGAAACGTACAACCTTGCTCTTAATTTGGGAAAACGACAAAGAAAGCAAGAAAAGGCTCAGGAGTCGTAAGAGGAGACAGCAGAAACAGGTGGAGCTTACGCAGACCCAATTATCGTGCCACTTCAGTTCTACGACCCACGAAGAAAACAATCTCAAGCAGCCGACCTCTCCTACAAATTCAACAAAGGAAGCTAGGACAAAGGTACAGGTTGACCAAGCAAAATCTGACCACGTTCCAGAAAACAACAACAACAATCGAATGAAGAGGAGTTGTTCGCAAGTTTTGCTAACGCTCTTATCAGTCACTTAAGAGTCATTAAAGCAGGATGTTCCCCGTGTGGACGCACCGACATTATCAGCAGATTTGGAAGTATCCTCCTCTAGCGAAGAAGAGGTAGAAGTAGATGAACAGGAAATAGAAGAGGAGGAGGAGTCTGACCTATATTAAACCGATTCCGGGAGATGGACCTGGCACTAGCGCTGAACAACGTCAAAAAGGCGGGACATTACATCAACGCAGTAAAATACCTCGCCTGTCTATCTCTGGGCACATTCAAACTCCGACCGGCGCAGTGGCACTATGGCGTCAAAATCCTCTTCCAATTATAAGAAGAGGCCTATAAGAGATATCTAATCCATCAGCTAATGGATGCGGTCAGCTACTTATCTGCGTTACACAGCTACCATTTCACTGAAACTACCAGGCAAGATAAACGGACTGCGGATAAATGTAAAGAGGCAGAAGAAAGTCATTGAACTTTTACCTAACCTGCCAAAAGAAGCCCTTCTAGGGGCTACCAATATTGCCTCTCATCAAAGGGAACCAGTTTGGCTTGGTATCCCAATTCGATAAAACCATTACGTACACTAACCTGATCTTTTTATCCACCGCTTCAAATTCAAACCTTCTGTAACTTAACAGCGACCAAACATTTTATATGTCACCTAGACACATTAGTATTTAGACATTTGTAGGGCATTTATAAGGTACACTATGCACTAGAATTATTAGATTGTAAGGACGTAGGAAATTTTTAAGACTTGTTCGATTTGATCTAGTTGCACAGGTGGCTTAAACGTTATTGGCATCTCTTATTGCCCATTATAATAACTGAACTACATTTGGTTAAGTACGGACTGGTGTTTCAGGGCTCTGTGCGTTTGCTCCTGCTGACGGGTACCTTTTCTTCCTTGCCTCCCCTGGACCTACTGTACCTTGACGGAGATGTGGAACCATTTCGACCCGTCAAACCCAGGTGTCACGACGTGACGTCATAGTAGCTACCAATCGCAACGGGCGTCACATACTGCTTTGGTCGACACCTGGAACAGTCGATAACAGACTGAAATTCATCTCTTTTTAGCATGAGTGTGTGTTGGGTCCATTCCCACTCATGAAAGCCCTTCATTCAGGTCGTTAGGGACACTTAGTCCGACGACCTGATGGCTAAATTAAACAGTGCTCTATGAGAACATAAACGCCTGGGGGATGTGGCTCTAATTCCTTCCCCCAGGAACAATTATCATCCTGCCCAGAATAAAACTAAACCGGAGCGCTGGTCACTAAATCGACAAGGAACGAGAAGGGAGAGGACAAAGCATGCTGCACATGGGCCGTGACTATCCAACAAAATAGAAGAAAAGGAAGCACGACCATATACATATGTAGCAGCCCGCGGTGACTCATCTACCTAACCATCTAGTCTGAAGATTAAAAGCTCAAATAACAACAGTGACTGGTTATAGCATTAGTCCAGTATTAAAGATGAGACCGGAAAGCCATCATGACTGTGAAATGAAATGGCGGACTTCATTCGGAGGAGGTGCACATATGTTGTTGGCTACTGATGAGGAACACGCCAACCCGTGTAGCGGTGTAGACCATTTCCGAACCTGCCTGAACGACGTTCCTGAACTCGATATGAAAAGATCGATCAATAATCATATTGCCAGGTTGAATGAATATGGTTCTCATTTTGGCTTGAGAACCATTTTTGATCATATTTTTATTTTAGTATATAAAGAACTTCCTAAAGAAATCTGCATTAAGCAACAGTTAACCATTCCTACCGGATTACGCCATGAAATTCTATATAAATGTCATGATTCCGTAACTGGAGGAGGACATCAAGGCTTTGACATAACTTATGCAACAATACAATGAAGGTACTATTGGCCAAATATGTATACACAGATAAAGAATATGTTAAAACCTGCGAGGAATGCCAACAAGCCAAACAGCCTTCTCACTCTACAAACGCACCCCTACATCCTATGCCATCAGTTGGAGTATTTGAACGCTGGCATATGGATATTATTGGTCCATTAACAGTAACCAAAGAGAAATACCAGTATATATTGTTGTGTGTGGACACTTTTAACAGGTATGCGCAAAGCATTTCCATTACGATCGCAAGAATCAACTGAAATAGCTGATATTTTGTACAAGGAAATCATCTGCCGTTATGGAGCTCCTACAGCTCTAGTATCGGACCGTGGCCAGAACTTCCTGTCGCATATCATATCAGAATTCTGTAAGAAAATGAATATTAAACGCTTCATACATCAAGCTACCATCCAGATACCAACTCTACGTGTGAGAGATTCAGCAAAACGTTAGCCCAATCTATACGCACCTATATTGACAAAGCGCAACAGAACTGGGTCGATTTGTTACCATGAATCCTAATGGCTTACCGCAAGACACCATGCACCAACTCAACTGGATTCTCCCCATATGAACTAGTCTTTGGGAGAGAAATGAGAGCTCCACTAGATGTTTCTCTAGCTGACCCTACAAATACCGAGAAGCCAGTAAAGGACACAACAGCAACCTATTTACAAAAGCTCAAAACACAAATGGAAATAACTAGACAAGTTGCCCGAGACAACATCCAGAACTCTCAGCAAAAAATATAAAGAATATTATGAAACACACGCTCAAAAACCCTCTTTCCACCTTGAACAACGAGTATGGATGAACAATCCAAAGGTACCAAAATGGAGATATCAAAATTACACAAGAAATGGACAGGACCATGATATTACAGCGACATTGGGCCCAATCATACATTCAAGTTACGTGATTGTGATAATCACAAACTACAGAGGTCCATAATCCATGCAAACAGACTACAACAATAATTCAGCCCTGACAACAGAAATGAGTATTTGGACCATACAATTCAAATAGCTACACCGCAGAAGATCACAACATCAAAGGAGACACAAACATCTTTACAGACCAAAATATGTGGTAGCAAACCCTCAATTAAACCAGTCTACAACAAGACAACTGATATTTCAGCACCTAAAACAGATTCATCTTCCATGCCCTTGTCATCAGATGAACGTGCCACATCGCAGTCAAAGGAAGAATGGGGCTATTGTTGATGAAATTCTAGCCTGAAATCGGCAACGTCGTAAGCGCGTTTATAGGGTTAAATGGCGAGATTTCCCCAAGACAACACGGGAGCCTGAAGAAGCTTTACCGCAGGTTTTGCTCCGGGAATTTCATGTAACAAAAACCTAAAAGGAAAGAGAAAAACGTTTGCAAAGTGAAGATTTCAAATGGACCTAATCATGTATTTGTTTTGCTGTGCTATACTTTGCTATCAAGCTTTTCTTCCATATCTATCCTGCACATCTTCCTTCCATGGTATAGCAGAACAGATGTATAAATCCTACACTTGGACTATTGACAGCTATGTTGCCTATTCCAAATGGATTATTCTTTGCAATCAAATAACTTCCTGTAATTTTAAAGCAGTCTATGACACAATGTTGGCGCCAATTCTTATTAGGTTCAAGAAAATCTTGAAATCCTTTTGATACCAGCAAATTACATTCAAAGTGATGTGACATTCATGGAACATTATAAAATGTGCTGTAGATTGGTGAGAAGTCAGACATGTGTGGTACTGTCTTTCATATGACTTTTGGTAGACAAAGATGATATAGAAATTATTAGTGTCATTAATAATTAAGTGTTTCAAACTATTTAGTACATACATGTTATACATGTGTCACGATATTTGCCTAAAATTAGCATCCATACGACCTCTTTGGACTCTCAAATTATTTCTGTGTCTAACTGCAAAGTATGTAATAAATCGCAATATTGTTGTGCCGTAGTACCCTGCACTATGGAATGTAAAATCTGTTACGTGAGTAGAGCTTGTAGGTTTGTAGTGTGCAAGGAGGTGTGTGTGTGAACATTGATACCACGGAAAACATTATGAAATACATGTTTAATACAATTTATTCATAAATTGACAAAAACAATAGCATGTTATAAAAATTTGGGGACCAAATTTTGCTGGGCCGGAGGGACATATTATGGGGTTAAATTTTGTTATTTCAGGTGCTATGGTATTTATATGTTTTAGAAGAGAAGATATATTTGTTTATAAATTTTCTAAATTCTATCCATAAATTCAATAACAGTATGTCTGTGATAGAAGAGTAGCTCTACAGTCACTGTTTATTTAGAGGCAGAGATTTGGGGATGAATACAATGTTATGAGCAGCTATTCAAATGCAATGGTGTAAAGTTAGTCCTGAGAATTTGAAACAAAGAAGTTAATATGACGGTTGGATGATGTGTTTGTAAAGCTAATTAAAATAAATTATAGCATGTTTACCTTAATACTTAAACATTAAAATTAGAAACCAGTTCAATAGAAATAAGGATCTCCTTTAGAAGGTATAAAGTGCTTAAAATATAGTTGGGTAGACACAGCTTCATTTTGAATTAATTTGCTCATAAGTAAAAGTTAGCAAGTAATATTCTACTCAATATAATAATTTTGGAAATTCTAACACACGGTATCATTGGGAAAAGAATGTGTATGGAGAGTAGATATATGGCTTTTTTGGATGACGTAAATTAGATTTTGTGGATTCTGATAAGTAGATCAGAGTTAGATAAAAGGTCTGCACCTAACACACCAGACCAGAAGTTTAGTTCTAGAAAAGGTCTTCAGGTAATGCTCTCTCTGAAGCCCAAGAACATGAGGTATCAGTTTTGTATGAGTATGAAGAACTAGGGGTATCAGAGTCCAATAAATGCAGTCCGACAGTCCAGAAAGAGAAGATATTTAGCTCCGAGGAAGTCTAGAGTAGAGTTACATTTTGAGTCTTCAGGATTATTACTAGTGAATTGTATTCACAAGGACCTCTAAAAATTATTATATTAGCTTCATATTTACATTGTGTAAATCTTCCATTATTTATGCTGCGTAAAAATTTCAGTTTCTTTTGTGTTTTGCAAATTTTGGTAAATATATATCTGAAGGTATTTGATACCTAATGTTTATGACAACTTACAGTGGTTGGTTTTCAAAGCTCTACTATGGCTAACTTGCTAAAGAGAGCAGAAAAAGATGGGAAGGTAAGCAGCTACTTCCCCACAAATTTGAAAGTGACAGAGCAAGGAAGACTCCTACTAGCTCATAGGACGGCATGATGCCAGGTCCTAGACCTCACCACTTTTACCGATGCTGAGAGACCACGCCCAGCGGATATCATCCAGTACCTTGTTGCAAGAGGAACCAAGTCATGTGACATCAGAGGACTGCAAAATGGAGGTAGAGGCTTCTATTTCCTTTTTCGAAGGGCGAAACGCCTCTGTATGGAAATAATCAGGCGACAGAGTTTAAAGACAATACAGTAAAGATCTCGTCCCCTCCACCCCTAATCAATGTTCTGGGAGAGAAAGCTGTAGATGTGCACTTTTCTGGATTGCCCCAAGAAGTACCAACTAGTGAACTCAAGAGCAAGGTGGAAAAGAAATAAGGGATTAAAGTACTGCGATCATATATGGCCACCTATTGGGGATTTTCTACAGTATTCACTGGCGTTAGAGTGTTAAGCTTTTCGATAAAAGATGCTAATAAGATTCTCCCATTTTTCTACATCATGGGATTCATGCTAAAGTCCTGGTATAGGTGATGCCAGAGCCACCACCAATGTTACAAATGTGGAGTCACCGGCCATCTACCCAGGGAATGTAACTACCGGGAACATCCAATTATATCCAGAAACGTGTCCCCGAGGACATATGCCGCAGCAGTAACTAAAGCTGTATTAGGGACAACAGTGGATACTGAGATGGAAAAAACGATACTAACAGTGCGTGAGCCGATAGAAGACATATTAAAGGAGATATTTACATCTTCACAGCTAGACAGTATAGAAAATCAAACGCAAGTCCAGTCGAATAAATGGGAACCAGCAGACCAAACAAGCCCTGCTATGAAGGGGAAAGCAAAGGCGAGAGCTAGGAAGCTTTAAAAAAAGAAAAGAAAAAGAATCAAAACATGTGAGGCTGATAGAGAAAAACACAGCTCTCTTCTTCGTTCTAGAAGAACCGCAATTTAGAGAGGCCAATAAAAACCCAGATGGTATAGACTGTGTTAGAATACAAGCTAGTCCGGAAAAAAAAGAAAAGGAGAAACACCAGCTGGAACAATCAAATTACAAGAATCCCAATTCATCGACAAGAGAAAGGGAAAGAGGAAAACAGGGTCAGAAAATGGACACGTCTACACCGATAATACCATTGAAAAGAAAATGAACGGCATCTACCCCAGGAAAAATTCTGAATCGGACATAATAAAATTTATAACGAGCCACAAGTCACCGGAAATGAAGGAAACAAGAGAGTCTCGCTGGGAATCTAAGGAAAATGAAGACATTAGACGTACTGTCTCTTTGACGAGGGATGACAAAAGAAGGCTCATCAGTCTAGATGAATACAGAGCAAAGAGAACTGCCCACTAGAAATAAACAATTATTAACTTTTCAAATACTTGCAAATTTACACAATGTCTGCTTACTTTATATTGCAAACACTTTAAAAAAAACTTTAATACCAATACATAGCCAAGATGGACGGATTAAACCTGCTATTCTTGACTATGAACATTAATGGTATTACAAAGTCGATACAATTATAGTACAATCTAAATAATATGACATGCTTTTAACACAAGAAACACAAAGGAATGCCAGAGCATGTGGTGGGGAAACTAGAAGAAGATCTTGACGCTTTAGTCTTCACCAGTAACCACCCAACTGAAAATAAAGCTGGGGTGGCTACAATTTTTTGGCGGACCGCCAAGGGCTTAAACCTTGAAAATTTTAAAGTACCGAATGAACTACAATGACGCTTAGTCCATACTAAAATGGAGAAATGGAATATTTTCAACATATATGTACCGCCGGGAGGCATAAATCCAAGGAAAATTAACTTCATTACCAATGAAAATCATTATATGCAGCCGTATGCTTTAGAACCATGCGTAATAGGAGACGACTTGAATTTTGGATAATGACAGAATTAGATAAAAGTGAAGGACTCACGGAATCCGGTAAAAACTGGATAAATGGATCCAAATTTTATAAAAATTAACAATTAAATGGATGCTTGTAAACACCTGAATAATTAGAGTAGGGAATATACGTATAAACAGGATAATAATAAAGAAAGCCGTTTAGATACATTCTATATATCAGGAGGGCAAATTAATGCAATTAAAAAATGTGTTATCACACAGGAACAAATTTCTGATCATAAAATGGTTTACTTGACTTGTTTCTCACGAACACAATTAAGTGGGGACAAGGTGTTTGTAAAATTCACAGTGCTCTCATGTCCGACAGGGAGAATGTGAGCACTGTTCGCACATACCTAAATAATTTAAAAGAAAAGCATGCCGGAGATATTATGAACGATTGGGAATTGAATAAAAAGAAGATTAAACGTATAACGAAGTACTTTAGTAAAACAAAAACACTTCAAAAGTAATGGGCTCAAGAAGAATATTTTAACTTATAATTAAAAATGGACCACTAACAGAATCGGAAGATGGATTAATTAAACAATGGGAAGAATTGGAAAAGGAAACTACGCAGGGCATACAAAAATAGGGCTGGGAAATATGGACAATTATATTAAAAGGGTAGGGGAATCTTTAGAAGAATGGAAATTAAAAGGAGGGAACGTAAAAAGATAGTATATTCACTCAAATCATACAACCAATAAGGATAAAAAGGATATATTAGAATGTATAAAAAATATAATGACAATATATATAAAACCCAACAGATTCACGATGATATAATAAACAACAATTTACGAAAGACTGATTATAAATAAATACCATCAGATGCTAGAGAAAATTGTGACAAATTTAGTACAGCTGGGGAAATTCTAAAAAGCAATAAACAGTCTAGAAAAAGGGATATCTCCATGATCGGACACTGTAATATCAGATTTTTATCTCAAGTTTCAACACGAATTAGTAGACACATTAGAACTGCTTTATAATAATATACTTTTAAATGGGGAAATACCCAAAAGCTTTAGGGATGGGATTATTGCTCTAAAATATAAAGGGAAAGGGGATATGAAAGAATTAAAAACAGGAGACCTATAACATTACTAAATAATGACTATAAACTTTTAAGTAAAATAAAAACTTACATAATAAGAAATTGTTTAGACAGAAAATTTTATATTAACCAAAGCCGGGCGGGGGGGGGGGGCGATAGGGAGAAACATTATAAATAATAATATATCAATATCTGACATAATCGATTTTTTTAAGTATCAAAGGAGAGTATGGAGTCATGGTTCTATTCGATCAAGAAAATGTTTTGATCGGATAGAACAGGACTTCATTTTTAAAACCCTGGATTTGTTAATGGTGCCCTTACATGAGAAATAAATATAAAACGATCAGTAAGACAGGGCTGTCCCCTGTCTATGCTGCTATATGTGATAGCTATAAACTCTCTGAATATAAATATTAATAAGAACTCTCAGGGAATAAAAATACCCAATTTGAAAAAAGATTTCAAAACTATATTACATGCAGACGACTTCATTAACTTTACCAGAGACGGGTCATCTTTTAAACATTTACAACTTGAATTCATTCAATTTGGAAAAGCATCTGGCTCAACAATCAACCATGACTTAGACAGTAATCTTACTAATAGGCAACTGGTGGGGCAACCACCCTGGTTTCCCACCCCGATCTGATTACGGAACAAGTAAAAGCATTATGAATAATTGTTGGGAAGAACTCTACTCTTAAGAACAATCTTGAGTTATTAATCAAGATAGAAGTGCAAATAGAAATTTGGTCGCACATGAAGATTAACTTAATGGACCGCATACAGGTAGCTAAAACCAACATGAATTACATAATGAGCACGGTGCAACTTACAGAAGCCATGATTAGTAACATCGAAAGGAAAATGCTGAGCTTTATTTGGAACAACAAAATTCACTATGTAAAGATAAAACATATATGCGGATAGAAAGAGAAAGGAGGGCTGGCCATACCTAACTTAAGTATACAACAAAAATCCAATGTTTTAAATTGATTTAAACCGCTGAATAACTCTCCCAAATTGCCATGGGAAGCAATTTACATTTACATATATGGTTATCTAGGTCGTTTTAACATTGTAATCTATAAGAATAATAAATTAACTAAACTGTTAGAACCTCCTGAATATTGTAGGAGAATCAGTTAACTAATATATAATTACAGGGATAATTTAGGAAAATGGGATAGAAAGAAGAACACTTATGCTATTTTAAATGATATTGCCTCCCAGGAGTAACAAGAGATACAATTTTGCTTTCCAAATCTAAACTGGTCGGCCATATGGAAAGATTGGGCACGTATAGCATCGGCCTCCATACAAAGTAGGCTCTTCCTATACCTGCAAGATAAGTGGTAGTCCGATAAATCAACCCCACAAATCTGTGTTGATACTTACGGACGATGTTGTAGGTATGATATCATCCATTCATTAAAATACACAATTTTGCTGCATTCAAATTATTAAGGAACAAACCCGCGTACACTTCAGACACATACCGGTAATTGGTAACAGCCATATCAAGCGCTAAATTCAAAAATGGCCACAGGATAGATGGCTGTGCTATTCCAGGTGGATTTACAAGTCCCCAAACAAATGATTTGCTCAGAAAATATAATCTACATGTCACCAAAAGAACCCTTCAGCCGACGGTAACTGCACAGCCACGAGAAATACCGGTAAGTGTATAAAATGTACACCGATACGTGCAGGCAAACTTGAAAGCAGATAATTGCAGCTTTTAATGAATATCTGATATCAGCCCCTCACCTAAAAATCAATATCATGACGGGTGAAGGGCTGATTTATCGGCCTAGATAAGTGGCTGACAGGCGAGGCTGCCTTCAAGAGGCACATTATAAGTTTTATACCGCATTGTAGATTATGCGGCAATCATTTGGATTCTAAGGATCACTTAATACTCTGGTGTCCTAAAATAAATTTTGAAAGACAGGAGTTAAAGAGTACAATTTTAAATAAATACGGTATACCAAAAGATAAGCAATTATTTCTTTTTACAAATAATATTATTGACAGAAGATTTATTATGAATTAGTCAATTACATTAACGCCATAATGAAGATAATAATGGAAGACTTTACAATCAAATAATATCCACCTTCAAAGCAATTTAAATAATAGTATACCTTAAAGAGGTTCTTGTACTTAACTAACAAACTATCTATAACAAATACCTCGTATAATTAACACGCCATTTAGAACAGCAATTACACATGCAGGGGATAGGGATATGGTTTTACTGACTAAGAAACATATGATGGTACGACGCCTAAACTACGTGACGTACGTGTGGTGGTACGGATCGTACAGGATCTCCCCAAAAGCAAGACCAGAAACAAGAACATTTCGAAAGCAGAAACACGGGGAACAAACTAATAAACAATACGAGGTATAAATGCACACAACATTGACACGCTTAACATGCAAATACCTAGTTCAATCCTTTTCTGTCTATCTTTCCTCCTACACAAGCACATACACTAAAATTATATTATAGGTTCCAAAGACCGGGAACCACAGTACTAACACGAAGAGCTAACAAGTGTCACCTCCGAACTACCTGAGCCATAACGGAACCATTAAGTAACAACTTAAAGAATTTGATCTCTAATTGCCAGTCAGTTAAAAAAAACAAAGGATAATTTACAAAACAAATAGCACACACAAAAAACAAACACAGAACAACACTGATCCCTGGCAAAGATCACTCCTTTTAATAAAACTCCAAGACCAGCCAGAGTCAATGAGAGTCTAAACACTAGAGTAGGGTGGTGTATAAACCCTAGATCAAAATTAATTAAATCGAAATTCTAATAAACGTAATACAAACAACACTTACACGATGAGGGAAAACAAGAACACATGAAATCCTTTAACTTTCGGCACTAGGGGATCCCTTTTATGATGTATGTCCTATAGGGACCACACTAATAAACATTAAATGTAGAAAAGAAAAACCCTCTTGCTTGTGACTAATTTCCCATATTGCAGTTAAATCAATTAGGCGCTACTACATCAGACTGAATATACATATCGATTATCTATGTGCACTGGTAGTCAAAGAATAACTCTCCTAAAATTGTTTTCAAAATTTCTATTATTCCAGTAACTTAAACTTTATTTTCGGGATATATACTACCACTGTTAGACTAAAGCTGTTCCATACGTAGAACACATCCAATTATAATATATCGAGAATTAATAAACTGCAGGACAGGGCGGCCAGAAAAATACTGAAATTTCCTATTGTGACTCCCTCCAATGTAATGTTTTCACGTCTACAATGGCTCCCATGCAAAAACGTATTCTTTAGTTTAAAGGAATCATGACATATAAGTCTTTAAACGATCTTTCTCCAGATTATATCTCTAACCTAACTGAATTAAGATCAAGTACTGAGCGTAGTCTCCGACTGACAACTATTAACAAATTCCAGATACAGTATATGAAAACCAACCATTACAAAAGATCATTCACTGTATCAACACCTATCGTATGGAATTCCTTACCCCTGAATATGCGTAATTCATATTCATATATGTACGACTTAGGAGATGCAGAAATGTATCTATGTATAGAATGTTGTTCATACATGTGTTTGTTTACCAGTATAGTCGCACATATTCATTCATTTTAAATGTGTGAATAGATGTGCGAGGATACCTGAGTATGTGTATAATTTGTTTGTTTTGTTTTTTTTTGTTTTTTTTAATATACTTTTATTTTTTCTTTCTTATTACAAAAATGAAGGACCACGTGGCATATAGGTAATTCATGACTAAGTGTGCATTCCAGGTTAAATCGAATTTCTTATGATTGCTGTTATTATCAACGTTCAGTTAAATTTCTATATTTTTGGATGTCGTCTTAAAGGGTGTGTAAGCCTTAAATTGCTATATTTGTGGATGTCGTTTTAAAGGGTGTGTAATTCTTAAAATGCTCTATTTCAAGATGTGCTACGTTGTGTGTAATTCATAAAGTTTTATATTTCTGGACGTGTTAAAGGGTGTGTAATTCTTACATTGCTGTATTTCTTGGAGTGTTAAAGGGTGTGCATTTCTTCAAATGCTGTATTTCTGGATGTCGTCTTAAAGGGTGTATAATTCTAGGGAAGTTTATTTTAAGACAACGACTGATCAGTTTTAGGGGATATGTTTGAAAGTAATGTTATTTGCAACTGTAAGAATGATATGCATTTAACGGTCAGTTTTTATATTTTTGTAAATGTTATTTTCTAAATTATGTATATATTTATTTATTTGTTTGTTTGTTTATTTATTTATTTATTATTATTATTATTATTATTATTATTATTATTATTATATGCAAATATTAAATGTCAACAAATATGGACGATGGTGGCCGAGTGGTTACCGTAAAGACTTTTAGCGCCCTAAATTCTGGAAAAGAATCATATTTTCTTATAATACACTTAGTATCCTTGGCGGGTATCATATTAAACGGTGCACCATGAACAGTAAATAACTTTCCTTATGTAGGAACAGTCATACGTTATAATTTGTGTAGGAAAATAAACAATCACACGCCAACCCACCCACCCCAAAACAGCAAAATACCCCCAACCCAACAGAGAAATATAGTTTCAAAAAAGAGGATATTTTTGATGCTACCAAGGTTCTCCACGCAGTCCGGTGTATGTCACAGCTCAGCTGCCTTATACAAATAAAGGCTGTATATGACATAATCATAAACAAATATATTCTGGGAGATGATATTTTGCTTTTTTTGTTTGCTGCTGTTGTGTGAGTTTTATTTAAAGACAGTAACATTACGTATACAGTTCAAATGACAAAGTTTTTGCCAAAATTACGTTCGTATGATGAATGAAAATTATTCTGATCTAACAAGGAATATGCAATTAAGGAGAACACAACAGACTTACCGATATAAATAAAATGATATAAATGTCCAAAAAATGGAAACACCCATGCGAGGAACTCACAGGAATACACTTAAGTTTATACAAGGCATATGCGAGTTTAGTTATTAAAAACACCGTAAAACTGTGAGAAGCGGAATTGACACACCAGTTTATAAAATGCATTTGTGATTAGTGATTAAGACAACATGAAAAGTGGTAAATGGAATAAACAAAAAGAAACTGGATAGAAACAACAGAAATATTTTGACTGACCAAATCATCCCCCAACCCTAACTCACCCCTTTAAGGCTGCATGATCCCAAGTCTAACCCACCCCTTTAAACTGCTGGACGTGATACCTTGGTATCACCGCCTCTTAGAGAAGCATCATCCTATATAATTACTGTATAGCGGAACACATTTGTCTGACATACTTTGGTTACAAGTCCCACAAATAATTGCCGTATATTGGAATACATTTGTCTAGCACACTTAGGTTACAAGTCACACAAATAAGTGCTGTATATTGGAACACATTTGTCTGGAATACTTTTCTTACAAGTCACACAAATTAAACCCTGTAGGAAAGGATAAATAAAACAACAACTAGCAAATCGTGAAGTTAAACATGCAGATTTTGTTTTCAAAATTTGAAATATGAAAACTTTGAACAATGTGGACATTTCTCGATTCTGTTTCCCCTCTTATTATAGCAACCCTTCTGCAGAGCACATGTGTCTTTAAAACCGAATCATCTGCTCTCTCCATATCTCTGTCTTTGTCTGTATGTCTGTCTGTCTGCCTCTGTGTTAATGTTACAAGGGCAAACGATTACCGAATGAATGGACACACATGCATGCAGGAATGACAGATCATTAATATATCCGCAAAAATGCGAAATCGACAGACTACATATTTTGTGGGAAAAATATTGTGTGAGCATGTTCATTTTTATACCCTGTTTGAAGCCTGTTAAAAGTTTGGAATTCCAACCTAAAATTAATTAATAATGTTGACAGATATGGAAAAGGATTACAGATCATATTGACAGACACGCGCCTTTTGCCTAACAGCCTTAATGTTCTCTTGGGACAGAGTTGCATTTTTAAACTATCACGAAATCCCTTGATTGGTTACATTAATTGAAATATTATTACTTACTTAAGCGATTTGCCTTTTGGCAAAGAATCACTTTAAAGACTCTAGCCAGATAAATGCATCAACCAATGCAAGAGCGACAAAAGGGAGAAGGGTGCAACCTATAAAGTGTCATGTCTGTGTAAAATTGAGCATGGAAGACAAATATTTTTGTCATTATATTTTGTCATTTTATCATAATCGTACCAACAAAAAATCTTCACTCCTTTTTTTTCGTCCTGAAAATGATGATTTGCTGAATAGTTTTCTTGTTCTATCTGTTGTTTGGATTACTTTTTGTTTTGTTTTGTTTTGCTGTTCTCGTGTTCTTCCTAATTGCACATCTGCTGTATTGATACATTTTTCATTGCCTTGCAGGGAAGAGCGTTATTCATTAGTGTGTGTGTGTGTGTGTTTATACTGAGAATCACCACCTTGCTGTTTTCCTTGACCTCGTAGTTTTATAGTGTGACTAGTATATGATATCATCAATGGTGTTTGTCTGAGTTTTTATATTATGTTAGGTTTATTCTTTGTAGTCCAAGCTACACGTAGAATTTTAGATTTATACAAAGCAGGAAAAATTGTTTCTTTATTCATTTGATTAAGTCCTAGTTTTTTTTTTACTTGACCAACGTTTTTTCTGCGTCAACAGCTCTTTGATGGTCTGATAACCTATCATACACTACCTTGATAGCTACAGGTGCTTATGGATAATTGCTATGTACATCAAGTAATTCTTATGGATAATGATTACGTAAATGGTGTAATTCGTATGAATAGTTACTATATACTTCATGTAATTCTTGTTGATAATCAATATGTACTTGATGTAATTCTTATGGATAATGACTACGTGAATGGTGTAATTCTTATGGATAATTACTATGAACATAATGTAATTCTTGTGGATAATGACTACGTGAATGATGTAATTCTTATGAATAATTTATATATACTTCATGTAATTCTTGTTGATAATTAATATGTACATGATGTAATTCTTATGGATAATTGCTATGTACATCATGTAATTCTTATGGATAATTACTATATACATCATGTAATTCTTATGGATAATTACTATATACTTCATGTAATTCTTATGGATAATGGTACAGTACATCGTGTAATTCTTACGGATACTTGTTATGTACATCATGTGGATAATGACTACGTGAATGGTGTAATTCTTATGGATAATTACTACGAACATAATGTAATTCTTGTGGATAATGACTACGTGAATGATGTAATTCGTATGAATAATTACTATATACTTCATGTAATTCTTGTTGATAATCAATATGTACATGATGTAATTATTATGGATAATCACTACGTAAATGATGTAATTATTATGGATAATTGATATGTACATCATTTGGATAATGAATATGTACATGATGTAATTCCCATGGATAATGACTATGTACAATAACTGCTTAGCTGTATCAAGTGATATTAATGATATTAAGAACAATTTCGAAAAATTATAAATTTTGTGATTATTCTTTCGTAGGTAGCAATTGGTGTGAAATACATTTTCTAAAAGTAACTCGTATTGAAAGCAATAACGTTGATTATTTAATTAATCATAATGCTTAATGATTCATGATAGGATTGTAGTGTATGGAAAATTAGGAGTAAGACAAGTAAGTAAAAAAGGTAATGCTTTCTAAAACACATTTGAATATTCTAATTAACAACCGGATGAATAAAACAGACCAAGTTTTAAAAAAAAAATAATTTTGAAGACAGGAAGATAGACATAAAAATATACAATAAACAAATTTGTATGTGTGACGTGTGCAGCAAAATTATAACAAGAGACCAAAATATATTCATATGAAAAAACAGAAGGTCAAAGTTTCTTCCCATAGTTAACTTTTGTCAATCTTTCAAATGCACCAAAAAATTAAATTGTATGACATACCCGTTCTACTTAACAAATTATTGTTTCTTTTTGTAATCACGTTCTAATATTTGTTACCCAACTCTAAATATCTTTTGCGTTGCTTTCTGTAATTCAGATTCATAAAATGCACCAACATTTTTTCACTTCTTCAATCGGCCATTGCATAAGCAACTGGACAAGTATATCTATTATTTGTGATATTCTATCCAATTGGGATTATAACTTTTTTCATATATTTGTTTTTCCTTAGAAATTCTTACCATGCCACCTTTAGTATATTTGGCTTTCTTCCCTTTGAAATCATAATTCAAGAATCATTGAAACTGTTTGCCCATTTTGATGTTTGCTGGCCTTCACAGGTGTCCGATAATACTTTTGTGTTTTTTATTATTAGATGGATCAATACTCTTTAGCAAAATGTCCAAATATTTATTTGTGTTGTTTGCTGAAAAATGCAAACCAACCTTCACATCATATTTTTAAGGGATCTATTAAAAAGTTTAACAACCACAGCATTTTCTGCATTAAACGTACAAAAGATTTCAATACTGTTGTTTTGTAATGTCTTTAAAATGGAACTTCATATCCATTCAACTTATGTTTGATGTGCATATTCGCCAATTGTATCAGTGACAATTAGTAAATACCTATACTCTTTACTATATATATTTACTAAATTGTTGCATGTCAAATGGGCTTGACCATTCTGACCATACTGACCATACAGACAATATTGAATCTTTTAATTTGTTAGAGCTCGATTTTGAGTGGAGTTTCTTGTTTTGAGCCTATGTAAATCTTTAGCTAGTTCTGTCGTCCACTTCAATGCCTCATTGGCTTTTTTATTACCTGATCGCGACTTTCTCTTAGGTCTTATAATGATTTTGACAACTAATCTTTATGCTACATTTTCTGGTATTGTTTTACCACTGCGTCTATTTAATTACGCATTTACTTCATACATTGTGGTAGGTAGGACTGCTATACAATAGCCTTTCGTACATCAGTAACCTGGTAATGTTAAACATTGTTCTTGGAACAATATATATATATATATATATATATATATATATATATATATATATATATATATATATATATATATATATTCGTTTCATAAGTACTTTGTCATTTTTCGTTTGGATAATATCCACATAATCTGTACTAGCTTGATATTTTCACTTCGACCAGTATGATTTCATGTATTATATAATTATGTTAGATTGCATTTGCATATTGAGATTAATTGGTTATGTATCTGAGGGTTTTCTACCTGTTGCTTTATGGTATGCCGCCTGTTTTTATGGATTACCACCTGTTGTTTTGGATTGTTTACTACATGTTATTTTGGATGGTTTACCATCTGTTATCTTTTATTAATTATTGTATGTTGTTTTGATGGTTTACCACCTGTTGTTTTTAGTGGCTTACTACCTGTTGTTTTTAGTGGCTTACTACCTGTTGTTTTGATGGTATACCACCTATTAGTTTTGGTGTCTAACTACCTGTTGTTTTTGGTAGCTTACTTCCTGTCGTTTTGAAGGTTTACCACCTGTTGTTTTTGGTGGCTTACGTCCTGTTGTATTTTGTGGAAAACATTTTTCTAACACTTATTGAACACACACGTTTCATAATCCTTCTATTATTTGTTGCATGACTAACGACTTCATTCTTTGTGTCAGGGTTGTATGACTACCGACCTCATTCTTTGTATCAGGGTTGTATGACTAACGACCTCATTCTTTAAATGAGGGTTGTGTGACTAATGACTTCGTCCTTTGTGTCAGGGTCGTACTGCTGATAACCTCAGCCTTTCTCTCGGGGTATTACTGCTAATACTTACATTCTTTTATCAGGATTGTATGACTCATTGTACCTCATTCTTTGGATCAGGGTTGTATGACTAATGGCCTTATTCTTTGTATCAGGGCTCTATGCTTAACATCCTCGTTCTTGGTATCAGGGTTGTATGACTAATAACCACATTCTTGTATCTGGGTTGTATGGCTAAGTACCTCTTTCTTTGTATCAGTGTTGTATGACTAACGACCTAATTCTTTATGTCAGGGTTGTATGACTAATAACCTCATTCTTGTATCTGGGTTCTATGGCTAAGTACCTCATTCTTTGTATCAGTGTTGTATGACTAACGACCTAATTCTTTATGTCAGGGTTGTATGATCAATAACCTCATTCTTTGTATTTGCACCTTAAGCAATATGATTTCATGTGTTATATAAATATGTTGCATCCTATTTCGGTTTATTGGGTTCTCAATAAAATTGCTTGACTATTGGTTTAAAATTTAACAAAATATGAATTGGCTAGTCACCTATATATATGTGGATGATATAAATCATAATATTACATGAACATGATAGAGTTATAAACAATTTCCGTAACACTCCTACATTTGTGGTGTTTCAATATTTGTAAGAGATTTTATTACATTCTCATGTATGGTGTTTTAATATTTGTAAGAGATTTTATTACATTCTTATGTTTGGTGTTTCAATAATAGTAAGATATTTTATTACATTTTTATGTATCGTGTTTCAATATTAGTAAAATGTTTTATTGCACACTTATGTATGGTGTTTAAATATTAGTAAGAGATTTTATTACATTCTTATGTATGGTGTTTCAATATTATTAAGAGATTGTATTACATTCTTATGTTTGGTGTTCGAATAATAGTAAGATATTTTATTACATTATTATGTATCGTGTTTCAATATTAGTAAAATGTTTTATTACACGCTTATGTATGGTGTTTAAATATTAGTAAGAGATTTTATTACATGCTTTTGTAAGTTGTTTCAATATAAAAAGATATGTTATTACATTCTTATGTATGGTGTTTATATATAAGCAAGAGGTTTGATTAAAGGCTTATGCCTGGTGTTGAAATATTTGTAAAAGATTTTATTACATTCTTACGCATGGTGTTTTTATATTAGCAAGAGGTTTGATTACACGCTTATGTATGGTTCTTAAATATTAGTAAGAGATTTTATTACATGCTTATGTAAGTTGTTTCAATATAAAAAGAGATTGTATTACATTCTTATGTATGGTGTTTATATGTTAACAAGAGGTTTGATTAAAGGCTTGTGCATGGCGTTTAAATATTTGTAACAGATTTTATTACATTCTTATGTATGGTGTTTCAATATTAGTAAAATGTTTTATTACACGCTTATGTATGGTGTTTAAATATTAGTAAGAGATTTATGTATGGTGTTTCAATATTAGTAAGAGATTTTATTACATTCTTATGTATGGTGTTTCAATATTAGTACGATGTTTTATTACACGCTTATGTATGGTGTTTAGTTATTAGTAAGATGTTTTAGTACATACTTATGTATGGTGTTTCAATAGTAGTAAGATGTTTTATTATACGCTTACGTATTGTATTCTCAGTGAAAACAGTTACCTTTCCTTTAGTTCTAGGGTTCTGTTATTTTATTTTGACTTAAATTCAACACAAATTCAAAGTAAGGCATGTCTTTCATTAAAAATTTATATTTTATGGTTTGTGTATAATGCTACTATAAATACAAAAATTTCACAAATGGCATTTATCGCAGAATTTATCTATGATTTTTGCCAGTAAATGTTAGCTATATACAATTATAACATTTGCCAATAAATGCTAGCGATATACAATTATAACATTTGCCAATAAATGCTAGCGATATACAATTAAACTTTTTTCATTTCTCTGCTGCACACCATATTACTAACATTCATCAAATCTGTCAAGAGTTCTCTGGAATGTGTGACTCTGGAATGTGTGACTCGATAAGTTGTTGGATGTACCTTCTAAAACATCTTGTCTTTGGTACTTCCATTTGATAATTCTTGCATTGTTTCCTATATCTATATTGCGAGGTCTGATGATTGTTCAATTACTTTTGCAACATACTTGATTTGTTTTATTTTATCAAATAGTTTCGTGTGTGTGTGTGTGTGTGTGTGTGTGTGTGATTTGGAATTTTAACGTAGCTTTAACAATTGTATGTATGTATGTATGTATGTATGTATGTATGTATGAATGTATGCCAGATTCGAACGGCAAGGAATGGTACTATCGCCTATATTCCTTACCCAAGCCACAAACGCCTTTACCCGTCATTGCCAGAGAAGGATGGAACAGTGTTAATAAAAGAACTCGGCTGCGAGGGAAGCATTTTGCAAAGTAAGCGGAATTATTCACTCGGCTAAGATGTACAAACTGCCTGTTTTATATCTAGAAATGTAATATGTATGCATGAATTGTAATCACGAATAAACAATTATGTACTAAAAGTAGAGTACAACACTTAAACCTAGCTCTCATACAAGCAGAGAGCGAAGCACTTAAACCCGACCGATCCGGTGGCCTAGTGGGTAGAGCGTCCGCCTCGGATGCGGGAGGTCGTGGGTTCGAGCCCCGGCTGAGTCATACCAAAGACATAAAAAAATGGTACTAACATCTGCCTCGCTTGGCACTCAGCATTAAGAGGTTAGTGTGACGAACGGTCGGTCTGTCGTCAGGATAATGTGACTGGGTGGGACATCATGCTACATGTCTGCAGCATGATGCCCCAGTGCTAGACATCACTATAAACTATCACACTGCAGACATCATAGCAATATGACTGCAGAATTCAGATCACACACACACACACACACACACACACACACACACACAAGTACTTAAACCAAGATTTCATACAAAAAGAGAATAAAGCGCATATCTTTAGACATCATACAGAGAGTAAATCGCATATCCTTAGATATCATACAAAAAGAGAATAAAGCGCATATCCTTAGATATCATATAAACAGAGAGTAAAGCGCATATCCTTAGATATCATATAAACAGAGAATAAAGCGCATATCCTAAGATATCATACAAACAGAGAGTAAAATGCTTATCCACAGAGTTTATCCACATAGAGAGCATTGGGGATTCTATGATCATAAACCAAATAACAGAAAGAAGCAAAGCCAACAAGTTCTGTAAAACTTAACAAAACAAATAATCTAATTATCAAAGAAGAACGCATAATATATTGAATTGAATCCAGATTATCCTAAAAAGTTCCATTAAATATGAAAAGAATAAAATATTCCGAATTAATTTCAGATCCTCGAATGTACTGGTTTGTCAACAGTCCTGATGCATCAAAATTGTATTGTTCAGAGGTTCTTTGAATAATTCACAATAATCAAAGAATAATAATTTACATCTAACCGTTTTTGAATTATGATAAGAACAGACTGAAACAAAATGTATCCACTATTAGTTGCCATGGAAACTTATTCAAATTACCACATTCTAGAGCTAACAGATTATTTTGCTGCTTTTGTGTGTATATAATTTTCGCCAAAAAACTTTGAAACGTGTTTTGGAATTCTTCAAGTAGTCAAAACATGTTTGGCATTCCTCATATAGTCACAATGTGTTTGGTATTCATCAAGTAGTTACAGCTTGTTTGCACTTTTCACTAATTTGTTTTTCTTTCCTGAAAGAGAACACATCCTGACATGAAACGATATATACAGTATAGCGAAACGAATGACACGTTTCATGAAAATTATTTAAACTTCTTTACAAGACAATTTAGAAATAAACATATATTTTGGTAAGGAATATAATTATATGGTAAGGCAGACCAAATAAGTCCAGCATGGCAATACGATATGCGAACATTCAGTTAACCGTAACTGATATTACACTTATAAAAGTCCAACATGTCAACATGATATACGAACATTCAGTCAACCGTATATGATATTAAAATGATATAGACCCTGCTTATCAATCAGCACGTGCTTATTTGTAATGTGCTGACCTAGCCTTGATACGAAAACGTCCACTCCTACTCTGATCTTCTAGTTTCTGATTATTTATCTTAGTCATTTACCCCCTCTTATTTCTTGCAATAAGACGAAATGTTTTCTTGATAAATTGTATCATGGATTTGACATTTTAAAATTTGACATATATAATTTAAATACATTTGAAAAAAATCTTAATGTAAATTTTAAAATATGGTTGAATAGTATGATTTGTGGTTGTGATTATTTAGATCGTGCCAATAAAAGAAATGTACATTTTCTTGCAAACGTTTTGCGAAGAGGAAAAGACTAGATACCGAATATAGCTGATATATCTTCAAGAAATATCTATATAGTTCTATACTATTTTCATTGCATTTTTTTCTAAATGTTTATTTCACGTATATTCAGTAACTTTATTTTGTAGGAATTCAGTGACGATCCTATTTTGAAATAGACACATTCAAATAAATATCGCTGTCGTAATTAGTTATTCTCCTCTCACACCTCAACCGCCTTATTAACTTTATCCGCCTCCCAGACATCGACCTCCTTACTCCCTTTGCATTCCTCCCTCGCCTCTACCAACGTACCCGCTTTACCTCCTCCTACACCTCTACGAACTTACTCCCTTTACCTCATCCCTAACTTTATCCACCTTACTCCCTTTACCTTCCTCCTACACCTTTCCAAGTTACTTCCTTTGCAATCCTCCAACACTATCGGATTAATCCCTTTCACTACACCCGGGGATTGATTGAAATAATGAAGCCCTATTTTTTGTTTTAAATTTTCGAGTCATCCGTAAGCATAGTTGACGTTTGCACACTAACGCAAATGCAGACGAGCAAGATCATAATGTTTCCACGCCTTTTTAAATGAATAAGTATTTTCTGGTGCGTCAAGAAACTGCATGTTTTCTTTTATGTTTAATGTATTCGTCGACATTAAGAGAGAAACTGCATTCCGTACAACGTCACATAGTCTCACTTGAGAAGCGATCATCTCATATAATACTTTTACCCAAAAGGAAACAAGACTTCTGAAGAGTTTAGAAAGCTAATTATGTATGAGAAAAACGTTTTAAGAAAGAGCTCGTGTTATAGAATATCATAGGAAATAAATGAGTCGAGACTGTTTAAGTCACGAAAGCATGTATGGGGTCATTTGTTACCCATTAAACACAGCCAGGCATAAAGAAAATCGGCATTTTTAGAGTCGAAAAATAATGCTTCTCGATATTCGTTCTCCCCATTGTAGTAATTACCCCACATGTCTGTCAACGGGACATGTGTTTCAACCATTGGTTCCATGAAAATGTCAACACGACAGCAGCGCCAATCAAACCTGTGAATCCGACAGTTTGATTGGTGGGCAATAATTATTCCTGAAACAAATTCGAGACAAAATATGAAAATGTCAGTCATTAATTGGCACAGGAATGAAATAAGAATTACATATGTACTGTACTTAAAATCATGGTTTCTGTATAGTATTAGTATAACTTTGCCTTTATACCAGCGTCATCTCTCGTATCAACTTTACTGGTCGGTATATCAGCATTTCACCTCATATCAACTTTACTGGTCGGTATACCAACATTACGCGTCATTTCAACTTTACTGGTCGGTATACCAGCATTACGCGTCATTTCAACTTTACTGGTCGGTATATCAGCATTTCACCTCATATCAACTTTACTGGTCGGTATACCAACATTACGCGTCATTTCAACTTTACTGGTCGGTATACCAACATTACGCGTCATTTCAACTTTACTGGTCGGTATACCAACATTACGCGTCATTTAAACTTTACTGGTCGGTATATCAGTACTTGCCTGTCTCATCAACTCTACTGGTCGTTTTTTTCTCAGAGAATTAGTAATATAAATAAACGATATTTTGAAAAGGGCTCATTTGTGGTATACATTCAGATAGTAAAGATTTCTAAGAAAATTCAACAATGAGACCTGGTTCTATCAGACACATGTTAGGAGTTACTCCCAATGTGACCATGAGTCCATTGTCCCCACTTTTTTTTTTTTTTTTTTTTTTTTTTTTTTTTTGTTGTTGTTGAGTGGTTTGTTTTTTGCATACAGATGGCGATTGAACACATGCAAATGTAATTAAACAATATTGTTTTGAAAAATCCCCAGGTGGGGAGGAGGGGAGGGGAAATGGTGGTAGACACGTTGTCTAGCTCTGATGTGCAAAATATGGCACTGCTTGATTGCTAATGTATTTATAATTCATGTAGCTCCAATGACCCTGTTTTCGTTCTTCTGGTATTTCCTTCTTTCTCTTATTTTATTTAGTCTTATTTTTATTTCTTAATTTCTTTTTCTCTCCGTCCATATGTCTGTCTTTATTTCGTTCTTGCTCTCTTTCGTTCCTAACTTTTTCTGTCTCCTTGTTTCAGTGAGTGGTTTATATGATTCTCTTTTAAAAACGACCAGCAAGCAACTGTCAAGCATAGGCCAGGTTGGAATAAGCTCCAAGAAGCGCACATACACACGTATGTAAATAAATACTATTATCATTCCATTATTTTGTATCAACGACTGTTTTCCAGTGCCGCTATGTAATATAAAAATGAAAATTAATAGCTGAAGCCAGAGATTTCCAGTGTAAGTTCCATGGAATTTCATAGAAGTTTAAAAAATGGAGGTATTGTCATGGTAGTTTTGTATTGGTAATATATTAGAAAGGTTCTGACTGAGTATATGAAATTTCATTTGGATGATCCTACAATCATCGAAAACAAATTTGCAATTTTACTTGCTTATCTCGTTCTCTTAGGCCACAAATTTACCCTTCTATTGGAACTGTAGCAATTACATACCAAATATGAAAGCGTATGATGTAATAATAATAATAATAATAATAATAATCTTTTCAATACAGGCCACTTGCCTATGATATATATCTATATATCATCCAGTATAAACAGATGTTACAGTGCGTAACAAAAGAACATCGTATATATTGGAAAATAATCATTGCTGTATTTTTCGAATTGGGTGAGATACATGCATATATTACACAGTAATCACACTGACGAATTTAAGGGAAACCCGAAAACCTGCATGAAGCAAGATTTGATCTAGAGTTTTACGTGTCTGGAGTCGTTGATAAAACTGTTTCTCCAATCTTTATGGCTGTTATTATAAACATTGCTAATTTATTCATCAGAATTTTGCTAGTATAATTTTGTATAAAAGACCAAAAAAAGTCTGAAGTTGGATTTTCATATACAAAGGTGGATAAATAATTTCTTCGTATTTCTCCGTATAGCGGACAAGCAGTAATAAAATGAAATTCACTTTCTATGTTAACGTTACAAATTTGACACAATCTTTCCTCATAGCAAATACTTGTATATCTTCCCGTGTTACCTCTGATTGGCAAGTTCCCCACTCTAAGCATAGTGATCATATTACATAAATTGCTATCGCCCAACAGATGTAGATAATAATAATAATAATAATAATAATAATGATATCAATAATAATAATATCAATAATAATAAATATTTTTAAACTTTCTTTAACGACGGTAACACATTTGGTCATGACTGATCCATCTGTCATAAGGTCCTCAATTTTTTGTTGTTGTTTATATTATGGCGATCTTCTGGTATCTACCATGAAAGGCAAATGTCAAAGCAATAACTATTGGTAGCCACATCATGAGGATTATTCGTACTTTCTAGTACAATGGTCAGCTTGTGTGATACTTGATGTGATTCGTGGGCATTTGATGGTGAATAACAACCACTCTTGAACAGATCTGCATTTGAAATTAATTTTCATCAGCAGTATAACCACAGTTTTAGTTATCACGTGGTTACATAATGTGACATTTGTACTCGATGATTCGTGCACATGTAAATCTGGATGGTAGTTTCAGTTTAAAGACATAAAACACAATGCATTTTAACTTAAATGGTACTTTTCTTTGAGCTTACCTGGATGGATTTCTCAATAAAATATTTAGAATGGGGAATTAACTTTCAAATATGAAAGAACATGGATTTCTCCATCAAATATTTGAAAGGACGTATTCAACAATGTGCATTTGCATTAGAGATGACCTTTCAACAATGTGAAAATCGTGCATGACAGACGACAGATGACCTTTTAACAATGTAAAATCTTTACATAAGAGAGGGCCTATAAGCAATGTGAAACTAGTTATATTAGTTCAAAATAGAACATTTAACAATGTAGAAACATTGCATAAGAGAGAACCTTTCAACAGCTTGGCATAAGAGGGGACCTTTAAGCAATGTGAAAACCTTGCACGAAAGAGGACCTTTAAACGATATGTAAAACTTGCACGAAAGAAAGCATTTAATAATGTATAAACATTGCATAAGAGAGGACCTTTAAACGATGTGAAAACCTCGTATGAAAGAGAACTTTAGTACAACATGAAAAAGTTGAATAAGAACTAAATACTCCCATATTTTTGTTTTTCTAGTAAAGAATCATAATTGGATATCATCTCTAAAGCTCAAAGGTAAGGTTCTAAATCTTGATTCAGGCACTAATAGATTACTTTCACTGTACATGTTATATTTTAGTAATGATTATCTTTCTCTATTTTGTTTTCCTATTTTATATTTGCATTCGAAAGAGACACATTGAACTGTGACTAACTCGTTAGCTACGAGAAAAAATCGCAGTTGTGGCTATATTGTTAGCTACGAGATAACATTGCAACCCCTGAAAACTATCAAGAATAGCACGCGGCTTTTAGTCGATACAAAACAGAAGAAGTGAGAAATGGGAATCAAATTATCATGGAAATAACCTTGAAATACCACATGATTATCGCATGCTCTCAAAAAGCCAGAGAGATGTATTTTAACAGCATATTCAGACCTGTCAAGAACCTGTTAAATGTTTCGAGAAATCAGTAAGAGCCATCTGTTGATGCGTGATCAAAGACTCGCAGACACTACACTTTCACAGCCATTTCTTTGATGCAATCTGACCGAAAGCTAATAGGCATATATTTAGGGTATTCATGAAATTATAGTGTGCTTTGGAACATTATGTTTTCGATGAAATTTTATCAAACGCTATAGCACTTTCTCCACTTTCTTTTTAATGCTAAGATAAATATAGCATTCATTATGTTCGTGACGCTCATCAGTCTTCTTATGGCACTATCTGATAACAAACAAAGCAAAGTAATCTGTCAAATGGATAATCAAAATTAGTTAGAATACTTTTATAGATTACGTTTGGCCTTTGACACGATTCCAGGCAGAAACATGGAATGTGGTTCTCTCTACAACAATTTTGCAACATTTTAGCACCTACTAAAGATGCAAATGATATTCATCCCAAATGGTGGGTATACCGAATATAAAATGATATTCATCCCAAATGGCGGGTATACCAAAGATAAAATTACATTCATCTCAAATGGTGGGTATACCAAAGATAAAATTACATTCATTTCAAATGGTGGGTATACCAAAGATAAAATTACATTCATCTCAAATGGTGGGTATACCAAAGATAAAATTACATTCATCTCAAATGGTGGGTATACCAAAGATAAAATGATATTCATCCCAAATGGTGGGTATACCAAAGATAAAATGATATTCATCCCAAATGGTGGGTATACCAAAGATAAAATGATATTCATCCCAAATGGTGGGTATACCAAAGATAAAGTGATAAAACAAAACAAAATGCATATTAATATCTCTTAAACGAAATGTATGACAATCGGAACAAGGCAGCGTTTATCTAATAAAATGGATTTACTTCTAACTCAAAAATTTATTTTAAAAAATTCTTACTATCTACATTATCAACATTTCAGCTGGAATATACATATCGATCGCCTATGTGCAATGGTAGTCAAAAGAATAACTCTGTTAAGATTGCTTTCGAAATTTCTACCTTACCAATCACTTCAACTTTATTTTTCGGGATATATACTACCAGTGATAGATTACGGCTGTACCATATGGGGAAACACACCTAATTATAATCTGTCCAGAATTGATAAACTCGAGAAAAGGGCAGCCAGAATAATACTGAAACTTCCAGTTATGACTCCCTCGAATGTTTTGTTTTCACGTCGGCAATGGCTACTTATACAAACACGTATTCTTTATTTTAAAGGGATCATGACATATAAACGGTCTTTCACCAGATATACCTCTAACCATGTTGACCTAAGATCATCAAATACTGAGCGTAATTTCCGATCAACGACTAACAACCTTCTCCAGATTCCGTGGTCGAAAACCAATCATTACAAAAGCTCAATTACTGTATCAGTACCTACTGATTGGAACTCCTTACAACTGAGAATACGTAATTCACATTCCATTGCTTTTTAAAAAAATATCAATAAATTCTTTCTTGGCCAGCTGGAATGACTTATTAAAGGCTCTGAATAGAAAACTTTATCATTATATCTATAAATAATATGTCCAGATCTTATTCGATATATGTAATGCGTACGACTTATGCTGAAATGTATGTACCCGTGTATAGAATATTGTTCATATGTGTACATGTTTCACAGTATAGTCACACATAGTCATTCATGTTAAATATGCATGAATGAGGGTGTGACGATGCCTCATTATGTGCATCGTCTTGCATATTTTTTTAACATAACCATTACAAAAACTGAGGACCAGATGTGTTATCCTCGTTAAAGAAAGTTGTTTATTGTTATTATTATTATTATTATTATTATTATTATTGTTGTTGTTGTTGTTGTTGTTGTTATTATTATTATTATTATTATTATTCATCTCAAATGGTAGATATACCAAGATAAAATGACATCATTCTTAAATGGTAGGTATACCAAAGATAATATTATAATTTAGCTATGACGACCTATTTCAGAATTAGGTAAGATCAGTATGTCCTTAAAAATCTCAAATGAAAGTTGTTCTATAATGACGTAAGTAGTGATATAAACATTTCAACTGACGTCCGTTGTTCTGTAAACTTTTCAAATGACCTAATCAGTGATATAGTTATATAAAAGTCGTTTACTTTCAGATTTTTGTTTACGATCTAGTTATTTCAAATTTTTATTTGACCCACGAACGAGTGTCAAAGCAAGAGTGAAAGGAATTTCCTTTAATCCATCTCAGTCTTCTACAAAAGTAATGAAATCGTTTAAATTGAAATCCAAACTGGTCGTGTTAGGTTGAAAATATTGGTGGCAAGCCAAGTTCATATTGGACCCCTGGGTTTTGGGTCAAATGTTTTGTGGATTCGCATGCACGGCATACATTCGAACTAGGAAGAGGAATACACTAAACTCCGGCAATGAGCAAATAATTTATTTTTATATTTTAAATAGCACATTGATATATAAACAGTTTTCAATGTAAAATAGCCACCATTTCTTTCAGCAAAAATATGTCCAAGATGCGAATGGTTTTTAACATTATATCTCTCGTTATCTGTTTCTTATAAACTCGAAACACTTGATTTTTCATGTGCCTATCCTGAAAATTTACTTAAGAACTATTTTACATTATCATGTTGGCTATTGCTTATTATCCTTTATCTGATAACGCTTGCCCACTTTCGACTCAAACGCGATTTCAAAAGAATACATTGTGGGTTATGTAATCGACATATATGATTTAACATAATTTGACAGACTGTACGTACTAGTAGGTGTCTGTATATTTAATTTTTATTGTTTGTTGGTTTTTCTCCATCATTATATGTTATGTTTATCTGTATTGTGCGATTGATCTTGTCAGTAATTGAGTTGAGGGACCTGACTAGTGACATTTATTTCGTAAACAACATAATACATGGCTAATATTCCTCTATGATCATAGATTAAATATTCAGATCATTACTTATGGAAGCATGGATGTTTACTCGAGTTTGAGTTCCGGACATTAGTGTCCTCCTTTGGCATTCCTGTACCGGCTGTTTTAAATTTTCTTTACAAATATTTTGTAAGAGACATGGTCTTGTTTACAACTTAGAATATTCTAGAAATGAATTTGATATGTAAAATGACACTCATCCCTGTTCTTAAATTTTGCCTTAGGTTTTTATATTAAGTTTGATTATATTAAAATCACTCAATCCTACCTTTATATCTGAAGCGGATTCAGTATTAAAGTTTAGTTCAATTTTTAATAGGGTAAGGGTTACTGGAATTACAAAGTGCTTTCCGATTTTCGGACTAAACCACTACTTGGGAACTATTGTGAACTCACTGAAGCAAATCTTGACTACGTCATTGTGGCACATCAAGACAGTCGGTATATTAGCATATTCGAGTATATTGGCACATCAGCACTTTCAATCTTGAAATTTATTCGGAACGCTTTTTATGACTATTTGAGATTTAATTCAGAATACTATAAATTCTTTTTACATTTTCACTTTGTGTTGTTTTCAAATATGTTTTCTGTTGAATTTTACAAAACTTGTTGGTTTTCTCTCATTTCTGTGACAAAATTTAAAGCCATAGAGTCGTAACACAGACCTAATAGACGTTTACCATTTTGACATTGTTCAATAGCTGCTAAAGATTTGAAGGAATTTCTCAAAGAAATACACATTGTGAAAAACACGAAGCATGAAATAGTGACAAATTTCCACTATCGTCGATTCATTTCGGATTTTAGAGAAGAAAAATATTGAATTAAAAATGTGTTTAAATATGTGTATGCTATATTCTCTTTACTTCAAAACAATAATTTTAGAAATTATACTTTATTATCGGACAGATCAATACATGCAATATTTTGCTGAATCAATAAAACTCACATATAAGCACGTGGATTACTCTTTAGAATAGAATATTTAGTGAAATGAATAAAACTCATAATTAATCGTCGCTCACTGTTTAGAATGTAATATTTAATCAAACGAATATAAATAAAACTCACATAAAAACACCATGGATCACTGTTTAGAATGGAATATTGTATTTAATATAGAATGGAAAAGAGAAATGAGGAAGAAACGATAACAACTGGGAAAACAACAAGAATTAGTTCAATTTACAACCAATTATATCAAAATCTTGAGAGCAGAACCTTTATATTTCGGATATATTAAGACAATATGGGACTCTGTCTGGAGTCATGCTTAATATTTAGTCAGTATGGGATTGTCTGGAGTCATGCTTTAGCCTGACCGTTCAAATAATAGAGAAAGTATAATTAGGCGTTATGTTAGTCATCGAGTGGTGTCAGAGGACGCGTTGATAAGCATTACAACCGGTCATCGAGTACGTCAATGTAAACAAAGATATAAATTAAATTAAAATTACGTCTTCAATACTAGATAAGGAGATAATTAAAGGACATAATAGTCGTCTTCAGGTTATGAGGAGGAGACAGAGGATTAAATGAGACTTGAAAGAATTGTTTTGTTAATCTTTTTCTAATGCGTTATTTGGAGACGGAAATATATCTTTGAATATTAAAGTAAATGGCCCATTGTCATACCATCTTTTTTGGAGCTTGAGAAAGGGTTTCCTTAATCCTATTTTCTTTTTATCAGACATTTTATATTTAGGTAGTGTTTGCAATTAATGTGAATGTTTAGTGTCTCCAATTAACGGACAGTGAGTGTTTTAGGGTTTCTAATTAACGGACAGTGAGTATTTTAATGTTTCCAGTTTACGGTCGGTGAGTATTTTAGTAGTCTCCAATTAACGGACAGTGAGTGTTTTAGTGTTTCCAATTAACGGACGGTGAGTATTTTAGTATTTCCAGTTTACGGACAGTGAGTATTTTAGTGTTTCCAGTTTACGGACAGTGAGTGTTTGTTGCATAACCGATAAAATCCAGAACTCGTAACAATTATGGAGAAATAAAAAGAACACTTTCGCTAAAATGACTTAAAAAAGAAACAAATCAAAAGAAAAGCAAAATTGTTTCATGCAATTATTCATGAATATTAAAATATAGAAATCTGAAGAACTTTTCATTGTCATTCGATCTCAATGGACGTAAGTCTCTATTGGAACTCGTCTAATTTAACTTGGTTGTTCCGGCATTTTGATGTAGATGTTCAACCCGTATTCCCGTATAACACAATCAGTCTCGACTTATTAAGGTGTTGTATCTGACATGTTGGTAATCTTATAATCACAGAATCGAGCAATACAAGGGAAGACTGGGGCCGTTGCGGACGAAGGAGGATAAGTGGGTGATGAAGAGGTGGGGAAGATAGAGAGCAGACCGCAAAGTAAACCCTGAAAATGAGCGCGAGACAAACAGCGCGTTTCCTAGAGTAAGTTTTTTTAAATTATATATTTAGCTGGTGAAAATTCCCCCTCTGCCAACTCCCCTCGAAACTCCATTCCACATACTACTACTAGTTTACACCCAGCATCCCACCCTCTAAAAATAACATTTTAGATCCATCACTTCTTTAATAAATCCCAATTCATTTTTAAGTTAATTCACTCTGTAAAGCTAAATATCAGAAGTAAAAGAATGAGTATGTGATAAATAAATCTCCGATCTCATGTTTTATTAAATGGCCGAGGTCAGTACTCGTTTGGTATGGCGTAAGAATACATATCGGTTTGACAGCCTAGGTGTATCCCTAAGCCTATCAAATTCGTTCTTTCCGCGGTCTGGAAACAAGACATGTTTTGTAGTTTTGTGTACGCAGTAAATACAAGTTGATATAAAATCTGTATAAGACTGAATAAAAAGGCTTACAAAATAGTACGAGCAGAAAGCTTACAATTCGAATCATTCTCTCAATAGATTCACACTTTTGGTTCAAAATCGAAATTGACAAATATTTCAGTCAGAGGCTCAAGAGGCCGGAAAGGTACGCTTTAGACACGAAAAAGACTTCAGTATAGCATCACTGATATTAAATACGAAAGAAAGGACTTTTCCACTTGTAATTCAAGGAGAAAAATTACTCATGTGGCTTACTTTATCATGAATCCTCGTCTGCGTCTTTTTTCCTTCATATTTTGACAAAGGAAATCAATTGTGCGAAAAACATGAGAGAATTTCAAAATCTGTATACTCGTTTTGATGTCGTGCGGTTCAATGACACAGTGTTAGGCGTCTGAAGGTAATCCACTCTTTCCTCTCATTTCCCAACATAAGTTCTAAATTCTAAATTTCAACATTATAAAAGTAATGCCAGCGGATGAATAACCCACCTACAAAAAGGATTGACTGAATCTGGATGTCACAAATGAGACATTTAACCCAAGTTCCCAAACTATTTAATTATATCTCTTATATAAACAATTTTGTCTTTATGTAGCAAAAACCCAACTTGTAAAAGACTTTGTACTCGGTTGACTCATATACTATGCTACATAACGTATGTGTGAAATGAAGCCATATATTTCGTCGGTTAATCGGCAAAACAACCTCGTGACGCGAGCAATATGTTGTCATAACAATGTGAAAGTTATGGCACAGCAACAATGTATGCTATTGTGTTTTCCTATGGCTTGTTTCCCATTGCTTCACAACAACTATATACTGAACAAGTAACTGTACAGCCGAACGTATGAAAACAATCAAATAAAATTACTTTGCACTTTTAATTATATGGTAAATCATGGTTATAAATTAGGAACAGTTAAAATGTTTCCAATGTAAAACGTGTATTATTTGGCGTGGTCGTTCCATAATCGCACGTGCCAGATGCTCCTTCTTGAGATTTGACTGAAATTCTTTCCTCGTGATTTATTCTGTATAACAAATTAAGTATAATAAAGTATTCAGTATAATGAAGTTATTATAACCTTGTCTTAGTGCTCAGTGCATTATGGGTGCCAAGAACCTTTGACCTCCGGATCCAGATTCTAAAACAGAACCACTAAACTTTAATTCGTATAGTTCTTAACAAGGTTGTATTCTTTTAACAAATGCCTTAATTGACCCGTCCCTCATATACAGATTGCCATTTTTAAGATGCTAGTTCTCGTGACAAACCCCACCCCCAATCTATTACATCAATGAAGGCGGAAACAAATGCCATAATTTCACATTGTCTTATAATAGCTTAAGGATATTTTCAAAGAAAAATATAGTCATTAACATTAACCTTTATACCAAAAATACTTGCTAAGAAATAGTGACATTCGACAATTGGCTACGTAACAGTGCCATTTTACTGTTTATGACAAATATACCGATATTTGAGTATTGCTAGCGAACTAATGACAGTTTGCTATTTAAATGATGAAATAGTGTTATTTTACTATTGGTGACAAAATGGGGATATTCTTTATCGCCAAAAAAATCCATTTTACTATTGCTGACGTAATAATGATATTTTACTATTTGTGGAGAAATAATATTTCACAATGTTTGGTGTAATAGTGATATTTTACTATTTCTGACGAAATGGTGATGTTTATTTCTAACGAAATAATGAGCGTATACCATCTGAGACGAAATAGAGACCTATTACTATAAGCAAAGTGTGGATGAAGTACTAAAACGTTCCTCGCCATGTTGTTACAAACCACGTTGTATAAGACTGAGGGATGTGACTCAGTGGTAGTCAGACCAAGATGTGTATAACTGAGGGATGCCATTTAGTGGTAGTCAGACCAAGATGTGTATAACTGAGGGATGCCATTTAGTGGTAGTCAGGCCAAGATGTGTATAACTGAGGGATGCCATTTAGTGGTAGTCAGACCAAGATGTGTATAACTGAGAGATGTCATTTAGTGATAGTCAAACCAAGATGTATATAACTGAGAGATGCCATTTAGTGGTAGTCAAACCAAGATGTACATAACTGAGAGATGCCATTTAGTGGTAGTCAGACCAAGATGTGTATTACTGAGAGATGCCATTTAGTGGTAGTCAGACCAAGATGTGTATAACTGAGGGATGTGACTCAGTGGTAGTCAGATCAAGATGTGTATAACTGAGGGATGTGACTCAGTGGTAGTCACACCAAGATGTGTATAACTGAGAGATGCCATTTAGTGGTAGTCAGACCAAGATGTGTATAACTGAGAGATGCCATTTAGTGGTAGTTAGACCAAGATGTATATAACTGAGAGATGCCATTTAGTGGTAGTCAGACCAAGATGTATATAACTGAGAGATGCCATTTAGTGGTAGTCAGACCAAGATGTATATAACTGAGAGATGCCATTTAGTGGTAGTCAGACCAAGATGTGTATAACTGAGAGATGCCATTTAGTGGTAGTCAGACCAAGATGTATATAACTGAGAGATGCCATTTAGTGGTAGTCAGACCAAGATGTATATAACTGAGAGATGCCATTTAGTGGTAGTCATACCAAGATGTGTATAACTGAGGGATGTGACTCAGTGGTAGTCAGATCAAGATGTGTATAACTGAGGGATGTTACTCAGTGGTAGTCACACCAAGATGTGTATAACTGAGAGATGCCATTTAGTGGTAGTCAGACCAAGATGTATATAACTGAGAGATGCCATTTAGTGGTAGTCAGACCAAGATGTGTATAACTGAGAGATGCCATTTAGTGGTAGTCAGACCAAGATGTATATAACTGAGAGATGCCATTTAGTGGTAGTCAGACCAAGATGTGTATAACTGAGAGATGCCATTTAGTGGTAGTCAGACCAAGATGTATATAACTGAGAGATGCCATTTAGTGGTAGTCAGACCAAGATGTATATAACTGAGAGATGCCATTTAGTGGTAGTCAGACCAAGATGTGTATAACTGAGAGATGCCATTTAGTGGTAGTCAGACCAAGATGTGTATAACTGAGAGATCCCATTTAGTGGTAGTCAGACCAAGATGTGTATTACTGAGAGATGCCATTTAGTGGTAGTCATACCAAGATGTGTATAACTGAGGGATGTGACTCAGTGGTAGTCAGATCAAGATGTGTATAACTGAGGGATGTGACTCAGTGGTAGTCACACCAAGATGTGTATAACTGAGAGATGCCATTTAGTGGTAGTCAGACCAAGATGTATATAACTGAGAGATGCCATTTAGTGGTAGTCAGACCAAGATGTGTATAACTGAGAGATGCCATTTAGTGGTAGTCAGACCAAGATGTATATAACAGAGATGCCATTTAGTGGTAGTCAGACCAAGATGTGTATAACTGAGAGATGCCATTTAGTGGTAGTCAGACCAAGATGTATATAACAGAGATGCCATTTAGTGGTAGTCAGACCAAGATGTATATAACTGAGAGATGCCATTTAGTGGTAGTCAGACCAAGATGTATATAACTGAGAGATGCCATTTAGTGCTAGTCAGACCAAGATGTGTATAACTGAGAGATGCCATTTAGTGGTAGTCAGACCAAGATGTATATAACTGAGAGATGCCATTTAGTGGTAGTCAGACCAAGATGTGTATAACTGAGAGATGCCATTTAGTGGTAGTCAGACCAAGATGTATATAACTGAGAGATGCCATTTAGTGGTAGTCAGACCAAGATGTGTATAACTGAGAGATGCCATTTAGTGGTAGTCAGACCAAGATGTGTATAACTGAGAGATCCCATTTAGTGGTAGTCAGACCAAGATGTGTATTACTGAGAGATGCCATTTAGTGGTAGTCATACCAAGATGTGTATAACTGAGGGATGTGACTCAGTGGTAGTCAGATCAAGATGTGTATAACTGAGGGATGTGACTCAGTGGTAGTCACACCAAGATGTGTATAACTGAGAGATGCCATTTAGTGGTAGTCAGACCAAGATGTATATAACTGAGAGATGCCATTTAGTGGTAGTCAGACCAAGATGTGTATAACTGAGAGATGCCATTTAGTGGTAGTCAGACCAAGATGTATATAACAGAGATGCCATTTAGTGGTAGTCAGACCAAGATGTGTATAACTGAGAGATGCCATTTAGTGGTAGTCAGACCAAGATGTATATAACAGAGATGCCATTTAGTGGTAGTCAGACCAAGATGTATATAACTGAGAGATGCCATTTAGTGGTAGTCAGACCAAGATGTATATAACTGAGAGATGCCATTTAGTGCTAGTCAGACCAAGATGTGTATAACTGAGAGATGCCATTTAGTGGTAGTCAGACCAAGATGTATATAACTGAGAGATGCCATTTAGTGGTAGTCAGACCAAGATGTGTATAACTGAGAGATGTCATTTAGTGGTAGTCAAACCAAGATGTATATAACTGAGAGATGTCATTTAGTGGTAGTCAAACCAAGATGTATATAACTGAGAGATGCCATTTAGTGTTAGTCAGACCAAGATGTGTATAACTGAGGGATGTGACTCAGTGGTAGTCAGACCAAGATGTGTATAACTGAGGGATGTGACCCAGTGGTAGTCAGGCCAAGATGTGTATAACTGAGGGATGTGACTCAGTGGTAGTCAGACCAAGATGTGTATTACTGAGGGATGCGACTCAGTGGTAGTTAAACCAAGATATGTATAACTGAGGGATGCGACTCAGTGGTAGTCAGACCAAGATGTGTATAACTGAGGGATGTTACTCAGTGGTAGTCAGACCAAGATGTGTATAACTGAGGGATGTGACTCAGTGGTAGTCAGACCAAGATGTGCATAACTGAGGGATGTGATTCAGTGATAGTCTAAGCCAAATGTATATAACTGAGGAATGCGATTTAGTGTTAGTCAGACCAAGAGGTATATAGCTGAGGGATGCCATTTAATGTTGGTTAGACCTAGAGGTACATAACTGAGGGATGCGATTCAGTGTTAGTCACATTAAGAGGTATATAACTGAGGGATGCGATTTAGTGTTAGTCAGACCACGAGGTACAAAACTGACGGATTACATTTAGTGTTAGTCAAAGCAAAATGTATATAACTGAGGGATGCGATTCAGTGTTAGTCACACCAAGAGGTATATAACTGAGGGATGCGATTTAGTGTTAGTCAGACCACGAGGTACAAAACTGACGGATTACATTTAGTGTTAGTCAAAGCAAAATGTATATAACTGAGGGATCGAACTCACGAACTTCCGTATCCGAGGCGGACGCTCTAACCATTAAGCCACCGGAGCGGATAGATAGATAGATAGATAGATTGATAGATAGATATTTCAAACATAGTTTCCTAGTTTATCATGGTAATTTAAGACCGATTACAGCAGAGAAACAACCATTTAGTTTACAAGTAAAACGCGTTTTGTTTATTTAACATTTTTATTTCTCCCTTGGAGCGTAGAAAACAAAACAAATTGTAGATTTTATAAGATATCGAATATAAAATATTAAACCTTTTATGTTTGAATAAAATATCGTAGTAGGCAGTTAAGCATTATTAAAACAATTTCACTTTATTATATTTCCATTTAAGCAACCTTAGTTTATTGAACAAAAATTTTATTCAGACAATGATAAGTACATTATAAAACAATTGATTTTATTCTCACTGGATAAATATATTGACCTCACTGGGAAAGCTTGTAAATCATTGCAATCAATTGGTGGCAGTTTCTATGATATATATATGGTTAGCAGTCTTCTTGCTTAAAGACCAATCGTTTTGAAGCATTTATATGGTATTTCTATAGTTCACGTTCTTCATACTTAAAGACCAATCGTTTTCACGTATTTATATAGTAATTCTATGGTTCACCGTCTTTATGGGGGGCCGCGAGTGGCCGAGTGGTCTAAAGCGCTCTACGTTACGGATCACTGCCATCTCACCTCTGTCTGCGTGGGTTCGAGTCTCGGATTCAGCCAGTGTGGGTATGCGATATGACAAATATGGATACGGCAGCCGGGCTGTAAGAGTTCCGATGTTGATCTGTGTGTCATAATGATTGTCCCCGTTTATAGATCTCAAGGTTTAATGTCATTTTCCTCTAAAGGAAAATATATACCTTTATTTATCCAAACTTAGCGTCAGATTTTAGAGCTTATATATCATAGTATTAATATGGTATAGAAATTTAGATATCACAAATCAGTCCATTTAAAATGGATATAAGATGGTATTAGAAATTTAGATATCACAAATCAGTCCAATTTAAATGGATATAAGATGGTGTTAGAAACTTAGATGTCACAAATCAGTCCATTTCAAAGGGAGAAAAGATGGTATTAGAAACTTAGATATCACAAATCAGTCCATTTCAAAGGGACAAAAGATGGTATTAGAAACTTAGATATCACAAATCAGTTCATTTTAAACGGAAATAGTATGGTATCAGAAACTTGGCACAAATCAGTCCGTTGTAAATGGATATAATATGGTACTTGAAACTTAGATATCACAACTCAGTCCATTTTAAATGGATATTAGTTGGTAACAGATACTTAAATATAACAAATCAGTCCATTTCAAATGGATATAATATGGTAATAGAAACTTAGATATCACAATTCAGTCCATTTTAAATGGATATAAAATGGCATTAGAATCTTAGATATCACAAATCAGTCCATTTTAAATGGATATAAGATGGTATGATAAACTTAGATATCACAAATCAGTCTATTTTAAATGTATATAATATGACGCTGGAAACTTAGATATCACAAATTAGTCCTAGTTTAATTGATATATTATGGTACTAGAAACTTAGATATAACAACTAAGTCCATTTTAAATAGATGTAATATGGTATTAAAATCTTATTTATCTCAAATCACAATATCGTATTAGAAACCTAGATATCACAACTCAGTCCATTTTACATAGATATAAGATGGTATTAGAAATTTAAATATCACAAATCGGGCCGTTTTAAATGGATATAATATTGTATTAGAAACTTAGGTATCTCAAATCAGTCCATCTTAAATGGATATAACATAGTATTAGAAACTTAGATATCACAAATCAGTCCGTTTTAAATTGCATTATAAACGTCGATATCACACATCAGTCCGTTTTAAATGAAAACAATATGGAATTAGAAACTTAGATATCACAAATCAGTCCGTTTTAAATGGATATAATTTGGTATTAGAAATGTAGATATCACAAATCAGTCCGTTATAAATGGAATTAATATGGTATTAGAAACTTACATATCACAAATCAGTCAATTTTAAATGGAAATAATGTTACTAAAATATAGATATCGCAAATCAGTCCGTTTTAAATGGATATAAGATGGTTCTAGAAACTTAGATATCACAAATCAGTTCCTTTTAAATGGATATCAATGATTTGATAAGACAAGATTGTATTTAATTTAATTTAATAAGATATTAACTGGGTACATAAGTAACATGTCGTTAAATTCATGAACCAGGTAGCAACTAGTTATATAGATAAACCAAGTAACAGTGACTTATATGCTTGAATCCAGTAGCAGACAATTCTCCACATGGTTACAGTAATATACATTGAAAGTAGAGGACTCACTGTACTAATTCAGTTCCCATAGTAAACCTATGCAAACACCACGATATTAAAAATTCAATAACTTAAAATGTTTGGGTGCTCATGATCAAACCTATATTTATCAGTATAGATGCAACCTGCATATCAGCTTCTGTGGAGAGGACAAGATATGAGCCACGGCATTTTCTAGACCTGCATGTGTTTGAAACATGTGCTTTCAATTCCGCACCAAAGAGTCAGTTGCTTATTTTAGTAATTAGTGTTCCAAGCTCAAGACTGTTAAAGAACTGAAATTCCATCAATAAAACAATGTCTCTATTTATTCCACTTACAACTAGGATAAGCTCTCAAAACATTCTTTTTCCTAAAACATAACTTACATTATTAACCAATCCTGGTCTGCCAAACCCATATATACTCTATTTTATGTTCCTTTCTCCAGGCTGGTTCCCATTTTTTCCATATCATTAGTACATTGTGTTCTAGAGGAATCTTCCTTTAAAGAAAAAGTAGCGGTAACAAACGAGCGACAATGAAACACAAGTAATACTTTTATTCTCTAACCTAATACACACACACACACACACACACACACACACATGCATGCATATACACATTTTTCTGTGGTGAATGATTGGACAGAACGATTTATATGGAAATAAATAATTAAAACATTATATATATATATATATATATATATATATATATATATATATATATATATATATATATATATATATATATATATATATATATATATATATATATATCCAAATAAATAAATATTTTATTTGCATGATGAAGTTATCAACGATATGAATATGTCAAACTTAATAATGTCTCTCAGTAAATCTATGAAGATATCAACAATACAAGTATGAATATGTCAAATATTTAATACTATCTCTCAGTTCAGCCCTTGCAGATCTAAATTATATAAATATGGTTCAGCCAGATTCTTGACGATATCAATGATACAAGTATGACTATGTCAGATTCATTTCCGTCTCTCTGTAAAACTTTGAAGATATCAATGATACAAGTATGACTATGTCAGATTTAATACCGTCTCTCTGTAAAACTTTGAAGATATCAATGATACAAGTATGAATATGTCATATTTAATATACTTTCTCAATAAAGCCTTGAAAATTAAATAAAATGTGATGGACAATATTTAAAACTTGTAATATTGTTTTATTACTCGTCTACAAACGCATAGTGGTATAGGAGGTTTGAATAATGATTTTACACCCCGGTTATGATAACGCCTGATGAACATTGTTGCTATTGTCTTACATTCTATTTTTGTTTTACATTCTGTTATGACCCTAGATGACATTATCGTCCTACATTATGTTATTGTCTTATATTATGTCATATAACTACATCATGTTATTGTATTACATTATGTCATATAACTACATTTTGTTATTGTCTTACATTATGTAATGTAAATGCATCTTGTTATTGTCATACATTATGTTACTGTTTTACATTATGTCATGTAAATGCATCTGGTTATTGTCTTACATTATGTCATGTAACTACAGATTGTTATTGTGTTACATTATGTCATGTAACTACAGCTTATTATTGTATTACGTTATGTTATTGTCTTACATTATGTGATGTAAATGCATCATGTTATTGTCTTACATTATGATATTGTCTTACATTATGATATTGTCTTACATTATGTCATGTAACTACATCTTGTTAGTGTCTTACATTATGTCATGTAAATACATCGTGTTATTGTCTTACATTATGTTATTGTCTTACATTATGTAATGTAAATGCATCTTGTTATTGTCTTACATTATGTAATGTAAATGCATCTTGTTATTGTCTTACATTATGTTATTATTTTACATTATGTCATGTAACTACAGCTTGTTATTGTCTTACATTATGTCATGTAACTACAGCTTGTTATTGTCTTACGTTATGTTATTGTCTTACATTATGTGATGTAAATGCATCTTCTTGCTGTCTTACATTATGCTATTGTCTTACATTATGTCAGGTAACTACATCTTGTTAGTGTCTTACATTATGTCATGTAAATACATCTTGTTATTGTCTTAGATTATGTAATGTAAATGCATCTTGTTATTGTCTTACATTATGTAATGTAAATGCATCTTGTTATTGTCTTACATTATGTCATGTAACTACATCTCGTTATTGTCTTACATTACGTAATGTAAATGCATCTTGTTATTGTCTTACATTATGTTATTGTTTTACATTATATAATGTAAATGCATCTTGTTATTGTCTTACATTGTTATTCTTTTACATTATGTCATGTAAATACATCTTGTTATTGTCTTATATTATCTTATTGTCTTAGATTATGTAATGTAAATTCATCTTGTTATTGTCTTACATTATGTAATGTAAATGCATCTTGTTATTGTCTTACATTATGTTATTGTTTTACATTATGTCCTGTAAATACATCTTGTTATTGTCTTATATTATCTTATTGTCTTAGATTATGAAATGTAAATGCATATTGTTATTGTCTTACATTATGTAATGTAAATGCATCTTGTTATTGTCTTATATTTTGTTATTGTTTTACATTATGTCATGTAAATGCATCTTGTTATTGTCTTACATTATGTTATTGTTTTACATTATGTCATGTAACTACAGCTTGTTATTGTCTTACGTTTTGTTATTGTCTTAAATTATGTCATGTAAATGCATCTTGTTATTGTCTTACGTTATGTTATTGTCTTACATTATGTCATGTAACTACATCTTGTTATTGTCTTACATTATGCTATTATATTTGATTCACGTTCGAATAACTAGCTTGCCAATATTTGGCAGGTTTATAACTATTTCCAAGTTAAACATTTTCGTAATGAATGTATTTGGGTTTATGGTCTGCACAGCAATTAAAGACGACGACGAAGACGACGATGATGATGATGATGATGATAATGTGTGTGTGATTTGGATTTTTAACGTAGATTTTGAAAAATTTCAGTCATATCGTTACAATGTTTGCTGTGTGACAGTTTATAGTGATGCCTAGCACTGGGGCATCATGCCGCATAAATGTAGCATTATTTCCCACCCAGTCACATTATCCTGACAACAGGCCAACCAATCCTAAGACCGACCTCTTACTGCTGAGCGAAGCGCGAAGTGAGGCAACTGCTAGTACCATTTTTTTTAAATATAAGTCTTTGGTATGAATTGGCCGGGGTTCGAACCCACGACGTACATCATCCGAGGCGGACGTTCTAACCACTAAGGCCACCGGAGCGGTCGATGATGATGATGATGATGGAAGTGGTGGTGGTGGTTCTGATGATGATGATGATGATGATGATGGTGATGGTGGTGGTGGTGGTTGTGATGACGATGACGAGGACGACGATGATGATTATGATGATGATGATTATTATTATTATTATCCGGTAAGTAGTAGACTATCAGTAAATAATAAGTTTAGGTAAAAATCAAAGCACAATAGATATTACTTCAAGGTATTAATGACAATAAAAATGCAAAGGTTTTAGTATTGTCTGTACCTATTTAAGCTACCACTTCACTGAAATAAAATTTTATCTTTGTGTTTTAGAAGAAGACAAAATGTGACAAAACATCAAAGAGCAAAAACGAATAAAGATTGCATGAAGAGAAACAAGTAATCATGTGTCTGCCTAAATACTTTGTTCAACGTAGTCATGAATCTCCGAAATCTCATTAAGGATATACCAGAACTTCAAAAACAGAAAATCCAACGACATATTTGTATTTTATTGGCTTGATGCGCGCGCCATTGAAATATTTTCAGTATTAAAGCTCACAAAAATTAGGAAAAAAGCATTGAAACAGACCAATAGATTCATAGTTTCTATTTTGGCATTGTCCTGAGAATCAATAGTAGAAACAACTGTCGCGTTGACAGACTGATTGGATAATTATAGCAATTAGAAGAAGGTAAATCAAGTAGCGTTCACGCTTTGGAGTCTAAAAATGCTAGTCGGATTCTGGCTGGTTGCGCCCGATAGGTAACAAATGACCCCATGCATGCCTTTTTTTTTACTTTAGCTGTCTAACACAATTAATTTACTGTGCTGTTCTAAAATACGGCCTCCTTTTCAAAACGTTTTTGTTCTTGCAAAATTTCTTTACAGTGGATTTGTTTAGACCATTTTGTTTTTGTCCTTGATGTTCAAGAGATATTTAAAACTGTATTTCTCCTGTACAGCATTGTGTTGTTTTATCCAATGACATTACATTCTAATAAGACGAATGACAAAGTTCCATAACGACGGATAGCATTAAGTTCCATAACGACGAAGGGCTTTGAGTTCACGAAAATGTTGTGCGCGAGAAATTTTGTATTCCTACGCATTTGTCGAGTGACTGCCTATATGCTACAAAAGCCTTGCGCAATTTTCCACAAAATTATTAAAGGTGGTGATTTTAAAAAAATGTGATTCAGAAATAACAAAATATTAATTTACTTTGGGGAGATGCTGGGGAAATCAATACTGTTTAGTAAGTTCAGTAGATGCTGGATTGCCTAATAAAGCATTTGACTTTTTTTGTTGTTCCAGTATCATCAAAAAGGATTGTTTTCATCGAAATTTGGATGAGTCGGCAAAACTGAAACATTTCTGTAAAAAAGCGGCATACATTAACGCCTTTTTTATAACTATTTCAATCATTCTTACAGTAATATCAATTAAAATGGAGAAAATTAAACTGTAAATATACATACATTTAGCATGACGTGGACTTATACAATTTTGACATTATTAGCATGACGTGGACCTAAAGAATTTTGACATTATTAGAATGACTTAGATACATATAAATTTATCATTATTAGCATGATGTATATAAATAGATATATATAAATTTATCATTATTTGCATGATGCACACACACACACACACACACATATATATATATAACTACTTACTATGCTTGATTAAATGAATCAATAAAATAATCAATGAAATATTCTTAACAACAAACAAAAAAATGTAGATTTGTTCCTAATCAGCATAAATAAACCTCCTAAAGGTATACTTTTCAGTATAAGCAATAATAAATGTCTTATAAAGCTTGCACCCCACCAACCGGATATTTGTAAAAGCCTCGAATTTATAACCCGACTCATTTCATATTTGAACTTACGTATCCGACGCACAACGTGTGTGGTGAAGCCAACACATTTAAACTCATGCCTGTGGGTATCTTAACAAGGATGCAAACTTTACGTTATCTCTTGCTTCAAGTTCAGGAAATTAATCAATGTCTTTCCACGTTTTAACTTTCCTGCTAATGATCCATGTTCTTTCCTGGCTAATTTCCAGGTTAAGATGATATGATTAGTTTGTCCCATTTTATATGACTAAGTATAGGATTTATAAGTATTTATGTTTGAACGTTTGATTCTAAGGCAGGGCCGTAGAGAACGATCACGGGTCCTGGGGTAAGAAACACACGGGCCTCTCCTAGTTCTTGTTCAAACAATTTTTTTCTTTTATAAAATTAAAAAGTGTTGTTCGCCTCGCCCGCTTACGGGCCTGAGTCCCGTGGATATATCGTTAGATATCTATTGACAGATTTTATGGTCATAGATAAGTTTCAAGGTGAGATTTTATAATTTAAAAAAGATGACCTGTACGTGGTTGTTGCCTTCTGTTAACATGGACAATATGAATTTCAAGCACCCGTGTTAATTGTAATATTTACCGTGGAGTGACCACCCATCATTTTGACACGGTAGAATAAGGATTAATTGTGATAGTTACTGAAGAGTGACCACTAATCAATTGTACATGGAGAACACTTGCTAAAGTTTATCATAACTTAAGCAATTTTTTTTACTTTTCTTACCCAATCTTATTCATATCTCTTGCCACCTATCTTATGGAAATTTCATAAATGCTATTAGGCCCATTTTACGTACAAGGAAATTTCATGTTACCAGATTTCGCGACACTTTTCTGTGAATGATATGATTGCTTGTTTGTTGTAGGGGTGGGGTGGGGAGGGGTTCGCTTACCGTGTGTTGGAATTATCTCAAAATGGCAGTCTTCATTCATTATGACCTCGAAAGTACAAAAAATTTCCTTTCAGATAATAAATAAAGGTAAATTATATAAATGTTAGATATCTATTGACAAATTAGCACTGTTCAATAATGCTTTAAGTACGGTATGTATTGACAAATTAGTACCATCAAGGGGGCCCCTTGTGGCCGAGTGGTCTAAAGCGCTCACTTGCGTACGTGAGAAGTTAGCTATTCGTGGGTCGGTGGTGGTTCGTCCCTGTGTTTTCCAGGGTTCTCCCTTCACCAGTTATACTGGCCGCCATGTATCGTCTATCTTGTGCTGAAAAACGGCGTTAAAACTCACAACAACAACAAGTACCATCCAATAATGTTTTAAGTATGGTGTCTATTGATAAATTAGAAACGTCCAGTAATGCTTTATGTATGGTGTCAGCAGAAAAGAAGTTCTAATTGCCTTATTTCCAGAAGTGTGTGTGAGTGTGATTTGGATTTTTAACGTAGCTTTAACAATTGTTCAGTCATATCACTACGATGTCTGCAGTGTGGCATTTTATAGTGATGTCTAGCACTGGGACATCATGCCGCGGACATGTAACGTAATGTCCCCCCAGTCACATTATCCTGACACCACGCCGACCAGTCGTAACACTAATCTTTTAATGCTGAGTGCCAAGCAGCGAGGCAGCCGATACTACCATTATTATAAGTCTTTGATATGAATTAAACCCACGACCTCCCGCATCCGAGGCGGACGCTTTAACCACTAGGCCAATGGAGCGGTCTATTTCCAAAAGAGAATCTGGATTATTGTCCATTGAGTCTTCGTGAAAAGTCGTAAAAAGGTAATATTGTTTAGATAAATTGGTTGAGTTAATGCATTCATGATGCAATAATTTATTGTGTAAGCATAATCAGCCAATCTGGGTCCATAATCAAGGCATGGTCCATTTTACGGCCTAATAGAATGATATGTATAAAATATCAATAATTTGATGAATGTAATTTCCATCCAAATGAGATTTCTTGAACTGTGTTGATGGTAAGTCTGAAAACTACCATGCAATGCATCACAAAAGCAGTGTCTATGCAGTGTCTATGCAGTATCTCTTTATCTGAACCCGTACCTGCAGTTTTGCAATGGTTCGCGCGACACCTTCATACAACATTCTTGCAAATATATGTGGACCTGAAGCTCTGCTACCATCGTTTGCTGCCATGATTGAATTAAGTCCTACATTTAAGGGCACTTGCAGATTTTCGTGTAATTGACTATGAAATCGATCCTGATTAAAGCTGTAGAAGGAGGTGGAAAGGTCATTAATTTGTAACACAAGCTCTGCCCTCCGTGCTCAATTTGACACGAGCATGCCTGCCTGCCTGGTGGCTCCCGTTGGGAGTAAATGATAAGATAATTGACTATTCCCATTTGCAACGAGCAAAGACCTTATCTGGTCGAAGTCTTTGAAGGCTTCATTATTTCAACGCCGTAAGGGTTGGTTTGTTTCACTGAACATTTGTTTAAATGATAATTCTTCGGGTTGCGAATAACTTATCAAACTTTTTGCTTGAAGTTCTTTATGCAATCATATCTCCAGAGAATAAATTGCCGGGTGAACGGTCCAATAATCTGAAGTCATTGATGATACCTCTCACTGCTTCTTTCAGACATGATTGATGGTCTTTAATTCGTGCTCAAGCACCTAACAGTCTGTCGCCTTGTCAAGGGCGTTATATCCTTACTTTACATACTCAAGCACCTCACAACCTGTTGCCCTGTCAAGGGTGCTATATCTTACTTTACGTATTCAAGCACCTCACAATCTGTCGCCCTTTCAAGGGTGCTATATCTTACTTTACATACTCAAGCACCTCACAATCTGTCGCCCTTTCAAGGGTGCTATATCTTACTTTACATACCCAAGCGCCTCACAGTCTGTCGTCTTATCAAAGGTTTATATTCTTACTTTACATACTCAAGCAAGCAGCCCAGAGTCTGTCGTCTTGTTATAAGCGTTATATTATTTATGGTATGTATCCAATCAATCCATAGTCTGTCTCCTAGTCAAAAGTGTTTTATTCGTTATTTTACAGCCTTCTTTTCTTTGTTCTCCTTTCTTTTACACCCAAATAATTTTGTATATATCTCTTTATTGTTTGTTTCATTTATCTATTTATTCCTTTATCATTCCTTAGTTGCAATTATTTCATATTTCAAACCAAAATGACATAATTTATATCACAGAATCGTTTAGGTTTTAATAATAATAATAATAATAATAATAATAATAATAATAATAATAATAATAATAACTTTTGATAACTAGTATCGTTATCAGGTCATTGTATAATTTAAATGTTGGAGGAGGAAAAATCAGGTCCGTCTTTAATAGTTACATTGAAAATGGCATAGGAAGTCCTACATGCCATAACAAATCGATGCATCTAAACATTAAATATTTGTCTTTCTTATACATATATTCTCCATAGAAAGACATATGATCGAGAGCTCTTAAATTTTAAAATCATATTCATCAAGCGAAACTCATTTATAAAAAAGTCAAAAGCTAAAACGTCATTAAATGGCTATTATGGAAAATTAAGAATGTGAACAAGAAAAAAAAACGCAAGCGTATTTCCATGTAAATCACTATTCTTTAGATTGAACATAATATCGAAAAAATTAAGAAATTAATTTTAAAAAAGTGGAGAAAGAAACGTATTTCTTTGTTGTAAACATTGTGAGCTTGAGTTTTTTCTTTGTTTATCTCTTTTTTCTTGTATCGATCTCTGTATCTCTCTATCGCTGAACGTGTGTTACAATTTAAATAAATGTTTCCTGTCAAATTAAACATGAACACAACTAATAATGATGCTGCAAAGTGATATTAAAACGGAAATTAATACTTTTTACCTACTCTACATATCAACTGCCACCTGACCTATGACACAAGAAAATGTCCCGAATGTGTGTCAGTTCTAATTGAAAAATCCGTTAAATATTATCAACTAGTTCGCATCCAGAACACTCTAAACTAATAAACAAGGCTAGGTCTTGAGCTCAATTTTATTAAATATCTTTTTAAAAAAATAACAGCAGTCGTGTAAGCCAAAACTGTACCGTCAATCAGGGACAAAGAAGCACAGAATATAAAATACGTATACATAGCAGTGTCAAATGCATTTTGGGATAATAGCTGTACAAACTTATAACATTAAAATTTCTGTCGCTTTGCCTCCGCAACGTTCAATCGTTATTGGAAGGAAGAAAAACGTGCATAGATTTTGTTCTCACCATTACAAGTTTCACAAATGTTTTACTTATATTACAAAAAAAAAAACTTGTAATTCCACTCGTGACCAATGCCATTACCACACTTGGAGTCCAAAAAGCAGCATTTGAAGATTTCTCAAACAAGACAAAATTATCTTTAAAATGTGTCCTCACTTTGGTACACGTATGAATTAAAAAACCAAATTTTAGAATCTAATTGGAAGAATGTGTAATGTTTTAATCGATAAAAATATCAAAGAAGAAAGAAGAAACTTAAACGTGGATTAAACAATGAGAAAATATCCAAGATGAACAATTTAAGTTCAAAACAACAACAAAAACTTTCCACCTTGCAACAACAAAACAGTTCACCTTACAACAATGCTTACAAAGGATTACAACACCAAAAAATGTCCACCTTGCAACAGTGCGTACAATGGATTGCTACACCAAAAAATGTCCACCTTGAAACAATGCGTACAAGGCATTACAACACCAAAAAGTGTCCACCTTGCAACAGTGCGTACAATGGATTGGAACACCAAAAAATGTCCACCTTGCAACAATGTGTACAATGGCTTGCTACACCAAAAAATGTCCACCTTGCAACAGTGCGTACAATGGTTTGCTATACCAAAAAATGTCCACCTTGCAACAATGCGTACAAGGGATTGCAACACCAAAAAATGTCTACCTTGCATCAATGTGTACAATGGATTACTACACCAAAAAATATCCACCTTGCAACAGTGCGTACAATGGATTGCTACACCAAAAAATGTCCACCTTGTAACAGTGCGTACAATGGATTGCTACACCAAAAAATGTCCACCTTGCAACAGTGCGTACAATGGATTGCTACACCAAAAAATGTCCACCTTGCAACAATGCGTACAAGGGAAAGCAACTCCAAAAAATGTCTACCTTGCAACAATGCTTACAATGGATTGTAACACCCAAACATGTCCACCTTGCAACAATGCGTACAATGGATAGCAACACCAAAAGTGTCCCCTTTGCAACAATGCGTACAATGGATTACTACACCAAAAAATGTCCACCTTGCAACAATGCGTACAAGGGATTGCAACACCAAAAAATGTCAACCATGCAACAATGCGTACAATGGATTGCAACACCAAAAAATGTCCCCATTGCAACAGTGAGTACAAGGGATTGCAACACCAAAAATGTCCCCCTTGCAACAATGCGTACAATGGATTACTACACCAAAAATTATCCACCTTGCAACAATGCGTACAAAGGATTGCAACACCAAAAAATGTCCCCCTTGCAGCAATGCATACAAGGGATTGCAACACCAAAAAATGTCCCCCTTGCAGCAATGCTTACAAAGGGTTGCAACACCAAAAAATATCCCCTTTGCAGCAATGCATACAAGGGATTGCAACACCTAAAAATGCCACCCATTCCAACAATATGCACATAGATCTATGTATTAAAGAAAATCTTTAGACATTGTTTTCCCCAACAATCTTAATCTTCTTTTCATCTTTGTGTTATTATTTGTTAAAACGACATGCAACAGTTGATTTGATACATTGATAGAGACGATAAATATAATTATTCGTCCTTTTTGGTGAAAAGTCAACACTACATGAAGACTGCATTAAGGCCTGATATTATTCACATCTTCATTGAGGTGTTTGGTGAATTCCTTGCCTTGGAGTTAGTAAGTCTACTGAAGTTTGCTAAAATGCCTCGACGCTCATTGAGCCGTAATTAGATAATACGGTACGATCATTTACTAACCGATACCTTCCAACGCCATTTAGATTGATTAAAATATGGTGGTGTTTGAAAATGATGCTGATAGGTCTTGCGTTTACTTCGTCCCTTTATTCTGAGCCTAAAGGAATCTATGTTATTTTCATTTTTATCCTTACACAGTTACAGACAAACGCAAATGGTAAATATTATCGAATTATTGCAAGATTATTTTCGCAATGACGACATGGTCATTCACCATTATGTTACACCATCATCATTTACCGTTAAGTTACGTTATCATTTACCGTCAAGTGACGTCTTAATCATTTACCGTTGCAAAGAACCGATTCTTACTGATATCTCACACATTTTGAGGCATTTGACCACCTCGAACTTCTGCTTTGTTTCCATCATTGATGTTAGAAAGGAATAAAATAATTAAAGAATTAATCGATAATACATAGGATTAAACCATCCATATTGTATTCAAATTTATTTTCTTTGATTAAATTTATTTCCTAGATCAAATTTATTTTTCTAGATTAAATTTATTTTCCCTAGTAATTTTTACCTCTTCGAATTTACTTTCCTAGATTATTTTTGTTTCGTAGATAACATTTATTTTCCTAGTTAAAATTTATTTTTCAAGCTCAGATTTATTTTCCTAGATCAAATATACATCACTATACGTTTGAGTTCTTAGAGAAAATGTAGAATCACTACTTACACATTCACCGTTAAGTTACGCCATGATCATTCACTGTTAAGTTATGTCCTCATCATTTACCGTCAAGTCACGTCATAATCATTTACCGTTAAGTTACATCCTCATCATTTACCGTCAAGTCACGTTATAATAGTTTACCGTTACGTCCTCATCATTTACCGTTAAATTTCATCATCACTTACTGTTAAGTTACATCATCATTTACTGTTAAGTTACGCCATGGTCGTCTACCGTTAAGTTACGCCATGGTCATTTGCCGCTAATTAACGCCATGGTCATTTGCCCTTAAGTTACGCAATCATCATTCACCGTTAAGTTACGCCATGGACATTCATCGTTATGTTACACCATCATCATTTACCGTTAAGTTACGTCATCATCATTTACCGTCAAGTCACGTCATAATAGTTTACCGTTAAGTTACGTCCAAATCATTTACCGTTAAGTTTCATCATCATTTACTGTTAAATTACATCATCATTTACCGTTAAGTTATGTCATTGTCATCTACCGTTAAGTTACGCCATGGTCATTTACCGCTAAGTAACGTCATGGTCATTTGCCGTTAAGTTACGCCATCATCATTTACCATTAAGTTACGACATGTTCATTCACCGTTAAGTTACGTCATCATCATTTACCGTTAAGTTTCATCATCATTTACAGTTAAGTTACATTATCATTGCCGTTAAGATACGCCATGGTCATCTACCGTTAAGTTACGCCATGTCACTTACCGTTAAGTAGAGTTATGGTCATTTACCGTTAAGTTACGTCATCATCACTTACCGTTAAGTTACGCCATGGTCGTTTATCGTTACGTTAAGCCATGGTCATTTGCCGTTAAGGTACGTCATCATCATTTACCGTTAAGTTACGCCATGGTCATTTTCCGGTCGCAGACATGATGATTAGAAACATTCCTGATTATAAACACAGCCCTAACCTTACATTAGTAACTCCAATTACCAATGGAGACCAGCACTAAAAACGATACTCTCGTATAACCCGCTGGTCACTCAGTTATTGTACAACAAATAGGATAATATTGAAATTAATATATGATATGTATTTTATAAATTGTATCGAAACTTGTACGTTATAGGTATCTTCCAATATGCAATTTCTCTTTCAAAATCTTTATTTTTATCCTCAGCCGTTTAATTCATGTCGTCGTACCCATATACATCCTTATCATCATTCTAAATACCACACTACTACTACTACTACTACTGCTATTACTACTACTACTACTACTACTACTACTACTATTGAATATAAGAATATCTTCTGGAGAAAAGGGTCTATGGTATAAATTGTAAATGACACCATTTTCGCAGTTCATCTAAAAATTACACCTTTATTCGTACAGTATAGCCTTAAGACTGGTCCCAATGTCACTACAGTATCGACTTAAGATTAGTCCTAGTGTCACTACATTATAGACTTAAAAGTAGTCCCAGTGTCACAATATGATGGACTTAAAAGTAGTCCCAGTGTCATTACATTATAAACTTAAGAGTAGTCCCAGTGTCACTACATTATAGACATAAAAGTAGTTCCAGTTTCACTACATTATAGACTTAAAAATAGCCCCAACGTCACTAAAATATAACCCTTAGAGTCGTCCCAGTGTCACGATATTATAGACTTAAGATTAGTCCCAGTGTCGCTGTATTATAGACTTAAGAGTAGTCTCAGTGTCACAATATTATAAACTTAAAAGTAGTCCAAGTGTCACTACATTATAGACTTACAAGTAGTCACAGTGTCACTACATTAAAGACTTTAGAGAAGTCGCAATGTCACTACATTATAGACTTAAAAGTAACACCAGTGTCACTATATTTTAGACTTAAGAGTAGTCCCACTGTTACTACGGTATAGCCTTAAGAGTAGTCCTAATACTAGTACAGTATAGCCGTAAGAGTAGTCCCAATACTATTACAATATGACCTCTAGAGTAGTCCCAGTGCCACTATATTATAGACTTAAGAGTAGTCCCCATGTTACTACTTTATATCCCATAGAATAATCCCAATGTTACTACAGCATATCCCTAAGCGTAGTCGCAATGTTACTACAGTAAATAGCACAAGGAGTAGCCCCAATGTTACTATTGTTTAGCCTTAATAGAAGTTCCAGTGTCACTACTGTACAGTATAGCCCTATGAGTAGTCACAATGTGGCTGCAGTATATATCTAAGAGTAGTCCCAATGTTACTACAGTATATCCCTAAGAGAAGTCCCAGTGTCACCACAGTATAGCCCTAAGAGTAGTCCCAATGTTACAACATTTTAATCCCTAAGATTAGTCCCAATGCTGCTACAGTATATATCTAAGAGTAGTCCCAATGTTACTACAGTATATCCCTAAGAGAAGTCCCAGTGTCACCACAGTATAGCCCTAAGAGTAGTCCCAATGTTACTACATTTTAATCCCTAAGATTAGTCCCAATGCTGCTACAGTATAGCCCTAAGAGTAGTCCCAATGTTACTACTGTATAGCCCTAAGAGTAATCCCAATGTTACTCCAGTATAATCTTCAGAGTAGTCCCAATGTTATTACAATATAGCCTTAAGAGTAGTCCCAGTGTTACTACAGTATAGCCCTAAGATTAGTCCCGGTATCACTATAGTATATCCCTAAGTGTTGTCCCAGTGTTACTACAGTATAGCCCTAAGATTAGTCCCGATGTTATTACAGTATAGCCTTAAGAGTAGTCCCAATGTTACTACATTATAGCTTTAAGGGTAGTCCCAATGTTATTACAGTATATCTCTAAGAGTAATCCCAATATTACTGCAGTATAGCCATAAGAGTAGTCCCAATGTTACTATAGTATAGTCCTAAGAGTAGTTCCAATGCTACTACAGTATAGCCTTAAGAGTAGTCCAAAATGTTACTACATTAAAGCCTTAAGATTAGTCCCAATGTTACTACAGTATATCCCTAAGTGTAGTCCAGGTGTTACTAAGTATAGCCTTAATAGTAGTCCCAGTGTCACTACAGTAAATCCCTAAGAGAAGTCCCAATGTCACTACAAGACAGCCTTAAGAGTATTCCCAGTATTATTACATTATAGCCTTAAGGGCAGTCCATGTGTTACTAAGTATAACCCTAATGGTTGTCCCAAAGTCACTTCAGTATAGTCGTAAGAGTAGTCCCACTGGTACTACATTATAGCCTTAGGAGTAGTCCCAGTGCTACTTTTGGCGTGTATCATCTTTGACATTTCAGAACAATTATTTCATTTTAGCAAAGAGGTTATTTTTTCTTATCTTTATGTGGGCTTAAAGTTATCTGAGACCTATTTGTTTTCATTTATAGTCCTCCGTACCTAATCTTAGGACTCCTTATTTTAACCCCTTATCTCCTACCGAACAACATTTCTTGATGATTGGCTCGCCAACCGATAACATATAAGGCTACTTTACATTGGAAACAAATTGAGTAAGCTCTTGTAGGCCTTGTTAATGCGAAAAGCATGTTCATTTGGCGGATGATATAAACAATATAAATACTAGGGTCTTGCTTTACATGCACGATCGTGCACACGCCACTTTAATTTAAAGAATCAACCAATCTAGATCTTGCTTCTGTAAAGGTTTAGAGTAACTCCCAGATTTATTTATGAATACACAAATATAATTCACAGCTAAATAGTGTTAAAATGTTATAAAATATGGAGAAAGGTGAACATAAAAATGGCAATAAAAATAATCAATAATTACAGCAACATGGTACACATGAAATTAATTAACTGAATAAAATAATAATTGCTCTTATATATTTTTGTTGCACATAAAACTGGCATTTTATTAGTTTATAAATTGTTTTAATTCAGCTAAAAAAGTGTTTTCTAAACTGAAGGTCCTGATGATCTCTTTTGTCGAGACAAATCTTTACACATCTTTTACGCAGTATTGTTTGTTCTTTACACATGATTTTATACGCCTCAGTTTTTAACACATGTTTTTAAGCTGTAGAGTTATTTCTTTACACATGATTTTATATGTCATTCTTCTTTACACATCTTCCTATGATATATAGTTAACTCTTTATATATGTTTTATACCCCAATGTTCCTTACACGTTTTTATGCGATCCAGCTATTTTTGGCATGTTTTTCTACGATATATATAGTTTTTTTTACACATTCACCATAGTTATTTGCACATTTTTGTGAGATAAAGTTAGTATTTACACGTGTTTATGATTTATCATTCTTTACACGTTTTTACACAATATTGTCAGTTCTTTGCATATGTTTTTATATCCCATTGTTCTTTGCAAATGAGAATAATTTTTTTTAAGCTTGAATTTTTATATGACTGACAGTTAAATATATAGATTTCAGTCTGGACATATATGTGTGTATATATGTATGTATATATATATATATATATATATATATATATATATATATATATATATATATATATATATATATATATATATATATATATAACACTTTGTCCTATGTATAATACTGCTTAGAAAAAAGTTATTCCATGGATGAATACGCAAATACATTTTTAAACAATAGACCCCAATTATTATTTTATAAAATTTTCTGATCTTAAAAACGGAATTGAAGCCATTGTTTGTAAAGTTTCAGACAAGGAGTATCGGATCATAAAAATGGACCAGCAAAAGTACAAACAAGCAAGGTTTTTAATGATATTACACGCTGTCAAAGAAATTAAGCCAAGTGCCTTTCAGCTTGTCTCATCTTTAAATTCCTTCATCATAAAATCATGTTCGACCTTTATCTCACCGCTTTCATATCCAACATATATACCCTTCATTAAATTCGTAACGTAGTAAGGAAGGCAGTATACCAGACGACGGATACATACGTATACAACGAAATGGGTCGGTTTAGTATTCCATATACAACGTATAGTAGGTTGCCCAGTTTTCTGAATATAACGTCATATGTCTGCACTCTGCCCAGTGTATGTATATAACGAAAATGGTCTGTCCAGTTTTCTGTATATAACTTAATGGGTCTGACCAGTTCCTGGTATATAACGTAAATGATCTGCCAAGTTTTCCCTATATAACGCAGTTGTGTCTGTCCAGATTTGCGTATATCGGTCAACTTTGTTTTGAATATGTCCTGATTATAATATCGGAAATAATATGTAAACAGCTCCTCTATCCAGAAAAAATGGAGTTTGCAAAAGCATAACAATCTAAGGCAACAGCTGTATCATGTTTCTGTAGCTCTATCAACACCTGAGATCTGATTCATAAACTGACAGAGGCGCTCAAGCCGAGACGAGTCGCATATTAACACGTTATATAAACAACATTTTCTCAATCTAAACAATGAAAAACCATCAGGCGACTGCGGGAGACAAAATCTGGAATGACTGATGACTTTCGTTGGACCTGCACGACCCATGTTTGCAGAACAGATGAACGGCATATGTACCTCTCACCCTAGATCGATTATTTGATTCACAAAGGTATTTTGTAACAGTTTCATGCATGTCAAGCGTTGGAATAGTTACATACATTCACTGATTCTACACCTGACAAATATGGATGGAATGATGCTCATCACGTGTTATCTATCTATGATACAAATACAAGATACGTCGGATAAAGTCTCCAAATATTAACTGGTATGTGTCAGGAGCTACCATTATGTGTTTTTGTTTTCAACAGAATAAACAGATGTTTGTGTACTTCATTTAGACACTGTACGTCTAAAAACCAACATTATGCACAGCAAATGTAATCTGAGATGTAATAACAACAATCGGACCTAGTTGATATATGTGTATTTTCTCGCAACCTGACAAATATTTTAATTTTTAAAATTACTTTTTTGGGAGGTGGGGGTGACGGGGATGTGCGTGGAGCATATTCGCTTTGATATTAAGGTGTTCTTAATAGAGATATTGTTCCGATATTGTATATATATGATCTGATTTCTTTAAGTACAGGAGTACTATTTTATGGGAATTTTTTAAAGTTTCTAATCAAAATGAAGAAAAGTATAAAAAAAAAATATTATATTTGGAGCACCAGTAAATCACACACTAAATCTGTTAATGCGTCATATGAATAAAGAAAAAAAAAGTCAGTATTGTTGTGCTCTCGCAATTTGAATTCTCCGGTGAGCTTTAACACAATACCGTATATTTTCATATATTGGCGTAAACTTCACACATCTCGTTTACTCTCAAGGGCGTATTAAAAGAAAACTACGCGTATTTTATGGCCTACCTTTTTAATTTGTGAACTACAAGAATTCTACTAGTTTATTACTACCAAATTGGACTACCTGATTTCCTGAGGTACAAAAGTCCTCGCCTGAGTGGACTGTCTGATTTCTTGAAGTACAAGATTACTCGTCTTAGTGGACTGTCTGATGATTTCTTGTACACAAATATACTGGACTGTGTGATTTCTTGAAGTACAAGAGTACTCGTCCTAGTGGGCTGTCTAGTTTCTTGAAGTACACGAGTATACTGGATTGTCTGGTTTCTTGAAATAAAAGAGTGCTCGTCTTACTGAACTGTCTGATTTCTTGAAGCACACGAGTATACCACAGGTGCTCGACGCGAGCTTGATTCTGAGGGGAAAAAACAATCTGAAGTTGGAAAAAATCATTCAGATAGAGAAAAAATACCTCAGATTACCGTCATGACCCGTTCTGACATAGGACCCGCTCTATCATACTATACAAGAGAGAATGTACCTATCTTCAAATTACTTGGTTCCACCCATGACCCTAGGTTTCCTTCTTCTGTTTCCATCTTTAAAGGCACACGACCATGCTCTATGACATGTTTTACTCCTGAGATAGTTTTCTGTTCATCAAGCCATCGTTGACTTTTCTGCGTTGCACCAAACTGAAGTTACGGGCTCCGAAACGTGCGAATTTCGCTAATATGGCCCGCCGGGACAACGTCAAGCTCAGGTGGACAACCGGCGAAAAGAGTTACATCTCTCATGTTTGCAAAACAGAACAGTGGTTTATGCAAAAGTAAGTAAGGACGAAAATAACACCATTCCAATAGGTTTATTCATTCGAATGCGTAATATTAGTTCTTGATTTTGCCATACTGGTCGAAGACTCAGTTCTGGTTGATGGAAGTATTCTGTTTATCCACATTTCTCAGTCGCAAAATCCTGAATCGCAGACATTGTTAATTATATGAAACGAGCTCAGAAAATAGACAATACGAATGTTGTAATATTATTACAACATTAAATTTTCCTTCAGCTAAAACTTAACTTTTTACGATACATTTTCCCCTGTACTTGTTATATATAGGATACGTTTTCCCCTGTACTTGTAGTATAATAGGGTACGCTTTTCCCTATATTTCTAATATGATAGGATACCTTGTTTCTGTACTTGTACTATTATAGGATACGTTTTTCCTGTACGTTTAGTATGCTAGGATACGTTTTCCTTATACTTGTAATATGATAGGATACGTTTTTCATGTACTTGTAGCATGATTAGATACTATTTCCCTATACTTGTACTATGATAGAATACGTTTTTCCCTGTACTTAAAATGTGGTCAGATACGTTTTCCCTATACTTACAGTATAATATGATACGTTTTTCCTGTACTTGTATTATGATAGGATAGTTTTCATGTGCTTGTAGTATGATAGGATACGTTTTCCCTGTACTTGTGTTCCCTGTAATTGGAGTTTTATATGATACGTTTTCCAATACTTGTAATATGATAGGATACGTTTTTCCTGTACTTGTAGCATGATAAGATACAGAGCAAATCAACTCTTCTAAAGGAAATAATATCGATATATGATTGTTGTATCCAAGAGATGACATAGATGGAAAATTTATGTATTGAAGTAAATTTGCCAGCCAGTGCCTGGGTGACTCTCCTTTTATATATTTCTACGTGTCCGTGTATTTATCTACTTGTATATGTCAAACGCAAATGATGAACAGCCACGCCTTCTACCAAGATGCTCTGAAAATATAATCTAGACTGCTTGAAACAATCAACAGCAAAATGTAGCCCTAGTCTTTTAATGTCTGTCTTTTTAATGGTGTCTAAGTGTTCATTTAACACAACTCATAGTATTTACAGACTGATACCTGAACTATTTCTTATTTACAACTGTACTTGACCAATATCTTATTTACAGACTGATACCTGAAATATTTCTTATCTATTTCCTTCTAATTCATAATTCGTGTACTTGTAAATACGGTATAAGTGTATGTTATGCAGAATTAAGCTGTATATGGATATGGTCACTATTTCTTTCCTTTTTATTTTATCTAATTACAAGTAGAGACAAGCCAGTTAACCAGTTCTGATTATGAATAGAGGAAGTTGTATTGTTTAACCGAATTTTCAACCGTAAAAACTTCCTATTTTCTTAACTCCAAAATATTGCCAATGAAACATGCACTTTTCCTTAGTAAAGAAAAATTCGCGGTTTCATAGCTACATTACTAAAATGTCATAAAATTATGGAAGATATACCCCAAAACTAAATATCTCAGGTATGCATAATGGTATAGCCCGTAAAATGAATGACTGTTTCAAGGGCATAACATAAACAAGACAATAATTTTCTCGTGAAACAGGAAACATTCTTGGCATTGGGGCATCAGAGATCATTTGAGGATGAGAGTATTACTGGAGATGAAATTCTACTGTGTTATTATTATTATTATTATTATTATTATTATTATTATTATTATTATTTGTACGAATAACAAGAAATATATGAATGTTGAACGGAAATTACACCAAAGACTTAAGATGTAAAATAACTAACAGTTGGTTTGAGGAAAAAGGACTTAAAAGAAACAATCTGCGTAGCTCGTGAATCAATTGAATAATACCGTATAAATCTGATCCGTATAACATTGTAACACACCGGTGGTCATAAAGCTTGGAAGTATGTGTCCATCTTAACACGTTGCGAAAAACGGTGATGTAGAGAAGTCGCTTTCAAAGGACCTCAGAACAATGGTTGCTGTCAATTGAAGGGTTCTTAAAAATGCCAATACCACGAATAATTTCTTTTCTTCTTTCAATCTAAGGACCACCGATTCATGAGACTAATTTCAAATTCTGCATGTTTTTCATTACTTCATTAATACTAGTTTTTAAAATGCAGTTCCAAATCGTAGATTGGTATTCATGCCACGTACCCCCCCCCCCACCAAAAAAAAAAAAACGAGATCAAAACATGAATAATCCTCTATCTAACTATTTGTCATGCATACGTGTGGAATCAGAATAATCCCTATATATCTAATTATTAAATATGTATACGTGTGGATACACATTAATCCCTATATCTAATTTGTGAATATGTATACTTATGGATACAGAATAATCGCTATATCTAATTATTAAATACGTATACGCGTGGATACACAATAATCCCTATATCTAATTTGTGAATATGTATACGTGTCGATACAGAATAGTCCCTATATCTAATTATTAAATATGTATACGTGTAGATACAGAATAATTCATATATCTAATTATTACATACGTATATGTGTGGATACACAATAATCCCTATATCCAATTTGTGAATATGTATACGTGTGAGTTCATAATAATCCCCGTATCTAATTATTAAATATGTACACGTGTTGATACAGAATAATCCATATACTTAATTATTGAATATGTACACGTGTGGATACAGAATAATCCCTATATCTAATTATTAAATATGTACACGTGTGGATACATAATAGTCCCTATATATAATTATTTAATATGTACACGTGTGCATACACAATAATCCCTATATCTAATTACTAAATATGTATACGCGTGGATACACAATGATCTAAATTTGTATATGTGTGGATACACAATAATCCTATATCTAATTATTTGATATGTATGCGTGTGGATACAGAATAATGCATATATCTAATTACTAAATATGTAAGGTGAGATTATAGAGAGAATCCCTTATATTATCAAAATTCGGTAGGGGCCATTTTACAAAAGTAACCGTGCTATCATAAAGTCCCATGAGAAACGTTTAAAAAAATACACCGCCAAGGTAAATAAAAAAGAGGACCAATTTCTTAAAAAATGGACCTCAGTAACGAACATGTAACTTGTATCTGACTTGATGGTAAACTGGAACAAAATACTGTAATATCACAAAGTCCATGTCACCTAGATTGTGTGCCATATGCATGTGTGTATGCGTGTGTGTTTTTTCTTTCTCTGTAGATTATATTTATTATCCCTAGATTATCTGACAACCAGAAATGTTTGATTGTAAGGTGACCTTGGGATGGTTCCCCGACCCACTGGTCAACCTATTACGGGGTTAATAAAAAAATAAAAAAAGAAAGGTTTAGAGTAACACCTGTACCTAATAATTGATTAATTGCTCAGTTTGATAAATATCTTCCCAACACCAGTTCACAATGCCGAAGCAAAATAATTACTAAAATGCAACAAAGCCATTCAAGGAGACGTACGTATAAATAACACATACCCTTGGTTTGTCACAGTGTATTTTGAAACGTTTCCACATGGAATACCTGATAAAGCTTAATGAATATTTTTGTACAGTCTGGCACACAGGAGACTCTAATAAAGAATGAATATTTTTTTAGTCTGGCACACAGGTGACTTTAATAAAGAATGAATGATTTTGTATAGTCTGGCCTACAGGTGACTAATAAAGTATGAATTATTTTGTACAGTCTGGCACACAATAAAGAATGAATATTTGTGTACAGTCTGGCCAACAGGTGACTCTAATAAAGAATGAATATTTTTGTACAGTCTGGCACACAGGTGACTAATAAATAATACATATGTTTGTATAGTCTGGTCTACAGGTGACTAATAAAGAATAAATAATTTTGTACAGTCTGGCCTAGAGGTGACTCTAATAAAGAATGAATGAGTTTGTACAGTCTGGCCTACAGCCTACAGGTGACTCTAATAAAGAATGAATGATTCTCTATAATGTAACACTGACAGAATACGACTAATAATTCATTGAAAGTGTTATTGTATGTTATTGTATGTTATTTCATCAATACAAATAATTACGCTTTGGACCTGAATATAGAAATAATATTTTCTGAAGACGTTTCATTTACAAATACACTTTTCTATTTAATACGTTTCTGCATTAAAAACAAGTCAGAAACAATGAAAGCTAGCTGGTGTAGTGCGACTCGTCTATAAAATGAATAAATGTATTATGTGTGAACATAGATTCATGTAAACACAGATCGGTATATATTGCATGTGAACAAAGATACATGTAAATACAGATCCACATCACTCCATAATAATATCAATAACATGTTGGAAAAAATATGAAAGTACATTAATAGCCATTTTCATCAAATTAGCTTGCTGTGTCAATATGAGTTTAGTCGTATACCATGTCTCTTTAATTCACTTCAACTTATGCATATTTACTATTAAATATGAATCAACTTTTACCAGGTTCTCTACTTCACTTCAACGTATACATCCGTAATATCAAATATTTAATGCAACAGATGATCATACACTCTTTTATTTTGTTGTTTGATATGTGTGCAACTCTTTTTGATAGAATCGGACTTTCTACTAAACATACATTTTAATGTGATGTTTTCTGATAACGAAAACTCAGTTTTGAGTCTGACATAAGGATTATTACTGAACTTGAAAAGTCACGTGACTGATGGAAATGTATTTGACTGGCTAGAATGTTTTAGTCGCATACCAACTGGTGCACGCGACTTTAATCCAAGTATATATATATATATATATATATATATATATATATATATATATATATATATATATATATATATATATATATATATATATATATATATATATATATATATATATATATATATAGTATTACAAACTGAACTCAGAGATTTATCGCTGCCAGTGACTATTCCAAAGTTGGTCAAACTGCTGCAGGTGTATCGCCGAGATCAATTACCCTTTGTTCATTCTAAGTGTCTTGAGAAACTTTCAAACTAGGCTGTATCTATCTATATGTGATCGTCTGTAATTTATGTCAAACAGAAACGTTTAGGCTAGGCTGTATCCATATTGAATCAACTAGAATTCATCTGAAACAGAAACTTGCGGACTAGACTATATATTTAATCAGCTGTAAATCATATGAACCAGAAACTTTCAAACCAGACTGTATCTATATTTAATCAGCTGTAAATCATATGAACCAGTAACTTTCAAACTAGACTGTATCTATATTTAATCAGCTGTAAATCATCTAAAGAAACTTTCAGACTAGACAGTCTATATATTAAATCGGCTTTAATTCATCTGAAACTGTGTGCCTTATTTAGCGAAAAACGACTGACCTATTTTACCTTTGCTTGAATTCCACGCAGAGACCGTTCGACTTATAATTTCTCATCGTCATCTGAAAGTTACGTCAGCTTCAGATAGATCCGGGTCAGCTGATAAATTGTCTTAATTTCAAATAAACTTGAACATTAATGAACTGTTAAGAACTACACCCGAGTAACATTTTAATTAAACGGCAAGCAAAAACACTGGCTAATTTCTTGATGTATTGTTTAGTAGATTCTAAAAGACAGATTACGTTAAATAAAATACCTAGCTGAGATATAAACAGGTAATGAATGAGAATGTCAGTAAAATAACATTCAAAGTTACATCATCTAGTGTTGTTTTCAAATGGCATCTCTAATAGCAAATCATAATGTTGCGGCATGAAAAAGATGGATCAAGGGAGTTTTCAAATTATACGGGCGTGAATAATTGTATAACCCTTTTCAGTAAATGTGGAAGCCTATCATTCTATTTGTCTTCAAAAATCCTAGAATTTCATAATGTAATTATCTGTACCAAGAACACTTGCCATAATTTGGTGTAACTGTAATAGTAATCTTTCTCTGTAATGATACATAAATGACATTCTAGAAGAGGGAAACGTTTTTGCAAAAGTAAATAAAATATACAAAATAAATTAATCCAATAGTTACTGGCGGAAATCAAACAGGGGCGGGGGGAAGGTGTTTGTTTCCTTAGCATCCTAAGACGAAAAGTAAATATGACAACCTGATGGCAGTTTTAACATAACAAGAACGTTGATCTTTATTGGGTCAATTGAATGCGTACTGCCAGCATACCGGTTGAATGCGTACTGCCAGCATACCGGTTGAATGCGTACTGCCAGCATACCGGTTGAATGCGTTCTGCCAGCATACCGGTTGAATGCGTACTGCCAGCATACCGATTGAATGCGTACTGCCAACATACCGGTTGAATGCGTACTGCCAGCATACCGATTGAATGCGTACTGCCAGCGTAAATGGCAACAAAACGGTATACGATTATTAAAATCAAGTGTATCAGGAACGTTATTTATTGCTTTAGTAAGAAATTTGCTTTAACGCATATTGCATGCCGCTCCAGGTAGTATTCACAATGAAGCTTAACAGTAACTGTCAAACACGCGCATGTGTGTGTGTGTGTGTGTGTGTGGTCGTGTGTGTGTGTGTGTGTGTGTGTGTGTGTGTGTCCAGAAGTACCAAGGCAGTAATATCTAAAGTCAACTTATAACCTGTATGAAATACAATGAAATCTATTTTATGTATTGTGTTGTGTTTTTAACAGACATATTGATATCCTGGTGTAATTAATAATGTATGAAGCAGACAAAAGAAAACTCGTCAAGATCATCGAGAGTGTGCTTGAAACTGACCAGTGGGCAATTTATGTACGTTTAATTGTCCATTCTGGCTTAACTACTCACACTGGTGATCATGAAGTGGTGTCAAGGAGGGTATAATGAGAGACGCAAGTGGCAATCCAATGTGTTAACGTAAACACAGACAGGACTAACATCATAATGAATAGGTTTATTTCAAGAAATAGAGATAATTTATACTGAGTAACGACTGTACCCCAGCTGTGAGGAATCGTATCAGGTTTACAGGGGGCTTCAATGGTCACTTTATTGATTTTGTCAAATTGTCAGTTTGGTCTTCGTTTTGAATAGAAGAGAAAAATGATAGAATAAGAAGTGAAAATGATAGATTATACATTTCTGTAATTTTTCATCTAATGCCCAATGTATTTATAAATGGATAAATAGTTTGTGTTATCGTGTAATCGTTAAAAAAAAATATGAAATATACTTGAAGGCACTAGGCCAGTTTCCCAGTTCTTCGAAACATTATTCTCTCGAGTTATCTGGCAAAATCACGAAACTCCAAAACGATACGCTCACTGCTGGGAGATTAATATTATATTCTTTCCATATTTGCATAAAACATGTTGATTTTATTTAAAATAAATAGTTAAATCAAACAAAGTTTAGGAAGGCAATAAAATGAAAAAGCCCAGCGAGTTGTGCAAAGCATTAAATATGATCGTGATAATGAACTAGTCACTATAATATGATAAACAACGGCAGGTCTTAAACGCGCAGTTGCGTTATATTATGAAATGGAGCAAGATTTAATAGTTGTATGAGAAATGAAATTATAAGCTTTCCCTTGTGTCTTTGAAATACCCCTTTAATTCAAAATTATTAAGCATAAGTTGATTTAATTATTTTTATTCTAATTTTGGAAAGAAATATTTATATTTTTGCACTGCCTTATATATAGATTTCAAAGACCTTGTCATCATAATTCCTCTCTTCATTAAATTCTAGAACAGAAAGACTTTTAAATAAAAGAAAATTGTAACTAGTTTCAAAATAAATAGAACTAGATTTTATAAACAATGTTTTATGTAATCTGTTGCGCAAAATTGGAAATGGTAATGCGAGATGGGATCGTAAAATAAACCTTTTTCAAAACATTCTTCATAGTACTAAATACATACACTATTTTAGATAATTATTAATGTCAAAGGAAAACTGTCGTCAGTTTCAATATTGTTGCAAATTAATTTGTTTAGCAAACTGAATGATTCGGATGAGAAATGAAGCATTGATGAAATAGCTTCAGATTTTCAAAATATAGTCAGTCTGTAAAATCTTGAACTTTTAAAACTCTTCTCGTTATTTGTGTTTAAATTATACATTTTTATTTAACCATTTTCTTTATTGTTACAAATGTAAATTTGCAATGCGAAATGTAACGCGGCGTGCTAAGCAAAAGAGGTACATTTATTGGTGCACTATTTAGGGTCGAGAGAACGGACGTGTTAATTTACTGTGTGGTTTCGGAGCAAATGTAGATGGAAAAGTATTTGACATTAACGCCAATAGTTACGGGTACTTAGACGTTAAGTGTCCAATTTCCAGAGCAGGAATGTCTTTTGAAGAATAATTTTTTGAAGGTTAGTATAGACAAAAATTTCTTGTGGATTGTGACAGACTGTTCTGTCAGTTTTAGTAGTCAGTCAATTATATAATCCGGTGATTATTGATAATTGCATGAATACTGCACTGACTTTTTATTACTTCGTCTTTATCTTAGAGTAGGATTAGACCATCTATTCTAAAATAAAGTGTTTCTCTACTATCAAATATTTTAGTTGTCGAGAATCTGTTTGGTTAAAAGTAATGACGAAATAATTGAGTTAAACAGGAAGCAATGCTATTTATGTCAGACTTTGACAGCAAATATTTAAAAGTTGGTCTCCACTTCTTGGTCAGTATAAACAACTTGCATCCGGTATTGATGCCCTCGTTTTGATTTATTACAAGACGTCATTCTGAAACGCGCGATAGCGCGCACCTGTGTGTGTGTGTGTGTGTGATACGTTTTTTTTTTAAATTTATAAATTGTCACAGTTTTCTATACTACGGACAACCAATTATCATTTTATGAAGTCTAATAATAGTTCATTATTTCTTCAGCGTTATCTTAAACAAGAGGAAAAAAGTCCAGAAGAATTCCTTTCCTAGAAAATATGCAATGATTAACGTCATAAATTTATATATTTCTTCTTGTGGTCACCGAATTGTGCGCTTTTTGCCCTAATGAAACTTTGTTCTTGGCCACGGAGAATACCGATTTTTTGGGATAACGAGAAGGCCCTAGTGCAAATTCGAACATTTTATGCATACGATGTAATTTTATTCATTTCTAATTAGTATACCTTACCTATACGTGACTCAAAGATCCATAATAATTGAAATCATAAAGACGAGGCATAACTTTCGGCATCCTCCTGAAATTATCTGGAAAATTTGGCTGCGATGACCGATGCATTTCATTCGAAGAATATCGTGAAGAAGCGTCAAACGTTGAGTCAGGGCTCGATCTGTATTATCAATTGAGAAAACACTTGGATGAAAGCTAATATACCTGACATTTTTTAAATATAATTTTACAGCCTGTTTCTATTTCAGATGCATCTGTACATCAAAGAAACGGTGTATGGATATGAGGTACCTGTTAAACTTTGATCACAAATCAGTCGATGGCAATTATCACTTTTACGGCTTTTCACCAGATTTTATAAAGATCAGAATCCAAGGTAGAGTTCTGTACTCGGCATTATTGAATCTTTGATGACTGAAACATGTTTATTTCGGAATATGACTATAATGTATAACTAAAATGCGTTCAAGAGTTCTACATCCACCATCACTCCTGCTATTAACATGTTATTTTGCACACAACATGACAAGACTTTTTCACCTCGTAAAGAAATTAATTCCTGCTGATGGATCTGTCTGAGCTTTGTTGTCGGTATTTCAGGCCTTTAGATTATACCATCAAAGTCTGTCTTGTAATTAAGTTCTTTAGTGTATGATATAAAACTATCTTTGATAATCAAGGCCTTTACTGTATGATATTAAGCTATCTGTGATAATTAAGGACTTTAGTGCATGATATTATGATATTAAGCTATCTTTAATAATTTAGGCCTTTAGTGTATGATATTAAGCTATCATTTATAATTCAGGCTTTAGTGTAAGATAATGAATTCTCTTTACCTGATCTCAAACTTTTTCTGTGTGATTATTTTGTGTACATAATAGATACAGCTAGCTTAAGCTGTCTGCAGAAACATCTAGTTATCGTTTCAATTTTATCTCTTTTCTTGCAGCATAATTTATGATGATGATGATGAAAACAACAACAACAACAACAATAATAATAATAATAATAATAATAATAATAATAATTATTATCATTATTATTATTATTATTATTATTTATTTTGTTTTTTAAAGCAAGTAGACGTATTGCTTATCAATTAAAAAATTGGCGTAATTCCGGGTTCTTATATTATGTATATGTACAATATATGATCCTTCTCATATCTTATTCCTTAGGATTATGTAGGTTTCGAAATCTAGTTAAATACATGAACGTTATAATACGTGTGATCATGTGAAATATGATTTGATTATTTTAATATTAATTTACTTCATGATTATCTGAGAAACACGCGTTATGTTTATCTGTATTTTGTGTATTATCATTCATGATTATAATGTATACAGGTTATTTGGTTAAGAATATTTCAGTACTAATTTTCCCCAATGATCGTAAGTTTTCACTTTAAAGATGTGTTCTTGTAAATAGTACGTAGATGCATTCGTAAAGTTCCAAGGCTGAGATGTACTTTAATTAAAGTAAACCTCACGTGATGTGAATGTAGGTCGTGGGTGTTCTTCAAATGCTAAGCTGACCTATGGTTGTATTAGCTAGTGTAACCCTTATGACCTTGTTTACAAATTGAAATCTTTCTGGAATGAATATGCATCTCTCAATTGAATTATTCTATATAAGAAAATTCATAATATTATTACCAGTAAGAGTTATATTGAGAGGATTGCTTCGTTTATTTGATTTAATCATTCGATGGAATTACTGTGAACTAACATTGATATAAAAACGGAGTGTCATTAGCTGTCACGGGATTGCTGTGAATTTATTCAAAGACATTTTGGGATTATATCATAGTGATTCTTCTGTAGTGTTGGTACAGCAATACAGTACAAACAATCATTCTGAAAATCTTTGGAACTCATTCGGATTACTCAATACGTTTAGAATTGATAGAAGTAATTGAGGAAATTTTTAGACTTCATTCACCATACTGTAAGTAAATTTTACTTTTTCACTTTCTATTTTAGGGAAATAAAATATTATTTTCAATTATAGAGAAGTTATCTTGTAATCTTGTTACTTAATTTAAGACCTAAGAGTCCTAACAAAAGAAAATTTATATTTCACCATCGTTTATCAAAGCATTCTTTCTATGAAATCTTTTTATTTAAATAGATATGAAGGTTAAAAAGTAGAATTAAGAGACTATGAATGTTGACTATTACAATTATTGAATGAGTAAAGCAATCGTAACACGGTTCGCAATAATCTCCCAGGAATCGTAATCTGACTGTAATCATCAGTGCCAAACAAGCTGTAGTCGTAATCATAACTGTAATCGTGCACCTGTAATCGATTCCTTGCCTGCTCATACACCGCAACAACACATGTAACAATCCACTACACAGAAGCAACACAATGAAACAATCCGCTACACAAAAGCAACACAATGAAGCAATCCACTACACAGAAGCAACACAATGAAACAATCCGCTACACAGAAGCAACACAATGTAACAATCCACTACACAGAAGCAACACAATGAAACAATCCACTACACAGAAGCAACACAATGAAACAATCCGCTACACAGAAGCAACACAATGTAACAATTCCTTCACAGCAACCATATAATCTAATTTGCTCACACATGAAAAACACATTGTAGCAATCTCCTACTCATCAGCAACACACGCAATACGCAACAAGTTCCAACACACCAACAAGACAATGCAACAATCTCCTACACAGTAATAATACAATGTAACAATATCTTAAACAGCAACAACTCAGTGCAACAACATCCTACACATCAACAACACGCTGTCACAATTTCCTACACATCAACGACACGGTGTAGCAGTCTCCTGCACATCAACAACACGCTGTCACAATTTCCTACACATCAACGACACGGTGTAGCAGTCTCCTGCACATCAACAACACGAAGCAACAATTTTCTACATATCAACAAAACAATGTTATAATCTCTTAAACATCAACGACATATTGTAACAGGCCCCAATACATAAAGCTGATGCTGCGGATGATAAAAGACACATGAGCTGCGATACAACAAGGATAGTTCTTACAAAAAATGTTTGATAGCTGCATACATGTTAACCATCAATAGGTCATGGCCGATACACCATATCAAAGCGTAAATTGAATGAATATTGCAAATTGCCAATATGTCATCTTTGTGGTGAGTAATGACATTCGCTGGGTTGATAATTGATCGCCGCCATCCCTTAAAGTATGTCATGCCAAGGTGTAACATAATTTGCCTATGTGATGTACATATTTTGAGTATCAAGTATTGGGGCACATGTACTGTTGGCACGTTAAAAGCCTTATTGCCATATGAATGAGAATGTTTTCTGGCTATTTAAGTGTTTTATGCTACATAAATGCCACATTTGCGTGTGCCTGACTGCCTCGAAGGCTACAATTGGCTCTGCCATTCTTGCAGGACTTCGACACTTAATTTTGAGAATATTTCTATTTAACTCATATTTGCGTCCGAAGCATGTTTCCCGACGCAAAATTGTATTTAAAGAGGAAAATGACCTTTGTCCATGATTGTAGTCTATTAAGACAATGATCATTACGTAAGCATGTTTGCTTGGATTTGAAATCAGGACATGATTTTTTCCGTTGGAAATTATATTGTCTAAGTGTTTTTTGTAAACACCTTGACATAACCTTTTGACCCAATCAAGGTGATCTTAGTGTGTCTTAATTTCTATACAAGGTTGTTTTCATCAAACGTATTTATTCCTATTTTACTATCAGTCTTTTAGATGTGTTCAGTTATAATTTTAGAGGAATAATTTATTGAAATTATTCATCGGAATTAAAAAGTGCTTATTTACTTTGGGATTATTGTAAATGCATTTAAAGACACTCTGGATTAAACTATTATGATTCATCAAGACTGTTAGCACATCGGCACTTTCAACACCATTGGTGCATCAGCATATTCAAGACTGGAATTCCTTTTAATACTCTGTACCTTAGAATTTCGATATAACATTTAGGACTATTGGAATTTAATTCACAATATTATAAACTTATTTAAAATTTTCATATTTTACTTTAGCAAATACAATATTTATTCAGTGTTACTAAACGTGATGATTTCTCTCTGATGTTTGGAGTAAAGTCATTCATAGTGCTATGATGTTTCTAGTCGAGTAACGAGTTATTCATTGTGCTCTGATGTTTGGAGTAAAGTTAATGACCTTTCGCATTACATAAAATACACATATGGTTATATCAAACCGCCATGTGCATTGTGTACAATACGACGAAAAAATGTTGAATTCTACAGCAATCGTATTCTAAGCTGCCTCTATTTAATTTAATAAAGTCAAAGCTGCAAAATGTTTTTCTTGAAGGAGATATTTATTTGTTGATTTTTTTGTTGAGTTACAAAGAGATATTTATTTGTTGATTTTTTTTTGAAAATTACAAGACTATTGATTAGCACACCCCCAAGAAACAGAAAAGTCTTCATGAGTTGCAAAAGAAAACGCATTAGCTGTGTAAGTGTAGCGGTTAGGATTAATTGTCAAAGTTTACGTTTAAAAAATATTTACAGCAGTAACTATAGTATTTGACAATCTATTTGAAAACTCCGGTCAGTATGTCGGTCAGATCTCTCTTGATGATAAATCATATATATATATATATATATATATATATATATATATATATATATATATATATATATATATATATATATATATATATATATATGCGGAATTTTCAAGCCGTACCATCATGTAAATTAGCACGTTATTTGAAAAACATTTTCTCGACTCAAATAGAAAACAATAAACGAAACGTAAGCGATAGTATTCAGAACAGCAAATGATGTGTGCAGAATAGATTAATGGCATGTACAACTTGATTTCTACTCTGACATTCCTGGTCGAAAAATATTTCGTAGCAGGTTTACTTTCCACAGGTCTACAATAGTTCCATTCATTCACAGATTCTATTTGAAGAATATATAGTGTTCATTTTATGTTAGATTAGACGTTACAATCGACAAACAACCAGGATGTCTGTCTTTTAGTTTCAGCATTTTTCAACATTTCGTCAGTCTTATAAACGTTTGACTGTTGTTAGTGGTATGTCAATTATCCCTTTAGTTTACTTTGCTGCATTTAATTCTAACAAAACTCAGTCACATTTAGCTGCTTTACATTTACAATTGTCTTCGAAAAAGTCTGTCTCAAGTGCTGTATTATTTGTAAATTGCCCTTGTACGAGATCTTCATATATAGCAATCAATAAAGTTATACATTTTCCCACACTAAATACGAATACAGAGGGTGTACGTTTCTCCTGCCAAATTGTTTTAACGCCTTGCTTTCAAAGCCGCTGCTGCTTATCTCGACGTTATCGTCATTCAAAGTCATGTGTAAATCTGTATATTTTCTGAAACATTTGGAGTATATCTTGCGATTCTTCAAAATCAACCAATCAACACTGGCGTAAATCTTGTAATGTTTCAAATCAACCAATCAATATTGGAATATATATTGTAATGTTTCAAATAAACCATTCAACAATCAACACTTTAATTTTGTAAATGTTATTCTTCAACACAACAATTTTCTTTTAAACAGAGTTATATCCGGTCCAGACGCTTAAGCAAATTATATATAGATATTGAAATTGTTACCTTTTCAGCACTAAAATAATGGAATCACCTGTCAAATAATGTCGACGTCTACTCAATGTAGCTTGGTGATATTTTTATGACGTGTAACAAATTTCCAATTAATATTGTCTGACTGGTCGAGTAAATCTAATTTGTGAAGTAGTAGCATCTAGTCTGACTGGTCTAGTAAATCTAATTGTGAAATAGTAGCATCCAGTCTGACTGGTCTCCTAAATCCAATTTGTGAAATAGTAGCATCCAGTCTGACTGGTCTAGTAAATCTAATTTGTGAAACAGTAGCATCCAGTCTGACTGGTCTACTAAATCCAATTTGTGAAATAGTTTCATAGACTCTGACTGGTCTAGTAATATTAGAGTATGGAATTTGAATTTGTCGAAATTTCTCATATATTTTATTTCAATTACTCGTAGGCAAAGCGGAATCTACAATAAGTTCTTACTATTTCACATTTCGCAATTGTTGCACTGTAAATTTATATAGTACCTAATAGTCGGTTTTCTGTCTACCAGTATAATATTTTATTTTAATGTAAACTATTTTTAACTTATCATTTGTAATCGTCAGCTGTTGGAAAAAACGACTACAAGACTGGCAAGATAGTCATCGCATCAAACAAAGACTCACTTAATTTGGTGGGCACAAATGAGTAATCCGATATGTTGATAATGCTAGGATACATGTCACATTCATTAATTGCAGTCTTTTCAACTTTCTATTGTGTAATGGAAAATTTCGTTCTATCCAGAAATGAAGCTATTAGTTTTGACAGGTGTTTTGTTATCAAAAGTAACAAGCGTACTAGACACTTTAAGGAGAGCAGAAGATAGACAAGAGTGTATGATGCTTGATACAAATATGTAACCTCAGGATGTATCTACCTGATATGTAACCTATTTATATATGTATTTGATATGTAACCTGTTACGTGCATCTGATTTAATTTATATTTATTTTAATTGTATTGTTTATTTGTCATCTTTAATTGTTTATTATATTATATGTTAGTATAATATAATCTTGTTTACGTGATTCGGTTTGACCTGACTCTAATTGTAAACACCTAAGGCTGACCTAGTTCCTGACCTTAATTCAAAATTATAACAGCCACGTGAACAAGTTCTTTTTTATTTATTTTTATTGTGGAAATAATAGGGGGGAGATCGCGGCTGTATTGGATACGTGACATTAGACTTGTAAATAGTTTTAGTGAAGTAAACAACATTTTTTAAATTTATTCTTAGAGTAAAATTTTTGGTTTTTGTCAGGGCCATGTTTAGAGTACGTGATGTAAACATGACCATAGGATACAGCGTACCTCATCGCCTTCCATCTTGGATTCTTCGTCGGGACTCGAACTTGAATTCATTAGAACATTTAATTATTAGGATTTATAAATTTTTTCGTGGATAATTCTTGGATTATTTTTGGATTTGATTCTTGAAAAGGTAAGTTATTATTTTTTCATTTTTACAGTGTTTGTTTCTTTTCTTCTAGGGAAATAAATTATTTGTTATCAAATAAATAAAATAAAATAAATATAAAATAAATTATTTGTTATTTTTCAAAGTTTCTGTTTTCACTCCTTCTTTTGTTACTGTTTATTCGCGCCTAAAAACGTAACATAAAAATTGGGCACTCGTACTTGGATATTAAAAGTTTGCCTAAATATTTCAGAAAAGTTTGGGTTTTTTAAATTTGAATTCGCCACGTTTTTTAAATCTTGGGTGAAATTGGCAAGCTGTTTCTAAAATATCATAAAAAGTGGAAATCTTTCTTCAAATCCTACTCAGGAACAATTGGATCTTTTCAAAAACGATGAATTGATTCAACTTGCCAGAAAGTACGATCTTTCTGAGGTAAAGACTTCCTCAACAAAACAAGAAATAAGAAATATTTTGGTTAAATATTTGGCAGAAAAGAATGTTTTGGATAAATGTGCTTTGGTTTCGATCAGTAAATCTGTATCAGACTCTGACACAAAAGTAAAGGAATTAGAATTGAAATAAAAGATCGAATTGGAGTTTAGGAAGCTGAAACTTCAGAAAGAAGAAAGAGAAAAAGAGAAAGAAAAATGCAGTTACAAGAAAAACTAATGCAGTTACAATATGAGAAAGAGGAGAAAGAGAGACTGGAAAGAGAGAAAGTAAAACAAATGCATTTACAAGCGGAAGAGTGAGAATGAAAAACAAATGCAGTTACAAGAAAAACAGATGCAAATGCAGTTATAAGAAAAAGAAATAGATAATGAAGAAAGAGAGAACGAGAGGAGATATCAATGTAGAATGAAAGAAATGGAACTGGCATGTGAAAAGCACATCCATACTTCAAATCCAAATTTAAGTTTTGCTCTTGCAAAGAATAATAGGTTAGTGCTCTCTTTCACAGAAAAAGAGGTAGACAAATATTTTCCTTATTTTGAAAAAGTTGCTGAAAATTTGAAATGGCCAAGGGAGTATTGGACTCAGTTATTACAATGTGTACTCACTGGTAAGGCTAGTGATATTAACAATTCACTGTCAGTTCACCAAAGTGGTGACTATAATGCGGTTAAGGAATACATCTTATGGGGTTATGAGTTAGTCCCTGAAGCTTATCGGCAAAAATTCAGAAACTATAGAAAAGAAGCTGGACGAATTTGCTAGAGAAAAAGAAGAGTTATTTGATAGATTGTGCTTAGCCAAGAAAGTTTAACGAGAATATGAAAGTCTCATACAACTTGCATTACTCGAAGAGTTCAAAAACCGTGTCCATAGTGACATTAATACTTTGCTTAACGAGCATCAGATCGAAGCCTTGGAAATGCTGCTCGAGCTGCTATTAACTATTCGTTAGCTCATAAAGTACCTTTTGTAAATAAGACTTCCACTCATCAGTCTTCTGGCAGGAACGTTTTTCAGCCTAATACAAGCCCTTCTGAAACTCAAACTGGCACAACTTTTAAAAATCAAGCTTCTGATAAGCTTGATTCAAGACCATTGTCTCTTCCTAGGTGTACCTATTGCACGAAAAAAGTACACGTTATTTCTGATTGCTACAAATTGAAAAAAAAAGCATTAGAATCAAGATAGATCTATTCCAGATGCTCTTATTTCTAAGAGGTAAAAATCATGGTAATATATTGAAAGCAATACATTTGTTGGGTATATTAATGGAGAATTATGAACCATTCAAATCGAATGATTCTATATCACTCTTGGGTGATTCGGCCAGTCCTATCCCTATTAAAAGTTTAAGGGACACAGGAGCTTCTCAGAGTCTTTTATTGTCAGGTACTTTTTTGCCTTTTTCTGAGAATACTTATTCTAATGAGATTGTTCTTATTCAGGGAGTAGATTGTAGCTTTGTTAATGTTCCTCTCCACTGTGTAAATTTGTCATCATACTAAGTCTCAGGACCCGTGACAGTCGGTACATGTTTGTTTTACCCGTTGAAGGCATGCATTTATTACTAGGCAACGACCTAGCTGGAGACAAGGTTGTGGTTAATCCACTTGTAACTGACAAGTCCTGCTTGGATCAGAAAGTCGATCCAATCGAAAAAGAATTCCCTGATTTATTCCCAGTTTGTGCAGTTACCACAGATATGGCAAAGAACGCTCTTGAGAATGATGTTGGTAATGAAAGTTTTCCTTTAGCTGACACTTGCATTGGTCAGGCTTTTGATGAGGTCACTTTCACTCCTTGTTTGGATCAATCAGAAGGTATTTATCAAAGTGATCCTGTTTAACAACTCATTCTCTTTATTCTAATCATGGTGACAAACGACAATCACTTATCGTCGAACAGGAAAAAAATCCTGAGATCTCCTATTTGTTTCAAAGGGCCATAGCTAACACTGAAGCCACAGAAGTACCTGTTTGTTATTTCATTAAAAATGGTATTCTTATGAGAAAATGGAGACCCCCGAGGTACCTGCTGGTGACAAGTGGTCAGTGAATTATCAAATTGTAGTTCCAAAATCATACAGACAGGAAATATTAGGTCTGTCCCATGAAATTCCTATAGTTGGTCTTTTAGGGATTAATAAGACTTATCACAAGATCTTGAATCACTTCTATTGGCCAAAAATCAAAAGTGATGTTGGTAAATACTGTAGATCTTGTCATACCTGTCAAATGGTAGTAAAACCCAATCAGAAGATACATAAGGCTTATCTACAACCTTTGACGAACCATTTAGTAGAATTATGCTACGTTGTGTTGGTCCCTTGCCTAAGACCAAGTCAGGTAACCAATACATGTTGGCAATTATGAGTGCGTCAACAAGGTTTCCAGAGGCAATTCCTTTGAGGAATATTAAAACTTTGATGAAGATTTTTTTTTACTCACGTTGGCCTTCCCAAATCTGTCTAATCGGGTCGTGGTCAAATTTTAGGTCTGGAACTTTCCAGCCTATTATGGTTGAATTTGGCATTCAGCAGTTCAAGTCAAAAGTGAAATTACGGTTTGACATAACTGCAATGGAGAGAACTTTTTGAGTCTGGTAATAATGGGATTCTGTCTGTCTTGCTCATTCTTCAAATTTTTCTTCAAATTAGATATTACGTCCCTTACAGTGCTAAGAAGAGAATGAATGAGTTAAATTATAATAATAGTGCTTCTGTGATCTAAATAAATTATAGGATTACCAGTATACTGAACGAGATGGCAATTAATTTAGTTGTATCTGTCCCACTCAGTGAAGATTTAAGTGAAGGAATATCATCGGATTCTACTGATATTTGGAGTGACAAATCTTCGGAATTCAGAAATTATGAATGATCTGGACCAAAAACTAATTGATATTTATTTTAATTTTATTGTTTGTTTGTCAACTTTAAAAAAATGTTTATTCAATTACATGCTAGTATAATATAATCTTGTTTCTTGATTTGGAAATTTTTTCAGAAAATCTGTTTGACATGACTCTAATTGTAAACACTTAAGGCTGACCTAGTTCCTGACCTTAATTCAAAATTAGTAACAGCGACGTGAGCAAGTCCTTTTTTTATTTATTTTTTTGTGGAAAGAATAGGGTGAGATCGAGACTCTATTGGATACGTGACCCCTGACTTATAAATAGTTTTAGTGAAGTAAACAACTTTTTTAAAATTTTATTCTTAGAGTAAAATGAATAATTTTTGTCAGGGCCATGTTTAGAGTACGTGATGTAAACATGATCACGTGACCCTCATACTGTTACCTATTCTGCGTCTCAAAATTACTATATAACCATTGTTTTAGAGAAATAATCTCAGTCTGGGCTTAAAACACTTGATGTTGTAGCCATTTTTCGAGTTATACCTTAATTTTTCTTCAGACTATTTGGATTCTTAAAGATTAATTCGTTTCTCTGGAAATATTGATTGCTCCTACATAATTCTTGAACAAAGACATTTTTAAAAATTTTATTCGCATTTCCAACACCGGAGTGTTATTTCTTGTGTTTCTATAAGGAGCTGTAGACTACAGCACTGTACAGGATACATCACACGGCATCACTTTCCATCTTTGATTCTTCGTCGAGACTCGAACTTTAATTAATTAGAATATTTCATTATTAGGACTTCTAACATTCTATTCGTGGATTATTCTTGGATTATTTTTGGATTTGATTCTTAAAACCGTAAGTTCTTATTTTTCATTTTTACAGTGTGTTTGTTTCCAGGGAAATAAGTTATTTGTTAAATTGTTCAAATTTGCTGTTTTCACTCTTTCTTTTGTTACTGTTTATTCGAGCCTGAACACGTAACATAAGGAACCTCAAGATCTATGTATTTGATATGTAACCTGAATATCTATGTTCTGATAAGTGACCTCTAGATATATGTAACTGATAAGTAACTTCAAGGTCTTTGTATCTGATACGTAACCCCAAGATCTATGTACCTGGTCTGTCACCTCATGATCTGTGTATCTGATACGTAACCCCAAGATCTATGTAACTGGTCTGTCACCTCAAGATATGTGTATCTGATACGTAACCCCAAGATCTATGTACCTGGTCTGTCACCTCAAGATCTGTGTATCTGATGTGTAACCTCAAAATATTTAATCTGATTTACAAGAAACTTGTACGCCTCTGTGGTCTTAAACAAGGTAACCGAAAAGAGTGTAAAATTCAACAAATCAATTATTTCCCATGGTACAAAGGGAAGATTTGGAAAGAACTTACAGTATAGCGGATTAAATCCGAAATAGTCCTAAAAGTAATATCACAAGTACCATAAAAGTATAGAGCATTCTGAATGAATTCCAGTGGTGTTCCAAATTAAACCCAGCCTTGAATATGCTGATGTACCAATGGCATAGAATAGTGCTGATATGCTAACAGTATTAATGTATCACACTTATTGGATCCAAAATGTCTCTAAATGAATTCGCAATAACCCCAAACTAGAGATTTAGTCTGAATGTATTAACGAGTATTTTGTAATTCCAAATAATAATTTACATAAACAAATCATCTTATCTTAAAACTGAACACATCTAAAAAACTGATTCCACTTCAGATGTTAAAATATGAAGAATTAATTTTGTTGAATTCAAGCTTATATCAAAACCTAAGACAGAATAAGAAACCAGGGCGAGGATCAAAATGTCATTTCTAGAACATTCTATGTTGTGAACAAGATCATGTCACGTACTTAAAGCTTAATAAAGAGCACTGCAAATATCAGATCCACCAGGAATTCCCGAGGGGAAACCGATTGTCCTGAACTCCAATCCAAGTAAACATGTTTAACTACAAATAATAATAATTTAAAATATGATCTAAAATCAAAGACAAAAATTAGTTATATAATATGTTGCTTACAAGAAACGACAGGCAGACCCAAACTCCTATCCTAAGTTACCGACAAGGGTAAATCACAAAATACAAATTAAATATACATAATAAAACATATATATTAAACAAATTTGTAGATGCGACATCGACGTTGTATCTGAAAATAGTACACAATATTTGTTACCAAACACACCCACAAATATCTTTGAAAACATTGATTTATATTTACTGATAAATATGAAACTTAACCAGTTCACGATATAACCTATTGGCATCTTTTTGTAGCGCCATACGAGCGATTTCTTCTGATTAATAGACATAAGATATTAAAAAAATTGTTCATTATCGCTTGAAGGTAGGTTCTGAACTGTTTTAGATTAACCAATCAGAAAGAAGATAGGCTAACTTAAAATGTGGTTAACGTTCATAATCAACGTCGGTTTATAACTTGATGATTTGATATACTAAGTTCCTGAAACAAATATATTCAAACACATATTCTGCTGATTGCTGCTACACGCTGGCATGCTTTACGTTAACAATGGTGCTACACACTAACATGCTTTAGGTTAACAATGCTGCTACACGCTGGCATGCTTTACGTTAACAATGGTGTTACACATTGACATGCTTTAGGTTAACAATGCTGCTACACGCTGCCACGGTTTAAGTTAACAATGCTGCTACACACTGATAGGCTTTAAGTTAACATTGTTGCTACACACTGGTAGGCTTAAATATAACAATGAATACTTTACTACGGGAGTGATGTGTATCAAGTCATTATATTAATACGATTGGGCATATAAGTAATTATCGTCTTACTAGATTGGTCACACTCACAGACACACGAACACACAGACACACACGCATGCACGTACACTGTATGAATCAGATCAATGCTCTATGTTAAAGCCTAGAGTGAAAATAACTCATGGCAAGTTTAAGTTCTAGGTACATGTTCCAAAAACCTGGATAGAAACTATGTGGGTATTTCATTTCAGAATTCTTGCTGAATGGGGGAGAAGAAAAAAATTAAGTATTTGTGGTTGGATTCTCGTTTACTTTGCGAACAGCTAACTAATTTAAATTGAAACATTTGTCAGTAGGTTTTACCAAAACGTAACCTGATACGGGTTGCCCCTTTTTGTGAAGAGAAAAGGGGCTGATATTATGGATTCTGAAAAATTTATTGATGTGAAAACAAAAGAGGATTATTGTTGAACCGTCTACATACGTCTTCCCTAAGAACAAGTCCAAAGATAATTCTAGACTCATACCTCTTCTCGAATTCGGGAGGTGGATTAAGGGGCAGGCTCCAGTAGGAAACAGAAGATCGACACGATAAGTGGTGACGTGTGGCTTTTCTCACACTTGTACATCTACACGTAATTTATCTAAATGGGTTTCTCCGTGTCACAGCACTGCAAGATTGGTTGAGCTAATTTATGAACCCCCAATTTCCAGCGGCATCTGACTTTTACATCGCCTTCCCATATATATATATATATATATATATATATATATATATATATATATATATATATATATATATATATATATATATATATATATATATATATATATATATATATATATATATATGTATGTTTGTGTGTGTGTGTGTGCATGCGTGCGTGCGTGTGTGTGTGTGTGTGTGTGTGTGTGTGTACAATTTATGTGTGCAACGATATGTCCAAACCTTATTGGGATATAACAAACATATATTGTAATCCCTATTGCAACACAGTAACACTTAATAAAAACAATAAAATGATCACTATAACATTTACTACTTGAAAAATACAAAATCTCTAAGTGATGTAACATTGTAAGGCAACAAATGATAGTCAAATCAAAATATAAAAATAACATAAAAATTTAACATGTCTGCAAACACATGAAGCAATAAAATGATCAGCAAATAAAAGTTTCACTGCCGTTTCTACTCTGTGTTTTAATTTAAATTTGAAATATTTTTCTCACTTTTTTCAAGACATTAAATAAGTCACTACATATTTTTCTGGACTACTTTTTCAAATAAGTGGAAACTTGAACTGATGAGGATTTATCCGCCATTTAAAAGGATCCTTGTCCAGTATTATTAGGGATTCATTCTCGAACAAATCAATATTAAGCTTCACCCTGTGAGGTTCGGATAAAGTACTGTTCACTTAGTGTCATTAGGGACAGGTCATAAATATCTGGGGCAAAGTGAAGTCTTTAAATTATTATTTTTAACTGGAAAAATATCCCCCACTTCATTAAACTTTGTCCGAATGCCGAATAATGATACTGTACATAGCGTTTTACATTCTTTTGTAATCTCGTGGTAAGCGTGTATCTATGAGGTAAAGAAAATATGGTTCGTGAATTAAATTGGAAATAATTGTGAAGAATACACACATTTGTAAGATGAAAGCAAGACAGTGAAATTATCGCGACACAGAAAACCGTATTGCGGTATGTATTGCTAGAACAACTAGCAACACTATATCGGTATACCGGGATATCGTTCCATCATTGTTCCCACTGAATCAGAGAAAGCTGTTCAGTCTCACTCTCTCTCTCTCTCTCTCTCTCTCTCTCTCTCTCTCTCTCTCTCTCTCTCTATATATATATATATATATATATATATATATATATATATATATATATATATATATATATATATATATATATATATATATATATATATATACATAAGATAATGTATTACTTGCAAAATGCAAAAAGCGCCTCTTTCCTCTTGAGACTAGGAGATTTATACTAATCTTCAATTCGTGTTTAGTACAATTTGTTACCTCTCATTTTTCTGAGGAGTATTTTAAGACATGGAGATATATTATTTTTTAATTTGGTTTCCTCTTTGTTTTGAATGGTCGACCATCTAATGATATATTTAATTTTTGTCATACTTTTAACTAAAACAAACTAGTAAACTGTCTTGTTAATTTCTTGCTAAAATGAAGAGTTAATGAGTTGTTACAATTTTAATTAAATACAAGGATTGTATCTCTTTTCTTCTTAAAAGCTCTTCTATCTTGTCTTTTATTCAATATTCTGAGATGCATATTTTCCCTTCTCACGTTGTAGTCATGCTTTTCTTATCTGAAAAGATTCAGACAACTCCAGGACCGATTCTATTCCGTTGTTCTATCTACAACGAATTTGAGGATGATCACTTTTTTAATATCGACATTGACTGGGTGGCTGGACAAATTATTTCGTTTTGTTTTAATGGTCGAGTTGTCATGTGTTCTTTCAAAACGATTTAATGAAAGTGATGTTGAAAGAATTTGTTTTCGTAGATTGATCATTAAGCATGCAAGTACCAATTTGTATGTCATATAAACTGCATTCTTAGGAAAACTCTTTAAAGTTTAAATTTATTAGTTCATTTGTTGCTTTCTTCTAAAGGGACATGTTCTGAAGCGGATTTAGTTTTTAATTTTGATTTCCGGTTCTTTAAAATCCATTACTGTTATTTTTGTCAGATGATTCATTTTAGAGACAATGTGAAAGAATATCCACAAGGTTCTAATTCTCTGTCTTTCTAAAGAGCTGACCAATCGCCATTTTGTGTCAAAAGCTTCTGTTTTTAGGATTTGGCTTTTCATCTTCAATTTGATTGATGGATTGCTGAAAATAAATTTAGCGTGGTTTAAATTTATTGTAGGAATTAAAGGGTAAAGGCTCACGGCAACTCGTAGTCTAAACATGTCACAGTATGAGAAAAAGAATAAGCTGGTAAAATACTGGACATAAAGATTTTTCTTTCTGACATGTTTCTTGAAATAGAAAATGACCCTGTATTTCAAAGCATTCTTGAGGGGTGAAATATTAATCTGTGAAGAGTGCGTGCGTGAGATACCGTTAACTGATATCCCCTTTCACATATTCTTATATTTTTCAAAGACCAATATTGTTTCCTGTTTCCGTTATTAATTTCCACACAGGCAGGATGGGGACAGTCCATGGTACATGGTTAGCTTTGGGTCCTCATACTCGCAGCTTAAGAGACAGGAAGCGGAAATACACTATGCGTTATATCTATTCATGTTTCCAGTCTTTTCAAGTTAGCCCTCTGAATAGGAAATTTTCCTATTAAAAAAAGTAATGACATCCTTAGTGCAACATATAGACTTAATACATAGGGACCCCGAGTGTCCGAGTGGTCTAAAGCGCTCTCCGTTACGGATCATTGCCATCTCACCTCTGTCTGCGTGGGTTCGAGTCTCTGATTCGGCCGATGTGGGTTGTGAGAAAGCTTGCCAGTAGCTTCTCGTGGGTCCGTGGTTCTTTCCGGGGTTTTCCCGGGTTCTTCTTCCACCATTAATACTGGCCGCCATGTATAGCCTATCGAGTGCTGAAAAATGGCGTTAAACCCTACAACAACAACAACATAATACATAAAAATGTGAAAAGAGGATGGATCCGGGGTGTCCACCGAGCGAATAAAGTTTACATGTATTATCTTTCAAATAAGATATCAATCTCTTTCTAGAAACACGAAGAGTCTGTCTCTTATAAAAATGACGCCGTTTGATATTTGCATTTGATACAAGAACATTTCACACGTGTTGGTGAAATGAATAAGCAATAATATATTACCAAACACTTTTTTTTTTGAAGACGGGTTGGTCTTATTCAGAGAAAGGGTATAATAAATGCTGCTTTCTCAATAAAGGGATGATGGTGGGTAAAATCATAACATATTATATTAGGACCACCGATTTAATAAAATTATTATTCTTTATGCTTCAAATAAAAACGGAGTATACATTTAGAATCAAGAAATTATAGTTTTGTGGTTTTTTTGCAAGAAGCTGACACAATACCTGTACGAATACAAGTCAAGATAGAAATTTGAATTAGCTTTTGAATTAGCATTTAAATAAATCTGCTGACAACGAAATTGTTCGCCATACCCGTGGACTTATTTGTATTAGTCCATCATCATTTCAATTTATCAATTGAGGCAAAAAGTAATATAGCTGCCAGTAAGCGTGCTAGAGGCTGTCCAGTGTCCAGCTAATTAAAGTTTAATTGACCATTATGGCCAGTCGAAGCTTTCTGGTGGTTGTCAAGCCGTGTCAAGACACAAATGAAGATCTCCGTTAGTGGCGATCGATGGCACTAATGTAAACAACGAAATTATTTTCAACATAACGAATTACTTTATTCAAAGAAATGTAGATAATTGAAAGGTAATAAACGCTTCTCTCCAGCTGCGAGCAGTCACGTCAGGTTGAAAATATGGCTTGTATTTATTATGTATTGATTTGGTGTCAAACTGTCATATGCTTCTTCATCCCCGTTGGAAATGGAAATTATCAGATGTTTATATATGAAGCTGTTAAAACTTTTCCACGTTCAACAGAACAGGCACACAAACATATGCATACATACATACATACATGCATACATACATACATACATACATACATACATACATAGACAGACATACAGACAGGTAGATAGATAGATAGATAGATAGATAGATAGATAGATAGATAGATATCTTGCCAACACGCAATATTTCAAAATAAGCTAGAACCTTTTCAAGTACTTTTATTTATATTAACCTTCCTAGCACGACGTTCGTAGCAGGTGACCAAGCCATAGAAATCACAAAACAGTTTGACGTTTGGTTTGTGCATGAGATAATGTGGTACTTTTGGAAGATGTTTTGTGACTGGTTTTTACTGAAAAGTCCAAAAGCCTTTCATTTAAAAGACGTTTTCTGACTGGCCGTTTGTGAGAATCCAAACACGTTACTTTTGGAAGACGTGTTCGATCTTGCTGTTAGTAAAAACCTCAAATATGTTGCTTTTTGAAAAGATGTTTTCTGACTGGCTGTGAGTGAAAATTCAAAAAAGTTACTTTTGAAATATGTTTTCTGAGATAGCTTTGAGTTAAATCTCAACCTTGAACTCAAAATCAGAGGTTTAAGATCGCCGGAATTGGTCATTCATTCCTTTTGTAGTATCCAGGCCAAGTCATACATTCATTCCCATGTCAATAAAATCTGGGTCTGGTCATACAGTCCGCTGTAAATAAAATCCTGTGCTGGTCATACATTTCCTAGTAAATTATATCCGGACGTCGCCATACATT